>JABWDB010000046.1:1130000-2447640 GCA_019614645.1 Stratiolaelaps scimitus
CCACCATCCATGTGCTCGAAACGAGTCGTTGTCTATTGGGTTCATAGCCCTAATGTCAGCGTGCAGCAACCCACCGAAAATACAGCAGCAGCAGCAGCAGCAGCGGCAGCTCTTCCAGCCATAGGCTATGCAGCAGGCCCACTGGTGCTGCCTTGTCTAGGCTGGCTGTGGCCAGGCTAGATGCGTGGCTGGCTTGAAAAGCTACTCGCTCGCTTCGGGGGGATGGGACCGGGGGGGGGGTGGGACAAATACAGGTAGACTCATAGTATCGCTGCTGCCGCGGTTACCGCCGCCGCTGGCGCTGCCGCCACCAGCGCTGCTGCTGCTGCCGAAAACAAGAACGCCCGCGTAGTACCAACATCTACTGACGCTGTAGAAAGCGAACGAAGGCATCGTCGCGGCGGTGGTGGCGGTGGCGGCGGCGGCGGCGGCGGCAGCGACGACGACTGCACAGTGTCGCTGCACACGATCGACAGTGATGCACGGGCGGGCATATTGGAAACGTGACACAGCCGCCTGAAGACGCCTGACTCCGGCACTCACAACGCGCGTAGGGCACAACAGAGACAACGAACAGGGGAAGGACTGGACGAATAAAGCAACTGAACAAGCAGCCGTAATAATAATAATAATCATCATGATGCCCGCGAATACCAGCGAAGCAAGCAAGCAAACAGGCCAGCCAGCTAGCTAGCTAGCTAGCTAGCCTGCCTGCCGCTTGAAATAGCTGTTGTAACGAGGCGTCTGACGATTTCATAGGCTTGCTAATTATCGAGCGCGGCAGGCAAGAACGAAAACGAGCTCACAACGAATCGAGTCAGTCAAGTCAGGCAGAGAGAGACGAACATTTGGACAGATGAACAGAACACACACAACACACACGCGCTCTCTCGTTCGTTGCGGGGCTCAGCCGTCGCTCGATTGTGAACCTAGCCGAATATTGCTACTGCGGCTATTATATCTATTAGTATATATATATCTAATATATATATATATATGTATATATCTATATGTATATGCATATATGCCTGCTAGCTATATACAGCTCTCGATAGTGGCTGTCGTTCGTCGTGGAAATTCGCGGCGCGGCGCGCTAAAAATCGCCTAGAATCACGGCGACAACGGTGGCTACGATATTGTCTAGGTGCTGTAGGGTCGTCACGAACAAAGAAACGCACGTACCTCTGGCGAGAACGGGTGGCCGGCATGATGACGATTGTTGCTTGTTGATTGTGCACTGCGGCGTAAAGACGCGAGGAGATCCTGTCCAAACTGTGGCCGGTACTCGAGTGAAAGCTAACGCCATGAGAGCTGCCCGCGCCTCAGACAACCCTCTCCCTCAACCTGGCGGTGGGGGCGCCACTGTCGCCGAAAATGCCTCAATTTATGCTGTTTTCTATGGAAACTCGACGAGTTGACGTGATATTGGTGTTGAGTTGAGCTCTCGGACGGTCGGCAGTGAGGTCGACACGAAAATCGCTCGAGATTTTGTCGATTTTACCTGACTTCGACGTTGTGGGGCTTTTTGTAGAAAATTCATTTTCGGCGAAAATTCTCGCTGTAGATCCACTCGGGGATTTTTTCCCGATCGAGTCGACGTCGAAACGTCGCGAAACATCGACTATTTCATGAAAATCGAATACTAGCCGGCATGTCAACAATCTGGGGGCGGCCGGCGAATGCCGCTTGGCGCTATTTCGCGCCGCCAAACTAGCGGCGGCGTTGTGCTATCGAGCACACCAAATCGCGCTTGCGCGTCAGGCCAACAGGGTTCGTGAAGACGGCTCGCAGGGGACTTTCCGATGAGCCGAGTTATCTCGGCGCGGAGCGGGTGCCGTTTAACGAACCTGTCTTTGAGCAGTCTCTCTCTCTCGCTCTCTCTCGCTCTCTCGGGCGGCCGATCGTCCCGTGTGACTCTGTCTGTAACCGGGTGTCTCGGGTCTCGCTGTAAAGAAGCGAACGCCAGCCTGGCCGACCGACCGACCGACCGGCAGACGATTGCGATAGTGCCGTCACCGGAAGCGCAGCTCTTCCCGCAGCCGCAAGAGGTGGACGCCGTCTAGGCCCAATGTACATCTCGTTATTATCGTCGCCACTGGGCTTCGGGGTGACGCTCTCACACAGACATCGAGACACATTGCTGACGGCGGTCGACGCTTTCTGGAACTGCCAGCCGGGGAGGACGACTGTCTGTGTGTGGCTGTGCGTGTATGGTTGTGTATGGTTGTGTGTGTCTGTGTAGACGGGTGAGTGCTGCTGCTGCTGCTGCGGCTGCCTACATTCGGGATAGCCTTGGTTGGTCGACTGGCTGGCTATCTCCCGTAGCTCAAACGCCTTACTGTCATAGTAGTAGTGGTAGTTGTAGTGGTAGTTGTTGCAGAAACAGCACCATCAGCATCAGTAGCATTTAGTGCTTCTGCTGCTGCTGTGGCTGCCGCCGCTGGCGCCGTGCTCCGAACAATGGTACTACCCTGCTCGTAGGCCGCCCTACGCGCTCTATAACAGTGGCTTCCCATAGAAATGGCAGCAGGTCGGGCTGCTAGCCGCGCCAGCCAACAGCAGCAAGCAAACAGTCGGCGCCAGCGCGAACAGCAGCAGCAGCAGCAGCAGCCGAGGTAGCAACCACCATCGCTGCCGCCACCGCAGGCAGCCGCCACCGCATCAGCAGCATGTGCTGTTACTGCTGCACGCAGCGCAGAAGCGCTCCGAAGCTCCCCCTGAACTCGCGAGTCTCCCTGCCGGCGCTGATCCTCGTGTAATGTTCGGACCGCTACTGTTTTGCGTTGATGGTCGGCGGCGGCGACCTCTGCCGGTGAGCTGCTCTGTTGTATCTCGATACGAAGCGCACACGTTCTGTACGACGAGATAAAGATGAGAGAGAGAGAGAGAGAGAGCGAACTTGTTGTAGTAGATTCGATATTGTTATTTCATCATTGGAGCAGGAATGGGTGTTTTGTCCGGGCAGCAACATATTCCTGTTTAGCGCGCGCGCGCGCGCGCTTGCTGCCGACGCCACCACCATATGACGACGTTGAAATGTCTGTTAGCTGCTTATTTATTCGCAGTTATTGGGCAGCGACGCAGTAAGGTTGAAAGGTAGAGAGATCAAGACAGACATCGAGAGTCCGTGCTAAGGCGGCGAAAATCCCTCCGGTTGGCTGCTGTTGCTGCTGCTGCTGCTTGTCTTCCTGGGTGCATCATTGGTTAAAGGATCAGTGCGCGTTTCGTTGATCGATGACGATTGTTGGACCGGAGATCTGAACGGGGCAGTGTTTCTTGCTCTCTGCGAGAATGAATGTGTAGGTGGGGTTGTTGACGTTGTGAGTAAGTGTGTGTGTGTGTCTGTATTATGAACATCCGTGTGCTGGCGTGTGGTGTATGTTTGTGCGTACAACGGGTGTATTGCACGTTACTGTTATACGGCGCGCTACGTATAACTGATCGCTTGCTAGACGGCTCTCTACACACCACAGTATGACTCGTCTGCGGCGGCGGCGACGGCGGCGGCGACGGCGGCTGCTGCTGCTGCTGCGTGTGGCCTGATTAGCTGCTGCAAAGTTGAGTTTGTGACAGATTTCAAGATGGCGCTCAACTGAGCAACGAAGGAGTCGAGCAAACGCACGCTCTGCGCGTTTCGTTACAGGGCGCCAGGGGGGTGGGGGGGGCACCTCTGAAAAGGGGGCGCCTGAATTGATGGTGGCGGCCGCTGTGACGCTGGTGGCGGGGTCCTACGATCATCACCGGGGTGAACGCTCGGATCGAGTCGACCGCCAGGAGAGAACCGAATGAACCAGCGAAGCAGGAGTCAACTTCACCGAAACGAATACGGGGAGTTGGGGGTCGAGGGGGATGAATGGGGAGATTGGACGACGATGGCTGGAAGAGCAAAGAACAGCAGCAGCAGCAGCAGCAACAGCAACAAGAAGACAATGCTGCGAACAACAACAGCAGCAATCATTCAAGCAGTCGTTCAATCCAACAATGACGGCGGCCATCGCCTTGTCCTATATATATATATACATATATATATATATAGATTTATATATGTATATATATATACATATATATATATAGATTTATATATGTATATATATATATACATATACAAATATATATAAATATATATATATATATCTATATATATATATTTATATATATATATAGATTTATAAATATATGTGTATATATATATATATATATATATAGATTTATAAATATATATATATATATATAAATATATGTGTATATATATATATATACATATATTTATAAATCTATATATATATATATATATATGTATATATATAGATATATAAATATATGTATATATATATATATCTATATATATATATATATATATATATATATATAGATATATATATATATATACATATACATATATTTATATATCTATATATACATATATATATATATATATATATATACATATACATATATTTATATATCTATATATATATTTATATATCTATATATATACATATATATATATATATATATATATATATATTGGGCATGGACAGCGTTCCACTTCAATGACTCGAATAACAACACACACACACACACAACGGGAACGAGAGCAGCAGAGATCGGAGCCCATCATTTCTACTCTCTGGTGCCGGCTGGCGCCAAATTCAACCCTAGCAAAAACATTCATTACGCGCACACCACGACGAAGAAAGCATCCTTAAAAAGCGACTGGCAACCTCGAAGTACAGGCCTATACGGGACCTGAGCATTTCTCTGGAAATCTAATGTTTAGTATATATATATTGAATCTGAATTATGATGTACCGATGGCGGTGTTGTTTTCTTTAACCTAAACGTCGGAAGCTTCGCCGAAACCGCCGCACGCTCTATGGCGCGGCCACTCTTGCGACAGGTTCTCACTCTGCACACGCATGCAGGCAGAGAGCGGTACGCTCAACAGCAACACGTGGACAGGCAGGAAAATCTAGGCTGGGACAGAAGAAACCTAGACCAAACGGGAGAGGGAGACCCAGACAGATAGCTATTACCACGCTGTTACCGCTGTTACACTAGCGACTGATACCAGTACAATTGCTACTTCCAGTCGAAGATGACCGCTGGTCGCGGCGGCGCCGGTGACGCACGCGGATAATTTTCCACTGTGTCCTTCGTGGACATAGCCTATTTATCGTGACGTTCTGCGTTGGGCAAGTGCAGCTTTCATTTTCGCTTGGCGTGGAGCAGTGCTCGTGTCCCCCTTTGTCAACTTCATGGGAGGGTATTCTTCCAGAACTGGCGGTCCCCATCTCGGTGGCCGCTGGCTCTGCTGTCCGTCGCGTCACCCTCCCCGAAGCGGACGTCGTTGGCAATGGGCGCGCGTCTTTTTCTCCGAAACCTCCTCGAGAGAGTGGGGCGCCTGCTGTCGACGGCCTGCTTCGCGGATACCTGCCAACCATGCACACTATACACACCAGCGGATCGACATCGTGTGGCCAGTTAGTTTGTCGGTCGGGTTTGACGCGCCAGTCGACGACGACGACCGTCTCCTGAAGAGAGGGTGCAGCGGCTCGACGCTCTTGCACCACCGGCGCTGGCCGCCGATGTCTCTGGCCGTAGGGTCGGCGTTGTCGCGCAGGGTGGATCGGCTAGCTAGCTGTTCACTGCGAGTCAACTCGCACAGGCTACGTACACCAGCCACCGTTTGAAGGCCGCTAGAGCAGCGGTGGTGGCGGCGGACGAGTTCATCTGGTTTCTCCTTCGAGCAGTTGACGCACGCCATGCCCTGCCGCGGCGCAGGGGGAGCTGGTGAACGCTGCTTGGACAAGCAGCAGGCGCCACATATCAGCAGCAGCAACAACAACAGCAGTAACACTCTTAGCCGTATCTATAGTAGAAGAAAGTCTGACAACTTCTGCGTTCGCCGACGCCTTGCGTCCGCTGTTGATCTGCTGATGTGTGCCTGCCCGGACGGAGCCGGGCGACTGCTTGCCACTCTACCGGAGACCTGCGCTTGACTTCTCACTCGCTCGCTGCTGCTGTTGCTGCTGCTTGTGCTGCTGAAACTCGTACGTAGCCGGCAGTGTCGGCGTCGGCGGCAACGGCTGCCTTTCACTACACGGCTCCACAGTGACGGGTCCTTTGTTCGTTCGGCTTGTCGTTCCGTCGGACGACGACGACGATCGTGGCGGCGGACGCCGTCCCTCCCCCGTGTGTGCCGCAGCAGTAACAGCAGCGTCAGCGGTAGCACACACAGTTCGCTAGGCCAGCGCTTCGGCGATCCTGCGAACGGTGTCGATGGTGACCGGTGCCATGGCAGTTGCTTTCCACTGGCCAGTACCTACACAACTACTACTGCTACAGCTACTGCTGCTGTTGCCGCTGCTGGCATCAGCTAGAGGAGAAGAGGCGGGAGTAACCGTGTGGTTCTACCTTCGGTTTGTCATATTTGTGTCGGTCTCCGCTTAAAATGCCGCCCGGTGGCTGCTGCTGCTGCTGCTGCGGCTGGTTCGGCTGTTGCTTCTTTGTGGTCAGCACAGCAGAGCAGAAGCTCGCCGTCAGAGGGAATCCTGTACGCTCAAGCTCCTGGAACGGGAAAGTTCGGAGTGAGCTGTGAGTCCGTTGTCAGTTGGTCCGCTCGCTCACAGTCAAAACTCAAGCCAAAGGAGTAGTCGTATCGCGGCCACCCGCCGTCGTAGTGGAACTTGTTATTGTAAGCAGCGACTACTACCGGCACAAGTGTTGCTGGGGTGTTAGAAGAAATTGCCGTAGTTCGCGCTGCGGCAACGCGGCTACAGGCTACGATCTGCTCAAGCGCGGACAGCTTGCATGTTGGCTTGCCACAAAGCCGTTAGCATTACGGTGGCGGCGGCGGCGGCGGCACTGGCAGCTGTTGCTGTTGTTGATGATATTGTTGGTGATGGTTCCTCATTCAGTAATATACAAAACGGTCAAGTGTGCGCCCATTATATCTCGATTTTGTCTCGCTATGATCCTCTGTTGTATGTGCTTCCGTGGTTCTGAAGAATGAGATGGAATCACGTTGAAGATTTAGGTTTGTGTATATATATATATATATATATATATATAGAGGGAGAGAGAGGCGGATGGCCTTAGTGGTTACAAATTGTATTGATGCTACAGTATTTGAGAACTTCCTCAACTGTTCGCTCCACTATTGACCACTAGGAACGACGGCTAGTACAGGCAGTATACAACGTATGATGCATCTCATGCTGCTGCTTTTGCTGGACACCGCTGCTGGACACCGCAGTTGGCTGTGTCAGTGTAGTTGACACTGTTGTCTTTTTCCGCAATTTCTATTGCCCATGATGCCGGGTGTCCCGAATGCCCTCCTATGACCCGACCAATGGTGAACCTGTTAGCCGTATTACGTGACGAAGCAGTACTCTGCTCTCATATAAGAGTGTGACATATAAGAGAGCTTAAGCATTGTAAAATTGCAGCTCCTTCAATAAACCATTAAACCTTTACCTTTACCTCATATACGAACACACGCATCTCGACAGGCACCTACCTACATCGTTAGATAGACATGGACACACACATGCATTGGCGCGCAGTTCGAATGCGGCTCCCGCCCATCAGAAACTCTTGGTGAGAGAACAACTTCGAGCAACTCGACCCAGATAACTAATCCCGAGAACGCGGCTGATTGTTCATTACGCAGCCAGCAGCTGCTTCGGTGATTGTCCCTTCTGCTGTTAATGGGTGATTTGGTTAATTGATAATGGAAACACATATCCACTATTGATTCACCGTTTGATGACGGCGCAGGGTGCAAATAAGTCGCGTAAGGTCGATAGAATATCGTGTTCAACAACAATAGTGTTGTGACGTGTTCACCGTTTATAACATGTAGTAGATACCAAAGGGTGTATGCTATAGCATACTTTTATAACTTTTAGCCACCGGCCAACGGGGCGCAACGATACTCACACAGTCATAGTGCGAATTGCAAGTCAAAATTGTCAGGCGTTTCCTTCTGCAATGGTTCATTTAGCCGAAGCATTGATTGTGACGACTTCGAGCTGCTCAAACTACAACGAGCAAGCTCTTCCCCGCTGTGGCCTTTGCGTCCACTTGTGGGCAGATATTGGTCAAGACATCTTTCCGTTGAAAATGATACCAGGGCCACGAATGGAGTTATGTATGCAATATAAGTGAGTAATACATTACGCGGGAGGGAAATTACGGATAGCTTGAATAGTTCAGGCAGCATTTGTCACACTACAATCTTAGTCTTAATATTGTACAATAGCCTCTACGAGGAAGCCACGACGGTGACCTCGTTGTAACCTTAGCGAATGTCCATATCGACGTTGGTATAGGTTCAACGTGTGTTGCTTTTTCCCATGCCGGGTGCCAAAAAGTCCTGCCTCGACTCTGGCTAACATACAACGGCAATGGCATTAACCACAGGCCACAGGTAATTCCCCGATCAGTTAGCTCCTAGCTCACATAGCTCCCCTGTGTTTTAGGGACTCTGACTGACTGCTCGGTTCCTGTCCGACATGCGTGGCCTGCCGAAACTCGTTAAACGAAGCTGACCAAAGCCGCCAATATATCAACATCCCTTCTCCCGTATCAAAAACGTATCCACCAAAAACACCTATTCCGATCTCTCTCTGCCTCGCCCAGTTGTGCCGAGTCTTAGTCCGACAGAGAGAGAAAGGTGACAAATATTCGTTCTACACGGAGCAAATGTATTCCTGCAGCTGTTTGTGTCAAATGTCGTAAGTTCTGCTGACGACGAACGATACACAGCTGGCAGCGGCTACTTCGCAAGGCAACAGATAAGAGCTTCTGACACATACAATTTGTCAATAACATCCAATCGGCGGGTTCTGTCCATGCTGAACTTGCCAACACACTGACCCGGACGTTTGCGATTCAACAAGGAGAATTTCACCAAGTTGTGAAAGTTCACCAGGACAAACAAATACACGGGATAGGCGAGTTGAAATGCTCGGAACAGTTTACGCCAAAAATTGCGCGTCATTTCAAGGCAGGCACACAGATGTACACCTAACAATTTCAATCATTGTAACATCCAATGTGTTGCAAAGAATGATAAAACAAAGTGCACAAATTCGAGAGACACTGCATACTGTCCAGAGATCCCCACAATGTTTGGCACACCTCAAGTCTTCAGTGGTCAGCGAGACGATCGTGCGGCCTTCAATGAGGTGGGGCATGAGACAGCCGTAGTATTCTGTAAGTATCTCTCAGTGTTCAGTTGTCATTCGGATCTTTCATAGTGGACGAGGAGCTCAATGATAGCGTTTCGGCTGATTTGCCGGCATTGGCACCGCCGTAGGCCTGATGCCGAAAGACCGTTGACAGGCGAATGACCACTGTACCAATTATGTTACCGATGTCGGCTCCGACCCCCCCTACCGTTACATATTTGCATTTACAGGCGCGTCTTAGCTGGGTGGAAGCTCCTGAAAACGCTGCCAAGCACGTGGACAACACCGACGTACACAGATCCTTGCCTTTTGTAATGGGAAATCCGTACGAATCGATATCATCGAGACAATTCCCCTGCCGGATGACGATCGTACTGCTCCATTTTCGACTTTCCACCGGGGGTGGATCTCACGACCAGCCCTTCTTATGCTAGAATAGATGGGGTCCTACCTCAGGGGTCGTGCCATTACGCAATGTCTACACAACTATTATACCTTCGGATACACGGCGTGCTTGATGGCTTCGCAGGGAACATTCTGCCGAATCGAGTCGCCGATCGTACCGGGGCGAATCGGCTGCTGCACTAATTAGAGATTGCTAATTATCTATCATCTAACGGAGTAAAACGCGTAGGCGTGTAGCGCGCGCGCGCGCATTAATATTCATTTGATTACGAATTCGCCGATCTCTCGCGGTTCATTTCTCTACACGTAGACTGACGCTATCCCGCGCTATGCAGCGTCGATCATCCGAGGCGTCACATGAGCGAGAAGGTGCATAGCGTTTTGTTTGAAAAACGAAGAAATACTTGTTCACAACGAACTTGTTCATGGTTTTGTGTCATGTTTCACGACAAAAACCTTAGCCTCACTGTATATCGCCGAAGACGCCATCCACCGCAGTGGCGAAAATAATGACGAAGGACCTGTTCACTTGATGTGAGCGCTCGGCAAACAGCGGCTTTAATCCCAACTCTGACTGGATCAATCGTGCAGAGGGCAATCGTGCCCGTGAATTCAACCAATGACCACAAGGGGATGCATCGTAATTAGCTTCCGTGGTGGAAAATTTGTCGTCTAATCATTAACGCAATTCAAGCTTTTGTCTGACAATCGATATCTGTTCATTGAGGCGACGGGTGATTCCCGCGGGAAGCCGACCTAGATAATGGTAATCAGCAGCAGCAGTAGCAGAAAGAGCGGAGGGGATTTCAGGGGGGGACGCTGTTGTCACGCACACCCATTGTTGTCAACGGCGGTGGGCTTATTTTTGGTGACGCCACTGAGAGCGTAGGAAATATAATATTTCCACGGCGTCGAATGCGAGAGCTTTCTCGGGCATTCGATAGCATTTGTGCGATCCGCAAACTGCAGAATTAGGTGTCGCCTACCAGATGTGGCACAGATATCTGAACGGCTAATCAGCAAAACAATATATATATATATATATATATATATATATATATATATACATATAACTCAGCATATTCAATATACTAATATCATTTAATGCAATAACAATTGAAAATAGTTGACATAGTTCAAACTGAATGCAGATATGCGCAGGCAATATGCGCATACGTATTTGTGTTCTGAGCTGAGCTTCGCTCCCCAAACTGAACGTCGTCATCGCTCCAAAACGGAGCCGAACTTCTGTCATGTTTGCGTTTGTTTAATGTTATTGGCACGCTCCTTTTGACCTTCGACGCACAGATAACAACAACGTTCGCGGGCTTACAAGTCACCTGTTTTATGGCAGATTATAAATTATACGGGGGCGGGAGAGGTTTAATATTTTACTCATGACTCCAACGCGATGCGATGTGAGAGCGATCATCATTCGTCGGGCTGTACATATTGAAGACGGAACTTGAAGGCGGAAGACTCGGCAATATGGATCGGCTCTCGCCGCTACTGGCCGTCCTGCAGGAGCAATAGCAGCGACAACGGTGCCCGTAGATGGCTGCGCCGTACTATGCCCATGAGGACAAGATCTCAGCCGTAGGCTGTCGACAAAGGAAGGTTTCGATCCGAGCCCCTCTTTGATTCATGTTCTCTCTCTCTCTCTCTCTATATATATATATATATACTCGTGTGAATAAAAAGAGATATTATTATTATTATATATATATATATGTATATATATATATATATATATATATATATATATATATATATATATATATATATATATATATATATATATATATAGAAATACGGACACATTCGCAGCCGCTCCAGTGGAGTTGTCCACCGCCAGAACCGGTCTTCCCCGGCCGTGTTTCCACTGAGCTGCACGCATGACTACATACATCGAGATCATTCTGTATACGAGAGAGAGAGATGTGTATGTATGTGGTGATACTGTACAGGTAATCTACCTTCTCGACGATCGGGTGAAACCATCAATTGTTCAATATCGACATTTAATCGGTTTTGCCCATGTGCATAACCTGCCCGAGGGGTTGGCTCGAAAACACGCAATAGTTATACGGGCTCAATATTGGTCAATAAAGCTGCAAATGCAGAGTTAAATGAGGAAAGAACAGCTTGATTTGATTCTTCCACCGGCTGTCACATGGCTACCACCGGTTAATGCTGGGGTGACTGTAGAGGCACTAAATAATATATACGTATATTATTACTATTACGTTGACGAGCAGTACTTAGTTGCCCTTAGAGGACAGCGTATCTAACTGATTGGATCTTACCAAAAGATTCAATATTAGAAACGAGTGACGTCCAATGTTGCCTTGCCAAAGATTATATAGGATTGTCATACATATTCCTGCCCAGCGCACAGGTTAGGTTCGGTTAATCGAAGACGAACTCTAAGGCGAACACCTCAGAGGTGAGGCCAAATGTCCATAACGGATTTTGCCCCCAACCACATTAAACAAAAAAACAACAAGAAGAACTCTACAATACGCAGGTATCTAGGCTAAAATCGGTTCATTCACGCAGGTGACTTCGTCTAGAAGGGGAACAATGGCTGAGCAATTGAAGTGTTCTGCCTACGCGAGTCACGAGAGGGCCACAATCCTTTGGCTGAGATGCGCTCAAGTCGCCGCGGTTCGTTGCCGCTGTTGACGCACGTGCGCAACAGTGTTGCCTATAGGTTTGCACCCCGCCGATCGGTGTGCACCTAGATATACCGTCAAGGATCTTGGCCGGCGAAGGCACAGGTTCGTTCCGCCACTATATAAGCTCACTTTTTTACAAGGGGGGGGTGTAGCGTGCAAATGTCTAATAAAGTATAAATAGCAGAGGTGGCAAGTTTCTTTTCACGAAGGTTTCGTACCGAGATAATTCGAATCGACCTCTCAAGAGAGAGAAAGCGAGAGACAAAGATATTCCGATGTCTTTAATTTTATGCTTGTTAATGGATGATTTCGTTGAGGAAACGTCAAACATTCGTATTTAGTATCGTAGAGATTAAATCCAGTGGCATTAGTGGAATATTAATTATAATACAGCTGAAGTTGATTTACATGCATTTCGAACGGGAGCACATATGCATCATAGCAACAGTAACAATAGTGCACAAAAGTGTCTCAATGCAAAATGCGTCCGATTGGCCGACACCCGCTCGGGCACGCCATATTTCGTCCAACAATATTGAAACCAGTGTGGGTCGGCTGCAATCGCTGTGTGCACAATCGAGAGGAGCGACTCGCCCCATGGCTGAGCAGTAAACCTCATAGCCAAAATATGCGTTCACACAAATATGGGTTTGTTCAAATTCGTTACTGCTGTGAATGCCACCGCTGGTTGGTGGCGTTGTTCGCCGAAACGATCTCTCGATCTCTGCTTGTTTCTGTTGCCTGGCGAAGTTTACGAACCCCGTGACAAAGACAAACTCCTGAAGATGCCCTGTGGGCCACCGGGCGGAGAATTCCGTTGGTGCTGATCCTCGGCCTGTTTGCAGAAGAACCCCGAACAGAGCGAGTGGCTCAAAGTGATTTGCTAATTGAGAGAAAGTCATTAGCTGCGAGTTGATGAGTTCGCTAACATTGCCCTTCAGCATCAATTCATTCAAATCTCGGCGACTGTTCAAATCGACCCCGGCGGCGCGGCCCGAATCCTGCCGAATTATTTGGATGCTTCCAAATCCGCCTTCCCAAAGCCCCATTCGCTGGGCACGTTCGTTCCGGCGGGCCGGCATCCCTATATCTCATAATGGCAATGAACATGCGGCTCGTAGCATCGACGGCGAACGCCTGTTATACGCTGTGCTGGATAGATCAACCCGCCTCGGCTGTTGCTGTACTCGTCGGCTTGCTTAGCTAACCTACTACGGTAACACGCACGCTGGTGAGAAATGTTTCACGTGTCAGTTCAGCCCCAAGCCACCCTGGAACGTCTGGTGATGCGCATGATATTAGATAGAGTCAACACATTTGATAATAGTTGGATGGGTTTCGTTCGCCGACAGTCAGCAGCGATTATGAGACGGGATTGATCCTCGGGACCAACGAAGTTGGTCACTTCAGACCTCTCGCGATGCTGCCGCAGGCAGCCGCAGCAGCAGGAGAACATCCGGTCAATTTATAAATAGGAAGTAGAGAATAGATAGTAAGCTCTTTTCGATATATATTTCGAGTTGCTCGGCCTCCCCGCAACTTCGGAGACGATCGACGACCCTTCGTGTCCGCCAGCGGAGGGCGGGAACGAGCCGTCGTCCACGGCTGCGTCATGGTTCACGAGTTACCGGCCGGCTGCGCGTCGCGTCCCGCGCGGTCCGATTTGGCGCCAACACCTGAGACGGCGCGGTGAGGGAGTCAGTCACGGAAAGCCGGCCGGGTAAAGCGATCGAAATCCAACGGCCTGAGCCCACGAGCCCCAAAGGCACCCCCGTTCTTTGTCGTTCGAGCCGCCGTCAGAGACAAACACAAGAACGAGGAATACAGGACAGCCCGCGTCGGAACCGACAGTTCAGTCACCGGTGTTGCGGCTGCTGCTGTTGCTGCAGTAGTTTAGATCCCTACACTCTCCGCGTCTCTTCACAGACAAAGATCGCTCTCGGTGGATGGCGCAAGGGGGAGCGGCGACATAACCGTGATGACCATCAGCCCGTCAATACGATACCAGATAAGAGTATTTGTACTGTGCAAGGGGTAAGTGCCTCTGTTGCTGTTTCTTCTGCACCGAGTTGCTGCTCGTCAAGTCAACGGTCACCTGCCGACGACGACGACAGCGATGGTGACGAGTCAGTGTACCTTGCTGACGAAGCCCAACCGGTCAGCAACTATTGTTGTTGTTGCTGCTGCTTACAAGAGCAGAGTGGATCTGGCGCAGGAGGAAGGATGCAATGATGCCTTGTGTGGTCCATGAAGGGGCATCAGACACCAGCAATAACGGCAGGCACACAGATAGGAGAAGTTCGGCAGCATCGCAAAACAGCAGCAGCAGCAGCATACGCCACGAAGGGACCGGTGTTGATATTTGCAGCAGAAAGGACCGGCACGATCATCGTCCAGTGCTTAGAGCATCCATTGCCATCGCTGCTGGCGGCTGCAGCGAATTTCGGCTTCGGTCCCAGCCCCAGCCGCAAGCGCGATTCTCTCTCCAACCACCGCCGGATAGTCGGGGACCAACGAACGCGCGCGACCCACGACTCGATCGGGACGCCGCCACCCGGTCGGATCACAACTTTCATTTCTGCTTCTCGCAGAGTCGGACACATCGGTCCAACCTGCCGCGCCGCCTGGGCACATCAGCCTCGCCGTCTCATCTCGAACAGCGTGTCGAGGAGCGGTGAAATTATGTGGAAGAGCTCAGTTTATATATATATATATATATATATATATATATAGGGGGGCGGCCATAGTGTTAACACACCTCCTTTTGTTTTAAAATTTTTTTTTTGTAAAAAATAAAGGGGGGGTTTTGGTATGCTGATGCATGCCAACACCATGGCCGCCCCCCTATATATATATATATATATATATATATATTGGTCACTTTTGTAGGAACCTCCACGGTGCGAAACAAGCGAAAGCGGCCGTTGCGCGTCGTTGTTGCTCTTTTAACAGCGGCGGCGGTGGCGGCGGCGGTGGACATTGACGGCATGAGTCGCGTCTTGTGGCGTCGTCCACCGTCCCCGGAAGACCTCTGCGGCCGGGTATTGTTGTCCACGCCGAACATCGGACTTGAACGGCCAACGGGAGAGCTGCTGTATAGTAAAGTAGAACCAATAAGCCGCGTCGACCCAGCGGCCAGCACGTTGCAGCAGTTGTGACCGCGCTACAACAGCAGCAGCAGCATCTTCCTTTCAGCAGCAGCAGCAGCATTAGGAGGACGACACGGCTACATAGTAGGCCATTGGCTTATGTCGCATTTGCTTAGTATGCGTATTGCCGTTTCGGCCGCTCCTGACGTTTCTGTGTTTCCCGGACCCCGAGAACCCTGCAGGAGCAACGAACAACCAGCTACAGATATATCCATATCGTGCTGTCTCTGCTGACGTTGTGCTCTTCGTGCTGTGATGACGACAATATCTTTGCGGAACTATGATCAGTTGTGGCGTTCGCCAGATTCAGGTCTGAAAATTGAGAGAGAAAGAATGAGAGAAATAGAGGGGTAATGGTAAAGCTTTAGTGGTTAATTAAAGGAGTTGCAATTTCACAATGCTTTAACTCTCTTATATGTCACGCAACGAGGCTCGAGCCTGCGACCTCTGGCTTCCGACGGCCAGAGGGGGGGCGGGGGGACTAAGGCTTAAAATTGCTAATTGCTACTAGACGATGGCGACCGAAGGCGAATGGGGAATTGTAGAAGAACAAACTAATTGTCACTTTGTTCACTCATTTGTTTTCTTGCTGTGCGGCAAATAAATCGACACAGTGTTTGTGATAATGTTTGCTTTTCATTCTAGCTAAAACAATCACCGTATAAGAACGCCGGCCGGGGAATCAACATCTTGTTCGCATTCAAGCGATAGCAATAGTGTTCATTTCGTAAGCGCGAGGTACGGACAGCAATGGCCGTCGCTACTAAGGGCTTTCGAGAGAACAACACAAGCTGATTTCGGCGAACGACGGGCAGTGTCACTTTATTGGCGATGGTAACCTCATTCACGCACCCCTCGGTGCCGATTTGTCGTCCGTCGAACGAGGCGAACTCAACTGCTCATCTCTACGAGGCTTCATGAGGCTATTGAAGAGCAATCTCTCCCCGTCGCTCATAGGCGTGCATGAACCGCACCTGCAATGTACACATTACCTACACATGCCACGTTCCATGCAACTCTGGCCACTCTTCTTATATATATATATATATATATATCCTCCTCATCATTTCGCGCACCATATACAATCAAGCTATATAACAACAAATGCGGTTGACCTGTCGCCATTTACCGATGTCATCCATAAAATTTTACCGTTGCTGCCATGTCATAGCCATGCGACGACAACTTAACCAACTCGTTCCGAAATGATTCGTTCACTATCCCTCAAGCGGTCGAAGCTGTCCGCCGCTGTGCATATACAGCCTTTCCATAAAGAACAACATCCGAAGCGCTCCGTCGGCTGCGCTGTAACCATCCCGATGAAACTACCCTCTTTGAAGCCCACCTTACACAGCAGAGAGATGGCGATCTTTGGCTCCCTCGAGGCTATCCTTGAGTATGAGGCCGGCCGATGGGGGTCGGGGACGAAGGTGCTGCCCTCTAGTAAGCCAATAGGTAATTTGTTCTAAAATTGAGCGGCGCATAACTATAAACTGCGAACATCCAGTGAGTGTGACCCGTACCTTTGCCGGGGCTTCCCGGGGCAGTAAAATGAGTTTAGTCGCGCCTACCTCAGCCGCATTCGTAGTCTAATTCCATGTATATATATATATATATATATATATATATATATAATCATTTTAATTTCTATCAGATATATATGTTGTCACCTTGAATGAACACGAATCGTGAAAGATCGTCGAATAAAGTCTCGAATAAAGGCTTCCCGGGGCAGTAAAATGAGTTTAGTCGCGCCTACCTCAGCCGCATTCGTAGTCTAATTCCATGTATATATATATATATATATATATATATATATATATATATATATATATATATATATATATATATATATAATCATTTTAATTTCTATCAGATATATACGTTGTCACCTTGAATGAACACGAATCGTGAAAGATCGTCGAATAAAGTCCTGTTTTCCGAGGGAGACCTTGATCAAACTTCAGCACCTGAACAACAACAGCAACAACAACAACAACAACAACAATAGTAACCGAAGAAGCTCAATAGCAGTAACCTAACGAAATTCCTCACTAAATCAACGGATGGCGAATCACACTAGAACTTCATCTTTTCGGGCGATTTTTCAATTTCCTGGAAACAAATAATTAGCCTGGCTGCGGCAAACTCCAGCCAGAGAGGCAGGTCGTCATCGCGTCCGCCCGCCACAGCTCTCACACGAAGCCACATAGGAGAGAAGTCATAGAGCGAGAGAGAGAGAGAGAGAGAAGGCGCCTCTGTTAGGCCACAGGCCAATAGCACAACACGTAACATAGAAGCGCTGCACCAGCACGCCCCGTAAGGCCGAGCCTGTTTGAGGCTGATCACCTACAACCGCAGCGCCATCTAGTGGTCGGACAGCGGTTGCACTTGCTTATTTAAGCGCCTAAGATAAAGCCGAGGTCGGAGGGGCGCTGTCGTTTCGGCCATCGACTGGCACAACACCGCAGCAGCAGCAGCAGAAGCGGCGGCGGCGGTGGCGGCGGTGGTGGGGCAGGACCAGAAATACCGAAAGAACTTGGTAGGGGCAGGGGGTGTTGTTGTTGTTGATCTGCTATGGCGCCTGCTAACACAGATGGAGCAAGCTTGAGAAAATCGTGAGTGCCTACACCATAACCTCGTGTAGTTAACGGGTAGTGGATAGCCGAGGTCTATGTCACAGAACATGAGGAACAACTGAGAGAGAGAGAGAGAATAGAGAGAAAGTAAGAGAGAGAGAGATTTGGCTTAAAAATGTTTAAGAAGTCGTAGCAGCCAATGGCACGCAGCAGCAGCAATAGATGTATTTGTATTGATGGCACTATAAGACAGATCACCCTCGCTATGCCTTTGTTTCATGTTCGTAGAGGAATTGACCGGAGCCGAGGTGAGCCGGGGTGGTTGAATGCGAAGAGATGCTGGCAATGGCGTCCACCACATGTGTGTTTTCCTTCGCACGTTCCGTGTCTCCACAAGTACCTGTATACAATATATACATGCCTAATTACACAGATACATGTACATATATATATATACATGTAACACGTACATATATAAATAAGGCGACGCGGCGGGCCTTATTTTCGGGAACAGGGACTGACAAACGTTCGTGATAATTAAGTGACAATTGCATAATGGGAAGCAGCCTTGTAGAGGTGCCCTGTGCGACAATAGGCTCATTTCGTAGACATTTGCGCATTTGTTACCCTCCCATATGACGATTCGATGTTCGCTGCTTCGTCTAAACGTAGCCAGCAAGCAAATCACACTCGTCCGATCCGTCCGTGTCCGGCAGCCCTTCGGCCTGCTCTTTGACCCTGACGTGAGTATCATATATATTTTATAGTGCGGCACGCTTTTAAGTGCGGCATCGTGCTGTATCGTCTGGCCAGCCGCTCCGAAAAGGATTCGAAGACCCGCGAACTAACTGCCGACCATCGACCACCGACCGACCGAGCGAATCAATGTTGCAACCTATCTAACTGTGGCTAGAATCTAAACGGTTGTCATTTGGATATTGGGTCACAACGCCTCTCACACATTGCCCACTCAGTAGCTGGCTGTTTAGCGGGGCAGTTCGGGCCAGCGGGGTCTACGTGGCTCGTCAGTGAATAATCGGCAGGCGACATCATAAGGGAAAGTGGCCGAAACACCTTCGAAGGGTGCGTCCGCCCTGCATCGATTACTGCTGGCTAGATCGCTCAAGTATGGGTCGGTCGCAACTGTTCAGCTTCAATTAGCAATAAAGCTTCTCGTAGAAGAGACTAGGAATCGTCTAATAATTTTCTGCGCCGGATCAATTGAACTAGCAGCTTTTCTGGTCGTAAAAAGAAGCGTATATATATATATATGGGAAGGCTGTATGTGGACACACGTGACAGCAACAGGCCAAGCCCTACTCTATTCCTACAGATACAGACTGGCTTGGTGTGTAATTGTGTAAAGAACAAGTAATACTGCTGATGCTGAGTCAATGAATGGTTTTTGTTCGCGTCATCAACAGCAAGCAGCAGGGTGACGGACGACAGGACAGGACAACTGGGGAGGCCTGCGCTCGCCGCTGTAGGCCCGCGCGCCGAGAGACAGAGACGGCGCCTGGTAGGCCTTACTAAGTTTTAAAGAACCTCCCCCAGCGAAGAAGAGGGCTCTCTTTCGAGCGGCCTTTGTTCAAGTACCTCAACCTGTACCAGCACTAGCTCCTATTAGTGTGTCGGCGGTGGCGGCGGCGTTTTGGGGAGAGATTTTAGTGCCTTGCGAGGTGAACGCCGAAGTGGATTGTCTGAATGTACCGTCCCGCTAGATAGCCTGTCCGCCGGGGGCAGGCCTGCCGAATGAGCCAAGGTGCTCGCTCGCTCGCTCGCTCCCTCGTCAGCGTTGTGCATCCAGTCGAAGTCTACGGCTGTATGGTACAGCTACCACTGCTAAGTGAACGCAGCTTATGACGCCTGGATAGTAGAGCAAGCGGGTTCGTTTGTATGGTAACGTTGCCACAGTCGTATGCCACAGTCGAGACAGACAGATGGTGGGTAAAATCGTCTCGATTTGCATGTCCTTGCTCGAGAGGACAAGCAGATAATGTACTCACAGTCTCAGCAGATTAGATACTACTATAGAGAGTTGACAATTGCGTAATCATATCGTTTTCGATTATACGACACTGCTTGGAAACCAACGAGAGAAGAACATCATATTAAAGAGTTGGAGAGAGAGGGAGAGCGTGTGTTACGAACGACGTGGTTTGTTATGTCTGTCTTGATTCAAGTAAAAGACTATTGAAATGAAGGCGTGTTTGTGGTACTATCACGAATATAGCAAATTGTAACATGGTCTAGCAGCATACAGTTTTCATGAACAGCATTTTGCACCACTACATTATATATACATGCATACATTATATATATATATATATATATATATATAATTTTAAACATAACTACACAAACACTTACAAGTGTGCGCTTTCCTATATCTACTTATTATATTGATATGATAAACAGATCTATGAAAATAGTCAATTTTGCTACTCTAAATAAAGCTAAGAACATCTGCATTTGTCTTATTGTGTTGTTTCGACTCGCAGATCGATTGCCCCCGCTTGCCGTCACAGTTCTGCCACTCGCAGCTATGACGGACCCGAGGAGCTACTGAAATATCCACTACTCAAAATAGCATTGTGTAAATCTACTGTTTCGTGGCCTGCAACGCTCCACGCTTCTTGGTATGTCACGTTGTGGCCTGCTGGCCGACCTGCTTTTGGGCCTTTTTTTCAACTTTTTTTTACTTGTTTTACGTTACGGCTGTCCGGAGAGGCGCGCTAGCAGACGCCGAAATGTGGACTCTCATTCTGTATACGTCGGTTGAACGACTCGTACAGAGCGGGTGAGTGAATTTGAGAGGGAGAGAGAGCGAGAGAGAGATAAAAAAACGCCTGATATAGAAGATCCGGAGCAGGAGGTTGGCTGCATAGTCTGAGTCGGGTGCACGTCTGCGAGCGTGTGTCGTCTATGAAGCGGCGCGTCTGTGGCCGACCATACGAAGGCTGGCAGATACCCGAGAGGGAGAGGCCTCAGAGAAACGGATGACATGTTGGGTTTCGGCCGGACCCTCGGCCGTCTGCTAACCTCGTTGCGAGGCGGCACGGGACAACGATGCTGGGACCCTGAGAAGTGGACACCGAAACAGCTAGAACTCCCCTCTGAGTTGAGTGGAGTTCTGGGCTCGGTTTGCGCTCCCGAGTAATTTCTCTGGCATACGATTAGTCGTAGTAGTAGTACTAGTTAGCCTTGTTGTGATCCTTCGGGTTTTGCGAGGATCTGCTATAATGATGAGGAGAACGAATGTGTGCGGTCGTGCAGGGCACGATACGGATGAATATCAAAAACACAACAGTTAATATACAATGGAGGGTGATTACGGCACATTCCGAGAATTCGGAAATGGCGGAGCACGAAAAAATCGAGAAAATAAATGAAAGTTCAGATATTTTCTGTCACCGTCTCACATTGAACTGGCGGGAAAGCCACTAAAAATAGAGATCCGACTCAATAGGTTCGGTAGCGTGGTATAGAATTCTCTGTTCCAGGCTGGCACAATAAACTAAGCAAGGGAAGGAAGTACAGTCACATCGGATCTACACTCAAATGGCTCCAATCTGATCAAATTCGGACCCAATTCAGAGATGGGAGAAGACGGTCAAAATTTCGTCGAAACGACTCTGTCGACATTGAGCTCAGTTTCGTCGTTATAAACGACCGGGGCAGGTATACACATACAGGTATGGATATATTACTCAGATTCCTGGAAGAGGCGTAGCCTTCGCCGAGCCTAGCGGTCCTGGCCCTTGTAGTATATGCTCCATACATGAATTTCGTTCTTGATGCGTTTCATTCCACCGTCGAATGACCGGATTGATACTGTCTGCTCCGGGCTACCATTCTCACATTGCGTATGCCCTCATATAAAATCAGAAGGTGCTCTCCGAACTCAGATTTCGTTCGTAATTTACGACTGACTTCTCTTAAAATGCACCGCTCCATCTGTGGCAGCGTGTTTGACGCCTGTTTTCGAAAGCTGGACACCGACCGCGGCGGATTAAAATCTCATAGTTACAGGGAAAATACCGCGTCGCCCGGACGTCGTAAAGAGGGTTGTGCTAGAACGAATTAAGAGATACTGTGTCGTCATGTCATCATGTGGTACACTATGCTGGCGGCTTGGAAGATACGCTTCCTGTGATATCCATCTTTATCGATTATTATATTACGAGAACTAAAGCGTTTGTAAAATTGCAATTCGGGCAATAAACCTCAATTGAATAAATGAGTGTATGTATGCTATCATGCAGGAACGAAACCTGGTCCTGCTTGCATGGTCCAGTATATATATATATATATATACATGTAAAGATGCATTTATCGAGTATTGTCGTAGAGGGTGATTTTATTTGAGCGGTCGGATTCAAAAGTGGACAAATTTAGTATGCCTGTACACTCGTTTCGATTAAGAGTCTATAGAGCCTTCGATGTCGGTGGTATTTGTATGTTACTCCAATTTCACCGCAACACGACATACTTTGCACAAGTGGCAAAGTACATATGGAGGTCCTCTGCGTAATTGGTGTGTAATTAATATAAAAACAATAGCCATCTCCAATAGTTGACTAATATGAAATTGTTGTTGAAATGTAAGTGACAAACAGTGAACTTGTAATGTGCGTGCTATTTTTTCGTCCGATAAGCGAGCATCCTCAATGCACTTTTCCTCTGGGTGTAGGCATATATCTGTTTCAACTCACACGCTTCAATATGGAGACCTATTCCTCTTTCTATTCCTGATAATAACGGTGCAATTGTTCATTCATTCTTCTTCGAGTCACCGTTCCAAAAGCTGCTGCTGCTGTTGCTGCTGCTGCTCTATTGACTGGATGAACTGGAAGGTTATGTATCTACGTGTGCCACATTTCCTTCCTACAGAACTTCTATTTTTTGAGAAGGCAACATAGCAATGTAGCACCCGGGGCTTACTTCAGCGCTATTGCAGCGCTACTACCATTCTAACGGGTTTGTTGAACCCCAACGCGGGGCGCGGAGGGGCCCGACGTTGGGCCGCGAAAGAGCCCTGAACGGTTCGGGTCGTTAGACGGGCAGCTCACCGGGCTGGGGGTCTTCATGGCAGGCTCACAGCGATACAGCGTTTGTGTAGCGGTAGCAGCCAACGGTTGGGGGAGGTTGTTCTCTTTCGGTCTGCAGGAGCGAAAGAGCACCGCGAATCTCACTGCAGAAGCCATCACGAACATCATCAACACATGAACCCCATCGATCAGCAAACGTACTCAGGGGCGGGTGACATCCATTCGCGAGAGCGCCGCGGAGTAACCAGAAGTGGTGGCAGCAAGTCCGGGCCCCAGCTCCAGGACTACCAGGGTTTGGGGCGCAGTTGCATACTCCGTACAAGCGTGACGTCGTCTGCTTTGCTCGTCCTATCTAGACCCTCAGACTTCAATCTGTGTTCGCTCAACGAAATGAACACATGAATTGAGCAGGAAAGCAATACCAACTGAAAACACCAGTGGTTGGGGTTTTCCGTTACCATTTCTTTTGAAGACATCGGAAAATAAGCGATTGACGGTCTTAGATATCCTCATGTAGCGGTGAAGCAACCTGTTTTGTGACTGTTGTGATTGGCTGAATTGCTATTTTCGAATACATCGCCCAACGGCAGTAAATGTCGCTTGACAGAGATCACTGAAAACGTTGATGATTATTCTATGTCTATTACTAAACATGATTAATAACATGGTGATAAGGCTATAAGATACGATTACGTCGTGTGCGTTCAAAGCACGATGAGAGTAGTATTGTTAATATTTTAATATTAACAATAACGAATATCGAATATTCTTGGGTGTCTGATCTTAGTCAGTTTACGGCAGGTACGTAGGGAGCACCTAGAAATAACCTCTATTGTCACTCTCTCAAACCTCTG
Source organism: Stratiolaelaps scimitus (assembly GCA_019614645.1). Taxonomy (NCBI): domain Eukaryota; kingdom Metazoa; phylum Arthropoda; class Arachnida; order Mesostigmata; family Laelapidae; genus Stratiolaelaps; species Stratiolaelaps scimitus. The sequence goes on from JABWDB010000046.1 coordinate 1,153,914, forward strand.
AAGAGGCCGTTGTTGTAAAGTGGCACATGTATATATATATATATATATATATATATTGTTTTTCGAGCTGACCCTCAGCTGTTCTCCTATCTGGCAGGCCTCAGCTCTTAACCTTTTTTACATATATATAGTATATATATATATATATATATATATATATATATATATAGTTACAGGAAGGACGGAACTATATGGGTGATTAACGTCCAAGTTTTGACTTTTTCAAAAGGAACTTCCTTGACGCTTTGTACTCATTATTTTTAATTGACACTTATGTCGATGGCAACGTCTATATTAAAACGAGGATGAGAAAAAGATAGTTTTAGAGGACGGTTTAGCGTCTACGGTACCGCTTTCGGCATTGCTTCATAAGACGGACAACCCCTTTAAATGCGTGCAACTGTGATAATTGATGTTAAGCAAATAATCGTCGTGTGTCAGTTAAACCTATCTCACGTGAGATCGCAACCCTTGACATAGAAAAATATGTCTGGCGCAGCGACGAAGCAGAGTCGAATATATCGTAAGCTCAGCTTTTCTGTTCAGATAAGGACTCCTTCTAACTATTTTGATAATGTGTGTATTACAGATTTAATTGCGGTCAGAGAATGTTTGTTTATGTTGCTACAAAGTTCCAGGTTCTACCCAAAGTTCCATTCTCCTCATCAGCGTTGCTGTAGTTCTCCTGGAAGTAACATCCATACCTACATTCACGTATAGATGCGGATACACTGTGACGTGGAGCATTTGCAATGTTCGACTTTTCGCCAGGGATCTGTGTCGCTGTATACAGCATGCTGAGTCAGTGCATTTTTGCTTTCGTACATACTCAGACGCAAATGTAGATAGACGTTTACGGGTACCTTTGTGCCTCTGAACCAGGGAGGCCTCAGAGATTTCACCTGAGCATCAGCAGCACAAATATAGATACGCCCCGTTGCACTGGCGTGTATTTCGTCTCTTTGCCAGTGGTGGAACTGCAGCGGGTACCAGATAAAGCGTAGGCAGATAAAGACGAATCTGGAGTGTCGAGTGTAGGCAGTTGGCAGACCTTTGTGCAGTCCATTTGGTTTTTCCGCAGCGTTAGAGCACGCATTAATGCGTTAGCTGCGCATGAGATCGTTATCATGTTCGCATATATGTGACTTAAATCAATCCGTTGCTATGTAAGCGTGCTAGGTTTTATGGGGGCAACCTTACACGGATGATGACAACGGCAGGTAAACCTTTCTATTTCCTGGATTTCGTTGTGGCTATATTGAACATATCATATGTTCTTTGCAACGAAGTCGACTGATCATCCGTTCCAAGTTAGAAGTCAGCTCGCAAAAGTGGTGCATGGCGTCACGCGAGCATGACAAAACATGCGTGTACGTATATTCGTTGAAATTAAACCTAAATAGTGAATTCGACAGCCGGATACTTCTAGACACCCACGTACCATACGAGAAGATTAAAAAGAAGTCCCTTCGAAATCAATAAACATTGTTACGATACCCATTAGTTAATGTACCACAGCAAAACGGCAAGGTTAGGTAAAAAAAAAAATGGAAGAGTGTCCTTCAAATTATACTTCGGGAGTTTTAAAAATAATGTATTATATTAAAGACCTACTCGACTCTGAATGGTGGAACAGCATTCTATGGACCAACGGCGCAATTCAATCAAAAGTAAAATCTAGCGCAATATGATGTGCGGGTTCAAAGTCTACCCACCCCACCGTTAACGTTATCTTCCGTTGATGCACTCAACGAAGTGTGATAGTTGATATTAATTAATCTCTAATTACTGAGTAGCGCTTATCCACCAGTGAGCCGTGTGCAAACACGTGCATGCCTTCACAGATAATCTTGAAGCGCATAATGACATTCAAGAGATTCAACCAATTCCTACTTCACTTAATTTCTTCTGCATATATATGCTTTTGTTTCTTGACCGCGGAGGTGTTTTTTTTTTACCTGTACCATGGTACGAAGTTGCTTTCGTATGAATTCAGAATATTTAATGACTCGTGAATCGGCATATGGTATCCCTTGTTCGAGTACTCCCTTTCACCATACACATCTGAATTATGTCGTTCTGTACCAAATATCGAGAGATATGAATTGCTTTCCTCCGAGCATGTTTCTCCCCATAAGGGAGATGTCGCTTTGAAGTAACTGAGGCAGACGTTTTGAGTTGTTTGAAGTCAGCACAAGTTTGCTTTAGTCATTTTTTTGTCTATTCTGAACACTCTAGAAAGATTTCTGGAGCTATTTTCGATTTCATCTCTGCTAAAAGCTAAAGGTGATATTCGTGAAGGATTATCTTTCAAACAAAGCAAAGCCTATTAAGTGGTATTGTTTAAGTATATTTCCTATTGTCGCTCTATTCATTGAGGTCAAGTTCTAACAAGGTCTATTGCAGTCATACGAATTACTTCGACGACTTGCACAATTTCACGAGATCACGAAGGCTACTTGGGCGTCTCACAGTACTGATCGATGGTCCAGCAAGGATGCATATGATAGTCAGCAGTGCCTTATTTCGTTATGCCAACAGGTAGACTGAAGGGATCCGAGACCCTCTCAGTCCTTTAGCCTGACCCCGTCAAGGCGTCGGCTGCGGGTGCGAAGGCGAATCTTCTTGCTGGACATTTCTCGTCTCTGTACTGTGGGAACTACGACCGGCGGCCGTTCCCTACGACGATCCCAATGATTTGGGATCGTCGAACTCTTTGGTGACATTCGCTGAGTTGTCCACTGACACACCTCTCTTGCGTCTAAAGGCCACATGTAACTTCACCGCTGGTGGAATCCACCAATTTTCCATAAACAGTTCGCTTTATCCTTGCCTAGCCGCCGAACTTCCCTTCGAGCGTTCCCACAATGAACGAACCTAATGCCTGCATGCCTTCGCTGATCTCTCGCTAAGGCAGTGCACAAGAAATGTCCCAAGACTGACACAGCCAACTATCGGCCCACGTGCGGCACAGTGCGCTATTGCTTACATAATCCTTGAAGATCCTTGTTTCTAACTTGTATATGTCCTCTTGGTCATCACATGATCTCCTTGATCCTGCACAGCATAGGTATATTGCCCATGGATCAACATCGTTGCATACAACTACTGGAGATTATCCAGTACGGGGGCCATCTAACGGCAAAGGTAAAGTTTTATTGGTTTATTAAAGGAACTGCAATCTTTACAATGCTTAAGAAGTATTCTTATATGTTCTATATGTATAAAAGTGCAAAAATGACCTCCACTGTATCAAGTTTGATCAAAATGGTGCCTTTGACTGAGTCGACGACTATCTCTTGATAAAGAAAATAATAGTAACCGTTTTGGAGATTCATGCGAATACGCCAAAATGGTTCAAATCGTGTTTGGCTAATCGTCCACATAAAGTTTCGGGATGTGGATTGACGAATGATCTCGGTCATTCTCATCCCTTATGGTGCCCCTCAGGGTGGTTGTACCTCTCCTGTATTGTAGGCAATCTTTGTTCTGCACATTAATCGTTCTTTGGCCTCCGATGTAATATACCTGGACTATGCTGATCGTTTGAATTGTCGAACACCGATTAAACACCTCCCAACATTGGTAATCTCTTCTATTAATGGAGTCGCCCGATGGTGCAAGGAAAACAGGATGTTGCTTTTAACACCAAGAGTGTGTTATGCTTAAGAGTGCTCCCTCTCCATATGACTTTAATATTGACAACAGAACACTTCCCTGAGTACAGTGAACAAGTGACCTTGTAGTGAATTTTACCCTTGTACTTTATTTAGTATCTCATTGCACGACTAGTCAAGTCTGCCAACATCGGTGTGCATCTGATCTTTCGTTGCTTTATTGTTAAAAGTCCTGATGTGTACCTAAGTTTGTGCGAAGCGATTGTGTTATCAGAAATAATCTACTCTTCCCCTGCATGGCAGCTTCACTGAGACACAGTGGTCAAATTTGATTGAGATGTGTTGAAAACAAATTTTTGAGAAGTCCCAGGTGGAGGTGTTCACTTGAAATGAAATCCGTGCATCCACCGCCGATTGATACCATTTTCCCTCGGCACAACATTGCTGCTGCGAAGCAACTCAGACGTATACACTTGGTTGAACACTTCAGTGATATTATAACGGAAAGCAATTCGCGCAGAAGCCACACTGCCAATCCGAAAGCTGCCGCTGGAACTGAGCTCACCAAGAACCGATTCTTCTGGCATACGTCCGAACTCTTCCACAACCGCGACGGCTCCCCCACGAACGTAACCGAGGCTAACGTTCCCAAATGAGCCGGATACCACACCCATTCACGCGAATCAAATCTAGTTTGTCTAGTTGATTCTAACTCGTTCAACTTTACGTTGTGGGCAGATTCGCTGAAAAATAGATCGTTCGCTCCGAAGGCTTTTCGCCATTACAACGAAACGCACCGTCACCTTGGACTGTTTGACAGAGCGAGCACATAATTGCGTCTGGTTGGCGCCGGCGGTCAGCATGCTATTTGATAATGGACGACCTAGTCGGTGCTTGAGTTGAAGTGACTCATTGATGAGCCTGTCGTATTTTTAGAGGTGGCAAGTCATACGACGACTTCACTGGAAGGTGCTGGGTATGCTGTGACCGCGGTGATTCGGGCTGCGCTATCGGCTAGCTACAGAAAGACGGGGCTTTGTCTCATGGCTGGCCAGAAGATACTAGAAGATAAATCTTGTTGTATCTGTTTCTGGGCGCCACCAGGCCGGGTGGCCGCATCGAGTAGCTGTAACATGACATCACAATGAGTGGAAGCAGCTAATGAACAACTAATTCATTAATGAGTGACTGGCTGGCTGGCTAGCTAAGCGAGCGAGCTGAACGAGTCGCTGAATGGACAATAAATTTCGTGATATCAAATTGCGCTCGTCGTAGCTCGACAGAACATCAAGGCCGCGGCTGTGTTTGTAGTAAATTTGGCGCACATTCACTATGAATCATCCCTGACTTGTATTTATTTTTAATCTCAGCTGCTCTATTCGCCAACCTATGTCACAGGCGTCGGCTCCGAAGTATTATATTAACTATTACTGCGAGAACATGTTGCGGGACTACCTTTGGCTTATTTTCAACATTGTCGAACCCATAAAAGGTCTTTTCTTTTGGACTTTTCGTTTGGATATGGCTGACCTTGTTCGTTTCGAGCATCGAGTAGGTTGCCTTGGCGGATTGTCGCGTAGGGCCTAGGTCGCGTCACAATGGGAAATATGAAGGGAACGACCAGACAAGGACTGGTGCTGCAACAGCAAGCCGACCAACGTGCACTGCTTTCCGTGTTGGTCAACGCATGTGAAATGAGGTGGACTCTGATACACCCGACGTTCGAGCTGTCATCAAACTCCTATTTGAGGGATTTTCTTCCAGTTGTCCAGCGCGGAGGATTTTCCTGAGCGAGAAGTTTCTTTCAGATGCGAAAACCCGTGCACGAAATTTCCTGAACCAAGATTCCACTGTGCGAATCAATACAAACGTGGGCCGATAAGCAGCATGAAGTCCGGCAGTCATAGAGTTCGGTCGGGGGCTCGAGCTTGAAAAGAAAAAAAGTTGCACGAATTGGCTCACGGGATAGGCCTATTTATTTGTTAGGCTCATAGGTATTTTATTAGTAATGGGATAGCTTCTTTGATGAGACTCGGTTCGAAAACAATCCAATCAAAATCAACAGTTGTTCTTTTGGCCAGCAGACATTTCCAAAGGCTCAAACATTTGACAGAGGCGCGAACCGGGACAAACATATCGCACTGGGATGGTGCGAATGCCATAATTATCATGAGCTGGCTAAAATAATTATACGAGAGCAGAGGGGGCAGAAAGCTGAACGCCACTCAGGATAAAAGTATATCGGACCCTACGACGTCAATGGCTGGCACTGTAGCAACGGGTGGTCAATACCTCACATCAAATCCTAGAAGGGAAGCGCTCATAGAATCATCCTCGTGTTCACAGCGGCCTGTGGAGCTCGAAACATCCAGAGATAGAGATTCAACTGAACAGAAAGACAAAATCCTTCATTTCGATCTCAAGATAATGACAAGATGTGTGCGACTTCGCTTATAATGACAGGAATGTGTCCTTTATAACGAAAAGGGTGCCTTTGAAAAAAATACACAACCTCAAGCAGCAGTCGGCTGTTGTTGGCAGGACTTTCCTGAATTCATGCTGGTGTAGATGAAATATAATAGCCCATTGGTAGCTAGAAACATGTGTGTATCGATCGCGATTCAATGAGGTGTTTTTTTTTATATTATGCTCCAGAGGCTTTATTTAATTATGATAAACAGACCAGTCTCTAGTGAGTTACTGATTGAACTAGATTCCACGACCTATGACTGAATATATATATATATATATATATACATTGGTGGGTATAGACGACACCTATCCTGTGTATTCGGTGGTACATTATTCATTATCCGTTTGTACAAAGCGTCAAGTGAGGATTGTGTCCTTATTTTCTATCCTGGCGGCTGCCTTTGTCTGGATACTGATTCCAGCTCGTGTACTAGCAGTGGTGGGTGAAATTGGTGGGCCTCGTAATCACAACAAAGGCACATCGTTGTGGAAAGCTGTTCTTCCCAAAGCAGTTCACATCCTCACAATGAATGAACATCACAAACCCTGATTTCAAAATGGGTTGGGACTCTTTTCAGGAACCTCTTCGAGCAATTCGGGAATCAAGTATCCGACCATGAATCAGTCAAGCGCTTTCAACTCGCCATCCAGTTGATTTTCAGGAGGCAAACGCAACCGCTTGTGAAATGTGAGGAGAGTCTAATTCGCTCAAGTCGTACTTAATACCCAGAGATCCTTTATGGAACGACTCGGCCCCTTACCCTCGGTGCTAAGTATATATACCTATGTACTTGGTTGGTTGTTGTGACCGAAGTGCAGTGCACCGCATATATTGACCGAAAGTCTAAGATCAAAACCCTTACACCATTACACCGTGAAAGGATCCAGAATCTCCTGAAGGTTGACCCTATTCTTCTTCAAAGAAAGAACCTTTTTCAAGAAAAAGGTATTTTCTAGTGTATTGTCATCATTTCTGACTATTCACTCCAGTGTGGTACACATCCATCCTCCAAGTACTCAAAAGATCGATCAGTAAACCCGCCGGTCGGCGTTGAGAAGACTAAGAGTGGAAGCAGGCTCATCAGCATTTCTGTTTTACATAAGGTACGCCTCTTGAAGCTAATCTCTGGAAAGAAACTCTTATGGGTCCTATCTGCCGGCTGTTCAAAGTGAATAAATCTCGTGCTATATCTTTTCTCTGATAGCACAATAGCGTTCCTGTTGAACGTTGAACACATCGAGTGTTTCAGCGTCGTATGCAGTCGATGTGTCAACTTGAAATTGCCTCCCCAAAAGGCAATAGTGTACAATAGAGGCCCGACAAGATTGACAGCATTGACCTTCGCCCACCGTATGAGACAACAGACAGACGAATCGCCCGCGTGTCGTAATCGGCTAAGTAGGTTGAATAATCTATCCAGCTTCCGCGAGTTGGGGCCCATTGCACAATCGGATCGAGCACATAATACACGTTCGAAACGTGTGGGTATCTCATAATAAATATTATGATTATTGATACCTTGACAGGTCTATCTCTTGGTATTTGAGGGAATGACATTGTACGATCCTTATTCGACAATCCCTTCGGAGACCACCAGCGTCAGCACGAGTCGCTTAGTGAACAGTCAAGGTTTGCGGTAGCAGTCAAGGTTATTGTGCTCATACGTGTGTTGTGCGTGTGCTAGATATCGATAATTTAATCAACTTCCAGACGGATGATGTAATCGCTCGCTATCGGTCAACGATATCGGGAAGGGACAATGAGTGTCACCGAATTACTCACATGCTCAATGTGCTGACTCAAATCTGTATGTCTCTATTAATTCGACCATGGAACGAGGCCGTCAGGCATTTCCCTCGGCCGACGACAGCCGCTGAGCGCGATGTGACCTCGTTGTGGTCCAGGACGCGCTGTATAGGATACAGGATTGGACATTTGCAAAGGGGCATTGCAGATCAACTCGCTCGATTACAGCTGTAGGCCTCGAACGTCACTGTCCATATTTTAATAATGTCGAATGGGGAAGCGTTTATAGTAATTCTTGTGCGTACGCATCCGATGTTTGCTCGCATAATGCTAGATTCGTCTGACCTATCGAAGTAATGCCTAGCAATTGCCGAGCTTTTGGGGGTTGATCGGTGGGAACAGGAGTTTTGTGGATGTCTGGCTCCCTCACTAGTCCCACTCACTACGGCTGAGTGACACATGTGCATCAGGCATTCCCAAAACCCCCCATAAAAAAAGAGACTCACCTTAGCAATGAGCCACTATTGAAGTAGTACTTCTATGCCTAACTTGCGACCGACCCTGTTGTTGTTGTTGTTGTCATATTCAATACAAAACAAGGATGTTCATTTTCGAATGGACCATTCCTTTGTGTAGCTTGACTCCGAAATCTGGCGTCTTGCACGAAATCCTTGAAGGGCGCAAACTTAATGAGATGTCTTCGATCTAGTATCAACTGTTGAGAAAACGATGACTCCGATAACGATCAAAGTTTGTCAGACACCAACGGGGTATGCCGTCGATAGCTCAGTTCGTAGAGCGGAGGGCTGGAGTGTGACACGCGGGGGCGTGGGTATCACGAACATCTGGGGTATCACAGACGCTCTGATATCACTATGTGTTATGCTTGTCTCTGTTTCGCATTTGGTCTTGAGATTCATAGAGGAAACCGCCATTGAAAGCCAGAGCCTGGGTGACTATGTAATTCTCTGCCTCCGCCATGGCGGAGATCGCGGGTTGAAATACGACGGTGGCAAACTTCGTCGCAATGGACTACAGTGTTTGTACACAACCTAATATTGACTACATCCGTTAAAAATATTACAGGGTGGGCACGTTCATATTTTAATTACGAGCTTAATACGAAATAGGCCAGTTTGAACGAATGGCCTTATACATACGACTTTGACCGATCGCGAAATCGATGTGTCCAATCACTAATACTGGCTAGGCGTTAATTACTTCGGCTACCATGGGAGTCGCGTACGCGTGGACATATCTGCTCTGTGTATTTCGAAGTACGAACGTGTCTATTCTCTCAATCGAGACCGATGTTCAGTTTGTCAGTTGTAGTTTCAAATATGAAAACTCTTCATATTGGGAGAAGTTCATATGAACAGTCATAGGCAGCGCCTGGACCGGAATTATCGCTGAAACGATCTTTACAGCTTAAGGGATCCTTTCTGGTGTAATTAATGAGCCGAAATTAGCTCTTACGAGCTGAACACGCTCAGGCGTACGACTGCCTTTACTCAACAGTTATGAAATAATGAAGAGCAAATTATGCGAATATGTTTATGCAATTATTTAGTTTAGCATGACGCATTTTTTATGTGAATGCCAATTGTCCATACAATGCAAATAATAAGAGTGATAATAATAATAACAATTAACGGATGGTACGACTTATAGTTTCATTATACTAGACGAAACAGTATAAAGTACCTCTAGGGCCCCAACAACTTTTCCATTTTCTGTAACCTTAACTCGAACGGCGAACGAGGTGATCGCTGCTGGTTCGAGCCCGCCATACGTCATAGACACAACCTGTGTTAGTAAACCATGCTTAATTAGTATTAATTCTCGTTTCACGTTCACTCAGTTAACAGTTAAATCGTCAAGTGTTTCTATGTCTCGCAATTTTTCGCACACCTCTCGCACACCTCAGCGGTGCTCGGCTTCACGCAATTTGTACTTTGCCAGTCGGCAAAACGATTTGCAGAGCCCCCGTAGATAACTATCGTCCGAAGCGATAACATGGTATCAAATATCTGATACATAGTCAGCTCCTGCTGCTGTTGCTGTTATTGTTGTTGTCTTGTGATGACAGATTGCATACGACCGAAACTGAACTTTGTTTGAGTTGTCGCGACAACGAATTCATCATCTGACTGCTCGCCTGACCCTGGCGTTCACCCCGACCTCGAAATGGCGTCCGGCAGAACGGCGACTTCACCGCAAACGCTGCCAACAACAGCAGCAGCAGCAGCAACCGCGAACAGCATCCACCAGCGGCGCAGACGTCCCGCGACGACCGTGAGACTCACCGATGATGATGATGCGCGCGAGTGAGGGGACACTGAATCTCATCTGCTGCGCATGCTCGCCGTGCAGCTCTCCCGGAACAGCCGACCTTGAGCAAGTGATCGCCGGTGCTTAAGTTATACAATACCAGCAGTTAACCAGCACGCCGTGCCGACAGATGATGAACCCGGCCAGCTGCCGGGTGCATCACAACAACAATGACGATGTCAACAGACACTGATCGCGGGGCATATCGTTCATATCACGGCTGGGAGAACAAATTGCGTAGACACCACAATCATTGACTGATACAACAGCAGCAACAGCAGCAACAACAACGGGATCTGTTCCCAGTAGCCGATCAATCGTGCCACAACCGTGTACCAATTCAATGTTGAACGGCCAATCGGGTGCGCTGCTGGTGGTGTTTAGTAGCAGTCACCAGTTGGAGGGTGGGAACACTTCCGTGGAGTAACGCGGAAGCGTTGAAATCATTTCGACCCCCGCCGACCAGCCATTAATTAATGCAGATTACCCTTTACATAACATGGACACATGACAGCAGTGTACAGATGTCTGGCCATGTCGACATCGGCGGATGGCAGACGTATTCATTTCACACACAAAAACACACACACACACGCGGAGTTTGGCCATCATCGGTGTCGTAGAGTAAATGCGGAACAAGGGGAAAATATGGTTTTCTGCTAATTGCTATGTGTAGCAACAGCGAGACTCGACGTGTTTTCTTTTGTCGTTCGGCTTAGATACAAAAAAGTAATCCAGCTGCTTGTATTATTTATTATACCATTGTTGATAATCGAGGAGGCAGATAGCATTCCATAGATGCAATTACTCAGAGATTGTATGATTGAGCGGATATCAGAATGAGTAGCGTCACATGTGATCTATAAAAAAAATAAAACTAGTAATCCTAATAAAACTTGTCTTGTCTCTGAGCTTTGTAGAGTATAAATGAGCGCAGGGAACTATGGCTACCTTCTTGTAGTATTTGTTGTATAATGATAATAATAATAATATTATAATAATGGGAAATATTCTTCCTTCTGACGAAATATGGTCCTTGTACCTTTGAGAAGATTGAGCACGTTTTCGTTTATTGAGATCTAACGCGTTTTCCCTTTTAAGCAAATAGTCAACTGTGGGGATCGAACCCATGCACCTTCGTATTTGCTCCAATTGTAAGACAGGCTTACACGAATGCACCAGGTCACGCCATGCTCGGTTTATTCATAACTATGCTAAACGTGTATCCGACGCACAGTTCCACAGACCCACATGAGTTGGAATCGATTTGGTGGCCACAAGCATGAAAGACTTATATTGGCTTACGGACTTCCGGATGACTCAAATGATGTAGGTGAAAGCCGTTTCGACCTTGGGTTGGATTACGAAAGGTTACGTGCCTAGCATTCGCGTCTTTTGTCTCGGGGACCTTCCCAATCGTGCTAAGGTGGCTACGATCGGGGCCCAAGATCTCTCGGCCCGTTTGTAGCTTGCCCCTCGAGCTGCTTCTCCACTGGCAAGCTCGCACGGCAACGTTGATCTGTGTCAAGTACCACCTGCCCCAGGCTGTGTTGACACTCGCGTCAACGACAACATCTACAGGACTACCTGTTGAGGGTGATGATGATATTGTTGACGATATCTGGCTGACTGATCAGCAGTGTCTGTGCGTTGTGTGTTGCTGGCTGTCATGAGAGCAAGGTCAGTTGACAGATGACAGCCCCAAAAATGACAGTCGGTACTTGTACTTCTACGTTAACGTATCTGGATCTGTATTGGCTGGTCCACCGTCCATATATCTCGACAGCGCGCACACTCCTACATCGATACGGCCAGCTACAAACTACGGCCAAACAGCAAATCCCTCCTGCATAGCCACCCATACAGAAACTGTCTGCATGTCGCCGAAGCCCACAGCCTCTTCGTCGCTGGTTTCGCGACTACCCAGATTAACTACTATGACTACTACAAACATCAACAACGTCCGCTGCGACTACAGCACTTGAGCGACGACGTTCAACCTACACCGGTCGCCTACGCCGGATCGTCGACGACTCGGTTGCGGCTGCTGCCGCCGTCGCCGCCGCCGCCGTAGCCGGTGGTTGCAGCTGCTGCTGCTGCTGGCGGGGCTGCCGCCGTCGTCAGGTTATCCATCAGAGCTGCGAGCAAGCGAGTGAGCGATGATGTGCGTGTAGTTATCGTACCCATTGTAGTAGCAATACCTGATCGGGGCAGGCCGCCAATGCGCAGTAGCCGGTGGGGCTTTTGCCACTACGCCATAGCATGTAACCCTGACGTACCGATGGTGGCGCCGCATGGCGGCCCGCGGTGCCAACTGCAACCCTGAGCGATTGGCGCTCAGTGCCAGCCTGGGCCATGCTGAGTGATCGCGCGCTGTCCGAAGTATATAAGGACGATCGGACAACAGTCTCGCAACAAAACAAGCTGTACAATATCATTATCATTATCCGTATCAGTCGACGAGTCAAGATCAAGTTGACGAGACGACCCCGTGTACGCCAGGACCAAACGATCTCGGTGTGTTATCGGAACTCCGAGATCGTCTTGCTAGCTAGAGGTATATGGGAACGCCGATTCCGGACCCCTGTACGCGCATAAGGCGGCCTCTCGGGGGTCGGCAACCGCATCAAAGAACAACAACAACTGCAACAGCAACAACAGCAATAACAGCAACAACAGCAACAACAACAACAGCCTAGTGAGGAAGAAGCAACGTGACAAGATCGGATAATACTCGACCCGCTGTTCTAGTAGTGATCTCCCGCTGATACACTCGTCATTCAGAGAGATATCGAACATCAACCGAGGATACATGCCATTTTGCTGATTGGATAGGTTGTGCACAGCGTGTGCGTGTATATTAGTGTCTGTGTGCGTGTGTGTGTGAGCGTGCGTGTGTGCGTGTGCGCTTTGTGCTGGTGTCGCTCAAGTGCGCAGAGATTCTCAAGTGTTTTCCGACTATTTTGTCGACGGAGTTACGCTGTTCATGCCGCAGGTTCTGTGTAGTTTCTGGTCGCATCGACACTCAAGACGGGCTAAGCCTGATGAAGCACAAGATGCCCACATCTCGTGAGAATTAATCATCGAGTGCGTGCCCTCCGCCCCCCTGCGAGGCAGCCAGGATAGCAGCGATAGGATCGAGCGGCGAGCTAGACGAGTTGCCTTGAATTCGCATACGAATCGACCGTTTCGCCGCAGAAGAGGACGTGTCGCGAACATCCACTCGAGTCACATGAATATCCACCACGAGATCATGGCCACCTCAATACGATGCTTACGCCTCTGGCTTGTCCTGCAACTTCTCTACTCGATTGGAACCGGTGAAGCGCAGAGTGTCAACAATCTTCTGGAAGAAGATTACGAAGGAGGTAACTCGCCAATCGAAGATAGTAGCCGTTGTCGTTTGTCTGTTTACGCGTAATCTTCTCGATGCTAAAACATAGCATACGTTTGCATTGAGTATTACTGCAATGACGGGAGATGCCAACGAAGAAGCCATCTTTTCATAGCTAGCTAATATTAAGTCATAGCCAGGCATAATGGTACGAAAAAAGAACATATCAGCACCAACATGAATAATTGATTATTATTATTATTATCATCATTATCGGTATTCCTCTTCTTTATCTCATTATTGTTATTATCAAGTGTTAATAGTATAAACGACTCGAAATCGAGTCGAGATATCGACGCGTAAATTGTACCATATCTAGATCATCATTACAGCAGACTATGTGTAGGTGCAATTGCAGACAACGGGGGGTGTGTTACCAGTGGCGTTGTAATCGATAACTATGGGGAAAGCCACGCGATTAACAAATTCGTTTACCAACAACCCTGAAGGTTCCATAGATGCTACGGACGAATGGGAATTCCTACAGTATAAATGATTCGAATGAAGATCATTCACCGATACGGTCCACACTCAGATTTGTCTTAGCGATCAAGGCGATAATTGCCTATACAGCGAGATATGCATATGTCCTGTTGCTGGCCAATGCATCTTGTTCTGTTACGAGCTGTAGTGATGGCTCTAGAATCAATGATCAATGATAGCTCCTCTATCGTAACCACAAATTTTGATGAACATCTCGTCCGACAGAACTCTTTGAAACTTTTGAGACTATTGAACGAGATGACGCTCATTAGTCTCGAAAGGCCTTCATCTGCTTCGACGGCTCCGGTGAGCATTTACGAAAATTGTCAAATTTATATGTGATTAATTGTAGGTCACACTTAAAGCGTTTCGAAGTCTGTAAATGCACATTTCGCCTCTCTGGAGGCTCGATGCGTGAAACGTCCTGTAACTAGTGAGGTATCAGGTAACTTTAATGACAAACATGATGCAATTAATGACCGCATCGATTCGTATGTCCCTATGGGATTCGAACCAGAGACCCAATGGTTTCAAGACCTCGAGTCACCTCGGTGGACAAAGGTCGCCATGAAGGTATCTGGCTCACAGTATAAATGTGTCAAGTTCTGGAGAGACAAACGCGTAGCCGAGCTGTTGCAATGGGTAAATTCGCCCGCTTGTGCGCGCCTCATGATCCGAAGATCTTTCTTCGCTGCGTGATCGCTGGGTGTGCTAATGACTGAATTAAGAAACACCTAATTATAGATTACAACGTGACAAGAAATATAATTGTATATTCAACATATGATGTATACCCATACCATGCTGGATACAATGGCGCAGTGAGACCCGTCTCAACGTCGATATGCGGCCCACAAGTAAATTGGGCCACATAATGGACACCTAACATAAGGTGATAATGGCGAGGATACTCGATACGACCTAGAGGACCTCAGTTCGTCTTATGAAGCTGCAATGCCGAACGCAGTTGCACCGTGGACTGAGTTAGATGTTTAAGGCTGTCAAGGCTCAGCCAGGAAACATTCACTCTTACGGAACCTTACAGTGCTGATGTAGGACGCGAAGAACCCCCCGACATCATATTGACCTTTCACGCACTGCTGCTTAAGAGAAGTGTTATGAATGGTCCTTCGAGGCAACTTGAAGGCAACTTACGAGCTAGTCAATCGAGTGCTAATATACCTACTTTCTTCTTTTGTTACACACTAGTCCTAGTGGAATTGGCCTTCTGATGGGCCAAGCTTGAGCACAGGCACAGTCGTACACTGTAAGTTATAAGGCGAAAGAAAATCCCTTCAACTGTTACTCTGATTCAGCTTCGTTTTCAATCAGAAACTCATTGGGAGAGCGCAGCTCGGAACATACTTCGCCTTCGTCCAGCCGGAGACTTAGCCGTCGAATTGCCCACGACGTCAATTGAGATATTGAACGAACAGCATCAGCTAACAATGCCCTTGTTCCGCCATAGCAATAGCTTTTGTTTGTTGCTATTTTTCTAATGACAAATAAGAGCCACGGCAACAGTTAACAACTGCTTTCGCTTCATCTTCTCTATTTTTCGAATTTTCCATTTTTTATATTTTCTTCGTTTTTGGCTTTTACTTTTGCTATGCTCGAATTTCGAGATTTTTCTACCTACTTTTTGTGTCTCTTGAATCAACTCAATGTGTATCTAACGATTTATCCCGCTCGCTCGAGCTGTCCATGTCCCATCCACATTGGGATGTGAACCGTAGAGTATATAGTGTTACGTTGTGAAGACCTGTATCACATAGCTGAAAACCAGCACCCTTTGGTTTTGCGACGAGTCCCAGACATATCGGCGTATGCATTGATGGCGCTTCAACATGATAATGATCGGAATACAAATTATTATTAGTATAGCTATTATTTCTACGCCGTTACATACGCTGATATGTCTGTGATCAGATGCAATAATGCGCACCAAGGTATTCAGATATACATTTTTAGCCGTCCGCAAGATCTGCGGAGAGTCTGTAGGCAACAGGATAGCGCCTATTGAGCCCCTGGACTGACTCTTCGCATCATAATATATATATATATATTGATTGGTAAACATTTATTCAAACATACAATCATTAGGAATTATTTCTAGGGATTATTGGGTGGGTGGATTAGCTAGGACCGGGGCTGAGGCGGACATTGTCCCGAGGAAGGCTATGGCATTGCCTCTCTGCCTCACAGCGAGGGACAGGCATTGCAGAAGGAACGATCCTGCGCGCTTGTCCAGGGTGGCGCGGATCAGCCTATGGTAGACCCCTTCGAGGAAGTTCGCAGTGAGGGGGCCATGCCCGCCTAAAGTTTCAAAAGCAAGGGGAAAAAGAGGTGGGTTGCCTGGAGTACGGCGTAGCTTGGCCCGCTCCGCACGCGCTACCGCGTAACCGGTGATGGGTCGCGCAGTGGTTGACATAAGAAGGTGTTCGAGTGTCAACCACCGTGCCGCCCCAAACAAGGTGCTGGCCTCGGTGGAAGGGGATGAGAGTGAGGCCGTCAGGGCGGCGCCCGTCGGAAGTGTCGAGGCCCGGCGGATGTGTCGAGAAGGGCAGCATGTTTTTTTAGACAACCCCCGGTCCGGCCAACAATTGTAACTTCATTGTCTTTGTTTTCATGGTGAGGAACGAACGTATGTACATTAGTGATGTATAGTATATGCCACAAGTACGAAACGAGTTCGGTCTAGGATTTGCCTCTCAGCAATGTTCTGAACAAGGGGACGTACGATATGGGGAGGTACGATAGAGAATGCCAATGTGAACCGATAGCAGTGGGCGTCGACATGATTGAATTTAGAGAAACCCCAAACAACCGAATTACGAGGCGGCATTGACACAACCGCATGTAAGGACTTCCGATGACACCCGCATGCGAGTTCGCTAATTTTTTTTTCAATTTTGTGACCTTGAAACAGCATCTAGCGTGTACGGCAAGGATCGTCTGTGCGGTGAATTAATACGAAGTTCGTTGAGGTACAATCCTCGGAGCGAGGTAGAAAAATGTCTGAGAAGAGAAATTCCCTCGAAAATATGTGCTTCTTCAAAAAATTTCTAAACCGTTGAGCTATTGTACTAATTGATTGGCATCCTACGGACCTGATAGAAAATATCTTGGGCTTTTTTTTGCTGCGACGTAGAAGCTATGTTGTAGAGACATGGCTAATTATTTTTTTTAAATTTTGTCCATCACGGATTTGAGTTTATTGCATTTGGTTATACAACGTGAAATATACAATAATTATGAAATTGGTTGGGGTCTCCGGCCGAGGTCGTCATAGTCACCCCCTAGGAAGACGATGGCATTTCCTCTCTGTTTCTGCGCAGCACGGAAAAGGCGCTGCAGAAGAAAAGAGCCTGCATGCTTGTCATGGATCCTGTATCTTGAAGACCATTCTCAAGATTTCACCTTGTTTGGCGCCGCGTGATTTTGAATAGCCAGTAAGTGGAATGGTTTAATAAAAGGTGATCAAGGCAAGAGTTGTCTGTAGGCTTTATATTGGAAAGTTCTACCTTCAGTGGCATAATACCTTGTTGAAATGTTTCTACGTTGAAACAGGACCGACGCTGGTCTATGCAGTACCAGCAAGATGCTGTCAAGGACACGACTTTTTCGCCGACCCGAATATCAACGGTACCATTGTTTAAACTCGACCATCATTGTTTGGTTTGAAATGGTTTCATTTTACAAGACAGGATCACAAGTACACCTGGAAGGTGGCACGTCAATTACTCAATTTGTCACTCGAGTATACAATGCTAAACTTTCGGTTCTTGGTAGTCTATTTCTTATGTTGCCCTTCGAAATATGTATCTTGCAGAAAGCAGAGGTTACTTTTTCTCAAATTATTTAAATTAATCATACACTATCTACGCCTATTATTTTAATGCAACCACCGTTGAGCGAAGTAATATTCTGTACGGAGGGCGACGGAGAACCAGGGGAACTATGAGGCAAATTACACACACAATGCCGATACGATGATCGCGTCGTGAAGGAAACAACGAACAGATTTAGCCCGTGAAACGCCAAGAATATAGTACCTGAAACGGTATCACGAAGCCGAAGCAACAACAACAACTATCTCTCAATAGCAAATCGCACTCCATGAGCAGACGTTTGACACGACCTGTGCTTAAACACCAAATCAATATGTCAGGACTAACTACGCACTCATATAATGCATCGAGTGTGAAGCCGGGTATATTATATATTGTGTAGGGATCAATTACACGCCTACGTGTTTGGGAGTCTCTGTCCATTACAATTATTATGGCTGCGCTGTGTTTTACGCTCTATATGCTGCTTATTGCACATTATTGTATATGTGATACATAAAAAAATATTCACCTAAGGGATCTCTTCTTTCAGATGGTCTCCTATATTCCGCGTGTGGCAGACCCACAGCAAGACGCCAACGAGTCGTGGGCGGTGAGGTAAGTCGTCTGATTTAATTGGCGAATCAGTCTTCCGGATGTCCTCAATAAATATATATATATATATATATATATCAAGTTGTGGCAAACAGGTAAAACTTCAGGTAGGGCTGGTCGGACCTTTAGCGTTTCCTCGTAATGATTTTTAGGAATACTCTACAGTCGAGTCGATCCTGATGGGCTCTGTGCATTGCTAACGAGAAATTGTCCAGCAAGATATTGCGTACGCATAGACTAGAAAACGGGCGTATAAATGTGTCAGTATGTATAAAATACATACATGTTAGACTGCTTATGGTTAAAAATCTTGGATTCATTAAATTGTCTACCATTGCATAGATCAGATCATATATCATACCGAATCTAATACTTCTCAATAAAAAGGTTGCAGTTTAATTGAAAAAAAAAATATATATATATATTCATATAGAAACGTTTATGATTGTCGTATTTGACAGGATGTCTATGACGGCGAATTTCCTTGGCTTGTATCAATTCAGCTGTTGCCAGCTTTAGGAGAGAATAAATGTGGAGGGACGATACTCAACGGTCGATGGATTCTCACCGCTGCACATTGTTTCCATGGGTACAGGTAAGTAGATTCAGACGTTTGTCGACAGTCGAGCTTGCAACCTATGGGTTATTGCGTGGTATGGAACGCCAATCGAATCGAGCTACGGAACACATAAAAAAATATATGTAACGATATCTTGAGAACATGTATCTGAAACGCGAGTCGAGCGCTCTGATGGGTGGCATTTCGCAGATGATCGGACGGACAATTTCTCATAGCATCTAGTACTAATAGTATGAGAGTCTGCTACAAGGTACTATTGACACAACCATGCAAACCACTACTACTGTTTGGCCACTTACGAAAGCTCTGACCACCCTAACTGTCCCGTAGACGGTCTGGGGTGACTGTGTTCGAGCGCCGTGATTTTTTTCGGCTTTCTTTGTCATATTTATTCATCTGCGGAATCTTGCCAGGTACGACGCGGTTGAACAGTAATGTGAAGCTGGCCACCCGATATGTGCCCGTAGTAATGAGTCGAGTTCAGTATCACATAGCACGGGGGGGGGGCAGTTGAGAGCCAGCTAATAGCTCAGTCCCTTTTAATCATCCTAACTAAAAACGAAATGCACTTGAAAATCGTTCAGCAAGTCAAACTTCGTCGTACGAGTTGCCGACTTCAATCTACGGCGCAAGGAATTGCGACCCCAGCAGGCGATTACCGTGGCAATTGAGAAGCTTGTCGTGCACCCGCAGTATAGGAAGGACCGCAAATATGACAACGATATTGCCCTTGTATGTATAACTGGTGAAGATTTATCTTAACGCTATGAAGAATTTCATATGTCCGGATAGCTGGACGTAACTGTTTGCGCTCTACACCGTGTGTGTGTGTGTGTGTGTACAGCCCTTAGCAAAAATCGTATCAGGTGGACACATATCGGGAGAAAGCTGTACAAAAGCAGAGCTAAGATCATCTACAGGGCGTCTGGTGTCGATCAACTGTAGGTCAATCTAACACAACGAAACTGAACCGCCTCTCTCGTTGATTTCAAAGATAAAACTCGCGAAGGATATTGTGTTTTCGCCGTACTCACTGCCGGCGTGTCTACCCACACTGCGTCTAGCATCCACGGCTGGTATCAACGTGACGGTCATTGGCTGGGGCAAACTCGCCGAGGCTGGAAAACTTCCAGGTAAACTCTAATATATATATATATATATATATTTCCCTGCCACACACTCGATATAAGTGATTATATATATATATATATATATATATATATATATATATATATATATATATATATATAGTTATTCTCTGCCACACACTCGATATAAGGCCTTAACTAAGCGTGTTGCCCTTCAATGGATTCAATGTGCAGAACACAACGAGTAGAGGAGGGTAAGATGTCATTTTCATTCGAGAAATTCCTTCAATTTCATTCGAGAAATTTACCTTGTTCGGCTCGTCCATGAGAAAAAAGATACGATGTCAAAGAAAAGTGCTTGCTTCCTCATCGTTGTCCCCCATGAGTCAAATCGTCCGTACGCCGACAACGGCGAGAATTAAAGAATCATTCATAAGAATCATTCACCCCGTTAAACGGCCTGAAACTTCGTTATTAAGCTTATGCCCTATGTTTGTATGTGTGTGTGTTTCTCCTTCTGTCGTTGTTATCGCAGAAACCCCTCGAAAGACCTCGTTAGTAGTGTTTGACAATGCCCAATGCAATGATTGGCTGGCCTCACTTCGAATGCGTCTCCTCGACAACCATCTCTGCGCTGGCGTCAGTAAAGGTGGAAAAGATGCCTGTCAGGTAGGTATTGCTTGCTCACGTGACCATTCGGCGAATGGAGACACAACCTTCGGTGGTCTGCACGATTGGTGCTTGGTCCTTTGGATTTCCAGTGTCTTCTGCTATTTTGCGAAGTTTTGCTCGTGGGTATGCCAACCGGTCAGATACAAAGTGCCAAGACGATATCGACGTAGTAATATAGATGGCGACAGCTAACTCCAAATTACAGCGAAATGAAATATCGTTTGTACGTCTTAAGACGCTGGGATCCTCTTGATCACTTGACATAGCTCTGTGACCGATTGATCCCCTGCTCGGCGTTGAGCAACCCAAGGGAGTATACGAGTGCTGCCTTCAGAAGCACTCTATATACTTGCTATATATAGTGATTAGTGTGTGATTCTACGTATGGGGATTTCTAAAAATGGCAATGCCACGCGAATTCGCTAGGTGCTCCGTACGGCCAAGCATCGTTGCCATCGTCCCCTAGAAGAAAATCATCATTACGATTCATATAACGATAGATGACAATTACAGGGAGATTCTGGTGGACCGCTAATGGCGTTGGAGGATGGCCGATACGTCGTCGTGGGCGTTGTCTCGACAGGCTACGGATGTGCTCGACCGAAAACACCCGGCGTTTACGCGAGGGTCTCCTCATTCCTGCCCTGGATCAACAACGTGATCAACTAATCAATATCCTGTCTTGTGGATGCTCTTCTTGTGGAGAACTTCGGCGAACAGCAACAAGCAGCAGGAACAACAGCACAAATAGGGCTTTTATCAACTAGCACCGCTCACCCTGTATGAAAAGGCACTGCCAAATTCAGCAAGAAATGCAGCATAAGCGGCGAACGCAGAGATAAAATGGAACCCGTGGACTAGCTAGAACCCGTGTGGCATATACGCTTCCCTTGTCGATTACAAGCATTATTGTATTGCTCGAAATGCGTTTGCTGTCCAACTTTATCTTATTCTCATTGTCGAATTGAATGAATAATTCCCTAATTAATTGCTCTGAATAATTCTTAATTCTCATCGTCGGAATGTAGCAATATTCCTAAATCTAGGCCCGATTCAAAGTGTTCCGTTTACTAACAGAACTGCAGTTTATATTAACAGCATTTACGTTCTCGATATGCGAACACGTCACGGGACGCGAGCCTACACATGGAGTAGTTTAATGAGCGGAAAATATTAGCACATTCTTGTACTCCACATTGCTGTCATCGTGCATATTCAATAGACAATGGAAGCTATGACAATGTCACTGGATGATAAGCATGTATGATTTGGCGCCACTAGTGAGAATGAATGTATAGGGAGGCGTTCGAAGAGGGCGAAACCCTATAATTGTTGTTATTATCATCATTAATATTATTATTAATTATTATTATTATTGTTGTTATTATTATTCTTATTATTATTGTGTTTTCTTGACCAATGAATAGCAGTATAATAGTGTTTTATTCTAACATACAGTAGTTAGGGATTATTAGTTATTATTATTATTATTGTTGTTATTGGAGTTCGTATTGAGAGATCTTGTCTCAAATGCAGATAGCGTTGTGAAGCAGTGACATGTGTGGATAGTTGACGACGGTTAGTGAAAAGTGTTCGGAGCGAGTCAAACGGTTACAGGTTACATTGTACTAGCAGAGGTCGGTACCATTTCATTCAGTGTATCTAGCTGCCAGTCGAGTAAACAGCAGTGAAGAGCGATCTCTAAAACGCGTTCGAATGCTCGGATCGAGAATTCGCAACTGCCACAGATTGACGCCACTGTTACATGGAAGTGACTGGACACGCGGGGTGATTCCTCAGTCGGTTATTTCCTATATCTGAATTCTATGTTCATCTCAAATATGGATCGAGATTTACCGTAAAGACGCGCGACAATATTATGTTTCAGCGACAACTTTCAGCGGCACATCGGCTGCGGGCACGAGCACCCGTCGAACCTAGGTTTGTCCTAGGTTTGAGGACCGTCGTAACCTCAATACTATGACACTCGATTTTCTCTACGGGAGATCGAAACCTCTCATTCGTTCATCTGTTTTCTTCAAGCCTAACAATAGAAAAGTTAACCTTTTTTCGTTGCATGTCTCTTCGAGTAACTTAAGGGTTTAGTTGCCGAAGTTTGACAAAAATGACAAACCTCTAAGCCTCTACTCTAAGTTCATTGAAACGGCTAAAATTAATTATTCTATAGAAAAATTCAACTTGGTATTGAGCCCACAGAGGCGGCAGTGCCTCTAAATAATCTGCACCCACCTCAGCAGCGTGAACTTCTCACCAAATGAAGTTCAATCACACTCAATCTTCGAAATTTCAACGTTTTCGAATTCACTAGAAAAAAATCCCCGAAATAATCACCCGTGTCTCTCCATCACCATCATCATGTCGGAATTGATCAGCAAATGTGATACTTGGGTCGAGCTCTTTCAAGGGACAATTATATTGTGTTCTCTGTCATTATGTGCTACTAATTAATTAGTTAATTAAGCTAGTATTGGCGTTGTTCGACTCGACAATTTATTATTTATTATTCGTAGGTATACGATGAACTAGAATTGATTCTTTTGCTGGCTGAAATGAAAGTAAAACATTAAATATATTATTACGAGTTTATTACAGGGACAGCCGAACGAGTGTAATTATCGAATGAGTTTTGAATAATAAATGTCTAAGTACACTAATTAGCACACACACACATGCAAAGATGCAGATGGATCAACAAACCACGTTGTGCATCTTTCTCTTTGAAAGTCTGTTATCTACGGCGTTCATAAGCAAATAAACGTATGTAGACTATAATAGTAATAATACACAGTAATGCATATATTGCATGTATCATACAGTAAGCACTTATTTTCCATGACTGACTGCCCCTAACCCTGTCACTGTGTCCTTCCTTCCAAGAAGTGCATCAGAAGCAGATCCTTGGATAATGTATAATAAAAGTAATTTATTCACAACAAGGCAAAGCATACATGTATTCTTCTTTGAAGTCATAATTCGGTAAATATCTTATCACATAAACGGGTGGCGCAACGGGAGGCTTGCAATCGCTTATAGAGTCTAAGACATTTGAACCCTCCTTCAGTCTGTTGTGTGCAGATCAGCACCTCCATCTAAATATCAGGAATGAAGATGAATAGTTGAGTCGCAAGGTTTGATAATGAGGACAGGGTAGGAACGTTAAAAAACCACCATATTTTATTATTCTATTTACACAACCTATTCAACTCGGGTGTCTCTCTACAACGGTAGAATATGCTACTTATTTATATTTTTCTCTTTCTCTCGGCATAGTGTCTCTCTATTCGCATATAGGTGCTTCTAGCGAGCAGGTACTCGTGGCATTAGCTGGCATGCTTATCAAGTCGAGTAGGAGTAGGTCGTCTACTTGGCTCAGGGGAAAAAAGAGGCCACTCGAGAGGAAAATTCAGGAGAATTTCATTTCAATCTGTTAGGGCTTATCTATCAAGCGACACTGATGAATACTCGTAAATCGTTTTCGTGGTGATATTTTTCGGTACACACATGACGGTTGCCGGGGTTAGTCAAGCTAATTCGTCTTTTGCTGAGCAGCTGTTCGAGTGACGACCACATATCTCTTAAAGAGTTGTATATACGATATGACAAAAACCAACCAAGTATCTCTGTTCAGTGTTATATTTTCTGTTGTATGATTTCCGCACTTCTGATGCAGCATTCGGCTTTCGCCTATCGAGGCGCTGAGTTTAGACAGCAGCAATGGTCATCATTGTCGTAAAAAAGGTCCACGTCCTCAATGATATATCCAAGCGTACGTGAGAGTGCCTCACAGATGTTTGAGCTACTAGATTGGCACTGCTCGTCACCTGCGCAATGATCTCTACCCCGTCCCGCTGGAGATCGAGTGGTCTCAAATCTCGCTAAGCGGCTTGAGGTGCAGCCCCTTGAGGAGGCGCTCGCGCCGCTTCTGTTTGCGAATATCTGTCAGAGCCTTCACCTCCATGTCATAGATCTCCTTGTTGTACTGAAATTCGACAGAAGAAGATTGGCCAACAATTGACTGCATTAGATTGATTTGTCTTTGGATGCGATATATATCGCATAATAATGACCCGAAATGATTCGACCTTGAATGAAATAATGTAGCTTACGAAAACCCCTGTAGACCTACCACCATGGGCAGAAGTCTGAAACGAGCGATAATCTCGAAAACTAATCATTGTTGTCAATTATTAATGCAAAAATATCGCAATCTTTCCCACCGTGTCGCTCAGGAAGCCAAAAAAGTCCCTTCCGGAGGCTCATTAGTTACCTGGCGAATGTGGGGATGCCTCAGACGTTCCCATTTAAGGTGAGGTGACGCTGCTGCTTCAGGATGCATCTTGTAGATCTTCACCCAATACGGCACTTCGTCATCAATGTACTCCCCCAAGTTAAATCTGCAATAAATGACCACCGATTGTAAAATGCACTTGCATCTGCATAGGCCCTAGTCACAAATGATGTGTCAGGATGTCTACGGCGATAGGTAAACCAATCAATCTGAATGCCTAATGTGAAAACTCATGAAACTTTGTTTGAGCAAACAACGCTACGCAAAAGGAGGAACTGTGCTCGTTTACCTTCGAGCGGCCATGTGTCTCCAACAACGGACGCCCCTCTGCAAGAACTCTGTCTCAATACCGAGGTCCACATAGGGTGAGGGATCCTCGATCGGCTCCCGTGCCGCCGTTAGTGTTGTGATAATCTTCGCGATGACGTCCTTGTTCAAGCCTACAGATTAGAATAGAGAATTCGCATTGTTCACCATACTCTATTTAGCAGCGGATCAGGCCACGGGTCCGTTGATCCGCTGAGAAAAAGCGAAGCATAGAGCCCCTGGCTTGCCTGACGCAACCCACACACGACAACTTTGGTACTTTTGCATTGTAGCTAAAGAACTAATCTACTAACACAACGATCACGAAACTTGCGCGGACAGGCAACGCGCCCAAACGACTACGACGCTCTATTAACTGGATCACGACGATCAATAAACTGATTAATTAATTCCTAATTTGTGTCTCGTCTTAAGTCTTCTCCGACCCCCACTCTCTCACCTTGAACCTTGCCGTCTTCTATGCTGTCGTACAGCTTCATCTCACCAGAACTCCACGAGAGATTTTGTTTATCTTGACTGAAATCGCTACCAAACGCTAACGTATTCAGCTGGAAACGTGAGAAGTGCCAAGTCTGACCATCCGATAGGATGCACTGCGACACAATTGGATACGTTATCTGAAAAATGCATGTCATCGTGAATATATATATATATATATATATTATAGATATGCGTGAATCTCAGCTAGTTCAAAGTTTATTACATTATACATTATTATTGAATTATTGGTATAAACTTGAAGCATCTTCCAAATGGTGGCTCTCTTTAACTATTCGTTCGGACCGGTCAATTATTCGTGATATAAATACCCACCGAAATTGAACCGGCGAGACCAGGCCAGGCGCGGTGTTTACACTTCCGGCAGTAGCATTTAACGAAAACTTGAGTTTGTACAATTACGGTTTCGTAGATAAACAAATGCCTGATTGATTGATTGATTTCGTACTTGGCTAGACAAACGGCGATACTGTAACACCACGGCATAGACCAACCTCATGATAGAGCGTAAAACCATGATCGTAGGCTGTTGCAGCAGCGCACGCAAAATTTGCCAAAAGTGACTGCGCCGCCAACAGACGATTACGCCGTTCTGGAGTTTGCAACAGTTCAGTTGACAGAGAAGGGTCCCGAGTCGTCGCGAACACCTGAAATGAAGATACGAGAATAATAATAAGAATAATGGTAAGAATAATAGTAAGCAATATGAATTACATAACTGAGTTGTTGTTATTATAATTCGAAAACTGAAGCACAACGCTCGTACGAACTCAACGTGATCATAAGTTACATATTATATTTAGCATATTGTATCTAACGTCATAGCAGTGTTTGATACAGCAACATATAATAATATCCGTAATCAACTACATTGCAGTCTTATGGAATATAGCTACCTCAGCGTAGCTCAAGTCTAGAGCCTTAATCGGAGAACACTCTATTAGCTATGGCGAAAAATTTTCGAAGCACGATAGAGGTCGCACTCAGACCACGTTCGATCGTCCGTTTCGTGCGTCCGAGGCGTGTATACGCCCCATCTGCACGTACATATCTAACTGAGCCTCCATCCGGGCTGCACCTTGCTCAATTAGCATACTACCAATCGGCAAGATCAATCCGCTCATGTACCTTGGCCATATCATCCGCAATCAGCAACGGAAAGAGTCCACATTCTGGCCAATAGCCAACCGAGCTGACAAGATGTCGCTTCTTCTCTTGCCACCCATGTATCTCGGGATAGTAGTCGAACTGTGGGAAGTCCGACGAACGCACCTCGGCCGCGTCGTATGGCACAATTGGCTTCATTGGGACTCGTGTTGAAATCTGCAACAGCAAAGAACGTACAATGACGCGAAGACGCCGTGAATATACTGCTAATACTAGAGGTGCACCTCGTCAGTGTCGTCGATCTTCTAACCCGCTGCTTTGCCTGCCACTGAAATAAAGCGGACGAATGTGAACGACCGTCGGTGTGGACTGTCTCCGTCATCGCTCTTCAACGATTTAGCGCCCTCCTGGATGCGAACATATCACGCACATGACTTCGTGAGACCTGCCCCCCCCCCCCCCTCTCGATTCAGCTTTCCGCAATAAACATCTACTAAGCAAATATAGTGAAACAAACGTCAGCTGCGCTTACTAGAAGATCCGCCTGTCCTACGTATTGAAACATAGGCGAAAAGTACTCGACATCCTTATAGTCGCCCTCCTTATTCGTACGGTAGCGATGATGTTCCCAGAACGCCTCGAGTCGAGCCTGCTCCAGGGCGAAACTATCGGACAGGGCCAGCGAGCTCCTGGAAGCAAACAAGAGAGGGATAGCATTCGTGTGCGCTATTACTCGGCATCGCTTCAGTCAGATCGGGTTTGTGTTTCATTATTAGCCTTAGAGGTATCATTTAGACATATTGCTTTTATATCAGGCGACCCACTGCCTTGGTCATGGCCGCCGCACGGCATACGGTGGTGCATGAGAAGAGATTGTGCCATGCGAAATTTAATCATATCAAATAACTAATGATATATGTTGGATCAACATGTGAAGATATTGTGTAATCCGAATCGTATATACACACGGCAAGAAAACGATTGTTATTATTTCCTCATATTTCGAGAGCTTAGGCGTTGTCAAATTGCAATTTAGCACGTTGTATTCGAGACAACACCGTATTCGTGAGTTATCATGCCATTCGCTTACATCGAAGTTAATCGTCAGCTAAACATTAGCATATGAGTGAAAAATAATGTCAATGTTGTATTTTTTATCAATATACCCCCACAGGATAATGGAGATAAATTCCATCGATGCATACATGAAAATATTACACTTACCTAATCGCGTTGATAACAGCGATCATAATGTGTTGGGCTCGTGTCCGCTTGTGGAAAACCTCGGCAGACGGCTCAAACGAGAACCCCTCAAAGGAACCTAAGGGAGCCAGGAAATGTAACGCTATCAGTGGTCTTTGAAAATTAGTTCCCGACACCTCGATCGACTAAACCATTCTCGTCTCCCTGTATTTCCCTTGTTGAATTCTGGAGCATTTTCCACCACATTGAGACCTTCCAGGAAAACTCGAAAACGTCACTGATCGATCAAGTAACTAACGCCAAGATGCAACTTGGACTCTTTCATACGTCCCTTCGTCTTCCGTTTGCGGTTTGACCCAAGGCTTTCTCCCATCAGACCTTTTCTCAGTATCTATCTCTATCCCGTGGGCGTTTGCTGGGATCACAACGATCTCCGAGCCGCGAGCGGCTCGTCTGGCCGGCCGATGAAGGCAACGAACGCAGGAATCAGTGAGTCGGAATGGATCTCGCTGGACATCTCTGGATATCGATTTTAATTCGTTATGTCTGTGGACTGTGTGGCGTATTAATTTCATATGAAGATTCAGCATTCACCCCTGCAGTCTCTCCGATTCAAGTAAATATCCTGTCAACCATTAAAGATGACCCTCTCCCAAAAATAATAATAATAGTAATAATAATGATAATAATGATAAATATAACCGCTCATTTCTCAAGATCACTCTACAGAACGTTACGGATTTAGACTAATTGTTCAAACACACGAGTTCCTTCGAGGAATTCAATATCGACAGAGCGTTGTTATCAGTCATTACACATTTTGCCACAATATCACAATATCTGTAGCGCTCCATCCGCGAGGCCACTTCAGACGTTTCTGTTCAAGACAGCGCCAACTATTGGTTCGATTTTCACTTCGGCCTTCGGCCTCGGCGTTATATACTAATAATATGGTT
This sequence comes from Stratiolaelaps scimitus, assembly GCA_019614645.1. NCBI lineage: Eukaryota > Metazoa > Arthropoda > Arachnida > Mesostigmata > Laelapidae > Stratiolaelaps > Stratiolaelaps scimitus. The sequence goes on from JABWDB010000046.1 coordinate 1,183,143, forward strand.
ATATGCAACCACCCCCGGTTACGCGGTAGCGCGTGCGGAGCGGGCCAAGCTACGGAAGTACGCCGCACTCCAGGCAACCCACCTTTTTTCCCCCTTGATTTTGAAGAATTAGGCGGACACGGGCCCCATTACTGCGAACTTCCTCAAAGGGGTCTACCATAGGCTGGTCCGCGCCACCGGGGACAAGCGCACAGGATCTTTCCTTCTGCAACGCCTGTCCCTCGCTGTGGAGAGGCAGAGAGGCAATGCCTTCCTCGGCCCTAGTCCCCAACTAATCCCCCCCCCCCAAATAATCACTAGAAATTATTCCTAATTATTGTATGTTTGACTAAAACACATATGGTTATATAGTAGATACGTACCGGGAAAGTTCGTCGTAGTTATTGGTATAGGGGCTGGAACAAGGACCTCGTCCATTTTTGATCGATTATCAAAGGCCAAATTCTGTGCCACAATGGTTTGTTCGACCATCGACATGATATCGCTGCTCACCTTATTGTGGAAATCAAAACAAAAAAATCAAACGAACAATAGATAAATATACATGTAGAAACGCATTTTTTAGTAGGTATAATTGTATCATATAGGCTTAAGTATGCGTTGCTCGAAAATTTTGAATCATTACCTTCGTAAGGAGGCGGCAAGATTTTGAAGAATGCACTTGTTATATAATTCTTATTATGTAGCAAATATTGCTTTGTAATTAACAACAACTACGAACTACGAACAATCGACATAAGTAGCACAGGTCCATCTGAAGCGGGTGTGAAAGAAGTTGCATGACCTTCGCGGGTATGGTTCAACTTAATTCAACATAACTAAGCGGTAACTTTACCTCGGGTAGGTTCGCTGTCTCCGTTTCCGATTTATGCACGGTCCGTGTAGCGTACTGATAGCTGTCGAGAGCGTTATAACCGGGTCGTGGTGGATTATAAAAGACTGGACTGAAAATTCGAAATGATTAACATGAACATTAAACGACACAAATCTTCAGTTTGGGCCGTTGACAACGCCAGAATATTTAGATGGTCCACATCTACAGCACTGTCAAAATCGCCCACTGGTCCTAATGCCTTCCTATTCGAAAAAAACATGAACGCTTCGTCCTTAATAGGTACTATGGAGGAGAGTATGAACAATAGCAATAATCATTCTCAACAAAACATTTCAACACGTGACACTAACGTGCTATAAGCTAAAGCTTATTACACCATTAGTTCTCTTTTATCTGCATTTATCCGTATCGACAGCGTCTATAACTAAGCATCTCATCTCGGCAAAAGAATTATCAACTAACCATCTTCCACGTTCAGTGTTGATCATGTACTGCTTATGGTTAGACGTCGGATATGATCGGATCTCGTCATAGAACAGCTGGCGTTCGCGACGCTTCACTGCCTCGGTGGTCATGTCCATTACCTGTGTAGCAGAGACGTCGAAAAGTTAGCTGGGGGGCATCTTTTGCAGCAAAAAACATTAATGAACTGTTTCACTTCGATCTGCCTCTCGCGGCTACGTGGCTCGATGTGATAAATATCCTATGGGCAACTGTAAAATAAGGGAAGCGCCATACTGACCGAAACACAACTTACCTGTCGAGCGGAGCTTCCAAAGGCAGTTTATTGCTTTGCAAGCTGCATGTAGTGCATATATGTGTATACAATACATCATAATAAGAATAATAATAAAATTAAATCTGAGTAGACTCGTCTATGCGATGTCGATCTATTCTCATTTGGCGCTGATACGAAAGCTTAAGGATGTAAGCTATGTGTAGCGCTACTTCAAGCGTCATACGCCAAACTCGGCCACACAAGTGACACTTAACCTACGGATGGGCCGAGTTAATTAATTGTGAATTCTGCGTAAATCGAGCTGTGTGATCATGCGCGTGTGTGGTCATGCAACACCAGCAGATCGTGTGCCCATCTTCTGCCTCGACTATTACGAACCTTAGGCCACCTCGGCTCATCGTAGTACAGTGAAGCAGGACTCGGCGCCTTCAATTTTGCCATTTCGCCGCTTGTCTTATAGTTGGTGTAACCTCGAACGGAACTGAGCGCGATCCGAGGAGCAATGGTGCCCCCTCGAAGTATCCGTACGCCGGCCGCTCGATAGAACGGGTCGCACAATGAGCGCAACATCGCTATGCTTCTTGTAGCGACACTTGTTGTGAACGATTCCACACGACTTTAATGTACTAATCGGATGCTGCTGTCGTCTTCACTGCGTCGAAATGAACCTCGAACACTCATCCATCATTCGCGACAACGCGACAATCACGACCGAATCGATTTGCGATGACCTAGCCTATGGTTTATTAACCGGACCGCTCAATTGTGCTCGCTGTTTGAAGAACGCCGATAAATGGGCATAATAACGTGAAGAAATTCGTTCAGCCGGCATACGACAATGCGTAGGATGTATATATATATATATATATACTCAAATATATACGTATATATATATGTATATATAGAAAAAAAAACAGTGCCGAATGAACGAAGCTATGAATCTAAAGTAAAGGTTTTGATTATGTTGATTTGCTCGTTGCGTTCGTGCGCGACCTGGACGACAACACAGGACACATAGGACCGGCCGGTGGCTGTCTGGGAAGGGAGGGACGAACGCCGTTTAAACAGCCATGAAGGCGGGAAGCAACAACCGCGCGCGAACGTGAAATCACCTCCTGAATGAGAACTATATCAGGTGTGTGTTTTTATACAGCAATCTACGTGTAGACGATATGTTTGACGAATAATACGAGACGTCGTTGGAAGGGGGAAGCTATATTGAAAAATCTTGCCTTGTGACAAGAGATCCTCTGTCATACTGCACAAGCTGATTTGAATGAGGCTGATACATGAGTAGATGAAGACTTTGTTGATTAGTTATAAATTATACAAGTGGACAACAATTGAACTGGCAAGCAAATTATATTGTTGTTGTTGTTGTTATTATTATTATTATTAGTACTATTTTACATTTAAAACATATAGTTGACAATTATCCCTCATTATGGCGTTTCCAAATGTAATGATGTGTATCTTTCACTGGAAACAACAATTTTAGCTTGACCCGTCCTGCTGTGTCGTTTGCTATTCAACGAAGCTGGCAAGTACTTTGTTTCACTTATTTCCATATCATGTCTCTCTCTCTCTCTCTTGGAGATAGTGGACATCTCTCTTAGATCGAAGCTTCAGAACTGTATCGACCGATGCGCTCCTTGTACTGGCCAAAATGCTCCCTTGGGATCTCCTGGCTAGCGAAAGAGGCGAACGCTTTCTCGACGGAGATCTTGACCTGACCACAGCTAGACGCTCTACCTTAGACCGGTGGAGAGAGGAATGGACGACCCCCCCCCCCGTCCGCCAGGGGAACAAGGGTGCCTGGACCAGGTCCTTAATACCAGACCTTGCGAAATGGTACGACTGTGACTGGGGGCAGCTCACCTACTGGTCGACACAGGTGCTCACGGGACATGGCCAGTTTCAAGCGTACTTGCATAGGATAGGGAAAGCTCCCTCCGATATATGCGTGCTGTGGAGCTCTTCTGGATCAGTTGACGATGTGTTGCACACGGGGGACCGGTGTGAAGCCCTTAAGGTTGAGAGAGAAGAGGGCACGGCAGATCTCGTGAAGGGATCACTTAGCGGGGCAGTGGAACTTATGCTTTGTTCCGGGGAAGAATGGGATAAGACTATTGGCTGGCTAGACTTGATAATGAGGAAAAAGACGGAGCTGGAGAATTCCAGAAGAATGAGTTTTAGTCGTGGCACAGAACCCGGGCGCGGGGAGAAAAAAAAAAAGATCGAAGCTTCCTGATCGCGTTTTGCATTGCCGAGATTGAAACACACAAACAAGGATGGGTGTGATTATAGGTAACAGCAATCTGATTGATTGCTGTTAGAACGAGACAAGTACGAATCTTGCAATTTCTATGCGTCATGAGAATAAAGATAGCTTATCACTACAGGGGAGGGCGAGAGGTAGAGCTTAGTTTCTCACTAAAATATCAAATAAATATACACGTGACACCCTCCCTGAAGCGGCTGTCATATCCACCATAGACGATCTGCTACCGTAATCATACTGAGCAGCAGTAGCAGTAAATCGAGCTCAACCGAACAGTAATCATGGTCTTAAAAAACATTGACTGCTTAGTCAGCAACAAGCGGATCAGCAAGTGAATCCAGCGCTCTCTCTCTATTTCTCTCTCTGGCGCTGTTAATGAAGTCTGCATGAGTGGCTGAAGCTGTATGCGCGTAAGCAACCGAGGCCCACAAGCCGAGTGGTCCGAAGGGAGCTCGCCTGTCGGATTGCTTTTAGCTGAAGATTTCTTTTTTAGGGCTGTACCGACCTCAATAATACAGCAAGTGTTTGCGAGTCGACCCCGTAAAAAGGGCTTGCCCTGAATATATGTTGCGAGCCTATGTATGGCGACGAGAAGCTCGAAATCGGCGTTATTGTCCATCGCAATGATGAATGCTTGGCAAAGTTCGATTAAACTACGGGCCGAACGATGACGATACGTAACAGTGCTAGCCACTTGTCTATAATTGCCGTAAGAGCGGCAATCGGGACTGACACCAGCCGTGCCATCGGGATTGACTCCGGTCGATGGCACGGCTGGCGTCACGCTCAAGCTAGTCTGCATAAGGGGGGTTTTTATTTCGATTGGAGACATTGATTGTTGTACGCTTCAGATATCGTTGGGATGTGACGACAAGGTGCACCGTTGACGAGCGATGATATCGTAGAGAAAGCCATACTATTATTATCGGTAACAAGTGACGAACAATTGCTGCTGTTGGGAAGTGTGCAACAAACAACATTTCGGCATATTACTTAGTCGGACCATGAGCCAGAGGCTTCGGTGGGTGGCATACTGATTATTGCTACGTGTTCAATTGACTTCGATTTGTCCAAGCGTCATGCACTGCTTGAACGCGAGACAGCACTCGATTATTATGTTGTATATTTTCCGACCCTGCGTCCTTCAAGTTCACCTAAAATCATCTGAGAACCGCCGAGCGGGTATTTCCAAACCCTGCAGCAAACCCACATAGCCTCAGGGTGTAGCGCGAGTTTGTTCGGAGAGAGCTGCTCTCGGACCGCACAGGGTTGTTCCGCACGAGCAGCCACCCTTGTAGGATATTGGCGATAACCCGGGATTGTTCGGCTGTTGCCTTTCGGCTGATGTCTACCGCCCGTAATAGCCGCTATTGCTAGCTCTCGTTCGATCCACTATTCACGATGTACGGTTGTGCAGTCGGCATTCTATACTACAGATGCTGTTGATGGTGTATTCGCTTGGTCGCGCACGACTTTCTATCCTTTCCCGTTGAGGTTTGAGGTCCACTCAAATTGTGACTACATCTCAAGTGTGTGTGTGTGTGTTGGTCAAGCCTGGACCGGTCTTGGTCATTCGATGGAGTGGCGAGGATCTCCTCGTGTCTGGCTGCAAACAGTTTGGAGGGGGTGGCCTGTGACTCAATAGATCTTCTTCTCACCGTCTCCGCTGGACGCGTTCACCCTCACCCTGCGCCGGACAGCACAACAGATTCGAAGGCCACTGTGAAGTCAATGGCGATCTTCGCTAGCACGCGCACCAAATGACGAAGCTCCATGGTATTCTTCATTTAGCCGTCACCCGACGACACAGTGCTGATTGCCGCCAGTACAGAAAACGCTGTTGCCCTTCGCTTGGACCGACTTTTTATTGATGTAAATCATAATAAACAACCGTGCGAGTAAACTAGAACTAACACCATTACAATATATTTATTGTCCTTATCATGTGTGTGTGTGTGTGTGTGTGTGTGATTTTTCTATAGTTAGCCTATACAGCACAACATTGCAAGCTTTACATTTGATCCTTGCCGCACGCAAGCACAAACCCCCCACCTATCATCCGATTAGACTAATTTGATTGAATGGATCTATCTGCTTCTCCTAGCTAGCCGTATCCTCAGGCCGAGCGAGTCAGCCTGCTCATGCTCGTTCATCCAAGAACCGGCGACCTCGACACTTCACGATGCACGACCTCACCAGCATCGGTCCGATAAATGTCCCTGTTCTACCCATATATCCTCAATGACTCCTCTCTTCGCTCAGCTGCAGCTGAACGTCTGGCGGTTAGCGAGCGCTCCCGAGGAGCCGTCGTGCCACCGTGCGCGGGTAGCGTTCGCCTTCCCTCAGCATCGTGTCTAGCGGCAATCGGCAATCCCAGAAAGCTGCACGCCTCACCGGGTGGCCGGCGGCTCCGGTTGTTGTTGTTAGTTCTCATTTTCGTGTTGTTGTGGTTGTTGTTGTTGTTGCTGCTGCTGCTGCGGCTGCCGCCGCCGCCGGTGCTGGCTTGGGCATCGCTGATAGCGGCGGCGAGCGCTCCATCAGTCACCGCCGCGATGGCTACCACAGCTACAACCGTCGCCGCCGCCGTCGACTCCGGCAGCGGCTGCTGAGGCTGTCGCCCTCCCTCTCTATTTCGATCCTCCCAACGGTTAGCGAAGCGAAGCAGATGGACCAGCGCTAAGAGAGGTTGGTTGTTGGCGGCGGCAGCAGCAGCAGCCGCAGCACCTTTTGTTGTGGTCCAGCATTAGCAGCTTGGTTGTGGTGGTGGTGGTCGTTGTCGTCGCCACTGTTGTCGTCGTTGACATCGTTCCTTCTGTATTTGCAGTCGCGTGTCTGTGGCCAGAGTGAACTCTGAAATGGGTGTGTGTGGGTGTGTGCGCGTGAGTGTCATCGTATCCTATAGCTACGAGCTGCTCGTCGGCTCCTCGTGAGGCTGCGCGCGACGTCGCTGTTGTGGTTGCGGTTGCGGTTGTTGTTGTTCCTGCTACTGCTGCTGCTGCTCGGCGTTCCCGGTTCCGAAGTTCCACTCACTCTCGCGTCTCTGTCTGTCCGCCCGTCGTGAAACCTCGAGCCGACTTCCACACACCGGATTCTCGGACGACGAAGACACACTCTCTCTCCCCGAAGTGGAGAGCCCTGCATGTTTCTGCTCGGCGCCGGAGAGACAGTGGCACGCACTTCGGAGCGGAGGGACAACTTCGCCGTCACCGGTGTTGTTATGATCGTCGTCGTCGTCGGCGGCCGCTGTTATTAACGCGGGGAGTACAGTCAGGGGACGGGCAGCCCCCCTGCGTCGCTCGAAGTCGCTCGGCCGGCTGAACCATCTCCCCAATGGGTTCGTCCCGCTGTTCCTCCGCCGTGAGTGGTTCTGCTCGTTGACCGTTCGTGACCAGCGACGGAGCAGACCGGACCACTGGACCGGAGGACTGACTGACGGACTGAACGCAACATCGCGTAGCGCCCGCCGCCGCTGCCGCCACCGACACCAGAGCAGTGGCAGCTGACATCTCTACTAGCCACCGTGGAGTGCCCACCCATCGGCGAGTGGTGCTCCCTTGACGTCCTCCTGTTGCGATAGCATTCGCTAGCACCCGCCTCTATCCACAGGCGACCACCATCAACTGTCCGCTCTGCCCCGGAGCAGGCGAGGCTGCGCTGCCTGAGTGAAAGGGTGGCCCAAATACAAGTTGCTGTCCCCCCCGCCCCGCCCCTCCCACGACACACACCAGGTGTTGTGGGTGAGTGCGCGAGTTCTATTTGCTGACGTGAGCTGCGTGTGTCCTACGCTAGCCCAACGCGAGTCAATCAAGGCAAGCGCTGCCATCACTCCGTGCACTAACGATCAACACCGAAGCAACACTCGACAAAGCGAAGGAGACGTGGAAGACCTGCCGGAAACAGCAGCGACCACTGAAACTAACAGAGCAACAAGGATACCGTCTGCACGTCCCTACGAGTGCACGGATATATACCCCACGGATATATACCCCCCCCCACACCCTGTGCAGCCACGTAACACGGAGTCGTTGCCTTTGAATCTATGTGTGTCTGTCTCACTGACGATCTGTGCGGGAGCAGAAACGGCGTCAAAATCGGTTACTTTGCGGCGCCGGGTACAAGCACAGGTCGCGAACGAATTATTGCGAATAGCTATTGCTGATGTACAGAGGCAACAGCATTGATATTAAACATCAGAAGGCTGTTCAGAGATTGAAGGGGATCGGTTGTCTCGAACAAGTCGTTATGTAATACTTCTCCTTCTATTATTACTACTACAACTACTACTGTATGATACGAGATTTTCGTCACTTGTCGCGCGCCTTGTTCAGCACGACGCAACTTTCCTGATTGACGTCACTCCCCCGCCCAAGGGACAGCCACCAAATTCAGTAGAGTAACAACAAACACTTGTGGGCGTTTTGCAAGGACTGAGTCTCGGGACGAACGAACAAATCAAGAAACCACTCGTCGCTCGACACCGGCGGCCGACAACTCGACACGGCAGCGACGAGAAACTACTGCTGGAACTGACGACTCCGCTCCGCCAGCCAACCGAAGTGACGATTTGGACGTCGTCGTCAAAACGGGTTCCAGGTTGTACCCTTGTGGTTGTCTGATTGCCTGTGCAGCAGTTCGTTAGTTAATTAGCGGGTTCGTGCGTGATGGTGACTGAGCGTGCTTGCTCGCCAGAGTGACACGTTGAGCCAGTGAGAGGGAGTGAGTCGTTGACGATTCATAGAAGGTGGATTGCGGAGAAAACTGCGCACCAAACTTGGGGGGAAGCTCACCTTGAAGGTGGACATCGATCAGGTCCCGGTAGGTTTTTACTGAAGTTGACGCAGACGTCAAAGCCTTTCAACTCGGGGCTTGCTGTATGCCCCATGTTTCTAGTCGGTACCCGTGCATTGTCTATCTGCACGGGTCACGTAGTTCACGGGGTCTGACTGCTCCGTTCCGAAGTGAGGTACAGCCACCTCACCTAAATTCACACAGACACACGGGTGTTTAACCCATACAGATTGTTACAGCGATAACAATCAAAGCACGCGCTGTCAATCAAAGTATAGCTGATATATATACATACGTATATATTTGCGTGAATACCTATTGCGTGCATAGCACACAATTCGTAAGCAGAGTCGACCAGAGGAGGCAGGAACGACCTATTAGTACTTCCCACTAGTAATTCCCTCGACAGTTACAGCAGGCCACGGGTCACTTGCAATGATTCGTAGGATAAAAGATTAAACGGCAGCTGCGACATCTCTATAACGACATGCTGGACTAGCTCTTGCGCGCAGTGAGCGTGTTTCGGTGTGACTCTATGTAACTGTGTTAATCTGCTGCTATCCGTGAACGTTACGGGAATCCGTTCACGTCGTACTGTGCTGACGAACTCGAGCAATTTCACTTTTGGCTTGAGGACCGGAAGTTGGAAAGCGTGTCCGCGGGTGTTAGACACTACGGCGAGTCTAGGACACTGAAAATCTGCCGAGCCGACACAGTAACATAGGTGGACGGCGCTGGCCCAAACTGGAATTGGAAAACAAGAATTTTCAATTTAAAAAACGTGCCCGAGAAAAGAGCTTTGCGAGGGGAAATAATGAGGGACTGAGGATGCCGCATCGTTGGCGAATTAGTGTGATATTCTGTCAGTGACATCTTGACGATAGACACTAGCATCATTGTAGTGGGTAGGAGGGATATCTATTTTCTATATATATATATATATATATGTATATATATATATGTATCTTAACAACATGTGCTAAGTGAATTTGTGCATGTGTGCTAATTAACCGTGGGAATACAATTATAGCGATTTCTACCCGTTCCAACAACGCAAGCCGACGATATCACCCACTCCAACGGTTTAGAAGCGAGAACTCTGTACAACATCATCGGAGCTCGAAGCCATACACTCACACATATATAAATATATATGTATATAAATATATATACATATATATATATATATACATATATATTTATATGACCTACACGACATTGCCAACACAGTCAAGAGTCTCCTCAAACGGTGCGACAGCCTGAAGTTGACTCCGTAAGACGCTCGTTTAAGACGCGAACAAAACGTACTAACCACGATGCGAACAACCATCGAACGAAGAAGAACCACCTCGGCCTGAACAAGGAAATAATCGAAGTGGAATTTTATTTGCGAAGGATCTTCTCTGCGTGACCGAATGGCCTAGTCAGGGCTACGCCAGCAAGGAACCTATCTGGCAGCAGAAGGGAGCAAGCAACAGGACAAGCAGTCACACTGGATTAGCGAAGATGTTCCGCTTTGGTTCGAAGAAGGCCAACCGTCAGGAGTACAGATGCAGCATACGCTTCCTCGATGACGATGAGACTCCCATCGATTGTGACTTTCAGGTTGGTAACACGACTAATATATATAATATATATATATATAGAGAGAGAGAGAGAGAGAGAGAGAGAAAGAGACGTCTGGCGACATATTATCGTATACGCCCTGATCAGCCAATATTATCAAGCTGTTCAAGAACGTAGTTGACGAGTGCAACGTGGGAATATTTCAATAGTCACAGACACGTAGGTTCGAATGGGAAATTATTCATTTCATTGACAATTGTTGGCCAATGATAAATCCAGCATTGAGGACAATGAGATATCGGTGCGTTTTGGCAAAGTGAGAGAATTCTCGGGGGTCGAGGATATCATTCTCATATAAGCTTCCCGAATTTAAGTTACGTTGGAGATAGTCCAAAACCTATAGCCTAATAGCTTGATTCAGTCGAGGCCTATTTAGAGGTTGATATAATTCATGATTAGCTGAGTCCTGCTGCTGCTACTGTTGTTGTTCTTAATATAAACGATACCACGAAGATGGCCCGAAGCACATTGTGTTATCGGATAAAAATAGTCATCACACTAGTTATTGGCATCGTCTATGCAAATGTCGAACACGGCGTCTGGTTCAGCGAGGCCAACAATCACCAACTCAGTTTGCGTCCTTCTATTTTGAAGCTTCTGCGACAATACAATAAGTTTGCTTTGCGATTGTAGAACAACAACACCACATCGTCAATAAAAGCAATAGTCGTTTGATCATGCATACAAGCGTGGCATTGATTCTTGAGCTGGGACGGACAGATGATCTACAGAGGTTTTTGTTTATCATGCGCAGGCATGGTGGCGGCTATAGATGTATATATATATATATATATATTATGCAGACTTTTATATTAATTGTTGCTTCGAACATTCGAAAGCACAATGAATTGAGATCGTACTTTAAATTAACCATAGAACAAGTCTGTCCAATATGTATCTATGATTAAAGTATTACATATGGCAATTGGTTGTTGTGTCCACCATGTGTATAGTGAGGTTATCGCATGCAGATCACCAGGGGATTACTTCCGGTTCAATTCTGCGGTTAGATTTCCCTCTCAGGGTCAATATCCGTAATTGTACGGCTCGCTTACCCTTCGCGCCAATCTGGTGTTGTTAATCACATTATACATATTCGTGATTTTCATCGTAGATTAAAACGTGCCTATTAATTAGCGTACCATCACGGCGAATGGTTGTTTGCTCGCCGTGCATAAAATGTAACAGCTAAAGCAGACGTCTATGTACTATTTTTTTTTGCTATGTACGATCAACTAAATAGATCATATAGGAAAGCGTTCGTACGTCACCTCGAATAGTGAAAGGAGACAAACAATGAACAATGGTAAAAAAAAACCACCACTAAAATACAACAATGTCACACAGTTATCGATATCTCTTAATATATATTTCGATCCGTCGATTCCATCACATGACAGTTCCTCTGGACATTGCGTGATTTTCTCGACATACGATTACCGCCCACGATTTAGTGGGCACACTGATATTTGCACAGAAATTGACTGCTCACGCGGCGTCGGGGTTATCGCACCCTGTCAATGTGTCAAACATTACATCTAGCCATGGTACACGGTTGCTGATGCGCCGTATGGCGTAGACCCGACGTAAATCTTCTACTCGGTACAATACTTCGATGTAGCAATACTTCTGTTTTGGGGAGAGTTCGCTGACCACAAGCGAATTGTGGTTGGTTGCGCGCTTCTGACGATGATGGCTCAAGCATACGAAGGCAGATATGCGTCGATGAGTGGACACTGCTGGATTTGTTTCGTTTGTAGTCAGTCAAAAGTTGATCAAGGTGACCAACAAGACTTTTGTAGGCTGACATTCACCGTGAATTGATCAGAGAGAAAAGCGCACTCCGGTACAGATATATATATATATATTGTGGACCATAAGCAGTATCTATTTGAATAATCTCGGTGGTTTGCCATGGGCCTGCTCAACGCTCCAGTACATCGTTAGGATACATAAGCCCTGCTTTATCTATTCCGAATTTGTTGCTCAGGTGAACCATTGTTGATTGCCAATCATTTGAGATATCGACAACTAGCAAGAGATTACTTTTGTTATAACTAAAATATTCCAAGAGGATAGGGCGGTGGTGGGCCGTCGAATCTTTACTTCAGCAACTTCACTGCCGTACAGCAGAGGAATACATCGCACTCAAGCGAAATCGCCCACAGACTCGGTCCCAGCATTGTTAGATGATTACGTTTCAACAACGGAAACACAGTTTCGGCTTCAACTGACGTATATATATATATATGTGTGTGTGTGACCACCACGGAATAGTCTATATACGAAGTAATTAGCTAGTCAGTGAGTATATATATATATATATATATATATATGTGTGCACAGATGTGCTATTCATTCTCATGAGAACGTGATGCATCTTAAATGCCAATTTTCCTTATCTTGCATCTCCATTATTGGATGCACCCCCGCGACGCCTTATCTGATAGTCGCATATGCATCCTTATGAACTATGTTTATCTCAATATCCTTATCTATATATCCCTGTAAATTATTGTAGGCGATAATAAATCCAACGCAAATGGCCTCGGACAATAATATATGTTTATATTTTGCCTCCTCGTCAAATCGCAATCGATACCTCATCGGTTCCTGTCTCACGCTCAGCGTTGTGGCGGCTACACACACACACACACTCACGCTGTTGAGAGACAGCGTATTTGTATACGCAGTACGAATAGCCACAGATAGATCAAAATAAAGGATCGTCACCGAGTTAATTTTGCTGAGCTTTGCTGTTATATGCCATACATTTCTATCGAGAATGGGAACAAGCAATACAAGCTAAAGGCTAATAATAATAATAATAATAATTATTATTATTATTAATGGTCTATGGCATAGAAGCGAGTTGTGTAGATGTCGTTATTGAACCGATATTGTTTTCATTATAATATATATTTCGTTCTTATATGGGCTAAATTTCCGTCGGCGATGAACACTTTTGCACGAGCAAGTGTTAGTACCAGGCCGAAAAGTTCGTTCGCGTAAACCTCATCGCCGTTACTGACGATGCGGTCGCACGTTTGTGTCAAGGTGATCTCTTTTCTCTTCTGGGAAAAACCTGTATGCTGTAGTCGCAAGAACGGAAAACACCCGAATATATATATATATATATATATATTAATATAAAAAAAAAATTATATATATATATATATTGATATATGATTAATAATGAATGAATGGTCCTTTGAAGAACGTCATGTTCAGGGATAACTATAATAATAATAATAACACTAATAATCCGGTGGGGTCTTTTTCTAACGAGAAATTCGGTCGTTCGTAGCCGCGATAACGTGACGCCCTTTTCCTGCCGAACGGATACTATTTAGTTGGATAACTATCGCACAGCGTCCGGCGACTTTAGCCGTAATTAGCGTTATCAACACAGAAAAAAAGAACAGTCCGTCAGTAATTCGCTAAATGGCTAGCTCACGGTCATACGCCGACGGCCAACGGCGGCAGCAGCTGCAGTGATATAGTCTCCCTTCGCGGAATAACTTTCCTGCTTTGGATCGGCGTCTAAGAGGAAGAGCACGATCAGGTTGTGCTAACTTTTTTTGAGTCACTTGTCCGATACCAAGGGGGGGAGAGGTGCATGCTGTTGTTAACATTACATAGGAAGATTTTTAATTTCGGCGACAATTTTGCTAATCAACGGACGGACACAAAATTGGAAAGGTTTTACGAATCAGTCCGGGTTTCCTGTTGTCTGTATTTCTTCGGCCGGCGGAACTCGTGGTCTGGAACAGAGGAGTGACAATCGATGCGTTGAGCGATTAGCTTTGAGCGGTAACGCGGGCTAGCTTAGCTGATAGAACCGTGATTCAGTCGTTGACAAATCGATCCCGATTGCATGTTTGTGCGTAAACACTAAGTACCAAACACTGTGCCGCTGAATTGATGATTTGGCGTACCCTTTATTTAGACAGGCGATTCTGGAGAGTGTGTGTGTGATTATGACGTTTGAAAAACTCCACGCATCTACTCTCCTCCTCCTCTATAAACAGCTGTCAACAAGGCGGAATTGTTGCTGTTTCCGTTTCTCGACGCCTTTACGTGGTGTTCGCTGACTATCTCGCTGCTGGCAGCCACATCCAGTCAGAGAAGATTTATCGCAGCGATAACCACCTCGTTCGTACTGTCCACCCCCGCCTTCCCCTACCTATTATAGTAACATTGCCTGACGAAGTTGCCCTTCAAAAGCTAGCACTTTGCCTCGGGGTGAGCTACTCGACGGCCGCTTCATTAGGTTTTCGATGAGACGTCATTAGTCATGGTCATTCAAGCAGACCACGGCCGCCCAGTATATCCTCCTCTATAGTAGTTCTCTGTCGTGAGAGTTGGTATAGTCACATCAGTAGGCCTCACGTATTTTTCATTAATCTGTTCATCAGCTGAAGCTCCTGAAGCTGGCCGATATCGTCTAACACGAGGAACATGGAAAGTTTAACCCTGAACTCAAATATCTGTCTGACTTAAAATAGTAGCCGGGTGGTTCAGTTAGCGCTCATGACCATAGAAATGAAGGGTGCACTTTACACTCAATCAGTATATCTGATTCAACAGAGAGCGGTATCGCTTAATGGTCTCCAGATGACATGCACGAGTTTAATCCGATTTGTCAACTACCTGAAATTTTCGGTGTCACTGGCCGTCGCAGGGCAACGACTGCTTATCCAGCTACTACTTGAAATAACCCTTCATTTATTTACAATGCAGTAGCTCACATACTCTGGACTAGCTCAAACGGCTAGCCAGCCGTGTACACAGCAAGCAAGCATAGTACTACTGTACTATGCACCCCTTCAAAGAACATCACACGCAGAGGGTTTTCTCCTTGTACTGATACAGCGGCTGCAGCCGCAGCAGCAGCAAGCATGGCACTTTAGGCCAACCGCATAATGTTGTTGCCGTTGAGTTTAATCATCAGTTAAGATGGCAGCGGACTAGTCTGCCACCGCCGGGTCTATCTTCACACTAATTTCGACCCTCGGTGCGACGCCGCTTCCGCCACTCTCTGCCGCCTCTTTTCACCCTAGTGCTTAGGCCGGTAAGGCAGATGTTCAGTGTTCGTCTGATCGTGCTGGATTCTCGAACGGCCTGTGGCCTGTAGCAGGACAGAGATATGGAATGGGGCCTGAGAGAAAAGCTGAAGAATCAAGCCAATGCACCACCACCACCCACAATCTGCGTACAATTCATGCGGTGTTGAATTGTACAAGTTGGCTGTTACAGTCGATACAGTTAGTGATATTCAGTGATTCTTTTAAGAGAATCGCACAGGAATAAGTTGACATAAATGAGCAGGTATCGGTGGGACCTGCTCATGTAATATATGATATATAAAGCCAACGAAATATCAGTGAATCAATTTCTTATTACATATGCGTTGTAAGGAAGAATACATTATAGTTTCTCCTGAATGGAGAAGATTGGCTAATTGTGTATAATTTGTGTGTGTCCGTGTGCGTGTGTGTTAAATTGTGGGTCCTTCATCGCGGCGCACATTTTTACTGCGTATTTAGACTTTCTAATATGGCAAGAAAACTGACATACATGCTGACCTAAGAAAACTGACATATATTACTCGGAAATCATATTGTCAAATCTAAGGGGACATTCTATCGTGGCTCCTGATTGTTTGAGTACCCGCTACCCGCCATCCTGCCAGCTAATTAAAACGAGAATACCCTTTTCTCGGGGTACGGGTGGTGACACTGCTTTGTGCAGCAAAGGTCTGCAAAGCACTTCTCCGCCACAGGTCCGCTGCATGATTTATTTTCAAGTCCAATTCGGTTTGGCGGAGACGAGGGAGAACATTTGACGGTACATTAAAATGTAACCTGATTCGGGTCGTTTCACAAGGAGTTCATTGTCGATAACGGTCAAGTATTGCTTGGGTAAAATTCGACTACTGTTCACAGATATAATTATCGATTACACATATTGTATTTGCCCATGCCGCACCCTTTGGGCGGGTAATTTTTTTCGTCATCACAAAATTTCATGTAAACTTTCTGGCATTCAATGTACTCTGACGGGCATCCTCGTCTTGTCCATTTAGCCATTATGTATTTTCTATATGGAATTATATCTCTTTGTATTGTGGCAAGCTACGTCAACGATAGCGTGGCTTGAGCCTTCAATTGTCCGAGTTCTGATACGCAGTACGCGTATCGCTTACGTATGCAATGCTCTGTCGCATACCGACCAACCAGCCCCTACCTCTGTCCCTGAAGGTTGTGGACACCAGGTATAAAGCCTCTTCACCAACATCTATCTATGTATATCCCCTAGGTATAATATTGAGTCTCACCGATTTTTTGTGATCGGTTAATCATCGTACGTACCGCTGACGTTGCCGCCTCAGTAATTAACGGGGGCGTTCCATTAGAGAACCATGCATTTAAACATCACTGAGATACAAGTACGCGACAAGTAGTGTTTCTAGTGGTTCATATATACAGCATTATCAACACCAGATTGTGGTGTGTGTAGATGCGTTTTGAAGCACTGACCTCCATCGTTTCGAGAGACGTCACAATCTTAGCTGTCATCTTGGTGTTTAGATTGATATCGATATTGCGTGGCGCCACCCATAAGCGCCCTAGAAAGAGAAAGCTTATTTAACATTTTCACTTGATGATTCTACCGTCGTTGTTGTTGTTTCAGCATATGTGCTTGGGCCAGTACGTCCTCGACTTCGTATGCTCGAGCATAGGACTGCTGGAGAAGGACCTGTTTGGCCTGCGGTATGTCGACTCTCACAACCAAAGACGGTGGCTCGACCTCAGCAAACCCGTCCTTAAACAGGTCTGTATCGAGCCAGGCATACATTGGGCTAGAGAAGCAGGTAACAGAAAAACAGTACGCTGCTTGTGCCCGCTGAACGTGCCCCAAACTGCTATCAACGTGATTATTACATCAATTATAAATCAGTCAATTATAAATTACATCAATATTGCAGGCAAAGTTCAAGCTCGCCAAACTTGTCGAAGCATACATCAAGATTCTTACGTATTGTACACATTCGTCCGAGCACTACACATATATAGGGCTTCCAGAGCGAAAATGGCGCAACGATCTCGTTTTAGAGTAATAAATCTCATTCTGCACCACGTTTAATATACATACATGTGCATATATATATATATATATATATATATATATATATGTGTCTATGTATGTATATTGTGTGACATATATAAGCACTTAAGCATTGTGTAATTGCAGCTCCTTAAATAAACCAGTAAACCTTTACCTCTTGTCTTACATATATACAATAATGTCTAAACTCAAACACATACCTATGATTTTTATTAATACGATGGTCGGGGCAATATATGAACGGTGTCGTTCCAGGTAAAAGGATTGCGAAATGTCGCCTTCTGCTTCAGGGTTAAATATTATCCCCCGAACCCGCTCGATCTCAAGGTGAATCATTAATTACTGAATATACTAACGAGAAAGATCTATGCATTGCATGAAACAAGCTGTACTGGCTAGCTCCATCCGCTTGGCTCGTACACGCGGCTGAAGGATGACAAAAGGCGTGCCGAATACTGTTATTAGGCTCATTATTATTATTATTATTACTATGATAATTTTCATTTGCTTTGAACTCCTAAACATAACGAATTGTTATTGCTAAAAATGTCTTTCAGTGTAAACAGCTCTGGTAACAGGTGTATGTGTATGGATCTGCCACACTCACGCACTTGTAGCGAAGCCAGAGTGTTTACCTGCGTATTCTTTTATCTATTAGCTCTTCGATTCATCAATAAAAAATAAATGAAATGTATATATATATATACAATTATGAACACTGCTCCTTGCTGCCGGCAACATCGTTGAACTATCGCAGAATTACCTGTGTTTATTGGTTGATCCACTTGGTGAATTTCTCCTGTAGCTTTCGCGAGATCTTCAATATCCGCATATTACTCTCTCCTCCCCATTGGGACACACAGCACATAGATGTTCACTTAAAAGGATTTGACAGAAATTTGCATTTGTATTATATAATACCACTCGAACTAATCAATTCTACGCTTACTCGCTAATCGGTGGCGACGTCGAGCCAAAGCCGAACGCGTGCTTGCTCTATGGAGCGCAAATTCAGGCGATTACAATATCTGAGCTTGTGTTTACAATGTTATCGATACCTGTATAGATATGTTGGCTACCACTTGAAGTATTTTCGATATTCATATTCTCCATGTTGATCTTGTTGTGGCGGTTTCAGGAGGAGGCATGCCGATATCAGGTATATCTGCAGCTGAAGAGAGACCTGAGCCACGGCCGACTAAATTGCACACAGAGCGAGGCAGCTCTTATGGTCGCCTACGTGAAACAGGTACACAGTACGATCCCAGTACATTATGAGTACTGTGTTATCTATCTAACAGTAACAACTGCCTAGGATCGAAGTCTAGGCCGTTGGAAGGTGGCATTCGGTGGGAGTGCGGCAACGAACCTTTCCGCGCGTTTGTTCCTCATTAACGACGACCTAATACAAGCACTGATAATTGGCTAGCTCATGTATGACTTCACATTTCGCTGCCTATGGCTCGATCAAGCGAAACACAGCAATTACGATACGGAAAAGAAATCAGCCAGTTATTATGTCCATAAATGCCTCGCAGGGCTGCTCTCTCCCAAGGGGACGAGGCAGCTGCTTGAGTATTGTGGGCTCATGGCCTTAGGGATTTATCATGCGCACAACCTGACGGATGGATAGACGTCGGTAGGGCTCATTAGAAACGATACCGGTCTTGTCGACTTCGAATGCAAGTCCTCGTTGAAATAGCCTCTCCGGCGTTACAGAGATACGCAAGTTACAACGTTCGTCATGTCGTACGAGACATGCCGAGACGTCAGATCTATCTGTCCATTTATTCTTATTGTGGATCTGCGTCGATGTTTCTTTAGGCCGAGTTGGGCGATTGGGATACGTTAGCGGTTGGGGGTACCCCGAGCGAAGACGGCTTGGATGACAATATTGACATCGGAAGTCCTGCCGATTCCGTGGATAATTCCCGACAACGACCGCACTCGTTTAGCACCAACAGACTTCTACCCAAGCACTCTCAGGTGTGTGATATATATATATATAACAAGTAACGCGTACATGAGAAATCATAGAAATCAAGCATACGAAGCATATCGTGGTCTCGAATGGTGGGATGGTTGTAAATAACAAGAAATATATCTTAAAATTATAATATATAGATATATATATATATAAAAAAATATATATATATATTATACAAACGTCTACAACTCATCTGCATTGAATTTTTGCGACGCTAATTGATTTCAGGAGATCGAGTCACGTATCGAACGGATTCATGAGACACTCAAAGGAATATCAGCCACCGAAGCACAGGACCTATTTCTAAAGGTACTAAATAGCTATAATACATTATATCAACGAATCCTACTTACCAACGCGACATAGAATTCGGTACAATCCAAGCCCAAGATCGAGTACTTCTCTAAATGAAGACTTGTCTTCGCTAGACCACACCATAATGATGTTATCTATCTATCTAACTATCCATCTATATATATATATATATGATTTTATGTTATCATTATTCTTACTATTATCAATATTATTGTGGAAATTTGCAGCGTGCGGCCAGCCTGGAGAGCTACGGCATAGACCCACATCCAGTCAAGGATGAGCACAACAACCAGCTCTATGTTGGAGTCAATCACCTCGGTGTTCTCACGTTTCGAGCAGGGAAACGAGATCTACATATTAAGTAATTAGACTAATTAGATCTCCTGCCTAACATAATCTCTGACACCGCGTTCGGCTGCACATTGAGTAAGGCTTTCTAACGTGGAAATGACTATTTTGGGTCTCATTGGATGTCATTTGATATTGTTCACCTGAACCTCAAATAGCGTTGAGCAATGGCTCGAACGTTGAGGTCGACCACGTATGTGTAACTATCGATTGGCTCGGTGCCCTTCAATGTATCTGTTGCAGATTCGACGATTTGGTGAGGTTTAACTACGAAGGCAAGATGTTCATTCTGCACGTCATGACCTCAGGCTCAAATAGAAAACAGGTACTATTGAGCATATCTACTGAATACATATAAGTGAAATGTATATATATATATATATATATATATATATGTATATATTTTTCATGTTTTTGTATAGCATATATGTGTGTGTACTTGCCTAAACAAGGTGTGTATGAATTACAAAAAACATATAATCGAAGGGTCAGAGATTAGCAAGCTTATGAAAGGTAACGAAATGAGAAAAAAATCAAAATTTTCTACATAACTTACACTGGTTAGAAATTCTCTATATCTGTTATTTAGGTATATATATATATATATATATATATATATATATATATAGGCTAAGAGCTGGGGCCTGTCAGATAGGGGAACAGCTGAGGATCAGCTAGAAAAACATTTTTGTATATATATATATATATATATTCACACACACACACACACATCGATTAGAAATTGTGTGTAAATTCTGCGAATTTCAATTCAAATTGATGCTCTCTGATGTTCGTCGTTAAAAAATCAAACATATTTAATGTATTTTTTCAAATGTATAAACTTTATGTTATTGTTATTATTCATATTGTACAACGATGTCTACCGACGACCACTTTTATTAGTCACGTGATGTTCTCACTATTACTATTATTGTTATTACCGGGCTGCTTCAGGTAATCGGGTTTAGGTGTCCATCGCAGGCCGCTTGCCAGCACCTTTTCGTTTGCGCCAACGATATCCGATGCTACTTTACGTGAGTGTAACAGAATTAATTAGCCACATCGATTATTGGCGAGTACCAGTGCGGGTGTGCGTACTTGGAAATTATGAAATATATCCGAAAATACGACTGGAAATGACAGCAATAACAATAACACTAATAATAAAAAAAAATAATGATACCAGAAATGCAGACAAACAGGATTTGCAGTCCGCGTATACGCATGTCAAGTTTTTGCTCGGATCGCGCTTAGCAATGTCGATAATCTATGTATATGCGTGTTTGTACTGAAGAGCTAGCTGTCGACGATCATAAATGAGTGTACAAATGCTGTCTGACTAATTAGGCGGGAATGATGTATCTGCTGCTGGATTTGTGTCTTGATTCGTAGGAGCATCCCGCCGTTGGCCTCCAAGCGCAACACGTTGTCGCGGGCAATGTCGATCCTGAAGAAACGTGAAACGTCGCTCGCGTCTCTCTATACGGGACATTCATCGGCCGCCGCTATCACTCAGATGCAACAGGCACAAATCGCCGCGGACGCGGATCACCCGAATCAAACGCTTGGTGGAAGCGGGAACGACCTCAATCTTAACAGGGGTCACCATCCAGCCTCGCTGTCACTAGCAGGACACACCCATTACAAGGTGTGTACAATGTGTGCGTGTACAGGCATAGAGGTCCCTCATAGGCGATTTTATCGTCAGCTTGGTATTGGGGACGTTTTCGAAACAGATCTCATGCTCATAGTCACGCTCCGGATAACCGCGTGAGTGACTTTGATGAGGACTGCTGTTATCACTAAGTTGATATATGGTATAGTCGTCAATTGGATGTTTTGCCTGATTTTTCGCTTCTAGTGAACATTTGCATGCCCAGCATTTTTTTTTTGTAAACGACTCTTTTTTGCGCCGTCATCAAACTGTCCACAATGACCTTCTCCATTCAATTTTGCCTCCGCCGAGTCTCGTACCCATGGACATACTCACTAATATACCCAAATGTCGTTTTTACACTCATGGTCCACATGGCGAAAGTGTCAGTACATTGTTCCAATACGAACTAATAACAATAATAAAGCGTCGTCTATCGTGAAAGATAGCGCCAATCATGACAAATCCATTATCTCATTTGGCTGCGGTCACGTTCCAGGACGACGAGTCCGAGATTATCCGGAGCGGAGCCTCGGACATCGGGTCTTTGTTGGTGTACTCTGATGACGAAGACGGAGCCGGATCTCGGGGCCGCCAACAGGACAAAGCGCCTATTGTGACACCAACCGTTGATGGGACACCAACCCGTCAGAGACATCAGACTGACGGGAGCAGTGGAGCTAACGCTGTTGGACAAGGTCAGCATTTTGATCATAACGGGGATGTCCTTGGTAGACATCACGCCGGAGGTCACGGCGGCTCCGGAAACATCTACGAGCCTACAGAATCACCCCTAAGTGAACACCCAGGTAAAACAAGTCTTCCAAGCGAATGCCACACGCGCGTAGTCAGTATGCGATCATTTCTACAGCAACATCAGCCTATCAGGGCTCGGGTTCAATCCGGGCTCAACAACAGGATCATCTTGCCTTCCGCATGCTGTTCACGTAGAATCGTTAAGAGCCAGTTAGAGAGCATGCATCCGAGAGTCTGCTACGGCGAACGAGAATTTCGTGCGGTGACATGCTGGAACAACGACATGTTGCAACTCTGGCAGCAGAAGGTCACACCTTCAACATGCGTTCGCCGTCCACGTTGTTGCGGGTGCAGTGCTTGTGATGGTGGTCGCAGTGCGAATCATCCGAGACTGCGCACAGTCAACGGGTGATGATTCAACACAATGACGCCAGGGACTCGTTAGTTGCATCGCCATTTCTCATATCTTGAAAGACACCGGGGCAGGCGGGTTCTATCGCATGGGGCTCTCGTAAAATGGCAAGAACACATATGATTGTATGCTAACGACCCTATGTTCCGCTTCTCTTCTTATTCGCTGTGTTTCTTGCTGCTGCTGCTGTTGCTGTAGACTACACGTTACTCGAGTGTCACGGCGTCCTGGGAAGGAAGGGTGCCCTGTCCGAGGGTCATCCGCTCATGCGGCACGGGCAGCTGGTGGCACTCGCATCACTTGTCATGCTTCTCATTGTCACTCTATCTGCGATAGCCGTTATGGAGAGCGATTCTGCCCTCTTCGAGGAGGTAGGACATTGCTATTTTACGGCGACATAAGGACACGCACATAGGCACAAAGAAAGAAAAAGAGAGGTTTGCAGACTGGAACATCATGTTATTATTATTATTATTATTATTATTATTATTAATTATTTATTATGACCATTTTACACTATATACGGAATAGCCGGTAGACGAGCCAAGTGGCCACCCGCGGTTTACACTTTTCATAGCTCAAACAATCCAAATGTATAACGCCAAAGGAGATATCCCGTTGTGGTAATATTACCTCGATAGTATCGAGCAACCTGCGAGCCAGGCAGATCGTTGCTAATGGGCACGTCCTCACTTTTTTCAGCAGCAATTCGTATCGAAATACGATTGAAAATAGTTTTTCCTAAACGTTTATCTCCTGCGCTTTGAAAAGGAACCCCTTTGTGCCATAACAATGTTGATGATATAAACGATGCTTGCGTCATTCAGGTGAAATCGTGGCCGCCTTTGGTTGTGTTACGCCGCGAGTACTACTATCCTGTGAAGAGTTTCCTCAGCGGCCGCCTCCGACATCCGCTTATCTGAGATGACGATGATTCTGTCTGACCGGAGCATACAGCGGACCCTGACGACTTCGCATTGTAACCCCAATTCGATGATCACGAATCAGGCGCAGCATGGCGGTAGGCCATGCAGGCCATTAAGGACATGACGATAAAACGTAAGCCTGAACACTAATCGAGCATTATGAAGAAATATGACATTACATACAGAAACATCGTATCTGAGGGTCCCAGCTCGTTTTGATTTCATCAGTGCTGATACTACGCCAGACAGAATCAATGCAAAAACATAACGCCACTCATCGATATGGAGCCGACGCCGCGGTTAACAGTTGGGTCCCGAGGAAACCGCTCGATACACTCCCTCAAGAAGGCTTACCTCCTGACGGCGCAGGACACCACGCCACGACACGTCACTAAACGAAATTCACAAATCATCGTGTATGTTCTATTGATCTGCGGTTGTGGGCCGAATGTGCTGTGAGAGGAAGAGCCCGGCCGAACTGTACACAATGCTTTGCTGACACAAGCGAGCACAATGAAAGCGCATATATTATATATATACACAGTGAAGGCTGCTAGACTAATTAACATCACTGTGTGAACAAATTAGCAAAAAACAAACAATTAACAGACAGCGGACGACAGCAAGAGACGCTGCTATATTTTCTCTGTAAATCCATGGTGCATGCCCCTTATAGAAATTTGCTCACACCGCCTAAGAAATGATACTAATAATATATCAGCTGTCGCTGTGTTCCCCAGAGCGCGCTCTGTCCGCTACTGATTTATTAGATTCGTTCGTGACGAATACCGCAGAGTAGTCTATTGAGCAGCAGCAAGCAGAGAGACCTTTCTATGAACAGCATCGATTCATTAGCACTTCGTTATGATCGTTATAATGAGAGGCTGATCAAAGCATCATTGGGGAATCAATTAGCATAGGAAACGCTTCTCCTCGCCACTCTACAAAGTTCCAAACACTTCATCACCATTTCGTGCGTTTGTCAAAATACTCTCGGACGTAACAACACTCACCGTTTTCTGGTCGACCGATTGGTTCACCGCCAGCAGGCGGCGAAAGTCTCTGCGCCCCCCGTTGAAACACGGTGAAATTATGACCGTGATCTTTGCTAAGGCTCCCTGTCCATTGTCTTCTCACAGAAAAAGCTATGGGAGAAAAATTGACACGACGAACTAACGATTGGTGATCGCGCGGCTTGCTCATTCCTAATGATATTCATAGAAATCCATTTCGCCAGCGATCACCGAATTGCCCAATATAACATGCGATCCATCCATTGATAACGCTCTGCGTACCTATCTATTCTATATATATATATATATTTATCTAAACATACACAAATCACATACCGCATACGCATAGGCCATAATCACCTCATCATCGATAAATAGTCACGCTGTATCGAGCCTTATCATGTACAACGGCTAAATTATCACATGCACATCGACGCATATGTGTGTAGCGACATCATGGCCGAAGACAAAAAAGATCCGGCAACTACAAACAACTAGCCGTTAATCATGAGTCGTCATTATCATCGTTACATCGCACACGGACACTAAAACCCCCCACGTATAACACAGGACATAAGATGGGCTTGATCTCTCGACAAGAGCTAACAAGAGCCCATCTCTATCTCTCATTTTCTCTTGCTTGGCGTCGATTTTCCATTGTACATCTATCGAACAATAGACACACAGAGCTGGCAACCTCCTCAATCAAGTGATTGATTCAAGTCAGCGAGGAACAATCAACACGTCCACCACCGCTACCACGAACAACAACAACAGCAACAATCTCGGCGTAATATGTATATATCTGTATATCCCGCGTGGCCGTCTTGACCAACGGAGCAGCAGCACGGAAGGTTCCAAGCGAACGGCTAATTAACAATGAGACTCGCGAACAACACGAAGATGAGGTGAAGCTAACAACCACAGGAACGACTTTTGAACATGTACATCGATTTCGATCATGATGACATGGAACAGAAATGAGAAGACATCTAGAAACAATGTATACGACGAGCCTGAGACTAGCTGGGGCCGACGAATCGGATGAGATTTGAGGTTGACAAAACATTGAAGGTCGGTTGGCTGGTGTGGAAAGTATAGAAGAGAGCGCCGTAGAGAAACATCTGAATAAGATGGCAAACTCTGACTGCGGTAAGCATCTTTGCAAGATGTGAAAAAAATGATAATTTTTAATACAAAAAAGGAGAAAGAACTTACAGTCGAAATTGAAAACCGAAGACTTCCGCAGCGGGAGAGGGCGGAGCAAGTCCGGGTCAGACAACTACGATTACTGTGCACGAATTGGACGGGTGGTATTTGAGAAAGAGGATGATTTCAGCTCGGTTTCGGCGGTGGCAGCAGCAATTGGACTTAAAATGCTAGCTTATATATCTCGTGTTCTGGATAGGTAAAATCCACAGAGACCTCTCGGTAAAAGTTGGAGACAAATTATTGTTGTCGCAAACGACTCAGTGAGACAGGCTGTTGTCAATCGGTATCTTGTCGTTGTGAAGAGGAAAATCCAAGGGTTTGCATATATTAATATATGTGTGGAGGCGAAATCCACGGACATCCTCCATAACCATAACACATACATACACACACACACACACACGCATATCGCGAAAACACACATTCGACAGCGTGATGAACAATGACATTATACATATACATATATATGTATATGTGCAGTTTCACAGCATGAGATCCATCATCGGTTCCCGATCTCTTATCTATGCCCTGCTCATCCGCAAAGCGTCCTTTCATCCAAGCAAGTCATGTGTAGGAGATATATTGATTATTTTCAAGCTATATTTTTCAACCATTTTCATATCGAAAACTCGTGTTGCAACGTGTTGAAATTGCCAATTTTCTTTCCCGCTTTCTCTTCCTCTAATAATTTAACTTCCCGTAACAGTTTCTTCATTAGAGATTTGTCAAGTCATTTTGTCAAGGACGACCACAGAGCAATGTGTGTTGGTGTTTGTGTGTGTGTGATTACTATAACTACCGAGAAAAACGTGAAAAAAAATACAAAAAATACTCAAAGCAAAAATTGCGTACCATCAAACTCGTCGGGCTCCCCAGCTAACGTGCGCTTTGCTCTATCTTTATCTCTCGCTCTCTCTCTCTCTCTCTCTCTCTTGATGTCATGAACAGTACTTATTCTTCTGCTTCTATGATGTAAAAGTACTGATGTTATTCTATTTATATATATATATATATATATAGTTGTACACTATAGTATTTTACAGTAACGACAGATATATCACAGACAGACACGTACTCACTCACACACACACACAGATAGTGAAAAAGAAAAGGGTTTTTTCACTTTTTCACACCTAGTTTTATAATAACAATATAATCATAATATGCATAATCATCGTAGTATGCATTCGTGTGTAGGATAACACTATACACTAAGAACAAATAATAATAATAATAAATAATATATAGAAGCCATTATTATCATTATAATCAGCGATGATAAACAGTAATGAAAAAAAAGCAACGTAAACACCTTTCAATAGAGAAAAGCTCGCATTCGTCATTACGTGTGTGTCTGTGTGTGTAAGTGTTATATTTACTAAATAAAAAAAAACAATGTGCGAAAAAGGCTGAGCCCTCGCTGGGAGCGGAGTTTGATCTTAAGGCGTGTGCACCGTGCAAGGAAACAGGACATAGCTGACTATAAATTAGCATATCATTATTATAATAGTTATAATCATTTGTACGGTTGTCTAGAAATTATGTATATAGCCCCCCTCTCTCTCTCTCTCTCTCTCTTTCCGTTTATATTTTGCTATTATCCAAAGGTGTACTGTGCAAAATACTGTGGTGTGTGTCAGCTCGCGAATTAGTTAGCTTCGTGTTTCTCGCTCTGTCTCTCTGTCTGTAGTGTTGATGGTCTGACCGCCTAATAGAACACAATCTGACCAACGTAAGGAGAATAAATTCAAAGGGCAGAATGGTCAACTGAACAATAGAAATCGCAAGGAAAAAAGGAGATTTAGGTTGACGAGCTTAAACATTGATCGAGCCGTTGTACGCAGACGACAACGAGCAGAAACCCAATTCAGGTTGTGCCCGAACCAGCTCACACCACGATCAACACGTGAACCCACAATGACGGAGGATGAATGTACCCATTAGCTGGCTTAGGTAGATGAGCTGTACACAACTTCTGTGGTCTCAAGGTGACTTGACAATATCTCTCGTAGATTATTCAGTGTTATTGAACTATTCAGCCAGTTACAGTCACTGTGATTGGTTTTATAAGTTTATTAGTCAATGAAAAAAGTGGCCAACTATTGTACTCGCTAAACGTGAAATACATCTAAGAGAAAAAATAAATAAAAATGTCTAAAAATTAGAAATTGGCAAAAAACATTGGAATTGGCAGCTACCTACGGTGTGTACTCTGACATACGTATAGCAAATAAATCTCTGTTTATAATAATAATAATAATAATGATAATAATATATATATATATATACATGGTGTCGCTAAAAATCTACATTTAATTTTACCACATCCAATTATTTATGTACACGTTTGAGATGTTTATGTAGCTATTTATTTTGCGAACGTTACCCGTCGATATAATTATTGTCTTGTATTGTTTTGTCGTTGCTGTCACCACATCGTCAATCGATGTCAACGTGACCAATATGTTGAGGTCCCATAACACAGATCATAGACGATGGTTATCCCATCCCTGATAACCGCTATCGTGGTCCGGTCCGCCTGTGGGAATATCAATTGTTCCATCCACGTACCGATCCTTGTACGCAAGTGAATAGTCAAACACGGAAATATACAACATGCAGCATAATCAATCAATCAGTCAATCAATCAATCAATCATTCATTCATCACCACCACAAATCACCATCGGCGGGCAATACATAATAACGCGACAAATATACACAAAGAAAAATTCGTGTTTATACATAAACATATACATATATATATAAACATATGAACGAACAGATATTTGTGATGAATATCAACGAGATGAGATGAACATGATAACAGCGAATTTGCTGATTAGAACGACGAAGATGGCGAGAATTTTTGGTCGAAATGGCTAAACGAGGCGGCCGGTGTACACTTGTAAGCGGCCAACTTCGACGAACAATTTATACCGATTCAATTCATTGAACTGAAAATGAACCGACGATGACAAGAATAACAAAGTAATGATATGATAATAATAATAATAATAATAATAATAGAAACCATGTAACGTGCGACGCGACTGAAGCAACGCTATTCATAATAATAATAATAATAATAATAATAACGACAACAATAAAAATAATGATAATACTATATAAACTGCGATACAGGCCGAAGATAGCTGATGATGAACGATCATGAAATTGGAATAAAGATCAAACAAATGCACAATGTAAATTTCATTGAAAGGCGGCGCTTTTCAATACTTTTCTTTGTCGTTTACGTCGATTCGACGTATTCGTTCGTTACGTTCATCGTTCGACGTTTCCTGTTCGGGTGGAAAAGGAATGGACCCATTGCGTTTTGAAAACCTGAATGCGGGCAAACTTTGATTGGAGCCAACTTGTTGCGTTTTATATATATATATATATATACGTACGTTTCGATTTGTAATCGTAAGTGATTTTGATAGCTTGAAGTTCATTTTCCGGGCTGACTACTCACACGTAACGTTGCACTCAGTCCACGGTACAACAGCTTTCAGCATGGGCTTCAGAAGACCGCCGAGCTTTGATTGCTCTGTTAATGTATCGTAATTAATTGTCGTATCGTAATTCGTTATAAGTATTGGTACAAAGTAGACACACTATCGATCATAAAGATAGTTGTTTGACTATCTTTTAGAGTATGGGGACTTGATTAGCTTCAAATCAACAACAGTAAATTTGTTCACTATATATATATATATATATATATATATATATATATATATATAGGTATATCGATATAAGTTGCAAACCGGTTTAAGAGACACACATTTTCAGATTATATGTATGCAATGCGTATGGCTAGTTTCAGTGTAAAATTAAGGTCAATTAATTGTTTCAATATCCTCCTAATGCTCTCCGCAATCTGGGAAAGTACCTCCGCCGTGATTCGTTATAAGACGTTCGCACCCAAGACATTCTGAAATGTTCCAAGTTAAACGCCGCGTCCTTCGTTCGAACATTCTGAAGTCCCTGTGTTTCGGCTTTTTACATGAACAAAGAAAAAACTACTCTTTGTACTAAACGCCTTTTACGTACTGTGTAAGTTTTGTGTAAGTTGGAACGGTTTTTGCAATTTTAGCCGATATACTCCTTGCGGATTGTGTAGGACACTAACTGAACGTGTTCCAAAAAATCTATCTAACTCGAATTGAACAAGATAATAGAACCAAAGCCTGGATCCCTTTTCGCATCGAAGTTAGTCTCCGTAGCGCACCGTCGAGTCAACAACGACACGGGCGTTCTAAAGACGAATCAAAATCGCTCACCGTCAGAAGCAAGGATCTACGCCACACGTGGACCAATCGTAAGTAGCGCCGATGACAAGCCGTCTACGATGAGCCTCCGCCAAGACTCAGTTCTCTTGGCTGTATTCCACCCTCAGATATCCATAGCCCGAAGCAAAAGCCGCCACCGCCGCCACCGAGAGGCCACCCGAGTCAGCTGCTACGAATCATCTTTTTTTTTGTTTTTTTTTTGATGGGGAGTTTCGGCGAAACATGCGTGAACACAGAGCAGCCTCCTGCCACCACCTAGTGAGAGATTCTTAAACTCACTAAAACCCGTTTGCCCTCCCCCACACCTAGTTGGTTTGGAACGGCGTAAGCAATACTTCAAACCAACGGGTGTTGGCTCATCTAGCTATTGGTGAAGTGCGCTGATCCAACCCGCATCGGTGACCTGGACGAAACAGTAGTCTCGCGTAGTAATGCTACTGCCAGATCATTAACTCAATGAAGACATCCGAACGTTAATAACGAAATAATAATTAAAATTTATTATTTGAGTTCTAGTCGTTTCAACCTCGTCTCCCATTTGTCGCTTGCTATATTTCGCTACTTATCGCTTCGTGTCTCGGCGTTGTGCATCGGCGTTCGAGCGGTGGGACGTTGCGAAATTGCACAATCAACACATTAATGAGACATGGACTATCCTCTTTTTGTGGTGGAGCTCGATTACGATGCATGCGTCAAATAGAGTACAACTCGCTTCATGTACTGTATGATACAGAGGATGAAACGCGAGACAAAACAACGGGAGGGGGGACTATTAACAATTCAACAATGCGGGTCATTTTTTGCTGAAACCGCTGGCTGACACTAGGATTGAAAATATCGCAAAGTGATGGTATAATCTACATTCGCGTTATCCTATATATATATATATAATTTTATGAATTAGGATATCTAGGGACGCCTGTATAGGATCACAGTAGAATACAGTTTCCCGACGCGTACAGTTGAATGAAGCTGCGCCGAGTTCGCTGATTTAAATAGTATCCCATAATATGAACGATGATGATGACGGCAAACGTGGGTGATCATAAAGAATATTTCTATGACGTTCACTGCATGAGGAAGGAGAAAAATAGTGGTTACTATTGTGTATTTGATCGAAGTAGGTGAAATGTCCTCAATGAAAATCAGCTTCGTGTCATCGACCACGATCGATCGTCACGAAATATAAACCCGCCCAGATGGAGCACTCGAAAGGCGGGGTCCGGCCAGTGGTAAGGATTGTCATGAATATAGTACGGCGTGCTTGAAAAATCGTCTGAAAACCCCCGGTCCGTTTGGTCCGTGAACTGTCAATTATCAGCTATTTAACCCAACAGTATCTCAAGTGACTAGTATTGATTTGCAGGCGAACTTCCGAGGACAGATATTTCATGCGTTGTCACGATTTCAACAAAAGTCGAGAATATAATATATTGAGCACACTATGTGGGGAAACACTGTCGAACGACAAGTTTTGATTCGTTATTGTCGATTTGGCGGGAAAAATAAAACACGACTGGTACACGATGGCTGGATTCGTGCCGGATTTTTAACTTTCCAACTAAAACTATAATCTAAATGTATCGCTGATAATGATGCTGTCTCGCGTGGGGGTGTTATCAATAAAGGCAATAGGTGAACGGATTCGGACGTTCGACAAGCTCTCTCTCTCTATCTCTCTCTCGACGGGCCGAACTGAGAATGGCCACGAATCGCGCTGGGCACACTCTTCTCGCCTGATTCTGTAAAGTGTTTGTGTATGTAAACTATGAAATCCTCGAACGAGTATAATGCTCTCGTGCTGCTATGTGTACGTATTGTGACGTAGGAACAACGTGATCAGCCATGGCCGTATGGGATAGCAGCCGGCATAAAGGGAGGATATTCGTTACTGATACGTTTTTGTCTAGAAATTCATCCCGAGTTATAGACCGCCGCACACGAACTGACCACAACGAACGAAACGGGAGCTGCTGCATATCTGTCCCCGAACAAAAGCCTTCCAGGAGTTCGGTTTCTATCGTATCACGATGAAGGCATTAGTGCCGCCTGTTTCCCGCTAAACTCGTCACGAAATAACCATGAGGTTAGGCAAAACCACCAGTCGGTGCGCAGTGTCTTACTACTGTACAAGTGTTCCGCCATAGCGTCAAATAGGAGCCATGTCGCGATGTTTACACAGCAATGCCAGAGAGCGTGCGCGAATCGCATCCTTCCTTGCAGATTGTAGAAGCCGAACCCAACGGTGTAGGCGACCCCGCCGAGGACGACCTTGTTCGCGACGGCCGACGGCAGCAGCGCTACCATGACCACGGAGGGCACGGAAGCGGCGAGGGCGACAAAGATCGCTTGATGGCCATGCCAGTCGTGGAGGAGATTCTGGAAGATGAGACAGAGCACACAGAGTGCCCAGACCCCGAGCACGCTCACCCAGTAGAGGCCTGATAGGACGACGTACGGGGTACAGTAAGCCGCAATGAACACGTAGATCATTGAGCGGTCGATTCGCAGGAAGAGATTTCGAAACTGTTTGAAGCGGGGCCACAACAGCGTCACGTGGTAGATCGAGCTGCCGAGAAATAGTGAAATCATAGCTGTTCCGTATATGACGGCGCATGCTGTCTGGGCTGTTCGTCGCGCCCGCGCCAGAAGGTGGGCAACGGCCGCAATGCCCGGCGCAACGGCGAGGAGATGCGTGATGACATTGAGCGTCTCCTCGATTGTATCGAATTCCGCCTCGATCCATGACAGTTCGGTGTTCGTGGACGAGTCGTCGGCGAGCTTCGCCCCCGGTGATTCATCGCATCCGACGAGTGATGCCACTGACTTCTTGCTATCTCCATGCGAGCTGTGGAGGCTGGCCTGGACGCACGCCATTGACCGAGCGTGTCACGGTTGACGGATCAGACGACCAGGTCAGGCGGCTCGGTCTAGACCTGTGGCCTTTTTTGGCCAGCTGGCCAGTTTGAGCCGTGTAACTGGCCTGCTAGCAATCGAGTGTAGAGAAGCCAGCCAGGGAGACTCGGTCGCTGTCAACGTTGCCTGTTCTCCGACAGGTGAAGGGCCCAGTTGGCTAGGATAGCATTGGAAGAGCACTCAGCATCTCTAACGGCGTAATCACGTAATTGCGGCAAGGTGTACGTGTTTGATTATCACTCGACATGCGTATTTCTATGATTTCGTTGTCACCCCTATAGAGCGCGTGGCCAGTGATGGAAGTGGACCCAAAGGAAAACAGATAGACTACGAACAAATAGATTGAGAGATACTTTGGGAAGATTCTTTCTTAGCTTACAATATACATCAGACAAGTTCCGCCCTGATGAGGGCGCGTCACTGGAAAACGACGTTCGGGGAAAAATGGGTCCGAAAGACAGACTGAAGGGCACAATGGTATCGAGGTCGCAGGGTGGTCTCTATTGAGGACTTCGGTGTGACGACCACACCCCGACCAGCTCAGTTCAAAGGTGCACGGCTTCTTATCCTTGCAGCAGAGATTAGTGAGTGATTTTGAACGGCTTCATCCAGCTCATGTGTTCGGAATCGTTCTAGAGTCGGGTAATCTTGCACGGTATATACACCGTATATTGATAGGCATAGCCGACCTTAACACAGGCAGGTATTACATTTCTTCTTGCTTGCGTCATAAGCACTGTTATTCCAATTTAAGTTCATCCTCTTGTACAACGCACGCGTTACATGTGGACCTTTTCATCTTTTCTCATCGTCATGCACCGAATGTCCTTGAGGCTACCCCTCATACTCGCACCGAATAGGCAGGCACGAGTGCTTTCCTCCACACAATGCATGTCATTCCTGGAAAGCACTGTCACCTTCGGGTGCAGCAAGCACTCGGCGATCGTGAGTACGGTGGCCGCTTTGCAAAGTGGTTCTCCCTTACAAAGGAACGCAGACGACCCCCGCCACGTTGAGCGTCAACAACAGAACCTCTGGGGGTCGCCCGAACGGACAGTGCTCCGCCAGTCTGCTCTCCCCCAACAGCCTCTGAAACAGCCCTTGCTCAGATGAGACCCTCACCGGGCCAATGGGAAAGGGAGCTTCTGCGGTGGGCGATTGTGGACGAAAGTACACCCACACACAGTCAAGAGACCGAAGGGGGAGTTTATTAAATGCTTATATATATATATATATATATATATTCTCTCGGTTCGATGTTTGCTATACAAGGCTGTCTAGAAATTTCGACCAGGATGGCTTGAGACAGATAGACCGCTTCCGCCGAGAATACAACACGAATGAAGACACTTACCTCTGCTCCAATTGGATCGCACGGATTAGTTTTGTAGGGATCGGCTCGACTCGAGCAGTCAACAATGTCCGGAGCATCGACTCGTGGCGTGAACCCGAGATGAGCTGCGAGGTATTGAAGGTATCACTCAATGAAATATTAAATGAATTCTCAACTTTTACATTCACGTGATGTGCCGACGTGTCTTAAATGACGAGAAAAATTAAAAGGAAAAATACCGCATCAGCACGAACGACTTCTTCCCTCTGTTCGTGCTGTTAATATTGAAGAAAATCTGGGAATTTTCTTCAAACTCTCCGGAGTCATAGCTTCGAACTCCTAACTCGAAGAGGAGAGGACACCTATGCAATGTTTACCTTCACGCCCTTACAAATGAAGCACTTCATGATCTGCGGGGAGACCAAGCCGACATATGTTTGACGTGGCAACCCCACTAACACTTACAAGCTACATTACGGTTCGTTGTGCAGCTTTAAATAATAAACAACGACTAACACTAACACTCCATACCATTATCCTCCATGATCACCCCATAACGTTCGAAAAATATAGCGTGCATTTTGTGTCAAACACTCCGCGCAACATACGAGGTGCAGTTCGTTCATTAAACGAAACTCCCACGGTCTGCAGTTGGATGTTGTCTCCCCTGTATAATGGTATGACAAATCGTGCTGTCGTAGATGAACTAGTTGAAGACGTGAAATTATACAAAATGTGCATGACCACTCCCCCGCAACACACTACACATATGTACCTGCTACATATGAGTATCTCATAGAATATGAGCGTTTTCATCTCTTTGCAATATATATATATACAGTCCAGTAAGAACGGAACGTGTTTCCACTTTAGAGAAACTGTTAGCCGTGTCCTAATTCGTGATTTCTCTTCCCATTTATCATTTGAATAGACTTTTAGAGCACATTATTCAAATCGGCACACGTCGCAATTGCGGACGAGAGCCCTGTACGACTCGTTGAGATACTCTCCGTTGTCACTGTGTGCTTATGGTTGACAATGCTCGTTATTTTGAGCACGCATTGTGATAGGCAAATCGAGGGTACGTACTTTAATCCTCTATAGCTAAACATTTTTCCGGTATCTCGTTCCGCGTACACCAAGTCACGAAAGTACGCCTCCATGAAACTTATCACTATTCCTTTCTTGCATTCGAAGCCTTAGGCAGCCCCGGCCACCTCATTGCCAACCTCCTTGAAGGAATTTACCATAGGCTGATCCGCGCTAGCGAGGACAAACGCGCCGGATCCTTCCTTCTGCAGCGCCTTTCGCTCGCTGTGCAAGGATGCAATGTTATCGCCTCCCTCGGGACCATGATGGCGTCGGCCTGACCTCTGCCCCCAACTGCATCACTAATTATTGTGTATATTATGACACGCGATCGTATGACACAAGACGATGAATAAATACCTAGTTAACTAGTGAAGGTGGTTGAAGTGTGCGATGCAACAATTCCCCTTAGAAACGGACTATAGGAGGCAACATGGTAATCGATAGTTCCGAGCCGTTTGCTTGAAGTTTGCCTGAACGGGACACTCATATTTACCTGCAAACGATATGCGTGTCCTATGCGAATTTAGGGTAGCGCATAGTTATTTATTATTAAGTCGAAAAAAAAGTTATCAACGAACCCTCTTTGATTTGTGACCGGCTCTGTGATTTGTGAGCCTACCATTTTATTTTGTAAACAAAGCATACACATTAGCCAATAATTCTAACAATACGCGATTACCTTATTTGCTGCTCTGCTAAATCCTCCTACGTTCGTACATAAGCGAACAAATGACACTCAGTCACTAATAGTCTCTCTCTCTCTGCTCTCCCTATCAACTTAGGGCAAAGTACTGCAAATCAACCAAATATCGTACCTTCTATGTAAGCATTTTTTTCTGGTAAGGCTATCGGGAGCTTGTTTCCGAGCTGATAATTAAATCATATGATAATGCACGATAGCCCAGACCAAAGTTCTCATAAGAACCTATAGTTCTTAGAGTGTAGTCTAGTCCTCTGGTCCGTTCGAATGTTCAACTTTACGAGACAATGCTCCATAAAAATGTCACAGTCCTTCACGGCACGCTTGAGAACAGCCAATCAACAACAAGAGGCGTTTACGTGAGAGACGTTTGCTGGCTTTCGACCACCATCTCATGAATAGTGTATTGTCGAGGGAGCATTGTTCGGCGAAGTGCAAAATAGTTTCATAGCGAGATAATACATAAGCTCAAGAGCGACCATAATCGTTGAACCTGCAGCACCGGATAGCCAGGCGTAGAATGTGAACTCTACGTCCTGAAAAGTGACGAACGTTTAACACAATCAACATACACGTTACTTCTTCTTATCATACCTACCGACTGCATTATATATAAATATATATATATATATATATATTAGTTACGGGATTTATTCAAACATACAATAATTAGGAATAATGAATAATTAGCTTAAATATATTATATAATGTATATAGCGAGTTTAGCGTCAATACGCTTATGATTAGCAAACTATATTTATAGTTAAGGGAAAATTAGCTCTTACTATTTTCTCGTCTCTACAGTCTTGGACACGAGAGAATATTATCACTATTATATCATACTTATTAAATGTCTCTAACGAGGGGAAATTTGGGAGGTGCGAACGTGTAAATGACAACTGAGTGACACCTCCCGTCAGAAAGCCCCCCCAGGGCTTGCGGGAGAGCGCGAAGGGAGATGAAGTATCAGTATCGTTGAGAGATATTATAACTCGCGCGAACAAACGACAATACCAAGCTTCGAGGTATAAAGCACAACAATTGCCACTATACACGTTAGAGGAAACCGATTTTCGTCGTCCGTTGCGAGCGTCTTCCTGCAGCACTGTTACAGGAAATACGTCATGCTTTAAAATTAACGAGAGAAAAAAAAACAGCTATCGATGGGCTCTCAAAATATCGGTCAATCGGTCATAGCAATATTGGGAGCCTACCTGAACACTGAGTGGCTCGGCGGTTTCACTTCGCGCTCTCGAACGCGGCGCAATGCACTCATCATTGCCGCCGAAAAGCTCTAAGGAGGTCATAAACGGAACGTCCATCGCCACGATCCAGCCGACCCTGCAATACCATGAAAGGTGTGAGCGCACCGTTCTGGATCCACCCGATTTTGTCTGTTGTTTATCTATGCCCAATATTGCACCTCCTGCTGGAGATAATCTATAAGCGTAAGTGATATAAGACTCAATATAGCGGTAGGAAGAGAAGGGTTAGTGCTGATAATTATGAAGTGCCCGCCAAGGGAACCGTTCAATGTGTTGAGTTTCTTTGACAAGTGGCAACTGCACGAACTTCCTGTCAATGATCTTGTTGAGTCCTTCGGGAAGATTCTGAGATGTGACCCAAAATGCCGGCAGCTCCCCGATATTCTCTATGCCGATGTAGTAGTAATATCTGAAGTCAAACAGGAAATTTATGTTGAAGTATAAAGGCGATTACTGTAAGAGAATATGAGTTCTCAGAATTAAATAAAAGAGAGGAGAGATTAATTAATTCTTCTTTAAACGAATGAAACTACTATAAGGGGACCGCTCATGTGTTCTGAATTGTTTCTTGATAGTGGAGCAGAACTGTTCCTCCTTAATTAGTGGTGTTGTTAATTTATTGCCTAAGGTCGCCGTACTGTCTTAAAGGAAAACTCAACTATAATTCTACCTATCTGAGCGGAAACTGCCAATTCTATGAGCTCCTTCCATTAAGTTACATAGGGAGATGAAGGGTGCATGAAAGACAGACCCACGCATATAAATTTAAGTCAACCGTTACTCTATTTTACATATTCGTTTCCAAGCCACGAATTATCCATACAAAAGCAAACTTGAAGAATACAAATTGTCCAAAAAAAATGTACAGGTTTACAGGTATCTCTAATGTGTTTAACTTACTTCGTCCGTGGGCACCAGCCGAAAACATTTTTCTGGATGCTCTGAAGGTCCATTATAAGAACGGCCCTGCCTAATCAACAAAAATAGTTCGGTAAGTTTTCTGTAACAGGCCCGGTGTTCTTTCCACCTAACACATCATTCTTCAGCTCTCCATTACCACTTCTGATCTTGGTCAGCTGCAACTTTGTCTAGCCTGCGAATTGAACGCACCGTTTCCAAGTCTCTCCTGAACCGCCGCCCCGTAGTATGGGGCGTTTATGCCGTCGCCATTGGAATCCATATGAGCGCGAAACCGCTCACCTCGCTGGCCGGGCAGATTCTGTGGGATAAACAACCGTGCGAGTTCGTAGCATGCTTTGGCATACGGAACAAAATGTTGGTCGGATTTCTTTTGGAACAATGATCAATTTATTCCTGTATAAATCAACGAACACAGCGGTATCGGTGCAAAGGACGTGAAATCGTTCACTCGAATGGGTTTATACAGGTATGAAGCACGATTTTTTGTGAGATTTCTCGCGAAACTACCCCTCACATGGTATGCATCGGTATTCTCGAGATAACATTTCTCCTTTCAATAAAAAAGTGTAACTCTCCTGCATATTATTTAGTGTTGCTGGAAGTCTAAAAAAGCGTGTACTCAGAAATAATATTAAATATAAAGCTACACATTTATTGGACGTCAGGTCTGTGCCTGAATTTTCCTTAATCAATAGCGACTCTCGACGCTGTCTGGCTAGGCTTCAAGCTAGATTACATTTCGACATATGACATATGTATGGATTTGTGTAATCTACGCGATAGTTCGGTCACGAAGATCACACCGTTCTTACTGGGATTTTAGATCGAAAAGATTTCCTCGGACAATGCGAATCTAAACCGAGAGCGAATCATCCAACGAATGTATGGACCCAAAAATAACCAATAGTAATAATAATTTTATTAATAAATCTGTTGTTTCAAATGGAGTACCTGTTCACTTCGTGTGTACACTTCGAAAGCTTTACTGAAGTGCAATATAAATTGAGAAAAGGTAGACGGACATAAGCGTACTTACATTAAGCACAAAATGGATCGGTGTATTTATCGGATAGATAATTGTTAATTCGGGACGCTGGTTGATCTGAGGATGGCAATAAAGAAAAATGCAAAATGTAATTAATTTATGTAATATATGGCAGTTGTTACGCCAACTCATGTGTTTAACACACACACATTAGATATATATATATATATAAAGGGTGGTAAAATGGTTTTTCCGATTCTTGTCAGTTACGAGTAAGGAAGAGAATAAGCAAAGGTGGCCCCGACAGGTCCTCATAGTAATACCTAAAGGTTAAGAGCTGAGGCCTGTCAGAGAGGGAACAGCTAAAGGTCAGCTCAAAAAAAAAATGCTTTGTCCCGTTTTTGGTCATTCGAAGATTGCCGAGGGAGAGAGATGCGATCTGTAGCAGGCGAAATTGTAGTTATTGGATTCTTTTTTTTGCGAGAAAGCTCCACATTAGTGGTTTTGAAATTTGAAAACTTTGCTTTTGAAAAAAACAATCCCAGTACAATTTTTTGGATCGTGTTGTCACAGGTGATGATAAGTGGGTACAGTACGACAATGAGACCCTGAAACATTGCTGGGTTCCCAAAGGCAACGTACAGGCAAAGTAGAAAACCAAGAAAAATATAAAGCTTCTTTCGTGTATCTGGTGGTCCAGCAAGGGAATCGTGCATCATGAGTTCTAGAAACCTGGTGAAGCCGTCACTGCAGATGTGTACTCGGCTCAGCTGGAGCGGGGGTTGCAAAATGGGTTGCAGCAGAAACAGCCCAGTTGCATCACAAGGCGAGCAGCAATTCTTCAACACGACAACGCAAGGCCCTCACATCGCTCGTGCGGCCTGGCACACCATTTCGCAATCGGATTGAGAAGTTCTACTACACCCGTCGTACTAAAGACCTCGCCCCCTTCAGATTACCACCAAGACCGTCTCGTCGTTCTTCGAGACCCAGGAAACAAGCTTTTACGAAAAGGAAATTTATGATTTGCTGAGTCGTATATATATATATATATATATATATATATATGAAGTAAAAAAATAAGGCAGATACGAGACCATTTGCCAGATGAAGGCACTT
Source organism: Stratiolaelaps scimitus (assembly GCA_019614645.1). Taxonomy (NCBI): domain Eukaryota; kingdom Metazoa; phylum Arthropoda; class Arachnida; order Mesostigmata; family Laelapidae; genus Stratiolaelaps; species Stratiolaelaps scimitus. The sequence continues at coordinate 1,223,794 of JABWDB010000046.1, forward strand.
CATTACCATGTCAACTGTGTCTATACGAAGTGTTGGACTTTTGACCACGAGGTTGGCTTTGCCCTGAAATAGATTTCCAATCGTTAATGTACTTATTGGGAATGTTGTGAGGATTGAGCTCATCTTAAGAATTACTAAGTTGACAGCGTTATCGCCGTTCGCATGTGCCGCCCACTTGCTAGGCTATGTACCTATAAATATGTCAGTTGCTTCCTGACACATTGTTTGCATGCCGTAGGCCGAATGCAGATAACTGCAAATGGCACGATTCTATCAGCAAGTTATACTAGTGTCATCTAACAGTATCAACTTCCATAAAGATGATATATAGCTTAGTTATATGATTATTATTATTATTATTATCATAATATAGTCCTTCTAGCATTATTTTATGATATGTACAACACGTGCAAGAGGAACTCACCTGTGAGGTAAACATCTGACAAAGAATGAAAGTACCCATTATCCATGTTCCACCAACGAATTTTGTGAAGTTTGTATGAAACCGGTCTTTTGTCGCTGCGCAGCCGCCACAGGCGTCATTAATACAAAAGAATCACATAGGGAGAAGAATATCTTTTATTAAATGTATCGTACAATTGTATCTGGAATCCTGCTGCAGAGGCCGCCACAGCTCGCAGAACCCGTTATCGAGGACCCCACCGAGTTCCTTCATATTACAGTACAGTAGTGAATAACCGTTGTTCAACAGATCTTCTAAAAGTCACTGCGAATTCACAGCCAAACGAGTCTGTTGTTCTTATTATGATAATAACTATTTCACGAAGTACCGGGTGAGATGGATAATTGTCATGTATACCTGTTAATTTTACAATAAACCTCAGAGAGTGTAGAAATCGGCCTCGGGATATTTTGCAATATGTGTTCGTGAGAAGTTCTTACATTCCTGAAGTAGTGTCTGCAATGCGATGAAAACTTCACCGGAAAATCGCTCCATGAGTGGAATGGTCGTAGCCTGAACATATCTGAAGAATCCGGTCATCACATGGAATTTCTTTAAATTAGCGTTGTTATATGCTGACGCGATGTATTTAAACACGGAGCGGCTGGTGCAAGTAGGCCTTAGGAGTATCTTTGATTTGTTGAGTTTTATTTCATATACGCTTTCAGAATCCCTTTTAGAGAGTTACGTGATTCGCAAAATTCTTTCGTAAAAAGCCGGCTACGTTTGCGCCAAACGTTGGCTGAAACATCTCCGTGGTGTCCGTGTAGATGCCCCCCTCCCGTGGGCGACAGTACTGCTGTAAACGTAATAATGCCCTCGGTGCATGTTCCAGCCCTTCCAATCCTACTCCGCGGTATTAAGTGTGAACGTGTTAGGTTGTCCGGAAGGTTGTGTCGAGTTTTTCACTTCTCGGTTACACCATGCGCTGGAGAGTAATTTCACTAGGCTTAGTTATGGAAATCATTTGCATCGCTTGCGAAGGCATCGATCATTTGCATCGCTTGCATTCGTATGCGCCTTGCAATTAGAGGAGACACGTAGGTGCACGGGTTCGATCCCCACCGTTGCACATTTGCATTTCAAGGGGTACGTCTTATGAAGCAATGCCGAAAGTAATACCGTGGTCGTCGGCTGTGGATCATCCCGTAACATCCATTGGACTTACTTTTGGTAGATAAGAACGAGAACAATGACGGCTATGGCGGATAGCAAGATGTACGACCAGGTCTGTAAGAACAGAAAGATGAGAAACGATTGGAACCAAAACGCAATTGATGGGCTCTTGTTGTTTATAGATATAGAAAATTTCTTCCTTTCTTAGACTTTTTTTTTCAATATGGGGGGTTTCGGGAATGCTTCACTCAGCCGTAGTGACCAGTGTGTGGGTCTTACCCAACAGACTAAACTCGGGCACCATCTAGTCCCAGGGCTCGGAACTTGCTAGACATTACACCGAGATGCTCCCTTGAGACTTGGGGGCATCCCGAACCCCAAGAGCTATGTCGAGACCAGCCTTTATAGAGAGAACACATTTCCAGAACAAAAATGCTTGTGCGTTTTTTGGCAGTATTAACTGAGTCAACGATAAATTAATGCGCAGAAATATGTGTATTTCGCTAGGTTGAGAACAAATATAACAATTATCATCACTAGGATATCACACACATTCTCTAAAGAGCCGATGTCGGAGCAGATAAGCAAAGGATTGTGAATGTAACACAACTTCAGAATAAATTCAGTAGATAGAAATGCACATGTGTGTATCGTGCTTTTTCCAAGATTTCCATCGTTATATTAGGCCACTCATTGTCCTGAACAGGACCACGACAGAGGATCCTAGTCGTCAAGATTACGACGGGAAATTGTAAGTCGGATTAGTAATTTTACGAATGTCAGCGTCCAGAGGCACAGCGCAATGGTACTGTAACAGCTCTCTAGGGCTCTCTAAGGTGTTTACGTGTGCTGTCCTGCCTGCTTCAAGAATAAGAGAGCGTGGACCAGCACTTAGCAGTAGCAACGGTGCGTACGGCGGTAGCGCCGCCTGGTACCGAGGGTGCTACGCTACTACAGCGGTGCTTAACGAGAGAGAGAGAGAGGGAGACTAGTCGTTAACAAGGCGCTCTGCGTTGTGCAGCATGGCCCCTTTAATAAACTCTACTGTTGATTTATTGTGCAAGCCGACGCCAATCGTTTTTCTTCTGTCACCTAGCTAGCAAAATTAGCCCCCCACTCAACGGCCAAGGTAACTGACACGCAGATATAGCAAAGGTGCAAAATAGGCTGAAGCATGTCCTCTTCTTCAGAACATGAGCCTAGAACAATACTCGGAAATCACTTACATCGATCTATCTACTTATTCCAACTATATATAAAATGTCTATGCGGGCTGATAGTTTCGTAATGTTGGGTTACCTCGGCATCGAAGGCTTGGGTGAAGGCTGCTGGCTTCTTTATCCACGCTTCCCGCATCCCCGATAGAATAGTCGTATAGGTGTACCTGTGTTTTCAAATGCAGGGCAGTACAACCTAATTGCATTAATAATGGGCCACTTGATGCGCGATGGTGTGACGAGCAGGCATGTCAAACAAACAGTAAACACTGAACTAAAAACCTCCCAAAGAAGTCTCTTTTCCTTGTTTACTGCAATTCCTGGTCTAACTAGGCTTGACAAAATAGCGAATATGCAAAAAGCAAGATCCAACTCAAGATCCAATAGCAATATTGATATCGGATGCGTCGACAAATATCATGTGGAAATCCGTCGAAAAGGTATTTATCCCGACGTTATTGTCTAGACAAGATCAGACACAACAACAGTGAACGTCAACTAGGGACGGGACGTATGTCTCAGGAAAGGAATATTTGCTTTGAAATTTGAGTTTAAGACATCGCACAGTTCGTTGCTTACAGCTCCGATTTAAGATTTATAGCCAAAATTTCCTTTACTTTCGTTCCAGAAAAATCACCGATGTTCTTACACTGGTGGCTGAGGTACGTGGAAAAACTTGTGGAGGTACCAGTGAGGATTGAACGGTCCCAGTGCCAAATCGATCTCCTCCATATGGAACAAAATCAGGTAACAAAATAGATTCGTAAGTAAAACGCGAATCAGGGGTCGGGATGACGTAAGCACGATTTATAAAAAATACGTATTATAATTGACTGCTGTGACCTACTCTCAGCTTGATTTCTCCAGGCCACAAGAACGAAATAAAGGATATGAACGAAAGGATTATATACAAATAATAGCAGTTTTGAGGTGACCCTAAGTATTCGCACAGATTTACTTCCAAACTGTCCTTTTTCAATCAAGAATCAAATGACTAACCCCTTTTTCAAGCTGGAGGAGTGCGCCGTTCACTGTTCCATCCGGAAGAACCATCCCATATTTTCCATCCGGGGCTGGAATCATCTCATACCTAAAACCAAATGTACAGATGACAACGGTTCAAAAATGTTCTTCTTCGACTTAGATGTGGGGCCAATAAGCACTTATCCTAAAATCGATTAGCTATTACATGAGATTAACGACACGACGATTGATTAGATCGATAGGATCACTTCGTTCGAAGCACGGACAGAGACCAAGAGTTGTACAATTCCAGCACAGAGATATAGTAATTCACCCGTTCAACGTAAGGAGTCCCGAGATCCCCATGGCCGTTATACGTTCACTCTCTTCCAGACAGAGGCCAACGTGCGCACCTCATATGGCCCAATAGGTACAATTTGGCGATTTCGCTGTGTTCCTCATTGCGTTTCGCCACCTTCGATGTTCCCCATTCGTTGACAATTGGGGAATAGGCTTCGTCCTGCATCTGCTTTAAGGGAACACGTCGCATCGTTCCATTTTGGGTGCGAGGTATCGCATACGACATGGGTAGAGATATATTGTTATTGTATATTTGGCATCACATTCATTCAGTGGTCACAATATTTACATAATAGAGAAAAATTACTATAGCAGGGATGCACGTTGATACACAGAAATGGTGTCTCTACTTGCTAATTTAAATGCTTGGAACGGAGCTCGTAGCAGCACCTACTTTAGACAAAATATTGGTGCTTAAATGTATAAGCCCCTTCTTAAGGCTACTGATTCACGGTAGCTGGAACCCTTCGGGGGCCTCATAAGCAGGCTTTTCACAGAAGGCCGATTTCCTAGTGCATGGAAAGAGGCGGACTTGATTCTGATACCCAAGCCGGGGAAGAGGACGAGTCCATCAGCTTTTTGTCCTTGCGGCCTGCTCGGTACAACGGCCAAAGTCATGGAAAACGTAATCATTAGCAGACTTCATCCTGGCAGGTAGCGTCCTTGATACGGGACTGCCGGGGACTGCCGGCTATGAAATGTGCCATTAAACTCGCTGCGCTCATGCCGAGGCCCGGCGGGGCAAGAGAAGGGACGATATGTCTACTGGCAACCCGTGACAGAGTCAATAGCCCTCTACGCGTCTCCGATCTGGACGGACGAGGCACTCCGTGGCGAGAAAAACAGGAAAGCCTTGTTGACCGGACATAGAACTTACGCTGTCGGAGTCACAAGAGGACGGTTTCGACAGAAGCTGTCCTCGCATTAGTCAAGATGCTCCTACCAGACCTCCTCGCCGACGAAAGGGCAAAGCGCGGCCTGGACGACGACCTGGACATCATGGAGGCACAAATGTCCAGTCTTCAGCAATGGCAGGAGATCTGCCAGCGAGAAAGGCCCAGAGACACCCCAGAAGCGTGGACCCAGTCCCTGATCCCCGACCTCAGGACCTAGTATGATAGGCCACGCGACGAGCTAACATATTTTTTCACGCACGCTTTGACCGTACACGGCTAATTCTAAAAGAACATAGTCAAGGTGGATACATGTGTCCTATGCGAATCGGGGAAAACTGACTGGGTCGAGCTCGCGGCCTTTAGATACAACTTGCTCAACGACACACGGCGAGGACCGGAGCGACAAAGCTCCCAATAGAGGCAGTCAGTTACAGATATCGTAAGGCATATCGTGACAATCGCAAGGGGGGTGGAACGAGGAGTCAGCCTTCCTGCGATGGTATTATGAGAAAGAAGGACAATAGCTGGAAAGGACGAGGAGACTAAGATTCGCGCCTGATGCTCCTGAGACAGGAGAGGCTAAATTTAAGCTAAATCGCTTCTTCCCCACCTCTCAATGATCACGAAGTAATGCGAAGAGCTGTGCCGGACCTGCCGGACCTTGACTTGGGTTATAATGGAGGATCGCGGTTTTGCGGATATTGTCTCTCTGATCCCAGACCATCGGGGACTTCCCATTAACATCTGGGAGTCCCACAATTGGGCCCCATCGCATGGACCACTTGGGGACGTGGCTTTGGGATGTCCCGCATAGCGCGTAAATGCGTTTGCAAAAGGAACTCATATAAAAAATGAAAAAAAAATGTATAAGCCCCTAAGAAAATCAATCACCTGAAGTCTATCATCTATGTGGACTTCAGATACAGTTACTATTTGCATTATAATAAACGTGAAAAACTCACGTCATGTTTAGCGATCGCGTGATGTTTCCAATCATCGAGCCAAATATGCCATGCATTCTACTCTTGCCCTCCGAGTCCGTATACGCAATATACCATGGGTCGAACTGCAACAAGAGAACAAACACATTATGGTGAATAGGCAACAATTCGTTCTTAGTTCAGAAAATATACTTCCAGATTCTTGAAATTTGGTAATCAAAAGCCAACCGAATAGGTAGGCATGCTCTGCTATAAAATATATAAAAACTCAACAGCTTAATGTAGTTACAAGAGGGGGGCTTGTTCTTGCCCTAAGGTGGACACTCCCTTCCAAATGAGCAGCTCTCTCTGTACTAAGGTCAGCACGACAGAAAATTGGTTTCCGCCGTGCAATCGCTAAAGAACAACAACCCCATATCATAATCAAGAGAAGTACGTGTGCTCTGCTCATAAATCTCAGGAGCAGTACCCCCAAAAATATTTTCCAAATGACTCCGGAATCTGACAGAAATGCAACATAATCAAATGTCTTCCAAATGCAAATTTCCAAATAGCCCCGGAATCTGACAGAAATGCAACATAATCTACAAAGGACATCACGATACTTTTGTTCGTTTTTCGATGCCAGTAGTTCAAAGTTCTTCAACAAACGAGAGCAACGTAACGCCAAATTTGTTGCCGTGCAAACGTAGTAACTTTTCAGAGATACGTCAAGTGCTATTTTGTGCTCGAAGCGATCGTTGTTTTTTTCACCTCAAACAATTGTTCGAAGCAGTTTCATCGCTTTGAAACTCATTTCGGGGATGGAGTTGCTCCGAACAATCGGATAAGTTCATCCATATAAAGGTTTAAAGGTTTTCGGGCTTACTCTCAGCCAACATTTAACGTCCACGGTGCTGCTTCTAGCATTGCTTCGCAAGTACATCCATATGAATGATAACCTACTATTGCCATTCAACATAAAATATACGGGAACCGTATATTTTACGCAAAAAAACGGGAGTTTTTTTTAAAAAAATCCCATTTTTTTGCTTTTGCCTTCCATGTTGATGTGCTTTGACACGGCAAAGCGAAATGATAGGGTGGATTTGCATCAACGGCGACGTGAACGCCTCAAATATTGAAAACGTACAATACACAGACGAGGTAGTAAATCAACTAAAATGATCTGTGTAAATCAGCTAATCTCCGATGTGATCCTAGACGCGCTTCGATACTACTTACATCTATAACCGAGGTCCTCAACACCATGCCGTCCCATAGTACCATGCTTCTCGTGAACGATGTTGTCACTTCTGCAGAACTTACTAATACTTAAACCTTCGAGATTTGCCCTAAACGGAACAAACTTCGAATTTGACGGATGAACTTACACTACACCTGCTCAGGCATTAACTGAGACCAGACGCATGTCGACATGTACTTCCTGAATGCTACCCTTATGTCTAGGCACCTTTGATGCTCGACGCAGGGAACACAAGGGACTGATGCGAGGCTTCGTTTCCGAAATGAAGCTGTTTGCTCGAGCGGAAACACTGTAATTGAAGGCGATATTGATCACATGAAACAAATACATCGTTTACACTTAGTTTACTGATACGGATAGCTGAAACGTTTGCAAGCCAAATCAAATGTTTGGGATCAAAAATCGAATATTTGGACAAATAGATTTATTGCCTCTTTTGCGTGTGCTGAATCTGATCCTCGTGATATTGTTTGGCAAATGTCAATTAAATGACGTTATTCTAAGAGGGTGCCTCTGTCAGTGTAAGGATAATCATTATTGCCGATCGCCCGAATAAGAATATGTCGTCGTCCGTCAATTTAGAGAAGAATCAGTCAATTGTATAGAGTTCGTCTGTATGTATTTCTGACTCCATCAAGTCTAGAGACGTCAATAGCTGATCCGCCATCGCTATTAGTGCCGTCTTCATGGAAAGGGTTACATGTCTTAGAGATGGGCGGCGACCAGAACTGGCTGGGGCATGTGTCAGACGGCCCAGTTACCTGAGTTGGCAAAATCAACATTTTGAGAATTGAAGAGAGAGGCAAATGATGAAATACTCTCACTTAAATTGTCCTTTGGTAAATCCCTCCTTATCCGATGGCTCTGTCTGGTTCAGCAGATAGGCGTTTGCGGTCTCTGAGACTAGCGAGGATTATATATTCCTATGTACCTTTATTGATTATGGCACGGTGTCTAAATAGTCCGATTTAAGGGGAGATATATCTATTTATGAATTATGTTTTCAGGTCAATCCTTAGATGTATTTTTGCTGAGTAGTCCACGCAGAAAATAAGCAATTATATCAATGAACAATCCGGCAGGAACAATTGAGCTTCTGACTTTTGAGTTTTGACTAATTAATAAACCTCAGAATCTTGTGATATATATAACATTTATCTTTCCAAAATTGTTCATATGTTCGACGCAGATAGAAGCATCGATAGTTCAGAACTGGGCACTAGTAACGCGAATATTATCTGAGCCTTCGAGGACGTTTAGAAGCATTGCCAGAATAATTTATTGATCAATGACAAAACGTTTTCAATGAAGATACGTTTCGGGCAGAACTTTGTTCATTAATTGCTATTGGTAGTTTGCAGAGACTTTGGATAACGCGTCTTGCTCCTATGTCCATAGGCACTGTATTCACCTTCCTAGGTCAGTGACAATTGGCTTCTTTGGGTGCCAGCAGAATGAGCCCCTCATGATCTAGTCCAGATGAAAATATAAAGGGCACCCCTTTCGGTGCACCCTTAGGAAAGGGAACGCGATACAGCAAATGATGTTGGGTATACAGTTTCTGACAAGACACTTACGGCCGGGCAGGGGCTTTACTTTTGGCGCCGTTGGTGTAGTGGAATCACTCACAACTCAAAATAGGGGCTTTACTTTTAACAGAGAACCAACGTATTTTCTCCAATACGTTCGTTTACAGGTTGAGAGTCAGAGTATGAATCAGTCCATGTCGAAAATACATTTTAAACACCTTTGGTTGGAAGTAATCACTAATATCGACAGCGATATTTCATATGTAAGGGACAAGCTATTTGAAAATTGAGTAGCGCAAAAATTAAATATAGCAACGGAAAAGCCTTTTCGGTGTTTAGCTGAGCTTCGCATCTGTTTGCATTGTTTCAGGGCCGAATCCGCTAGGGACACCTGCAACGTCGAATCTCCTTACGGTCGAGTCCGGTTAAAATTTTTCACAACCGTGTGAACCCGCACAGTTTTTGTTTTGAAAACAACGCGTGCAGACGACTTTTTAAAAAAAATGCGTATTCTTGCCAGGTACAAGCTAGGTAGAGAAATTATGCAAAGGTGACCCCGACGGGTTCTCAGCATGAAGCTCGGCAGCTGGATGAGCTGCTATTTCTTCGAAGTTGAACTTCAAAAGCAAAATTACACGAAGGTGCCCACGGGAGAGGTGCATGTCTCGAATACTCAGAGTTTTTTTTGCGAACCATGAAATTGAGTTTCTCTAAGTAAGACTTTATTCGACCGCAGCACCGTGTAGTTCTTTTGGCAAGTTCACCGTGCTAAAGGCTTCCCGGTGGCTCAGACATTTGAAAAGGAATAAACGGTAAAAAACTTTCCTCTGCCCTTAATAAGCAACAATAAATACCAGCCATTAGTTTTGCTTCCACATGACGACGACTTTATTACTCATTGGATTCCGATGTGCCCAGGAATGCACATAGACGTATCAGTAATGTACTGTGTGTGTGTGTGCAAGTTCGATCTATTTATTTTATGTCGACACATGGAACACGCTCCATTTCCTTTACAGGGATACGAAAAATCTTCCGAGCACCGAAGTTCACCCATTCAAGACTGAAGGCTATGACGGATCCGGTAATTCCAAAGAGCCATGAATACAATGTAAATTCGAGATCCTGAAAACAAACAGAGGAGCACACCATCATTACGCTTAATCCTCGTTGATTGCTTTGGTTGTAGACTGTGGCTTTTATGTATGCTAGCAAGTTATAAAGGCTAAGACAGACTTTTGAAGGTCTTCTTATTTTTTTGTCTACTGTTCTAAACTCACTATTTTCTAAACTCGATGGTCTCTTTTATTTCATATCTTCCAATTTAGAAACAGCATAAACTTTCTAAACTGGGTATGTTGTCCGATTGATCCCTCTCTGTTCCTCTCCGGTAGATATGCTACACCATCGGTGGTGTGAAGATTGCATCAGCATTTTAGCTTGGAAAACAAAATTGACCATTGAAATTGCTGGTGTTGTCCGCGTGGCGTTAGCACTGAAACCTCCTGGGTGAAAATTCGCCCGTGTTCAGTGTGCCACTTCTCCCAACGTGGCGCCCAATTTTTGTTAACACACAATGCGAACGCAGCCAGGAGTACAATGAGAATCTATAGTATAAAGGTGAATTTTCCGGGCCGTCCGCGGTACAACTGCCTTCGGCATGGCTTCATAAGACGGACAACCCCTTAAATGCAAATGCACAACAGCGGGAAGATGTAATCATCCCGAATTGTGCGTCATTATGCGCGAAACAAAAAACCTAGTAAATTCAAGAGGACTTGGTAAGAGCCACCTTTAACGAGCTCTCAAATGAATTACGTGACGAAACCTATTATAATCTCGCGGAGTGGCTCTGTATGGAGTTCTCCGCGATAGTAGTATTCTTAAGATGCACACCTCGTCTGAGGATGGGAACCTTTCTCTACCTTATCTGTTAATTCATGTTCTCACTACTCTACGCGGAATCTTACCTGCGCGGCTAAAGATTCAGCAGTCTCGGTTCTTATCCGCGACCGTGTGGTAAGGCAATCCGAGCTGCCCGCGTATAGCTCCAATGATGTCATAAATGGTACGCCCAATGCAACCAACCACAAAGCCCTGAAATTGTTACTTATTTACTTGCGTTCTGAAACATGGAGACATTACGTATAGACACTATACATGCGGCGTTGACGAGAGCATGGCTCGCGGACGCAGCGAGTTGGCAAGTCAATCATCGGTTTATTTGTGCTAAATCTCTGAGTGTTTGAATATCCTGCACCAATATTTGAGTTAAGCTAGAATATTAATATTAATATAATATTAATATTATATTGAGTTAAGTTAGAATATTCAGCCGGCACTAACTTATTGTCTATAGCCTCGTTCAGTCCCTCAGGCAAAGTCTTCGATGAAGCCCAGATCGCCGATAGCTGCCCGATGTTTTCCGTCCCAATGTAGAAGTAGTAACTGTTTGAATAGAACGGGACGTAATCGTACGCTTAGATACGCTTGTTCACTTGGCAAAAGGAGCTCACCGGTTAGAAACTGTCTCAGGTTGTTTGAGGAGCACAAGGATTTATGACGTCGCGTCATCGCCTAAGTATTCCTTGGCTTTTCATCAAAAGCGTACATTCATATAGATGTTTTATTAGTTGGGAAACCAAGCGCTGTCACAGACTTACTTTGTTTTTGGGCACCAGGTATAGACGTTGCTGAGCATGCTCTGGATGTCATTTATAAGAACGGCTTTGCCTGATAAAAAGTGTTTCAACAGAACACAATCGTCGCGACACGTTAGTCCAAAGTCACCTCTAATGGACAGTGTGTTGACGTCACGTAAAAACTGCAATCACGTAAGGCTAGCTCTAAAATATCTACTCATTCGACAAAATTGATTAGTCATCTGTGTCTGGGGGACGGAGGAGGTTGTTTTACTCTCTGTATACGCATATCGTCTATAATAAAGCTTAACAAGCCTCGTCGTTCCTGTGCAGTTGTCTGGCAGGAAGGGCCCCAGATAGCAAACGCCACAGGAACTAACACGCCCACTCCTTATTGCGAACACACATTGAACCGTACCGCTCTCGATCATTCGTCGAACTTCCGGACCGGAGCAGCTGGCCATAGGAACTCCCAGACTGTTCGAATGCATATGAGCCAAGACCTTCTCGCCTCGTTTACCCTGCATAGTCTGAGAGCATTCATAAACGTGCAATAGATTATTAGACCGTGTTATCTATAACTGAAATTTACAACCTATATACTATACATATAATAGAATGCCTAGAACACTTTTGGCTCAGTCTAGATTGTGTTGATTGTTGCTGAGCAGTATGCACCCGTCAGGCACTCTGATATCTTGTACGAAATTATTGGGCCACAACCTGTTTAGTCGGATACTGTGTATATACCTATTCGAGTATGAAGTACAAATACCATTAGTTGTTTGGGCCGTTAGGCCTTCATGCAGGGATATAATAACTCACATTGAGCCTTCTTAGGCGATTTCTTAGGCATTTCCAGTGTTGCACACTTACCCACTACCTCAAACTATTATTGTACTTAAAGCTATTTTACCCTTTCGTTTTGTATCTATGAAGAAACTGACTATGCACTTGGTGAACGTGGACAATCGGTTAAAATGGGTTTGCACATGACAAGCGGATGGCTCAAGCTAAGTCTGGACTTCTACAGTATCGTGTTAACAGATCGGTAATAGATTAGATGTGAAAATTTGAATTTCAAAAGGCGCCACAAGGGCGGTGACAACAGTTCGAGAAGCAGTAGCGGTTGCGTCTCGGGTCTTGTTTTGGACAAAAATCTCTCTTTTTACCCTTTTCAAATTTTACGAGAGGAAGAGCCTGGCCCGCAAATAGGAAACACCCCAATAAACAACTACGGAGCCTTGCGGATGATGGAGTTCTCCTATTAATGTCAGCGGGGGCTTTCCATCCCTGCTAGGGCAAAGTGAAACTTTCGTGAACGGAATACCACATGGTAGTCCTCGAAGTTCACATAGTGTGTTCATGGAGTGTCACTATTGCTCGAGAACATCGAAGAAAAATGTGTCAGGTCAAACCCTGAGAGGCTGGGCATAGCCCGTTCCCCCGTAGTCAAAGGAGTGCCTTGTGATAATCGGTCACGAGATGCCCTACGGTGAACAACAGTAACTATTTCTCGCGCGCTAATATATGAGAAAGTCGAGATATTCGCGAGTCACAAGATTGAGTCGAACAGTTAGATCGAATGGAGATCAGCAGTCCTTGGCTCCATCGATTGTTCTCTCGCAAAGGCCGTACTTCGAGATAATGAACACTTGAGTGTTTATTCTGCGGCTGCTATCTCCAAAGCTGCGAAGCCCCACATACGCAAAACTGATCGCATCCAATATTGTGTTCTGGTAAACCAACATCACATTTGCGATAACTACTGCGTTTAAAACCATTGAACCACAATTGGTATATATATATACATAGATTAACCCGTTAAATGTTTAGTTCCTGCTATTTGTGTGTGTTTCCGTTAGCCTGCGTACAATTGTATCTCATAGACCAATACCCATAGCTTATAGAGTGTGCATTTCTTACATTTCTATAAATGGCCTACATGTATATGAAGTTAATAGCTGGCAGAAACTGATACATGAATACATGAATAAGGGGATGGATACATGAATAAGCGCTGATGACAAAGTACATTCATGATAACATAGTGTGTCATTACTATACTACGAACGTGTGCACTTACCAGAAGCATCACCTGAATGAACGTTTCGTCCGGGTACAAGATCTTCACTGCAGGATAGTCGGTTACCTAAAAATACATAATGGCGAAACACGAGAACGCCACGAATTCGTCCCCGTAGGTGAGAACAGGTTAGAACTTGTGGTAAACGAAGCCTCCCTGGTAAAATCCGCAAGAACACATATGACCCGATATATATGGCCATTTTAATTTGCCGGTTTCCTAAACAAATGAGCTACCTATTGTAGTTGAACGCTATTCTAATGACCGATGCGCCCTTTGCCAGTTATTCTTCCCAAGAAGAAGCAGAAGACAAAATTGCATTTTACCATTTCCACTGTATCCAAACGGAGCGTTGGGCCCTTCACGGCCAGGTTGGCCTTCCCCTGAAATTTGTATTGTTATATCTGAATATAAGTATACAATATATATATATATATATATATAGTGGTCAGTATAATATGAGATCAGGCTAGTGTATAACTGTTTTCGTGCCTCACAGTTTGATAGCTTGATTCAAGCAAAGCGGCAAGATCTTTGTCTTCAATACAAAATCTTATTATTCGTATTAATAAATAATAGTGTATGTAATATAAATATGATCCCTGAGAACACTGAGTGACAATCAACCACATTGTAGGATTGCTGACCACAGTGGTACAACCAACAATCAATTAGGTGGCCTTTGCAGTTTTCGAGTAAGTTCGATTTCTTATATGTTGGAAATGATGGTTTCGAAGCTTGAAAGAAAGCGAAATTTAGAAACTACTTTTGTGCTATTTTTCCTCGTTAATTGAATACATTGTTAATGAGAGTTTTAAGTCAAGCTTCATTACAGTACCGGAATATATTATAGATGCTAACTAATGCAGATAATAACTGCTGCGCCTCGAGGTTTATTCCTCAATTCAGATGACATGAAGGAGATTTTCGTTGAACGAGTAGCCCAAGAGTCGTATTAATGGAAAAATCCCTAGGTTAGAGATTTATTATTCCAACCTTCCCAGAACGTGGACCCCAATCCAGTCCCCCCCCCACCCCGGGGTGTGAATAATAATAAATAATACCCAATAATAAAGAACAGGATATTGGCATACTAATGTAGAGCAGATTGCGAGTTGTTCGAGTTGATGTGACCAATTAGTCACCATATGAAGGGAGGCCCACGGGTGAAAGGTTCTACTCTGCTGTATTTAGCCAAAACAGTAAGTAATCTCTCTCGGGATTTTGGCTTTTATAAAAGGCATTTCTTTTCAATCTGCTTTGGATACCAGCCTAGCTGTGGGGGGTGCGAATCTGTGGTGGTAATTTTGAGATTTCGTCGTTGACCAAGATAATTATTAAATAATAATTAAACGATGGACTGAACACGTTCAGCATGGCCAAAAATTCGTATAATTCGGAAAGTTCGCCATTACGACGGGACGCGTAATGCCTGCAAAATGGAGTATTTCAATCAGGATCTTTAGATTCACTTCTTCATTTCATTTCGGAAGAAATTCACCTGTGATGTAAACATCTGATAGAGGATGAAGCTGCCCAACATCCAGGTTCCACCAGCCAACTTCGCGAAGTCACTCTGATAACGATCCTTCGTCGCTGCACAGGAACATATCGTGAATTAGCGGAAATTAATGCTATTCTTGTGGCGTTTACAAAAACAATAGATCACAAGATCACGAAATATTTGACGAAGTTGTTCTTTCTATATTCTCAACTAGTAGAGTCGTCTTGGAAGGAAGCCAGGAAGCAACGTATATAGATTCAAATGAGTTCTGCTTTCCATTATGTCGATGTAAATTGGACCCTAAACTCTAACCCTAAACTCCCTCGGGGTCTAGCTTACAACACAGTTTAGCTTCCACCCACTCTGGGGGCATCTTAGTGGTCAAATACTTACAATTTTGCGTTACCTTAGCCTAGGTCGTTCGTAGTAGGTTGTCACATGTCTGGCGCTTTTTTGTCCCCCATGTTTTCCACATCTGACCCATAGACCCATGTACATTTC
This sequence comes from Stratiolaelaps scimitus, assembly GCA_019614645.1. Classification (NCBI taxonomy): domain Eukaryota; kingdom Metazoa; phylum Arthropoda; class Arachnida; order Mesostigmata; family Laelapidae; genus Stratiolaelaps; species Stratiolaelaps scimitus. Next base: position 1,239,258 of record JABWDB010000046.1, read on the forward strand.
AGTTGTCTTACCTTCTTGAAGGAGGGTCTACAAGGCGATGAACACCTCGTCTACTAGTCGTTCGGTCAACCGGACGGTAGTATTTTGAACGTACCTAGTAATAGTAAAGAGTGCACTAATTCATCACGATCCGACTGAAATTTGACTGCTCAACACGATATTCGAACTTAATGATTCATGTATATATATATATATATATATATATATATATAGTTTCTTAATCAATATATATATATGAATATATGTAGCTTGGAAAAATACTGTATTAGACCATTACAAAATCATTGCCGGCTTACTTCTGATAGAGAAGTACAATCCCAATAATAGCAGCCATTGACAGTGAAATGTACGTCCAAGCCTATGGAGCAGCATGAAAAAAGGCAGATTTCATGTATAAAAAGTACATCAAACAATTTATCGCAATAAAAATATTATCGTTACAAGTATAAACAGCAGAAAGGTCAATTCACGAGTTGGTCTATTGAAATTTTGTTTGGGTATGTTATCACTAATTTTATGATACTACTGTCACGAATCCATTATGGAAGGTTTTTCGCTGGTTTTTTTGAGAGCTTCTATAGTGCCATTGGTTTCTTCTATACACTGTTAGCGAAATTACAAATCAAATTAGTTGAATTAGCCAATTAAACGATTCCATGGCCAGCAGACAGGTAACTCAATGGCCCGAGACACGGCCATTTCACGATAAGGCACCCTCCTCTAAGGACGGCTAGGTCTCTGGCCGTGAAAAGCCGGAGGGCGCGGATCCCGTGACGTGACACATCGAGAACATAAGCGTTGTAAAAATCTACACTTCCGCTAATAAACTAAAGACTTTGCGTTGCATTATTGGGTGGATTTTTTTCTAAAGTCACCTAACACATTTCGATGTCGTCAGAAGGGTGCCGTTTCCTTCAACTATTTATCCGAACGTGCAAATTACTTACTTCTGTATCGAATGCGTTGGTAAACGACTCAGGCTTTTTTATCCAGGCATGTTGCATACCTGAGAGGATGGTCGCGTGGGTCGATCTGTCGAATAAGTACAATTCGGTTCCGGTGTTTGTCAGGGTATTTGAAACACGATAATTCCATTGCAAAAAGAAAACTTTGTATACAATACAGTGGCGTCTATATTTTTGGATGGGATATGAGGGTGCTCGAATCATAATCAACCCTTAGCTTCTTACTACGAAAGACTCAGTTGTACAAGAGCAGCGCTCCGTTTACGTCCACTTTATCGCCCTTTTAATCTATAGACAGTACGAGCATATCACGAAATCCGCTTTCTTAGCGACATATGCGTGTATATATATATATATATATATATATAAAGATAAGTTAGATAAAGCTTTATTGGTTTATTAAAGGAGCTGCAATTTCACAATGCTTAAGCTCTCTTGTATGTCACGCAGCGTATATGTATAGCGCATTACTTATGTATTCTGTTCTATGGTGCAAGCTGTTGTGTATGATTTCTAACTCACATCCGCTCCAAGAAAATCGCCGTTTCTCTTATAACTTTGCTCTAAAAAGGTGAACTTCTGGAAAATGATGCGTTACTTAGCCAACGGGCTACCCTTATAGAATCATGAATTGTGCCGTACAGAGGGGGCTAATTATCTTCATCGGCAAAACTCACTCACATTGGTGGTTGAGGTGTATGAAACTCCTGGTGGATGTTCCAGTTTGGTATGTGAGGTCCCAGCGCCACGTCGGCGTCCTTCGACGAACGAGGCGAAGTACAATATTGATAATTACGCATATCTATGTATATACACTTCGCGACAAAAGGATAGCCCACCCACATGTTTCGGATTTTTTCTCTCAACCGTAAGTAGCACTGCAGTTTCGCTTTCAGTCATTCAAAGTCATCACGTTTTAAGAACATTGCACGAATATTTGACCATCTAACTCAGATGTCGACATTTGATATCGGAAATTGTCGTTTTGAGGGTGCGTCAAAAAGATAGCCCACTTAGTGTTTGTCGAGTGGGACGACAGCTGACACGCAACTACGTTCTAAGCTCGTCCTCCTACACATTTTCTGGACCCGTTGTCAGCGAAAACTACGATGGGCCGAGATCTCCAACTTAGTGAAGGTGAGAACAAAATTATTTTCAACCTCAATGAAGAAAACAAGTCAAAATCGGAGGTCAGACAAATACTAAATTTGTAACAAAATTGTATGAGAACGATGTTAGAACTCAGTTGTGTTCGACAAACACTAAGTAGGCTATTCTTTTGACGCACCCTCGAAACGACAATTTCCGAAATCAAATGTCTACGCCTGAGTTAGATAGCCAAATATTCGTGGGATGTTCTTGAAATGTGATGACTTTGAGTGACTAAAAGCGAAACTGCAGTGCTACTTACGGTTGAGAGAAAAAATCAGAAACATGGGGGGGGGGTGGGCTATCCTTTTGTCGCGGTGTGTGTATATATATATATAAAATACTTACATAATGAAATGTCTTTCTGCTGGTTGCGTTTATAATCTCGTTTGCTAATTTTTGGGGTACCCAACAAATTCTCGGCCTCGACGCCTCGATATCGCGAGTAGTTCTATTGAGAAAAGTGAACTTGCACCCAGTTCTTTTGCGAGTCTTTCTACATGTCCCGCTGACATTTGATCTATCGCCTGTTCATGTATCGTATTGTACTGAGCCAGACGGATCTCGCGAAGCATCATTAAGGGACAGGATTCGCAAGAGGCTAAAATCGTTGCTTGGTTCGGGACAAACACCCGAATGTTGGGCTGAGCAAGCCATGCGCTGACGTAAGTTCAGGCCGACTCGGCCTGATATCATCGTGGTTATCTATCGTAGCCTCAATCGCTGGCTATCTCTGCTCATTACTCAACTAACCCCTGATTGAAGAACGAGTAATTGACCGGTCATCGTTCCATTTGGCAGAATTCGTCCATGTTGTCCATCGGGTGGGTAGTGTAGCTCGTATCTGAAAATGGGAAAGCTACGAATTGTATAGCACCGACCATCAGATGTATGCACATATCTACCTAAGTGTGAATGACAGACACACAGGAGAAGTTAGGGATACAACAAAAATCGAATTGTGCCGTGGCGTATTATATTCGAGGATAGTTTCTTCGGGTGATTATACGTGATAGCTGCACTTCACGTTGAGGCGCCTAAAGACAACGTTTGCAAGAGAAACAATGAAAATTTTATCTAACTGTTCATTTAGGTATCTAGTATGTAGGACCCGAGCTATCGAATGTCATTTACAGCTGATGAGTGGTCCAAATTGCAAACTTCGGAGAGGACGTGCAGCAAGCAGAGAGATATACCAGGAGGAGACCTCGATGGATGAACTGTGGTAGGCATTTCTAGATGTGATACATATAATCTATACATATATATATATGGGCTGGGCCAAGAACACTTACGTGATGTTAAGATGCCGAGTGATATTTCCGAACATCGAGCCGAGCAGGCCATGCATTTGCAGTTTACCATCCACATCGGTATACGGGATATACCACGGATAGAACTGTGCGATGATAAAGAAACATTTCATTAACGTTAATGATTTAGAGTTAGTTAGTTTAGATTCATGCCGCTCCATTTATCCATTAACGACGTGATATTTCTTATCTCTGATTCCTTACACACAGTTTAGGTAGGAAATGATACCTGCCGCTAGATTTCAACAGGTTCAACAGCTGTCCTGCATAAGCGTTCAATCGATGAAGCACTGATATGGTAAGTTGTGTTTCACTGGCACGCCACCCTACTAAACGGCGACAAACGATACACAATGGATTGACTTATATATATATATATATATATATCAGGTACATCCATAAATTCGCTACAATGGTGCCAGCTGCCATCCAGAGCATTAGAAATCATTTGAATCTCGTTAGTAAGATTAATCGTTAAAGATAGATCGCGGTGTCCAGCCCGCGAAATGCAATGAGATGTGCAACTCTTAATAGTAGCCTCCAATTCCCGATAATGACTGCGGATGCATAAACAGCAGCAGAAGAAAATCGATCAGTGATTTATTGTACCTGTTTCAGCAGTATAATGCTACAAATTTGTTGCGCTCAGCGTACGTGATTTAGACATATTATAGAACAAATTCACGCCCAAACTGAGAACTGCAACACTCCAAAATGCTATACAGGTGCTGGGTATGCTTGCGTCTGCTACCCCCATTTTCGGGGCATGAACGTACTGTTATCCCATTACGATAAAATGAATGACAATGAGTAATCACCGCCTCCAAGTCCTGCGGTGAGAGACCTTGGCTATTATAGACAACAGTCTTCACAAAGTTAGGTCTCTAGCTCCGATGCCGGAGGTCGCGGATTCAAATCCTATCGGAAGATGCTTGGTCTTCGACGGCAACCCTGTACAGGACGACAAATAGACAGTATAATACTTTACTGGATGTACGAATACAAGTTATAACAATACATTTAAAGCTTCTTATGAAAAAAAACGCTTGTTTGTGACGGAGCTTTCTATGAGAATTTTAGAAAGACATGATGAAGAAAAAAAACAAGAAAAAATGCATATCACGGCCGAGAGTGTACACGGCGTATTTTTTCTTGTTTTTTTTTGCTTTTGTAATACGTTTAGTTGTTGTTAGGTTTTGTATCAGAGGTTTAAAAAACTAAAAGTTTTTTTTTAGGTTTTTATATGGATTTAGTTATTTTTAGATTTTTCTTTTATTGTATATTTGTTATTTTTATGGTTTGTATTGGCCGTTTGGTTATGTTTAGGGTATATTTAAGTTATTCTTAGGTTTTTTTTTATTATCCCTCAACTGTCAGAAAATTGTGCACTGGGACAGGACCGCCAGCAAAGAGGAGACACTCGTTGGCAAAAGATGTTACAAATGCGGGCTGACGGTCCATATGGGACGAAACTGCAGCGAACCAAGGGTTCACCGCTATGGTTACAACGTAGGCCGTCACCGAGCGAGTTCTATCGCATGTCCAGTGTACCACGAAGCGGCAGAGGAAATAAGAACCAACCGAAAAACACTCCACCCCCACCCAACACGTGGAAGAGAGGAACAGAACCGACCCATGCGCTTTCTCTGAAGGCGTGTGGCTTCAAGACACTAGAACGAAGTCAGAAAATAAAATGATTAAGGTCCAACCATTATGACAAGGCAAGCGACGCGCCCAACATGAAGTGCGGATACGGAACCCTTTCTGAGAGCACCTAATAAGGGAAGAGGATCGACCGAGTCGGCTGCGGACGACAGGTCCGATACAGCAACACGGAGGACTAAAAAAAAACTGTTTTTCGAGCTGTCCCTCAGCTGTTCCCCTATCTAACAGGCCTCAGCTCTTTACCTCCTAGGTGTTACTGTGAGGTATACCTGAGGTATACCCTTTAGGTATTGCTAACACGGAAGACCAATAACAATCAATGTCTGGCCATTTGGGGCCAAGCGATGCTGGTAACGAATTTTCACACAATTCTTAAGGTACTTAGAGACTGGCGTCGAAACGCAGGGAAGGGAAAAGAGGCTCGTCGTTACTAGGGACTTTCATGCAACGTCACCGTCATGGCGAAGAAGGAACACGCCTGACCCTCGCTGTGCAGAGAGGCAATGCCATCGCCTTCCTCGGGACATTGTCGTCCTCACCCCCCCCCCATAATCCCTAGAAATTCCGAACTACTGTATGTTTGAATAAATATCTCGAACAATTCAGGAACACGCTGCCAGAGGATAAGCTCTACAGTTTTGGTAGATAGAGAAATCTCACCTAGTCGTCCCAAGCATCCACACATTCTTATACAATACGTATGTCACCGGCTCATTGTTTGGCAGCAACAACCGTTGACCGTAGATAACTAAGAATGATCAATGCATTTTGTGTAAATCAACGGATGACAAGGGTTTCGAACTGGCTGTACCAAACGTAATCGACTTCACGCGAAGAGCTTTATGCAAATATATATGTATCTATCTCCAGGTGTTGCGCCGTCAGCGAAAATGTAAATTGAGGGCTAGGACGCCCCAGGTCTGTGTAATTATTATTATTGTTTTTTTTTAAATATCATTATTGTTATTATTTTGATTGTTCGGAGCCATTTTGTACATCGGAAAAAAATCTTCGATAACTTTTGAACCAAGCGTCGTCGTAAGGTGCAATTGGACCCGCTTATATTTGAGTTATTTGCTTACGTGCAACTCAGTGCTGGTTTAGTTTCCTAGAACAGACATGAATCCAGAAGCTGAAACATTGTTTAGCGCTGAAAATCAGTGTTCCGTGATCAACTGTTTGTTTCTTGAAGGAACGGGCCCAAATGACATTTATCGAAAATTGGCGAATATCTTAGACAGCAAGGCCTTCTTCATCCGGCGAAACGTTTACTGCTGGTTTAATCGACCCAGGGCCGGCCGCCTGAGAGGGACCCGACAAGAAAATTGTTCCGAACGGAAAAAGGCCATCCCCAGTGGCAGTGCCGAATAGACCTCGTCTTAGTCTGATGTTTATGCTTGATATGGTCGCTAACGACCTCTGCTGTCCTGAGTTACTGCGTAAAACCGAAAACATCAATACAATCCGATATTTGAAGTTCTTGGAAAGGCTCATAGGCAAAAGGCACACGAATTGAAGGCACTCAGGTGTGGCTTGTCGATGACAACGAACAAAACCCTGATTATGGTTGTATCGACAACGAATTTTTTGCTACGGAAATTCAAATGAATAGTAGAACCTCGGTTCAGAAATTTTCGGCGCGCCGGCTCCGGTGCGCAAACATACTGATTAAGGAGAGTACGTCTCATTTAGACTAAAAATTCATAATTCCAGTTCGTTTTTTTGGTTAAGGGTTAGTTAGGTTTTTTTGATGTACAAAATAGCTCCGAACGACGTAATATCATTAAGTTCGAGATCAAATGATGGCAGCAGACTTTAAAAAGTGTATTTTATTTGAATGCTACCATAAAGTGTCTTATCATATTGACATCCAAACAAGTAAATTATTCTAAATGAACTTCATCATCATGCAACAGTGCATGTACACACTTCGTGTAACATGTTCATCCTATACGGACCCCTTTAGTTGAAGAACTAACTTCACGATGTTGGTATATAAATATTGAGTAGATGAATTATTCTAGGCGTGTCCGACAATCCAACGCCGAATTGTGCTAGTCAATATTCATAAATTAACTTGAAATACTCACATAAAGCTTCTCATAGATGGGCGTGTTTACTTGGTAGATAACCCTCAATTCGGGACGATCGTTGATCTAATGATGACCACATAGGAAGCAAGTAGGATGCAATTTAACACATTGACATCATACAAAATAATCATTACATTTGGTAATTTTTCTTAATTTATGCACATTAACATGAATACTAACGTATATATTGGTACAAATAAACGAAGCATAGTAATCGACCTCAGTCATTATTCATGTTGAGATAAAATGATTTACCATATCAATCGTATCGATGCGGAGTGTGGGACTTTTAACCACGAGGTTGGCTTTGCCCTGAAATCGATTGTCAATTGTCGCTACAGTTAGAATTGGATATGCTCCGAACAGTTGACTCATCTCGACCACCATATACACATGTCGTTGGTGAACATTTTGTACGAGTTTGGTTGCCAATCCTTCTTCAATAATAAATCTGGTCAAGTTCGTGGCCGAGAGTGACGTCTCTCGAAATCGATTGGACTCTCGTTTCGTGATAATCTCACTCGAAAGTAGTAGCGTTGTAGCTCGCCCGGCATCATAAATGTAAATTATTTACGTCCGATCAATAAGTTGATACTAGACATTACCTATCTAACAGTCGGCTTACGACACTGTCGTATCTCCCCGCATACCGTTTTATGGTATATATGACATGTGCCGTTTTCAGACAGATGTCAAAGTCAGCTCACCTGTGATGTGAACATTTTACAACAAATGAATGATCCCAATATCCAGGTGGCGCCGATCAACTTTGTGAAGTTCGTATGAAACCGATCTTTGGTCGCTACTCGGCGGCAACAGCGGACAAGTTGACAAAAGAATAGATTATTATGTAAAAAAAGGAGAACGGAGAATGTGGAGATATTTTGACGATGGATAATATACGTTTATTAATTATATTCTGCAATTGTATCTTGCTAAGGGTGCGTTACTCTTAAACTGTATCTATCTGCTCGTTGACACCGTTCATTCGTTCAGTTCTCCTGATACAGGTATCTTATCACCGTGCTTTAGCTCTATTGGCTTACATTGTTCTGTTACCGTAATTCCTGGGCAATAGCTGGGCAATTCGAATTAGCGTATACAATTAGACTAATTAAATAATTGCCACTGTCTTGTTGTTCCACCCATCGCTTTCCGCTGCAGCAGTCGTCCCCCCCCCCCCGCTAATTATTATTCCGTCTTCTCATTACAATTAACCAGTACTGTTCACCCGCTGAGTCCATAGAGGTGTTTAATCCTCGAGCCTAAAGGTGAAAGCGTAATTTACTATATACTATCGATGAACTCGTGATACATGCAATGCACTTTCCGAGCTGAGAGGTTAATTTAAATTAGATTAGGTTAATTAGTCGGGTTATTATAGAGATTAATTGAAATTATAGATAGAATAATCGATGCCGCTCCGTCGTCGCACAGTTTGTCCCATGAAGTCAAGGACTACCTTTTTACTATTATTATTGTTGTTGTTATTTTGGTCTCTACGAACGACTCATTAGTGGTTACGAAAAATGAAGAAATCACAAAAGCTATGTGATTATACACAGTATGCAGCAAACATTCGTCTAAATCCCGGGTAGTCTAGCAAAGCATCGTCTCGAGTTAAGTTATATATATATATATATATATATATATTTATATAAAACTATCTGGTTTAAACGTTTCACATCGTCTCTTCAAGTGGATGATGACCTTATAAAATATTAGCATTCAGTCGGGTAACACGGCGCCCTTCGCCGTTTATTCCATTTGTTGTTATATGATAATGATGGTTATTATTATTATCATTTTTTGATATGCATGGCCTAGCTACACATGCACATGTCGTATTCTCAAAAAATAATCGTATATCATCTACCGCCGAAACGCACCCACGGAGCCGAACGCCGAACGCTTTCGTTGAGCTGATTTTTGTTTCAGCCGTCGAGGCAGATGGAATCAAAACGCTACGCTCGAAGATTAACCTGATTTCCTGGTCGGTAATCAAAAAAAAAATACAAGAAGAAGTAGAAATGGACGCCTGGTTTCCAGCAAATAAAAAAAAAACGAAAAAAAAAGGCGCCACAGATCCGATTTCTGACATTTCCAATTTCCACAGACGCTTCCGAACATCTGACGTCCGAAGTGAGTCACAGCGGGACGATATCGCCACGGCTCGTAGCGAACGCATCGGAGAAGACACCATTATGTGGTGATTCCCGATTCTGCTGTCGCCTGAGCTGAGCACCCAGTTGGCGGCACGAATCACAACTGCTACTGTTGTTAACTACGCCGAGCGAAGCGAATGAGTGGTTTCCCTTTTACTTTTGAACGATACGATGTTCTCTCCGATACAACAGTGGAACAATCCTCATTGGCGTCGGTTAAGCTTAATTGTGTGCTACAGACGTTGATAGGTCACACGAATGATATATATATATATATATATGTAGATATATATATTTTTTTATGATGGAGATTTTTTTTGATGATGAATTTTTTTATGAATGCTCATGCGGACTAGGGCTCACAGGTACCGTATTTTTCGATGGTGCTGTGGGATTCCTGCCTGATGGCAGACCTATCCACTAAACTCGCGCCCCACTTAAACTTCACTCTAGGTTGGTGTGGGTCTTCAAAATTAACAGTACTATATATATATATATATATTTATATATATATAAGTTGCTGGCTTCTATTTGTATGTACTATAACAGTGTTTCTCTGTAAATTTACATAAATTGCTTAGCGATAGGGCTGATATAACTTGGCAATAATATGTCAGCGAAGGGCAATATTACCTCCGACACGGTTTACAGCCGTACTCACACCATCTAATTGGATAAAAGTGACATCCATTTTTGTACTTGTTAATTTGCTGAAAATATGGCATCATAACATCTGATGAGCTCATGAACTTCACGAACTTAAAAAGGACAGTCCATGCTGGCAGCATGACGTGGATGACAAAACGCCTCTGCCTGCTAAAACTGCTGAGAGTCTATCTCTTCCCTAGAGTCGCCACGCTTGGCATTTTTTCGAAGAGTAGGCTAGCGGCCTTGAATGGTACGACATTTAAAATTCATCCTTGGATACGTTTAACAACATACAATTTGATGAAACGTTCTATATTTAATAAGAAATAAATGTAATATATAATGTCGATGAGAAGGCAAGTCGGAATAATGAACCTGCAACCATTTAAAATGAATTTCACAGAATGCATCTCGTCTAGACATGCCTTTCGAGCTGAATATTGCCGTTTGACTCAGAGAGCGAATTGACTAACAGCCGTGGACTGCCCTAACAGTCTACAAACTATCATTATCCAGAACACCCCTCTGAGGGAAGCCAGTGTTCGGGGAAGGAGCAAGAGATCACCAGGGCTTGAAACCACGGATCCCAGGTGGTCACACGTCTCCGGTCAGAAGATTCACGACTCTAAAAGGATAACGCATCGGGATCAACTACGTAAATGCCAAAATAATGGAACGATTGACGGTGAACTTAACATGTCATGTATGTACATTGTACACTTCCTTTAAAAAAAAAAGCGTTCTGCTACCTTGTTCCAACTAAGTTCATTTAATACATAAATTGTACGGGTATTCAATGTGTGTTCAGGGGAATTAGAACGAACTCATGCACCCCTACCGTTCTGGAGCGGGAGGGGTTCTTAACCCATAAGAGCTCTGTCGTTCAAGAACCCATGTAATTCCATCCTTAGAGTGTATATCGTTTGCCTCGAACGTTTACATTACAAATCAACGTGTGTATACTATGACGAACACATTCCCAAATGTCTATGCAGCACTCCCGGGCGATCGTCGGCGGAATTGGCGTTCCAGTGAATGGCTTGCTCAGTAAACTGTTACGGGTACCACTTCGGTGCAAACGGGATCTCAGTATGGGACAGAAGGGCCCGAGGACACAATGCTAACTCGAGACGGGGAGATTGCTCAGAATGACGCTGTTCGTGCTATTTCGTGCGGTAAACGCCGCAGATGCCCTATCGCTGACGTCTTGACGGAGCACTAAGTGTACGTATTTCTCCGTTTGCACGTTGTGCTAATGACTTTCAAGATGGTTCGAACGGTTCCGTTCGCGATCACCGCTGGGGTGACAAAGACGACCCTAAACACGATCTGAGGGTGTGATGCCACACAGGGCTGAAGGAACTTGCCGTTATGCTCTCGCTCAAGAACTTGTCGACTATCTGGGGTTTGCTTCCGCTGGAGGTCCGCGAACTTGCAAGTTTAAAAAGTTGTTGGCTAAGCAGCTGTAGTCATAATCTCTATTTTACGCGTACGAATGTATTTCCACGAAGGCTCATATATTTTTATATATTATTTTAAGGTTCATATTATATTATAATATTTTACTTTTATATATTAGTACTATATATTTTTGTTGTTATGTCAATCCCATTGTTACAATGTATAATGTAAAATTTATTAATTCTCAACGAAATCTAAAGCGTTTGTACATTTGCAGTTCCATGTATGCTCAGTGAAGGCTTGGAATATATTTCTCTCACGAGTTAGAAATTGTGGAGATCCAAAAATTACGAGCCTAACGTCTCTCACTTGTCCTGCAAATGCTAAAGATTCATTTTCCTAATAGAATAAGTTGCCATTTAAACTACACCTATTTATATCTAGTTCAGCTTAAGTTATCTAAATATCTGCAAGCTGCGAACAGAGAACGATTTCCTTACGATATATTATCGCGAAAGTCACCATTTGACGGACACGTATTATTGGCAGGCCTAGTAGGCCATGAAAGGCTAGTTCTCACTTTTCAACACTTCACCTGAATTGAGTGCACACATAAGCTCAGTGGCTGTATAATCGAATTACGCAGTCTCTAGATATGATTAATTATATAAGCATAGCCGGCTGATCCAGGTGCAGGAGTATCTACATTAGCGTTTCTAAAATTCATGTTACCCTGATATGTGACAACAGCTTTTCGACACTTTGACATGCAGTAAATTGTGCTACATGAATGTAACAAACGACCGCCTGCTGCACAGCTGTTTGTTCGTATCAACAACAGATGTAGGCAATCCTCTCGTCGTTCATAACACATATATAAGCAACACTGTGACTAGCAGAGGGTTCCTTGCGTCGTCAAAGTTAGTCATCATATGTTCGGTCGTCCGATGGCCGCCGTGGTCGGCTCTCGGATTCTTCTTGTAAACCCACCCCATAGACGCGATGCGGTCCAATCACGAACCCGATCATGGCGGAACATCCGGAAGCCGCGTGCGCAGATGCGCTTTTTCAGTACGTCGGAACGTCGCCGCAGCATTCGACCACGATGTAGACGCTACACGGCTGCTCAGAAATCGCTGTACCCCACCGTGTTGCCATCTTATGCATTCGTGACATCTGCATCCGGACGATCAGACGATCCGATCGGTGCAAACATCATCTGTGATTAATTTGAAGGAAGGGCTCACCATACAGACAGCGATATGCCGTTACTGCCGAACGCACCCGAAGCCTTACGAAGCGGGCGCCTTCGCTGAGAACCTGTTCTGCGGAAGCGAGCGGACACGTTTCTTCGGGCGGAGGAGGTGTCCCCGCTATTGCCAGTGTAACATATCGTCCACTTACAATTAATTGCCCACCACGAGTCAATTTACGTAACTTTCCAATGGACTGGTAACTGCTATGCAAGACGGGGAAACAAGGTGATACAGGGTGACGATGTCACTGCATTGTTTGCAATGTGCGGCCCAGTGGCGCATGTCAGGATAATTACTGCACGAAAGCACTGTATGAAAATAGAGATAATTGCGCTTGGGCGTTCCTTGAAGATTCTGTTCCAATGACGGTAGTTAGTCGAAATAGCGACATATCTACATATCACCGAGCACTGTGATCAGTTTACCATTTTTTGGCTGATGAATGCCCATGAGATCGTTCACCCCGAAATTCTCATCTGACCAATAGTTTACACTGTCAGTAAGAGACAATCGCAGGGTGATTAACATACGCGAAATAATCGAATTGTAATTGTTTATTAGGATACATTAATGTAATGGAAAATTTTGAAAAGCTTTTTAAAATGTCATCCAATCCTCTAGAATTACGCAAAGTTCACTCGTTTGTGGTGTTGTCGATTGATCGTCACAATCTCTTAATTTATTTTTGCAAATCGCCGTAACTGTGCCAAAGGTAACCTCGAGCAGGCTCGAAGCTCTGCTCCAGCTCATCAGCAGCTCGAGATATCGCTAATCAAATTAGATTGAATGCTGTTCATTTAATGCTCACACCACTATCCATCTGGGGTCCGAATAGGAGTGGTCCAAACATACGACATATCTGTCACCTCGTCAGAGGAGCCGGCCACCGATCGTCCCCATCGTCGACGATCGTCCAATTCCCGTGTGTACCTCTAGGCGAGCGCGGTCTTGCCGCGGCCGTGATGTCACTGATAAGGGATAAAACCCAATAGCATTTAAGGCTAGTTGCTATCATCATCATCGTCATAGTACGGATGTGATTCCGCTGTATGCCGCGGAAGCGGCGCCCGGGTGAATCGGTCGTAGCAATGGGCGACAGTTCGCCCTTTTTTCTCGATCTGTGTTCGAGGGAGAGGGCAGCGCATAAAGAAAACGTCTCGCGTCCGAACATCGCCGACAGAAAACACGGGACCCGACGCGCGGTCTCATCTTCATATGCCAACAGACCGTACCCTGTGCGCCGTTTCGCCTAAACGACGTACCCGACACCGTGCGTAAACAGCACCACGAATCCACCGAACGTGCAAGCAAAGCGGAGAAAGCAGGAGATCATGTGGTTCCTGGGGGGACTTGCTGTCCTCGGAACAGTGACTGCCGGTGTGCAGGCACAGGGTAAGCCGTGCACTTGACATTATATACTGTGTGTACCCATGAACGGAAATCGTAACGTCATTGAAAAAAACGGTCGACGGTTGTAGTCCCGTCTACTGCCGTGACGTTTAATGGCCAATTAGCAAGCTTGCGAGGAATAGGGGCCTATATAGTGATTCGCATATATATATATATATAGATATATATATATATATATATATATATGTTTATGGACAACCCCTGACATAATGAAGCCATCCACTCCAATGGTTAAGAATGAAAGCATACTAAGGGCACCTTGTACAGAAATGCTCCATTACCATCAGTGTGCCGTCAAGCCGACTTGAATGTGGAACAATAATCATGTAGCCCGATATATATTATTTCTATAAAACCATTGTCGTTGTTGCTGTTGTCTAAAAGCGTCATGCTCTTCTTATAAATCATATTTGAGTAAAGCTGTATGAGCCAAAATCATATTGTCTCATGAAGCTGAGCAGATCACAAACGTGCCTGTCTCTGTACCCGCAAAATGAACTAATTAATGGGCCTGACGCAATGAAGTAATGAATGGGACAGTATTCTTTAAAAAGGGCGTTCGTCCAAGAAAATACCGAACAATGTCTAATCGGCGAAGGTCCCTCCAACTGCAAACGAGAATCCGATGAGTTTCAGACCGTTCTCCGCCCGTGGATCTTTGTACGCCACTAGCCTACAACGACCACATTAGTTCTCATGTTCCATAATATGCGGAGACTTCCTCTCACCAGACGCACATTTCACATTGTCCTTGACTCATTATGCCGTTGAAAGCTGCTGCTACCCTCCTTGTTCATCGCGCCCATCGTGTACATATGATCTGCGTTTATTTGATGTGCCTATTCCAGGACAATGTGGCCAGAGTCCTTATAGTGACGTCGAGGTTGAACGAATCGTGGGCGGTCAGGAGGCGAGCGCAGGCGAATGGCCCTGGCAGGTAGGCCTGCGACACTCATTTAACCATACCGTATCTAGTACAAGTGTAGACTAATTATTATAACTATATTCGATTCAAAATCGTTTTCCATTCGATTTGCTCAGGTCTACCCATTGTTTTTTAGACTTCAGTTTTTTTTTTAGTAAACTGGAATAAATAATAATAAATATAAAGTAATCAATATTAAATATTGCAACGGAAAGAAAGGGCCGGTACAATTAAATTGAAAATGGGTGCAGTCCCATGAAATATTTTGACGAATTCTCCCCGATTAGTGTCCAGGAAACCCGAGGCCAATTTAAGTGTATGCTTTCCGATATCGTATTCGTTGATTTGAGCCACCGATTATGAATTCGCGCAGCGACAATACAGCTAAATATTAGTCACAATACACGACGCTGACCCAATGGATGCCTCTATCTATCCCAATTATCATTAAGGGTATACAGTGATTACGTGATCACGTCCGAACGGTCGAAACCAATCACCATTTTTCTTCGCAATGTGACAGCGCGTGCACAAGGGACAATTCTTTCCCCAAGACATAATTTTCCCCAACATTGTTCACACGCATCTCCTGTACGTTACTATCGATTCTCTGTTCAATCGATTGGAAATCTATATTTTATACAGCCTAAATCGTACTAACATCGTTCATTTTGGTTCAGGTATCTCTTCGACGGGCTGGTCGTGATGGTCGAACTCGACACTTCTGCGGGGGTGCACTATTATCCGACCGATGGATGGCCACCGCTGCTCACTGCGTTGTGAAGTACATGTTTTCGCGGTTTTTACCATATACTATATATATATATACATTGTAGAAGAGCCAAGAATGACTAGCATTGTCAAAATGTTTCCACGAGAAACCTACGATGATTGCTTATGATGCTTCGATGAGCCAAACCTTGTTGCTCGCTGCCGGGTAGTTCAACTTGTGCCTGAGGTGGACTTGGCAAATGCCACCCAAAGGTTCATTTATGTTCGACTTGCAATTATCTAGGAGGATGTGTGGTGCTTGTGACTGGGCATCTCACTGCCCCCATACTGTACGAATACGCTAGGCGATACCGGGAAGGGCGGTGGTACTGTTGAACATCATCAACAGCTCCAGGAGGGGCGGGTCACGGTGTTGATATGCAGTAGCATGATCGCCTGCTTCATTAGGATGAAAGACTTGTAATTATCAAAGGAGAACCAGAGAGAGAAAAGCAGGAAAAGCTGAAGCCTTAAGGTGATTCATGATGGTGCAGGGGCCATAACGTAACGTGTAAAATGGGCGTTGATTGCCTTCTCGTCATCGTGATTTGCACGGTGTGTTGACGTTAGAATTTTAACAAGTACACTTGTGTAAAGGTAAAAGATCAAGATTTTACTGGTTTCTTAAAGAAAGTGCAGTTTTTCAACGTTTAAGTTCTCAATTTGCGTCATCAGCTGGCCGGACGCGAATCTGTGGTCTCCGACCTTTTGACAGAAAGTGTCCTGTGATGCGGAGACATTGTTACGGCCATCAAGCTCTCATATCATATCATAAATCGGATGTCTTCGATCTGTTATTCCAGTAACTACGGCGCAGTCGTTTCTCCTGCCTCGACTATCAAGGTCCGCGTGGGAGAGCACGATCAGAACGTGCTCGAGAATCAGGAAATACAGGTTGACGCCGGCAGCATCTTCAAGTATCCCAGTTACCAAGGATACAACTACGACATCGCTCTCATCAAGCTATCGAAAAGGGTGCGTCTCACAAGTGCTCTCTCTCTCTCTCTCTCCCATTGCCTACAAGTGTTTGTGGCATTTATCAATATGCGAGAGCGCTGTGTGTCGAATGTCATTTTGTCGACGATGTATACGCACTGTTTGTTTTTCGCCAAAGCACTAATTTCGCCTGTGACCACGTATAGGTACGACTTTCTGCTCGAGTCAAGCCAATCTGTTTGCCAAGCGCCAGTGACAATTTCGAGGGCTCCACCTGCGTCTCGACGGGCTGGGGCGCGACGACATCGGGCGGCGGAGCGCCGTCATCCGTGCTTCGAAAGGTAAACGAGTGCCTCAATGTTAATTCTATCTCGACTACCAAATTATATATGACGTAAGAAAGCGTTTGATGAAGCAAGTTAGCTATTATATATTATATTGTATATATTGCGATATCATCAACTGTGTGATTTCGTTTCGAATATCGTACATTTATATGTCATGTTTTTAGTATCACTGTGAGCTGGGGTGAAAAAAAATCCCCTTTTATTTTATTTTTATTTTTTTTATTCTATTTTTTATATTTTATCGAGAACTAAAGCGTATTATATTGCAATTCCGAAAATAAACTTGATTTTGGAACTTGGAACTTAGCAAAATGCGGTCGAATTCTACGGGACAAAATTGCCAACCGGCCTAATATATCTCGGGATGTTACGCAGTTCTGTTGTAGTGGTAGTAGTTGTTGTGCTAAAAAGCAGTGGCACCGTAGACGTGAACTGTTGGCTGAGAGTCAGCCCGAAAACATTAACCTTAGCGAATGCCACTCAATGAAACGTGGCTTAACGTAATTCATTAATTAATCTGCCATTTTATCGTTGTCCCATACGCATTATAATGGTTAGGTAAGAGATTTCGCATTGTGCTATATATTATAGAGTTAACCGGGTGGCCGTCCAGCCGTATTGTGCTATGATTTCTCCTACACATTCGCCGACTGTGCTTAGCCACAAATGATTACGAAACTCGCCGTTCGTTCAATGCAGGTATCGGTGCCGGTGTACAATAACAACGTCTGCTCGGCTCCCTACCTGAACAAGTTCCGTATCACGATTCAGCCTTGGCATCTCTGCGCCGGCGCTCTTGAAGGTGGACGTGGATCGTGTTATGTAAGTGCGCTCTCGCCTCTTCCACCCACTCTGCAACATTGCACAAGCGACAATTGTGCCCGCAAAACGTGAAATACATCTAAGAACACCCCCCCCCCTCTCTCTTTATATATATATATATATTCTATTCATTGTTTATGTTACATTGCCTCGTCACACCTTGTCCGAATTAGACAAACACTCTTTCAAACATTCGCAGCAATAAATAGCGTCATTTAAGTCAATGGACAATATACACAAAAATCAATATGTGTATGAGGCGGCGTTCTATGATTCGCTAACTCTGCCAGCGAATCTTCACAGAGCCAGATGATCGAGGCAGTGTTTCGAAGAAACTTTGCTCGTTACATGCCGTTGTGAAATCGACACACAGTCGTTTGCACTTAGACACCGTTGTACGTCGAATGTATGTCTTGCAAAATTAAGTCATTAATTATGTCTTATGTAATCATTATCCTGTCCGTCTGTATCACGCAGGGCGATTCCGGAGGCCCGTTCCAATGTCGCAAGTCGGATGGTCAGTGGTACCTGGCCGGTCTCGTATCGTTCGGCTCAGGTTGCGCTCACACCGGCTATCCGGATGTGTACGCTCGCGTTACGCATTTCCTCGACTGGATTCGAACCACAATGGCCCAAAGCTAATGGGAAGGCTAACAGACTCAGCGATATTCAGTTAGGGTCTCACGGAAAATCAACTGAAGGCACGCTGACGGCCAGTTTTCTGAAGGTATCATGTGCAAGAAGACCTTGTCAAGGACAAGCAGCGGCGTCTCACGGAGCTCGATCGACTACTCGAAACGACCAATATAGTCTGACTAAGGTTAGGCCACGAATCGGAGGCTCGATCGAAGGTATATCGACGATAAATCGTACGAGATAATCTAGCATATTTATTTAGGGAACGCATCTGCATGGATGGATACAGATTTATCAAAGGAGATACTATTTATTCGGTGCTTTATAGTAATAATAATAACAACAACAACAACAACAACAAAAATAAATAAATGAGGGAACAGTAAATACCAAAGTGACTTGATGAGTGAGTTTATTCTAGGGTTATTATACCAGATTATTATTATTAGTAGTAGAACAATCAAAACCGGAAACTAAATCCTGTATCATCCAGTAGCTTTATCGCGCAGTTGTGTTTACGTAATTGAAATCAGCAGCATTTCATTTGGTCGGATGTAACCACACTCTGCGGTCGTTTCTTTAGTGCTGTCAGTGGTTTAGAGGAAAATCTGCTCTTCTACGAAGGAAAAACGCGTGGATGACCAACTCTTGACTGAAAATTGCAGCCGTACATGTTCTGAAGCACGCAGCCGCCGACTTTGTTCGAGAAGGTCAATGAGAACGGCGATATTTTTTTTATCTTCGGGTTTGGCTTCAAATTTTATTAATATTATTATTATTGTTAATTTCAGTATTTTTTTTTGTCGAAATAGTTTGTCGACTACTATACAGACAATCGAAGCACAATTAACACTCGTTGGCAGGCTAAACGAACGAACGTACCATTGATGAAAGCTGGACGTCACCGCCGAGAGCCTCACGTAGATAGAGACCCATCCATCCTCTAGATCCATGTACCTACAACGATCTTCTTCCTCCAACAAGTCTTTGTTTTTATTCTTTCGGTATCCGAATAGGCAAATCTGAAAACGCTAAGCTTTGATGTACATGATATACCTACTACGGGAATTATGTCCTATCTGAGCAACGAGCGTCCTGGAGTCAAGGTTACTATAGCATATAGTTCCATTTCGCTGTCCTATCCACAAGATTGTTTGGTTGAAGGAAACAACAGCAGACTAGTTTCTTTCAGGTTTCCCGAGTCGCCTCATAAAAGCAATCTGTTACATTCTCTAAACTAGCACGACAAGTACTACTACTACTATTACTAGTAACAGCACATTTCCCTAGTAGAGAAGTAGGCGCGTAGGCGTCACGTAGTCGAAAAAAAAACTAGTAAGAGAACCTACAGAACCTACCTAGAAAGGAAAACAACCACATGTATACGCCACATTGAATCCCACACGCGCACCCACAAGCAACACGTCGACGGGTGTGTGTCGCTGCAACCGCGCTCATAGGTTGTGATTTATTTATCGCCACATTAGGTTAACTTTCAAGTTGTCGAATGTCTTCCCCCCCCCGCCCCCCAGTTCATCGATCTGCCATGTCGCGTCTCGTCAATCCTCTCGTCTGTATCTCCCAAATATATTTAATGCTGTTTGTGTACCATGCTGTCGTTACCATCGATTCCTTCGGTATTGTGTTATCTGTATCGGTGCATTCGCTGATACCTGTCGGATGTAGGATTTTTTTTGGGGTGGAGTTGTTTTTCTTTTCAATTTTTTTCAATTCTCGCCTCTTCCACCACGGTTCGGGTGAGGGAAGCTTTACTGGAAATTGTTTACGCACTGTTAAGCTTGAAGGTGTGTGTATATAGGTAGTGTGTGTCTTGTCGGCATGTCCACTTGTTTTGACCAGTCTGTATTTTATCTTCATAGAGAATAATTGCTGCTCACCAAAGTGACAGCATGGCCACCGTCACACTTCCGTATCGCCGTTCTAACCAGCCACCATCTCATCGACGACGTCACACAGGGGCACGAGTGACGGCTACTGTCTATATTTAATTTACTATTTTCTGTCACATAATACTTAGCGTTATTTTTAGCTTTCGTATCTTAACTCGTTTTAGTATAGCTATTACCGTTTAATTGCTTTCATAATCGATAGTAATAGTAGTAAATTTTCACATGACATTATACCCATGCGTCAGGCAATGGACACAAGGGTGTTTCTTATAGTGAGATGGAACGCGGCTGTTTATTTCCACAATTAGTGCTTCTCCTTAACGAACTTTTTCGAACTTACTTAAGTAAGCCGCTGCTTGAATATATTCGTAATGAATAGTCCGTCAGTTATTGTCCGCAAGAGCCAGGCCCCCCCCGTCAGCAGCAGACCATAATCATCGTAATATAGCAAACACGGATGCCGTCATAACGAGATCTGTTGCAACATGTCGCTTGCAGACACTTAATAATAATAATAGAAAATAACATTGAAGGGCTAATTATAACCGTTAAAAAATTAATAATAATATTAATAAAAATGTAAGCAGTTGCTTTTCTCCATTTTGAAATTTTCGGGTCTCGGGTCTCATTTTCAACAGACTGAAATCAAAGATCACCGCATCGTCACCCACGTAAGCTTCCACCGTTATTCACACTATGCATGCAAATAATCCAAGACAAGACAAGATTTATCGACCTCGGTAATATGCGTTAACTACAACGGTTGCTCTATTCTCACGCCGAAAATACCCACTCATTGACGAGTTCCACCGTACCGACGTCCATAATCGATGGCCACGAATGAGCGAGATGGAATCCTGTTCATGCTGGTGGCGCCCTCGATTAAACGAGAAGTTGTCGTCGAGAATTTGCCATTTGTCTCGTTATAGTAGTAAAAATAATCATCGCAGCCACCATCTGGATCAGCTCCATCAGTGTGATTCACTCGGCTTTTCTCTGGTGGCACAAAACCCGAGATGAATCTCCGTGGCCAGCTGTACGATTTCTCCAGACCCACCTGCACCACAACTGTGCCCCGGTAGCTTCCGTGTATCGGTGTCAAAACAAAAATCCCGAGCTCGCGTCTCCTCGTCGATCCGGAATACAGCAGATGCTCCCCAAAACGATCTCCTCTGCTTAGGTCCTCCTTATGCTTTGTACCAACACACACGCACCATCTTCTTTCTGATCGTCCACAGTCGTACCAACTCGGTAGCCCGCATGCATCCAGACACACAGACACAACCAGTCAAGCACACCACATATATTCATTTACCCCCCCCACCTGACGATGTCTACCCTCCATCTGCCATCTGTACCCATACATTAGCATAATTATTTTGCTCAAATGTGACCAACAAATATAATGAATCGATTCCCTCCTGACATCGCTCACGTGTCCCACGTTCGTCCCGAATCAGCTGCCTGCCGAATTCGTTTCTTTTCCGAAGCTTCCCTACATAAATCTCTTGGCCCATTGGCCAATTTTACCAGCGTCATTTAGGAAAGGTAACAATATCGCAATGACGTCCTCCCTGAAGCCCCGTTAACACGCGGCCACATTTGCTTATGCTGACGGACACGGAGAGGAGTCCGTTGGAGAAGTGAATACCCATAAAGCAACACTTTCGACACAGGCTCATTCATATTAGGTCATAACGTAAATTTATTGTCCTCGTCGATTTATAATACACGAGCACATATTATATGTATATATATATATGTATGTATCTATGAATGCATGTGTGTGTGTGTGCTGTGTGTATAATTATATGTTTATATAATATATATATATATATGATGATGATGATAATGGTGTCTGTGCCTTAGAACGTCTATTAGATGGCTGTCAGCCCGAAGCGACATACTCATTTGTTATTGTTTCTTTGCCGATTTTTTTGGCGCAACGAGGCACACAGCCTCTGGATCGCTTGTGTTCGCTCGATGCGTGGTCGTCGAACATAATATGATATTTGTTTGTTTTATGCTGTGCTCCAAATTTAATTCATAGTGTTATTATAGTTATTATGCGATGAGCCGATCCCCGCACTCCCTCAACCTCCACCCATGAGCTAGCGGACAACTTCGGTTGTTCACCTGTCATGATCCCAGTAGTATTTCTGGTCGCGTTTCGATTACCCCACCTACCGCCCCATGCTATTCATATTTCATGTGAGA
Organism: Stratiolaelaps scimitus; assembly: GCA_019614645.1. Taxonomy (NCBI): domain Eukaryota; kingdom Metazoa; phylum Arthropoda; class Arachnida; order Mesostigmata; family Laelapidae; genus Stratiolaelaps; species Stratiolaelaps scimitus. The sequence continues at coordinate 1,261,887 of JABWDB010000046.1, forward strand.
CCAAGGCGTTTTTCCTCTATGACCAACGTTCGCTTTTGCGATACCTCTCTCTCTCTCTCCCTCTCTCTTTCTCGCTATCCTCTTCCGACCACTGCTGCCGCAGACTAATCAGACTATCGAGGAGTAAACCAATTCTCGTCGAGACCGATCCCAGGCGCGGCGCGGTGGCGAACTGCTGCTGCTGTTGTTATCGTTGCTGCTGACTCGTTCGTTCTACATCTGTGCTGGCCGAGTGGCACCAATAGTTGTGGGGTACACTCGCGTTTACTACCTTAACGCCCTAAAAATGTAATATGAAGCCGTCCCCTCCCCTAATATATATATATATATATATATATATATATATACCCGCCTTAAACTAATGTCTAGATCGGGCTATGTCATACGGGGCCTTCTTCAGTACTCCTCTCGCGACTCTCGCTACTGTTTCTACCTCTTACATATCGTCGTCTTTAATTTGGACAAGCTGACCCGTGGCACCGTTGCTGCCCTGCTCATTCGATAGATGCTTCGGGTACGAGCCTGAGGTGAAGCAAAGTTTTAGCAGGAAGGGGAATGGTGAAGCTGGCGACTGGATCGGGGCGTGGTTGCAGATGACCAGCGCCTCGGTAGCCTGCTGGATTGTTTCGAACTCCAGCATACCTGTCTGACTTTTGAGGTTCTTATTCTCGAACATCGTCACCTTGACGGGCGGCGTCAGATCCTCTTTGCTAAACACATCGCGTAGACGCTCGTCTGTCACGTCGCTAGGCGCGTTGAAGAAGTGCAGCGTGTTCGACGGCGGCCGAATGCGATTCTTCGCTGCCAGCTCCGAGTTGCTGAAGCGATTGTTGCGGCTCTTGCTGAACTCACGGAATGAGGGTGTACCGTCAGGCAAGTCGTAGGCTTTCACCTCCTCATGCAGGAACGGTTGCTTGCTGAAGTTCACCTGCAGTGTCTGATCGAACAGGACTGACGAATGCACGTTCTGTACAGCCCGCTCGACCGAGGCGCCGTCACCCATCTGAACCATGGCGCAGCCAGGCTTACTGCGCAGGAACTTCACGCGGATGACGTTGCCATAAAGGCAGAACAGGTTGAACAGATGTGAGGTGTTGATTCGCGGCGCGAGGCCGTACACCATGAGAACACAGCCAGCGTTGTGCATCGGCGGCGGCAGTGAGTTAAAGTTGCCGGGGGGGCCGGCCAGATTGCGACTGGCAAACTCGTCTCCGCCGCGCATGCTACTGCCGTCCCGTCTGTCATAGGTCGTCACATCTCCACGCCGATCGCCGTATCCGCCGCCTTTGGCACCCATGCCTCCTTGGCCACCGTGCGTTGTCCCATAGTGCTGGTAGTCGAATCCGGCACTGTCGGGCCCACCTGGAGCTGCTCCATAGGCACCTGCGCCATTGCGGCTTCCTCCCTGCGGCTGGCCGACCTGACTTCCACGGCCGTTTCGGCTAAAGGCCGACCCATCATCATAAGCCCCTCCGTATGGCGGACCTCCACCGGGAACTACACCGATTAAACCGCTGGGCGCACACGCACCCACAAACGCGTTGTTACCAGGTATCGGAGGTGGACCTAGAAGAGCAGCCTTGTGGCGGCCTGGAATCGCGGCGACGGTGGTGGTGAGAGGCGTGCAGCACGACGTCCAAGTTCGCCAACAGTTGATTCCGTCACGGGACGCAACATGGAATCGTTGATTGACACAAACAAACAAGTACAGAGAACAAACAAATCGGTGTGATTAGATGGCGTGTGTTTAATACATGCTCATGCAGTTCGTAGGTACTCGATCATCGAAGGATTTTCTATTATGACTTTTGTTTAGTATCGTCTATAGCTAACGTACCGTATCTAGGAGGATCCTCCTAATATAATTAATTCGAATCATTTTTTCCATATCTACTTTTTTGTTCACCTAATGAAAAATAAATCGGAAGTATACCTGCACATTCATCCCAATTCCATGTACGTTAGGTATATTGGTCTCCTCATAGAAGATCCCGAGTTGCCACAAACATTCCGAGGCATTGTACCATCGATAACAAAAATCCACCCATCCAAGCGTCGTTTTGTCCAATTTGAAAAAAACCGCCACTAGATGTTGTATGCATACGAGTCAAGTGTGCTACCTATGTAGGTGTAGTGAAAAACAAAAATGAAGCGACGATTACCAAACTCACCAGGATCCTTCTCCTTGCCGTCAAGACATCCGGTGTAGTCCCAAGTGTCCTTGTCGTTCTTGTAGACGTTCAGCTTTGCCGGCTTCGCGAATTCAACCTTGAGGGTGCAGCAACCCTGATAGATGTCGGCGCCATCGAGCTCCATTCGAGCACGTGTCGCCTGCTCAACAGACTCAAACTCGACTAATGCCTGAACGCCGTTCTTGCGGAAAATGACAATGCGCTGTACGCGGCCAAGTGGCGACGATATCTTGTGTACAACCTCTACGTCAATCGGGTAGAGAGCATTGCGGATTGTCATTAGAACAATATGATTCGGCTTGAGCGGCTCGGTCCGCTGGCGTTTCGGGGCACGCCCATTACCATCGTCGAGATCGAAAGGCATTTTCTCCTTTTGTTTGTTCGTTCGCTTGCTTGTCTTACTCGTAGGACTCGACACGGAAACCACACGAGGCCTTATCGAGGACCTCGCTGCTCCTCCTCCTCAACAACAACAACAACACCACCAATTCCACCACCACCAAGGCGACGACGCGTGCCCGAAATCTCCCTGCTCACCGAAACGTACCAGCAGCAGCGGCAGTAGCAGAACAACCAGCTACCGCTCTTTTGTTTTTTTTTGGGGAAATTCACTTGGGAGAGGTCCTCTCGCGTTTAACCTGTAAACAGTCTCTCTTTCAGTGGTCCCACGGTGCCACTTGCACCGTTTTGAGGCCCGATGTCGCCGGCTTGTCGCTCTTGTCTGTAGTGAGTGATGCTCGACCCCAACAGTTCGCGGGGGGCGCCAAAATGTCGTCTGCTCGTCAACAACCCCCGGAACAACAACAACAATAGTCTCTCTCTCTCTCCCTCTCGTCAGCGCTCTCTCCCTGTGTATATGACTATCTCTTTCTCTCTCGCGCGCTCACAAAAGTCCTCTGTTCAGAATCTGTTCTCTCTCTCTCTCTCGCTTTCGTCTTTCTTCTAGATCTTTTAGGTCTTTTGCCTTCTCGCGTAGCAGCCTGTTAGCGGCTGTTGCTGTTCGTTCGTGGCTGTTGCGGACTGTTGTTGACTGGTGCTGTTCGTTCGTAGGTTGATTGGCTGTTGTTGTTGTTGTTAATCTGGTTCTGTTGTTCTGGGTTCAATAGCTGTTGTTGTTGTTGTAGCTGTTGTTGTTAAACTTGTTGTTGCTGTTAGATGTTGTTCGATGCATGTAGTAGTTTAACTCGGGTATGGTTGGTGATTGATAGGGTTGACTGATTAGATTAGCTGATTAATTGTTGCTGTGAGTAGTGGCGTTCGATGTTGGTGACTCTGTTGGCCTGTTGTGCTCAGATGAGAGTGTTCACAACCCGGGGCACTCGTGTATGCCAACAGCCCTGTTCCGTTTCGTTCGTCACAGCCGTGTGTTCGTTTCACTGTAACGACAGAGACATCAATCATAATGGGACGACAACAAAGGCTGGAACACACGATGTATGTATGGGCCTGCTCTGCTGTTGGGTATCGCTTTGGCTTACTGGTTCGAAACTTTATATACTAGATTTCTTGGCTGCGTTTCTGCTCGAATCGTTGTACGTGAGTGAACATCAGGTTTAAGTGATACATCATATATATATATATATATATATGAAGGACTGATATCGAGGTGAAAAAGAGCTCGCGCAATGTAGTTAATAAGGGGAGACACAATGAATATGTTTCGTAAAAATGGTACAATATAGATAAAGTTAGCCGTTGAGACAGATAAGAGGGCATTTCGCGCCGCGCATATTATTTGAGGGTGTTTTTATATTGTTATTTTTTCATTTTATTAGTATCACTCGTAGCCTAATTAACTCTCTGGACACGTAATAAGTGCCCCTCTCACAATAGTTGTATTGATGGACAAAGAGGAAATATCAGATGGCGCTAGGTAGGCGCATAAGCCTGCTGGCAGATGGCTGAAGCAACTACAGCGTCATGTAATAGGCAGTCCATATCTCGCCGGCAATATATAGTGGTCAGTTTAATTCTATGAGTTTGTTTTTCGAGCTCATTTTGTCACAAAACGAAATCAACTTAGGCCTGTAGTCTGTAGTTCTTTGTAGAGAGAACAACAAAATATAAGGAACCTTGTTATATCCTCGTATTCTTCGTAGGTGTCGTTGTAAATGTGAGTCACCTGTATACAAATTAGCTTGTTCTCGTCTCGCTTGTCGTCCATATTTACACGTTTAGATGAAATTATACTGCTGCATTTGCACTGTTATAGGAAGAAGATTATCTATTATATTTCTGTTAATTTCTGCGGTATTTTGAAAAGAAAAAAAAAAATTAAGAAAGACCATCGCTTACGTGCCGTGACTACCACGTTACGTTCGTTCATGATAGCTAACATGTACCACTCGGGAAATATATATTACGTAAAAACTTAGATATAAAGCTTCGCCGATCAACGCTGAGTGCTCTTGAAGCAGCTGCGAACGTCGTACGGAACACTACCACCACTAGCTAAACAATTAGATGCACTTATGAAACCCTACATATTTGACTGTCAGGGACGCTTGATATGGCACAACCAATCATACCACACAATTGTCAGTACCGACCAGATGGACGCACTTGCACATATGATATCTATGGCATTTTTCTCCAGTACTATGTTATGAACTCGTTGTCCGTACAAGGTATACCCGTACTAGTGCTATGAGGGGAACACAAGGAAACCTGTGCTGGTATCCATCCAGTCGATCGAAGCGAAACTGCGGTGCATGTCACAAACGGTCACAAATTTCTCCACAATCTCAATAGATGCATAGAAAGATAGATCTCTCACACAGTGTTTGATTGCTTGCTTACTTGCTTGGCTGGCGGTAGATCGTTGTGCGATATGTCATAGTGCGTTTGTTTTTTTTGTAACAACAACAACAGATCTCTGGCCTTAAGCTGCGGTGCTCCTTTGTCTGTAACAAGCAGCCGAAAGTCAGAATAGCGGTTGCAGTAGTGTACGCAGCAGTTGTCGTTCGTCGCCTGTGATTCCGTTCGTCTGAGCCGATCGCGTCGCAGAAGCGTCACCAAAGTAAAGGGACACAGCAATTGGCGGAATCGGTGCAAAAGACATGTAGCAATAGCATTCAATACTACCGCCGGCTGCCGTCGCCGCCGCCACCGCCGCCGCCGCCGTTAACAGCAACAGGAGCAGCACATTGGCATCGTACATTTCCAAGTGGCGAGCACCGTATCGTTCGTCTATGTAGTCTTGCCACACAGCCGCGACCATTAGTCAACAATACAAGCTTACAAACGAGATACAGGCACACGTCGCCTGCGCCATGTCCTAAACGCTAGTTGGCCGACAAACAGCGACACGGAGGACTCGATAGCGAACACCCACTTGCTGGTGACTGCGGCCTGTTCCGACGCAGGCTTCTTTCTACAAAGGTCGGTGAAGGCTAGGTAGGCCGTCTCTCCATCTCTAGCTCGCTAGCTACTGATCGCTCAGTTTCCACTAAAGGCGTCGGCCGCCACACCGCTGCGGTGAATTCGTACCGCCTACAGAGTCGGATACGATAGAGCGGCGACCAACAACGGTAATCTGCAGATAACAACGAGAGGCATCCGCGGTAGAGGAGGCCAGAGCAGAGATTGCAGACACACACGGCAATATATTCGTTCACAAACGCGAATGCATCGTACAATCGCGAAACAACGTAGGCCGCAGACAGATTGTTATCTGGTTAGTCACATAAATTGTCACTACTTTGTCTGCATACCGTATTTCGTCCTTGCTGGCCGATAAGGTAAGGCAATATTCCCTGCGAAGATAAATATCTTCAAACGCAATATTGTCATATGCAAGTTGTCGAAGAGCTCCGGAGTAGTCCACCGCGTCATGCGATATTAGGATGTCGCATACACAATCGGGAGACAATACTAGAAGTAAGCTAGCTGGCCCCCAGTGTGCCCCTGATTATTATTGTTTAAATGAATCTAGAAGGTTAGGGACAGAGGGTCCGGGAGCTCGGAGTTACCTCTGGGTTGCCTCGAACGAATGCATCATATCGATCATCGTTATTGTAAAGACAACCTCTCGTTCTGGCAGTGGGCACAACCGAACAAGCGTCGAGTGAGGGCAGTGTTTAAGGTTAGATTTAGGGCAGCCGCGCGGCATTCGCAGATCTCTACTGCTGCTGCTGTATGTCACAGTGGGAGATGGCCGCAAAGATGACCCTCCTCATCTATGAACGCTACGAATTCAACGCAGTACCATGGCTGTTTCGTTTGTCTAAATCTTCGTCATATGTTTTAGAAACGATTTTAATAAAGCCTCTCTCATACAGCGAAATGCAGGTTCGTCATATGGAAATCGATAACATTCTCAAATAATCATTTTCACTCAAATCGCTGTAAAAGCGTTAGATCCAATTTAGCTTGCAATAGCAATATGCGCGCATAACAAATAGCCAATGTATCCAATTCTTAGATAAGAGGTTCTGCACAAGGTGGTGTGATACGTACGGAATTCTGCAACTGGGCAATTTACGCGTACTTGTTTCGACCTAGGATTAAGGTCGCAAATTAAGTAGGTCGCTAGGTCGACGCCTATCTTGCCATAGATAGTAGACAGCCCACATAAAACGCACACACGCAGAGATTAAGATGACTCGGAATCTTCGAGAACCAGTGTTATACGTTAGTGACAAATGCAAAATTGTCGACAGACAAACACAGTAAAGTTTGTGTGGAAATACAATAGTTGTTCAACACAAATTTAATGCAGGCAATTGCACCCTCATTCAGACGACAATTCAGTTGAATTCAACAACGAATAAGGAATGCTCCAGTTCACTTAATGAACAACTGCAGCGGGTGAGCGCATCCGTTCTAGTTGGGACAAATGATAATCTACATTTACATATCCAGATGGAGCGGTCGCATATATATATATATATATATATATATATATATATACGATGATACGCCATTCTGCGAGGTACGACGAAGATTAAACTGATAGGACCAAGCTTTTACATCTCCTCCCCGCCAATGTAACAACAACTTTCTCGGCGGGCGATTTATCGCAGGGCAAATCCTTGTAGCAATCCAGATGAAACGTATACTTTTATATAGCGAGCACATTTGATCATTACATCAACAATGTATAGCGGGTATCTAACGTGCCTCGACCCGTGGGCACGTACAATATAACATAACGTAATGGAAAATCAGCGGACCTCCTTGGAAGCAGCATCGTCCCCTTCGAAACTCATCGGGTCGGGATTGACCCGCAGCAAGAGTTCGGAAGGCGACAACTGCTGATAAGAAACGAATGTTGATCTACTTCGATTCAGGTTGACACCACAGCGTATACCGTTGATACACGTCAACAAATACAGCGGGCGATATTCGGCGCGTTTTGCCACAGAGAACGAGCGCGTGCGGTGGATGTCGGTCGCCGCTTACCTGTATGAATATTATAGGAACCGCTGGCATTATGGACATCGGTTCGCCTTCGAACGTTCGTCTCGTTTTCCCTGATAATCGTGTTAGGCGATTTCGGCGATAGACAACGAAAGTTCTCACAGCTGCGGTAGCTCATGAGCAATTTACCCAACCGAAATAACAGTCAACACATTATCGAATATAGTTCGACGAAATCAATGTTATATAAACCATATGTGGTACTCACGAGAATTTCCAAAGTAGTTACCAGCCCTGATAGGCTATGGGCGTTATCACCATACGAAACGTCATGGATGTCACACCAGCCCTCCTTCATAGGCAATCTCTAGTTGCTCGTTTGCTTACTGCAAGCAAACTAAGAACATCACGTTTCAACGCTATCAAAAGGCACACCCGTACGAAGTCAATGTTGGTGTTGGACGAATGCCTGATACACCAACCTCAGATGAGGTTACCTTGTACGTGACGACGACTGCAGCTGTGCGAACAGCTAGCAGAGCCTACACACCACAACAGCATGTCACCCCCCCCCCCCGGGGGCTCATAAGCAACTATTGAATAAGGGCGGCACCTTGCCCCTCGATATTTATCGATAAATGCCTCTTTGTTCTGCTGGTCTCCGGACGATAAAATAGAGTGCGTGTTCAAATGCCTTTGTTACCACCTTCCCAAGTCGATATTGGCGTTATATTAGACGTCATCCAACGAAGCGGTGCCTTCAGGCGGTCGATACTTAATTTTGAATACATAAATGCATCCACAGCACTGTCTACCCCAGTGTAAAGACCGGCTGGGTTTGTATTCAATATGGTAGTAGGTAAAACCTTTTATTTAACCTTCCTGCAATGGATTCAAAAAGTGCACTAACTGGCCCAGATAGTAGATTGAACATAATTAACTAGCCGACATCTATCTTAGCTTAATGTTGACATTCGGATTATTAGAAGTTGCGCAACTCTCGCCAATATCTATTTTAGATTTGCACATAAAGCTATCACATTCTATATCTCTGACTCAAGCGAAAACTGATTTCGGTAATCCGTTACAACATACAGAAGGGGCAAGTCGAATTTAATATATCGTGGCAAAATACAGGGATCAACAAAACAAATTATACATTATTAAGTATACTCAAAGGAGCCGTTGAAAAATAAGCAGACTTGAACACTTGCTGAGTCTTGAATTAATATACACCCTTTCGCAAACACAAACACGACTAAACCCCGCTGCATACATGTGTGTACATTTTGGTATATAATCGGATATGCTATCGGAAGCCAGAGGTCGCAGGTTCGAGCCTCGCTGCATGATGATACATAAGAGAGCTTACGCATTGTGAAATTGCAGCTCGTTTAATAAACTAATAAGCCTTTGCCTTTGTACCAAATACTTATCATAAAGTCTTCTAATGTTCATTTTACATACACACGTCTCAATACCATCATGTCTTTTTTTAACAGCCTCCCTCTGTCTCCGAGCTGCGAGCGCGGTGTATTGAAGAGTGACCTCGGGCTATTGGCTGTGTAATTAATTATATTAACGATGGTTGAGTCCACCATAGCTCCTCCTTAGTCTACTTAAATAGCATGTCTCACAGAGATGTAAATGTCCCATAGTTTGACCGCGGTAACGTCAAAACTAAGAGGACGACGTCATCATAATTGTTATTAACATTCCCCCTATATAACAAAGCTGCATCATTAACCTACGTCCTTCATTAAACTGAAAAGCAAACGCTTACGATCTGTATCCGCGACAAATTATCTCAATATAATTACAAGCTGATAGCAGGTCTTGTCAACAGCAGCATTGTAGCAATTATGTAGCAGCCCTGGCTGCTACACAATTCATTAATTACAACGAATAGAAATACCAGAGATATGTAATACCAGGCAGAAATCTAATAGGAAACACCATCCACCAGTTGAACAAAGTCGCTTATATCGCTTGCTCGTTGTTACCCATCGTTTACGATTTATGAGTGAAAATTTCCCGGGTCAATTTTCCGCTCCAAAAGCGCCCACCCTCCTTAGCCGAATCTCTTTATGCAAATTGCAAAACCAGCAACGTAAACCACGTTTACATCTCGAACAATTTAATTGACCACCCATTACTAGTCCAGATCAAAGCTAGCTTACACAGCTTGCTTCCGTAATCAGTGACACTTAACCGCACTTCATTCATCTATGGTAGCCGTGACAGTGACGTCCACTCAAAATCAGTGACCCATCATCTTCTATAAAGACAATCACAACGTCCGGCCGCCCAGAATTACGGTTAAACGCAGCAACTTTCGCCGAAACGGTTCGTCGCCGTCTCCTCTCCGTGTTTAAGATCCAGAGCGCGAGTGTTGTTGCTCTGTGTCGGCCATTATTATTCCCTGCCTTGTTTCCACCTCCTGTGATCGATTGCTGGCTAGTATAGCCTACGACGGTGGCGACTGTGTGCACCAGTGGGTGCTACACTGCGGCAACACACATCTCGTCTCACTCTTCGCAGTAGTCAGATCTCAAAGTCTAAAGGGCTCCCCTATGTTGATTTGATTATTCGCTCACCTACTCGCTCTCCCTCCCGTTCACTATATCTTAGTCTGTAACAAGCAGGCTGTGTCCGTCCGCTCGTCCATGAGCGCATTTGTGTGTCTGTGTGCATGTGAGTCTGCATCTAGCAGCTAGTGCTTCTTTGGCTGCCACCACAATCACCATAGCTGATACTGTGCGAAGGTCCACCTTTGTAAACTATAGCACATTACCATAGTAGGCTTCATTTAATATAGCTGTGTTGAAATACAAAAAAAAATTAATTTCTAACGGCCTTATCGCCACCTTCATGGGTAATTAGCCACGGCTACTACACTACTGCGACTACACTGATTGTTGGCCGTGTCGGCATTCGTCTTATTATTATTATTATAATATGTGAACGCAGAGCGCGAAATGAATGCTCCAATACCCTGGACAAGATCTACTTCAGAAGAGGCGTGATGGCCACTGGGGATCTAGATTCCAACACACTGAACGCTACATGCTACCACTCGGTATGGGCACCCATGAGAAGGTATATCCACGTAAAATATCACTATCACGAATAACACGCTAACGTCTCCCTGCACTCCTACAAAATGGGGAGCAGATGTAAACGGCCAGGTACAGATCCTACCACCCCAGGGCTACGGTCTTAGTCAGTAAATCCATCAAACCTATACATATCCCGCAATACACAACCGAAAAGAGACTCTTCCGAGACCGCGAAGAGCTCCGTCAAGGAAGCAACAACTACGCTCAAAGCCGCTAAAGGCGTGAGGCTCATTGGGCGTGGATGACTCTTACCAAGAAGAGCCTACAAGTTAGGCATCACACGGACGCGCACATATAGATGCATGGACAGACAAGCGCGCACAGAGCTGTGAAATGGCACGTCGATACAATGGCCAACGGAATGCCCCCGCGGGGGAGGAGGACCAGAGACACTCGGTAAACCTAACTCGGATGAGAGGCCCGATTGGCGGATCTCGGACACGAAAGCGGGCATGCCAATGACGCGACGCGCTAGAACCACCTCTCGGATGAATCCAACCAATGGATCCCCACCCAGGGACGTTTTGAGGTTCTGATTCCTCGGGAACAAAGGCCGACCGCGACCCCCCCCCCCCCCACACACACGGAGCCATGCATCTACGCCAAACACTTCATCCATCCGCTAACCAGACGCTGGGCATTGCCTGCCTAGCCCGGCCGACCAAGAAACAATGCATCAGCAAGGCAAGGCCGCCACTTCGTGGCCTCAGGGCTGACCAAGCCCAATTATCGTCCAGGATCATCCTTCTCGCTAGAGATCTCCAGCGATCCCGCCGTGTACGGTACTTACCGAAGAGGACACGCTGGTGCTTGCTCAAATGTGACGGATTCCACGCGTTGGAAGCACACAAAATCGCGAAAGACAGAAATTGGGCAAAAATCACCACTGAACACCGACCGGCGTCGTGTTTGAGAAGGGACAAAAAACAAGATGGCGACGAAATGGCCAGAGGGCGCCACGGTCGATGCAGTGCAGCCCACAGACGGCGGCCAGCCGACGGTGTCTAATGTCCGCTAGATAGAAAATTTTGAATTCGTCTATGGCGCGAAACATCAAGCGTTCACCGGCAGGCAACGAATGGTTAGTCGCGTGCGAATTTCGACAACGACGATGTTGGACATTTCAATTGATGATGGATGACAAGAAAAAAATAGCGACATTCATGAAATGGAAAATCCCGTCGATACATTTTCGGCACCACCTCGATACTTCGGCGTAGTCGTCAGATATTTGGATCACCCATCGATATGTCCATGGGATGTAAGCGACAGAAAAAACCACCACAATAAAGTACAACGGGGGAATTCGTCGCTCCCTAAACGACTCCCCGGACGACGAAGGAATAAACTCGAACGATCCACGCTCATCATTGATCTTGAGCAAATTTCCCATCGAAGTAGACCACTAATAATGAAATGCTAAGCTTTTTTTTGTCATATAGTAACTAGTTTATTAGTCAATTACAAAAGTGGGCGACAATTGTATCCGCGTTTGTATTTTCTTTGTCTGTTGTTTTGCTTTGAAGGGTGGTGCTGTTGAACACCGTCCCGCATGCCCTTTATTTTGTATTAAAAAGAAAAAAAATTGACAATACCCCGCGACATGTGTTTATCCGGGTCGCTTTTCTCCCGGGTCTGTTTGCTTTTCCAATCCGCGAAATCCATTTCGGCTTTCCTTCGTTAATGCTCCGCTTCCTAACTACTGTATATTTGAATAAATTGTATGTTCAATATTATTTCAATACGTTGGGGTTTTGCCAAAAAGAGCACTTCTACTTCCGATCCCATTGTTATCGTCAGAAGGAAACGAAGCAATTATAGCAATTATAAGTTTCCAATCAATATTGTCGATCACCACGACTTGGAAATGCTAAGCGAAATGTACGCTTTTCATCTCGGTTGAAGCTATGGGCTGACAAAGTTCAGTTTACACCAGGCTTGGCCAAGCAACCGCCTCTTTTCCGCTTTGGAGGGAAGGCCTGTCCGCATACATGAAGGGCTCTTATCCATATACCTGGTCTACCCGGTCTACCTGGTCATCCAAAAGAAACTGCATCCCGACTCTCTCTCTGTCTCTCAATCTCCTCCCAACGTGTTCTTCTCACACTGATTGTAATTTCAGTGATGTAGAACCATTGCTCTTGCGTTGATCATGCAGCCATGTGTCAGTGCGAAATTGGAACTGACAGGAAATAACACACATAAAGAACGTTATGAAAATAGTCGATTTATTAACAAAAATCCATACATACTGCAACATTATAACAAACAATGTATTTTGATAACTATTCAGGCTTGCATTCTCTTTATATGTATTGCATGCGTTTATATTCTAGCATGTTGGCCAGTGGATATTTTCTCTCAATGCAGTCACTTAACATAAATGGCATACTTAACGACATTCCCACCATCTCAAGTTGGTATGAGCTAACAATTCTCTGAATTAGCCATTATAATTTCCAATTAATGTAAGAAAATTTTAAGCATTTTTTGACGCACACGCGTCAAAGTCACCTGATTGCCTATTCCTGTATTCACATGCCACTGATAAGTCTGTCGACCCGGAGGTGGGCTCGAGGGAGATAATCGAGTTGCTCACAGTGAGAAGTAGCATGACACCAGAGGAGGAATCAATAGGCCACGATTCGGTTTAGGACGGAGATGGTATCGACAATGGCAGCCGAACAATGCTCGTTCAGCTGAACGCCGTATCGAGTCGTATATCCAGACGAAGCCTGTCTCGACGATTGGCTGGAACTTTATGACATGCTGAGGTACATTACAATTCGTTCATGGCAAATTTAGAAAGTTGCTAAATCAGTACACACAAGTAGCTCTTGCTACTTTTCGATGAGTCATTAGAGATTGCCATTAGTGTTGCAGTCCCAGATCACGTGGTGAATTGTGATCACACTGGTAAAATTTCGCCTCACTAATTTCTCGAAGCGATAGAATATGCTGGCTGTAGAATACAGTTCAGCACCTGATGCAAGGTGCATGCGTTTATTCATAGAGAAAACAGCTAATCCATTCTGAATCGGCGTCTGCTTGAATCACGACAACTGTCACCTAGCGCAGCTCTGAAATATAGTCATCCTCTCCTGGTGATCTTAGTAATACTGTGTACATTCACATGTGTCCTTGGGAATTCACATGACACACTGCCATCACAGTATGCTCTAGTATCGTCGGTATGCACATCGGCACATTTGAAATTTGTTATCTACTTTGTTAACTGCCAACCAACAAATTATACTTTGTATTAATTAATCCGCTCGATGTTTGCTTTACACAGTATCCGTAGAAGTTTCTCACTCCCCTGTCCAGGCGTCAGCTCCCCCAGTTCAACTTCCTTTTGCACCGAGGCACACTCGCGTTGGGCCAATCTCAAGAAGTCCTCCTAAAATTATAAACAAATAACAATTCGCGTCGCAATTAATTTTTTATGATTTTCATCATTTACTTTGATGACAGACAAAACATTAAATGTCCCGCAGAATGCCACTCGTTCAAGCCTACTGGTGCCCAAGGATATATTAACAGCGTCGAGTCTCGACGTCTATTTTCATACTGTACGCCGGTCTGATTCCCGGCTCAGTTTTGTCCTTCACCGAAATGGTTACTTAGGGCTGACACATCGGCATTATACTGCATCTCTCTTCGTCGGTGCCCTCACCTGGAGATACGTCCACATGTTGGCAACTCGTTGCTTTGCCCGTTTCTCTACGATGTCAGTCTTGCCCACACTCTCCGTAAACTCTTCGATCGATTTCCATAGCTTGTCTAAGCCGGTACGCTGTTTCGATGAGGTCATCAACACCTGCAACAGCCATTGGTCACGGAATATTATATATCATCAGTATTATTATTATTATTCAGCTTCTTCTGTCGTAATCCAACCAATGATTTATAACTAGTCACTCAAGTCGTTAATGGGGTAAATACAAATCGAGATTAGGCGTTTCTTAGGAGAGACGCCCCCCCCCCCATTTGTCGAGCTCAATATGAACCCTCGATAAAACCATGTGAAAGTCTACTCTACGCTTGGCATCCGAATCTCACCAATTATCTAGGACAAACCCCATCCTCACCCGAGGTCTCCAGTGAAGAAACTTTGGCCGCATGAACTTCAGGGCAGAGACGTATTCTGACGCAGCTCGTCGAGCTTCAGGCAGAAGGGTACCGTCGGCCTTGGTTACGCAGATTAGATCGCACACCTGTGCTCGTCAAACGAATTGATTGCCTCCTCCATAATTTATTCATTTATGCGTCGATATTATTATATGACTGGTTCCTTGTCGTTGGCAATATTTGCTTACAACCTTATATAACTGCATATTGAGTTTAAGACCTGATGGTCCGTCTCGTTGTGGCGTCCACGGCAACAACTTCTGAGTGAATTTTTAGTGCTAACACGATATGATTGGAAATAATTAAATTTAAAATATATTTAGTCAGTTAGTTACACCTATCAAGTAATGAGATGTGTGGGAATCAAATTCGAGAGAAGTAAGCAATTTGCCATTCGACATTTGGAACTCGTGTGATATACATTAACATAGTCACCAGAGCAGGCCCTCCACCCCCCGCTATTCGAAGTCAAGAGAACCCACCTTCTTTACCTCAGAAAGACCAACAATTTTTGCACACAGTCACAGTATGAAGAGGACCTAGACACTGACATTCACAATATCATTATCCAGTAACGGCCCAAGGTAAGGTTATGTCCGCAGGCTTACATACGGCACACTAGCGTCAGGGTGTATCAAAACTACGGTGCAACTGCCAAACACTATCAGCGCTGAGTGTTAATAATTAGTAAAATACATGAATCATTCTAGACCCGGATTTAATAAATACCTCAACTATACCCTTCTTGACGGCTTGTAATTCGTCGCCTCCACCTAGAAGAACAAAATAGCAAGGAAATGACAAGGCATAGTTTAAGACTAATTGCTAGTGGTAAATGGCCAAGTTGTCCAATAGTCATTTTGCCCCCATGAGATCACAGTTAGCGTCGAGAGTGGCTGTATTGAAACACAAACTGAAACCGCATTGTTATACGTCGGCTACTTTTTTTCCTCATGAAACTATAGCGATAAAACTTTGTCTAAGCCTCATTAAATGCAAGCACAACAAGCCGTTGTGCCTTATACATGGGATTTTGTTTTTTTTCTACGCTGACTCCCAGCGGTTCCCCTATATGACAGACTACTCGGAACTACCTATGCGTAGTACCTTCAAGTACCTATCATGAGGAACACCATTTACTTGTTTTTCTTTAAACCGCTCGCATCTGGAAGGAATTCACGGATAAACGAACGATGACACATAGATCGAAAGATTCCACAAAAAGCGTCTCGCAGGATTTGAACCCAAGCCATGCGTCCCTCCTCATGTCTAGCAGTCAAAGACGCTCATCGTTAGACATACTTGTCAAGTATAAGAGGTCCTAACATACCTGGAGGAATGAGCAACACCAGACAGTCGCACATATCCTGAATTTTGAATTCGGCTTGCCCCACGCCAACGGTCTCCACTAACGTCACGTCATATCTGCGTAAAATAGTGATGTGCAAGTGTTAGTTTGCTCCTTATATTATTAAACATTCTGTGGTACAACTTGTAATAATATATATATATATATGAGGGGGCGCAAAGTAGCGTTTAGTTTACACGTGAGGGATAGTTTCCTTGCAGTTCAACAAGCATCAGTTTATTTCTAAACTCACTTTTTCCTATAATAACTGAAGCCTATTCTTTCTAGCTTTTTCAGCTTGAACTGTAAGCCCACGTTTTCCCTCCTCCCCAGCTATATGTATGTTTTCTCTAGCGAGATCATCGAATTTTCTATACTAACCCGGCAGCTTGAACGAGCTCTATGGAGTCCGATGTTGTTTTGCAGACCCCGCCAAGGAGGCCAGCTGTCGGCGAGGAGCGAATATAGGCGCTCGGATTCCTTCAAATCAGAAAAAAAAACGAGATTGAAAATGAACTGAGATGGCAGCGCGATCTGAGGTGAAATTTCGAGACATTCACTTGTCTACAATTGCAACCCCATTTTTTTCTTATAGACAAGAGCTTGCATCGGAATATATAGACAGTACGACAGCGGACTCGTCAAAACACCTAATGCACTAGCATGGAATTTCATGCTTTGCTAAACGGGTGAGTCCTCTGAGGGGCAGCTTCTTTCCTTGGTCATCATTAGCTCGAGACGTCACCTCTACCTCAGCCAACTTGACACCGATGCCCTTCATCTATGAGGTGTTCCCGTTTAAATGTTTTCGCTTTTATTCAAACATACAGTAGTTAGGAATTATTTCTAGGGCTTATAGGGGGGGGGTGAGGTCGACAAGGTCCCGAGGAAGGCGATGGCATTGCCCCTCCGCACAGCGAGGGACAGGCGCTGCAGAAGGAAAGAACCTGCGCGCTTGTCCCCGGTTGCGCGGATCAGCCTATGGTAGACCCCTTCGAGGAAGTTCGCAGTGAGAGGGCCGTGCCCGTTTGAATTTCATAATAAATGATAAAATAGCTTCGTTCTCCTGCTGTTAATCTTCAAAATCGCTAAGTGCGAATAAGCCAGCTGCAATTGAACAGTCATCATTTCTATAAACAGACTTAAAAAAAATTATTGTCCCATGCTGAACATTAGGCAGAAACGATGCAACGTAACGTAAATCGTCGCCTTGCCTCCTCACCATAGCATATATTGACCATTGGGAAAACACCTACCCCCTTTCCATAGGCACTACAATATCGATACTACCTGGATAGGAGTTGCATTCGCGTTTTATCGCCCAGGAGTGATCCGCCGGTTCGGCTGCTCGAAGGATCGATCGTTAACACGCTCACACGTCGCCCATACTCTGATATCAGGTATTCGCCGAACACCTGTCGACGGGCAAGTGGGATTTTGACATTTCGAAACTGGCTTGCCTTCTCCGTGGTCGGAATTTACACGAGGGTGACTACTCGACTAGTCTTTGACATCTCGCCTTCGTTTATAGGCACGAAGAACAGCTTGAAGGCTTGTCTATATTTACCTAACTATTGGGCATAGTGTCTATTTAAAATAAATGAGTATTTAGAAAAGTCTCATTTCTTCTTCTTTTTTAAATCGTCCTCTCATATGATTGTTCACCTCGTTGTCACGCCAAACTCACGACAATGGGCGTGGCGACGTGGACCGAGACGACAATTAGAGCGTGTTGCCTTAACAAGCAACGCCTGACATGAACATCATCGTTGCAAGGGGATGACATAATTGTCAATGTTAAATTCTAATACAAACAAAATTGTTTTCTTCGAAAAAAGATTCTTATTTTTTCTGTGAATATCGGCGCCGCTCTGGCGCGCTCACTTTGTGGCGTGATTTTTCAAAATTCATAATCTTACGTTTTCTGATCAGATCTGAGAGAAAGTGGCTACTTTTTTTTGCCGCTGTTGACGGGACTTATATATTTTGCGGATGGCGGGGTTTCAGCTCTTCTCTCAGCGGACACTGTTCTATATTTTCGAGAGGATATGAATGTCAGACCTGGCAGGTAGCTCTTTAAAGTGTCACGATAAGGCCGTTTTAGGATCACCCAGCAGGTGCCTTTGGGAAACGACAACCGCCCAAATTTCCCTTTCCGAGGACAACCGGAGAAATAGAACGAGGAACAATCTAGACTGTGACGATGCAGCAACGGAGCTATTAATTGGTGACGATGATTAGGTGAGGAGGGACCTTCGGGGACGGCACCTCGCCAGCAGGGATACAAGGTCCGCGAATGCTTTATACTCTTTATAACGAAACACTTTGCTACACTATCCTCGGTATCGTCACTCTCTGCCAGTTACTTTAGAATAACATATCACATGAGTAATTCCAGGTGAAATTAGCCCTTACCTCGATAAACGATGATTTTCCGACACCAGGGGGTCCGGTAATTCCTTCACAAAAAATTTACAAAAATTACAAACTGACTTATAGTCAACGCACAACTACAATATGCAAGCTGAATAATGTACAGGCATCATAATTATTGTATTGTTATTATTAGTCTTATGATGAATATGAAATAACGACGATATTATATATATATATTAGGTTGACACATATAAATTTCAATGGGGGGGGGGGGTGATGCCATCGCTCAATCTTGTTGGCCATAAGCCAGGACGTAATTTCATTGTTACGATGTGCCCTAGCATTGTCATTGAGCAGCCACACTCCGTGCTTCTCTACTAACCGATGCGGACGTTGTGCTTCTCTGACGCCTGGTTTCGTCGGATGCACTCAGCGACTAGGTGTTGAGCTTTCTATAACAATAGGGAAGGATAATTAATTTTTACAGGTTAGTTGAAACAGCAACAATATATATATATATATATATATATGTTGAGACGTTTTTAGCTCTTGCAAAGAATGACTCAAGTGATAGCGAGTTAGCCAAAATCGAATTTATGAGGTGCAACCCTTTACGGTTTTTTTTATTTTGCTATCTCTTATTTTCCAAAATAGACAATCAGACATACTCGACTAGCTGATTGACTGAACTGACCTCTCTGTGTGCGGGGTTTTCCGACTCGATAAGGGTGATGGCTCGGGCTAGAGGGGCCCTTTTACCTGCCACAATTCCGTTAAGCAGGTCGCTAGTACTTTGTGGACGGCTTGATGTATTCAACGCTCGGATCAGGCTGGTCTCGTCCGAGACAGGCCGAAACCTCTGCAACTGAAGTGTACGCTCATGTAATTAGGTTACTTATTACATTTCTTAGGTGGAGGTGTAAGTTTCCCCGGGTTGTTAAATATGAACCAAAGCGAAATTTGGTGACGAATGCATCTTGCTGTATCAAGCCATTATGTTACTTGACTCGTTATTCACGACCTTCTTGCCATATTTTGACCAATATTTCAAATACTTTTTGCCAAAACTCGGGTTTTATTAGGTCGACAGACGCGTGTAGCCTGATCAAAATGCATCTTTGTTGTCAAAAGTCTCGCCTCCCATATGATAGGCTAGCAAACGGAGAAGGAGGTCATCGGTCGGTGCAAGGTCTCCGGGATACGGGGGATGCTGAACCACTCATTCACTTTCAGATCTTGGAGGGCGGATCTGACAATGGTGGGGATAGTATGGGGACAAGGGTGGCCGGTGCCGGGTGAAGTGTTGAGCGTCAACCGATTTGTTTTGGATCCAAACGCCAGCACGGTGAATGAACCCCATTAAGCACAGATATTCTGGTTGGACTCCACCTGCGCAGTCAATTATCAGCTTGATTGGCGGCCATTCTGATCTGAAACAGCCTTCAAACGGTCGGCGAACTTCACTGGTGTACCCCAGCGCGGCGCAGCGTCAGCGATGCATAATATCATGCTAGCATCATAGTGCTATTGTTTCAAAGAATAGGATATATATTCAAATGGAACACCTTCTCTCTAAGACCGCAGGCTCGAGGCCGTGAACTGACATATACGCTAGCTATAATTCCATGATGAGCTGTTTCACACCAAACATAAATTACAAAGCATTTTTCAATACTTTGAAATAAAAATGAGAATATTTCGTTTCTAATAGCAGATAGCACTGCGCGCCATTCCAAGTTTGAAAAATAAGCAGACGCATTTTCCTCTAAATGCAGCAGATTCCGTCAACAATTTAGCCTCATCTAACTACATAGAGAAGATCAGAAAATATGTACTGGGCATTTCTCAATTGATAACGTGCTGTTTTGTCCAAAACGAATTATGAGTTATAAATTAGTATTTCTTTTTGGTCATAAAATTATGATTCCATTGAAGTAAGCGAGTAATAGTAGAATTGTTGAATGTAAAAAAGCTGACAAAATCAAGTAACGAGTTCTGTGCTAAGACCGAATCGCAGTATATATATATATATAGTTATTAAACAAATAAACAACATCATGTTATAGGCCTCGGCTCTGAGCCGTGAGGTATTTCTATTGGAATCAATCAGTGGTCATATGTATTTTACTCTTTAACTGTATAGTTAATGGCAAGAATCTCCAGATAGAGAAATCCACATCTGGCAGGCATCTGGCAATAGACCAACACCCTCATCATTAGGTTCATCTTCGGGACGATCTAATAAAATAAAAGCCGATAATATCGACTAACTATCTGTGATTCGCCTCCATCACATCTCGCCCTTACGGCAGACCCTGTCTTCACACACATCCACAAGGACGGCCCGGCCATATCTCGAGGTTGGTGGTTCTATTACCTGCTGTCATCATCATCATCATCACTACACCACCGAAAGCGACTCGACAACAATAGCCGGCCGATCGCTGTTGTCGTATGATTGAAGAGGCCTTAAGAGCGAAACGAGCAGACGAGCTGGCTATAACATAGAGATTGTTGTCAGGAGACAAACAGATAAACAAACACGCCAGCAGACAACCGAACGAATGAATGAATTCGTCTCGCACCCGGTCGATTGGGGGAGGGCGAAGCCCTCCGATGATTCGGCACCTCCGCAGCCGCTCCTTTGGCGCCACGACCTGTGGTGGCGGGCGAGCCAGCAAGGCAATACAATAACAACAACAATAATAATAATACACTGACTGGCTGGCGTCAGCAGCCATCCAGCAAGCAGCAAGCTAGCCCTATTTAGTGGCGAGGCTTAGAGCCGTCGGTGATCGAGCAGGCCTTAAGGTGAGTGGTTTTCTGGAAGAATCTAGTTTGACTATCGAGAAGTGGACACCTGTGGGGGCCAGGCGGCCGGCGGAAGACGCTCGCGGGCCTCGGGGGCACGAAGTCCACGACACGAGCGACCCCTCTAGGCCTATTTAGGGCAAGGCCTGCAGTGGGCCCTAACTCTCGTCGGTTCGCCATCTTGGCCGGCCCAACAGCTACAGTGGTGGTGGGTTGTGCCTGGATACAATAAACGTTTCGTGATGTGACCGCACGTTCGGCTCAGTGTGATGTGCTCCTCGTCGGACCCATGGCTGAGGCCGGCAAGCATCGGGGAACACAGTAAACGTGTCGTAATGTAAAATAACGTTGTGTGCTTTCGAGAAATCATCTGCCACGGGAGGGGGATGGGCCGCGGTGTCTACGAAACCAAAGCTATATGCGTCGTTTAGGCCAATGCTGCTGCTATGTAGGCAGCCAGCAGCAGCAGCAGCCGCTGCTGTTCGTTTGTGACCGCTCGCCTCTGGTATCGATGCTGCCGCCGGTAGTGGCGGTGATGATGCTGCAGCAGCAACATAGAATAGTGTGTAATGCCGGCCATGTTATAAAAATTCGACGGTAGCGTAATAGAATCGTTGTGCTCCCATCTCGATGCGCTGTGCGATTCCCCGAACGTCATCGAGCCTCGTCTCGACAGGCCTAAATCACCTAACCCTATTCATACACTAACATTGAACACATCCTAGCTAGATAATAATCATAATAATAGTAATAATAAATTATAATATAGATATGCTTATATACACGGGTATAAAATTTCAATACAATATGCACACTGGACTCCCACAACGGTTTAATGGAACAACGCTATGGGAGGCCGTTCTCGGGACGCTTACACAATTATATTGCGGCTGCTGCTGCTGCTGTTGCTATACTCGGCGGTCAGTCACTTACCAAGGCAATCGCTCGGCTGTAGCTGGCCCGGAGCATGTTGTAGTCTAGCTCCCGAAGTCGAGGTTGAAATTCGAGTATATCTACAATGGATAGATGCGACAATCGGGCCGCCAGCAAATGGCCTATCGCCGTGAAGGCAGCTATCACGTTAGGGCTCGTGGGGGGACAGTCGGAGGGGGCCGAATTGAACCATTGCTATCGTCGCCCTGCTGCTGCTGTTGTTGTGTTCCTCTGCTGTTTGTTGTCGGTTGATGGCCAAACGCCGCGTTTGCCTGGACTTCGCTATTCGTCGATCGTGAGCTCAGCCGAGCCGAGGCATAGCAAAATAGATAGATTGGTTTTTTTTTGGTTTCGCGCACCCCCGAAATGTTTATATATATATTATATCAAATATATATATATATATATATATATGATTGGAGACGTAGGTATTTCGTCCTATATATCTCATGATTTTTTCCGTTCACAACGCTCCTGCTCAGACTATATTACGTTTTGTTACATCATTCTGTATTAGTCATACTCCTATGGCACTCGGACCGAACTGGGTCCGCTCTGTCGTATTTTACGTGAGCGTCACTTGCACTCGTGTGTGATAATGCAGGAGAGCATTGAACGGGCTTTGGTACAAAGCATGGTACTTCAGTACACTGTCTACGGTGACTCGGTGTTGCTGTACTATTATTATACTGATTATAGTCAGACTAATTACGCGCGTGTCTGATTTCATTCATATATTTTTAGCGTACTTGTATACGTACGCATATATATATATATATATATATATATATATATATTTCGATTTCACAAGATCTGAGCGAAAAATCAACTTAGAAAAAGACGAAGAAGTTTTTCTGATGTCCTGTTTTTCCCATATTAATAGCAGCCGGTAGTGCTGATCTGTTCGAGTCAAGATCTGTCTACGAGATTGCGAGCGAGCCGTCGTCTGTTCTATGTACGAGAGCGTTGTCGGAATGAACTACGCAGTTAGGTCTCTTGTGAGCGAGTGGCTATCGCGCGGAGAGGTCGGCGCCCTGCGCGTAAACAACCCTGATGCAAATGGCCGACGCCGGCGATGGCTGCCGGCATAAAACGTCCCGAGACGAGGGAACTCTGCTGGTTGCTTTGGTGGCAACCAGTGGCGCTAGGGAGAGGGCAATTCAGGCAAAGGGGCCAAATTCGTCATTGTTATTGTTATTATTCGGGTGCAGCGGAACAACTGCGCAAGGGAGAAGAAACAATGGAACTGTAATATTTGTCAATGTTTAATTGGCAATCGGCGGACAATCTTGCGTGTCTCGTTCGATCTCTGGCAGACGGCTGAATCGCACAGCAGTATACACACGGGATGGCGCGGTAATAAAGTTTGTCAAAAAACAACATCATTCAAATGTACGCGACAGCTCACAACTGGCCGAAGCTTAGCGTTAATTCGGATTAGTATAATATTATGTAGACAGTATGTTCATGGAACTCGATTTGATAGCTGAGGGTAGAATGGTCCATTCGTAAAAAGTTCTTTGGCGACGACAGGATTCGATCTCGCTTCGCGGCGATTGCAAGGCCCCGACGTTGCCACCAGGCCACTGTCGATGGCTTCTATCGCGCTCTCGGAATATGTTTGCTCCGCTTTGAACGCGTGGTTGCGTATAAACTTAAATGCCATTTGTCATTTCGGTGGGAACAAACATTCTTTGTTGTTAAACGTCCGGAACAACTTCTCGGGGAATAGTTATGACGGAGTTTGCTAAATGATTATCTTGCTCCACATTGGCTCATTGATAACATCTACATAGGTGCACTTTCCGAGACTTCGAAACTTGCTCGACGACTGCCCTGAGAATGAAAATTTCGAGTTTGAGAATCTAGAACTGGCATACTTGAACTTTCCGGCCTTTTTGTGCTTAAAACGCCCCAAGTCATCTCACTCCCGAGAGTTTCGTATCCAGTTCTACTACGACATAATCGTGTAATGAAACATCACTATACTTATTATTTTTATTGAACTTATTACCGGGCCTCTGTTGAAGACTGACATTGATGCATACCCAAAGACCAGATTCGTGATGAATTTCAAACGAGTATTCCAAGGTTGGACAGTCCATTTCCAAATAGACTCCGGCTGTGGTTTCCGCCATGCATGCTTAGTTAACAATTTGATCCATGCGAAAATAATTAGATAATTATATTAGTGGTTGTTTTCTTATTGATTATTTTTGGATTTTTCTTTGCAGGCAATTTGCCTTTCCAAGGCAGTGAGCTAAGATCTAGGAGATAAAAAGAAAAACAAGCTCTCAAAAAATATCTACAATAAAAGACGCCGGATAAGTGTCGAAAAAAGACAAGAACAACAGAGGGGCACAAACTGAACGACGCCTGAAAAACGCAACAAAAATTGCCGACCTTTTTTTTGCTCAGAGGACTCTGATCTCTGAAACTTCATCATATTAATACTGCTACTACCAGTGATATACACTAGACGACCGTGACGATTAGCAATTCAATGTGTACTAATTAATTAAAACCTCCTCGATTTGATCGAAACTGAAGTAGAGTCAATCAAGCCTTCGCCTACTATATCGATTACACTACATCAATTTATCACTGTACAAACCTATATATATATATATATACATATTTACTGCTAAGACAATAATAATAATAATAGCTCTAATAGTTCTAATACGGAAACATCTAAGTAAACAAAACATCTATGAACTAGTCTAAATAAAACTAGTTGTAATCATAGAGACACATACCGAACTCTCTTGTATACTATACAATGAATGTGATACATTTCGTTTTAATACGAATAATTATTGTTAATTCAGAAGAAGAGGAAGGGAGTGAAAGACGAGTCTGAGCCAAATACGAAATCTCTCAAAATAGAACTGGTAGTTGAATGCAGTAGGGCATAGAGAATTATACTGAACAAACAAATAAGGACGAAACGAAGGACAGGACACACGCGAAAATCTTCAACGGCACAAAGTAGGCCCCCGGGACAACGCTAGACCGGATCGCAAGATAGCCTGCAGAAGACCGGCCTAACTGATCAGGTTCGTCTACCGGGGTGGCTTTAGGGGTTCGTTTTTCGTTGGAATTGTCGATTTGTGTGTGTGTTGCCTACTTTAATATTTTATGGCCATCCGAATGACAAAACGTGGTCGACCGTTAACTAACTTGCTTTAGCGTATTGGTGTTATCAAAATTGCTTGCTTTCCGAACGGTGTTATCAAAAATAATGCTGTCAATAAACATACACAAACTTCTTATCGCTCGGAGACATTTCACACCAGCAGCCAAACACTCTTCGTCTCGCGTAGTATTCAAGCATTTACGTTCGATTTGTCCACGCGACTTCCATTGCCGTTTTTAGGACCAGACCGTCGTCGATTGTGATCGTGGTCAACGATCATTGAAGGAATCTTCCCCGAGTTCGGCTAGCAACCATACAGAGGAGACAGTATTAGGAAGTAGTTGACCTCCGCGAGATTCAACCAGTTCGGGCGATACTGATCGCGATGATGGACGCGGTGTGCCCAGTGGCGGCCGGTGCAGGCGGCGGTGGAGTCGGCACCGGCTGTTCAAGCGGAGGGGGTGGTCCCGCACATTTTGTCGTGCCCGAGGACATGCAGCACCTTGGGATTGCGCCTATCGGCGATCCCCACCACGCTAGCTTTGTCAATACCCTTATCTACTCGCAGGTAAGTCACTTGTTGGATGATTTCATGTGTTGCTGCTGCTGCTGCTGCTGTAATTAATCTTGCTTTTGAACGTTTACTGGTCGAAAGAAAATAGCGGCAGAGTGGAATCCAACTTGGCTACTCTGTTGACTTGGATTAAAAACGGACGATTCAGGCATTACACACCAGTGTGACAACATGACGATTGGAATGAAGAGGAATAACGCCAAAGCGTGTTTCCTGTATATGAAGACGTGTGAAAAGTTGCATTTGTGAAATAGTTAGAATTCGAATATGCCACTCGTATTTGAAAGGGTAATTGCATCGTTGGTAGGTAGAAGATAGTCAGAAAAACGGGTGACGTCTGTTGAGACATGTGCAATTTTATGCGTGACTTAATTGCATTTCGAGAAGTTAATCATTTTGACGGATCACGTTAACAATTCAAGGAGACGGACGGTATCATCATGGAAAGTGACGAATTGGCAACGGAGATTGTCGGTGAGATTATGCCCGTTCCTGAAACCGTTGCTCAACATCAGGAGGTAAGATTTCTGCTTTTTCTTGTTGAACACGTGAAAGGCTATTGGTTGCAATAGGAACTGTTGGCTGTGGAAATCAATAGACATTTTTGAGATTACATAGCTATGCGCTCTGATAGTTGGATCACTCTTGTGAGCGGTGTTTTGCAATGGGATACCTTCACCTCTGGGTGGTATTTTGTCATACTAACATGCCTATGCTGAAAAAAAAAACGGTCCTCCCGATAGGTGATCCACATGGATCTCGCCCGAGACGAGTCAGGCCTGATCGGCGTATCCGGTGGGAATTCGAGCGAGCTGGATGAAGGTCACCCAATGGGCGGCGAAGTCATATCTGAAAGTTTGGCCGGTTCCGTGGCGGCAGTTGGCGTCGATGAGATGCAACCGCAATCCGATGAAGATGAAGATGTGAAAGCCGGCATTGTACTTCACGTTCACGACATCAAGCAAGAACGTACGTTTCGTCGAGCCCGTTGTGCGCGACCTTCAAATGTCATTACATTCAAGCGTTTCTCTAATCGCCTTTAATGCCTTAACGAGACAACAATTCGGGCCTTTTGCAAGGCCCCGGTGAAAAGAGGTCACCCCCTCCCCCTCCGCGAGCCCGCTTTAATCCTCGCTCTATATCTCTCTTATAAATAACTCGTTCATGTGCCCACCTGCAGTGCCGGGTTGCGGTCCCGAGGAGGAAGCGGCTGTCGGTGTCTCCGAGGAGGTTGTAGTGGACTCATCGAGGTTCTTCCTTGAGGACGACGCTCTTGACACGACGCCGGTCGAGACAGAAGGCGAGCACGTCATCACGGCTGATGATGAAGATGCGGCGCTGCAGCATCATCACCACCCTCATTTAGACCAGCATCAATCGATTGGGCAGCATCTGCACACGAGACACCGCAGTGGTCAGCGGTCACTCGGCGGCCGTCACAGTAATCATATACGCGTTTATCACGGGAGTGTCGCTGAGCTGGATGATGAAGAGGTGAGCGATCGAGCGGAGAAGTGCTAGTTTTTACCTGAGCCAGACATAGTGGTGCGAACGCAACCTTAAATGTTAACGTTTGAAACTGTTCTCTACAAAGTGGCGTATGTGTGTGTCTAGATCTTGTTTAAAGAAACAAGAAATACAAACGTTTGAGTTATGATCCATTCGCGGGCGTTGATAGGCGATTTCATCAAAAATCGTAAATGATCATTCGTTGTATGGAGCTAGACGAACGAAATAGCTAAATGATCGAATGCGGTAAAAAGGCAGCTCGAGCGGAGCTCGTCTTTAATTGTCTTATGGGCTTCCTCTCCCGTATTTCAATTAGTTCTCTGTTCAGTGTCCAATGATTGAAATGAATTGGAAATTCGTCCGTTTAGGTGACGATAGGCGATGACGTCGGCGTAGAAATGGATGAAGAACTTGTCGAAGATGTTGAGATGTCCGCCAATTCTCTTGTGGTCGCCTCAAGTGAAATGGGCACAGCCAGGAGTCGGGCTCGCACGAGAGATCACCAGTTGCTCTCGAGCGGCCGGGGAGATCAAATGGCCGGCAGTCATCATCAAGCTGACGTACAGCCTCATTTTCTTGGAGCACACCGGGATAACCTACAGGATGAACATGCGTTCCAGGACCAGGAACAGGGAATAACATCAGGTAACACGTGGGACCCTCCTGGGTGATGTCTAGATGTACAAGATTATATCGATTTGAGCCTTCTATATATATATATATATATATATATATATATATATATCTATATATATGTGTGTGTGTATGCGCTTCATGACATTTTTAACTATTTGCCGCGTGGTTATTACGCTGTTTCGCCTCTTTCAATAGAGCTATATCAAGTATATATCTAGTTCCACAGCAGAGTTGTCTATTTATATCTCGACAACTGTTCTATACGTGCGGGTTCTACCCTGGCGGACTACTTGACTACTCACGTATACATCATGTTCCTTATTTAGGATATTCATGCATGGAGTGCGGAGCAGTGTTGAAATCAAAAGCTGCTGCTAAAAAGCACCTCATCCAGGTACATAACTACCAATGCACTTCAAAGCGAAAACACCTTCGACAGCAGCAGCAGCAGCAGTTGCAGCAGCAGCAACAACTGCAGCAGCAGATGGATATGCAGATGGAACAGCTACAATTTAATACGCAAGCGGCGACATCTGCACTTGGTATGTGCAGAGATATTATTATTATTATTATTATTATTATTATTATTATTATTATTATTATTAATTAATATATACCTATTGTATCGGTGTAAACAACAGCGGCTTGACTCGCGCACCACTGAACTGATTTTCGTTCTGTTTATGATACGACCTCAGTACGACCTGTGATGCATCCTGTATCCGACACCCGGCAGAGATGAATATACATATCTGACTGCTTCAGATATCAGTTAAAGGTCCATCCATCCTTTGGGCGTCTTTTTTTTTTATCGAGGTCACGTGGGTAATTACCTATACGATTAATATTTCAGCTCTCTCGAGCGGAGGAGGCCCGACGTCCTTGGTCGTTGCTGGAGCCGACGATGTCCAAACAGGCCTTTCAAACATTCCCCAAATATACCAATGTCCTTCATGCGTCTATTCAACGACACGGAGAGACAAGCTGGACAAGCATGTCATGAAGCATGTCCTGCAGGTAAATATGCACATGATAGCACACATGTGCCATCCATGTGAATGAATTATCCCCCCAATGTTTTGCACGGCTGAATCAAAACAATGTGAACACAACCTCATGCTGCATCTGACGTATGCTATAATTCCATGAACTATAACCATGTGCTAAGGTCTCTCGGTGTGTAACGAGCGTGTACATATCTGCCTTGTGTTCTGTTCAGGACGGATACCATCCCTGTGGCAAGAAACGCCACCGTCCTGAGGCGCCACCGCAACGTCATCGTCATAACGCTGAAGAGTACCACTGCCCGTATTGCTCGTACGGCTGTACCGTCTATAAAGCTCTACGGAAACACAAAAAGCTCCACTTGCAGGTAGGAGGATTTACGTAGACCGTCATGTCATTCATGTGCCAATGCTGATTGCATTGATCATCAATTGATCTCTGATCGATGCAGTAAAACGCTGGATGGACAATGCTATGGGCGCATCGGGTTTGTTGTTGATTGTGTTTTTGCGCGCGTCTTTGTCTCTATTGCAACCGACCTATCCTTTTATATATATATATATATATAGTTTAGTAGAGCATATTAAACAATGTTCAACCATACCCCCTATTGTTTGATCGAGACATTATAATATTTTACGGCTATTTTATTCGATTGATTAAGCAGGGTAAAGCACTTGTTGGAATCGTGAAGCTATCGTGCAAAGTGTGCGGCAAAGACCGAAACTCTGAGGAAGAGATGACGCGGCATATGCGGAAGCATCGACAGGGGGACAATTTCGTTTGTGACATCTGCGGATTCACATCGATTCAACTCAAGAAAATCATCCAGCACCGGTGAGTCACTCGGATCCAGATGACGATCGAGGAATGACGATAATTTTGCGACAGAAGATAATCTGAAAATGTTCCAAGACGCTTAGGGCGTCGAATAGGTTATGTTATGTTCGTTGTTCCGCTGAGCTGAAGCGACCTCCGATGAAAATCCGCAGCTTGCTAGTGGATGCTACTGCTACTGATGTAAAGAAAATGATGCAAACAGAGCAAGCTAAACGAACGCATGTCCTTTTTGATTGCTAGGCCCCCATTTTGAGTCTAGCCTAACCTAACCGATGCTCAATTCGCAGGCGAATGCACACGGGTGAAAAACCTCACCTCTGCCCGCACTGCAGTTACCGATCAGCGCGTCGGGATAATCTCAGATCGCATGTGCGCCGAATGCATAAACGCGACAACATGTATATTGATACATTCAATCCGAGCAATGCGCCCGACTCCGGAATATCGCAGGCATAGGAGATTCGCCGAGACCATGTGGCTGGATGAGGTTGCCACTGCCAGCAAATCCTAACCTAGGCTGGAGGTGAGCACACCAGGAATCTGTGTAGATTCACAGCTAGGTATACAACAAGTACTCCCTCTCTCTCTCTTTCGCCTTCTCTCTTTCTCTCTCTCTGTCCTAGTGAGTCCTGGGTCGAATAGTAGGACGCGATTTAGGTCGTGTCCTTCATTGTTACCCCAAGCGTGACCTTTAATGTGATAAACAAGTCGGTAACAACTTCTGTCATTTGCGATATTCATCATTTGACGACCCGGTACAACCGAGTGACCGTGCAACCCGCATTTACTACAAACAGATCAATTTTGTAAATGAATTTGAACACACAGTATTGCATTTCACACGTGGAAGCTACTCTAACCACATTTAGTTATGCCCACACGGCTGCTATGTACGTCATCTAGTCGACTAATTCAGGCACAATTGAACTATTTTACAGGTAATAATAACGTTGTTAAGTACGTGGCTTTTAAACTAAAGTTCGTTTTTCGAAATTGGTCCATCGTTGTGAACTGGACTTGCGGCTGGTGGCATCGTCGGACATCGATGACCGGGCATTTAAAACAACACCAGTGAAGAATTCATGGATACAGCAAAAATACCTACACGAGCTGGTTGTATATCTTGTTAACTGAACAGCTTTTTTTTTTGTACACATATAGTGCTCATTACAGCAATACCAGTATAAGCGAGATTGCTGCCAAATGGGCAGAGAACTCTCACTTTTTTCTCTCTCTCTCTCACAAACAGAACGTTTGCAAGAGAGCTTCGATTAATGACGGCAAAATGTCGCCGCTATACTTAATGAGCTGATCTACGAGGCGAATTATTGAAGGGAAGCTGCCCTTTGTGTAATACTGTATTATATATTTAATATTAAAAATAATGATGATAATAATAATAATAATAATAAATATATATATATATATGTATACGTTTTCAATCAATCAATTGTCATCTGACGTAGAAGACAGGGCACGAGAGAAAAATGCATGGCACAGAATTTAATTGCGAAATCAGCGAGTTGTTAGCCGACCGTCTAGAAGGTGAAAACCTTGGGCATCATGTGTCAAATCTAAGCGGAACAACTCATGAATTAACGACAACGCATTCAGTGAGACCTGAGCTCCGTTGGCTCGGCGATGTATTAGCGAGCCAGATTTCATCTGGTCTCTCGAATCGATACTTGACATCGATTCAACATTGAGAGATTCTCAACGACGAGATAGCCCAATGACGCTTCTGTCCGAAGGGCGCCGTTCTCGAGTCTACTCCAATAGTGTTCCTATGCTCGCGGCGAAAGGCGATTTGAGGTAGAGTGATGGAAGTCAACAAACGAACTCGATGCGCGGGCGTCACGTTGTTTACATGAACACGCATATGGGAATCGTCAACTGAACCAACTGTGCGTGGTCTCATAGCTAAACAGGTTGACCTGACGTCTGAGATACAACAGGTATTTAGTAATGGTTGTATTGTCAAGGGGTACACGATAGATGATAGACCGATCATAGTGGAGAACCTGAACGAAATGAGCTCACAGTGATGATTCATAATGATCATGATGAACGAGGAGTGTAGAATGGTGATATTTCATTGTGGTCGTCTTAGCATATTCTCGATATATTGGTATAATAATACATGAATCATTATGACATACTACGATATGATTGTGCCCATATGCTGAGTGCAGTGCTAATTGTGGATGACGATGATGGTGATGATGATTATGATAATGATGAGCGCACGTGAGAAGCCGGCGATAAACAATGCTAACTGAGTCTGGTTACGGTGTCCTGGAGTGAGC
Organism: Stratiolaelaps scimitus; assembly: GCA_019614645.1. Lineage (NCBI taxonomy): Eukaryota > Metazoa > Arthropoda > Arachnida > Mesostigmata > Laelapidae > Stratiolaelaps > Stratiolaelaps scimitus. The sequence goes on from JABWDB010000046.1 coordinate 1,294,167, forward strand.
TTATGGGCAAACATCTAATTAGCGCAAACGATCCAAAGATCCATCACTAGTTTCGTGACAGAGATTTAAACGTTACTTAGTGGTGGTCGTGGACGATGCAACAACAAAACAAAAAAACAGAACAGAGGATCGAGCTCAACCCGTAACGTAATGAGAGTCAGCTCATACAATGATTGAAGCAGCCACAGCAACTATCGTGTAAAGTACTTCATAATTTTGCTCAATGTTGAAGAATCTTTCGTTATCCGGCATATCGAATAGAGATCACTGTATTTCGCGATGTTTCCTCATTCAATACGAATACTAGATAATTAGTAATTGTAGTACTAATCATAGATCACGACGGGGGTAAACATAGATTTGTATGGTGGCCATCACCACCACTAGGTCAACGGTGGTAGTTACTAGATGTAAGATGACTCTCCTATTTAACGTAGCTAGCGTAGCGAATGGTGAACTCTCGTGACATTATTACTACTAGCTAATAATCGCCATCCAGCTTTGCAACAGTCATATAGTGTCATAATCGAATTCAGCTGGGTCCCATATAGGCAGACACTTTGATAGACACACGCACACACACGCGCACACACGTCACACACATTGCGTCACTAAGAAAAACAACCGTCTTTATATATAGACATCACCATCACCTAATATGATTGCTTGATTGATGGGGTGAGATGGATATAGTCGATATCACGATAGCAGCAGCAGCCATCTATCAGCATGAGTCGCAATTCGCGTTCGAGTTGCACGAATCACCACCAAGCGACAGTGAGATAGGATACGAGTTAGCGTTGGCAAAAACAGCCCAAGAAAAACGCCGAACGACGACAACGACAATGATGACGATGATCAGGAAGTTGTTTGATGAAAATTGCGACCCCACCGGCACGAGTTCCATGTCCACTTCTAGTTGTTTGTCACAGTATGCTCTCTCATGCTGTCTCGTACGAAGCACCAGATCGAAGGTGAAGAGCGAGAACGAGAAATGGATAAATTGAGGTGCTGACTCGTGTCGGCAGCCGCGTACAATGTGTGTTAACGTACAACGCAACAGTGATTTGGAATTGAAATTTTTCATTCATGGCGTGTGATACATTCGTGAGTTGAGAAAGGACCCACTCTCGCTCGAAGCCAGATAGGGAGACAGTGGACTGGTTAGGCTATCGAGATCAAGGTGTGGTCAGGGGAGGACAAATTTCCTTCGATCCATGTGATGGGATGTTATTTTACGCTTATATTATCAGTTTTTCAAGTGATTATTATTATTATTATTGTTAAGAGAGAAACGACATGAGATATGTGAAAATGTCGAATAATTAATTCATCCACAAGAATCTGACTGGTGTACAGCTGGGCGGCCAGCCTACGCCAGATCAGACAGTTGAGTTCGCCTGATCGCCACTGGTTCGTTTGAGTGCTATAATATAATTCGTTTGATGAGCAACAACGCAGACTACGATACACAGCGATGTGCACAGTCGATACATTTACACATACATCGACATATTCACATACACACAAAAAGTAGAACACACCACACATACACATATATAAGATCATCATCTATAAGATGTGGGTTGAATTGTCCTCCATAATGGAACGACTGTATATTCAAGTTGGTGATACAAATCGTTATTATTATATACATATATAGGTATACACGAATATATCGGGTATGTACGTATACACACACATATATATTCACATATATAATGGTATAAATGTGTCTTCTCATAACCCACTCATTAGCCGAATATCACCTTCACTTCTACTGATTCTCCTCATTCGTTAATCTTTCGTCCCGTTGCGCCCCTCTCTCTCTCGCTCTCTCTCTCTCTCGTTCTGTAAAAATTCTGGTTGAATGAGATAGTCGATGTCACCGTTTGCGAACGACATTAATTTCCGCTCCTTCTGTTCAATGAACTATGAGCCGATTATGGCCACCTGCTCAGTGGCCTCGCCACGATCGCGCCCACGATCGCGCTAACATTTATATACATACAAACCTATGTTTGTATGCAATCATCAGTCCCATTAGAATACAGATATTCTCAGCAGCCTCATTGACGACGATGAGTTGTGCTGCTTATTTCTTTTTTTAATTTTTTTCTCAATTATGTCTTGTTATTATCCTGATCCTGTCATTCGTCGTGAAGCAACGTCTTCCGTAACGCAGATGGCGTACCTTGAGTTACCTGACCGTACTCTGGCGAATGGCACTATCGAAACACCCAGCGATTTGGATACGACACGTGGCTAGCAGATACGACTCGATATTGTCACTACTAAACAATGAACGCAATGTGAAAGCGATTCCCCGTTCACGTTAATTGTTCGTCTAGAGTCTACCCGGGAAAGTATAGATCACCAAACATTACATAATAATAATAATAATAATAATTGTTTTTCGAGCTGACCCTCAGCTGTTCCCCTATGTGACAGGCCTCAGCTCTTAACCTCAGCTCACTCTTCTTTCTTTATCTGAAGATTCTCACCAAACAACACATAGATAGCTGACACACGCGGATGCGCGAAGAGCGAGAGTGATGGAGAGGTTAGAATCATTCGTTTGCTGAACAAATTCATTAATGAATGACCAACGGCTGCGTATGACCGTGTGTCGATGTCGGTTTCGCATTCGCACGAGATTTTAATGCTAGCTATTCATTATAGATCGACGCGACGACTTAACAGTTGACATCGGCTCTGTCGTCACATGTAGCCTACTAGAAACACATCGAACCAATATACAAACTGACGCCGATGGTGTCTACAGCACCCGTTCATGTTTTACTCTTGGAAGATCTTCACGTGTTAAAATTTGCGTATATTCACTCTGTGTGTCTGTCTCTCTTTCTTGCTCTGTGTAGCTCACTTGTTCGTGTCCTGCCGTCACGAACGGCTGCAATCACAACTAGTAATCATAAATCATAATTTACACCCAATACCCACTACGATAATTAGTACATTGACACGTAATTATCGTGAATTCGCCAAATCGTCGTCGACTGCTGGGGCGGAAATGACGCAACGTATTATAATGAGGATGATCATGATGATGCTCAGTCTAATGGCAACGATCGAGACATCAATCGTACACCAGTACCAGCACTGGCAGCACAGCCAGCAACGCAACACCGTTACTCCACTGTCGAAAGGATCACACCCCCCCCTAAGCTCATTGTGTATGCTGCTACTGGAGTTGATATGTTTAGATAAGCTTGGGTGGCTGGATATGACTGTGTGCGTTCGAGAAATGGTCCAAGTGAGAAGAGAAAAAAAACAATTTGAGATCGAGACAAAGCGCACGGTCCACAGAGAACTCTGTGCACTACGCCAGTCAATATTTAATATTACACTAATTGCTCGCAACTGATGCTGCGTTTCGGCTCAAGCTGAGATGGATCATGTCAAAGTCACAAGAGCAATCATCTTCTTTGTCTCTCGTAGCGGTACACGCTCATCGAAATCTTGTCCTTCTCAGCTATCGGCTGGCTGTAGTCATTCTTCCGCGGGGCAAGAGACAGAGAGAGAGAGAGATAGGTGAAGAAATTCGACTGAAAAGAACTTCACCATCCGTCTTTCCTATCCTATTCAGGCATTACCGGCAAGTCTAGCTAGCTTTGGGAGCATGCACATTGAGTTAACATGGTGTTAACACGAGGCTGTTTGTCCACGTTCGTATTCATCCGCTCATTCATTTACACAGATCGACAGGCACACGTGAGCTGGGACGAAGAAATATTCGAATTTTTCAACTTTTCTTGATCGATAGACGTTCGCATCAAGCCCTTGGATCATAATGAGATGCGACACATGAACGATCGGAGCTTGAAAACACAATCGATGCCTGACAGAGTGGCCGTGACAGATATCGATCCTGACGAATATCTGACATGTTTGTTGTTTGAGCAATCCGATCTCAACATATAGATCGAAAAGTCCGCAGAGACAGTAAGCGCTCGCGAAGATTGCCGCGCTGCTGGATTAACACGCAGATATGAATTGAAAGCAGCTTGCAAATGATTCGTCGTCATAATTAGCTTAGTTAAGAGAACACAGACACACACACACACATAGGTACAATTGCTCAGGTTAGACGGACATGTATGCAAACCTCAACCTATGTACGTGATGCCGCTTTAAATGAATTTCATCTCCATCGCAAGGGGAACGCTACGCGAGGCGATCTTCATTTGTTTTTCGACCCCCGAATGAAGAGACCCCCCCCCAACATGTCGAGTATTGTAATAACAATAATAGTACATTCATTTGTTCCCTATGACTGACCAGAGATAGAGGGTAGATTTCGTGTTATGTCAAAAGGCTGTAGAAGATTGTCCGTAGAAATGTGACCGACGTGCGGTTAATGACACTATATATATATATATGATCATCAGGTAAAGTGTTTAGCATCACAGACACTTATATGGTAAATTGCTACTAAGTAATGATAACAAACTGTATTAGATAACAGAACACGAAATGAATTTGTGAATGAGAGAGTAAGTAAATACTAGGCTGACTGTATGTGTGTACCTAGTGGCGTATATTATGTACATAAATTAATTAAATAAATAAATGATGAATAAAGGGACTCTAGTTGAGTTGTTGTACCCGAATCAGAATGTTTCCTTGTTACAATTAATTGTATATATAAACAATATAATAATTTAGTATTATAAGGTGTTAGTCTGAACATTGCGGCAATTTATTGGATTTTGTAACTTCATAGTCGCTTCTGTATTATCACGCTGATTACGCGGGGTGTCCATTGCGCCCTCCGCTTGCCTCTAACGCTAAGAGTATCCAGACAATCTTAACAATTGTCTCAGACAAATCTTTGCCATCTGCTCAATGCCATCGTCAACCTCTTATGCTGTTCTTTTATAGTGCTTCTCCACCTCCTTTGCCGCTATATATAAACTCTTTGTCGATGATGTCTGTGAACGTTTTCAATTCGTTCAGCTTAAGTTTCCGCTCATAACGAGCGAAATGCAGGGTTGACCAGCTAATCATTATACTTATATAATTATATATAATCACTGATGAACAAATGACTGAAATTACCTTCGTTGTGGACTCGGAAATGTGTGGCCATCATCATGATTGAAGATTCGATGTCAACTTCAAATAATCGTCGTTGATGCAAAGCAATCATTAGAGACAAAACAACACATAGCCAGATCAATGAAGCTCAAAATGGCGAACCATGGACAGGGTGTTTATTAAAGACGTTCGAAAATACACACATACATGTGTATATAATATACATTGTATTCTTACCTTGGAAGTATTACAGTATCAGTAGGTATGTCTACAGGGCACAACGTCGGCGACCGGGACCAAGCGCGCACGGTCCTTCACTATGAAGCGCCTTTCTCGCGCTGCGCAGAGGCAGGGAGGCAATGCTATCGCCTCCCTCAGGGGTCACAATGACGACCTCGGCCTGAGACCCTGTGCTCAATCGAGCAGTTCATCATTCGCCAGGAATAATGCGATGTTGTTGACTAACAATATCGCAATACCTAGCGACGCCACTTTGACAAAGCGACCGGCAGTGGGATGTGTCGCGGGTTCAAATCCCGTCCTGGGACCTATCCGTGGATTTTCCTTCCGAAATTTCTCGTAGTTATGCCATTTTGCTGATAATAAGTGCCGAGGGAGAACAGTTGTTTGATGAGCTGTCTACTCTGAGAAGTCCGCCCCCCTCAGCTGCAATGGAAGCATATACATACATGCAATTAAACGATTTGAAATGCGTCTCAAAAGGGATAATTACCGATATTTTCTCTGATGGCGTGGCCAACCATCCATGATGATCAGTAGCACTTGTTGTCCATCCAATCTAGCGATTTCATCCCCGTTATCCTGTATGGGTATTATAACGTGGACCAGTTTAGTGTACTTGGTGATACCAGTGCAGTTTTGTATGGTTTAATGTAGAAAGCCGCGTCTTTTCTTGACAATGAAGCATGTAATTAGCGTATTGTAGAACGGGTGCATAAACGAGTGTATTATGATTAGCGAGATGTGCCCTTTAAAATCTCAAACAGCACTCATCCACTCAACCCCCAGTAAGTGCGCAGGGTATCAACTGCGGCGATCGACCTTCAATCCATTATTGCTATTGGGATGACCGCTTCCGGGACGTCGGCATGGCTCGTTTCTCTCCTACAGACAATGTCATTTCATTTTCTTTGCGCCAGTCCTAGTGCACCATTTATTTTTAGGGAATATATGCGCCGTTATAAATGTCCCTTAGCTAGCTAATTTTTAATTAACCAATTTAACAGTAATTTCGATAACAATCAAAATCGACTTGCTAGTGATAACATCCACTAAATCTCTGGACTCATGAATTCACATCAAATAAATCTGATATTCAACCCAATTGATAGGGGGGCATCCTCTGCCTGAGACTCACTAATATATGGAGTTGACTTTAAATATTAGTGAATCTCAGGCGGAGGATGTCGACCCCGTTATATATATATCTATATATATATATATATAGATCCCGTCCGAGCTCTTTTGTTCGAACGTGCTTCGACGCGGTTTTTTTTCTGGAAGACAAATCGGTTACCTGGAAGACCACTAGACAAGAAATCTGCTCAATACGTATAACCAATACGTATAATAACAACCGGCAATTCTATACAAGTCTACTATAATCACGTAATCTACAGCTGATATTAGCTTCCGGCATTCTGTGGCGGTTCGATCCACAAAAAAATGAGCTTTTATGAATAATATTCATAAAACATTATTGTAAATTCCACGGAACGCCTGTAAGTGAGATTGGAAAACGTTTTGAATTCAATGAGATTAGCTTTGCCTTGAGCTTTGCGAAATTGCTCGAATATCGACTGCCGATCACCCATTCAAAATAAATATGTATACAGATCAGATGTTATCCGTTAATCCGTCTGATCCGTCGATCAGACTTGTTGTCCCAGTTTTTCATTGGCAAACAGTGCCAACGAAGAAAGCATGACGCCGGGACGTCGAGATTGCCAAGCTCCGATTCTTTACCGTCTTGAACCCTGTAGCTACAGATGACTCTGAACATGCTGCAGTGGAGTTGCCGAAATAACTAGGTATTAGTAGTTTAACTGTAGGGGGACCTTTGCATGGATTCTATGAAAGCACAGCGGGGGATATACATAATAGAGGATTGGCATTAGTAGACAGTTAGAAAAAGCAGTTTGATTAATCTATCAGTGCCAGTCGGATTAGTGTCGCTCAACAAATCTCAAAGTTGTAAAGCCCCCGACAAATACTCGAATATTTCATCACCAGCTCGCGGCACTCGGACCTGCGGCCACCGGCTCTCTACGGCCAGAGAATTAGCCACCGTCGAAGTCATCACGCTGCCATGCGCCTCGTATGCTTGCTAACTAGAGACCTCTATACCAACATCTCGGTATATACTCAATGCAGGCAAAAACAGAAAATAGTCCAATCGCGTAAATTAAAATACTTTATTCCGAGAAAATATCGTTTCATAAATATTTCCCTGCTCCTCCTCCGCATTCATTGACTGATTTGCCACAATGATTACGGTACGCTTCAAGGTCACGTTAGTACAATGTCACACGCACGTAAGGTGCTTAATATTATACGTCAACAGACCCCATTTAGTCTGTTTCACGGGAAACAGTAAGTCAACGCTAGTTATAACATGATACAGTCGAAATTTACATGCAATTCAGATTTAGCCTGTTCCCAGAGACGATTAGCTCCTCTGGTTGCCTGGCGGCCATCTGAGTGGTCCCTGTCAAATCCACGTTTCATGTAGCAGATACGTTGTTTGCTAATTCATCACGTGTATGTACATGCTCATTGAGCAGATCCCAGATGAGGATGCGTTCCTTTGAAACCAACCCCTCCGCGACGATCTTGTCAACAAGTTCAGCCATTCGATTCCAATCGACACCCAACACCTCTAGGAGCTCTTCGACTGTATAACCGGAGTGATTCCGGCCCGTAGCGATCTTCATTAGCACAGCATCATGATTATGTTCGACTGACCATTTCGTCGACAAATGTCCCGGTTTCATTGTGTCAAGAAAATGGCGTCGCCACAGCTTTTCCAATTCGAATAATCCTGGCCCATCTGCCGAACCATAGCGTTTCACTACGCGCAGTCCGTGCGTTGCGTTGTTCTCCTTCAACCACTGGCACACGCTTATACTTCCGGCAGATCTGAGCTCTTCTTCGGTGAGAGGCGTCGTCTCGTCAGCGTTACCTAGATGTTCCCGGACGATCTGCTCAAATGTCGATTTCCGCTCGGGCGACAATCGGTCACCGGCTTTCAGCAGCCCCATAGCTGCGGCCTTCACCCGTTTGAAGTTAGGCATCACACATTCAGGTGGACACTCCTCGTCCAGCCGCTCCATGAGCGCCGCCTCTGCTCGAGTGTACCTCAGCTGACACTGAACGCATAGTAGAACCATGTCATGAGACGTATGCGATTTCATAATGGGGGGAAACAGTTTTCGATACTGTTGCGTAACTACGTTCTTCTTCAACAGGTGCTCCTTCGCTCCGCAGACAACACATTCGTTTGTCTTCTCGTCGACATAATATTCTCCGCCGAGAATAGCTCGACAGCGTGGCTCAAAGTTGAGACGTACGGTGAAAGGCTTCTGACAAACGACCTTTCCGAGACCCATCTTTAGATACCAGTTCAGCTTGAGTTCGTCAGTGCTGCATAGAACCTCGCCGTCGGGCGCCTGAAGAATCGTGTTTTTGTAGATATTTTGTTGTTTTCGCGTTGCGGACGCCTTCGGTCGTCGCTTATTTTGACTGTCGTTACTGTTTTTCGAGGGGCTTTGGCCGGCTCCATTTTCAGTAGCCTGTAAATAATGGCAAAGGAAAAAGATTAGTTACATCTTAACCAATAAATAAAGAAATAAAGCTATTTCATGCCCACGCGGTTAGAAAAACGCTCAGATCAGCGTTGGATTGAAAAAACATCACGAAAACGTGCGGCTTGCCACCGTCAGGGTGCCCGCTAGTTGCCATTTAAATAAACGACTTTTATTTTTTAAAATAAAAACGACTCTCAACATTTGCTAGCGATCATCCAATCTAAAAGCTATTGTCTGATCCAGGGTCAGCCTACATCTTTCATTTTCGGCAGACTGAAGTGCCATCATAACAATAACGTAGTTAGTGTAATTAGCTAACCAGTGACTTCTTGACTGCGGCTCCTCGAAAAGGTTTGTCGATAAAAATGCCAAATTCCTCCCAGCATTGGTTGCCCCTGGTAGAGGAGAAACGCCAATAGCTGTGCCGCTGTTTTTGTAACAGGGCGAGTGCAACATCCAGCCCGGCATACGCGTCCATTGCGGCATATTCCTATGGAAATCAAGCAACATCATGACGAAAAGACAATGCAAACAGAACCATTTAGGTGTCAGCAATCTGTTATAATATACAAATAAACTACGAAAACCGGGTATTTATTCTGATTAGATAAAAGCCGAGTCCTACCCAAGGATGCCGGAACGCATTCGTTCGGCGGTGGTGGCTAGACCTCAGGAAAAGGCTTGTACATCAAGTCATATTTAATTCCGAGACAGTGTTAATTAATAATAAAAATATAAATAATTGCATAACTAAAAAAAGGGCGCCGTTTGCTAACTTCTACATATAATCGCTTAGTCATATCCATATAGACGTGTGATATTGACGTATATATATATATATATATATATATCAGTCTAAGGTTTTCGGGCTGACTCTCTGCCTTAAACTTTTAACGTCCACGGTACTGCTGTATATATAAGCCTAGTAGACACATAAGTTTTCTACTACCAAGTTGCGCTGCTTACTAGCACAAGCCTATCTGATCTGATCAGCTTGTCAAGCGAAAATGACAAAGCTTTAACTAACCACTTCGGTTGTAGAGAGCGTTAGAGCCTCCCAGTTCGCGCAGCGCAGACTAGTCGCTTTGTTCATTTCGAGGTTGGCGAAACGTCGCGCCAATCCGGCCAGCGAGAAATCCTCGATACAAATGCCAGTCGTCGACTGCCAGCAGGTGGCCATGTATCGAAGATCTAAACAACCTCTCACCTAGAATAACACAGGGAACACACGGAATGGCCGCGTATGATAAGTGCCGTCTATCCCAGACCAAAAACACGGACACACATCTTTCATTATAAAGCCTATTGGCTTCTCTTCAACAAATAAACGAAACTAAGTGTCGTCTCATGAATTTGTTACGATTTTGTAGCTGGACCATTTTTTGGCCTCGCCGATAATGTGGACGGCGGCCTACTGCAGTCTTCTTTTAATAGGCGGTTTATCGCACGAAGCAAAACTCGAGTTCGAAGATACTATAGTTATTGAGAAGCGATTCAGTTTAATTAGCTTAGTATGTAAACGGTTGTCTCACCTAGGTGTAAACGCACCTTTAGTTTATAGTCATCGAGCAGCTTTTTGGCATCGTCAAATACAGCCACACCGACTTTAATAACTGCTTGGTCCTTTAGAATACGGACCACCTCTGAGGGCACCTGAAATCGAAGGCAAATGCTCATAACTTGAAATGACAACTCATAACTTTGTGGTTTCGAGAGAGAGGAGAGAGAGAGACAGAGAGAGAGAGAGAGAGAGAGAGAGAGAGGGAGCGAGTCTATACTCGCTCGACTCAAGAAGGTTATTAATCACGATCTGATTGTTATACATACACACATACGTATGTTCAAAAAAAACATCTACAGTTAGCTAGGCGAACGCTATTTGCAAGGGCGCCCTTACCTCCATGCGATTCAAACGAATTAGTACCGATAGACTATCACTGGGTGCCAGCTGAAGAAGGGCGACCTTATTCCTTCCGTAAACCGGCTTGGTCGAATTCAATTTTCTGCCTTTATTAAATGTCGGGGGACTCATCACCCATTCGCAGTCCAGACCAACAATTTGCAGCCGGGCGACTTCTCGGAGAAAATCCTCGACCACGAGTGCCCACTCAGCTGGTGACGATACAACGACAATTCGCCGGGGAGCCGGTCGAGCTATGTCCCGTCCCTTCGACCTCGACACGCTGCGCCAGACAACGAACGCTGCGCAAACGCCGAGAGCTCCCAGGGCGGTGCGCGAGGACATGGCACTCCACGCAGCCGTCACCGAACTCCCAGATGCCAACGCACGCTTCATCGTACAGCGCCACGTGCCCAGTGACCTAAAGCGTTTCCATACAAATATATATGATCGCTCATACTTCATTCACGTCTCGTGTGACTACCACTTAAGGTTCTGAGCTAAAGTGCCTGTTTCGTGTTGTTTTTTTTAATTCAATCTATCACACGTCGACAAGTTGTTTCAGCCCGTTGTTATAAAGTCTCGGACGACGGACGAGCAAACGGAGAACTTTCGGATCTATGGTTTTTTTTTGTCGTAGCTGAGCCTCAGCTGTTCTCTTGCGATAGCAAGGCTCGGTGCCTCTCTGCTGTACTGCTTCCGAGGACCGGCCAGGAACGGTACAAGGAGATGTATGCTAGCTAGATCCATACCATGTATAAGAACCACCGAGTGTGTACCGTAATACATACTATAGCGTATATATGTATATATATATATGCAGTATGAACCCAGGTTTTTCATCAAGTGTACGCACGTGTCTGTATGTGTGGGTAGGTGCGTTCTCGTTGATGGTTTCAAACCACTGTACCTTAACAAGTTACCTTACAGCAGAAAGGGTCGGCGGAACCAAAATCAGGGCTGCAGTGCCATACAACACTGTGACATTCTGCCCAGATACAACCTGAAAGTGTTATCATTCTTTTGGCGACTTGATATACTTAAAAATGTAACTTAAGTCGTATTATCAAGTATATCAAATGTAAGTCCCACTGAATACCAACTAAGGATCGGACACAAATGTGTTTGTTGTTTTTCCTCTCGCCGACTCTTAGCTAAATAAATAGCCTAGCTAAAAGAGAAGACCCTCAGTTACGGTTCAATCCGTGGGTGGTATTGTTTTTATTGGTATATGCTCAAAGAAATACGCTCAATATACTAAGTACTCATACTCAATATGACCATATATTTTAGCGTTTCGTTTATGAAGAGTTTATCTTTTTGTCTGGAAGTTACGCGACACGATACCTTGAATTTCCAGGAGGAGATTTCCTCTTGTTTGCTCTAACCTGGTCCACACCAACCGGTCATTCCTGTTATTGCTGCACTTGCGCGTGATGACAACGTGCCAACACTTTTGCAAACGGCAGTTCTAGCAATAATATATATTTATATAGGAACGTACATATATATATACATATATATTTGCGATTGCACATTTACTAGACACATGGAAAATTGTGACGAAACTGCAAACAAGCGAGTTAAATACTGAACACGGCAGGATCGTATCGACAATGATGGCCACTGCCTTCTAAGGGCTGAGATTTATTTCACACATTGGATCTCTACGAGAATGGAGGATAATCCATGAAAATCCTGCGGGCAAAGCTTCCTCTCAATCTCGCCCTGGCTTCTCACAGTCGACTCACTGTCATGCACTTCTGACGACATATGGTGACTAAGCGAGCATAAATGCAACGTTCGAACTGCCGTGAAACTACCAGAAGATGCCGAAATTATCAGTCAGCTGTGTTTGTTTGTAAACACAACGCGGGTTGTCTGGTAGACAACTACTAAATTTGAAATTCTTGTTGGCGCCATATTCCTGCGCTCAGCGTGTAAGTTGTATAGGTTACTTCGGAGGGCTCTTTCATATGACGAGATCATATAGCGTCGATGCGACGCCTCGAGGAATTGTTGGGGTGCCGATTGCCGGTCTGCTTCTGGTGCACGAATTGCCCCTGTCGCCTATGGTTGGCTAAGGGTAGCATTGGTTGGGGCAGCGGCCACAAAGGAACGCAGCGCAGAGCGAAAATCACTCGGAATGGTGCCCTTCGTGCTATTTTAGGCAGAAGTCGTAGCGATCTGTCAGCTGACATCTGCGATAGTTTTCACCTCTTTCGAGTAGACCAAATTTGTACAGTAAACACAGTCCTCGTTTGTAGGTAGGGAAAAAAATTGATTGTATTGCTAATCATGGGCGGAAATTGAAAAGGCGAACAGGAATATGTACATTTATCATGTTTGTGTATATAATACATTGGCCCCTGGATTGAACACGTGCACGATGACGAGTAACGGCATCCTACCTCCAGCCCCGTTCCTGCCCACGGCAGGCGACCCGGCGACACCAGGGGACGACTGGATCCTAGCTTTCGAAACGTACCTGCTAGCCCTCGGTGGCGGCCAGAACGACACGGTAAAGTGCGCACTTCTTCGACACTGCCTCGGCATGGAGGGGCAGGTGCAACTGCGGGCGTTCGAACACAAAGCACCGTCGCGGCCAGGGAGGGGCCAGAAACGGAGGCCGACGACGAGACCGAGGACTCCCGAATACGACCACATGCGCGCCGTAGTAGCGAAGCGATTCTCGGCACAGAGGGGCGTAGCCGTGGCCCGCCACGAGTTCTTTCGTCGAACACAGCGTCAAATGCGAGTCGGTGATGGACTACGTGGCGGCTCTACGGGGAATGATGGTGAGCTGTTGTTTCGGCTAGTTTAGTCCTGACAAAGGACCTGGTGTCGATGTTGACAGTGGGAACGAGGGTCGCGAGCATGAGGGAGCGTCTGTTACTACGCTCGCTCCTTCCCTGGACCCGGTCCGTCGGAGCGTTCACCCGTTTGTTGAGGATCCCGGCCTCCCGCATGTTTTGCTCTACCCGGCCGCATATTCGTATTGCCTTGTCCGCTGTCAGATCGTCCTCCTCCAGTAAGAGACGCTCCCTCATGTTCGCAAGGCAATACGAATATGCGGCAGGGTAGAGCAAAACATGCGGGAGGCCGGGATCCTCAACAAACGGGTGAACGCTCCGACGGACCGGGTCCAGGGAAGGAGCGAGCGTAGTAACAGACGCTCCCTCATGCTCGCGACCCTCGTTCCCACTGTCAACATCGACACCAGGTTCTTTGTCAGGACTAAACTAGCCGAAACGACAGCTCACCATCATTCCCCGTAGAGCCGCCACGTAGTCCATCACCGACTCGCATTTAAGGCTATGTTCCACGAAGGAACTCGTGGCGGGCCACGGCTACGCCCCTCTGTGCCGAGAATCGCTTCGTTACTACGGCGCGCATGTGGTCGTACTCGGGAGTCCTCGGTCTCGTCGTAGGCCTCCGTTTCTACCCCCTTCCTGGCGGCTACGGTTCTTTGTGTTCGAACGCCCGCAGTTGCACCTGCCCCTCCATGCCGAGGCAGTGTCGAAGAAGTGCGCACTTTACCGTGTGTCGTTCTGGCCGCCATCGAGGGCTAGCAGGTACGTTTCGAAAGCTAGGATCCAATCGTCCCATGGTGTCGCCGGGTCGCCTGCCGTGGGCAGGAACGGGGCTGGAGGTAGGATGCCGTTACTCGTCATCGTGCACGTGGTCAATCAAGCCGACCGCGCCCTCCGATCCGTACTAGCACGTCCGACTTACGTAACACACACACAACACTCGAAAGTTCGGGGGCGGAAAGAGGCTGTCTGTTTATTGATCATTCCTTTTATACCTATGTGTTGCAGCGCCACTCGCCGTCGACAGCGCCGTTCTCCAACGATCAGCGTCGCTCAGTGGCCTTCTCGTTTCTTGGTCGATCGCAGCGACCCCAACGTCATTGAACTTTCTCTCTTTTGGCTAGTACCACACGACAAATAAGTGTACCAGTAAATAAATTTCTTTCGTTTATTAATGCTCATTAAAGTCACCGAACTCTGTCGATTCTGTTGACACGCACAATTTTGCATGTATTTAAGTCGCAGTTGGTTTCTTCACGGGAAATCTTCCTTTTGTTCGATTTCAATAGGTTCGAACGCCCTGAGTAATTTATACGGCAGTCGTACTTGGGCTCGAATTAGTCCAGCTGAAATTGAGTTGAACGCACTGTACTGCTAGAACGTTGGTACGGATACCGTGGCGAGTCTTGAATACTCTCTGCGGTGAGTACCCCTGAGTACCCCTTGACTACTCTCCGCGGTGTTACACGCGTATATTTATCTCTCTAGAAAGGAATAGAACGGACTCGAAAAGCATCATTGTTTCGACGACCATTGTATTTGTCAATGAGCCATCTGTAAGCTGCGTTTAGCCGCTCGGCGGACGTTGTCCCGCAACGTCCAGGACACAGACACAGAGTCGTCGGAAATTGTTCCAAAAAAAAATGTCCTGAAAATGTCTTGCTCGCCGGAAATTGTTCCGGTATCAACGTCTCGAAAACCAGCCAAAAATATCAAGAATTAATGCAAACCAATAGCTCAAAAGGGGTCCAAGCATCGGGGCAAAGGCACGTTTGCACACTATGTCCAATGGCAACTACGCGACAGTGTTCACCAATGCACATTGTGAATCGCGCACACAGTACGTCAATTGAAGCAAATATACCTCAACGATACAGAGCCCCCGCCCCCTCCTTAGACCTACTGGGATTCGTGTGATTTAGTGTGTAACGACACACACACACACACACACAAACGGCGCATGCTCCACTGGCAGATTGTGCACGATAGCTCGTGTTTGCTTTATAGGGCATGATTTTCTAATTAGTTTATTTATAGCCCGTATTTGGGTTACTATAAGGACGTCCATGTACAAAATATATATTGTCGAACAGACGGACACGTTAATAGAGCGTTAATAGATATATATATATATATATATATATATATATATATATATATACATATATATGTGTAGCGAAAGTGGAATAATTGAAGCGGAGAAAATATTTTTCATTCATTGTAATCTAAATTGAATAACTATTTCTCGCCTCGCTTCGGCTCAGTTTCTCGATGTATATCTGGGTAAGCATCTGTCAAGTGATGCGCGCTTAAGCCCACCTCGCTGTTAGAAAGGAGTCCTAGCTGTCATCTCAAGAGACAGTAAATATCCCGCTGCAAAGGAATATCTACACTCTGTCATTGTTCAGTTGATGCATATAGCGTCGACTACTTTGCTCTTAATGACATAATTAATCATAGAATTCAGCCTATTGTGAAACTGCAAAAAATATTCATTGCAATGTTTGCTCCGCTTTTCAGCGTCTAAAATGTCTTCTACCCTCCTCATGGCTTGCTTGTCAAAAATATACTAATAAATAGGAACAATAATTGTGTATATGAGGCGACTGGATGGTTAAGCATTCTGCAGGTGTGCCATGTGTGTACAATGTTCTATTTCATTTTTCGCAGCTTCAACGATGTTTTGTTTGCAGATAGGAGCTGGTCGACAAATATAAACAGTGTTTGTTATGTGGCGAGTAACACCAACGCACATATGAAATAATAATGATGACATCTTTGTGATAATGATAAAAAATAATAGGATTATATATCAATTATGGGTGGTCTGATATATTTGAAACTTAGTATTGCGCAACATCGACTACGACTCTCATAGTAAGGAACACTTATGTTTGTTACTTTCATTATTGTTGAGGGCAGAGCAACACGAAAAGTCAATGCAACCTGTCGGCCCAGATGCGATAATTGCTCTTGCAGCTAATAATCTCAGCTTGCGAGCCACACAGACTGTACTGGTGGTTCAACTCATCATCACGGATGATTTTTGA
This sequence comes from Stratiolaelaps scimitus, assembly GCA_019614645.1. Lineage (NCBI taxonomy): Eukaryota > Metazoa > Arthropoda > Arachnida > Mesostigmata > Laelapidae > Stratiolaelaps > Stratiolaelaps scimitus. The sequence continues at coordinate 1,310,815 of JABWDB010000046.1, forward strand.
ATAAGGAAGATTGTGGCCAAATGGGTCCCTGAATAATTGCAGCCTGACCAGGCAGATATCTCCGTTTTTTTTTGTTGTTTACCAGAACTTACGCTACTACTTACTATAAAGCATAGGCGATCCTACAACGTAATAAACCTGCTTCAACCAAGGTAATAGAATGTATATATGATAACGTTTTCAATTAAAGTGTAATATGTGAAATTAGTTTTAGATGTTCATTTCACATTCTTGGACTTCTAACCAGAAAATCAAGCTTTCAGATATATATAACTTTCAGAAAGCTTTCAGAAATAATTCCTAACTGCTATATGTTTGTATAAACGTTGTCATTGGTAAAATTTATATATATATATATATATATATATATATATATATTCAAGAGATAAATTCCAGCCGGCCTTAGACTAGTGGAATCAACAAGCGGTTTAAAGAGGCTTTAGAAAGATTTGATACTATCTTAGCATGTTGTTGACTTCGAAACCCGATGCTTGATTTCGGTCAGGCAAAAGTGTCGATGAGAAATTTCGACAAACGCACTAGACGAACTATATAATAAAATATGTAATAATAATAATAACATTTATTAATTTCCATTCAATGGCTCTGTGCGCGAGCCAAGCCACCAGGAAGGCTCGGTTAAAAATCGGAATCATGAACTGTCTCAGTAATACATACCAAAGAAGCATTTTGCACATTCAGTTAATGCTCCACAGGACTACTATTTTAGCATCTGCCGAGCTCACTTCAAATCACTTATTTGACTAGCATAACCGCCCCACCAAGATTTTTTTTTCTTTTTCGAGCACGCGAAATAATAATAATAATAGTTTTACGGTAACGCGATGAGGACATCTTGAAATACGATCACAAATGCTCAATCGTTTTGAGGTCATTGCAAGATTCGATGAATATTAGAGTAACGACCACTTAAGAAGTCATCGGGGATTGATTTAGATTCATCTAACCGAACGAAGGAAATTCATGAAACAAACATTTCGTTAATTTACTTTGCACAGTGCCTAAGTCCAGTATTTAGAATAAAAGGCGAAATATATTAATTGGGGATTTTCGTATTTTGATATCAGTATGATGTATTTATACATATATCGAATAAAACAGGAGAATTTATTATTCATATAATTTGGCGTGCAATTGGTCCCGGTGAACGTGTATTAGTAACTAAGGAGCGTATCACATTCACCAAACATTCGACTTATCTACTTATAGATCTAAGGCATCTATAACTTATGGTACTATACGAAATTTAGGCTAGCATATACCGTTTCTGTGTTACTAGTGTTATACGTATGTTTAATTGCACATTTTATCTCGCAATTCCTAGTGACGCACCTGTGGTGTTTGCCAGGTACCTTATGCTCTGTGAGCAAGGGCGCAACTGCTGCTTTGCTATATGGGAATATGCGGCTGTTGCGTATGACGCCATTGTCTAGCCTTTAGTTTCTGTAACAATGAAACTTGTAAATTAATGATAAATTAAAAAATGTATTAAATAAATTAATATAAAGAATAATAAATTTATATATTAAACATAGACAAAATTAATTTTTATAGAACGAGCTGCACCTTGTCATGGTATACCTAAAGTCAAACTCAGTCGGAGTGACCAGAAAAGGGTACTAGATATTTTTAATTCGGTCTGTCCTGTGCAAGCGGCGTTTTCTATTATTGTTCTAACATAATTCGTATATCATTATATTTTGTTGAAATTATTGCACAGATGTGTAGAACAAAATACGAATTGCATAACTTACTATGAAATTACTGCTTGTCCTTGTTTGGTGTACGGTCGTCTAAAACATTCGTCGTAATGTTCAACATGCAGTTCATTCGTTGCGCACTGATTCAGTACGGTAGGTGTCCATGTTTACCCAAAGACTAAATGCCTCTGATCGTTAAACATTCGTGGCGCACGCGGAACGTTTCTGTCGTAAGAGCGAAAATATAGAAAACCGATTATTTAATTTATTAAATTTTCTGTTTTAATAAGCTTCTTTGTGTCACATATGTATGTATATGCCTATATTGACGTCCGTTGACGGTGTCGAAGTTTAGAACAGAACGCCTCTTTAAATGTGTCTCAAAGATTCAACATATACCTTATTACTCCGACGCTTAGTGAACCCATGTAGTACCAGCTCACAGCCCTTTGGAATAATCGTGGAACGCTTTGTTTCCAAAAGCTGCTTAGGAGCGCATGCGTGTCTGCACACGGCTCGCTCAATGTTTGCACACGGCTCGCTCAATCTTTGCACACGGCTCACTAGCGGATGGCGCCATTGTGAATAGCCAGGGTATATAGATGGCAGCGCGGGAAGCTGTAGACATCTGCAAAGACAGCTTCATTCATCTGCAAAGTAAGTGAAATCTTTTAATAATAATTTTATTCTATGCATGCTCATTATAGAATACTAGAGCAGTGTAGTCCCAGGACATAAAGGTAAGTCGAAGGAAAGTTGTTTGATAGGCGTAGGGAGCCTGTGGTATGAGATATCGTAGATTCTGGCCCTTGTTCAGTATAAAAAATGCCTATAATTCAAAGCCTCACTATGTGTTGATATATCTTGTACATAGGAATCGCTCGATACGTTTTTTATCTCACTTAATTTTAATCTATGAAATCGGTTGGCATCTTCCTTGCTTAGTACAAGTGTCTTAATTATCAATTTGGATATGTCCAAATCAGTTCGATTTTGCACTAAAATTGGCACTGCCGTTTTTTTGTAGCTACAACTATCGACGCTTCAATCGACACCATGGAGGGCACCAGCCAGGAAAAACAGAACTGCAACCGTAGGTGCAAATTTGTCTGCATATGCGTGTGCTGTCGTAAGAGCAATTGTTGCACCTCAACGAAGGCTACTGACGAGGTGAAAACGAACTGCAAATGCCAGTCCAACTGCCTCTGCTGTAAACAGAACGACTGTTGCAACACCGCCACGGGATCTGACCAAGAAACAAATCACCCCGACTGCTCGTGCAAATGCATCTGCATTTGCGTAGACTGCTGTCAGAAGGACGACCCCAACTCCAGTGGAGGGACCGAAGACGGGGAGAAGTGCTCCAAGAACTCTTCTAAATGCGTCCGCATCTGTCTTTGCTGCTGCTGCTGCAAGAAAAACTGCTGCAAGCCAGACGACAGCGGCGAAGCTTCTGAGGGAAGCAAGCAACCTTGCCAATGTTCGGGCAATTGCATCTGCGTATGCCGTTGCAAGGGGAAGTGCTGCGATTCCAATGATTCTAAGTACACTGATGAGAAAAAAGCTTGCAACTGCTCAACGAAGTGCATTTGCATCCACGTGTGCTCCTGCAGGAAGGGATGCTGTGACTCAGGCCACACTGACCAAGGTGCCGAGGTCACTGAGAAGATCTGCAAGTGCCCATCAAGGTGCATCCGCATCTGTCTATGCCGCTGCAAGAAGAACTGCTGCAGCGCTGACGAATGCTCCAAGGGGCAGAAGAAGTGCTCATCAAGGTGCATCCGCATCCGAGTATGTTGCTGCTGCAAGGGTAACTGTGAGAATTCGTGTTGCACTGCAGATAACTCTGATGGCAAAAACAAGCCATGCAAGTGCTTCTCCAACTGTATCTGTCGTTGTGACAAGAAGTGCTGCTGTTGCTGCTGCAAACCAACTGCTGCTGCTGCTACTGAAACGCAGAGCTCTGGTGAAGAGGCAAGAGCCTGCAGTTTTGGGTCCAAATGCATCTGTATTTGCTTCTGCCGTTGCAAGGAGAACTGCTGCAGTTCCACTGATTCCAAAGACACTGATCAGGCGAATGCTTGCAAATGCTCCTCGAAATGTATCTGCATTTGCAGCTGCTCTTGTGACAACGACTGCTGCGACTCGTGTGACGACTCCTCAAAGGGGTCTCGTACCGAGCAAACAGGCTGCAAATGCTCATCAAAATGCGTTTGCCTGTGCATTTGTAGATCGGAAAACTGCCAAAATACGAACGCCTCTGCGGAAGAGCCAATATCCTGCAAATGCCTATCACGGGGTATCCGGATTTGTGTCTGTTGCTGCAAGAAGAACTGTTGCAACACCGCTGAAGATGAAGGAAAGGCGGACAAAACTTGCATCTGCCTCTGCAAATGCTGTTGCTGCTGTCGTCGGGCCGACTCCAACTGCTGCATGTCGAAGTCCGAAGACGCTGCCTAGACAGAGGAGATTTGTGACTGTTAACACTCAAGGGAATTGGGGGATGATGATATCTATTGCAGTGAGCAACCAACACTAGCCACAATGTATGCATTCACTCTAAACTAGACTTGCAAACGAAGCTAAACTAATCCTGCAAATTGGTTGGGAATAACAAGAAAAAAGAGTAGGATTTAATTTCTTCCTCTGCAAATGGCTGCCACATGAAAGGCTCGCCTGAGCCAAAAGACGCCTGCGATTGTTGACGCTACGAGTAGCAAGAAGATTGACTGCAATGAATCGACCCTTAAATGCTAAACCCTACATTCAACTAATATCAATAACCATCACTGAGCAGACAATTGCCTAGTGTTTAATTCATATGTATGCATATTTTGATTCCCGAGTATACTGCATAATTTGTCTAACTGGAATAAAACCACAGTTTTCTTTATATGTATGCGTCTTACTCTATATTTACAGTAAATTGTCTAACTTTTTTATTATTATTATTATTATTATTATCGTTATTATTAATAGTTAGGCAACAACTGAACCCGGCGAACGTGCATTATAACAAGGGCAAAGGTTATTATACTTTATGTATACCATTCGTTACCACGATTCCATAAATCCAATGATGGAATGATAGAATATTCCCTCTGTTAAAGACAGTATCAAGTTATCCTAAGTATTTTGTCTCATATTTAAAGCGCTCCCTATCTCAGCGAACCATATGGAATGGGTATAACCTGCTCTCATCCGGGAAACGTCTGTGAGATATTTCTTTGGTATACCGCGCAGAGGATTCCTTTGTCGAATCATCGAACGGCTGAAGTTCATATGATCAGTTAGAAATCGAAGATGAACGTATAGTACGGAATAACCTAGGTGAATTTAAACTGCACCTCCAAATATATAGAGCTGCCTGCGGATGTATGGACAACGTCATATCTGTATCAGTCCGTTGCATTTTCAAATAGGGGTTTGGGGATCCTTTGTAAACCGTTGGCTCCTAAGATATTCAGAAGGATCTGGGTCAACGAATGCGGTCCCTGGAAAAAATGTTTTGAAATAATGTCGTATACTTTATACCTCGCAGTTAGAAGAACTAAGAGGTAGTCCATTCCTCTGACTTCAAGTTGTCATATTGACTTCAAGCTGTATCATTGTCAGCATATTAACTCCAACTGCCTTTTTCGGGAGTCCGAAGGGTTGCATCATTCAACTACCAGACGTTAAAAGGGGCCGCTGTAAAGTGACCACAAAGCTCGAGATCCCAAATCAATATAAGGCCCGGACCTAATGAATCACCCTGTTGAATTGGTCAAGCAGTCAACTGACGAGAATTAGTTCTTTTAATATAATACAACGTCGCCTCGAATATTGTTGAGGATTAATTATCAGAGAGGGGAGGCCCAGTTTTTAAAAATACTTTTGTGAGGCCGCATGCCATAGGTCTAATTGATTTATCTATATTCTTTTAAGCTGTTTGTGATTTGGTGTTCGAAGTCAAATAGCTACCGATTGAATATGTGTGTATCTATATGTAACAGGTGTTTTTTTACATCTCGACAAATGTTGTATACGTATAATTGTCGATTTAACCCTTAACAATGTCGATTAGGCACTTGTTGGCTTCGGTAGGCGGCATCTTTTCGTGTATGGCACTTATTTTATTATTTTACGTACGGTTTTCCTTAAATTAGCTTATCAAATTCAGTCTAATCAAATTTGACGTCACTGTTCTTTATTACTTACTATTATTTATAACTGTTGTAACTGGCCTCCGAGTTGTTGGGTGGTTGCCACAAATCCTTCTCGTGTCCGATTAAGTCCGATTAAAACGCTCCACAAAGCCGTTTACTTGAGGGTCGTGAACTGCGTTTGTGTTCTATTCTATACTCTGCTGCCAGTAGTTGCTGGCACTCCCGGCTCGAAAACTGCGTCTCATTATCGGTGGTGATCTTGTCCGACACGTCTTCTCTGAAGAATAATTTGTGTAACATTTCCACCACCCTGGTCGCGGACGCCTCCGCGACCAGTTCAACCTCCGCCCATTTGGAGTTGTAATCTATGACCACAAACCCAAACCTTTGTGATGTGGGTGCGGACCCGTCCGGTCAGCGGATGTCGATCGCCAACCTACACTAAGGTTGCTCCGGCCATTCGGTTAGCTGAAGTGGTGCTGTCGTCGGAATGACTGTTTCGTCTCGAGATGCGCAACAATTCTGTACTGCTTCCTCAGTGAATTTGTCGAGACCGGACCACCAGAATAGTTGCCTCAAGCGCTGCTTGGTCATGCCCGGATAAAGATAAAAGGTAAAGCTTTATTGATTTATTAAAGAAACTACATACAATGCTTAAGTTCTCATATAAGTCAAGCAACGGGATTCGAACCTGCGTCCTCTGGCTATTTATAGCCAGAGACTCAGCCGTCCAAGCCACCGCGGTAAGCTTCATCGTGGGCGAACCTGAAACGCATTCGGTAGGACTATTTTGTTTCCTCTCGTCATAACCCCGTCTCACAGCGCTAGCTCGTGGACCACAGAAGTCCACGGGGCTTTTAATGCTTTCGATCGATTTTGTCGTGTTCTAATTTGTTTTATTTTACTAATCTTAGTCAGCTCGGGGTTCCCTCGTGAACACTCGTTAACCTCAGCCCAAGTAAATGGTTTCAACTCTTATCTAATATTGGCAATAATCTCCTCCCCCTTATCCTGGAGTTCGATAGGCTTTCCGGACGCAAGTCTGGACAGTATATCCGGGATATTATTAACTACATATAAGAGAACTTAAGCATTGTATGCAGTTCCTTTAATAAATCAATAAAGCTTTACCTTTACCCCAGAACTATACCGCATATGGAAATTGTAATTTCTCAGCCTCTCGTTCCATCTCGCTATCCCCATGCTTAATGACACGCTCGCGAAGGCCCTCCGCTCCGCCGGTATCCCTTGTACAAGGGAGTCACAGCGCCTCGACACTTCCGACGGGGGCCGTCCTGACGGCCTCACTCTCATCCCCTTCCACCGAGGCCAGCACCTCGTTTGGGTGGTTGACACTTTAGCACCTTCTTATGTCAACCACTGTGCAACCACCCCCGGTTAAGCGGTAGCGCGTGCGGAGCGGGCTAAGCTACGGAAGTACGCCGCACTCCACGCAACCCACTTCTTTTCCCTCCTTGCCTTTGTAACCCTAGGCGGGCACGAGCCCCTCACTGCAAACTTCCTCAAAGGGGTCTACCATAGGCTGATACGCGCCACCGGAGACAAGCGCGCAGGATCTTTCCTTCTCCAACGCCCGTCCCTCGCTGTGCAGAGAGGCAACAATGCCATCGCCTTCCTCGGGACAATGTGGGCCTCGGCCGCGGTCTATATATTACATTCTCCCATCATGATTTATCCCCAAATAGAATGGAAAAAAAAAACCGAAGGAGCATCGCCGAGGTGGACATGGACGCCGATGAGGAACAGCAATCCTAGAAGCGCAGTATACGAACGCATGTGCTCCGCGAGATTGGGAGAGTGACTCTCGGCGCTTAAAGGCCTCGCTGTAGCGCCGCACGGGTTTTTCAGACGTAGGCAGCCAACCACGGGAGCCGATTCGGGACCACATAGGGGTACAGGGCGGCATGATGTCGAAATGCCAGTTCGGCAAGTTCGACGAAGCCCTCATCTCGCTGGTAATGATGGGGACAACAATCCCGAGTGTGAGAGAACGTCTACATCCCCTTCCGTCGGGGAAGGCGTAGTCAGGAGGGGCGGAAGGGTGCTTCGCCCTGAGGGCGTCGAGGGCCTCAGCAGAGTCGGTAGAGCACAGCACTCGAGCAGCACCGGAGATGTCACGACGAGGCGATACGCGCAGCCGTCAGGCCCGTATCCGTGGGCGGAGTGGGGGGACCGCGAAGGCGGTGATGACGCAAGCGGTACTCCAAGCGGAGGCAAACCGACGAGGGGTGGGGGGGGGATCCGCCTCGCGTTGGGCAGTAGGACCGTGAGAGTCTGAGCACCTTCGGCGGGAATCACAATACCCTAACCGTCGCAACGGACGAGCGGGCTGGCGACTGGGTCGACACCGGAGTCTCGATTGACAGAACAGACGCCAAGGGGCGACGTGTCCATTTACCTGTTCGGGCACCCTGGCCTCAGTAACAAGCCGCTGACGCTCGCGGAGGGAAGCCGACCGAGGGCACGTCGGTGAGCCCGAGCGATGGGCACCCTTGCAATTGACGCAGCGGAAAGGACAGGAGCAAGTCGCGGCGAGGTGGCCGGCATCGCCGCAGTTCCCGCAGGCCCAGGGCAATGAGGACCGGGCCGCGATATGGCCCGTCCTTCAGCAGTTGAAGCACAATGGTGAGCGGTCAAGTTCGAGGACGACCGGATGGGACCGGTAGTCGAGGAACACCGAAGGGGGAGGCGGCCCACTGAAGGTGAGCAGGACTGGCCCTGGCGAGCGGCGAGCCGGACCCGGCACGGCGGGGAGACGGCGGACGGAAGTAACGCCGAGGGACGCGAGTTCAGCCAGAATCTCGGCATCGGCAAAGGCCGCGCAGACGTTCGTAATGCGGGCCTTGGTACTGGAGAGACGAGCAGTGGGCGGACACCGGGATGCCTCCGAGGGTCGTTAGTGTCATCGTCTTGCGGGCAAGCTCCAGGGTGCTCTACGTTACATAGTCTTAACAGATTTCAGATCACCGACTCATACAGGGGCAGGGGTACAACACGAGCTTCACACAATTTCATGAAGGAGAATGGAGGTACTAGACGAAACCTTCTCAGAATCCAATAGCAAACAATGGAGCATTTTTGTATAACACATTCCACCGCTGTTTGCTTAATGGGGTTATAGCCAATATGAGGAAAAAATATAGTCAACAAAATAATATTAGGCGACTTACATAATATTTATTAAAATTAAAGAGTTTATTTAGTCGCCCACTTCGCTCTTCTTTAGATATCGACCTATGTGACTCATACTCATCTTTCCTTGAAAGATCATGCAATAATTTCTTTTGAACTTAAATCCATCTCAACAATTTAACTTATATTTTCAATTGTTAAGTCAGTTCGTTAAATGTATTCTCTATTTTCATACAAATTGGCCAACGTACCTGTCTCAAAGATCCAATATATATATATATATATATATGTATAGATCATCACTACGATGCTTTATTTAACCGATGTAGCACCAGCTCACAGAAAAGCTGCTTAGGAGCGCATGCGTGTCTGCACACGGCTCACTCAATCTTTGCACATGGCTCGCTCAATCTTTGCGCACGGCTCACTAGCGGATGGCGCCATTGTGAATAGCCAGGGTATATAGATGGCAGCGCGGGAAGCTGTAGACATCTGCAAAGACAGCTTCATTCATCTGCAAAGTAAGTGAAATCTTTTAATAATCATTTTATTGTATGCATGCTCATTATAGGATTCTAGCGCAGTGTAGTCCCAGGCCACAAGGTAAGTCGAAGGAAAGTTATTTGATAGGCGTAGGGAGCTTGTGGTATGAGATATCGTAGATTCTGGACCTTGTTCAGTATAAAAAATACCTATAATTCAAAGCCTCACTATGTGTTAATATATCTTGCACATAGGAATCGCTCGATACGTTTTTTATCTCACTTAATTTTAATCTTTTTTAATTTATGGGGGGTTTCGGGAACGCTTAATGCACAACTTAACTTTAATCTATGAAATCGGTTGGCATCTGCCTTGCTTAGTTCAAGTGTCTTAATTATCAATTTGGATATGCCCAAATCAGTTCGATTTTGGACTAAAACTGGCACTGCCGTTTTTTTGCAGCTACTACTATCGACGTTTCAATCGACACCATGGAGGGCACCAGCCAGGAAAAACAGAACTGCAACCGTAGGTGCAAATTTGTCTGCATATGCGTGTGCTGTCGTAAGAGCAATTGTTGCACCTCAACGAAGGCTACTGACGAGGTGAAAACGAACTGCAAATGCCAGTCCAACTGCCTCTGCTGTAAACAGAACGACTGTTGCAACACCGCCACGGGATCTGACCAAGAAACAAATCACCCCGACTGCTCGTGCAAATGCATCTGCATTTGCGTAGACTGCTGTCAGAAGGACGACCCCAACTCCAGTGGAGGGACCGAAGACGGGGAGAAGTGCTCCAAGAACTCTTCTAAATGCGTCCGCATCTGTCTTTGCTGCTGCTGCTGCAAGAAAAACTGCTGCAAGCCAGACGACAGCGGCGAAGCTTCTGAGGGAAGCAAGCAACCTTGCCAATGTTCGGGCAATTGCATCTGCGTATGCCGTTGCAAGGGGAAGTGCTGCGATTCCAATGATTCTAAGTACACTGATGAGAAAAAAGCTTGCAACTGCTCAACGAAGTGCATTTGCATCCACGTGTGCTCCTGCAGGAAGGGATGCTGTGACTCAGGCCACACTGACCAAGGTGCCGAGGTCACTGAGAAGATCTGCAAGTGCCCATCAAGGTGCATCCGCATCTGTCTATGCCGCTGCAAGAAGAACTGCTGCAGCGCTGACGAATGCTCCAAGGGGCAGAAGAAGTGCTCATCAAGGTGCATCCGCATCCGAGTATGTTGCTGCTGCAAGGGTAACTGTGAGAATTCGTGTTGCACTGCAGATAACTCTGATGGCAAAAACAAGTCATGCAAGTGCTTCTCCAACTGTATCTGTCGTTGTGACAAGAAGTGCTGCTGTTGCTGCTGCAAACCAACTGCTGCTGCTGCTACTGAAACGCAGAGCTCTGGTGAAGAGGCAAGAGCCTGCAGTTCCGGGTCCAAATGCATCTGTATTTGCTTCTGCCGTTGCAAGGAGAACTGCTGCAGTTCCACTGATTCCAAAGACACTGATCAGGCGAATGCTTGCAAATGCTCCTCGAAATGTATCTGCATTTGCAGCTGCTCTTGTGACAACGACTGCTGTGACTCGTGTGACGACGCCCCAAAGGGATCTCGTACCGAGCAAATAGGCTGCAAATGCTCATTAAAATGCATCCGCATGTGTATGTGCTCGTGCACGTCGACAAACATCTCCAACGAAGAAGCCAATTCCTGTGAATGCTCGTACTAACGCCTCTGCATTTGCTTGCGCAGCTGCAAGAACAACAGCAACGCAGTGTCAACGCTGCCGGAAACGAACCAGGGGGACACAAATCGTTCAGCGGTCCCGGCCAAAGATGCCTCTCGCTCGTCAAATACAAAAACTTCTCCAGGGGGCGTGAACACTCGACCGACACTCAACAGTGGACGTGCAAATTGCTAAAGCAGCTGGCAACTGAATTTTGGCTGCGACGTATTGAGTGAAGGTTTAAGGGAAGAGGTGATACTTTAATTTTAAGTATCTGGAGAAAAATGATTATGATCACAGAACAATGAGATAATAATTAAACATAAACTTTTTCGGGCTGACTCTCAGCCAACATTATAATACATAATAATTACAATCCAAACAGCCAATAATAATTGACGGTAAACAAATAAAAATGCACTAAAAATGCTGATTTTTTGTTGCTTTTACTCATCAGTGCGTGTGCGTCTCTTATAGGTGTATGTAGTTAATATATTTACTATCATTAGTAATAAAGATTCCTTTGGTGGCGAAGTCTATACGTTTTACTATTACTAGTGCGCTCTTTGAGCACTTAGCTGACCGATCTGATGACATTGGAAAAAGCAGAGTTTTTCAGGAATTTGATTTTCAAACACATATCCACCACCGTCAACTATGATGCCACGTTCTGATTCAGAGTGATTCAGATTGGCCAATTCGATTATCAACAAAACGGCTAAGTCTATCACTGGAAGAAATTCGGTCGCTTCCACTGCTGCATTAGATCAACTTTCCGAGTGATGTAACTCCCTCAACTATCTCCCGCAACAGAAGGCTTGACCCTGCCTTGGCTGAAACCCCTTCCCGAGCCATTATTCTTCGTCGTCGTAGTTATGAAGATGGAGTCGTTCCTCAACGTTTAACCTACCCACTGGTCATTCGGGTGCACAGCGAAAAAAGAAAACTCAAAATCTGCCATTAACAGCCGCATATGGCCCGCATTGGATGTGTGTATCATTTTTGAAAAATGTTGTAGGTGGTTTGATGTTCAGCTACCGCTCAGTGATGGTAGATGACGACCATTACGGCTTTCCCAGGAGCAAATCCACAATTGGTAGTAAGTCTACAGATACAACACTAGGGAATACTAAGGTTTTCGGGCTGACTCTCAGCCAACATTTAACGTCCACGGTGCCACTGCTTTTTAGCATTGATACAACACTAGGGGATATATACATACATTATGTAAGCAGAGAGGTAGGTAGAGCGCACGTGATGGTAGAGTGCTACGCATTATGGTGTGAATGTGTATGATGGTGGCACTGCGTGCGCGTGTGACTGCACGTAGTGATGGAGGGGAGTCGATGTGCCCTAGCGTCCAAGAAATATATAGAGATACCATCGATCGAAGTTGTAAGAAGATGTGGCTCAACCGCGAAGGTCGACATACTGACAGGAAATAAAAGGAGACGATTGTATCAGCGACTGTGCCGGGACTTGCCAATGCTTCCTATTACTAGGCTAGCTCAACTCTCGATCATCCTCTGACAATTCGAACCAACATGGCTGTACATATTGTTTTCTAGGGCGTTTTGACATAGTTTCTCACCATCTGTTGGTTTCGCTTGAGATTAATAACGATATTATTGCCTGGTTAATAGGGCAAAAGAGTTGGATTTTTTCGAGCTGACAGGCCTCAGCTGTACCCCTATCTGACGGGCCTCAGCTCTTAACCTTTTAGGTATTACTATGGGGACCTCTCTGGGTCACCTTTGCTTATTCTCTGCCTTACTCGTAAATGGATTGAAAAAGGTCAAGGCGGCAGATTTAGGTAAACTTTGTTTGTTATAGGGAACAAAATCGACAAGCGGTCGTAAACGGATACAATAATGAATCAATGTCAAATGGCCAATTAACCGTTCTGACTAGAATGCGGTACTCAACTGTAGAATATTCGCTTGAATGCCGCGCGGAGAAGCCAAGATTGTGGTAGGCCGAACGATATAGTGAATTATTATGCGCACCTCAAAATAAACATGTAGTACATATTCAACTATTCTAAACGACCCTGCTGGCGGATTGTTCTGTAAAATTAAAAGACAACGTTGATGCTATTAATACCTTTAGCTGAGTTTGAAACTATCTCATGTTCAATAACAATTAATGATGCTCAATATACAGAGGCACTTGTGAAGTAAGCTCAACGGTCGTAACGGCACAGCGTAATGATGAACGGTTAATTAGCGCCGGGATCATAAGTAGGTGTTGAGCCCCCGGGGTGCCCCCTGGTAGTGCATTCGTGTGCGCCTCCTTGCAATTGGAGGAGACATATCGGTGGGTACACGGGTTCGATCGCCGCCGTTGCACATTTGAATTTAAAAAGGGGTCTGTCTTTTGAAGTCTTGTGTCGAAAGCAGTCGTGCCGTGGACTGAGTTCAATGTTGGCTAAGCGTCAGTCTGGAAAATTGACTTTAGGATCATACGTATGAGTCAATAATTGCGAGACCATTATGCATGAGCATGATACGGCATCTTCGTACAAGATAAACACTGCTTGTTCGTGATATAGGGACGATATTCAAACGGACCCCCACCACCTCAGGTGCAAATAGTCTACGTTTCTTCCAGCTTGTACAGTTCATCGATAGCAAACACATACACCGTAGACAGGTCATAGACTGGTTGGAAATTCAGTCACCTTCGGACTCTTTAGCAGATTTCTATTATGCCTGTATCGCTGTAGTATCCGGGTCATGTTCTCTATCGTCTGTAAAATCAATCCATCCAAGTTTGCCTTGTCAGTCATAGGGGGAATACAACGCATGTGTTCGGAACTCTCACAATCATACAACGTGACTCTTTCCCCAATTATACAAAATGCCGATCTCCGTAATATATTTCCTATATCTATAGTAAATATCTTTATTTATTTCTTCACGGGCCATGTTCATGATAATTCCTACTAAAGCATACCTTCCATCCACTAATTAGTACATTTCCACCCATCGAGTCGTGACACAACTCGTCCACGAAGCATATCCTACTCGAAGATTGCATTTAATAATGCCAATTAGACAGTGGTTAAGCGAGCAAAACGAACACTGGTTATAAACGCTGAGGCCTATTTCTCACCTATTATTAAATGATTTTATAAATTCACTCAAGTGCACAGATCTCTTTCATAGGCGACAAAGTTACCATACGAATAACGAGCACTATTCTAATCGAGAGCACCTAACAATTTCAACTGAGCAATTCTATAAAAAAAAAAACAAAACAAAAACAAAAGGCAACGTAATATATCACCGACCAGTTAGTGTCACCAGTCGTCATCAACTACGAAATTCATGATTTTTTTGTCCAATTTTTCAAATTCCCCCGCCACATACGGCAGCGCCCTCCTACGATATTTATTTACAAACAGTATCCTCCTTGCCCCGTCGGGCGATCCTATCGTCGGATTCATAACAAACACATGTTTTAACACACATGTCCTTATTATGTTTGCGTTTATCTGCTGGCCATATTTATCAGCTGTCAAGTTTAAGTGTACTCCAAGGATATGCTTGCATTTGCCGTAAGATCCATCTGTGCTCAGCGAGGCTGTCAGATATGTGAACAACGCGAGCTATCGTGCAGATTTTTTGTGCTCATGTGAAGTTGAAGATTCCGATGCGGACGAGAAACCATGAGGGAATCTGGCACAAATTGAACCTGATGCTTGGGTATAATCTACCAGTCAATCTTCACAGTTTCGAGTGTCCAACGCCGCCAGATCTGTGCTGTGCTCCCACCTGCTGCCGGTAAGATCGGTGCGAACGAGCAGCGGTGGCTGATGTTCTAGTAACAGGCGCGGGCCTGTCGTAACCTCCCCGTAAAATGGTGGTGCTGGTGGTGATCGTGCTGTTGGTGATGATGCTAATGATGATGATAATGATAATAACGCCATGATCGTAGTTATACTGAAAGTGCACGACAGTAGAGTGACTAGCGAGAAGATTCTTTCCGTGTATCGAACGCCTCCCGGTATGCGGAAATCACCCGCGGATTGCGTTTGCTCTTAGGTGGCGATAAACGAGATTCGAACGGGAGTCATAGCACAGTCGAAGCTCAAACCCAAGTTGGAGCATTGAAGTTAGGGTCGTCCTTTATGCGGGATTCTGCTTAGTATTCTGTATGTGCCGTTAAGAAATGACGCCCATGCACGTGCGAGTAGGCACATTTAGTAGGTCACAATTGAAAACTTTATATAGGACACAGTGATCAATAACTGAATCGGCATCGAAGAGATACGAGCACAGATAGCCACCATCACCACAGCCTGATGAATTAGGTGTTCTCATAATCACAACAGTCAGCAATACGTCTTAAATATGATTACTTCTCCTAGCATATAGATGAATTTGACACCATAATACGTGGTATTACTAGATGAGCAATTTTTAATAGCTCGCTTGAATGGTTGAATGTTTACAGTTGGTGGAAATCATGTACACACACACCTTGACAAGCACACAGCATCTTCAGCTTGTTTTCATCAGCTGATATGGACTATTTGAGAACTTCAGCTAACGCACTATTTATTGCTGTTTTTAATAGTCGATATCTGGCCACACTTACTCATACAAATGACTACTTGATTCCTCTACGAAGGAGTACAATGAAATATTGTCCCTAATTAGATTTTCTTCGGTATACAAACCCAACCCAAGGTGATTCCTTATCTCCCCGCCTCCCGGGGGCCCCGGCGGGGTCCCACCCCATCCATTCACGTTCGCACGTCCTCGATGTATCGTAGGACAGACACATAATAAATATAGAAATAATAACAATCGATGTTATTGCACACCGTTACCTACCTACCTGTCCGAAGGTGTCTGGAATGAGCAATCGAACAATAAGGAGGAAAATAGCTCAAATGAACGAATCTGAAGAGGAGAGAAAGATGCGACTTGAAGCCGACGCCCGACGGAAACGATTGCGGCGCGCTGGTGAAACATTGGCCGAACGACAGCAGCGTCTTGCCACGGCCGCCGAACGTCAGAGGGCACGTCGTGCCAACGAAACGACAGATGAACGTATACGCCGGCTCGCCATGGACGCCGAGCGTCAACGAGAGCGTCGAGCTAACGAATCGCCAATGGACAGGCAACGCCGGCTAGCCATGGACGCTGAGCGGCAGAGAGAGCGTCGCGCGAAGGAGTCCACTGTTGAGCGACAGCATCGGCTTGCAATGGACGCCGAACGTCAACGTGAACGCCGATCAAACGAGTCAACGGTGGAGAGACAGAAGCGGCTTTCATCCGACTCCGAGAGGCACATGGAGCGTCGAGCCAACGAGTCGTTAGCGTCGGTTGAGCAGCGGCAGCACCAACTTGAGCATCAACCGAGGACCTTGGACGCGGCAGAGAGAGCGGAGCAGCTAATTGAGGTAACGAATTCGATGAGAGTATTGTAAGGTTTCAAGGGGGCGTACATTCAGAAGATGAACACGTTTGAGTCTCGAGAGTGTGCTGTATGTGCAGATAATGAGTTTCTGGGGGGTCCGGAAGATATCAAGGGTTTTCTACACTCGGAACAGGGAGAGGCTCCGAGTATTGTAGTTCATAGAAGCGCTACTTGTACTCTCGAGGTCCTGAACATCAGCAGCACTAGAGTGCTGGTCGAGCTGATAGTATAGTGATATGCTGTATAAGATTAATGTTAGTAGAAAGTTGAAGTGAACGATGACAGTAGTTAGCGTATCTATGTACTAGCTTTATTCTCATGCTACCGATCTCTGACTCGAAGTAGCTAACAAGCATGAACGAACAGGTAGTTCTGCTCAGAGCATGTGCAGTGTCCAATATATATTTGGATTGGTGGCTGCATCAGCGTATTGAACTGATTTACCGTTTTCAGCCTAACCAGCCAAGTAGTAAGGAGCAACCAGGGGCAAACGTTGAATCATACCGTCCTATATATGTACCCTATATACACGCGTGCTCTGCTGAGAAACAGAGAATAAGAGAGAGAGACACACACACACACACAAGTACCAACGAATAGAAGACCTATTCATAGCGGCGGTGGTGTTAAATGTTCATGTTCACGTTTGTCGTTCATGATTCAGGTGAAGTACAAGGTGGTAGCTATGCAGGATGAATCCGTGGGCGAATTGATCAAAGCAACGCCCGACATTTGCTCCATGACCACGACTAGCGTGGGTGGCACGCAGAACAACTGTGGTGAGACGACAGTGAAAGCGGAATACGGCCCTGAGTTGCAGTACCTGTACGAAGACTACTCAAAGTTGTCAGGTCTGAATAGACGGCCGGCGTCTCTGGCGTGGCACCAATACCATACGATTCATGTGCGGGCGTTACAAGTGCCGATATTATCCACCACTTCAATGGTAAGTGTCTGCAATATATATATATATATATATATAGGAGCCCAAGTAGCTGAAGGGAGCTACTAGAGTTCGCATGTCCGCTGTCTCAATCGGCTGGTCAACGGCGTAAGGGCTATTTCGGATTTGTGGGATTCTTCAAATACCGACTGTTCCGAATCCTTGCGGATCTCTTATAATTATAATAGATGATGTATTCACAGAAATTGACTTACCCGTCGGATCAAAAATACTTTCAGGCGCCTGACTCGAACACTCAAGTGGTTACAGTGGCGTCAACTCCTGCAGCGTCCTCGATTGGTGAACATACGCCGGGCGTGGAGCTCGTCGCTAAAAATCATCCAACCCACATCGTCACGCAGGAGTAACAGATTGGATCTCTGCATTCGGAGGCACATGACATCCTCTATTAAATACTTTCAGCTCTTCAAAAAACGCGGAGCATATCGTACCCCGAATGACGAACTGATCCGCTTGTATATATAGATATATATGCACTGACATATGTTCTCATCTGAGGTCGGTTGGGTTAACTGACCCCGGAATGGTTTCGAGTACCAGTTGAACAAACATGACAATATTGTAATCTAGGCCACATACATGATCTTCGCTTCGATGCCATTTAGTGATCTTGTAAAGGCTACAAAACACGGCAAAATGTCTTCGATGAAGTGTTCCACTGATTCCAGCTTCTGGCCCAACCCCCAGATCAGTGCAAGCAGAACGTCTAACGAAATCACTTGACGTACGGTTTGTAAAAAGAAATGTTCTTTTAAGTTGCCATAATGACCGTTCGTTGTACAGTTCTGGCATATAATACGAAGGCCCATTTAATGTTACGCTGTTTTTAGCTACCTTGAACATGATATTTCCTATGTTCTATCTGAATTTTCTTCCATATTGTATGCGAAGCCCAGTGTCCCCCGAACGGTGACTGAGAACGCTGTCTCTTACACTTACAGAACAAGATACGGAAAATGGTACCAGTTGAATGTTACGAACGCCTTGTAGACTCGGTATATCCTCCTGATCTCATGATCTCCTGAGAATGGTCGTTTTTTTCCCCGGGGCGGAGTCGCCTCCCGTGCCGCTGGAGACGGCCAGTCGTCTGGTATTGCTGAGGAACGCGGTGAAGTCGAAAGGCGTGGGACAGAATACTGACTCCACTGTCCGCGCCATCTTCTGTATAGACGATAATCCTGCCGCTGCGATATCAACATCGATCATAGTGAATTTATTACGATCACGGTTGTAGGAAAGAATGTGTTGATTCATTTAATCATTTCTGTAGATTAATAATAATAATGATAGCATATTATTCGAGAAGAACAGACCCCCATTTCGTCGGCTGAATGCTCAAAAAATACGCATGTCTGACTATTTGCGCTATTCCCTTGTGCGTTCAGGAGCAGATCGAGTGTACACAGCTTACGTTAAAGTCTCCACTGGGGAACACAATATGCTTCGGAGTTCATTCTATAGATCAGCTGCTGTTAAGAAATGGTTGCTTGAAAAGCCCATCCACACAACGAAGTGCGACTCCTTGTCTCCAATCTAGGTTGCTTATCATTAAGATCTCCAGAGGCGATCAGAGAGCACAAAACTGTGTCGCACAGCACGAAACTTCCCCTTGGGACACTCGTTTCGAGCGGCGTCGCAAAATTGAACCTAGTACGCTACGCTGGCTCTGCTCGTAGGTGTACGTGGAGCGCTTTTTTTCATATAGCATTGTGTTAGCAGAGACACGCCTCATGCGATCCTAGTGATAGAGTTCTGAACAGGGTTTGTGCTTTCGAGCAGGCAATGAATACAGTGATGAGATCAGCTAGTAGCTAAGCACGCGGGGTCTGTTGTAGCCAGAGCTTGTTATGTGACACCGTGAAGTAGTGATGCCCTGAACATACATGTAATAATAGTAATGATAATAATAACTATCATAATATTAACATTAAAAATATTTCAGAACTACAGGAGACATCTAGGTTCACGTAAATTAGCCAATTTCGTAAGAACTCTACAACAACAATAAGTTTCGATCATCGTAGATAAAGTAAATATCTTGTATAGTAGTCGATGGATTTCGTATTTGTGTAGAGATACAATCCAATAGCTATATATCTGTATGTATGTGTGTGTGTATGCTAATTTGTTATATACTTAAAGCTCACGTTAAAGTGATGGGGATAACATATAAGGAGAGAATCTCATGTCAAATGAATGACAGCTGCCGGTGTCAATGGGGGGGTGAGGGGCAAGCAGCGAATCCTGAAGGAGTACCTTGGTACCGCTAAATCGTCGTTACTTACAATGTCGAAATTTAATAGATAAGTCCAGTACTCGGGGTTATGGTTGAAGGTTGCCGAATTCACTGAGGAAAACGAACATGTACATAAATCCACACGAGTAGCCACAAAAATTGAATTAGTTATGAATACTAGCCAATTAACACCTGGGACTGTACCTCTTTCACTAACTCGCCATTTCGCCTATCGATTACGCTTGACCACTCAGTTGTGAAAGGTGTTTCTAAACGTTACTCCTGTGAAATGTAACTAGGGCATTGAGTTTAAGTTTCGTTTCAAAAAAATCCATTCATTATTAGGCGCGGCGAGAATGTGTAATGAACGCCAGGGCGTGTCTCGAATATTTGACTCGAGTACGCCCGATATAATGAAATGTTTTATAATGTCCTAATCAAAATGTGAAGGCCAATGGCATAAAAAAAGTATCGTAAATATTTCTTTCGACGTTGACAATAAAGATGGAGGTCTTGTTGAAGTGACTTGATTTTCAATTTATCTTGATCTTATAGGTTGTTAATGGCAGCCATTGCTAGAGTGAAGCATCGTGGACCACGATGTTTCAATCAAAAGGCATTACGCCAAAAATTCGTATTTACGCTTTTTTTTTGAATTTGTAGAAATTCACTTCCTGACAGTATCAGACAGACGGTGAGTCCTGAAATGTTCGCCAATTCAGTGAAAATACTTCGCCCTGTCTCTCTTTATCGGGCCTTTAGACGGTCCTTAAATATATCCTACAGTGGCCTATGGCCACTATCATATTTGATCAGCTGGTTCCACTTTCAATATTACACAACCAAAGCTGAGAAGCTTTGGTTAGCGGTTACGCGTACAATCAGGTCTTGTTTATAAACGTACAGTCGGATGGGGACCAATTCAAATACTTTGCCGGGTACAAGTTTCAACACGTGGCTTATATACAGCGGATACGCCTTTGGTCGGTCAGCCACTTTATTTTGATAAGACATTGTTAGTCATATCCTGAGTGTGCAACGTCTCTAGCTGAATTCGGCTTGTCAGTAAATGAGAAATGCGTGCGCGCATTTTTCGAAACCCTCTATTTCCATATATTTCTATTTCTCTACACGTACAGTTAGGTACAAACAATGGCAGAAAGTCGACTCGTGTACTTCGCGTGTTTCAATGATCGCAGTGTCATACACCATATTGTGATATACCTACATGATCTTGTCATAATCTGTAATATTTAAACTCAGTGTACACTGTCTCAATTAATAAAGGTGCTTTGTATAAATTAGATACAGTGTTGTTTCTTCTAAATTTGACGCCAGTTGACTCTACGCCCACCCCTCTTCTATGTTAATTCACTGGACGTTCCTGACCTAAGACCGTATTTTGAATCGTCAACGGACACAATTAGCGCTTTTCTGCCTTGGGTTGTTTTGCTGAGTGCAGCTCGTTCTAATTGAGGCATAATATCATCACACGTTCACACTGAGCCATATAGCGAGCTTGTGGCGAGATTTAAAGAAAAAAAAACAGCACGGGCACTTATGGACTCTAAATTTCATCGACTTTATTCAGGGGATCGGATAGCTACATCTGACGACTTTATAAAATGGCTATTTCTTAAATGGCGTTTGCTTATTATTAAGTAGACAACAGGCTTGAGATTAGAATAACCGCAATGTGCACGAGATGGGACGTCATCTGCCTCGCTGTTATGTTACAGACAAGTATAAATTGTGAATGCGTGTTTGTATGAGTACTGTCTCGCATTCATATTCATTGAAATCGCACGCTGAACAATTACACTGTACGCTGCTATTTTTGTTTGGTTAACAGCTCTCAGGTTCCTGATTCGAGCCAAACGTCTATTATTAACTCTACAACAATTGATGTATCTGCACAATGCGCGTAGACGATTCGCAGTTGTCAATTAATTACGATGTCTCTACCGAGTTCGGAGTCCCGCTACGCGACATGTAAGAGAACTTCCTGTAATAATCCAATAAACTTTTACCATTACCTAACTACGATCCATGACGTTCTTCGTTTCGAACGAAGACCGAGATCTCACAAAGCAGCTTACTCTTCTTCTCTTCGCACGACTGGAAAGGATCTCATCGTGTTCGGTGCCATCCAATACAAGCTGCCTTTGCAAGTAAGCAACACTAATGTCAATCGGATTTGTACGTTAGCTTACGATCCACTTCATGTATCAAGAACGAACACAGACACACACAACAATCAATGGACAAGCGCATGAGTCGGATTACCGGGCAGCCGGGTATAATCGTTGCGTAATAGTGTGTGCTCTTCTGTGCACATATCGAAAAAAAAAAGTACCAATTCTCGTTCATGCCTCTAGGGATAATTCGATGAAAAATGTTAACGCTATTCACATATATAATTCTTTGCTTGCTCTCCCTCTCTGTGGAGTGCTTAGTTTATTTGCTAATTTCGACGTTTCCCGCCCCACGAGAAGCCCTTCTATGACCATACTCTGTATACTCGATGCATTGATCAGCCTTTCGTTCGGCGGTATCGAGAGAATATTGATATGGGTGATCTCGTGCGTTTTCTTGATTTTACGTTCGGTTCAATAACGATACGGGCGCCAGCAGGGCGACCACGATCTACTTTGACCATTCGGTCGTCAGATACTGTCGGATTCTGTAAGACGGCTGGAACATATAGGAGAACTTAAGTAAATTAATTGCGCTTCCTTTAATTAATAGACGAATAAAGCTATTTCATTGGCATTATCGAAAATAACTACCATATGTAAACGTATTCAATGGTCACTTTATTCCGCTATCCATTGCGCAAGCGATACGGTGATTGTTGACAAATTGAGTCATTTGATGTCCACAGTAGTAGCAATCATTTCTTACTAATTAGTCTTCATACGCGTTGTCGAATCGCTATTGTTTATATATATATATCCTCGTTACGAAATTCCCGTTTGCACCATTTTCTCCCGCTGAAACACCTTCACGAGCATCGTGTGTCGACCCATCTGCCTGGCCTTAATAATAGGCTTAGTCAGCCTCTTAGTTTGATCCTGTCAGTCATCGGAGGCCACTGATTATCATTCTCCTACATCTCATTATCCATCCACGCTGCTAAGTGGACAACTTACCAACACGAATATATATATTTATATATATATATATATGTATATACACAGTCTATCACCACTCGAAGTCACAGCAGAGGAAAATTCACAGGACGAACTGTCAATGGCGTCGCATGAGAGCGATGCCACACAGTCGTTTGCATTTGGTAGATGTCCCATAGACGTCAGCGGGCTCTTTTCGAACAGAAGAAATTGGCCGGTCACACACGTTGCCAATATGGCCGCTCATTTTGGTACAGGTATTAAAACGTGTTGTTTACCACTGACCGGTCACGTCCAAACAAGCGTTATAGCTCGTATACAGGGTGCTCGGAAAGCTGTGCAACACCACGGGGGACTAAGCAACGTTTGACGGTTTCGGGAGCAACGGGTCTGATGCATCATTATGAGGTTTTCGGTTTCAATTTTGTAAACACATATTTATCTATGTATTTATCTCGGGTAGCCTGTAGCGTAACACTTAAACTGAGTAGGCGGGATGATATTAAGACGTGTCTATTTGAGGGGACAAGAGCTCGCGTTGCTTAAAATTCCATCAAATTCTTCAAAATTGCAGCCAATAGTTGACGTTATATATTGTTTCTTGCTTATTCTGCAATACCCACTTTGAGTATGATCTAAATGTATTCTCAGTGAATAAACAATGAAAAATAGATAATACATCAAGGATTGCCTGTAAACCTGTCAACACTTGCTTCCGCTTGGGGTTACAAGCATTTCCTAGCATCCACCATATAGAGCATATACACTACTTAATCGTCACAATTATGATATGACCCTTTAGGGAAGGGGGGGTGGGATGATCAGTTCATAAAGAAGTTTTCCCCGCTGGCCACAGGTTGTTTCAAGTGGTTCCTCACCACCATCTGTATGGAATTATAGCAAATTTCAACTCACTGCCATTGTGTGAGGGCCAACTGCAACAAAGGTACCAATACAACTACTATAAATATGTAGGTAACAATGGCATATATATATATATATATCTGGTTGTACCTGCTTTTTGGAATTGTTGTATACGAGCCTGTCCCGTAGCAGTTTCGCCTTGGCTAATTCATATCCCTGCGGCGGGGAGCTGTGTACCGTATTGACGTTTTGAATTAAAATAGTAGTATACCAATCTTCTTCAAAATAATCATTCATTTTATTACTGATCGCGATTATGTAATCAACAGACAAACAAGCTATATGAATATATACACATACACACGCACACACATGCACGCACAAACACACACGCCATAGTTTGAGAGGTTGTCGCCGATAGCCGATTGGTTGCTACGATAGTTTTTGTTCTTGTTATCATCACGCTGTCACTATTGGTGTCAGCGTTGTACAGGAGCGGGACTCACAATTTCTAACTTCTTCTAATTTTCGATAAATGCCACCACCCATTAATGTTCCGGGGGGCTAGCTAGGCTCGGCCTCCTCTAATGGCGAGGTCTAACGCTACATAACGGCAAGAACACATATTCGAATGAACAACCAACCGTCTATCTACATCCGCAGCAGGTGGCGTGATGCGTGGAAATCTGCAATTTCAGTGCTGGCCGTTTTTATCACCTTTAAGCGGCTTCTTTGTCTTCTGCGGGCTTGCTTTTGCTTGCTAGTAACGTCAGCGACCTCTCAACAACGCTGTTATCCACCTGATGCATACAGGCTGCACGCGTCCATATTTCGCGTGCAGAGTGATAGAGTGATACTCGTTCATCGTACCCATTGCTCAGATTATGGGCTCATGTCAGCTCTCCACGCACGGACGTGGACTGAGCTTCTTTGTACGCTAGTTTCGCCGTCATCGTGACGGCGGCAATCCAAAAGGGGGATCGTCGCAATCGCTCTCAGATCATCATTCGACTTGGCCCTCCTGTCATCGTGCTCCAGTGCGACCATCTGATACCTTCTCATACTCGAAGCGATGGCCCTCCCCCGTTGGAGAGGTTCGTTCTTTCGAAGTCCCGCTTCGTGGTCATCACGATCTGGAAACAGCAAACAGACGTTAAACGAATCAGAGAGAGCGAGAGAGACAGAGGGGTTCCCGGAAGCGTCGAAACGCCGGGTGGAGGCGTGTTACGCGATGTGATGATGCATACACAATTTGTGTGCAATATCGAAATATCCAAAGGCCAACGTCAAGCATCTCATATCTTTCAGAGCGAGACAAAGTTCGTTGCTGCGGGAACGTGCTCAGGCCTTTATCTGATTTCTGGTAAGGATAATCTATACATATGTATATAGATGAAACGTATCGCCTTCCTCGGCATCTGCAGGAACCCTTCGATATTTAATCGGAACATTAGTTGTACGAGTGTGAATGCCGAGTCTGAGCTCGATTTTCAAAAACCCATAATAAATTGCTACATCACGAGAACGAATATCTGAGACAGTCGTCGGAACGGCGGCGGTGGCAGTAGCCTTCGGTCATTCGTATTTTCAAAAAGATGTATGGGAGGGGTGACGTTAAAGTAGCCTCCTAACGGCTGGACCTTCTTGTCGCACCGACATGTCGAAGCACGGGGCCACTGCGAACAAGTAATCATAGATCAGGAATCATGCAATATCGAGTGTCAAAAAACAAACCTGGTTTGTCTGATAGATGAGATACAGTCCCGACACGTAGACGGGCTCCACTTCGCCTTCTTTGAAGTACTCCTTCAATGTATTCGAAAACCGCTTCGAATACTTGACAAATTCACGCCGTCTGTGAAAGGTCGCAACAGCGCAAACAAATCAAACATGATGTTCAGTCCCGGCGTTCACGTCGCAGAAGACCGTTCCATACAGCAGTGTTTCACCACGTGAATTTTCCGCGCTGACTAATTGACCAGCATTTATCTCAGTCTACGGTACAACTGCTTTCGGCATAAGGCTTCTTAAGACGGACCCATGCTTCATAAACGTAAACCTTCCACCGGTGAGAATCGAACCCGTGCGCCAGCCGTCCGTCACAATGTAATATTATATGTGGGCGACTTCTGGCTGGCATTGTAGCTGGTGAGCCGGTGGCCCGATGTGAAGGAGGAAGTCTATGGAAAATATGATTCATTCGCTTACCGCTGCTCCAGAGCGTGTTTTCGATGCGGCGCGTGAGCGGTTACTCCATTGACTGCATCGAGGAGTTTCTTGATTGCTGACGCGATGTCCTTAATCGTGTCGAGAAAGCTCTTACGATCGCCGATCTGATCGGGTACTCTTGACAATACCTGTCGGTAACCACGAACCGTAATGAAGGTAAAGGTAAAGGTAAAGGCTTTATTGGTTTATTAAAGGAGCTGCAATTGTTACAATGCTTAAGCTTTCTTATATGTCACGCAGCGGGGCTCGAACCCCCGGCATCTGGCTTTCGACAGCCGGAGACTTAGCATTGAGATGAAATCAGGGAGAGGTGTATAGTCGTGAGAACCCTTTGCGTCCACCACCCAGTGTAAGGGCTTACCCGATGTTCAAGCATGCGTGAAAGGTGGTGGCGTTTAACGATTGTAAATGAAATCGAATAAACAATCCGCTTTATTAGGCAAATAAACATCTAGATGGGTGACGTGAAGTAATATAGATGTAAGCCAGGGATGCGGTGAAGCCGGAGATGGCAGCTACTTATAGAGGAAGTGTATACCTTTTTAAGATAAACAGCTCTTCTGTTAAGTTCCTGAAAGATCTCCTCGGGCCGGTTGACGCGAAGTTCGGGCTCCGAGTCGGCCAATGTGCCCTGCAATAATTACAAACAGTTGAACACATGAGGGCACTTATTTCGTTTGATACTAAACGGATATCGCCAAAAAGTACCCCCTGTTCAACTATACGGTTCGATTTCTTTCTGGGTAGTATTAATGCGTACGATAGAGCTAGGGTGCTCATAGGCTAGAATATACATCTCAGCTAATTGCGCAACGCGTGAACGGCCCACATTTCACGAAGCTGTATCGATCACTATTAGTGAATTGCCACTGAGGAAAATCTTCTGTAATCGAAAATGTTTATTGATTATAGTTGGGTGAATTCTCCCACGTGCTCCAACGATGCTTAAAAGTGATCTATGAAATTTACACATATTCATTAGAAAAAGAGATCTCAGTGCAGCAACCTCTTTGCACGAATTGATTGCCATTGACAAACGTTTACCTGAAGCCGAAGAAACTGTTCTGTGATGTTGACTTCCCCGTCACTCTGAGTTTCCTGCAGCAATGCACGAACCTAATTCGCATAATAAAATAGATGAACATGTTCTAGTTACTATGTATAGGAATTGCAATAAAGGGAATGGCCTGCCTTAGATAGCTTGTAATCCCTAATTCAAGGTAGGTTTTTTCCTCTAATTGTTAGATGTACATAAGTATATATATATATATATATATGGGTTGAGCTGTTATGGAGTCGAAATACAATTAAATGTGAACTGCGCATTGCCCTAGCTACATGCAACTCGTCGACCGTTCCTATGTCGAGGTCTATCCAATAAAAGCAAGGAGTTTACCAGTTCGAGAAGGAACCCTGGTGAATTCTTCTCGGTCTTTGTCAGCGAGGTCTGCAAGATTTGGGCCGCCGCATTCTCTTTGCGTTCCAGCTGAAACGAATCACACCAGAACAACAACAACAGCAACGACGATGAGTAAACAGCTGAAATTCCTTCGATCCGAAATCGGAACTAGACTATGTATATTAGCGCTGCTGGCGATGACACTGTGAATGTAATTCTGAGGCAGACCGCGAAGCAGAGAGACTCCTGCAGGCCTCCTTCAGCTGAGGAAAAGATCAAGAGCGGAATCATAGAGGTTCAACGATCACCGGTCTTCTGTCGGCGGGGGTCTGACACCATCGTACTTCGAAAGTACAATATAATTCGATACAGATGATGGTTTATTAACGGAACTGTGGGTCGGCTGGCTGTGGGTCAGCTGGGAACATTTATAAGAATTTATAAGAACGGAACCTGTAATTGCTGTTCCATTAATAAACCACCATTTATATTGTATTGTATAATACATAATAAGCGCGTTTGTATACTCTCTCTCGAATGGAGCAACTCAGGCAATAAGGAATCAAACAATACCATGTATTCTATATAATATAAGTAGTAGTAGTAATAATAGTAGCAGGAAAAATTTATATTCCTCACTGTTACTAAAATAAAATAACAACAGAATCTAATTAGCTCCCGTTGTTAGATCGTCCCCCAATCACAATTGTGTGATATACAAACGGGCGCAATGGAACGGGTGTTATCTACCGTTCGTTAAGGACAGTATGAGTCTATGTCCAGCACTAAATCGTCTCAGTTGCGCGCGAAATATAGAAAGATCAACTACGAAACGGAGACATACAGTTGTCGAAAAGCGTCAATGCATAGCAGTGCATACAATATATATATATATATATATATATATACATGCGTTCACCATAAATATGCAGTATTTAGCGTTCATTCATTTTCATTGTCAAGAATGAGAAGGATCAGTATCGGGATGGCGTGATGTATATTCACATATATTATAGATAGGTATATAATACTACATATATGATGTAGACAGATTTGGGCGTTTATACAAAGCAAAAGAACGAACTACACCCGGATAACGTACGCACGAATGTCTAAGCCGACTAATGTCATTTGTATGTCTATTTACGATCATTATTGTCATCGTCTCGCATGTTTATCAGTACATCGCCGATGTGAGCTTGTTCTAGGTGTTTTTGCTGATATGAGCCAGCCCCACAAACTCTTGTACACGTATGTATTCAGCCTGCAGATTTTCACACGCCGGCCCTAGGCCGATCCAGTCGACAACAGGCTGATCCGGACAACGGATGGGGGCGGGGGCTAGTCGGGGCGGGTATCATATATTTATGTAGTAGTACTATTATTATTTATAATGTATCTTTTTACAATTCATCTATTTCTAGTAGCTATACTATTAGTTACTACGAGTAATTACGAAGCAATGCCAAAATCAGTTGTACCGTGGACGTTAAACGTTTGGCTGTGGGTTAGCCCGGAAAATTTCTTTATTAGTTATTACGAGTCACTACCGAGAAAGTACAATAGCACACAACGGGCTGGATGCAAACACCTGACACGTAGATGACGACGACGACGATGACAGGTCTTTCATCGTATCGAAAGCTTTGTCTTTCTATAATATATCTCCTCCGATCGCTCTGACGAATCTGCCTCTTTCTATCTTTGCCTTTGTCAATGGCCGTCTCTGCGTGTGTGTGTGTGTGTGTTATACGTGCTATACGTGTGTTATACGTGTTTATATGTCGTTGTTCCGTTGCACACCTCGTGACTTGTCCTCGCCTGCGTTTATCTCCCTATTTTGTGTGTGTTGATTACTCAGTTTGACAGCTCGTATGCGGCTCGCAGATGCAGGTCGTATTTATCGTGTGTGTGTGTGTGTGCGCCTGTGCATGTGCATGTGGACTGCTTGGCACAACACGCCCTCTTTACTCGGGTCGGTATCGTAAGATAAAAACACTTGTTTACCTGATGACCGACAAAAGGCATTTCCACATCCACTGGATGTACATATACTCAAATAGAATACACTTGACACGTGAATAGATCACATGCGAACGTTCACGCACGCTGATAGCGCGCACGAATTAGTATAGGCAGTTATTCTCAACCGGCGACGTCAGCTAAATCGCCAAGAATGATGGTGACGATAATGATGATCCTAAATCAGATTATACGTGTAAGTCCAATTGGGTAAATATGTGGATTGACTCAAATATGTTCATATATATATGTGTGTGTGTGTGTGTGTGTACGTCTTCGACGGATACGGATGATCTCATCTATCTATTTATAAGTTTAATTCATAATACAAAATATGACTAGATCAACTGCATTGCAAAAATGTGTCTTCGAGGTAATTGTTTCAAGTGAATTTCACATCTCGTGGATGATATGCGGCTCTTTACATATCCACACCTCACAAGATCTTACACAAGACATCCCAGATGGCATATTTAAATAAACCTTAGGCCATTCAAGAACGATTTTACTGCATGATATGATGTCACCAATTAACAGGCGTAAATCAATTCCAAACATTTAACAAATGTATGGGATACGTGGACGAACGTGTTCGTTTAGGAAACACAAACACACACACACACAAAACAACACAGATTCTGAGACATAATTTTAATCGATATTATATCCTGTTTTTTTGCGAGTCAAGTGTGCACGTCACCAAACACCCGTAGCTGAATCAATATTAATCGAATTTATTCGACCTCTCCTTTTCTGATTTTCTTTTCTTCGCTACGGATTATATTTTCGTTTAAGTCAGCGTGTTTCGGCTGAGTACCCAGCTAGCAAAGATTACAAACAAACTGATTTCTCACAAGCCCTCCACAAAAGAATTGAAACCTCACTGCTAGGCGCTTGAATGCATCTGGCCGATTGCGGTTGAACCGAGCTGTCATATTGTCAGCTGTTGGCACCACCAGCGAAGAGTGCCCCCTACCGTCGAACGCAAATAGTTGTAATGACATGTATCTCGAGTCAGATAAGATCATTTGACCTCTACCCTATCCCGGCATTCGCTATGTAGCATCGATCGATAACTCTCGCACAACATTCGCTGTTCCGAGGGAAAATCCGCCGATCGCCACATTCGGGAATAAAACAATTCCATCTGACCGGTGGGTCAGAGTTCCCCTAGCGGTCGGATGAAGTATCTACTTTCTGAGACGAAAAACGGATACTGAATCGATTGGGTGGGGGGAGGGCTTAAACAGAGAGATGCCGCAGTATATCTTTTATTCTATTTCATGGCAAACGTTGAGACATAATTATCGATTTTATATCTATAATGTATATTTATTTGAATCACGGATAAAGCTGCATTCGCACGCTCGGCAGAAGCAGGCGCTAGCTTCCGTCAACGACAAATTGGCGAACGTTACAGCAGCATGCTTGAACGGGGGAAAGTTGAAAATGTTTGGAGCCAGGAAGTATTAACTTTCTTCGGCCACTGCGAAGATGACTGACAGTATTAACCACGTATAACCACGTATTAACCATCCAGTAACTAGCCACGTGTAACCGTACTGTGGAACACGCATGTATTGCTTTGAGGTGTCGTTTGACGAATGGCGAGCTTTGTCGTACGGCAAAATTCTCTGGTGGACGATAGCGTGTCATGTAGAGGGAACTTACTCCGAGATAAAAATAAGCGAAATCGGTTATCACCAGTGTTTCGGCTTCTGTTTATTTTGCAGCGGTAATTCCCGGAAGGCTACCGATCGATCGGTGCATTTTCCCTTAATAAACTATACGAAATAAATGTTTCCGGGATAAAACGTCGTGCACCGCGTAACAAGGTACATGCGCACACACACACACACACAGGCACGGATTATTAGACCATTGTTGTATTAGTAATCCAAATTTGTCGAATCATATTAAAACTGCTATCCAAGCTCTAAATTATATTATATATATATAAACGTAGAACGCGCTTCAAAGTACGCCCATGATTCAGACACGTACGAGAAATGGTTTCCCTCTCTCATTACAGGAGATGTTTTCTAATTAGCAAAGCACAATAACGAATTACTTACTCTCACATTGTTCTATCAGCAGGTATCACAAACTGGTCGTTAGCAATTTCGGCTTACGATAATCGTTATTGTTATCATTTAATGTCAACTCAATTCAAACCACTCGTTTATTAGCCAACATGGTGTGGTATAAGTATTATCATTATTAGTATTATGATTATTATTATTATTATTACAGCATCATATATTGTTAATCAGCACTAGCCACGATCTCCGATGATTCCGAGTTAACAATATTTTCCAACCGGAGGCGCGTGCAATGCCATCTACGTCTCTTTACCTTTTCGAGAATCGGCTTGACGAGTACAGGCATAAGGAGTGCGGCGAGCGGCACATCTTCATTCATGGCGCTTGTTATTTGGCTGTGTATATCCAAGGAGCTTGGTGGATTGTACACCGAGACACGTTTCCACTAGCACGTAGGCAGTCAAGTAGGCCACAAACACATAGGATTCTCCTCAATACGCACACCTATCAACGCCGATCTATTTATTCGTGGTTTTGCGTATCGGGCCAAAACGGTTAAGGCTACCAGACAGGCGAGAGCGAGATCTACCAATGTCGCTAGCCCACCCAGCCTTTTCCCAGTTTTCCTCTTGTTTTCAGTCAACACCGCAGGAAGACAGGTTTACAGAGAAACTTCACTTGAGGCGAATTCGAACTTCGGCATCAGACCACGTTGCTATGTCCGCATAGATGGGCAGCCTACAATGCAGGGGATGCTCGATACGCGTTCACACCTTTGCAACCTTTTGACAGGTCTTTGACACGCGGTTTGCCCCTATTGGCGTCGTCAGACACGAATTGGCTTAACCAGCTGAGTATGAGAGGATATATCTCTCTCTCTATATATATATATATATATATATGTATATCTCTTTATATATATATATGCATATACGTATGCGTATTAGACGATCACTTATCGCGTAGCTCTTCTCTCTATTGACCTCGCTTCGCTGTTGTTCCTGTCCGGACAAACTGGCCGATTCCTGATGAACCAACGAACAACGATATGATATGCAGGTCGATTATTGCCTTCTGATTCAATCAACGTTTCCTACAAATCCGCACGAAGACAGAGGCGGATACATGGTACACATCCAGCGTCAAATTGGCACAACATCGAGCTGTACGCTTACTCGAACACAATGACGATCACTCGTCCAAGAACGAAATCACAATCGTAGAAACAGCACACCGGACGATGCTACACCTGCAGCAGCTCAGCGCCAGCCCAACAGTTTAGCTGCGAAATGATTCGTGCTGTCAAAACGCAGATCGAATCTCAAGTTGCCATCTAAACTGACGGAAGGTGGTCGACCACCAGCGGTGGCAATAGCAGGAGCAGTAATCTTGCACAGGAGGCTGTTGCTGTTGTGCTGCTGCTGATCAGGCTGTTGCTACTGCACCGTGCTGCAGTTCATGTGGTGATGCTACTGACCAGGACGAGGGGGAGGAGTGACAACGACCGGATTACGGTCGCACTCAGGGTGTTGTCTATCGAATACCGCCGCTAATGATGAGAGACTCGTCCTCGTCGTCAGCTGATCGAACCGAGCAAGAAAGCGGAGAACGGTTGGAGCAGTGCTGGACGTGGAACGGCGGAGGCGCTGACAGAGGCAGATCTACACAACCGACCACACGGCGGCACATTCACACGTCGTGGATGATGATTGTGGTGGGGTGGCGCGGCGCGGCGGTATAGTCTGCGGTAGAGGCATCATTCGCGATGGGACAATATACGAGGATAAAAAATATATCGTGGTCATAGTTGTATCAGCAGTAGCAAAATATGATTAATAATGGGCTAATAATGTGCGTTAATAATAGATTGGGCTAGGACAATCATCGAATTGAATTGTATTTGTAGCTGGGCAAGATGTCTAGGCAAGGATTGGATTGCATTACGAATTAGGCACGGAACGACGATTGTTGAAAAATGTTGCAGCAAGTAACTCAGCCTCTGATGTCACATCCTGCTTTGTATAGCAATGGCCTCCTGTCCCTGAGTGGAAATTACGCCGTTTGAATAGTCAGACTATAATTCTGTTAGATGTTGCAACCGTTGCATGTTTACATTCAATGGGTCCGTCTTATGCGGCACTGCCGGAAGCAGTTGTACAGTAGACGCTGAATGTCTAAGGCGGAGAATCAGCACGGAAAATTAACTTTGGATGTGAAGTGAGGCTAAATGAACGCCGGTGGTCTGGTGATACCTTGATCCGCAAAGGGGTTTCCCGGTTAATTTAGCAATCATTAGTACAAACACGCTGTCGAGCTAAAAAGGTCTTCGATATCAATACAACTAATGAATGACGAACACCTCGAAATCATAACCCATAAAGAAATAATACGGATTTTTTTAAAATATAGCTTATGAAGCAGGGAACCGCGTAAGAGCAGGCATAGCGCCAATCAATCTTCGAGGCTGTTCGAGGATACGCTATAATCATTGCTTAAATTGCGTGTGGAAACATTAGGATACTGATGCACATCTCATGATTGTGAAGGCCAAATTTTTTCCCATGAGGGGGAAGACCATCGAGCTGTTGACCGTCAAATCCGGAGCTATGAGGTGCGTAGCGTTCTAAAGGTCACATCGCTAATTGTTAGTTCACATATTACATACTGACAACATGTCTAATTCAGCGTCGACAGCTTCGGCACTAATTCAAGATATATTTCAAGATTTCCCTGGCCAAGTTCATCAATTCGCTTACGAGCTTCTGCAATTAGTCAAAACGGAGACAGGGCTCCCGCGAAGCGCCCACATATCATAGGCTATGTGTATAACATAATTGACTAACACTGCAATGTATCAAGTCACATTGAGAGCGTTATCTCCCATTGCGGCCGTCGGCTGTATATACTACCACACATCAGTGTTAACTTATGTGGCCCATCGTCAAACGAAAATTTTACGTCTCAAAACTTTCAGTGGCTGAACGCAGCCAAAGAAACAGTCAACGAGGAGCATCAACGATGACGCTTACAACGAATACTGAAAGGATGACATTCTACAACTAATTACTATCTAAGGATAATTAAGGATTGCTTCAAAACCTACCTGGTGGTTCCGAAGAAAATCGGGGGCGAAGTGGGTACACGGTAACGTGCAGAAAAAAAACCGGATGAAGGGCAGATCTACCCTATACGGTCGACGAATTGTATTCGCTAATGACACAACTTTGGACGACGACTGCGCACCAGCTACATGTCACTCAGTTGTATATGGGTTAATTCAAACGACCAGAATGGTATAGACGAGTATATTTTTTGTTAGCAAATACATACGTTACATGAGAATGGGTATGTTTGATATGTATCACAGTTCCAATAGTCGACCGACAGTGATTCTGCATCTGATTCTGATTCCTGTCAGACGCTTTGGAGAATCTTTGGAGTGTTTTTTATCATCTTTCTTTATCTGAAGATTTTCGCCAGGTACGAGGAAGGAAGAGAATAAGCAAAGGTGGCCGCGACAGGTCCTCCTTATAGTAATACCCGAACGGTTATTAAGAGCTGAGGTGTCTGTCACGTAGGGGAACAGCTAAGGGAAGTAGACGCTTCAACAGTGGTGAGTATTGACTGTGCACATCGAGTCAATCGTTGTTGTTGTTGTTGTTGCTGCTGTTATTATTGGCGAGCACATTTCTATCAAGATACACGCTTCTCACACTATTCATCAACGCCTCCTCACGATTCGAGGCCGGTGAGCCGCCCGCTGACGAATGTTTCCAGCTCCGACAGAGATCATCGCCCTCATTGTTTTGAATACAAGTTCGGGATGAAGGGTGCTGAGCCAGAGAGGGACTAAAAAGAGGCTAGCGAGAGACAGACAGAGAGAGAGAGAGACCGTAGGGGAAGGCCGTTTGTGTCCGATCGCTCCATGAACCTCTCGTGCAAGCCCTCTCCATCAGCATTAAGGGCCACCAGGTGAGCCTGATCAGATGTTTTCTCCTCTGCCTGGCTGGTGAAGGTGTTATGTTTTTGTGACGCGAGGAGGGATTTGCATGTTGTCGTTCGTAAACAAAAAAACAAATATATATAGAAATGATATGTTTGTGCGATTCTCGTTTTGTCGGTTCATACGGGCATAAGTAAACGACTGTTTGATGTGAATAGCTAGAGACGTCGCTGCGCTAGTGAGACGTCAAGGGTGGTAAACTGCTTGACAACAGTGTCGAGTCGAACCAAACGCATTCGCTGTGTCCCTGCTCGTTGACCGGCGAAAGGCCCCAGCCGACTCGTTTACGAGGAGTGTGTGTTAGTGAGTGACTGAATCAATGTCGTCAGAGTGGACAATTAATCAACAATATTTTATGCGTACTACGTCGACGGTCAGGACTTTGTTATAGTTTCGAGCAAAATTTAACTCTGAGGTAAGCTTCTTTATTTTTATGAAAATATTTTCCAAAGTCTGTTAGTGCAGTCATTCACGCCCCGTTCGGCGGATGGCTCCTCGTACGTTCTATTGTGTTGTAGAGCGGTTCTGTTGTTAAATTAGAGCCGGCAAGGTTTTTGCATTTTAGGGGGATTTTAGTCAAGCGGGAGAGACCATGTGCGTGGAGGTGTGGCTGAAAATGGAAGACGAACGAATTGTGCCGATAGCACATGCTTCATCAGCTTCGGCATGAGTTATATATTTTCTCAAGTATATGTTTACAGAGGATAGGCATGCTTGTAAATAAACCTGTAAGAAACTATAATTTACTCAATCGGTGTAACATAATCTACGAGTACAGTGTCATTGATTATATGAGGTCCATAAGAAAAACATTTCGATTGTGCCTGAAAGTGGCCTCCACAATTGACTCGAAATGATCTGGGTCCTAAAGGCGCTCAATTCGAAATACTTCATAGATTGTAGTGTTTTTCGTCTTTCGAGGCGCACTTTGGTTCGAAAATACTCCTTGGCTTAGGAGAAATATGTCAGTTTAATTTATCGATACTTATCATCAATTACACGCTTCTTTTCCGTAAACAAAGCTCTACCACGGATATTGTTTATTCCACCCTGAGTCAGTTGGTCATATTGTCGTGTGGGTTTCTGCAAACGAAAGATTCTACCCCTATCGCGAGACAAAGTGGCGACAAGATGCCGAAGCTCTCTGAACTTTCTCAGAGTACAGGACATTTGCGTGCTGCTGCTGCTGCTGCACGCTCATGACCTGCAATATTTGGGCCGTAGTCTTTCAGCATTCCTTTATGCATCTCTGTCACCTATTGTGAGTATTTTGTACGAGGCCACGATGACTTGTTTCGATGACTACGTAAGATCTCTCGCATTGCAACTTCGATTCCTTTAATTCTCATACAGAGAAGAAACTGAAGCGGTGCAAATGGTTTCCGGTGCGAATCCCGCAGGATACATGTCTTTTGAAGTTAGAGACAGTAGGACTGGTGCATGGCAGTAACAACACCTCCAGGGTAAAAACACACACTTGAAAATAAAACCAGTACGTAAAGCGGCCGTTTTTCCGAATATCATGTGTTGGAGCGTGTGTATCGACTGATTTTCTGAATCCTCTATAGATAGTCAGTAGAGAAAAGGTGTCCCTTGTCTATGAAGGTTCGATGTGAAGGCAAGAATGGAGGTATCGAGCATGCTGAAATGCAGGTAAATTGAAAAATAACGATTCTTATTGACTTCAACTATGCAGTGGTCGGCTGGACAGGTGATCCGTGTCAGACGTAGTCGAGCTGAAGACAAAGATGTCTACCTTCTCGGAGGAGTCTCTTGTAAAGCGCCTCAAGGAACTCAATCAAACCCAACAAGCTATTGAAACGCTGAGCTTGTGGCTTATTCATCACAGGTATTTTGATTGCATGCCTCATTTGACTGAGCTTATAGCGGTTGCGCGATAGCATACAACAGATGTGGGTATTTCGAATGTTAAACATTATATGGGTAAATTTTAGAGGCTGAGCCAATGTAGGGTTTATCATGCTATTCCTCATAGAGTGGACAAAACCCCGCAAAGCACATAAATGAGCATTTATCTATGTATATATAAAAAGGAATAAGCTTGTAACATCAGCAGTGTTTGCGATGGCCAAGAAATTTCCAATTACTAAGGGAACTCTTTGCTTCTTTAGGAAACACCATAAGCGAATTGCGGAAGTTTGGATGAAGACTCTGCTTGACCTTGAGAAGGCCAGCAGAAAGGTTAGTGTGAAAGCCTAAAGTGCATTTTTCAATACTTTTACCATGTTATTAATTATCACAAAAACAACAATTGCGTATCAACCAATAATGCACATTTTTAGATATCGTTTCTCACTAAATCACCGAATTTATCCACCCTTAAGCTGTTATTGTGTGTGGTTATTTTTAATATGACTGCATTTTTAATTCATATCTTGGTCATATTTAAAAATGAGCTCTCCTGGGCGTCGCGTCATCTTTTGATGTCCACGAGTCATGTACGAATAATCGAAAACACGCTGACCTTATCTATTTTCTTTACAGCTCACCCTATTATATCTCGCCAATGATGTGATTCAGAACAGCAAACGTAAAGGACCCGAATTTTCAACGTCGTTCATAGGTGGGTGTAAAATGTAAGATGTGATAGCAAATTTACTGATAAAATACTTTTCAGTGACACTTTTTCTAAAATCCTTCTTGATCACATTTCTCATCAACTTAGTTCCACCTGGGCTTCACGACCCTGCATATTCGAGAAAGTTTTCTTGTAAAGTCATCTCGAGAACGAAAATATCACTCGTATTTTTATTGGGTTTTTTTTCATTTAGGGGCATAATAATGTGCATCAGCAAAATGAGAACTATAAAAAATGTGTCTAAAAAAGTTATACTGTCCGAGTATTTTGCTTTCCAAAGCTGAAAACTTTCAGTGGAGGCCTTTTATTTTTTGTAAATCTTAGCTGTGCTCACACATCCGCAGCTGGATTCTCTAGTCTCTTTCTTCGCCACGTTCAGTTCTAATTTTTCCCTTGCCAACTCTGTCTCTGTTTTCCATAACCGATTATGGTCCGATTTCGAATCGACATTTTCAGATCCACTGGATGCTGCTTTTCGTCATATGTACACAGTGCACCCAGCCGAAGAGAAGGTACGATGTTCCTAACACCCGACTATGTTTAGTTAAGATAAATTTGTAAGATATAAATATAACTTTAATCGTTGTTTCGATGAGGTCACTTATGTATGTAATATATCTGGACATGTATGTACTTTGCTACCGAAAGCATCGTCAAGATTGGCCGCGTTTCAATTTATCTGTTTTGCACTAGCCAGCCACCTTAAGTTAATTTGCATCAGTGGATAAGGGAGACCCGTATGCAGCGCTCTGCGAAAAACAAGCGGATGTTTTAATAATCGCCAAGCTTCTTTCCTTACTATTTGGTTCATGCGGTGGCGTGTGAGGAGTACATATCAAAATAAATGTAGGGTGTTGGATGCATACTGTGTAACACTGTAAAAAGCATGGTCCGCTTAAGGAATCGTCGTGGAAACATAACTTCAACATTGTCATATGTACATATATATATATATATATCTTGGCGTCTCTTGCCCGCTCGAAGTATCAGTAGTGAGCGAGCCGATAGAAGAATTGTGAGAAAATTAGTTTATTTTACCTTGTGTTACCTCATGAAATCATTGAGTTCTTTTCATTATACTTGTCTATATGCTTTTAGGCCGAGTCTATTATTAGTATTACGACTGCTTTATCTATTTTTAATTTAAGTTAACGTTCGCTTCTATAGGGAACAGTTAGTATAATTATTCCGGAAGTCTAGATTTTGCTTCTAGCACAAGCATTAAGTTCGTAACATTTGACTTCCTAGTTCCCTAAATCTATCTTGTCTATCGTCGTAATTGCCTGTACCATGACAATGGCACCTATGGATTGGCCGAAGATACAAATTAATTAAAGAAATGCGCTATTTTACCTATTTGAGAACTGGGACAAAATGGCTCTATAAAAAGTAAATAGACAATACACAAAGAATGTTTGAAAATACTTAAACTGAGTATTTAGAACGGTCCTGTCTATCTGCGTTTAGATCCTGGGGAGTATTGGCCGTATTTTGACGATTTGGAGGGACAGGCGAATCTATGACGAAGCCGTGATTGGACGATTTGAAAAACATAAGGCTCAGCACGTGAAGTTACAACAGGAAAAGTCCAATACGCCGGCCGGAGACCAGCTCGATAGCCCTGCCCACAACTCTAACAGCCATAATAACGGAGATCAGAAACGCAAGGTCAGAAAGGTCTGTAACGGATTTCCTATTAGATATTATAAATAGTCTAGATATTATCAAATTACACTGCAAACTTTGGAGAAGATAAAGTATTGTAGTAAGTATATTGGTTAATAAATAATACAAAGACAATCTACATTTGCCGAGCAGCAAGATAGGGAAGAACTCTGGAAGCTTTCTCGAAAATTGAAGGAATGTTGCCGAAAAACAGATATGGAATATTATCATCCTAGCCATAATGCTCATGAGTATATTCGTTTATACGACGTGTAAGTGAATACGTTTATAAGACGAGTCTATTTCAATTTCAATGATATTAATATATTTAGGCGTTACTGTAGGA
Organism: Stratiolaelaps scimitus; assembly: GCA_019614645.1. Lineage (NCBI taxonomy): Eukaryota > Metazoa > Arthropoda > Arachnida > Mesostigmata > Laelapidae > Stratiolaelaps > Stratiolaelaps scimitus. The sequence continues at coordinate 1,350,971 of JABWDB010000046.1, forward strand.
TCTTTTCACTAACATTTCGTCCTTAATCCTGGGAACGATCTAAAATGTCTCTTTTTTATGTTAAATCGAATTACAGTCTTCGGCAGATTCTGGTGTTCCTTCTTCGCCCACGGCTACGCCCGATCACAGCGCGCACAAAAAGTCACGACCATCACTGTCGGTGACGTTTAACGGCGAGGCCGATCTTAATGAGAAGATCGCTCAATTCCAGAGTAACCAAAAGGGCAGCCGGAGTAGCAATTTCGAATTAGACGTTCTTCCCGATGATTTCAAATCGCCGGAGCATGGTGAGGTAAGCATGGTCATCTGTACAGTGCCCGCATAAAATGAGGTAGACCAAACTTCGGTGGAGAATTTGCTAAGTTGTCTAGCTTTCCGGTCGTCTGCCTCGCGTGTTTAAGTGGCAGCGTCTTGATGTAATGCATTTTTCAGTTGTGTTGTAAACATTTTTTCACAACTTTTTAAAACTTTGATTCCGATGTTACCTCGTGTAGGCTCGGTTTGCCCCTCCCAATACATAATAATGTCCGTTCATGTTTAATCTACAGGTGATACGGGCAATTCTTGCGCTCGAGAATGCGTCATCTACCGACGCAGCGATTCGGGAGAAAATCGCGTCGCTTCCCCGCGAGGTCAGCGACGTCGCCCTCCTACAGAAAGTCAACGATCAACACACGCTCGACTCACTTCGTAAGCAGGTAACTGTAACGGGAATGGTGAGCCGCCGTCAGAGAGATGAGCATTAGCCACGCAGCCACATGCCTCTATGTCTAGCTGGTCGTGTTTATACCGGTGTGTATATATATATATTAATTAAAATATTTTATTATTGCATTTTCTCGTCGTCAAGGTGGAAGACGCTTGCGAGCTTCTGAGCACATACAATGGAGACCTTGACAAGGAGATCGCAGCTCGGGGGAAACTGGCCACAATTATCCACGACTTCCGGAGGTAAAATCGCTTTTCTTCTGCCGATTCGGCCTGTTAAGACCCATTTCGTCGCCTCTTGATAAATGTGCACTGCATGTCGTTTGTGAGCAAATCTCTCTCGTGCATAGATTTACATCGTTGTGAAGACGAACTCATTTTTTAATCACAACCTATTCGTTTCCCGCAGGTTCAATGCTCATAAGATGCGCGAGGCGGAGAAGGAGTTGGAAACATATAAGCAGAAACTGAACAGTGCAATTCAGGTAACGCGTTGTGCAAAATGTGTGCTAGAAAATCGTCAAGATGGCACATCATTTTTCTATATTATGCTTGATTACTGTGGCCACGGGGGGGCAAATCATTCATTGCCAGCGGTTTTGCCGCCGAGAGCTTTCACCCCCTTTGAGAAGAAAACATCCCTGCCAGATTTCTACTTAACTATACCACCTTCAGATGTGTAGCTGACTGTAGACAGTGCGTTGAATGATTGATTTCAACGAACGAGCCCCCACATCCTACCGTGGGGCTATGCTAACGCTGTCCGATGATGTTGCAGGTCCGCGACGAGGTGAGACGGCACGCTAACAAGCTTCCTGATATGTCGAAACTCCCCAACGTGCAGGGTTCCCGGCTGGGACCACTGCCCACCGCCGGGGACCTCTTCACCAAGTAGACGAGCTAATCGACAGACAATCTACTACGAGAGGGAACAGCTTGAACTTACCTGCGGATGGTGGGCTTCGGATGGCTCCAGCAACTGTTTGTCGCTCGTCAACGGCTACACTCCGACAGTATGAGACTCCGACAGTGGAGGTCTTGTGTCCCGCAAACAAAACCGGAGCCGACCGGCTAGCCAGTGAAGTACTATTGGTAGTTGCAGTGATAGTAAAAACAGTAGTTAATCATGGGAATGACTATTTTTATTATCACATGGTGAAGAGTAATTGTACGTTATCGAACCGACAAATCGACGCAGTCTGTCTAGGCCCCGCTCGGTGATGAATACAGCTAGCTAGCAAGCTATTTGTCTGTGTGTGTGGGGCTGCCAGCCAGCGTGCCTGGCCGCCTGCTTGTTAGTCAGGGTTTACCCTACTCACGGATCGAATGCGGATCTGTCACGCAGTTGTGTACATGACTATATAGGTTTAACTATACATATAACATACATATTTATATGAAGAAAACATTTTCCTTTCTGAGATATATATATATATATTCTATAGGACAGGTAATAAGTGTCTGCAAGAGTGCCATAAGTAGTGATGGCAAACTGTAGCGAGTGGTAGGCGAATGGAGCTGTCTCTCAGGTCGGCTCACTTTGACGGAAGAAAGAACTTAGGGGGTTCACAGGCTTTATTATTATTATTATTATTATTATTATGAATGTATCAGTGAGAAGCATGTGAATGCAAAACCAAACCGTGACCGATACTGTTCACAAAGAGAGAGAGAGAGTAAAAGAGAGAGAAGACATTATTCTGTATTGTCTGTGTGTACTATGTTGACTTATTCACTTATGCCGGGTGTCCAGTGATTGTTCGTGACCACATGTTGGTGAAAGTGGGGGGGGTATTCAGACACGAGAGGATGCTAATTCAATCGTTGCTGCAATTGATGATGCATTGATAGCGAAGAAGGACGATAATTTAATTCTATCCCCTTAATGTATTTAAGTAGTGTATGAGAGTTTCGTGAGAAGCACAGCTGTGTGTGTGTGTGTATGCGTGTTTGTGGATGTGCGGGGCTGCATGCGTAATAAAATCATGGATCATTAAGTAAGTAGTGGTAGCCATTACGGAAAGAGAGGACCGAACCCCTGTCATGCTCTGTTATCGTTGTCCTTTTTGTCCTAGGACTGAAGACTCCATGAAGACATACGACGATTAATGCTTTCTACTGAGAACTTCATGAAGACACACGATGATTAATGATTCTGTTTTATTTACAATACGGATGAACACACGAATCCTAGGATGGCATATCACTTTGAAGCATCGCCCGTGAACGTGAATTCGGTTCGTGTCAGTATATTTGATTTTTGTGGGTGGTGCGTCAAATTGTATGCTCGCAACTGCGAGGAAATCTGCGACTCAACGCTGGATACGTGGATGAGGCCGTCACGTACTATTGTCTCGATGAGATGTAGACGTGTCTGTGAAACGTACGTGTCTGCTTCTTCCAATGGCTGTCGATAAACAGTGTCGAAATCAACTCTTCTCCAACGCGTAGTTAGTCTAGAACAAAGAACTGCATCAAATGAGATCATCGTCTTCATTATTATCATTATAATTTATTATTACGTATGAAAAATTGACGTTCGTCGTTAAAAGCCCGAACAGTGACATTCAGTATCTCAAATTCTGTTCCCCGATGTTTAAATGTGAAGATATTTTAGGTTGGAGGAGAGCTCTCGGTTTTCACCCATTGTGTGATTTCGTTGTGAAGTCGTCGATATGCACTAGTGTAGAACATGTATTTTCTGAACAGGAACAGATGTTGGGTTGGCCCACTGTGAATCATGGAGGAGGTGATTGCGAATGAGGCTGTTTACGAGGTCATCAAATTATGATGCTGCTACTGCTGAATGAGTGCGCAGTCAAAGACAGATGCAAAATAAACGGATCAATAAAGTTGCGTGTTTCACTGAAAATGATTTTGTTTTTATGTATTGTATTGTAACCCAATAACCGTTAAATCAATCTGGCTCGTCCAAATTTAACTTCATCTCGTCACTGAAGATGATCTGAAACAACACAGTACCTTTTTGATAGATGCGCACCCACAAGATACCCTTTAAAAAACGTTGTCCCAATGCTCACCAATTTCCATCTCTGGCCCTATTGTTGCGGGCGAAGTTTAGTCGGGCCGTCATGTGGCGTTGTTGAAGACGCGGTCTTGTTTTCATTTGTGCCCGTATGATGTGCGGATAACGCTTAATTGTCCTAAAAACTATTGATGTATGAACCTGAACATTTAACTCTTGCCTGATTGCTTCATAACTTATGCTCGAATTCGAAACCAATCGACAGAGGTGCATGGCAGTTCGCTGGCTGATCTTTCGTGGACGTCTTTTAAACTTATTAGTACCATATGTCGACTAACTGCGTAAATAATTTTGCACTACGTGACGACTTCTGCCAATTTCTCTAGCAATTGCAGCCTGGGTCTTTCCTGCTCGGTGTAAAGCAGTAATAACTGCTTTCTCTGCATCAGCAAGGCTCGAAGCGTGTCCCATGACAGCTTGAATGCTCAACACAAACTGGATTAATTCAGCGAGAACACTCGATAACTGAGGGTGTGTTATCATTTTGCACAACCGAAATATGACACATGTTATGGTAGCAGGCTGCATGCGACGTCATATGCGCTGTTTTTTGTAGTGTGTATGTTATTGGACACGTACATTAATCAGATACAGAATAAATGCCTCAAATATGTATTATTTGTATCGATTTGTTGAAATATAGGGATGCCTTAAGTTTATGCACACTACTGTATATATATATATATATTTTTTTCTCTTTTAGTCATCATGCGATAATCGGCATCACCTCGTAATGTTAGTATGTCTGTTGCAAAACTATTACAGACGACGAATTGCTGAACCGAAAGCGTCGCGAGCTAGAAAACACAACTACACGATAATGGCGATGATGACGTCGATGAGGGACCCTGATTATGAAGCTAATCATTGACATTATTAAATCGTTTGTTAAGATAAGGCAAAGTGATACATACCACAGTATGTTGTTATTATTGTTGACGCTCACTTGATCGGTGTATAGGAAACGTGAAATGTACACGATCCAAATGGGATTACATTTTAACGAATGGACGAAAAAAAAACCTTCCCCTCTGTTTTAACCTCAGACCCGCCGTTGCTGAGCAGGTCCGGATGGAACGTGGCAACATCAACTTTTCTTATTATATTATTACTGCAAACTTCCTCGAAGCAGTCTGTCATAGGCTGATCCGCGCCACGGGGGACAAGCGCGCAGGATCTTTCCCTCTGCAACGCCTCTCCCTCGCTGTGCCGAGAGGCAATACCGTCGTCTTTCTCGGGATAATGACGGCCTCGGCCGTTCGTTTGCCGCTCTTGATGCAACAACAATGCGTAGACACTGCACGTTCACGTGCACCTGCACACTCACGTGCACCTGCACGTAGCGTGAAAGCTGCGTCGGCGTTCCGTAGCGAATGTTTAGTCAGATGCGTGTTGGCTCCTGTCACGCCAAGTCCAAGGGAACAAGCATTGGTCGGCTGTCCACAAAGCCAAGTGGCGTACAGAAGAAGCCGGAAACAAAATTAGGATACGGGTAGGGGTACAATGTGTGCTTAGGAACGGTGCGAGCGCGGAGTTACGTCAAATTACGGCAGCCCGTTGGGGCGTTACTACTACCTGATCTGAGCACACAATGTATATTTCCATTGTTTCTCTGTTGATGCTGCTCGTGTTGGCCAGCCCTTGCTCGGCCACCTTTGTCGACCTACTGCATAGCTTGCACTCCCTTCTGCGTTTTGCGCATCATGGCCACGGACACGGCGATGGAGTGACCTCCCACCATGGAAACGGGATCAACCGATTTGGTCTTTGGTCTAGGAGCACTCCGTGGCCTTCTCATCGAAGAGAGAACGCGGACGACGTGAACTCATCGCCGAAAGTGCATGTGGTTGATGCGAAATTCGTGCAAATCAATAACACTGAAACAGCAAGGCCTGGTGTCGCCATTGGCGGACTCAGTGGAAGGATGATTCCAACTACAGCCGAGCCCAATGTGACACGCCCGTTGAAAGGTGCAGCGATCCCTGCTGAGATCGGCAAGTCTTCGACCACAGAGATGACGTCGGCTCCGTCCACAGCGACGCCTCCAAAATCTACCTCCCTTAGCGATTTGAGAATACCAGGTGGTGAGGATCCCGAAAAGGAGGGACTTCCTGATTACGTAATGTTCAGACCCTTGCGACCGCTCGACTCGACTGGCAAATCGCCGGCCAAGACCGTTCATCCTGCAAAGGGTGGAGCCGTCTCGTTAGCAGAAAACTCCACCTCGACCATAGCCACCCCGTCTACCGAGTCCTCCTCAACCACCGAGGACGCTACGAGCGTCACCCAGGCCCCAACGAGTATATCATCAGCGTCGACGCCCCCGCCAATCGTGACCACAATGCCACCCTCGACACGTATGCCATCCACCGGGGAAAGTGCCCGTGAATCTGAAGCTCAGCCGGTACCCGGTGACAGAAAAGGGCGAAGCCAGTTGGCGTTGGACGTGAACGATCTTTTCCAGATCATCGAGTGAGCTGGCCCATCAGCGTCTGTTCACAGCGCGGTTCACAGCGGCCGATCGACGATCTTCAATCGACGCTTAATGTCGTCCAAGTGACGAAACTGCGGCGTGTTGCAAGTTGTTGCAAAGCTAATCTTTTGGATATGTTGTAGCGGAGAGCGTTTGGAAACACTTGCAGTCGTATGGTGATCTGTCGATCAGGTGCACATTTCTAAGTGCACCGGCCCCCCAGCCCACCTGTGATGGTGGGGTGTGACGCCGTCAAATTCTACGGATGTGTTTATATGTTGTATTTATTGTTTAGACGTAGACATGTGATTCTGTAGAGGGCGAGATCTACAACGATTGGTCTTATCGTATGTAGTAGCTAGCTCATTATTGACTTGCAATAAACGTATGTGTATATTATATATAAATATATATATTTCTATATATGTATGTATTTCTATAGATGATGCACACAGAGCTAAACAAAACGATTTCTATCAACATAAAGAAAAGAAACATCCTGTTGTCTCCATTTTACTCCAATCGGTAATTAAGCTAGATAATTGCCATTCCGAAAATTGCCCATACGTCGCTAGGCTAAACGTGGACAGAACAGCACTTTATCGCTCACACTCTGTTCTCGAAGGTTAATCTTGGGTAGGTTAATCTTGTGATCAGATTAGCCTAGCAATTTTTAAAGCAGCACACCAATCTAACGGGAATAATCCATTGAAGATACAGGCTGTCGACATAAAACCATTTTTCCTTACCCTAAAGACGACAGCCCCAGAACGAGAACTCCGGATATAGCTTATGAGCTGTTGAGTTTTATGAGATACTTTTTTTTTAATTATAATAACAGGAAAATTAATTTACATTCGCTGACTGCGCAGATTGTACGAGCTGTGTACATATATATATGTATACGCATACAATTGGTGTCTTGCAAGCGCCCCTACCATATACTTAGCATATACAGCTGTTGCGGTTCGGGCGGTTACGTCTTAGACTAATGATTATTCGAACTCTCTGTTACGACTTATCCGTTTGAAAAAATCGTGTTCTTGACTTAATTTTAGGCCCAAGTTGCCGTACGAACAAGGGGTAACGTCAGATGTGTTCGAAATCGATGTCATGTCCCAGTGTGAACGTCAACGCATACAGCGGTAACAGTCTCCAACGGCTCAACGGTGCTGGCTCTCCAAATGCCCCTATATCGAAGGGAAACAATAAGGCCAAGGGAGACAAAGAAACGCACAATTCGTTTAATAGCAAAGCATCCTCACACGCAATAGCAAATACAGATACGATAGCACCTCGCCTGACTCTCCATCTCTCTCTCTCTCTCTTTCTCTCTCTCAGTTACAGCACAAGACGCGCTGCGATTAGATCTACCGCTTGCCCCACCCTACGTAATTTGCATTTACACCGTCAGCGCGGTGGCTTGGACGGCTGAGTCTCTGGCTGTCGTTAGCCAGAGGCGGCGGGTTCGAGCACCGCTGCGTGACATACAAGAGAGCTTATGCATTGTGAAATTGCAGCTCCTTTAATAAACCAATAAAGCTTTATCTTATCTTTATGTATCATATTCCGTTGCAGTGATCAAGACACGCTTGAGCGCATTCGTTAGCACGAATGGCGCGAACTGACAAAAAACCCTGCGCAGAGAGAGAGGTGCATTTACGTGTCGTTGCCAGCTCGAATCTATTTGTCCTACCAATCTCTACCAAACGCTTAGCGGCTGCCGGTGTTAACGTGTGTTACATGAGATGAGATCGCGCTGTTTTCTCTCTCTCTCTCTCTCTTGGTGTTATGACTCCGCAATAAATAGTGTTCGGCCAGTTCTCAATGCGAAGGACGATACAACCCGCTCGCTCTTCTTCTCGTGATCATTCTAGCAAGGTGGCACATATCGCCACCCGATATGCGGTGGCCAGATTGGCTACATGCCCAATGGAATTGTGGGATTGCTACGACAGCGACGACTCGACGACTGCGCATCTACTCGTCACTATCAGATCACCGAATGCAGCTGGTGCAACGATACAACGGTGAAAGCTGTCTACGGGCACGTGTCGTGACGAACGCATTGATAAGCATCGAGAAACGAACTACCAAAACACATTATCGTCACTATGATCACTGTGCTGTGTCAGACGAACCGGACTGCCATAAAGCTGGTGCCGGATTCGGAGATACGCGCCAATAGAACGCGGATAAACCTGGGGGTGGGGGGCTGATTGACAACACTAAGCTATAGTAAAAGCTATATTAATTAAGAGCTGCAAAGACGATGGTGGCTTGCAAAGCGTACAGCTTTGCATCGTCCATCGACCATCGTCTACGGTCTGCGATGGGCTAAAGGCCTCACTAGTGACGCGTACAGCCACCAGACAATTTACGGTTTACGCAGAGTGTAACGACATAATTTACGTTTGTGTATAGGTGTATCCCGTAGGCAAGACGATTCGATACGGCCTTCGAGGAGACAACGACGATCAGGCATGGACACTTACATGACACAAACACACATCTCTACTAAGAGAATTTCTTATCTCAGAACGAAAAGAACGAACTTGTACGCAATTAAAGATCACTCCCAAGTTAGAACTGAAGCCAGCGCGGGGCGAATTATATTATAGGGTACATGGAACACGGGATTGTTGATGTGAAAAAACACTAACTATATATTATAATATATATATATATATGTGTCAGAGGTTGCCAAGGCTGTCGGGGATTGCAAGTGAGGACGCCGGTTGAGTTGATTGACCACTTGCGAACCCATTCACGCGTCTTTGGTGCCTTCTCGCTGCCTGACGACCCGAAGTGTATTATTCGGCTCTTCGCAACCTCGTCAAGCTCTTCGATAGAGAGAGAACGCGTCCCCCCCCCCCATGTCTCCACGTGAGTGCACATGCATGGTACAGTCTACCTACGCGTGCTACGTTACGCCCCTTCTGGCCACTCTTCTTACATGTATATATATATATATATATACTTTCAGAACCTGCGCCCGAGCCCCATCACGTGCTCTAATTTAACTGTCTCGACGTTACACCGAAAAACAGGAAGAGTTGTCCGTAACCCTAACGAGACATTTTGGGGACCGCACCATGATGATAATCTTTCTGAAAAGACCTCCCCCCTTCCTCCATGGGTGGAACCCTGTTTTATCTCCGCCGTTCATGCCAGTGAAGTGAGTGTGAAGCGCTACTGTTTTTTTCCGAATCGTACGCACTAGCAGAGTGTTAATGTTTCAACGGCATGGCACCGTGAGAAATTGTCGACGTAGACGAATTTCGGTGTTCGTCTCACCAGGGCACCATGTTTTTTTTGTAGTTCTCTGTGTATGCTTGTCATTGTGACGTTCTTTCTTACTTGGTAATCTACCCGTTGTGACTTTCGACTTTGGAAATCATTTAATAAGGCCGGTTTAAGCTTTTCAGAAAAAAGGGGCCACACAAAACACAGATGAATTAACGATTGAATTAATTAATAAGTGCCTACAACAGGTCTCGCAGCAGGAGGGAACTAGCCCTAAAAATAGTGCTCGACTCATAACAACAACTAAGGCGCGCGATGTCATGCGAGGAGATCGTTCGAACGCTATCCATAGGAAGGTACACCGAAGGAACACCGATATGAAATAACATGGTATCGTCCCTCGGTACTTTTTAAACTCGCCTCGACATTCTGCTGCCAACTTCTCAAGGGCAGTAATGTACAGCTGAACGAAACACGGGTGTTTTTTACGGATGGAAAATTGCTGTAGGCTGATGATCGAGTTCGGGAGTGATGCCCGGAAAACCGCGGGTAATAGTCTCTCTCTCTCTGACTTATCCCGTCATTGTCATGCATAGTTGCATTTGTGACGGGACGTACGATCCAGGATGCTGTCCAACCTCTTCTCGGGACCCCGGCACCGAACAAGCGCACGGCCTTCTCACGCTCTGCTCGTTAGGGGGCCAATCTTTCAATATTCATCTGTGTCCAGCCGTGTTCTGTGTATATCAGTTTCTATCGTTTAAAGTCGTGCCAGACACGAGACACTTGAGCGCACGCCGTACGCTCCTGTCGGTCGGCCCGTTTGCCGAACGACGACAACGTGTTAAGCTCCCTCTCCGAAAGGCTTTCTTTTTTTCACCATACCACCGGCTCCTCTCCATCTCTGCTGTGAGTGCCGCCGTTGCTCATTGGCAGCAGTGCCCGATGCGGCCAGCCGGCATGGCCAGGGAGTCGACGGAGACCACCGCCTCTACCCAGCGTCCACACGACGACAGGCGGCCGTGTCGAGCTACCAGAAACGTTTGAAACTGCCGTATTCCGTCGTTCCCACGAGCACGTGTCTCATAAACAGCCACAACGCGGATGGTGCGGCTGAAGGGTGTAACTCGGCACATCGTTCAGCAACAAGGACTCGCCTGCCCGGCTGGACCAAGCTTGCTCCCCTCGAACAAATCGGTTCAGAGCGATTCGCCGCATCCGATTCGCCATCCGGCGCCACACATCGATGACCCTTCGAATGTCTTCGCGCGACTTCGGGGAGGTGGCGAAGTGACTAGCGGCTTGGACGGCTAGAAGCTCGCGGATACTGTTGTGTGTACGATCCGCGTCTGTCGTGTACTGCAGACCCGTTGGAATGATGCGACGAGCGATTCACTCAGCGGTTTTGTTGTTGGCCGTCCGAGTCATCCGAGTGTTGTCAAATTGATCAGAATAACGACATAGCTAGATCGAAAATCGAGCAAAGCACCACCAGCAACGAAAACGTGTCGCCAGTCAACGACACTAGGCTCCTCATTCCGCCCTCAAGATCCATCAAGTGTCAGTTCGCCGGAGAATCATCAGGGGAACGCTGGGAGTGATCTGGCATACGGGTCAAGTTTTGACAGTGTTTTCGCACTACACAATGCTGACAAATTGACAACTGAGAGGGCGAACTCGACCAAAACAGAAGCATGCATCAGCATTGCACGTGAACAAACTCGTTAACAAAAAAGAACAACAACACCGCGGTTAATTAGCGACACCGCGTTGTTAGTGGTCTCGTTCTCTTGAATTCGGCTGGCCATGAATTGCTCCTGCTGCCACTAACGACAACTGCTAGTGTCGTTATCGTCGACAACTGATGAGAACTTTATCTATGATTGGATGGGACTCCCATTATCGGTATAGAATTTAACCGAGCTATAAGTAGAAAATAACGATTACTCTTGGATCCTCTTGTCGCTGCTAGGCGTCTGGCTCGACACGAGACGTGGGCCGAAGATTTTCGTAGCCTCGAGCAGGACGCTCGATGTTTTTTTTTTAGCTTCTAGCTTGTCAATATCGGCCTTCACGAAGCAATCCATACGTGGATAGAGCCGGGAGGCACGTAGTTTTGATTCGACGACTTCTGGATCAGCAGAAGGGGTTCGCTGTTGGGCTGCATGTCCCTGGACAACACATGACGCCAAGCAGGATGTCCTTATCAAGCCGAATTGTAGTTTACGCCGTCGTTCTGGCCGTGGTATGGCAGCAGTGCCTCATTGCGAGTTCTCCACTCTTGGGCTTCTCACGCGCACCAAAGAAGAACCTTTTCAAGACTACTGTATACACATACGGGTTAACCGTTGCCGAAGTGAAAAGAGATCCTTTCAACGGACGCATGCTCTCCTGTAAACTCTCCGAGATCACGTGAGTATGACAAATATCGCAATCAGACTCGCCCCCCTAACCCGAATCATCCTTTGTAGTATCCGAATCTGATCACCTTACGAACATGCCTCTTCGAGGTTTAGCGGTGTGCTAGTCCGCTGAACGCCAGCATCACGCGAACACACGTAACGAGCATTAGTTACCACCCTGTATCTCAGCGGCCCTGGACTTCACACGTCTCGCTACCGATCCGAGACGGTGATTTGGCATCCTCTAGTCAGTTCACATCGTCCCGAGTAGGTCACGCTGTATTAGGCGGGCCGAATCAGTCTAGCCTTGTGGTGCGGTGGTGCATTCGTGTGCGCCTTACGATCGGAGGAGACACGTAGGTTCGCGGGCTCGACCCTAACCGCTGCACATTCGCATTTAAAGGGGTCCGTCTTACGAAGCAATTCTAAAAGCACTGGCACCGTGGACGTTAAACGTTGGCTGGGACTCAGCCCGAGAACCTTAGGCGGGTCGAATCAGGCATAGAAACTGATACTTAGGCCTGATTGGCAAGGTACTTATATCATCTTGTATGACCCGCTCACTGGATATGACGACCTTCACATTATCATTGCATTTGGCTGGCCGTCGAGAGCGGACACCCGGATGTGGAGGCCCCTCTGTGCTATCCGTGTGAACTGTTTCATATTCAGTGAACTGTTCGGCGCAACAGATTGAGAACGAGCCTAGCGTTGTTGTTTCATTTCGGCGTTCCGGGTTCGATTAGGTTCGATTCGTTATACAGTGGCTAACGAGTTTGGTCGTTGGTGTCGTCCGTCATGTATATGCCTTTGACTGTACTTCCAACATTGGAAGGGCCGGGTACACGTAGCTGTATAAGAACCACTTTCCCATGAAAGTCATAATGTAGTCGCAAAGGAAGAAGTTCAGAAAGAAAGGAAGATTTTCCGAGTAGAAATCAACACATCAATCCACAATCAATATTCACATTTATTGACGAAGTAATTGTAATGCCTGAGATGTATGCATGAGTAGACAGTCATTGACAGTCATTATTGCTACAAGACTCGTTTAATAACGCTCGAGCGTTAAAAAACTGTAACCGTCTGGTGATTATATCCATCAGTCTAGGTTCATATAATGTCACTGGATGGTAAGCCTTGCCGTGGCCGTCAACGTCACCGATAACCATCACGATCGAATTATATTGGCGTTAGCTCATTAGCGTTACGCAGTGCAGAGGCAGAGACATGCCGAGACAAAGATGCCTAGCACTAGTCTCCCTGGACACTGCTCAGGAACGAACCTGACTCCTCAGTGGTTGGCCATCCTTGTAAACAGCACCGAGTTCGATGCTACAAACAGACAAAAACCGAACATGCTTAAGGTTCGATTGGGAGCGTATACCCAAGTGGAATAACTAAATAACAATCCGATAATTAATAACCTCGGACGTATGGTTAGGACCAACTAGGATTGTTTATAGATTGCTCCCCGAGTGCTTACCTAATTAACGATCTGTGTGTGCGTGTTTGTGCGGGTGCGATTCTGCCGACGTGTTCACCAAGCGGTTCTGTTCGTTGGCTAATTTGTCTACTGGAGAAGTATTAAACAAATTACACATATCCGAAAAGAAAACAGCTACGTAGTACTACTTTTTACATGATTTTGTCAGATTTTTAATTTATTGCATGAGGGGCAAAATATACGTATAGTGATTAGTTAAGGCAAGGTGGAAGTCTAGTAATTACACACCTGTCCCCTAAGTTACGTCGGCAAACCCGATTATCGGCTAGGAACATTGCAACGAAGCAGCCAAACGGTTGTGCCAAAAGATTTCCCGTGGGAACAAGGTCGCGAAGTAGACGACGACCTCATGGCCAAGAACCTGAACTGTGTCCCATGCGAATGACTGCAGATGGGACTTTTTCCCTTGGGGCTGTTGTTTCTTGGGCCCTGTTCAGAACCGAATTGCGTATTACTTGAAACGTGTCCTGCGGGATTCGAACCAGAGACCTTGGGGTTCCAACTACGCGGCGATACCCCTACGTCAGCCCACTTTGCGTGGTATGATTTCGCGAAAGTGCACGCCGTTGCCGGATGGTGTCCCATGCAAGCACTCTGCCCTCATAACAGGGGGCTAGATATGTCATGCCGTCTATCCAAGTCCCGCAGTTCCGAGACAAGACCTAACTTGGGACTAGATGCATGACGCTGGTCGCACTGCGCGATGTATCATCGTTTGACGTGGGAAACCAAAAAAGAGCCTCGGGCGCCGTCTCTTGTTCTTTAGATAGAGGAGCGCACGGTCATCATTGGCGACCACCTGCCCTGAACACACGTGGATCCTGACGGTACTCGCGTACCCGGAGCTCCTTCCGGTCGCAGATCTGTCGGTACAAGCACATAGCGCCGACACTGATCTTCCCCGAGTAGCTGTGTTCCTGTACAACATCAACCCCAATTTCGGTCGCTTACGTCACATACGTTCCGCTTATCAGCTGGAACGCCGCCGTAAGGCTAGGGAGTTCCTCGATGACTCTGATGACGGCACCCGAGGTCGTGCCGCATGCAGTTTGTAACGTAGACAGCCGAAGTGAAGGGAACTGAGGCTCCATACGCGTACCTCATGTGATGTTCGACAAATTTTGAATAGTCTGATGCGTAGTGAGAACTATCCTTGTTCTAGAACATCGACACTGCTCCTGTTCTGTGTGCTTGAAAGAGTGACTGGCTTCAGGGTGTCCTGCGCGGTACGTTACATGTATATGAATTTAGAAACGGAATTTTAATCGGAGTTTTAATATGCTTGCCCTAATTATTCTCATTTAGACGTGAACCGTGACCTTGCCAACCGCTAAATGCATTTATACTCGCGCAAGTTTCTCGATATAGTGTTTACGCTGTGCTACCAGTCAGTGAGCTGCCCAAACACACAATCCTGTAGACCTGGTACAATGAACCTGTCTGTAATTCTACGCTGTTGAACCTTGGCCGAACGGCATCCATCCACCGGGAAAATGCCGTGACTGACGTCAAACGGAAGGTCCAAATGTCCACCCTTAATTGAGTTGGTCCCCACCACGCACAACACATTGCATCGTGTGTTCATCACCCTTCGATACGTGTTCTAGTGCCATCTATCCCGGCCGCCTTAGGCTCTTGCGGAACGTTGAGAGTGCGCAGAGGAGATGTTGCTGGCATCCTGTCCAGGATGCTACATCCTGAGAACAACCGACCCTCGCACTTTGATCGTTGCTCGATGATCCCCGTTCAACCGTATCCCTTATGAATTTATACTCTCTTCCTTCGGAGTAGCACTAGATTACTATTCCCTCCACACAATCTTCCACGGTGTGTTAAATCAATGTCCTGTCGTAGATGGCGCGCGCGTCTCGTGAACCTTGCTCTGCCCTCAACTCGCGCGTTGCCGTAGGCTCTGCAAGGTCGATTTGTTGACTGTTGACACCCTGTACCGCCAGTGCTGTTACCAAGTGGTCGATGCGAAGAAGGTCAGCCGCCGCCGCCGCCGCCGCCATCAGCGTTACTCAGAAAATACCAGCGTATCATAAGCGGGGGAGCCTGTAAGCAGTTCGCACAGGAAGCTAAAACCAAGTGGTTGTTAGTAAAGGCGCGGGCGGGCGGGCGCACCGTTCTGCCTGGCACGTGCGGAAATAGCTCGCACTCACTCTGGATGTTAGGGTCGATCGTGAGTCGTGACAAGTGGACGTCTGTATCCTATCAATCCAAGTGGTTACGACGGTCAAGTGCTCACTTGCCCATCGTGTATACGGTATAAAAATAATAATCGGAACATTGTTGTTGCACGCTGCCATCTGTCCGGGTAGCTCTTGTACAGATGTCATGGGACCCCCACGCGAGAGGACATACAGCATCTCTGAGGACTTGGCTCGAACTCGTTCCAATTTTGTTTTCCAAGTAGTCACTGCTTACATTACAGGAACACGCGAGTTGACTGCATAACTCAATGGGAAGTGTTTATTTAGGTTAGAATAATAATTTATAGTTGTATCTGTAGCCGCTTCTTTTTTCGTGGACTTGATCCGTCTGTCACATGCACCCGTCGAGCATATTAGTGCTGAGGGTCCTGGAGAGAACACTGGAAACACAACTTGTCCACTGCTTCCAGGTCGTTTTTGGGCATCGCTCCGATCACCTCCGGTGGCATCTGGGCAATTGTCTTTTCTCTGTGGTAAATTGATGAAAAATTTCCGAATTTTCATTGGCCGAAATTCTCGCTTTTGATCGGTTCATCATACATATTCGACATCTGTGTGAACCCAGCTATTTTTTTTGTTTGCGAAAAAAAATAGCTGGGTTCACACAGATGATGTAACGTTACCGCCCAATCTTGTTGGCCTTAAGCCAGGATGTAATTTCATTGCTACGATGTGTCCTAGCATGCCAATCTGACACTTTTCCTCTGTGAATACAAGTCTGAGGGACCTGCTCTGCCGGTTGCCATTTCGAACGCTCACCGAAAGCCGAATGATAGCGGCTTTCGCGCCGTGTACTTGCTAATTATTGTGTCACACTACCCGCCAAATTTGATTTCGAACCGGCCAAGAATAAGAATTCGGCGCAAGACCACAGGACTGCGTTTTTTCCCGATTTAAGCCCGAGTGACTCTGGTTGCTTTCTTCAACAGTGCTATAGGTAGCCAAAGGTATGCAAACGTCGATTTACTCCGTGAGGCCGGAAGTTATAAATGGGAATAGAAATGGTGCATACCTAGCCGTTAGAAATATGCCACAACTCTGGGACCTGTGTATAAATAAAAGAGGTGCTTGAGGAGTATGAGTTTGAGGTATGCACCTCTTTTATCACGTTAAAACAAACTTGCAAATATTATACCACCCCCCTTGCATACAGGAGTGAGCTGAGATTGATTTTGATTGAGTCGTCCATTAATCTGTGTGAATTTAGTAACTTTAGGCAGCAAGCCCGGATTCATCTCGGTAATTTGACCTTGCTGGCTGAACTTTTCAGGAGCGCTGAAGAGTGCGCGATATTCCTCGAAGTTCTGGGTTTCCCTGTACGGCAGTTGTGCGCCAAGAAGATGATGAAGTTGATCGTTGATTGTAGGAGACTGACCAGTGAAGAAGAAAATATCTCAAAGAACGTCGGAGACGATACGGGCATATTCGATGGAGTTTCCATGGGAATCTACCCCGGTAGGTGCACTAATTCGCTGAACGAGATGAGTTATAACTTATAGCCCATCGGTATCCTTCATAACTTGTTGTTTGGGTTATATCGTATGGAAGGTGGGCGATGTTTTCAATAGGCTGTGAAGGCCGGCCACGCTTGCTAACGCGCTCAGTATAACAGAAATATTATATAGACGACCTGATCCTTCAAAGCTCAATACAAAGTAAACAGACACATGCCTTGGCCGCAAGACCTCGCATCACTTGTGTTCACCGCGACTAGAAGATGTTGCGCAGTCTCAAGTACACATGGTCATGGTGAACTGCTCGATTTATCACCCCGTACAAACAAACCACAATCGTATTTGCTGAATTGATTATATTTCGTTGGGTGCGTGTCTCAGTAACAAGATCGGTAACGAATCTTGTCGACGTAGAATACACTACTGTGTGGGGCTGACATCTAGCTACTAGAAAAAAAAAGTACTGCCAATATAAGAGAATAAGCACACAGGTTCTGTCATTGTAATTCACAATCTCATTACCGCCACCAACACTCGAATTGGTGATGAATGGTGATAATCGTCCATGACAAAAAATTGTATCTGTCATTTGCTAACTAAAGATCAGTTTCGGCGAACGGTTGCGCTCCGGCGTTCCACTGGCGTAAAATGTCTACATATATAGAATTGTATTCTGAATGGCGAGACGGTTCTTGGCTACGATTCCTTGTTATCATTCCTCGTTCTACTGATATATATATCAGTAGAACGTGTATATTATATATATACATGTACATATACATATTATATATATATATACATATTATATATATATACATATTATATATATATATACATATTATATATATATATATACATATTATATATATATATATACATATTATATATGGAAATCGATCGCGCGGCGTACCTAGGTAGTCTGGGTCCACCAACCAGACCTATTCGACGTTGGCGTTTACGATGGCGCCTGTTGTGAGATCGTTGGTCTTTTTCTTTTCTTCTCTATTCATGCTTTTTCCAGCAGTGCTCGATTTTCTTGGAAGATTGGTACGAGCGACGTAACGATAGATGTGAATATTAGAACGGACACGGTTGCTAGCTTCGCTCCTCCATTCAAATGGTCGGATGGCGCGATTTTGCGACCGTCATTTTGTGCGCGACGATTTTCCGACGGGATTGTGTTGAAAAAAGACAGGAGCACCCGGTCGAGTTACCCGAGAGCCGAGACAAAGGAGATGGATGATTATTAGTAAGTCGCGCGATTCGAGACACCGTCCCTCCCCCGTCTCTGCTGCAGCCAAGAGCAAATCCACGGGTATGACCAGCCGGGCCCTGGAACGTCCAACCGCCTGTCAGGTATTCCGGCACAGTGTGGCTCTCACCACTACTTAATCGGTAACGTCAGAATGTGTGTGCATATCGTGTTTTGGCTGTGTATTTATACACTATCAGTGGTGTACCTGTCGTATGGCGCTTAAGGTCCCGGCCAATATGCCGCTAGTACAATACATTCGCCGACGTCGCTGCCGCCGGTGCCGCAGTCCGCGGTCTGTCGCTTACGTGGGCTCGGCTGATGTTGCTGGTGTTAACTGACATACGAGGTCATCTCACGGCAGCCATAGGTGACAAACGACGACACCACCCGTTCACCGCGAGAGCAACGGCATCGTAAAGGAAAAACAGGGATATACTTCACTACCACTGTTGTTGCTGCTATATTACTGATAAATTGCTGTTATCATCACTGCTGAGGCGTGATTGTACGTTGTGCGGAGTCAACGACAAACACGGGCGAGCATACAGAGAGAGAAGGCCTATTAGTTCTCCTAGTTTAAGCTTAAGTGGTAATGCCACTTGGAGGGAACCACGTGGACGACCTACGTGTTTCTTGTTGATTTCTTCTAACTCACGTTGGCCAGGTCTGCTTATGAGCAATGTGTTGTCGTAATTAGGAGATTTCTCTCGTCATAGCTTAATTACCCTACGTGGCTTAAGGCCCAAGTGGTCTAGCACAATGAGGAGCTATACGAAAAGTCTCTTCTATCCTCTTGAGCCTCACGATGCATTTGCTGTGACTTAGAAATTAAATCTCTGTAGATCTCTACTTATGGTTAACTAAGGGAGAGATAATAAGGTCCGGGCTCAGGATACTATTCTAATATTCGATGGCTGATGATCTCCTCGAATGCAGCGGCGTCCTCATACTCAACGTTCCCTGCTGCCTCGTATCGAGAGCCACCTGAGCAGAAAATCAACGGCATCCGTTGATCAGCAACGTCCCGCCTCGGTTACACTGCTATTCAGCGATCAGAATCCTGATCGGCAGCAACTGCTGCAGCACAGCGCGGGCAGTGCGAAGCTGTGGGCGTCCAATGTGATTTCGCAGCATTTCGTCCCCGTCGTCCACAGCAAGACAAGCCAGCTATCACATAAGGGACATCGCAGAGTATGTGTATATCTCCCAAGTCTTGCCGGGCTATCGCGTGTCATGAAAGCACTTTGCGTTACGTATGCGCGATATGTCTCGCCTCTACAAATAGTCGTGCTACACTATTCTTGTAACACTATTCGATTCGCGATTCAAGCAAAACCCGCTCTGGTGTATCGCTTGCCATCAGTGTGCGGGCAGTTGCCTCCCGACTAGACAGTTCGTCATTGAATTCATTAAAAGCGTACTATAAATAGAATGCAGACAACGAAGAATTGGTGCTTACTTATGTGTAGGGGTGTACAAACAATTATGTTCTGATGTTCTCAGTATTTATGACGCTGTTTTATCATTATTACGAGAGATTAAGCATTTGCTGTAATCGGTCGTTTGGCCATTTGAATCGCAGTTTGGCCAATAAACCACCAATGGTATTGTATGGTTTATCACAATCCATGGATGTGCGTAGAGATGAGTGTCTCTCTCCACGCGGCTGGCTTGGATTCTTCTCCCGAGTACGCATCGCGCCACCACGATAATGGGCATAACGCCCACGTCCAGCGTTAAGACGTGTCTAACAGGTGTTTTGCCTGTCTAGGCAAAACCGCCAATCATTAGTCAGTCGAATTAAACAGCCTTAATGATGAAAATTTTATCGGGACCCACCCTGCCTCTCTCTCTCTCTCTCTCTCTCTCTCGGTCTGGTCGTACGAATCAAATGTTTGTTATGATATCCGTCCAGAGCCATCGTGTCTAGCTCTAAATGCGTAAAATGACGCGAACATAATGAAGATTCGCGAACGAAATACCCGTTTGCGCTGTATCATCGTATTAGTCGGCGGCCCGGTCTCTCTTGACAGGCGGAGTTCGGTGAATTGTTTGTCATAGCCACAAGATGCGAACATCGTTACCGCTTCACGTTTGACATGTATACGTTTCTCTAGAACAGACCGATCTTACTATTGCCACACCTTCATCGTGCCTCTCATACCTTCAACCTCGTGTTGAAGGTCGTGCCTCTAATCGTCTCGAAAGGCGTAATGATTTCACGATAGACGCCATATCTTAAATAGGTGTACTCCATGTTCGCTGTGAGTCCAGTCCCGTGTATCTTCACAGCACGTTCCCGTTCCTGGCCGACTAGCGCTAACTAAGCAGAACCAGCCTATCCAGATTTGATAACGTGTGCCATCCTGTTTAATGCGATTGCCGTTGTTGGTTTGATGCGATTGATTAATGAGACCTCCTCTGTCTCCATGCGACGGAAACTACGAACTCGGCTCACGTATTCTGCACGGTTAGAGACTAGTGATCGTATTGTCGTGGGTGATTGTTAGCGTGAGCACGTTGTCATGATCGTCGATCCACTACCGTCTTAGTATGGTAGGTTGAGCAGAAAGCGACTTTCTTTTTCAGCAGTGGAGTACATAGAACAGCATAGTAATTATAACATGTGTCAGCGATGGCAAACTACAACAGTCATATTAATAAGGAGCAACTCGGTACTTCGTCCAGTACTGAACCGCTTTATCGTTCAGAATGTTCACCTGCTGTACAGCAGGTCACTCCGAACAGAAGTGTGGCAATCTCCGGATTCAGAAGACGCCACTATTATATCCGGATAATCTCGATACATATCCACCGCTTCAGGCATTTATGCACTTGAGAGAAATACGCTATAGTGTGAGCGTAGGAGCGTATCTCAATATGCGAACAATCAATCATGCCTGACAATATGCCGGCACACGCAGACGCCCAGTCAGATACTGCTGAGTGGCGACGGCTAGAAAGACGGCTCACTTTCTACATAGCACGTTTGCTAGCAACAGCTGTCACGCATCGACGTCACCGATCGCCGCCTGTCATTATCCTCAAGCTCTGAAATCGGAACAGAATTCTCCCGGATCAAAACAGAAAAACGTGGGCTATACTATACACTCTGACACTGAACGTAAGGTAACGGATTTGTTGCGTTTCCCGCCATTGCTTTTGGGCATTACCGATGATGAGGCCCTCGGGGGCACTGACTAACCACTATAGTGCGTTCGTGCATTATATTGTATGATAATGAGCATATACTGGGAAAAGGTATGTCCTCATTTTCATACAATATACATATACTATATATATATTATATACATTGTGTGAAAATGTGTATATATATATAATATATATATATATTATATAACGGGACATTATATATATATATATAATATATATATATATATATATGTCCCGTTACCTTACTTATGAGTATATATAATATATATATGAGCATATACTCATCATCAAAGTACAATATTTCTGGTTAACTTTCTGTTGTTGTTCAGAAATGTTTTGTGAGCCTGTCGTTGTTTCCAGGTTGCACCGTGTAATTACCTTAGTAATCTACCTTAATAATCAGCGAAGCAGTGTATTCTCGAATTTGATCTGTTTGTGCACAGCACAGAGCTGTCTTGAATGTTTTCTCGTTATTTCACCAGCTCAAAGTGGATAGGTCCTCGAATATGCCACGAACATGGCAACACGGCATGAAATATGTATGTAGTCCACCTACAGTGCTTATTTCTCATTCCAAGCCGGCGCAACGCTGCGGGGAATATACGATTATTCTCGGATCGTAATCATCGGCGTTTCGTAATTCGTGTCACCGAGGATCTCGTCGTCGGCCAGACAAGATTGTTATCTGTCGCATGTTCTTCGACTTAAACCATCCTCGCCATAGACGCCCGATGAGATTCGAAAACGTCTCCGCGACAGTGTCTATCTATGACGAGCTCATGCAAAATACGCGATGAATATCTACGAGTTCGTTTATTTGTCTCGATACCGAACGAAACTTACTGTTCCAACCGACTCGGCGTCGTCTGCTGTGTGTACAAATAGACCCCTCTCCCAGATGATCTTGCCTGGCAGCGTACTGCGGGCGCGCTCTCGAGGGAAAGCCAACAAAGCGTGCGCACCGCAACAAAATATTAAGACTGTTCGGTAATGTGCAAGTCATGCGACGGCTCAGTCTTTGGTTAGGTAGTTTCGACCGGTGGGAGTGGGCCGATAGTCTTAAGCTATGGTCTAAGCCAGAGGATGCTTGGGCAATTGGTGCCGAGCAATTTTGAAAACCATCCGGGTTCGTTAGTTTTCGGCTTGAGTTACTACACAGCTTTCCAGCTGTTATTCTGTTGTTCAATCAAACAAACTAAACAAATGGTAGATAACGCTGGTCTAGCCTAGAACAATTGCTGGGCCGCTTCCGCGAACAGCTTATGAGAAGTGATCGAATGCTCACTGATGCTAATATTCCAGTATGTTCCCAGATGAGGAAAGAAGTTATACACACACAGACGAGTTACTGCTGCATCGTAACTTCCGATTGTTGTCCGCAGGTACAAAATGGTGCGGTTCTGGACACCGCGCCGAGAATTACTTCGATCTTGGCTCGAAGGTCGAACTCGACAGATGTTGCAGAGCCCATGACCACTGTCCTATTAAGGTACGACTATGATTGTGGCCACAACGATTCTTCGGGAATTACTAGCAGCTAGCTGAGGCTAGCCTCAATCAACGACTCAACCAGCTTGGCATGAAATCCGATTTCACCTATTTTTTCGTAATTGTCTATCTAGCGAGCAGCCTACTGGATAGCGCCATTCGACTAGCATACGTAAACCCATTTTGTGGCCACTTCACCCTGCGTACAGTGTCCTCTCTTATTTTTTACCCGATTGAATGACATTACACCGATAGAGGGCTGACCCCCGATTAGGTCTGCATGTCTCTTGAGAAAACGGCTAGCATAGTTTTAATTACGATCTCGGCGCTATAAAACTCCCATTATAAGTAGTAATCATTTTATTGTTATTATGACCTGTTCATTCCTGACAGATAAGACCATGGGGCTTTGGATACGGTGAGCAAAACTGGTCCTTCTATACCAAATCACACTGTGATTGCGACATCGACTTCCTCAACTGTCTCATTGAGGCTGACAGCGCAGCTGCCGACACCGTTGGAATACTGTACTTCAATACGATGAAGGTACCCTGCCTCCGAGAGGTGCCTGGAGTGAAGCTCTGTCCCCCGATAAAGTGAGTAGTTACAATGATTTTTCGGCATATAACACGGTTGCCATATTGAACAACGCGTAGTGGTCGGTGTAAATCAACCGCGTGTGCAGGAACACTCCCATCTCAAAAGCAGGCAAACGATCGAGTAGATCCATGAATGCGTTACGTTCGTCTGGTTCTCATTTCCAGGCATGATCCAGACGTGAAATGTCCAACGGCAGAATTGTCCGACAAGATCACGCTGCGCTCGACTGAACCGGAATATGTATACTTCGGGAAAAATCGCCCGAAGGTACCAGAGGGTAATAGCACCGAACAGCCAGTGGTCAGCATTTAGAAGCGACTGCAAAGTGGTACGCACGGCAGAAGCTCCCAGCTGTTCGAAGCATCACTAAATTTATGCAAAAGTTTTAGGTGAATATGTAATAAAATGTTCCGTCTCATTCTGATATTCTCCTAACAACGCCATCTAACTATATTACACAAATAGTTGTGTACTATAGTTATTAATTATCGTAGAGGAAGCATACCTTACCGAAGATCCAATGGATCTTCGGTGAAGAAGACGCACGACCCACCAACCTATATAACACTTTGAACATCGAAGAATCAGAAGAATTCATTAATTTATAACATTAAATGAGAACGATAGTAGCTCGGGGAAGTTGGGAATAATTAGAAGGAATAATTCAGTCGAAACCAACCGGTTTCAACTGGAGTTGTACAGACGTGAATAAAGCGCTCAGTAATAATAATAATAATAATAATACACAACCGTAAATAAATACATTCAACAGATAATAAGTAAGTTTGTATTCAGCGTGTGTGTGTGTGTGTGGTGTTTAGCCTCTCAACGGAATCATGTTTTACGGTAGTGTGTTTAATTAATCGTCCTACTACAGAATAGTGAACATACAGCTGGTAGTAATAGTCCTCCTATCAAGTCCCAGTGAACCTCGGGAGATCGAGAACCTCAAGGAGAAAAAACTACAAAAATTAATGTGATTTTAAGCAATATATTATATATATAATATAATTATCCGACTCATAACTGGGCTGGCGTGAGTTGTGGCGGACGGCGGAACACGGATAAATAGGACACGGAAGGCCGAATGGTCTTTAGGGTTCTATGCGAAGTAACAGGAAGGGAAAACATGTAACATATAGCAATATGGTTTCTCTATTGAAGCTCGCCAACACATTCGTGTAAGGTATTTAATGGACAATTTGGTTTTTCGTTTCTTGATTGCGATTATTGATTTTAACCCGTTGTATTGGTGGGTTTATTCAAGAAGCTGCAATTTCGCAATGCTTAAGCTCTTATATGTCACGATGCTAAACTCGGTAGGCGGCTATCTGATCTGCTCCATGTGGAAACGTCAAATCAATCTCAGGAGATGCAGGAGGATGCAGAGGGCGAAGGAAAGAACAAATTGTCCATTAAATACCTTACACGAATGTGTTGGCGAGCTTATATATATATATATATATATATATATATACTCGGAGTTTATATATATAACTCAAGAGTGAAGTTTAAGTGGGGCGTGAGTTTAGTGGGTAGGTCTTCCACTCCACCAGGCAGGAGTCCCACAGTACCACGGCAAATACCTTAGTTGTGAGGCCTAATCTGCATGAGCATTCTCCGTCATAAAAAAAAAAACAAGAAAAATATATATATGAGAACGAAATCTCCATGTAAGCTAATATGAGATGAAATAGCTAGACATACTAAGGCATGGGACCCCACACAGATTCGTCAGGGTACGAACGGAACTAGCGTTGCTCTGCTCTTTAGAAGGATAGCGGCATATCCGGTTCATCGTTACATCTGTCGCGGTTGGTTGTATGTACAACTCGGCCATTGAAAGGTGAGATCACAGGAGATCGACCGAAAGTTGTCCTCAGCTGAGAGGAGGTCGCCTCAAAGGCGGCTCGGAACTCGATTAGTTGTGGGGGCACAAAAAAATGATACAGCGATTCGATAGATCGCCGAAACATAAGAAAATGACAAGTCTGTTCATTTCGAAAAGTCTGTTCAATTCGCATGCGGTGTCTTCATTCTGGGTGGCAAATAGACGTCATTAGCGTCACGACATCTTCTGGTCCCTAATCCCATCTCCTGTTGCAAGCGGGACATAGATTTTGCGCCTGTCTTGTTCGTCAACAGGTTGAGAAACCGTATTTCCGTGTTCATCAGAAACAGGATAGACCCTCCACCATAGATTGCAGAGGTTAGCCAAATTTCAAAGGTTAGGTTAAAAGGTGACAATGATGTCCTTTCTCCGTACCGGGATCACTGTGGAGAGTTTTGAGAATTTTAGCAAGATTAATTAACTGCCAGATTAACGGGCATTATGCCGCTGGGCGTCGGAAATTCCCCTCCACAAATGCAGCAGTACGATATTCATTTTTTGCGCTATATAGTATATGCCATTCAGCAACATCCATAACGATACGTCTTCTGCGCTGAAGTCAGGGTAAAATCAGGACATGGCCGACTGGTCTAGCACCAGTGTTGAGATCATCAGTTGTGAACACATCCGTGTGATACGTACACACACACACAAAGTGAACTGAGTACACTAAGAGAAAAGCAAGCTAGCCGTTATATTTGAATGCATACTTCACTCATTTATTCGACAACTCCTCTCATTTGCGTTCCCTTCTTGCTCTGCAACTATGGCAATTATAATTCTTGATTGCGTCTACTTGCGTTCTATGATAATCATTAATGGCATCCCTCGTGCGGCGTGGTCATCTCGTTACATTTTTTCTAGCCAATTTTCTTCACTCCTCTTCACCGATTCTGTTCATTGATTAGAATGGACAGATGATTAGAATCACGGCTGACTGTTCCCTCACAACTGACAACACCGCAGGCAGTCCACCTTGCTGCCTCCCCAGCGATAAGCGACCCCAGCGTGTCCTCGGTGGTTTCACTGAGCAACCTTCCTAGTTCTATTATAACCACCGAGGCCGATCACAGTTACCGATAAACCACCAACCACAGCTAAGCAACACTCCCCGCCACACACCGTCACCACCAGGAACTGTGGCTAAGAAGCAACAAAGCCAAACAAAGTCTCCCTTAACTTGGACAACGTTTCACTGGGAAATCAATGAATCCCCTCCCCTAACTCAGGACCCCTGGCACCCCCACTGCCACCCCCCCCTGAAGAGATCTACTGAAGGAACAGATCCATCGGGCCACCACCCAATCCGTGCATATGTATGATCTCTCGGGTCGATGATGTTCACACGGGGGATCGCGGCGGGGCCTTCCCGCCGCCACGGTTCCGGGAAGGTGCTGCTGGTCGTTCTTGACTCGTTCCTTCTCCATCGGCTTCAGCCTTATCGCCCTTCGAGGGTGGGACTTTTTTCGAGGAGCTCCGGCCACTCGGAGACTCATCGCCGGCCACGTCGACGTCGTCATCGTCTTCCGCGTCGACGTCCCGACGCGATGGCGTCGCTTTCGTCGTTTGCGGGGGGAACGCTGTTACCGGCTGTGCCAGCCTGCTTGCAGTCGTTTTACGACGCTGGTAGTGGCTGTCGACAGGCGTCTCGTCGGCGGGCAATCCGTACTCGTCAATGGCATCAAGCACGTGGCAAACGATCGAGCTTTCGACAGTGAGTCTATACTCGCACGGCTTCGGTTCCTGAAGGAAGATGCTGACCGCGTCCGGATGTCCTTTGATCGATTTGCAGCTGAGAGCGATACGGAGCGGGAGATAGAGAAAACACATACGAAGGTAATGTTAGCAGGCGTCGACTGCGGTGCGTAGTCCTTCAAGATAATTTTGCAAGATGAGGAGCGTATGCCCTGACGACCTAGGTGTTTGACACTGAAGCGCTTTGAGTGCGTGCCTGGAGATCTGAACACCACCCCCCTCAACCAGAATACTTCTTCTGGCAACAACGCCAACTATGGATCGAAGCCAAACTACGTGGCGTCTGATTACATTAGTCATGTCGAGCTTACATTAGTCGGACTTTCACGGTCCTTGGCCTGTTTGTCACCTCGCACACATCACCGTCAGTGTAGAGATGGGTTACGGAGTTGGTCCCGACAGCTACTTTTTTCGAAGGGTTTGCGTCAACCCAGGCCTGAAACGTCAAATGGCATTATCAAGATGCTAAGTATTAGCGTACTTTGGGATCATACAGAATCGAAGTACACGGAAGTGAATTTCGCATCAACATCCGATTATTATTAAACCACTACCCGCAGACATAGTAAGATATATTCGATGTGTTAGAAAAGCCACGTTTTAATGCGTCCCTCCTTGTTGTGAGCAAACGTCAACAACGGTATTCTCGTACAGCCAGATTGACCCGGCAGTTATAAAAATCCGATCTATTAACATCATTGCACTATGCCCGTCATTCAATGCTGCTTCCGTGCTGTTTTCGTCTATTTACAAAGCCATGAATGGCATACCCGATGTTTCGGCTGATTCCACCGTCCAAGCAGAATTTCCTGAGTACGCTCTCCCTTCTCCACATGGAATTGGTTTACGCGTTTACCGTAGCAGAACTCATATTTCCACCAGCCGGTGCCCTGGGAACATTGAAACATTGAGTCAAGCTGGGTCAAATAAGGACACATTATACCTCCAGGACCTGTATACCTCTTCAAGTGTACACGTCTCCCTTCGAAGCACGGCAGCAATTCAGGTATTGAAAGCGCTATCAATCACGCGAGTGGTGAGCCGCGAATCCAATGAACGCGATATTGTCATCTAGATTTTCTCCAATTCCGGTGCTATCGTAACTTGTCCGGGAAAGTTGCTTACCCCTTGTAGGCAGTAGTCACCGCTGAGGAAGCGATCAACGTGTCGCTGATCATGAGGCGGTGGCGTTTCGGGGCGTGCCTCCTCTTCGTGTGGCAGAAAGAAAATCTTCAACGTTCGCTGAAATCCAAAAGAAAGATCCGCTCTCAGCTGTGTACGGGCTGTGACTGGGCTCGATCCATTCAACGAATACAGGCCGGAACGCTATACTGTTTAGCTCGTGAGCAATACAAATATACTGGACATTTGTATCAGTTATCACATCATGCGGATAGATGAAGAGTTAAATTCATCGATAGATACAAGAGAAGAACTTAATCCTCTCATATCCAGAAGGCCTACAAATCGGCCGGAAACGCAAGCTGCATACAAGTAAGTCTCCACACAATGCTTTCAAGACCCCATTGCACCAGTACCACACATCTCAGACAGCCAAACAGCAAACTTGAGAACTGGAGAAATTGTCACCATTCAAAACAATTCATTTTCGACCAACGAACCCGGAAAGCTCAAGTAGGAAGCATATGCAGGAGATGGTTTCACGAATGGAACACTTATACTAAGGAGTCAGTTTAAGGAGGCATAGTTTCAGCTGCCTCCGGTCGATCCAATCAGGTGTTTTGTCCTCTTTCTACTTGGTTGAAGCGTCTCTGAGGGTTTCAACGTTTGATAATTGCGACCACATTACCTAATATATTTATTATCTGTCGCTCTGACGATACTAGATAGATACTCAAGACGTCATCTGCATGGAGGCTAAGTCGAAGCAAATTTTGTTCCGTCTTATCGAGCAACAACATCGTGTGGCTTCGAGCCAATAACCATATTCGTCCAACGTCGCCACTGCTAGTGGTGTTTAATTAATTTCTAATTAAGTTCAATTATAAAGAAAACAAAGAGTAATTTCATGTGTACTTAATAATTATCTCCATCGCTACGCGTTATAACGCCCTTAGAAAAAGTTGTACACAAGCTGTCGAACGACAGACCGCCGAAATATATGAATATATAAACTACAACCAATCGTTCAAGTAGTCTCGAGACATCTTGTCTGTTTCATTGTGTTCCACGTCACCATTGACCCTAGTCCTACACTTCTATTTTAAGGGGGAGCTCAGGACCTCACGATCTGGCCACTTAACTAAACGTCTACTATCATACAACACACCCAGGACAACACCAGCAGAGACCTATGAAGTCGTCGGCGACTTCATCAGCAACTCGACAAACCCGTCCGATAGGTCACCCCCTTACACTAGAGAGGACCAACGGAGAAAACCAAATAGCACACCCCCTAAGCTCAACGTGAAGCGTTCGCATGAAGTGCGCCAGGTGAAAATACACGAAAAGCGACAGGAAAGACAGCGGAACGAACGCCACAAAGCCGAACAGATACAGATAGAGAGAGGCAGTGGAAATCTGGAGGACCGGGATGGGGGGTCCCCCAAGTTCGTTCCGAGAATACGGAGCATATACATGTCGATTGATGAGCTTACCTCGAGTTCGTCATAGTGTATCTAGAAATCAGCGAACACAAAACAAATACAAGAATGCAGAGTGAGGGCCAACTCAGCAGCTTGGTGATCAAACGACACCATTTACTACGAAAAACATCTCGTTCGGCGCAAGTGACAGAGAGACATCTCGGGAGGCGGGCGACCCTCCCTTCGATTGGATTGCGCGTATTTTACTGGTACTGTCCGGCAACAGAGACATCTGATGGAGACTGCGCTTACTCTTTGGTTATACGTGGGATTTAGTAAAAAGAAAAAACAACACTATTCGTATCGCAATAGTTCGAGCAAGTTCGCAGTTGCCCGATGCACAGAAGGTAAGCTTGACGTTGATCGTCAAACGGTGTCCGTTAATTCAAGATTGTCTTTTTCCTGGAGCCACTTCCGTATTAATACGATGCTCTATATTAGAATGCAATCTATGTTATTGTATAATTAGTCTATATATTTACGTGCCTTAATTTCCTATTATTGCTTGATATGATTTCATTCACTAATTAGCAACAGTGGCAATAGTCTGTATCATGATGACCGCACAAACGAACAATTCACAAAGAGGCATAAGCGCTGTTGTTGCTGTTGTTGTTGTTGTTGATGAGGTTGTTGTTTTTGGTTTTGTTGTAAAAATATACAGAAACATTTATTTCATCTTTGCACATAAGGCATGTTCGCCATTATTTACATTTATAATGAAGAGTATGAACATTAAATTAAAAAGTATCTGAATACTAGACACTTATTGACGACTGTCAATAAGACGGATCACATTGGTGGTGTCATTGCACATAGTACAGATATCGTAAAAAACGCGTATATAACATCTAGATTATTGATCACGACATTAATAAACAGTGATTATACACAGATCATTTCACGGTCATACACAGATTGGATTCTGTCATCTATTGCTGCTGCGGCGGTTAAGCCAACCTATGTGGCCGACCGCCGATGGCGGAAGGTGAGACACACACCCGCACATATATGTATACGTTCGGCCATCTCTTCTAGGTATATATATATATATATATCATCAGGCTACGCTATTCCGCTCTATGAATTGAGGAGCCCAATGGTAAATGCATAGATGTAACTGCAGTTTGCGTGTGCTACTTGTAATATTCATGTATGCTTGTTCAGAATAAATTGCGAACACAATCGACATTAGACAATAATGATCCTGTAGCGAATTTTAGATCCGTTGCCACGGCGTTTCTGAAAGTTCAAATGAAAAAGTGGCGCTAGAAGTATAGACATTTGTAGATCGGCCTTCTCTGAACATGAATCTGAACAAAAACTACCGTCTTAGGTGTCTATATACATACACTCCTCTGTACCATCGTTGAATCTGCCAGGAGAGGCAGTTAATGTTCGATTTCTGCACTAAACACCCTCCTCATTGATAAACAACTGCGACGCACAAGGACCAGCAACAGCCTGCTAATTAGTGTAGCAACACCAGATGAGCCGAGCCGCAGCTGTATCTAATTGCACTAACATTTAATGAGAGGAATAAGATTTTTAGCAGCATATTGGAGACTAGAGTTCTCTTTTTTTTTCTCTCTCTCTCTCTCTCATTTGCGATTACGCTGATTAATCCGTCGATGAAGAGGAAGGTTTATATAACAATGAGATTGGAGTTAGCAGTGATAAAAGGTACTGTGCGAATATCATGCGGGCCGGACACCCGATTCACTTTACATTGGCGTTCGCGAGCACGGAACTTAGACCCCTTTACATAGTTGACTCGTCGATATGCTTATGCATTCGTTGCTTCACTGGTTAGGTGTATCCAAGCGTTATAGCCGTTTGCAGATATATATATATATACATGTACTGGCTCCATACGTGAGGTTCGTAGCGACAACACAAACTACGAGGATATATTTTTAATTCTCAAGGTATATGAAATGACCTCACACTATATATATATATAATATTTGTGAGGTCATTTCATATACTAATAATCTAATGATTTATTAAAATGCGTATATAGAGGCATGCTCTAATGTCATATGAATTTGTGATTGTGTGATATGAATTAATCTTCCGGTCTAATAATTTCATATCGAGTCACAACCCGAACTCAAACCTGCTTAATTTCACATTCGTTAGGTCATATGATAAGAAATTATATTTTGTCCGTTTTTTACTGATTGACGTTTGTGCGGTCATAGTGAACAGATATAATGTTACAACAATTAACGGTGTAAGTGACATTGGAGGTTAATGACATTATACGCACATGTTAAGATGCATACGTGCACACACACACACAAACATAGGTATACAACCTGGTTAATTATTGTAGCGTACTAATTACTGACATTTTATAGTGTATTCTAGAATACCATATATCTATATATATATATATATATATATATATATATATATATATATATATATATATATATATATTATCTAAGAAGGGTAACGTTCTGGTTAGGTGAATATTTTCCGCCACCTGTCGACGGAACATCGTTTGTGTTGTGGCAGTCGCTTTAAAATGTCATGCTGGGAGAGCATTCAGGTCTCGGAGAGCTTTACTTGTTAAGGACGGCTCCATTTGGCCCCATCGACTCGCAGCGACAACACGCATTCGTCGTTTAGGCCACAGGCTTAAAAGCGAAACATTCAGTGATACATTGCTTATATCCCTTGTGACGGAGAAGAAGAAAACGCAACATCTTCTATGCGCCCCTATGGCGACCTGACCCACCACCCTGACGTGTATATGCGTTTATACCTTAACGTCGTCTTCAAGACTCCCTCCGTCCGATTCTTGTATGGCGCTCTCACGGAACTCTTCGTTCTCCCGGATCATCTGCCGAAGTCGCTGAGGCTCATTTCCGCTTGTGGGACGTTCCGCCTTCAGAGGTAGGAAAAAAAAGCAAATGGGTCACGATTAACGAGGTAGGATCAGCCTATTTATCAATATCAAGAGGTGAACTACCTCAGGAACTTTAGTGCTTGGTAGAAATACAATTTCTACTCCGTGACATCCGCCTCATTCTGTTATACACCCATAATATATATATATCTATATATATATAGAGAAAAACAGACTAAAAGTGTGCTTGTTAATATGGTAGGTATTCAACTAGGAGGGTCGCACAGTGACGGATGGTTTATTCGCGGTTGGCGAATTACACTGCATATGTGCCGCCAGGCGGCGGCACCGCCCGGCTCCCTTGGCGGGCATTTTGAAACAGTCGTATCCCCACAACAGTGTATGTATGTATGACCATAACACAGCTATCTACACAGCATTATGGTCAGAGTTGGCAAGTTAGCAAGGTCACAACAAGGGTAACTATGTATACAAGCACGCGTTTAAGATTCGAGTCGGTTTTACACGCGTGACCTGTACACGATCAGTATACGCATTTACTGACATTTACTTATCTATTTATTCGCAATGTGTGCACACGTCAAAGGTATACCGTTGGTCGGCCGTTGGGATGCTCCTTGGCGGAGGGGGCGGGCGTTGCTTCGCACGATCCCTGACCGTCGCTGCCGCTCGTTGCAAGGGACTGCGCATTGTCTCCGGTGAACATTGCAGATTCACCACAACTCTCGTCACCTTCACCGCTGACATTGGTTGAGCGTTCGCTTCCATCATCAGCGTCGGTAGCAGCTCCATCTGCCACTGTCTCCTGCTGTTGCAATTTGCTAGCGAGCTTGATATCAGGATGACAGGATATCTCATTCTCCGGGGCCACTTCCACCCTATAGACACAATTGTATTGCTTGCAGAATAAACTCTGTTTAACAAAAAGCCTCTCGCGTTTTCGCTGTTGTCTCTTTTCGACTCTCTGAGAGCTAATACACGCGTATAATAAAATATTAAATTACAATATCATAATAATAATAATTAATAATAATAATAACAAAGAAACATTTCTAGAGAAAGTACTCAGGTAAGCAAAAACCTGCGCCCCAAATCGTATTCACTCAACACTAACTACGTCAGGCAGTAGCAGCAACAACAAGAACAACAACAACAACTCGGATACAAAACGTTGAAAAGAACGAAATTCAGTTAAAATCGATAGTGTTACCTATAGTCCGGATGTTTGCATAGGTACGGCGTCCTGACCACGACCCTGTACGTGCAAGACGCAGGCTCCTCAAATGAGTGCACCTCATGATCACTCGCCTGGTCGCAAACGTACCAAACCTAGAGAACGGAGAAGAGCCGCGATCAGAACAAGACGTCTACGGAGTTGACGTAACCGCAAAATACGTCGATCGATGCGATTATCAGGCCTTCGATAGCTACCTCTCGAAATTGAGTGAATTTCAATTGCAACGCATTGCACAACCAATCGACTTGCGCCAGTGGCGTTTTACCTGTGTAGAGCGCGGGCGTTGGTTAATATCACAGAGTGTGCCGTACGACATGTTTACAGCGAAATAAGGATGGTCGACGCCGTCCAATTTGACGGTTGGAACTCGCGAGAGGGTTGGAGCCTTGAGTCGCTCTGCAAATTCTGCCTTGTACTTTTCATCTGGACAGCAAAGAGGGAAAAAATGGATGGTGGTTATCTTCAAAAAAGAACAAAAAAAATAACCGTCCTCGTCCTCTGTTAAGTGTAATACTAACTGTGAACGTGTTAGAACCCTTGTGTTTCCAGCCTCCGCGTGTAGCTGGCTATGATTTGAGTTAACGAGACCACCTATGCGATTCGTGAATAGCACCACACAACGCCACGTTGATTGATGCAGCGGAAATAATCAAGCTAGCACTGTGGCTAATAACGACAAGTTAACTAAGTCATGTCAAGTTAGTTAAGTCAGGTCAAATTAGTTGAAGTCATGTCTTGGTATATGAAATAGGTTTGGGCCTAAAAACGTATGTCAGGCTAATATATATACTCTAATAGTATCACTATACGATACGAATGCTATAACCGCCGTACTTACTGTCGCTTTTCATCATGTCAAGATCGTACTTTCCGAGGTAGAATTCGACAATTTGCACCTTCGTGCTTGTTGTATCTTCGTGGTACTGTCGAAGTGACTTCCCATGGCAAAGCTGGTACGTCCAGTAATGGTCCAACTACAACATAGCAAAACCATTAGAATGACGCCGGCTAGAGAACAGGAGAAGCGATTAAATCGTTAATCTGTGCATGCGTGTCCGCTACTGTGCCCAGACGCGCTGGCGCAACAACCAACTACTAGACGATAAAACAACAAGCATAACGTTGACTGCAGACGAACGCACTTCGATCAGCAATTCGATATTTCAGCTCAGCTGCCTGCTAGGCTATTATTTCATTTGTCGGTTGGTGACACAATAGGTTCCAAGGATCCCAGTGGGTAGTCGTCGCAAGCTTGGTGGCAAGTTTACTGCTCGTTGGCAAGCACATCCGACATGAAGTCGTCTCAAATAATCTCTGTAACACGAATGCGTGTCAGTGTTCTCTGATACCTTGTATCGACAAACGCGATTAGCGAGAAGTGGTTCGAGCAGCTCGAGTGGCGTGGGCCCGTCGTAACCTCGAGTTGTTGCTTCGCTCGCCTTCACCTCGAGATGTCGCGGGACGAAACACACATAGGGCTCCTTGTCCGAGCTCATCATGCGAATCATGTCGTGATTCTGAAACATGTACGGATGCATGCATGGTCATTCAGGTGGTATAGTATGGTCACTGGTGGGGGTCACAGGAGACGGCCCCGTGAACAACGACATACAACAACGTGTGCATCTAATTGATGGATTGTATTATTCCGATTGACAACTGGATGATAATTAATAACATCTGAGGATCGAACCTGCTGAAAGGAACTATTGATTACGAATTTCCTCGAGATTAAATTATTTGAAGTCTCAAGGTAGACTCCTAAGGAAACATTATCAAGGACAAGCCCTCATATATATATATATATATATATATATCACAAGCTTTGCAGTTGTCGACGCGCTGGATGCGATAGAAAATGCACAAAATGACGAGCACGAACCTGCAACTCCGGCGGTAGAGGGTCAAGCGACAGAAGAGGATCTTTCCACCGCATCTTGAATAAGATCGAGTCATCAGCACCTTCAACATTGCCCGCCGACGCTCCAACCTCGAATAAACAGAACAGAATCGAAACAAGAATGGTGTTTCGAGCTGCTAATGACAACACTCCTCGACTGCTTCGTCGATCCGCACCGTCTGCGGTCTGCTGACAAATTCTACTATTCGTGTCGTTTATCCCGCTGCCTTTACTGATATCATCTGATTGATCGCAGTTGCCGCCTCTGTTACTATAGACACTGTTACAGCTGCTAACGCTGCGGTGTTGGCTGTACGCGACCATCTGAAATCGAGCCAGAGCAAAAGATGAAGCAAACCAAAAACAAAGAAACAACAACTATCAGAATTTCAACTCGATCCTCATTTGCAAAAGCATAGTTGACCGTTAGAAATGAACGGGCGGGCCCGTTTCGATAAATACCCCAAAGGTATATTACCATCTGGATATAATCTATCTAGCTACAAGGCAGGACACAAGCGGCAGCAGCAACAGCACAGAATATGGTGGCACAACATTGGCGGCGACAGAGACGATGTGATGGAAATACTGATACGATTGTCCCAATAAAAAATTCACCATATTGAGCTGGGGGGAGGGTTGTGATGCTCAGCAGATTGAAGTTTTCGGGGCTCGTCTCTGTGCGTCACTGTTTGTCTTCACGAGTGTGATAATCAAATGCTGTTGGTGATTTGAAAGGGTTCGTGCCATTTTCGATAAATGTAGCTGTTTCTATTGACCCCATGTTCAGCTGATCAACAACCAACCAACACTACACGTATGCTCTTCTCGGCGTTATTTTGGCCACTCTCCCGTCAACATGAACAGCTGCAGAATTTGCTGAGATCATATCGGTGAGAGGCTGAACACTTTGCAGAATCTATCCATAAAACTGCATTGTCCACAATGTGATTTGTGGTTACAGGAGTGTGGTTTTAAAACTGAAAGTGTATATATATATATATATGGCTCCCACAGATGTGTGTTCTCATAACGCGAATATGTGTTAGGCAAGAATCTCTCTATAGTATGCCTACATATATTCCGAGGGCGAAATGTGAAACGTTGTCGAGCGATAGTGAGAGAATGTTGGGCACTCAATCACAAGCGACACATTCACAACAAACGGAGGTGGTGCGGAGAAGTTATTTCCAAAACTTTCTCTCCCTCTCTTTGCCAGGCCTTTTTCTATGAAAATAAGCTCCGGGTGGAATATCTGCGTAGGCGTGGTTTCAAGCACCGCAGGTGTCACGCTGCAGTTTTCGCTAAAATTGATGATATGATGACGTGTCACAAGGCATTGCTTGCCTGTTTTATTAAATGTACACAACATCATGATTTATCAATCAAGTGAAGAACAGGATTCGTGACGTCAATGAGAAATCAGGCAAATCTACATTTGATCTCTCTTATACTAACAATTGTGCCTGAATAGTACCTCTCTTCCAGCTTTAAAAACCCTTCAGCTACATTAGGGCGTACACCGCTAGCTCGTCTGGTTTACGATTAGAACTCATCACAAAAATGCTCACCACAAAACGCGTGCATAACGGGTGAACGTCTCGACAATACGAACGAACTAGGAACAACACATTTGTAGCATAACACACCCGCGAACAGCATCAGACACAATTAAGTCGGTTCCAGTTTGACAACAGTGATCGGACAAAGTTGACCTGTCATTTATTACTATTATTATGATTTAGTTAGAGAGGAACATCTGGGCTAAACAACGCCAATACGAAATTGCCGCCTACCAATATCAAGTTTCACATGATCCGTTTTTCGCGATCTCGCCATGCTGCCGAAACGGACAGATGATTGAACCACAACGAGTATTTTTATTCGTGAAGAACCTGTCATCCACCACTGCCGAATTGCTCGTGCATCATCGGGCGTGTATACGCTGTTATCTCAATAATATGCGGCGGTATTCCATAACCGCATAAGCCAATAAGAACCGTTCAGTTTAGTGACCTTATTAAATAATAATTGTAATAAAGCACACACTCAATAACTAACTACTAACCAACTAAGTCTAAATACCGAAAACGTAGGGGCCAGTACTGGGTGGCTTTCAATAGGAGTGTTAGATAGACAAAGGCGGCTGTATAGCGAAACTCAATAGAGAACACCCGGTGGCCTCGAAGTGGACGGCCAAAGAATTGATCTTGTCTACTCTCGCAAGTTGAGACTGTCGTTTTTTACCAAGATCCTGTAAATGACTAGTTCGAAACGCAAGTGCGAGATGATCTGTTCTTTTTTTCTTTGACTAATTCTTGTGCGAGTCGACGGAGATTCTCACCTTAAACGCCGCCTGTGGTGACCCCCAATTGACCACAATTCAACGTTTATTCATTGGAAAACGCGCATCACATTACACATTCGGTGATCTCTCTGTTTATCACAACGAGTGCTAATCATCGACGTCGTAGTGTAAATGCGAGCTAATCCGTGTCAAGAGTAAGTGCCAGACGACTCGCTCAATTGGAAGTTCGAATTGACAGTCGAATCCGAGCTGCTAACAGACCCTAATTACATACATTAATCTGAACACATGCAGCATTTTGTACATACGACAAACTCTCCGTTTGTCACAATGACAATAATCATTATAGGAATAATGATAATAATAATAGTAATAGCCAAGTGCAGTATAGATGTTGCCGTCGCTCGCCGAATGAATTGCCTGAACTGGACCTGCACAAAGTTTCAAGCAATGGCCAAAAATATCCATAGTCGATCTGAGCGAATATGTGCTGTACAGTTAAGACAATGACTGCTAAAAAAAAAAAAAAAAATGACTGCTCAAGTCGGGCGTACACGCACGCAAATGCAAAGTTGAATTGAGCGCAAGAGATTTCGATCATAAATAAACACGACTCATGTGATCAACTCAGGCGTCACTCTGTTCTCACACCCGCTGGCATTTTCCCACCAATACAATATATCAATACAATATATGCCTAACAAATAACCAGCATCGACAGTCCGCGATACCGAAATGCCGACATATATAGTGGAATTGTGAGTCGATACCTTCTTCATAATGAGACCTGTCTGCGTAGAACCTACTATCTGGGCGTTACGACACTCGGTCATTGAGTTTATTACGTTCGATAAGCTTCGGCAAAAGCGTCCTCTTACCTTTGGTAACAGTTGCGCAGATTGGTAATTAGTACCAATATTAATTAATGCAACTACTAACTACTAATGATAGATGACTAGATGATTTGAACGCCGCATCCGGGTAGTTTCGTCAATTCGACACTGTGGCGAGTATCACATGGGCATTTGAAAGGCCCGGGAGGCCGGGGGTCTTCGCCACTCGTCAGAGATTGCCAATAAATCTGACGTGGACTTCGTGGCGGGCACTCAATCACAAACGACACATTCACAACAAACGGTGGTGGTACGGAGAAGTTTTTTCCAAAACTTTCTCTCCCTCTCTTTGTCAAGCGGTCCGTCTACTGATCTATCATCAGATATTGTCGACCATTCTGCTGCTGCTGCTGCTGCCGCTGTGCCGACGATTGTCAACAATAACAACAACTCGTAGAGTAGAATAGAGTTTAGAATGAGGATACCATCTTGTGCGTACGCGGGAGGACTTCGAAATTAGAAAATTCATTTTGGGACAGCTGTAAAGGCTACCCTGAAGTAGAACACGACAGGATGTATGGATTACTGGTGCCTGAATATATATATATATATATATTATATATGTAATGTACAGGGGGTTCGGAAAAATTACGTGACCCTATCGCGTTCGAAGAAGTCGAGGCGTGTAAAAGGTCATACAACCCTGAACGACGGGTCTGCGCAAGAACATAACACAGTGTCCATATGACGGGCCGCGTAACTATTGCGATCACAGTTGGGATGCGCAAACTTTTCGATCATCCTGTAGAAAAATAGATAGTACTCGTTCTCCGAAAATTTCGAAGTTGATCTTTGCACAGCTGCTTTTCGAAGCTCAGCCCTAGTCCGGTGTTTTTGCTAACCACTACAAAACATCCAGGGACATAGTGTCACTGTCCGTGGAGGACATATCGCTGGCGCAGAATGTCGCTTTTAAGAGCTCAAACCTTGCTCGCCAGAGCGTTGCCCGCGCGGTCGGCCGTAGCCAAGATCCATACGGGGCAATGCTGTTCCGCCGTCGTCAACCGAGACTGGAGACCTGGGCCATACCCCAGAACCGGTGGGTGTACTTGAAGAGCTCGTAATTGACTCAACATCATCAAAGTCCACCAAGTGCCAGACGTCTCTCGAGATGGCGTAGTTGTTTGCCGCATTTCAGTACAGCTCACTGGATATAGTACATTACTCGTTGTTCGGCCTCTTCGTTCCGGTTGTTTGTGTTTCGTACGACAGGGTCCTCATTGAAGCGAGTAGATTGTTGAGGCCAGAAGGCAATTATTGTAATCATGCGCCATTCTATCAATATTGCAATCAACCATTCTAGTTTTACACAGGCCGAATGGTAAAATGTGTTGGCGCCTGTGATCTGAGTAATCTATCGGTGCAGAACTGGCGGTGATAAGGTCTACAAATAATGTGCTGATTTAGTCACTATCTGCAATTTATCTAGACTAGCTATGCCAATAACAAATATTGGCATATATTCAAAAACTCGTTATTCGTTTACTGCTGGCCCTGCTGCTATACCGATATAGATCCGCTGATCGAATTTAACTTATTAATGCATCGATTCCATATATAATAATAATAACCGTTGCCAGGATTTATTTTAGCGGTAAACATCGTTTGAGTAGATTTATCACTCACGTGTTTTTTTTATTACAGTGTGCGTGCTCTGTGTCGCTTTGCTAACCATGTGAAGACTAAATGTACCTTGTAACATGGCATCAAACCTCAGATAGAATATAGGTTGAAGTTAGAAAATATCCTGATCTGATAGCTTCTAACAAAGAGAACTCTGGCAACTTTTCTTACGTAGCTTAGGCTGACCCCGAACATAAAGATACAGCTCAAAATAGCACAGAATCATTTGTTGCTAGTCGACAACGTCGATAATTTAGTTGGTTTTATATATATATATATATTAATTTTCATTCAGTCACATTGCGGTTTACTGACAGAACTGCTATTTTTCATTGTTTAAATCCACTTAAAAAAAGGTAAACTAATTAAAACATCACAGTTAAAATAAAGTCGCCTCATATCCAGAGGGCGTATCGCACAGAACATGTAATATATCGAACATATCATTGTACAAAATTATTCGCAATAATTTGTTCTGTACTTCACGAACGAAGCTGCTAGCTAAGCTGAGTTGACCTGACCTCCCAATGAAGGGAGCCTCACTAGTGACCGGTAAGTGACGAGTATCGCGGGTAAGTTCACCGACGCTAGATTATCACGAATTCGGCGTCACGACGAGTTGCTCTTCTGACAGCGGCAACAACTGGGAAGGATATGCCCGAAGGGATGGAAACACCTCAGGCAGTTGCCGATGAGTTCAACCGGCACTTCACAGCCGCTGATATTGAGACGGTGTCTTCCTCCATCCAATTTCATGAGGACGTATATATATATATATATATATATATATATATATCAATATATCAAGCGGTACATTCGAAAGGTTTAATTACGTTATATACGTTCATTTCAACGTAAGTTCTGCTTATGCATTTTTAACATTGTTTCCCCTTATACATGGTGTTGTAACAAAACGATTATTTTTTTCCTTCGTCTGCTTTGTTTAGAGGCTGAACGTCGCGCTGCAGCCAAGAAATACAATATGCTGTATGAAGATTACCAGCCGTACCCGGAGGATCACGACGATGCCATGGGAGACTACCCTATGCTGCCGAACATTGGCCTGGAAAGCAAGAACCCCTATACGGACTACGATTTCCCCGCGCTACGACGAAACTACGGCGAGCCCGTGCACCAAAACTTCAACTGGTATCTTCGAGATAGGTGCGTACGCAGATGAAACGCCTCATACTGGCATGATTTCGTTCATTGAAAATCGTCGAAATACTACCGTAGTTTATCATCGTAGATGTGCACTGTGCCTTGTGACTACTGCCAGATTCGAATTGTTGTGTAGATCAAACTCATAGCAATAAATCGTAGTAATAAATAACAAGGAAATAACAAACAATAAAAGTATATTAATAATAGCAAGAATGATGGCAGTGATGACGATCGAAAATCATAATGACCCCGTACTAATTTCGTTTTATCTAAACGAGAAAATACCGCCTTCGTTTCCAACGGCTGTTGTTATTAATATGGTGTGTTCTTGCTGTCCTTTGTTTTCTGGGAATTTTTCTCATTATCTGTTGCTTCCAGGTGGAACGTCACTCAGAAGCACGTTATATCGCCAAAAAAACAATTGTTGGCTTTCCTGAGCGCGGTCGCCACCATTACGGGCCTTCATTTCTTGTCCCATTACACTGGGTGCTACGCCGAACTTTCACCTGTACGTAAGAACTAATATATATATATATATATATATATATTACGTTTTTGCTATATCATACAACCCAATTGGTATAACGAATTAAACCAATTCTTAGAATGTTGTAAAAGCATTTTTGGTCTAGCCGGGTTGCTCGCGGCCGGAGCTGTGCACCAGATAAAATGATTTCGAAGACGGTTGCCAGAGCAAGGCGATTACTCAAGCTATTAGAACAGTGCAAAATTGGTCATGGTGTCCATAGC
Organism: Stratiolaelaps scimitus; assembly: GCA_019614645.1. NCBI lineage: Eukaryota > Metazoa > Arthropoda > Arachnida > Mesostigmata > Laelapidae > Stratiolaelaps > Stratiolaelaps scimitus. Next base: position 1,393,542 of record JABWDB010000046.1, read on the forward strand.
GACAAGTGTAGCTGTACATAGAGAATAGGTTAACCCTGTTTGGGATATCTTGGTGATTAATCCGTAGCTTTGTTTGGGTTTCAGGTACCGATCACCAAACAGCTGTATCAAGAAGGTGTCGTTCACTATACGTTTGAGCCCGCTGAGTAGATTTTAGTTGTAGAAGAAGTGAAGAGGAATAATGCAGCCTTCTTAGTTTTTGCCGAATGAACGGAAGTCAATAAACAATTAAGTGTTAATTACAGTCACTCGGAAGTGTCGTGTTTAAGGTTTCTATTCGAATAATATGTTTTTCCTTTGCAACTACGTTCGTATGTCCACCCATGAATACAGGGAGCTGCCTTAAAACCACGACGGAATCTCTCTCCACATGTACCAGAAGTGCTCTCACTTAAAATTCACCATTGGGCATTACGCACATTAAATGCATTACTCACGACCGTCGAGGAGCATCCGCTGTATTATGTACAATCCACATACACAAGATGCGAGTCCGATACAGAGCGCAATGACACGGGATTTGAAAAATGAGTGGTATTTCGATAAACGACGAACCATTTTCGCTCAGATTTCAACAAAATGTCGACACCTCATAACGGGATCATGATCGCACTCCCGACCGTCGAAAGGTGGAGAGCGGCACATTGTAAATTTGGCCGAAAAAAAGTTCCGCTTGGGAAGGGTAATAGAAAGGTAACACTTACCAAATGTGCGGCACTAGTCCCCAAGTTGGTAAACGAGAAATGATGTCAAGAACCACTATGAAAAGTCAGTCCTCACCGGTATCTATTACCAGATAAAGGATGGCACGGACACTGTGAGGTACGAATTGGACAGTTCCAAGAATTAGTCACCTGCTCGTGGTATTCAAATGTTCGCATCTCTTAGGAACGAACAGCCGGAGAGTGCCGTTTAGAAACCCAAGCTAAGGACTCAGCAGAATCTGTAAGACACGAGTTCGGTGCCGGAATTCGAAACCTACAACCTTCTGTATCTCAGCTGGGCCAGCAAGCCTACAACCTTCGGTATCTGAGCGGGGCCACCAACCTGTGGCCTCACAAAATTGACCTTGAGTGAACTGATAATTTCATACTAATTGATGTCAAACACTCGCAGGTATTTCACGCTACAGCGTCGTCGTCCTCAATTGACACAATTGGCGTCGATTGAAAGCACTCCGTTCGATTTTTTTTATTTTTGCATCAATTCAATCAATCAATGGATCAATTAGTAAACATGCTAATTCACGCAAGTGATCCTGCAACTCCTCTCGAATAGATGTTAACCGGCTCGGTCGGATGGTTTTTCACCGACCTACAGTACTCTTCATAGGGAATGAGGATCGCTGATTTGAATTTTCCAAAATAGCGACGCCAACGCTTCCAGTTGGGCTGGATTCGAAGGAAAATCGGAGTAATGATTTGACCCCGTACTGCGGATTTCGCATCACGGGCCACATGCATAGAAACATACATACTATAGCCCTTAAATTCTTACAGGCGGAACTCAGTCAATGACGCTACATGCAGAGTTTCTTGGGACAAACAAGTCTTATATTATCACGAGTCCTGTGCGTATTTTATTCAAACATACAGTAGTTAGGAATTATTTCGAGGGATTATCGGGGGGGGGGGGAGCTGAGGTCGACGTTGTCCCGAGTAAGGCGATGTCATTGCCCCTCTGCACACCGAGGGACAGGCGTTGCAGAAGGAAAGAACCTGCGCGCTTGTCCCCGGTGGCGCGGATCAACCTATGGTAGACCCCCTCGAGGAAGTTCGCAGTGAGAGGGCCGTGCCCACCCAAGGTCTCAAAAGCAAGGGGGGAAAAGGTGGGTTGCTTGGAGTGCGGCGTACTTCCTTAGCTCGGCCCGCTCAGCATGCGCTACCGCGTAACCGGGGGGTGGTTGCAAAAGTCTTTAATCTGTCAGCACTGAGGGCTCCACCGTTGCTACTGGTTATGTTGCCATAAGCACTACAGTCTGAGCTGGCTTGTATACATATGTATAAATAGGCATGGATGGTTTATTTACCTCGTCGTTAGCAGGGGCGACCGAGTGGTGTGAGCTACTCGATCCCGGCCAATTTCTTGGTTCATTAAATATCATTGCTTTCCGCCGTCGTTATACTCATGATACAGCTGTATTCTATTACAATATCTAAACACTTACATTTAAATATGGCACTACATTGTTTGACCCTATTTCGGCCTGACCGTTCCTCCAATTATTATTATTATTATCATCATCATATTAATTATTATTATTATCCATGTATAGCAAGATAACAACCAACTTTTTTCTTTTTTTTGTTCAAAACGTCGTGTGGGGCTTATCTTCCCATTTATTTTTCTTATGCAATAATTATTAATCATTGTTCCACCGTCACCTCCCTTGTCTTCATCATACATCATTTGTGATTCGAGTCTTCTCTTTCAGTCACCATATTTTACCATAATCATCCAGAGCAGCCACCGCCGCCGCCGCCACCGCTATGCGTATATCAGTCTTTCCGACATGCTAGCCCGTTCTGCACATTGGCGCCGCCGCCGCCGTGACCTGACGCACTGTAGACGACTGACTAATTCTTTTCTCCCACCCACTTTTCTATAAGTCGTCATTCAAGTTCACATCGCTTTCAAGTTCCCTGTCCACGATCACTACCCTACGTAAACTCCTCCAAAATAGCACGTCTATCAGACGCATCGTTCTTCTTATTATTATTATTATCATTATTATTCGTTAAGAGCTCGGTGAAATATGTACCCTCGTCGAAGACGAGCACACGATGTTCGTAGTGTCCTTACACATGTTCCAGTTGTGTTGTCCGGTTATTGTGTTACTAAAACGTATGCTGAAATGGTTCGTGGAACAGCCGTTGAAAGAATGGCGTGAATTCACTATTAGTAGACTCGTCGGGTCGCGTTTATCATTCCTTAAACGATTTCTTGGTTACGTATACAAGTACGCGTATTCGTTAAACGTTCGATTTTCTGATACCCACGGTAACTCCACAATGTCTAAATGTGTCTGTGTGTGTGTTTGTGTGTATAGAATTGAGGCTGGCAGGCGTTATTTTATCTCCTCGTAGTTTATGTATATTAAAGGACCAGTGGCATTTTCTGTCGCCCTTCTTCTATCCAGCATAACTATTGTTGTGATTGATTTTTTTTCTTCATCGGCGAGTGTATGACTCGTGTGGTGTATATCTGCGGAGAGTGCTTAAGTACCCGTGTTGTTGTCCCGTGTTTTGTGAATAAAATCCTATGAATGTCGCCCCCGCCCCCCCTTCTCCTCGCAGCGTCCACTACTATACAGAGCTTATCCGGATGTTCCTGTAGATTAGCTTAGCGTACACGCATAATCTGTATTAGCATCGCGTTCATTAGTATTAGTAGTAGTAGTACCGTATAGCTTTCCGCATTTTTATTAACACCAACTACATCATGAATCTATGAGTCACTGATTTCTCCGACCGTCCCCGACCCCGACCGGTGGCATTTCACACTGACGCAATAATGATTTCGATCCATCTACCAAGTGTGTGTGGGGCTGTGGCTTATCACGTGGCTATGATGGATGATCCGCACCCCCAATACAGAATCATTTTTGCTGAGAGTGAATAATATATGGATAACTTGTTACTGAATAGCGTAAGAACGTCTTGATGAGGCTTTTCAATGTGCAGTCAATAACGGATCGAATTCAAACGTAGGCTACTATTGTCTTCGTTGTTATTAGTATTATTCTCCAAATTTATATATATATATATATATTACTATAATTTTCTACAATTATAACTACCACCATCATTCACATAGCACGAGTTACATAGTACACGTGTCTACGAAAGAAGGATTTGTCGCAAGTTTTTATCATTAAGAAATCACCACCGCGAAATAACATCGCGCGACGTTCATATCGAGTTCTATGATTTCCTGTCTCGGGAAAGTTTATCACTACAACTATTCTTTTAGCTGGCGCAGAGCATCGATATATTCATCCACCAATCAACAGCAATTTCCGCAATCTTATACGCAAATCAAACCAGATCATCCTCTGGTGCCGTCCATATCCACAATATCATTCGTGATATTCATTCGTCTGCACACAATAGCTTAGATTCGTATAGGAAGATTTCGGTCTGGCTACACTATTGAGTCGAATGCCACCGAATGCCAACGCAGTACTTGAAGAAGCACGGGAGACGGAACAACGTGACGACGCCCCCCTGGGGGAAGGTTCAGGAACAGAAATAGCCAATTTGAAATTGGTTCCGGGTCGGATCGGGTCGCTTGTTGTGACGGACTGAGCTTCTTCGGATCGAGGTTATCTTATTCATGATAATTGTCTGCGTCTGGCGACACCACCACCATTTCACCGCTGGAAGGCTCCACGTGCAGGTCTAGGAGAGCTTCTTCGCTTTATGGTACAGTGCATCGACAACTTTGCCCATCGCATGGATCACTTCCAGGGCGGCCACATACGTCTTGTCAGTTTCCTGCGGAAGAGCAAATTGGATAGGTTTTTTTGAGTGGGTTCTTGTTGTATGTAATAGCGAGCTGATACAGCGGCCATGTACAGAGTTCATTGACAAATATTACATAATCGTACAGTTGGAACCCATCCGGAATGGAAACGTGTATGAGCGCTCTAACACACTACTTAGAAAGAACTCCCTTAAAATGGATCAATTACAGGTGGGAAAACAACCATTTTCGTATTTTACCGTTTTGTTTCGCTAACTAGCAGAGAATTTCCGAGTTCCGTTCACCCGGAAACTTGATACGCTAGTTCTATAACTGCGATTCATCTTCAGCCTAAAATGGTAGTTGTATACGTCTCACATACGCGACGTACCTGTTCTTCGAAGATGATGAGAACGCCTGTGCCCTGATCAAGAATACCCGAAAATTTCTTATCGAGAATCATCTGTGAGAGTTTAAGCTCAACTTTTTCCCGAGGGAGCGCGATAACCTTAGCTACATGATCGACCTGCACCCTTGAGTATGGCTCGATGATTCGGCACAGGTTCTGCTCTAGCATCTGATCGTAGAGCGTCTCAAGGTGGGCAGCTATGATTGGATCATCGCCCAGCTCCTTCTTATATCGAGTCAATGCTTCTTGGAACTCCGCAAGCGAGCGGGACTGGGACGATTTGGCCACGGCCTTCATCGCCTCGATCTCGGAGCTAGCGTGGCGTAGTGCTAACTTCCCCATCACAATTGAGTGCACATCCTCAGCCAGACCCAACATGATTTTTGATAGGAGCATGTACTTCAGGGCAATCAAGGCCTGAAAAAAAGACCAATGTCGAAAAATGCATTTATTATTCGAGCGTTAGACCAGGGTGGTCAATGACCATCATTATCTCGGTGACTTCACGTTAATAACACGCCACAAAAAGATTCCACATGAGAAAACTGAACATGAGAAAAATTGTCGTCTTAATTGCCAGTGCCACTACGATTGGCAAGCCAGCTATTTTTCGTCGCAATCAGAGGTGTAATAATCATGATTACCTTTACGCTGGAGACGGAGTCGTAACATTCGAACGCCTCGTAGAAATATGAGAACGCCGTTTTGAAGTCACGTTCATCAGCGGCGTGCAACACGCCCGATTGCAGGTCCAATTGCGCCTGTAGCTTTGGTGGACAATATATGGCGTTGGCTGTTGTACGCGCAGAGGTTAAAGCAGCACGAGCTTTCGGGAGGTTACTCAAGGCGTGGAACACCTAAAATTGAAGGTCGAGAGGAATTAGTGATATGGACGATAGCGAAAAGCGCGTTTTGTCTTTCCGAGTCGCTCCACTGGCACTGAACGGTGATTAAACGCTACTAGCGGTATCCTTACTTTTGACTCTAGAAGCTGTACTTCGACAAGGAGATCCTTGTCATCCATCTTCTTCAGCTCACGAAGAAGCTCGCCGATTAGCTGCAATGCTTCTGTGTACCTGCAACGAGATAAGACCCTTGTTGGTATGCAGGTTTACGTACAGCCAACATGCATCAACGCACACGGCCGTATGGACCGTATGTCTATTTGTTTTAATTTTTCCATCTTCATATGCGTGGACATTTATGACGTGGACCCTCTGCGAATTTCACGATAATTCAAAAGTGTCAGAAATGAACGCCATACGAGATGGACACGGGAATCGTCTGGTGGCGCATATCACCTCCTCGTTGTTCAGCAGCGCATCGTAGTGAGCCCTGGAAAGTGTAACATAAACCTGTCCCTTTTGACAAGTTTGAAACGGCCGCAACGCGTCAACTAGACCCTCAAAGCGACTGCCCTCACGCCAATGACACTAGAAAACGTCCACGATGAACGAGAACTAGCCGGATCTGACACTAACCTTTTTGTGTCGTAATAGAGTGCGATGAGCCTCGTTTGGAGAGACTGTCTGAGAAAGGTTCTCTTCTCTTGCTGGGCCCACTCTATACATTCCCTGCAGAGATCGACTTCGAGACCGGTGCACGCCTCCATATCCAGGAAGAGATCAACGAGCGCACGTACTAGCTTTGCCGCCTTCGCTTTACTCATCATGTTCAGGAACGGCCGAGTGTTCTTAATCAACTCACCGAGCTCTAAGAATAGCAGAAATAATTAATGTTTTTTTATCACCAACACTAGAATATATGTATTAGTCAATTAGAAATGTGGGTGACAATTGAGGGTTTTGCTTGTTTTATCAATAATATATTACAAATCAAATGTTAAGTAAGACGCGTGCTTGGCTTTATAATGACGCTGTATAATCAACTTGTTGATACTAAACGAAGTGCTACATCAATGTATATACCATATTTCGGTTGAGTTGCATGGAATACCGAGTTTATTTTTTTGAAACTGATCTAGAGATTAGCGATATTTTGCTACAGGACGAGTAAAACTCATTCGACGCAACCTTAATAGATGATGTCAATGGAAAGCAGTAGGATCCAAGAATCCATTTTAGAAAACCTACCCTGGGCCTTGCCCTCCTTGGCAAGCTTGTGCCCCATCTCGAGGATGGACTGCACCTTGTCCTGAACAACGGAGTCATCTTCTGCTCCGGTGGGCAGCTCGGGGAGACCTGCCAACAAACACCGCGAAAGAGAATCACGATAAGCTCGACACTTCAAATCGACATAAGTACAATGATCACATCGAAATCACGTAAAAAAACGTCAAACTAGACGAAAAATGCACAAATTCTGCTGAAAATGATTGCCCCGATTTTCAGGCCATCCAACGATGCGAGTTGGTCATTGCAATAGACTGACGGTGTCCGCCTTAGATTAAGCGGACGCTGTAACCCGATGATCAGTTCGAATATAAGAACTAAGAAAGATAGGCCAGACCTTCATCAATCCGTATGTATACATAGAACTAATTTTTCTAACATCACGAATCCCGCAGAGCCCCGAGCTATCGGACGTGAGCTTTCTCCTCGTCGTCACCTACACGCTCGCACCTGTTTCATCTGTGTGGCTTGAGACACTAAATAAAATAATAGTAATAATGAACACCAAGAGATTACACCAACGAACGGGGTATAAACTAGCTAACCGACTTCAACCTTGATGGTAAATTTCACAAAGTTACGTCCACGCTCAGCTGCTGGGTACAATGCTTACACGATGGCACAATGCAATGATTAGCAACCCGTTACACCACACGACACATAGTTCGAAATATATCTTTCGTTCGTGCAACGTTGACACTGACATTAACAAGGAAGTGAAATTAGTCGACGTTCTGCAAAAACACTGGCCAGCCGCATGATGTTACCCATGTGGACGAGCACAAGCTTGAGTCGTAAATACAGTATTAATTTCTGGCAAGACAACCAATGAACAATTAATGTCCACACAAAAACTAGTCCCAGAGACTTCTGGCTCATGAGCTCATGAGTTGTTGCGAGACTTCTCATCTAGACCCGAGTGTTTGCTTGACGTTCCACTATAACTGATCACTTGGTTTTTCGAAACAAAAATGCACCAAAGGCCCTTCTTCATTAGTAATACGCAACCGTACATGCTGTAGTTCCGAGTTACACCAAATACAGTTGAACCTACAGCGAATCTCTCGGTGTTGTTCGTAAGTGATGGATAATTGGATAATGAAGCTTCTACTTGAAGCCAATTATATGGAGTTAGTGGAGATTTGTCACACAAGCGTCACACCCTAGGCATACTCATTGTTCATTTGTCGACAACTTTCATTCCGAAGAAGGAACACATTACGAGCGCAACATACACACAACGAGAATGAGAGGGATCGATAGATATTCCATGTGCAGATAGAGAGAATTGAGAGATTGAACGCGGGCGAACTCATAACAGTTACTCTTATACTGTTGCCAGTAGAGTACACCGAATATAGGCACTCAATGCAAATGCATCCAAAGCCTGCTCTGCTGGGTGGCTAGCATGATGACTGGCGAAAACAGAGATACCGGTCGACAATGGTCGATATCGACGTTGTCGCAAACAAACGACGGGTCCCCTTGCAGTGCCGCACAGCAAACGAACCGGCATGCGTACGGGAACTCACCGACGGGCTTCTTTACAGGGAAATCGGACTTCTTGTCGTGCTGTCGCAGATTTTGGTGGACGTCACTGGGTACCGCAATCGTCGCCATCTTGGCAGTCTTCAAATTGAAATCGTTGTTCTGCATCTGGTGGGGGCTAGCACCCGATGCGAGCGCTACTGCTACTGATTGACACACAGTCGGGCCGATGCGGCTGCGCTGGGCGAGAGCAGATGATCGGGCTCACACGGATTGTTTTGATAGCTCTTGCCACCATACCACACACTTTTGAGTGTTGGACAGACGGCCGGGATGGAGTCGGGGAAGTATTTCGAAAAAATCGTCCGCACCGCTCGCACAGACATCGAATTGATTTCGCTACGTGTATCCAATGAAGGCACTCGCAAGCATACGCTGAAAGCTGTGTGTGGTCGATAAGTAACATGTTTATTTATTTGTCGAGTGAATTGCGATTAGGAGGCTGTCACTGCGTTGTAACCACAACTGATTCCTATCACTGAGGTTCAGGGCCATTGTGCGCTTCAGCGGCCGACTTCCGATAGGTGTCTTCGTGACGGGATACATTTTTCCACAAGACGAACGGCAAACCGTGTGTCGAATGCGCTATTTCGAATTTGTCGACCTGTCTTCTTAAGTGACAATCACCACCGCATTTCCGGTCCAGGTTAGGGGCACCATCTCTCGGCGTTTCTGCACACGACTTCCACATTCGACCACTGGTGTTGGTTGTCGTCGTTCTCCTCAGCAATCGCGCTGGACCCTCTGCGATCCGGTCCATTAGTCTATTATTGGTTGGCGTGTCGTACCTTCCGTGCCTTAGAAATCAGTGTTGAAGTTGTTCCCGATCAACGTCGTGCGACGGAGTTAGGTCCATTGTCTCACAGCTCCGCTGTGAGTTCTGGATCTGATTCCAACATTGTGTAGCGATCAGGCTGCGGAACGGCGGCGACGGCGGGGTGTCCCACTGATTTGTCTCTGAACACGGCCACATCGAAACGTCTAGGGCGATGTCGGCCCATGAACAAATGCGAGCTATGCTCGATGAGCTTATGGGGACCGCAAGAGATGGTGAGAATTGTTGCTGTTATTATCGCAAAATGTGTGTAGTTATTAATGAACACTTCGATGGGCTAAAATCGTCCGGAAAACCTCTCTAATACGTGGAAATCGTGGATGGGAATTGTTTGATGAGCTGCTGCTGCTGCCACAGCAGTGTCTGAAACAACAAAACAGAACGAAAACAAATCACAACATTTATCAATCGTCAAGCTGTTCCGATAGGGTTAATGGTGCCTCGAACGGGCGTGTACATTTCGCCAATGTCTTATTATTTATTGGTTAAGACTGAAGTTTTTTACGTCTAATATCGCAGAAGAATATTTATGTCCATCAACATTTTATATCATTGTACCTATACTGTTGTAAAAGCGTAACGTATTCAACATTGCTCGTCGTCGGAATCATGAAACTAATTAGCAGAATAATAATAATATTGAATGTAACAATTGTTACGTAACTAACGTCAAAATCAATATATATATATATATATTGCTGTCGTAACGATGAATGATCTGCTTTGGGAGACTGATACCGAAGTAACTCTTCGATTGGTGGTCGACATCTACATTCTATCACGATGCTAAAATCGTTTAAACTGCCAACTAGCGATTTGTTGTGGTCATACAGAGTGGTCAGAATCACATCTGGCACAATATTCTCGGGCGGCTGTGCCCATTTTAGATCAGTCAACGGTACGACAAATTCTCAGACAGCGAATACAAATGTGTGTGCGTGTGATCTATGCCTTTTGTTATGTTATTATTGTTATGTGCTTTTGTGCGGGACCAGGCACGAATTAATGGGCTAACTTGTTGGTGGGAGGGTAGTCATAACACCGTGGCTCTCTGCCTTGACCAACATTCGACGGGAAAAAAAACATTGTACGAAATATTTCTTGGTGAGCTCTGGCTGGCCAGATTCCGGTCAAGTGTCTGCGAAAGATGCTTCTGTGCCTATTTCGGGCGTGATTTAACGATCCGATGATTGCATATATATATATATATATATATATATGATAGAGACACGCACCTCGTAGGCCTTTGAGTATGTGAATCGTTCGTTCACATCACGTTACTCCTGAGCTCATGTATCAGTCTGTGTGTATATAGCGATTTCTATATTGTCGAGCTTGCCACCGAACTTTGTTCGTAAGGTACCTTGTACTTATCGCATCGAGACGAACACACGGTGAACGAGTCGACAGTTTGCTGGCAGGCATCGCTTGTCTATGTGTAATCACTGGCAACAATTATTCAGCCAGTGACAGTTGATTATTTAACTTTCACCTGGTTCTAGAATAAAATATAATGATATTTAAAATAAATATACGGAAATAGCGTTTTAATATCTCGTATATCTCTAAAGGACACCATGGTTGGGGGGGGTATCCGAGGAAACTGTTATATTATTAGTGTTATAAGGCTCTTGTTTGAAGAACGTATGTGAAAAGTAATTTGCAACGTAATTTGTATTTCAGGTGACTCCACAAATATTCATGTGAATTTCACCGACCGCAAAGTGTGCAAAAGTTTTCTACTAAAGTGTTGCCCTCACGATATTCTCGCAGCGACCGTAAGTATCCATGAGAATTAGTATTCATTTCATCATCACTCGAGTTGATTAAGTTAGTTAAGCTGAATACGAGCTCATATGGTGAATAACTTCGGTGTAAATATGTAAACGGAGAACTTTGCTGCAGCCTTTTAACCTGGCAATCATTCAGTATTGTCCACGCATCGTGATTACTGGCCCGAAACAGCCTTGAGTTAGCTGAATTAATCTGACCATGACTTAAAATAAAATGAAGCGTCGTCCCGAAGTGATCACAAAGTAATTGTGCATCATTTCAAAGGTATTGGCTGTTAGCCCTTTTATTAGAGATAATTGTCTAACGGTCGTCGAAATTCCTCGTGCAAAATAATGCTTGTCCCTGTATCACGCATTTTTTCAGTTTCACATTTGGCTTATGTCATCGAATATTTATTTAATTATTATAATTAAGTTCCACCTAAGGTTGAACAAAAAAAACATTACAACATACGGGTATCTTTTTTGTCTGCCATTTTTTTGTATCTCGCATGATTTGTTTTCTAGCATTTGTGCTTTAAGAGTTTCAACAAACAATGCAACCGTTCTAACGGTCTTGTCGTTGCGTCGTGTTCAAATTACGTTGGCCGTTTGGTGCTTACGCTCTTCAGCTTCCTTTATCTTGAAGTCTCTCTCTCTCTGTCACTCCCAAGGGAAATCTGCGGCTGTCAGTGTTGTTTGACTATGGCGAGTTTTTAAATTTTTGCACGAAACACGCTCATTCCTCGTACCTAAACGTATCGTTTGAGACACTTAATATATAATAATAATAATAAAGGCAAGAAAAATGAAACTTTCGAACTCAACTAGTAGCTAATTATCGCTCTCGATTTTTACGATCTTTTTTCCAGCGCATGGATTTGGGGAGCTGCTCGGGCACGCATGATCTCGCCCTTCGAGCAGACTATGAGAATGCCGCCAAGGACAAGGATTTCTTCTATGACGTTGACGTAAGTATCGCTACCTTGTTACCATCGTGCAGATCCAGGCAACCCAAAAAAAAAGAGACAAACAAAACCTGTGTGAAGACTAGCCGCGATTCACGCTGGGGCCAGCCTCACGGGCTGTCCTTCTTACTTGAGAGATTTCTCCCACTGGTTCGTTCTCTCTCACCTCTCTCTCTCGTATTCTCTCTCTATATATATATATATATATGTATATATGTATCTTTTACAACCCAGTTGAATTCCAGTCACCCACCTTGTTTTAGATGGCGGACTATTAGTGAGCAAGCACGGCAAGTGCCACGTCCCGGCACGACCAATCTATATGGAGGAGGTTTGATTAAACGTTCGAGGGGGTGTCATTGTAAAACAAGGCGTTCTTTCGTTATTCCCTTCGTGTTGTGTGATCGGGTGGGTCGACATTCATCTAGGTCGGTCCGATCTGTTCGGGAGTGGCCAAAACCCAGCCACAGCTACGATTACGCCAACTACAAATGCTACCTACCTACCTACCACCTACCTACGACACATGACGTAGGTCTGAAGCTTCCAGCACCTGCGGCGGCTGCTGCTGCTGCTGTGACCTGAAATGTCACATCTTGGCTAGCTGGAAGGTTAATCAGACGTGTCGGGAGCTGGTACACATCTGCTCATAGGTGACTGGGGGCTTGCGTCTGATAGATGGGGTTTACAGCTGAACACACCACAAAAACAGAGAGAGTGGACAGCGTATGTTCTGCTGTTCAACTCGTTCCCTCTCCTTCACAACTTCTGCGAGAGTAGAGGGATCTGAAGGACATTGCAGGAATGCAGATCCGCTGTTTCTCCGATCTCCGATCTAGCCTAACCGGGCCCCATTACACGCGCTGGTCGTAAGTCCCTTCTTTTCATTGATACTCTCATCAACTTTCGATTCGATTCAGTACTGATTCAATTCTTGTTAAGAGTGACGGACGTCACAACATTTTGACGTGGTTCGTTGCAACGAGCAGCATGTGGATGCTTGATCATTCACGATACAGAACCTGTCCATCGCGGCACGCGGAGGGAGACACCATGACGTTTAGCAACACAATTTTATTAATCACAAGATGATCTAATTAAAGATGAGAAGGGAAACGTTTTTGGGTTAGACAAAAGCGATTAAGAGGCAAAAAAGAGGAACATTTTTGAGAACTGTTTTGTCCTAACTGTATCGCTGATAGTGTTGTAGCAGCCATTATAGACACACACACACACACACCCATACATACACATAGCAAAAGGGGAAGCACTTACAGATAGATATTTGTATTTCGTTAGACGATGCATTCAAGTGCTTCGAAAAATCATCTCATTTGTGTTGATTTGGAACTTTATTCTGTCTCTCTCTCACTCTCTCCCCCGTATTTCTGCATGCCCGTGATTTCTGCTGTCCCTATCTGCTAGCTTGGCCTCCTTGCAAACAGTGGCGTTAGTAATTCTGTTGCAATTAGCTTAAGATCCTAATTTGGCAATATACCGATATGCAGGCAATTGACGCCCTAAACAAACAATAGAGAAGTTATCAATCAAGAACAATGAGGATCGTCAATCAGCTGTTGCTGTGCTGTTCAATCATCACGTAACGTAGAATGAAATGTAGAGGCTCTCGTTGGCCAGGACCAACCATAGCAGATTGACCTACGAGCCATCTGGAGACACAGCAACAACAACAACAGCAACAGCAATATTGCTAATAGCGCTTCGGACAGATAATGTTCTTGTAAGGAGGTCAAGTCGCTTATTTTGTCCGCAGACAGGGATGCTTGTTCTAGTAGTCGTGAATGAATGAGTTACCCCACTGTTTCTAGTGGTGGATCAATCCACTTTTTGATACTGATCACACGATTATGATGAGACAATCCGTATCCGACCGCCGGTAAGTTGACGCGGTCCAACGCTACGCGTCCACTCCTAGATCTCTCGTTGGACGTCGAACGTCGTGCCAATAGGTTGCGAGCAGGTTGGAACCCTCGCTGAGAGGTACTAGGAAATCCTCCTAGATCTGAAACCTCGCTGATGAACGAGAGGCATTCAGGCCCAGCGGAATGTAAGTTAAACCCAATATCAAGTGACGAACAACAGCCGAGGACGGTCGATCTATTTTCCAAATTATCACTCACGGTCAATTGAGTAGTAACTTTCAATATTGCACTATTCTCCTCTGGCGGGGCAGGCCGTATTTCGATACTAGGATAGCGATTGTCAAAGGAAGCAGAGAGGCTAACAGAATTTCACACTGAACACGATTAGCTCAACGATGAGACATTGGCAATCGGCCAATCATCATCAGTTATTGATGAATTAACCCAAGTTAACGTTGCTGATTAGTAGTGGTCTGTTATTATTATTATTATTTTATTATTATTATTAGAAAGCGACACAACATAGGACAGTCTGCCTTTATAGCATAAATTCTCGTATAGCTTTATTTAATATGAAATATGGAGGATCTCCTCGCTGTTGCTCTTTGTTTTAGCTGGTTAGAAATAATGGCACCGGTTTCGAATCGTTCACCAGTAGACACCGGTTTAGCCGCTGGGGTGAACCCGACGCGCAGCAAGCCGACTTCATACTTGCTTTGTTATGTCGAAAAAAAAGGCAGAATTTAATAAATTATGCCCGTCAAGGGCGAACGAATATTTCGGAACTTCCAAGTCGGCACGGGTTGCGTATATATATATATAGGTATGCCATCTACAAAAGTATTGTCAGGCTCAGACGACAATATTGGTATCAGTCAGTACGGACATTTGTCCTGGTCCCGATTTGTCCAGGTCCCGATTCGGCGGTCATAGGCCCGCTATATACGTGGGGCATAAATGTGCGAGTGTTTTTAGTGCGCGGTGTGAACAAACCAACAAACAAACAAAAAAGAAAGAAAAATCAAGGACACCTGGCGGGGTCTGATTGTGTGACTGACTCTCTGAGTGGGTGGCGCCGAGTGTAGTTTTGATGTTGTACCGTTCGTGGCTGATGTTTACTTGTTCAAGTCGAGCAGATTGAAGGCGGACCCGTCTGTGTTGCAGTGAAACGCTGTAACTTCTGTCTATGTCAGTGCCATCCGTGTTGATTCTCCGCCCGCTGGTGAGTATTAAAAAAAAAACAGAGACGAGACGCAAATCGAAAGAAAAGCGGTCGTCCGCAAATAAGCTGCACGCGGGCGATGTGTGCCGCACTCAGCTCGGGTTGTGCTCTTCTTCGCGTATCTGGTGTAAGTTTGAATCGATCAGCTTTCTTCAGACTTCTCATCACATCGTCATCATGTCTCGTGGATAGTCGCGCAAGAGCGACTATTCATCAGAGTTCAAATTATGATATTATATGTCAAATACATGCACGCACACACAATACACACAGACACACACAGATAGACCGGAGGTCAACGCGAAACACGGCGTACTAGCAAGCCTACTGTGGTAAATTTCATCTAGAGACACATGTACATGTGAAATGCTCATCACTGACACGAATTAATCCGTACAATGAGCGACCCTACGTAATCGCGATGATTGTACGTGGTGCTCAATAATTGTTGTCCAACAACTATTGTCGACTTTGCATCTGAGCACTTTCAGTTTGGTCGAGTTTACCCTGTAATATCAACAATTACCATATAGTTCATCCAGCGCTGGCGTCGTTGGCGGCCATCACTTCGATTTGATAGTTGCTTTTCTTGTAACATGTACAACGCAAAAAATTGGAAATAAATAAATCGAATCCTCTTAGAAATCAGATGACGGTTTTCTTTGATCTAGCTTGTTATTGTGTTGTTCTGTTGAATCGTTGTTGTTCAGATGAACAAAAAAAAAAAAGAATACTAAACACGGAAAAAATAAGTGTCTCTGATAGAGAAATACATCGCCTTTATGAGAATACATCAAAGCTGACAGTTGTGTTGACGTACACTGCCAATGTCCGGTGCACTGAACATTTCGTTCTGCAAGTCACGACATTGTGCTATGTTACCTTCGTCGACCGTATCCTATAAGCCACTAATTACAATGTGCCCAGTAAATCAGGTGGGTTAATTGTCAACAATGTCTCTTTTGTTTTGTGCCGTTTACTGACGGTCGTTTGCAGGCACTGGAACAACTCGAGCAGTTTGTCAAAGAGTGCGATCGACGAACAGACCAAGCTAAGAAGAAGCTTGCCGAAACCCAAGAGGAGCTCAGCGCGGAGGCCACTGTCAAGCTCAACAAGATCAATGAGCTTGCAGAAGAAATCGGTATGTTGCGCACCCCATGAGGTATTCTTGCCTCTGCGACAATCACAATAGAATTGCCCCATGTCTTAGTTATTTAGCTGGTTGTGTGTTCAGCTAATAGATTTCTTCTTCATGTTGTTGTTGATACATTTGCTTGCATTCTTTTGCTTCAGGGAAGAAACTAGCCGAGGCGGAAGCCAAGGGTGCAGAGGGCCTCGTTGACGAAAGTATGGCGATAATGGAAGAGGTCGAAAAAGCCAAGAAGAAAAAGCACGAAGCTGAAACCCATTATCGAAACTCGATGCCCGCCTCAAGCTACCAACAGCAGAAGCTGCGAGTTTGTGAGGTGAGTGTGACGCTGTAAGCAGCTGTAATGACGTACGATATGCGTCATCATCGAGTATGACAGAACAGAATTTCTGTGCTATAACAGAACAAGTTGCCTCTCTTAGCTGATTGTCGTCATTCATGTAGCCGGGGCTCGTAGCCTAGGTGGTGGTGGCGGCGGCGGCGGCGGCGAAAGCATCACAGTCGGCGTTTGCCGAAGCTTGCTTTTGCTGAGGGATTCGTATGAAACTCGGTACTCCTCTGTCACGCCTAATCGACCCATTGCTTGAACGACTTCATCCTCAGGTCTGCTCCGCGTACCTGGGTATCTACGACAATGATCGTCGTCTTGCCGACCATTTCGGCGGCAAATTGCATCTCGGCTTCATAGACATTCGAGAGAAACTCGACGAGCTGCGCAAGCAGGTGGACGACGCACGAAAAGCAGGAAAGGCCAACCGGGAACGAGACGAACGACGCGAAAAGGAGGCCCGACGCGAAGAGCGCGATTACCGCGAGAGGGATCGCGACAGAGATCGCGACCGAGGTCGGGAACATCGGGACAGGCACCACAGGCGAAGGTAGGTCGGGGGCCCACGCAGCCTAGGTCGTGCCTCGCAAAAACCGCTTCTGCCGCTTGCGCGACGTTAACGTATCTGAACACTGTCTTGTCGGTGTCACTGTAAGAGATGTGTCGAATATTGACCATGAATAACTTATACTACTTTTGTTCCCCCTGAGTACACTGTATCATAGTCGTTATATCTCGCTGTCCGTCGATCGAGTGTATGCCAGATAGAAGTTGAATGTGATTATCGCCAGACGGCGGCAGTGTTCGCTCCTGCTGTTGTCTCATAATGCGTTGCCTCACCCGTGCATAGACGTCATAGCAGAGTGATTTCACTTTGCTTCGATTCGCAATATTAACGTGTGTTTATGATGGTTGTTCTGTTCGTATGTTCTGCCCAACTGCTCTTCGTCCGTTGGCCTTGTTTCAGGTCGCGTTCACGAGAACGTGAGTACCGACGAAGGGACCGAGAGCGCAGAGATCGCTCGCGAGACAGAGATAGAGGCAATGATAAACATAGGCACAGAAGGGATCGTTGAGGGGGATCAGTTTCATGGAGGAGCCGAGGGTTGCGAGGTCAGGGGCGGGCAAGGGGTGTGTATTGTGAAGGCGGTCGAGCTCACCGAGGTTTTGATTTAGTTAGAAGAGAGAGAGAGAGAGAGAGAGAGAGAGAGAGAGAGAGAGCGAGAGTAGCTCTTTAATACTACGACTACTACCACTACATATGGCGAATTTGGAAGGAAAAATTCAGCGCACAGCGAATGTGTATGTATTGATTTGCTGTCGTGTGCTCCCGACGAGATGAATATGGGTCCAGTTGGTGAAGCCACTTTAACGGTAGGCGATATTGTGTTTTTCCGTCTGCACTGCGAGGACGGGAAATGGGGAGCACAATGCGGGACGAATGATGATATCTAACTTGTATTTGTCAGTTAGCATTACCATTAACATTACCTTTTCGAATATGGTGATTTCTATGCGGGTTGTTCATCCGTGTGATACCTATCCCGGTAGCACCAGTGGCACAGGATCGGCTCTCTCATTTTCGCGTTAGTTTCTTCATTTCCGTGTTTTTTTCTTTCTTTCTTATTGCTTTGTATTGTGTTATTAAAATAAAGTTGAAATAATTGAAAATGTAAACCGCCCATTAGTGGAAGAGAACATCTTACCTGGGTGCCATTTTCATGTGAATGCTGCTGCTGCTGCTGCCATTCCGACTGTACACTTACGACAGACTCATTTTGTATCAGTAATACTGGTGAATCTGGCAAGTAGAGACAGACAGTACTGTATGGGTAACGATGAGACAAGAGGTAAAATGGACATAGGGCCGCAGATGGACGAATATGTCTACTTTAGCTTCGATTTGCGTCCGCTTCGTCGTTACGAGCTGTTTGCCTTCAATTATATATATATATATATATATATATATATATATATATATATATATACATGTAAGGATAGCTGGGGTCATGGTTACGAACTTAAGAAAGGTGTGAACCAACTGGACTACGGCGCGGGGTTGTCAACCGTCGACTCCAGCGGCAGCAACAACAGCGACGCAAAATGTGAGTCCTCTAATATCGATTTCAACGAACCCTTTCTAGGAGAAATTGCGTAGGGTCGGAGGAGAGTGGCCTGGGCTGGTTGACTTAATTGGGAGACAATTACGAAGCGTGTGTGAGTGAACTTGATCAGAGAGTGTTTTTTTTTGCCAGGGGTGAATCTCGGCCTACGATGGCTCACGTGAACGAAGTTGGGTATCACGATTGAACGAGAAGTTGTGTGAATAATGAAATTGAAATAAATAAGTGGATGAAGTTTATGGAGAACAACCCGAGTTTGTTTTACTTTCCATCATTCGTATCGGGCATGGCAGGTCTGCTGCATCTTGCGCACGTGAACGTGGAGAGCAATGTGCGTTTCTGGATAGCGATACGCTATGCAAGACATATGTATATATTGATTGCAGTGTTTGCGACAACGAAAACAACCGTTGCGTACGGAACCCTTGCATAATCGATTAGGTCATTCGGGGCAAAATTTGTACACGAGCAGCGATAACTACCGCAACCTCGTGAGTAAACCTGAGGTTGGACTACAACCTCTTCGTCGGCCGATCCCGCATGGAGTTCTGGGTTCCACATGTCACAAAGTTATAGGGTCTGTATCGCCGGCCACCTCGAAAGGCGTCAGGCAAAGAAAATTGCTCCGAATCGGAAGAATGTTGCCAGCCCCGGTGGCAGGCCCCGAGTCGATTTTGTCCCAAAGTGGTGGATACACTTCGATATGAATGCTAGCCACATTTACCTCATTCTAGATTACTGAGCAACAACGAAGACATCAATGCAACCCGACAACATTTCGACGAGTTCCTGAAAGAATGACCGAACTCCTCCTCAACCAAGAGCACTACGGGCATTCGACGAGCAGACGAGTTAGAGTGGCTTCTCGAATGGCAATGAAAACCATTCTCCCTGGATGGTCTGCTAAAGGTAAAGGTTTAATGGTTTATTGAAGGAGCTGCAATTTTACAATGCTTAAGCTCTCTTATATGTCACACGGCAGGGCTCGAACCTGCGTGTGGTGGTGAGCGTCTTGGACTGCTAGACCGGAGGGATGCTGGGCCCAAATCCTGTCAGACGCGTTGAATGTTTAGACTTCTTTATCATCTTATCTGAAGATTTTTGCCAGGTACGAGGAAGGAAGAGAATAGGCAAAGGTGGCCCCGATAGATCCTCATAGTAATACCTAAAAGGTTAAGAGCTGAGGCCTGTCAGATAGAAGGGGAACAGCTGAGGGTCAGCTCGAAAAATCAATTATTAATGAAAACCATTCATTGTACGGCTGCAACGACGAACTGACTGCGGGCAAACAATATTCAAACGGATGGATTGAACGGTTCGATAGATTTGATTTAGGATCGTTATCGATAACGAGTTTAGGTATTGAGACGCAATTGAACGTGTACTGCGGTTCAGATGTTGTCAGAGCGTCGGCTCAGGCGTTTAACTAATAAAGGACAGTGCCTTGGATATACACAGACAAAAAAAATCATAGTTCTAGTTGCTATTGTTCAAAATATGACCAACGTTTTTTTGATGTATAGCATTGCTCTGAACGAGCTGACCGAGTTATCCATTGGGGAGGAAAGGTCGGATCAAAGTTCTATTGGGAAAACAGAGGTTTGTTAGGATTTTCTGATCCGAATTGGTTTGCTGTCGGTCATAGTTGAGAGAGATTGGCACGAACACAATTTAACTTTGCGGTTCTACAGTGAAATATGCTGGCCCGCCCGGTTGGAGAAGAAATAATCCGAAATGTCCCCGAGCTGAACTAAGGTGCACAAACACTCGGTACTTAATAATGCTTATTCATAAAGCATTGAAAAAAAAACAACTGCATTCCCGTAAATAAACCAATGACTTATATTTGCGTTTTTAATATCTGCCGACTGAGCTGACAATTACTATACCTGAGACAGGGAGAGTAATTGTCAGGCAAAACTGAATTCCTTAGGTTAAATTCTAGCTATGTATTTTTTGGGAATTATGCTTCGTGATCTATGCAGGAGGTGTAGTGTCGTATTTCAGCCAAGATCATTGATATATCAATTGCATAAATCAAATCAAATGGAGCACATCCGGAATCGAGGACCTTTGACGTCGCGACTTAATTCTCCTTGATCTACCATCGTTCTGTTGTACCTGTCAGCGTTATTTTGTCCCTATTTCGCATATTGCTAAGCGTACTAAGCTTTCGAGATTCGCAGCGAACTCAAACTTTGTAGCGTAATCGATACTCATACAATTCGCCTATGGCGCAAAGCCAGATTCGAGCAAATAGAAATCAGTTCTGTTTCGAGCGGAGTAGGAGGCGTTTTCGGCAACCCCGAACGATCGTAGGACGGCGACGACGATTGTCGCACACGCCAGCGAGGTGAATGATTTTATTTCTCCTTTAAATTCGCCTAAGAAAAATTCTATTCCCGCCCGGTTTAGCCGTTTCGGCTGCATTTAGCAGCGTGTATGAAAAATTTATTTAGGACGAGTAGGGTTTTTTTGTTAACTATTATTATGATTATTATGATTATTAGTATTATTATACATTACTTTGGTCCTTCAGCCTTTTTCTTGTATTCGTCAGAGGGCCCACGCCAGTCGAGACGAAGAAGAACATTAAATTCTCCGATGATTGTGGAAATACAAGGCCCCATCTGCCCGTTGTCCAGGATCTGCTGGCGGGTGCCCTTGTGACAGTTCAGCAGGAGGTGCATAGCGTTGTCGCGGAAACAGGGCGCGGTCGAGTCGACTTGCAAATGATACAGCCAATTGTTGTTCGTCTTCGCTGTGACAATGAACATCGCCGGCATCGAGTGCCAATTGAGATTCACGACCGCCTGGTGGAACGGACTGGTTATCGAGCCGTCGGAGAATTTGATTTGTACCTGTATCGGTACGTTCATCCACCTTCCAGTGTTCGGCCGAAATGAGACGACCCTGAAGACGATCTGATTGAAAAAAGCGTTGAAATCGTTTTGGACGTTGTCAACGGTGTTGGGTATGCCATCTTTTTCAACGAAAGAAAGAAGCTCGTCATGACCCGATGTTTCGTTCAGGTTGAAACGCTGCAGGGCGGCACCGAATATCCGGTCATACATCCGCTTCACGTACGGACCGAGCGTTGGGTCATTCCAGTACATAGATAGAAGACAAATCAGCTCCTGGCCGAATGCGTTAAACATTTTATGAAAATCGGACGAGGAGCCTGGTCCTCCGGCTGCCCCGGCGGCGGGACATGCTGGACGTGCCGTGTCGGCTGTTTCTCGTATACGAAACCCAAGCTCAGAACAGCAGAGACCACGACCGCCGAGCCAATTCGGCAGCTATCGATCTCGCTGCGTGACCCTATGGGTGAATGTCGGCAGCGAGAGGTTTGTTAATACCGATTCGCAGGGATATCCTACCGCGATAGCTGGATAGTTGAGCCTTCTTTCTACTCGAGCAGGTATTTTGATTTCAAGACGAAGTGTGCGAGAGTTGTTGTCTGCAAATTGTGTGTGTGCAATCGCTTCTTTGTTTCGGGCCATTCGATCAGACACTGGCAGCCAACCGAAGTACGAACCCTATGAGTGAAATAGTTCGAACCCTCATGACATGTTAAACGAACTGTGCCGACGAGTAAAAAAAAGTGGTCCTGGTATATTTAACGGCGGCTGGCTGGATTGCCTACCCACAAACGTTTTCGTTGAAGAAATACAGGTGCAAAAGTGCAGCAGGGACTCGTTCTCGGCATCTCACATGTTTTCATGATACCATGTCTGTTTTTGGGCCACTTGACAAGCCAATTGCGGCGCCCCAGCAAAGCACAGGGGACGCTCGTTCGAAGGATGCCTTCCGGCGCTGTTCAATAGTACAATTTTTGCGATGATCGGTGTGTGAACCACGAAGGAGGGGGCTTCTTCTGCTCGATGTATCTTATTTGTTACTGATTTGTACTTTCAAGAGGCAAAGTCAGTTTTCCAACGACTTTTCTCTATAAGGAGGCAGATTTGCAACTCATGCTGATTCACTGATTTCGTTGTATCCACAGGTCGCTGTAATGTTTTATTACGATATTGGGCTGCTACAGAAGGTACAAAATGTAGCTTGTATTTGACCTCATAGGGATTACAGTTATAATGGCAGCATTTTAAGAAGGCACTGTTCGATATTCAGCGGCAAAGAAAAAACACGTGGAAAATATATAAGAGAGAGAGAGAGAGAGATGTCAGTTCTTCTTCGAGTTTCGAGTGTGCAAGGTCCGGCCAACAGCTCGATTACAACAAAAAAACTTGGAACTTACCAACAACACCGCGCAGACGACGGCGTATGCCAGGTACGTCAGCTTGGGTTTTCTGGCAGCCTATTGTAAATGTATTGTATCTGGAACCTACACCATAAAACAACTAAGAAAACCTAGATACGAGCACTTAAGCATTGCAAAACTGCAGTTCCTGTGATAAAACCAATAAAACATTGACCATTACCACTGGAGAAATGCGGAAAAAAACCAAATCACAATAAATCTTCACTAAAAACACAACTTATAACGAAGCTTTTAGTTTTTGATGAATATGTGAAATCGAATTAAAACTTGACTATTTTTCTTATTGAATTCAATGCGTGGCACGCAACTCGTCAAGCGGTAAAAAGTGACATAAAACTATGCTATAACGCTAGGTGAAAAATGCTCCATAACATTGAATAAAATTATATGCTTTGATCTTATAAATTATAAATTCAACGCCTTTTTTTTGGAAAAATGCTAGTAAAATGCGTAGTGATACAGCAGAATAATGTGGATGAAGCCCGGGAACAACGTAGCTTTGGATTGGACCCAACTCTTCACTTTCCTCGAGAAGTCGCTCGGATCGATGGTTGACGAGAGCTGGAAACATGCAAGAGGGGATGGAAAACGGTGAGGTGAGAGTTCTTCTAAGGGTAAGGATATTTTTCTTTCCACTGTAGAACTTGGCACTTGAAGTCTGTAAACGCGGTTTGTATGACATCGGGGCGTTCTGATCGCTTCTTTAAAATGTCGGGTCCCTGTGCAAAATGTGATTAGCTATGAGTGTGTCGGCGCGAATACGCTTCGCAGCCAATTTGTGAATTTAGCAAAGTCTGTCAGTAAATCTTGCCTTATTTCGACTCGTGTAATAACAAGAATTTATTGTCAGTGAAGGAGGCGCGTATATTGTGGAACTAGAGTATAACTATGGTAGCTGCAATACACACCAATAAGCGGCGAGGTCCTCCAGGAAAAGGTATGATTTAAACGATCTGTGCGAGCGACTTCGAGAGCACTGATGGTTTGGCTACGGTGTACATAACTTTTAGCCGTATTCGCCTTCATCAATTTATGGGACGTCTATAGTCAACCAGATCGAGTATGGTTCATTTATCGGATTTAAGTACAAGCGGCTCTCTTGCAACTCCACAGTGGGCGGATGTCCTTCGTATAGTTCCATACTGAAACTTCTCTGAGGGCATCGCCACATTGCAAAAAAAGCACTTGCATGAATGAGTCTTTAAGGAGCTTCGGACTTCACCTCGTCCCCGGGCACCAGGTCATCTTGACCCACGCTTATCTCGCCCATCGCTTCGATACAGCGAATACTTTTATTGGTATATATGGAAAACTCAGCAGAGTTCTTCAGCCCCATTCGGAGTTTCTGAGAGCTTGTAGACTATTCCAGTATCCTCAGTCTCCAGCAGAGGGGGGTATCGATCTTCAGCAGGCGGTTTAATATTTTCAATGTGCTCCTTGAGCCGCCTTAGGATGGGCCACCATGGGGTCAGAGGTACGAGATGAGATCAATGAGTGGACAGCTGTTTCCAATGACTCCAGGAACGTCCTCTACCATTTGGGTCAACAATCAGTTTGATCAGCAAGCGTTGACGAGGGCAGCCTCAACGGAGAGACGATCTATAATAACAGCATTTGCCGGTTATCACAATGGGAGAAATATCACAACGAACGCGACGAAATCGGTTAGGGATTGATACAAACATCAACGAGACCCACCTCAACACTTGACCGCGAGACTAAGCGCCCGTTGCCACGCGAGCCTCGATCCCGACAAAATACATTACAGTTGTCGTTGGTAGATCGTTCGTCGATCAGGTACAGAATCGTGTGTGCACGACCCGAGGCTCAGAGCTGCGGTCAATGGACGTATTTATATATAATGGTCAGAGAGCAGAAAGTCAGACGATTGATGTTTGCAAGTTTCATCCACAAGGCGAATTGTTTGCCTTCCGCCGTGCACGGATGCAAACTCCTCTGTATACCTGGTGATCGTGGCCAATTTCCACTTGGAACTGCTTCTCGACGCGTGCAACACGCCGAGTGCAACTAATCAGCAACATTTTCATTATCATCGTCATTATTGGCCGTCTCATCCAATCCAATATCCAGCGTCACCGAGTTAATCGAGACGAATGCCCAACGTGTTGGTGAACTGGATACCTTGGGCTCGCGAACTCTCTGGTACATTGCATATTGCGGCGTCATGTATGACCTACCTCCGTTATGGCCGAACTCATAACTCAACGTCCAGGGATGACACAATGGATTGTCCCATTCTCGACAACCGAAGCAGTCTTCAACTGCACCTCTGTGCGCTGGCTTTACCTTCTGATCATGGGCGAACTGATCCATTGCGGAACCGAGTAATGCCATAAGGCAGTAGCTTCCTGGTGTTTCTCATTAGTGTTTTGTTAATTGATGACAAGTTCTCGAAATGTTAGCAGCTAACTCCAATATCTGATATCAGGTCCGCCCATCAGTGTAACGAACGCTACCTGTTCACTTCGTCGTACGCTCGTTACTCCAGGTGTCATTAAGGGTCATTAGGAAAACGACTTCTATTAGCGTTTATGTAGTTAATCTCATTTCGATAAGATGTTTACCATCACAATGCTTGGCTATATATTATAATATATATATATATATATATATATATATATATATATATATATAAATATTCTAGATTCTCCCTTCCCATAAATATATATATAGATTACTATATATATATATATATTATGGGAAGGGAGAATCTAGAATTTTGCTTAACCCCCAATATTAATTGACCTTTGTGTCGAGTTCATCGTTGTACACATATGTTGCAGCATTCAAATTCAGTGAGCTAGCATGGCCTGTATACGGTTCTGACGGAGATAGTGATGGGATGCACCTCCGCACAATGCACAAGGCTGAATCGAGTTGATCTTCCCCTGGGGACATGGTATAAGGACTCACGCGGATCAAGATATCCAACCACTGCACTGAGTAAAAAAAACGCACAGGCTACGTGACTGTCACTGATTGAAGATTTCAATCCTAGACAATGTTGCCTGAACGGAGTTGTTTGTTGATCTGCTAACGTAAATCCATCTGAATTCCATATAGGTCTGAAAGCAGCTTTCAGTATTCACTCAGCTGTTAACATACATTTTTAGCGGCTTGAATGAAAAAGACACCATGTTGTTTGGTTGACCCTTGTCACGAGGGTCGTCGATATTGGTGATGCTCATAATGGTTGTCATGTGTTTTCATTGATTCGTCGACCGGTAGTTCCTTGCGTCGGCCGTGACGCGGTGACACAGAAGAATTCGATTTGGGCTGTCGAAGCACGGCGCGTATTAACGTGAGTTTTTGGCGTTGTTCATAATTGCCTTTTAGAGCTGCGCGAATGTTTCCGAAAATGTCAATTGACAAATGCTTTTACTTGAGAATACAGCTGTCCGTATGTCATGAATTCATTCGTCAGGACAAATGACCTTGATTCAAAGTTTTTGAATGGTCGCAGGCGGGTTTATGCGCCTTTGTAAAAAAGGCCGATTCCAATATGGCTATGGATCCGATTTCGCAATTGAGTGTCTCGACGATCTCAAGCTTTCATCACAGGTTCACAACGGGCTCGAAGGATAGACCTTTCTGTCGTATATTTCAATCCTAGGTTACCTCACTACGTGAAATCTGTCATGTTTTTACTGTTTTATAGTCGTTAACGATCGTGGACTATAATTGGTGAACGTTAGAGAAAATGTGTCCAAATTTAAGCTGCTCTTATACCCGGGAATTGGGTTGTTTTCCTGTAAAGTCGTAGTGTCCGTTCTTTTACAAAGCAACACATATAGGCAGTTACTGTATAGGTAACATTATCATTAAACATTGTCATTCATCGAAAGTCAATTTGACTTCAGTCAGAGTCGCCCAATAGTTCGTGACCACGAAGTATCTCCAGCTTCTTCAGGAGGACACCTCACGCATGACGACTTGCCAGGCTGTTGTACAGAACCAATGGGGTGGATACTATGGTCGTCTATCGATATCTGACAAGCGAGTGCTGCACGGTGAAAGCCACGCCGCTGGCGACACTCTCTGACGGCAAACGATCGTAAAACTTTCTAGCAACGGTTACCAGTTCGACTCGTCGGCACTGGCCGCAAGGGCGCAGGTTAGAAGTTGACCTGACGCTTGCTTCTAGGTGTCGCTGAGCCAGGTCGGTGTTTCCGAGACGCTTATCGAACTTAACTAACCCTATCCAGACAGAGGAGGTCTGCTGTAACGAAGGGCTCACAACTCGTCATCCTCTATAGCGACTTTGCTTGCGGTACGGCCCCATTTCACCTCGTGCCAATAGCAAAATCGCAGATTTTGGGCCCGTTTCGTTTTAAGATTCCCATTGAAGTGGCCGTTTCTCCCGCAAAAAATTACCGCAGCTTCCGTTCTGAGACGTATAGATTGCTCATCGGGAGCCTGAACCCGAGCGTGCTTGTTGAGAACTTGTTTTCTTGTGACGTATGACATTGCAGGCCTTCAGTTTCCCTACCCGTCGACAACCTGCGATTTCTAGTGCAGTGCTTTATGATTTTTACCTGCGGTAATACACGTAGAGATAGCTCAGCCGGACGTTTGAAGGCGCCCTCGCGCCCACCCTCCTACCCTCAAGTGTTGTTTACAATGACGATGTTTGCCTCGTGTACGAGATTGAGTTGATAGTCTGGCGGTGTAGAGATTGTTTGGTCTTACAACAACAGCATGGTTGACCTTTGGTCCTGAAGACCTAAACGCACAGCTCCTCCAGCGAAATGTAGCGAGTATGACCTTCTGCGTAGGCTCTCAGGTCACAATGAGGCCTTCTGCGACCTTGAATGTCGACCAAAAAAGGTCGCAGAAAGCCTTAATCCAAGAGAGGAAAGAGGTCTGTGATCGTACCTATGAGGTACGATCAACCCTCTTTCCCGCGTCGTATAAACGTAGACGCATATTAGCGATGCTCCCTTGATCTTTCGCACTATCCACAACGGCCACCGCCAGCAGAGTCCGCTCGAGCCTACTAGGGCCGGGCCCCGTTCGTCGTCGCCGTTCGATCCGCCGGAGCGTCAAGTCTCACGATCGCGAGACCAGACAAAGCGGTGGCGCACTGGCCACTTGAGCACAAACGAACAACGAACCCACTCACGAATGAGCGATATAGAGTTCCTCCTCTCCTATGTCTTCCCTAACGGCGCCTCGCCACATTTTCTCATAGTTCCCGATGCCCTAGCCCGTCCTCTTACCCTCGAGTTCTCTCCTCGACAAAGTCTACTCACGTCTCGGTTCGCCGTTGACTTGCTTGCGGCCGATCCGCCTCCCCGATCACGATGGCTTCGCTCTCCATCACACGCTCCCTTGCACCTGCCAGTGGTGCTGTACGCGTGAGCGGGCACACCAAGAGTAGGTGAGCCCGTCCACCTACCGTAGGTATGACCACCTACTGCTCGCAAGCAAATGTGCACACACACACACACATACACTCATACACAAACGCAAGAAGAGCACATGTACGACAGATCACTGTGGGGGTTGGGTTGCCTGTGGCGGGGGTCGCCATTCTGCGCCTCCCCTGAGGGAGGTCCCCTGTTTGGGGCCGAGAGATATGACGAGAAAGGGCGGTGCTGCATGAGCGTACACAGAGCCAAATCAATGGTAGGTGCCAGCCAGTTGGCCGCGTTTGTGTGTGTGTGTGCGTTGTTGTCGCCGTGGCCGACGTCACCGGACGAAAGAGCAAACGCGACTCGCCACCACCATCAGCCGCAGCAGCAGCACAGCAGTACCACCACCACCACTACCGACAGCACTTGCTTTGTGTCTGCTGAAAGTGCCCGGGCTGCTGCTGTTGCTGCCGCCGCCGTCGCCGCCGTCGCCGCCGCCGCTGACACCGAGTGAGTGGTGAGAATTCTGCAGTGCGCGCCCGCTGCTGCAGACCCCAGGTAAACGGCGGCAGAATGAACGCCAGCGGCCGTTGCAGTTCTGCTTGCAGCAATTGGACAACTGCGGTCAGCTACAGACAGGGCTAGGCCACGCTGAGCTGAGTCGAGCCGAACAGAACAGGGAGGGTTGACGAGTTGGATCAGTGATAGAAATTATTGTATCGCCGTGGCGCCGATCGCAGCTGGCCCGCCGGCCACTCACTTCGACATCGAGCGGTGGCTGGCTATCCGCCCAGTGCCGCCACAATCAGTTGCCAACTAACTGTGACCCTACCGCTGCGTCCGCTCGTCGGGGTGGTTGCCACCTCCTCGCGGGCAACGCTTGACCACCACGGATGGCTCAGCGGTAAACGTGTATTGATCTACGGTGCTTCGTGCTCGACCCCGGTGCGTGCGCGTGCTCTGTTGTGCAACTCCGTGAGCGGGTGGTCGAAATAGAAGAAAACAATGACATCGGTAACTGGTTGTGTCTCACATTGATTGTGGAAGGCGGGCAGGCAAAAGTGCCGTAGGAGTCGCGTAAGGAGCCGCCGCCGCCGCAGCAGCAGCATCAGCAGAATTACTATTGTAGTGTAATTTGTATTGTGGCGGTGTTCGAGTCATCGGACAGTGTGTGGATTCGTTGGGCTGGGCGTGGAGCAACACGTGGGACGGGGGTGGCGACAGTCGAAAGAACAGACGACCCCTGCGGTGGTGGTGGTGGTGTGACACACATCTAGCTCAGTGAAGAAAAATCTCTTGTGGTGCACCGTACGGTCTCTCTGAAGTATGGACTGCTCTTAGCTCGCGAGCGAACTGGAGCGATTCGTTCAACCGGAGTTGCAATAGTACGATTACATCTACTGGATATATCATTGGAACGGATACGATTCGCCCGAGCCACTGGATATATATAACTGTTGTTGCTTTGTTTGTTAGAGCTCGATTGGATCGGCGCTGCCAGTCACAGAGTGAGTATATATATATCTCTATATCGGAATATATATATATATATATATTTTACACGCGGGATCGTCAAGTATTCCGCAGTGCAGGAGCGGGAAGACGCTTCTATGCGCCACTTGCGGTATAAGAAGACGTATCTGTATTCGGTATAATTACAACGCAAACCAGTATCGCATATGTTGCATCGACTAATTAGATACATCACTAGACCTGTTCTAGTTTCTGGGGAAGCGACACTTGCTCAGGGAGGGCGAGTTCAAGAGACAGAGGGATCACATAGAAGATACGCGTCAAAAAAGTCATCATTGGGTAGAATCATCAGCGTCGAAAATCTCGATGCGCCGACTCAAGCACAGTGTGAAGGGTGCAGAATGGCTGAGCTAGAAGGTTAAGAAGGCCTTGTCTCTCCGGTCCGCGAGCATGCTCCGTTATAGTCCTCCACAGCTGACACAGACTATGACGTCCATAAGCAGCTGAGTGAAAATCGACCAGTTAATTGGGCATTCGCTTGAAGAAAAACAAGCTCCGAGTGGATTTTGTTCAATTATATAATGGTAAATAATTATAGTGGTATATGACGAAAAATGAGTGACTCAAACGTCAAACGAATCTTTGCTTAGGATTGCTGAATTTGTTTAGAATCGCTTTCTCCTGCAATACCCATAATTCATTTCGGGGGAAACCCTACATAAACCACAATGCTATGGGGATAATAATGTGGTGGAGATTTCGATGGGATTAATTACTTTCACACTGTCGATTGAATTAGGCCAGAAAACTTCGGGGATTTTCTTAATTTTTTTTTTGTATTTTCAGTCTCCATGTTTTCGAGTTGAGGCAGATCTATTCTCACACAAATGAGATCCAGTTCCCAATCGTAGATCGCAGACCTTTACGAACTCGATTTCCCTTTGTCATATTCGTCCCGTTGAGTTTCGACCGCCTGCCGATCGCATCGGCTTATCTGTGCTGAATATTAGCAGTAGCAGAAGGTAGCCGGACTACCGTCGTTAGCCACTAGCCAAATAATCGAGATAGAGAGCGAGAAAGAGAGAACAGTCATAATCCGCCTGATACAGCCCGACGTATATTATATTTTATGGATCAACAATGCAGTAACTCTCTCTCTCTTTCTCCCTCCACCGATTCACATTTCGGAGCTGAATCACAACAGAGGTCACCCTCGTGATTCCCTAGACAGTAACTACCGCATGTATAATACGACCGTATACTGCCAGGCGTATTCACTCCTCTACCTTATACGCTATTTACGGTTACGTCTTCTGTGTCAACCCCGAGCTGTTACGCCCGTGTGACAGGCCTCCCCCACGCACGACGACCAGTAGCCCAGTTGCCATGATATGCTGTCGCACTTGCTTTCAATATTAGTTTCACACGAAACGCACCCGCCTCGCTCATACGGCCTGCGAGCGTCTGTTGGCGCGTCGACTTCCGAGTCGTCATGTCGCTTATCGGATCGAGAGTGTCTTTGGTTCGCCACGTGTTAAGCGCCCTCCTCGCGCATCTCTGGGACAGTAGGGCAGTCACATTGCAAGCAGCAGCAGCAGCTACAGCGGCAGCCACAGGAGAAAGAGTAGTTTCGCTTCTCTTGCGCAGCAGCCGGAGGTTGGCTGCAGCGATACACCGTCACGACCACTGCCAACGACTACAATACATTGTATTGCTTTGCCGTGCGCGTCTAGCCCCGGACTCTGCGCCACCGCTGCCTCCCAGATAGTCGTAGAACACACTACAGGAATAGAGCATTGGCAAATCGAGCACGGTATAGTGTCTGTACGACACACAGACACACAGGCACACACACATGAGAGGAGAGGGTACTGATGGTTGTACGCGCATACGGCGTAGGTATTATACGAAGTGGGTCCCGCCAACTGTTGTAGCCTTCGTGGCGTTTGCTTGTTGGAGATCAGAGACGATGCTCAGTTGGCGAAGTCGTTCGTTGTCTGACTCGACTGGGTGAGATTCGGCCGTAACCATCCAGCGATAGCTTGGCCATCGCCCAGCATGGCGTGCTGCTGTACGTCGATAGACATTGTGATGTTCCATTCGTTCGTACGATGGTCTGAACACACGTCGGATAGATGTCTGCCGTTGTACTCAGCTGATGCTGCCATTAACGCTGCCGCTGTTTAGCTAGCTTACTCATTAAATGCTTTATCATCACGGATATACGGCCGACGAGATCTCGGGTGGCCATGCACCGCCGGCCCGCAGAGACCATCCCTGTCCTTCAAAGGTTGTCTCAGTAATCAGCGCGGAAGCTGAAAACCCTACATGCATGCACGTGCGCAAGCACGCACATACAGATGATATCACATAGATACAGAAAGACGGGACGAAAATAGAAATAAGACCAAAAAAAAAGAGAAAGAAACAATGGAAAAGTTGGTACAAAAGTTGGAACACGTCCACCTCATCGGTCATAGATTCATTCACAGAATAGTCTCGCCTACGATCTGAATTCGGGATTCGTTCGAGATGGACGGCTGGCTTGGATTTATCTTGTTCCGGAACTGAGTGAATTGACTGCGAGACCCACCGTAAGATTGGGGTTCTAGCACTGTTATCCTCAAACAGGCCCCGGTACCCTTTGAATCTCCGTAAAGATTATTCATTGTCTGTTTATTCAGTCAGCTTTATTACTGGTACTTTTTTGAAGGTGAACACTAACGAGTGAAGTCCATTCGTGTAGTATTATATATGGTATTGTATTATTGTATGTTTGAATAAATGTTTGTATATATATATAGATATATATATTGCATTGTATATACAAAGTCCATTTATAGGAGAACACCAATGACGTCAGTATTGAATCGACTCGTTAGATAATCATCTGAGTTTGTCCACCATCTGCACAGTGAAACACCAAAGTGTCCGCTAATTGGCCAATTCCAGAAAGCCAATGTGGTTTTGTGCTGAGATTTGGTTTCGAATCATTTACGCAGTGGATGCCCAATCATTTCAGCTTCATATTTTGATCAGCAAAACATGCTCTTCTTGATCAACTTTTACTACCTGCTTTTAAAACTGCCCTCAAACGCCTGCAGAGAGAAAGTAGTCCATTGGACGTCATTGAGAAGTGGCAATTCTCAATGACGTCCAATGGACTACGTGAATTCGAACAAAACGCGCACCTATAATAGTTTTCCTTGTCACCGATTGCGCGCTACCCACGAGCTAGCCGAAGAGTTGAAAAAAAACAAAATTGCTTCCATCCAATCGCGCAGATCGAGAAAATGAGAAATTTCGAGCCCCATGTGATGATTTGGCATCTCCATCAATATCGATCTTCAAACGTTTTCCGGCAAGATGAAACCGGACGATGGCGACCATGAGAGCAACTGATCGTGTCCTGCTTACGTTGTGTTCGTTCGATAATTGCCTCTGTCGTACTGGCGAAACAGTCATGGTAAGACTGCATCGATAGCAGCAAGCCTTCGTTGGCGACATCGGCCCTCTCGATAATCTCGGGAATATCTCGTCAATAACTGCCACCATAAACATGCTTATAGATAATAATATTATAGACGATAATAATAATAATAATAGTAATCAAGCGAGTCGAATCAGTCCTGATTCGACGGATGTTGCCCTATTGGTCGAATCATCCACGTCACTAAAATGTCGGTATATACATATATATATATATAAACGACGGCGTTGTCCTCATATATATATATATATATATATATATATATATATATGAGGACAACGCCGTCGTTTACTCGTTTTCACATGAGGATGACACCATAAAGCGCTACTGCTGCGGCTGCTGCCGTCACTCGTCTCTGCTCGAAATTTGTCCCGAGTGACCTAAGCGACCAAACGCGCTACACACGCGCTTGACAAGCTTGTTTTTAATTTGGTCATTTATTAGCGGAGATCAATGGTAGAAACCTTTGACATTACGGGGAAACACCGGGCTTGCCTGCTTCACAGGTTGTCGCCACGGTGCAGCCGAGACTACTGTTACCCACTCAGTAACAGCCTCTCAGAGGATCTGAGGAACACCCACTTCGATAGATATCGGTGTTCGTATGTATCAGAGAGTTGGATTGGGGGAGACCGATGACGGGCCATCGTTTGTCGGATCCGACGACAACTCCCGAGTCCTATTATTGTCCGGCCATTTCCTCTGTCCTACCCGAGGTTAGGGCCAAGAGACGACGCCTCCACTGAAAAACGTCGCTGAATAGCCGGTCAGAGTCGGCGGCAAGCCTCAAACGTGTGCAAAGGTACACCTTTTCGATGTGTGTGTGTGTGACCATCTATATCATTAGTGCAATTGTCATGAGATCGATTTGGCCACATCCATTGGGCTATTGGTCACTGTGACAGTGTCATAGTATTTATGCAGGCATAGCGGTGGCGGTCGACAATGGCAGACGTATCAGATGACAACGTCTGTCAGATGACGATACTTGACGGCGGCTAACGGCTCGCTCGACGTGTGTGATTCTGTGTTGGCATTGATCCGCTAAATTCGAAATTGTGCTGGCATGCCCCGCCGGTTGTACTTTCCAATTCGTGTGAAATTGCAGCTGGATTCTTTGGCTGCCTAAAAATATAATGATGATGCCATTACGTATTCTGTCTGATTACAAAATAGGCTTACATTTTAGATTCTCTTTTACATGAGAAGTTCCCCATTTTTGCTGAGCTCGTCAGGGGTCTCCAGGGTTATCTGTTGTCATTCATAGCAACAATACTAATAACCATATGTATATGGTAACTAGTTGTTTAGTATGAGCTGACTCTTGAGGAAATCTCCACAAGTGCCTGCTGATTTCAGAGAGGGAGGCCATGCCTTCTTGGTGGCCCATTATGCGGCGTTGTCCGCTGCCGGCCATGGTCAAGGTCGGGAAAGGCCTCTGACGCACATGTCTGTGACAGAAAATTATCTCACATACGAGGGTCACTTGCCGCTAGTCCACGCGTACACCATTCGGCCTTTACAAAAGTCACCGTCTGCTGCGCACATTGAGCAGCAGCAGCAGCTGGTGCGTGCATCGTTGAACAAAAGCACGCCGACAGCGTTAGGCTAGAACAGACTATATAACCGTACGCCAGTCTGAAAACTACCTTTGCCATGTTATCGAATCAAAACTGCTGTATCACAGATCGTGAAAGGCGTAGATATTGGCTAGAACATCGCACATCATCTGTCACCGTTCGAAGTAAAAATGCTCATAGTTTTGATAGGGAAGAGCTTTTGCTTCAAAGGGACCCCGACACGCTTTCAAACTCGACACCCAATTGGTTACGGTAGCTGCTGCTACACTCACATCGAGTATCACCTTTATCAAAATGTCAACTTGCCTATTTCTCTGGGGCAGCGACTTTCGCCATGTCGTTCGCATGTACAGGTAACCCGCAGAAAAGACATAAAATAGCGGATAGTATAAATAGCATAAATTTATCCATCCGTTAAAGCATACCAAACAAATGTCTCATTTGAAATGCGTTCGTTGAACGTCGTGAATTTTCCCAATCGTTAGGTAGTGCCTCTGATCGATTTCACAAGCTACTGTTTGGAAGAGCAGCATTTGGCCAGCACAGCATTACCTAACACTAGGTAATGCTGTGCTAGCCAAATGCTGCTCTTCCAAACAGTAGCTTGTGAAATCGATCAGAATATCGCAGGAACGATTAACCCCAAAAATGTATGCTTCAATCTATCTAGCCTATTTAATCAGCATGTCAAATGCACATGTGACTCGTTCAAGTGTCGAATGTCTGCAAAGCGTTTCCATAAAAAATTACAAGACACTTGTACGAGTAGGTGTTCAGGAGTCGTGTTGTCCTGTTGCCGCCAGCGACGAGATCCGCTCAAACAACAAAAGATCATCAGATACTTTTAACGATACGTCTCGAACTGCTTCCATCATTGGCTATGGTGTCGCTTACCATTGCGCTGATTAATAAAACGCCGACATTCATTAGCCTCACGAACGTATTAACATTGACATCAGTCAAACGTCAATTCATCTAACGTGCACCGACAGCTGCGTCGCAATCATATCGACTGCCAGTATCGTCTTACAGCGGGTCAATGAGGGTTGAAAATCGTAGACGAGAATAAATTTCATTTTCAACAACAGCAACAACAACAACACACTACCGGTTTTTACACTTGGTACCGCTTTCCATAGAAGTATTATCTATACAGCAATTAATAAGTTGATCGACGGTAAATGGAGGACAATTGGGGTTTTGGATGAATCATGGGGCTTTGTCTGCGACGTTCAGTGCCGCGGGCGGCGGTGAAACAAGCGAGTTGTGAGTGGAAGCGAATCAATCGCTAGGGGATGTGCGGGGCTACTCCGAGGACATGCTAAGTGATAGCACTCAGGGGAGCGTCAGCTTATGCATCCGCATTTGAACTTGTTTAGAACTAACCTCAAGAGATATGGACATCAGCGAGTAGATGGTGCGCATCGAGAGCGCTTATGAAGCTATGAAGGTCATAACTTCGTCATCAGGCTACGCTTTGAAGATGTACATTTCATATTGAATCCAATAATATATCCAGATATTGAGCGTTGTTCTCAGAGAGAAACTACTTGGCTGGGTTCGAACGTGACGGAGCCATATTCGACTCAACTATGATATGAAAAAAAATATTGAATCTTTCCTCCGAACTGAACAACAATCAACTATTGAGCGTTTCTTACAGAGCTGTAAACGCTTCAACTAATCGATCACGTCATGCATCTTACAAATTGAATTTTTGACTTTTTTTTTTATATATATTATTTTGGCAGGAAGTGTCCCATGTTGCAATAACCATCATTGTCTCAATAATGGTCGGCCCAAAACTTCGACAGAGGTTAAACATATCATGGAGCTGTTGACGTCTGCGGCAGGCTCAATTCACGACGGGGACGTCACCTAAGCAATCAATCCCAGCACACCAAACAGTTATCGAAGAGGCCACTGGTGGCGTTCCAGCTTAAACTATGATACCGATGCACTTACATCGAGGGACAACTTGGAAGTCACGACCATTAACGAACGGAGCAAGGAAACCCGAAGTTGACGCCATATCTCAACGACGAGACGGCGTCGATAAAAATAGCTCCGAATGGCGCTATTTCTTCAATGGGTTATTATCTATCGTCAGTAGGACGTTGTTCTGGCAGCGAAGCGAAGTGTGCAGCGTTTTTACGGCACTTTCAGCAGCGGAAAAAGCCTTCGACGAAGTTATACGCACCTACCACGAACACGATTCTGAATAGCAATATTATTGAGTAATATTAAATAGTCCTCGAGTTATTTGTACGAAATATTTAGTTACTATGTGTGTGTGTGTGTGTGCGTGAGCGATTTACTTGTGTGGATATTGTGTCGGTGGTTGGACGTCGGTAATTAGTATGGAAGTAGACCAATTAAGTGTAGTCTCTGTTTGGACGCTGAACCAGATAGCGTCGAGCATCTCTACAAATAAGTGCGTCGTTCCGTCATCTCTAACTCTGGACACGCCGAGACTGAACTACTCAGACAAATCGGGGCACGTCATTTCGGGGGGTGCTCCATCCATTCTGTTTCCCTTATTATGATCCGGTGCAAAGCAATGAAAACAAGGCCCTTGTGAGCGGTCGTTCGTTATCTCTCTCGATGCAGATGTTTTGCATGGCTTGCACAAAAGGCACACACTCGAGACATCGTCTCACAGACAGCGTGATCGCGTGAACAGAGAGATTACGGCAGCACGCTTGCCTAATTCAGGCCAAACGATGATTCGATATCGAGTCGGCAACACTTCTACGGTTATCACCACTACCCAGATAACAGCTATCGGAACATGTCGCATTGCAGTGATGATCTATGCAGAGATCGCGCTGTTCACGCAATCTCTAGATGTGTCACCAATCTACGTGTACGGTCCACATTTTGCTTCGTTAACAAAAGCGACGCTGGTGATCGTTTCCGAAGCGATCCCTTCAAGGTCCCCGCCGGGAAAGCGCTTCGATTAGCACTGTACTACCCCGGTGTCATCTAGTGTTTTACTGCTACAACCACTAATGACGAGTGAAATATCCCGAGAGACCAATGGTAATAATTAGCTCAGTACGACGTGGCAGCTACCGGAAAAACGATGTATCGCAGTTCGTCCAAGTGGACCGTTCTCGAGACGGAACATTCGTTTGGGATGCGTCGCACGAAATCGGCATCGCTGCGTCCTCACCGCGTTCTTCTTCATAGCGACCCAGCTATTGTTAGTGCGCGCCGCCGCCAATGACGGCGGCCGATAAGAATGCCTTTATCAAAGTGCCACCGTACAATGGTAGCGTCGAGATGGCGCGATGACGCGCGCTCGGTTGGCTGAAGACACTCGTAGATGTTATCAGCGTTTATCGGCACTTTCGCGACTTCCCCATCTAGAACCACTAGATGAACAGTGTAAGGTGTACGTAAACCTCGCAAACCGAGAGGATCGACTATTGGATGAATCGTTTAAGCCAGTAGACCAGTAGATATGGATATTTGGTTCATTTTTTTTACTGACCACCTAATGTTGTGATATGATTGCGGGAACATGGCGGGTCACGTGTCGAGCGGACGATCAAACGATCGAGCAAATTCGAACGTGAGCGATAACTTCTCGAAGCCATTGGAGGTATCGTGCGCTATCCACTATAAACTAGCAATGTGAATGAATAAATAAATAGTGAAATCGCCACTCTCGGTTGACAAACGTGACTGGATTGCATAACAGGCTTTGAGTAACCCTGGGCACGATATTCTTGCATGGACGTGCTAACTCGGCACGTCCATGCAAGAATATCGTGCCCAGGACTATCACCGGCGGGTGTGGTCTCACCGGTTCGCAGTTGTCAGGCGAAAAAAAAACAACTCACAATCACAACGTTGTCTCCGTGGGTTAAATAAAATGACTTTTTCTCGTGGTTAACAAAGAGATGCGCACGGACGTTTTGTTCTATTGGATGTATATGAACTAAAACACATTACGAATATATAACAAACGATTGGCGCTACTAACTGAAATTTCTGCGCATCTGAGCTTTATTTTCGAGTTACATATAAGCTAAACATATATTAAATAGATGTTGCCCCCGCATTTGACAATGCTGTGCCGAACGCCGGCACAACACGCTGGCTAAATGTGGCCGGCGACATTTTTCTAATAGTTATCGACTTTCGGGGGCAAGACAAGCAAATCCGTTGACATTTATTCGCGGGACAGCAGTTTGTTGAAAATCGATAAGCTGAGTTGTCGGCCCGGTGTCTTATCAATATGTACATATTTGAGGCATGTACTTACTGATGGCTCCGTTTAATCTATCCATTCAGACCGGTCAATCGCTTGTGAAGTAGATACCCACCCATGAAATGAGAATAATCATTCCACCAGGCCAGGCGTGGTGTATACACTTCAGGCAGTATTATGTAACGAGAACTTACGCCTTTGTACAATTGCAGTGCAATTTTTCAAACGATACTAACAGTAGACACACTCTTGCCTGCAGCCTGCGCTCTACCTGGGATGCCCTTCTTCAAGAAATTCACTCAGTCATTTCTGTGATTCATACGTTTGCAAGAGAGCTTCATAAACATTATATATATATATATATATATATATATATATATATATATATATAATAACTAGGGTGCCATAACTCGAAAAATGTAGAAATCTGTATAATTACTAAGAATGTCTAAATAAAGTTGTGGAATAATTCTCATCAAACAAACGTGCTATTGTCAATGTATTGTCAACGGCAACCTTTATCTGTAGTGATTACTTTCTTTGAGGAGGATTTACGCGATGTGACAGCTGCAGTTCCGTCAATAAACCCAACACTTTGTATCGTATTCTAAATAAGCAAATATTGACCCCCACCCCCCAATCGACCTCCCACCCCCATAGAAATATAGCCCCCATCGGTAGCTTCACAATGATACCAAACATGACCATATTCAAAAAAAGTAAACCCCCAAATAGATCCGCCAAAAGAAACGGAACTCGGATGGACAGACATCATCGAGCTTAATAAATACTCTAGACTAGATATGCTTGATTGCTTGTTGCGTTTCCCTAGCTGGCACAAACTGTTGTGCCATACTACTTGTGCGCCTTGTCGATTTTCCGGGCTGACTCTCGGCAACGTCTACGGGATCACTGTCGTATTGCTTCGAACGACGCACCCACAAAGTGCAAATGTGCAACGGTGGGGATCGAACCCCGTGTTGAACCCCCTTTAATTGCAAGGCAGGCACACTGAAATCGGCACGACGAACGACCTCAGGTCGACATTTTACGCCTTATCCTGTCTGGAACAAACCCTCATCAAGTATGTCATTGACCTGCAAGTATGGACTGTCCTTCAAAGGGTAGGGTGGCGTCGGCGACGCTGCCAGTCTCGGCGAATCTGGACTCTCGCTTTTATGCCAAATCGTACAGATTTGCTCCATTGGAGGTGCAAGTGCTCCCCGATCCTGGAGACTCATTCAATAAATAGTAGCTGATTCGCAAGCCTTTTATTCACCAAGGCGACACCGCCCGCCTTTCGTCGCCATACCGCTACCGTGTTTCCCAACAGCGCCAACTTGTGCTTCCTGGTCAAAGAACTCTGCCCATTGAAGTCGACGCCAGGTCAGTCATGCAAGCACGGCCGCGAACAGCGTTTCGCTTTTCGCAAAAGACCGACCGCAGAGACGAGCGTCGCGTGGCAGATTTTTTTTTTCCCGCTTACGCTAGGCAGGAATCGCCGCCACCAGGCTACTACATCCCTCGGCGCAGACTTCGCATCGCGGGCCTGCCACCGTGGAGCGAACGACCGCCGTTCTTCTCGCTTGACTTCGCGTTTTCTCGAGCCGCCAGCTGGGCCGGCTCTACAAGGCACCACCCCCATAGAGGGAGGGAAGAGAGAGACAGAGAAAGGGGGAGAGAGAGAGAGAGAGAGGGACTTCAGAGCGAAGTTTCAGACTATCACACGGACGGAGTACTAGCCATACTGCCAGCTTGGTAACTGAACGACGACGACTTCGTGGTGTTTCCTCGTCAGGAGCCAAAATGTAAAGTGTAGCCAGGTGGGCAAGCTGTCTCTGGAGCGGCCAGTGGTAACAACAACAGCAGCAGCAGGGCCAGCAGCAAGAATGTTGCCGCGATCGACGCACGTCATCTGAGATATTATTTGGTGACGTGAACAAGACGTCACTCGAATGAGATACAACGACATGAGATAACAAGCTGGCAATGATACAAATAGTAGTGAGATTGCGAAATGAAGGCATACGCGGTCCATGGAGAGCGGGTATAATGTACTGTGGCACAAAGATGTTTAGAGGAAGCAGTTCACTTGCAAGTTGAGTTGCATACATTTGTTTAAGTGTGCATATTAATATCAAATATTAGAATGTGGTAACATAAACACGAATTGATATTTAGAGCTAGCTTTGTTTGATTGTATGAGTTGAAACGGTAGTAAGAAACTATGAATGAACGATCGTATGGATAGCTATTAAATACCGTTATTTAATAAGAATAATAGTAATAATATATATAATATTTAAAGCAGACATATTAATAACGACAATAAAAACATGATGAGGAACAATGGTGGGGATTTTGGCGCATTTTCGCGAGATTCACCAACTATAATTTTCGGCTGCA
Organism: Stratiolaelaps scimitus; assembly: GCA_019614645.1. Taxonomy (NCBI): domain Eukaryota; kingdom Metazoa; phylum Arthropoda; class Arachnida; order Mesostigmata; family Laelapidae; genus Stratiolaelaps; species Stratiolaelaps scimitus. The sequence continues at coordinate 1,435,201 of JABWDB010000046.1, forward strand.
AAATCCTACGTGCGAAGCAACTGACAATGGTTACCATGTGTTCTGGAGATATTTTTTAAACAAGTGCAAGTTATAAATAATATATTGTCACGACAAGTCGCCACTGGCCTCCTCGTGGACAACTGCTTCTGCCTGACGCCACATCGTCATCATGTGCGGATATACTGTACATAGTATATTCTTCTGCGATGAAAAATGCTTAAGCATATTCTGTTAAAAAATATCAACCTCTGGTCATTTTCATTAATATCACGGCATATTTGTTTAGGACATGTGGTGCTCGCACAGGAAATGTAAATAGCCATATGGACATATATATATATATATATACACACACACACACACGACAAAGACGAGTGGGTGCTCAGGTGTTCAGGCGTGGCTCCGTCCAGAGCAAGCTCTGATTCAACTAAATCTGTAACGTCTGAAAATCCTCTATTCGTTGTCTGCCCAGCGACACCGAACGATGATGCCGGTGTTCATGCTCACTCGAGCGAGAATCTCCTAGATAGCCCCATTGGCGCCGCACCGAATGATGATTACTGTAGGTAATCGTCCCCGATTCTTTCTTTCGTTGCGACAATCGCACGGTAGCGACCCACTCCACCGTGGCGTGATTTCATTCAGAGAGACGCTACGCGAGGATGTGGCGACGAGGCCGACGTAGACGAGATGCTCGCATGGTCGTTCGTCGCCGCGCGGAACAATCCTGCACCTCTTGAGAGTTTCAGTTGGGAGCATTCGATCAAATCTGTAAGCAGTTCTCCGCGCAGTTCCTGCCTGGGGTGCTAGCGTTCAGTGCGACCATAGAACTACACGATATATACATGTCGAGTGACGGGTCAATTGCGGCCACAAATCGGTCTTAGCTAATATCTATCGAATATATATAATACTTGGTTGTTTGCGTTACTGCAATTTCGAGACGACTATAAAAAAACAATCTCGATTCTCGTCACGTTTTTGCTCCGATTCGACGCTCAGCCCGAGTAGTTCAACGGGTATAAGTTCCACCGGTGATTAAATGGTAGCACACTTTCGGTCACACTTGCTCGAATCGGTCAGAATCGTCTGTCGGCGTAATAATGAGAGAAAAAACGAAGCTGATTGAACAAGCAGAAATAAACGGCGTCGATATTCGTAAGCGGAAGGCAGGACAATACAAAGAGGTATCTATCGATAAGTTGTCACCACCCTCGAGTCAGGCGTGTATCCATCTCTGTATACAGAGATGTATATCGCAATTGTAAATCGCACGGTCGTTTTAGTGGCAACTTTTGTCACTCTGTGGAGCAAAAATGTTCGCTGGTTCACCGTATCACCTCGATCAATGTCCTGCATATCGCTCCCGCGTGATTTTCACTTTCCATGGTATACAATACAGCGCTCGATTGTTTTATGATATGAAGTTATTAGTTGAAAAGACTACACACATACAGATTAGCAATAGCTGGAACGGTTAGTTGAATCGGCTACATATGAAACGCTGCCAGTGAGCTGGATTATGGTCTGGCTCGAATCAGAACTTTAATTTGGACTACAGTGTTTACAACTTTCACATTTAGTTACTTGGTCACATCGGGTATATTCCGGTCCAGTTATCTGACGTTTGTTAGATCCAATGAACTTTATTGTGCTAAGTTCTTCATAGCGACGAACATATGCACGTTTTTCGAGCAATCTACAAGTTCCTGTCAGGGCGTTTACCTGAAAACAGAAAATACTGTCATGAACAAAGAGGAATTAACTTACGCACTCCAAAGGTTAGCTTGTGTATGAATAGCCCAAGTTCAAGGCTAGTTTCCGTGCAAAGAGGTTTAAGTCCACGCTATAAATAAGGACCTAGGTCCTTTGGCACCGAAATTGGTCTTGGATTTTTTGTTTATTTTTTGCCTGGAAGGCAAAAAATAACAACGAACATATAATAGGTGACATTAAACATTAATGATAAAAAAAATCGAATACATATTTGATGAAATATTTTAAAACAATGCAGCTTTTAGAAATGTATATATATATATATATACACACCCATTTTGCGGTTGTGTAATAGCATGAACGCAAAATGTAATACCACTACCGTTAACATAATGATAATTATTATAAATACACTGAAATTCGTTATCACCTTTTCGCTTTTCAAGATTCTTAATCACCTCTACGATCTCCACAATTACATGCTGCAACGCGACGCGCCGGTTCGTGCCGCTCCACAGCTCCTATGCACATTAGGCCATAGGTTACAATAGTAACTTTGTACCTGATCAGGCAATATGTCCGTCTGCCTTGACACGCTCTCCCGGATGAATCTGCAGTTCGCTTTTTCTATTCTTTCTATCGTTTTTCTCATAATTGCCATTGTCCTGAACAGCATCGTGAGCTACACGTTTTTGTCGCGAACAATTATCAGAAGGATAAGCACAACACCATTAATACATGCCCGTCTTCTGACTGGCCAAGCGCCTTTTGACCAACCTTTTCAATGTAATCGTCAGATCTGATTCTTGTGCAACCGGTCGCGACCACGACCGAGGACAACAGATCTGCGATGTTGGCCCTATCTCAGATCTATGGATATAATGATGGCTGGTGGCACTGATAACGAAGCTGAATTCTGCGATGGTAAATGGTAAATCTTTATTGGTTTATCAAAGGAGCTGCGATTGTCTACTATATCTCGCTGTTGTTGTTGTTGTGGTTAATCTATGCCAGTATTAAAGACGTGCAATGTAACAGACAATATCGGATAGGTTGACCATGTAGCAAGCGGTAATAAACACAGCTGGTCAGGAGATGATAACTAACGAATTTTGTGGAGGTGGTAGTCCGAATTTTTGCTCTCATTTTACCAATAAGCAACCGTCGCAACTATATTTACGCTTTTCTCTCAGATTTGCTTTCAACAGTTATATATATATACATTTGTCGTGAGGAGAAATTTCAATATCAAAGGCTCATATTTCATATTTTTCGTTTTTTTGCATTGTTGGTAAAATGCGGCTGCAGCTGCACTGTTCAGCAGGGACAGATTGTAGCTTTGAACAGTGAGCTTCAACGTGGCAAGGGCCGTGTCTCTATTTGTTGCTGTTCACGTTGTTCCAGTAGCCATATGTTTTGCTCACCCTTTGAGCTGTTTAGCCAGATGAGCAACAGACCATCCACCCAAACATCAGATTGCATCTGAACTCGTGACGTCAGTCCAACCGGGTGTGGAAGGGGGATTTACGGCTCGTCGTCTCTCACGTGGACAGACACACGCCACACACACACACACATCTGGTTCAATTGTCGAGATTTTGCTGGGGCAAGGCCTTCATCAAGTGGGAAGTAATTGGTGCCGGTGAATTCAACCCCTGTAGTTCGCCAGTGCCGCACATATATATATATATATATATATAGAGAGAGAGAGAGAGAGATAACTACTCCGGCAGTGGAAACACGCACGAAGGGCTAAACCTCGTCAGAACTGAAAACATGCTGATCTATAATGTTTGCATTAACACCTACACGAAACATGTCTAATTATGACTGAGATGATCCTGACGGTGATCAGTGGCTCAAGAATAGATCCGTTGGAACATGTACGATTACTACAAATCAATTCAGTTAACAATGGCAGCTTGCTCTTCATGAAACCGATTTTGTTGCCGAGTTCATAAGGGAATTGTGTGTTAGATGAATTCTCATTATATCGTCTCAGATGGTGGATCACTTCCGCCAGCCTACGCTAACACCTTTCCTTCAGACACCGAGTCGTATATCAACGCCACCACCTATCGCTCTCACTGACCGAAATTCAAATCTGCTTTTTGACCAAAATTGTAGTTAGGGACGGTTTATCCAGCAGGCCAGTTATCAAATGGGAATCTGTCTTGTACAGCAACAGATGATTTGTGTAGGACGATTACATAGAAAGAAACGGATGCCGAATTGATGGAAGTGCATCAAATCGAAGGAGAATCCTTCTCGTACTTCATCGATTCTGTCGATGAAGTACGGAGATGAAGTTCGCCTTCACCGAGCCCGAGTCACGGTCGGTGGTGAAGCCCCCGTTAGAGACCTGCGCCACCATTTCCTCAGGTTAGGTAGTTTCGCAACAGGGACGTTCACATGATACAGGGCCAATTTCGTCTCCCGAGAAAATTCGTTCGCGATGTTCCATCGAATGCTTTGTTTGCTACGCATATTTTACTCGGCATGGGAGCAAACGACGAATTAGAATTTGGCAATGGTCGCCAATGGACCGATATTTCGGCCTCGCTGCCAGTATCGTAGACAGCTGAAACGCTGGACTCGGAATGGCAGAAGCTCGCCAATGGCCAAATCGATATTTTCAGTAAACATTAGTATTGAATTCAATTGGCATCAAGTCATCTAATAGTCAATGGTCCAGATGTCGAACCCCGCTATCCCCGTAGAATTTAAATGATGTGTAATTTAGACAAACTATGATCACCATGTGGACGCCATGTTGACGCATTTATTTCTCCCATCGTGGTCAACTTGCTGCATGATCACTCACAGACACACGAGACAGCCAAAGGTGTTCCCGTGACCTGTCACCTAGGCTGAACAGCTGAACGTCAACTCAAACCATTGACATTAGACACACACACCCGAGTCGATATGGAACACTTGTCTCGTGAGACTACAAAGTTTTAATTGTACTTTAACCAAGTGGATCTCACGTGTCATTAATTAGCCCATCTTTTGGCACATTTCAGCCGTCCATCATATATATATATATATATATATATATATATATCGACCGTATAGCAGGCAGCAATGAAAACAACTAAACTATTTAAGTCAGTTTCAGATGAAAGCAAAACCAACCGACGCTGGGGCTGGGGCAAAGGCCTTGTGTTGCGTAACGCCAGCCCGCTGCCGCCACTGCTTCAGGGGACCGTACCACTGCTATCAGCGAATGCATCTGTTACTGCTGGGCCGGCTTCGGCATTGATATTCGTGTTGGCCGACCTTGCAGTTGTGGCTTGTTGCTAATGTTGTATTGCTGTATGTTTATGGGGCGGCCACAGTGTTCCTGTTAGACTGTAGAAGATAGCTGAAAACACGGGGCTTATTACAGAATTCGCTTGAATCGGCGGTGGCTGATCTCTACGCCAATATGATACACTTTGGTGGAACACTTTCGCCGAACGTGCTCAATATTCTGTATCAACTGCGAATGATTGCGGCGGGCCCCATTGGTACGGTCGTGTGCGTGCGATTAAGCAGTTACATTTAATAACAATAATATATATAATATATATATATATATATATATATATATATATATATATATATATATATATATATATATATATATATATATATATATATGAGTAAGCCGCTAGTGAGTTGTCCTTAATTCTGCAGTTCGTTTTTCACGGGTGGCACCAATATGCTCAACAGAGTAACATCGTTACCAGCTCGGCTGAGGGCCAGATGAACATGCGGATGAGAGAGAGATGAATCTCACTGTAAAAACTGCTCTCAAGAATACAGACGCTGCTTATTGCGGCCCTTCACGCAATCTGTGAATTGAAAATATGGCATATGATATACAATAGAAGATGGCGCATCTATCGAAACTTGGAGCCAGACTATTCACCAGATCGGCTGTCTAGAAACAATCCGAGACGTGTACGACCACCGGGGTCAGAATACGCATCAAATGGAAATTTGGGCTTTTTTAGCGCGTTCTTTGCTGACGTACACAGTTAAAAGGAAACAAATTAAGATCATGCCACCAAAAACAGCGTCTTATTGGGCGAACGATCAAATTATCATATTAACTTCACGCCATTATCGAATTCAACCCCTGTCAACAACCTGGGATCCAACCGCCAAACCAGCCAATGAGATTGGTTCTCTCACTACTTACGCCACGAGCCGAGCTGGTTTATTATTATTATTATTATTATTATTAATTAGCCTTCGTTTTCCGTCTCGGCACCCTCGTTCAGGTAAATTACGGTGTTGTTTGTAGTTTATTTCTGTTAAGCTATTGCTATTGAGCGAATGTAATAGTCATCATGTGCTCACTCTTGCCTCTCTGCTATTCTAGGGGGGTCGCCAGATCCGGTTCAACGATGGACACGACACAGACGATCCAGCGGACGATGCGACGAAGGTCGACCGGCTCCTTCTTTAAGGCAAGCAGCTTTTGAAAACAGCTGGAAACACCCTTGTTTGTTGATAACGCATACATGATGCATGCAATGACAATTCAACAGCTTCTGCTATACAGGGGAACTAATCCATTGGATGTTTCAAGGTGATACCCGCAATTCTCGATGCTGCTTGATTGGCGGTCACCTGGGAAATTCAGGCTCATTTCACCGAGGAGACATACGGCAGTGTGTGGTATCGTTGAGAGACAGATCCGTCCCTCGTCGATATGTGGACAGCGATTATGGACGCTCGCTTGTTACCATAATCGTGAATTATGTGCTTACTGGGCCGGTTCTTTCTTTGCTTGGCTAATATGTTTTTTTTCTTCTGTTCAGAGATCAGACAAGATCCACTTTCATCCAAATCGAATGAACTCTTGACATGGAATCTCAGGTAAAAACAGTTGTCGTCTGCTGAAAGCAGATTAAAAGAAATGTCCGGCTACATACAGGAAAGCATTTTTCTTCGATCTCACCGCTACCGTTTGCAAATTCTATTTGAAGACTCCTTCGAAGCAGGTTTTCGTGCCAACATTACTATTAATACGTTGATTACAGAATCACTAATTGTTTGACGTTGCCTCTAGCGGACGCGTACACTCACCTTAGGGTTAATATGCGTTAATTAATCAACCGTTGTGCTACATAGAACACGATGCTTCCCGGCAGCCCTCTGTCACTATTTGCTTGCTCGGTGAACCTGAATCAACGCGGTGACCTGAATAGATTATTATGCTCGAATAGTGCACACAACAACTCATAGAGCCACAATAAAGCCTGCTGCAAAGAGCGTGCGATCTCCCATCGACGGACGTCACTCGGAGTAAAGCAGAGCCCTCACGTATTTATTCTAATCGCATCATACGTACGGCCCTAATGTTAATTAATTTTAACGTGATACGAGTACAGTTAGAAATGTCGTTTGCATTCAGCAAAGACAGCCTCATTATATATTATTATTATTATTATTATAAAAGATTCCTTGTTTGCCTGAGAGTAATTTTCAATACAGCGATAAAACAGTCGCCAATCTAGCAACACACACACACACACATATATATATATATATATATATATGTATATCGATAATAATTAGTGGATTTCTGCAGTTAGAAATCTAGCAGTTGACCAATAAAATAAAGTATATGACGTTTAAATTTTGCTACCTGCCTTTTAAGCCCTGTAGACGTCTGCCACGATGATGAGCCTGGTCACCAACAATAATACCAATAGGCCAGCATGCATTTGTACGGCTCGAATAGATCTTAAGCGAACATAACTGATCGAGTTCATGCGAAACGACGTATTGATTCTCGCAATGTTCAATTAGTGTTTCGAGTCATCACACCACTCAGCAACAGTAGAGTTTACACATCGACAGTCTTCCATGCTAATTTTCGGTTTAAGTCAATTTCATAATACTGATAGTTCATCTCGATGTTGACCGGGGCCCGTACGGTGACACCCGCTTACGTCGTTGTAATCAACAGTGGCCACCGACCTCCCAGAATTCGATATCACTCACAGTCTCTAGTGATGTCGAATTCTGGAAAGTCGTTCTGCCCATTGTTGAATGCGCGGCTGTAACACTATCTCTCTCTCTCACGCAACACATTTCCTGTCGGCCAATGTCCGGACGCAATGCTTGTTGTTCTTGTCAAAGGGTCGAATCTGTTTCATTTGTTACAATTGACCAAAAGGAGCAAGTAGCCACAGCGTTTGATGTACATCATCTTCGCAGTGAATTCATTTGCTATATTTTTCTTGTTTTGTTCGCGATGACAAAGACTGTTTTTTTTTCGAGCTGACCCTCAGCTGTTCCCCTATCTGACAGGCCTCAGCGCTTAACCTTTAGGTATTACTATGAGGACCTATCGGGGCCACCTTTGCTTATTCTCTGCCTTACTCGTACCTGACAAGAATACTCAGATAAAGAAAGATGACAAAGAACTCCAAAGATTCTCCAAAGCGTCTGACAGGATTTGAACCCAACACACACGTGTCCCTCCGGTCTAGTAGTCTAAGACCCTCACCACTAGACTATCCAGGGGACACGATGACAAAGACGGACTGCAAATGCTGAACGCAAGCCAGTGACAACGCGCGGCATGGTCGGACACACGGTCGGGCGAAGATAGATTGACAATGCTGGTGTAAACACCGTCTCGATATTCGTCTATGACTGAACGAATCCTTCCTAACTGAAACGAGCGATATTTCATATTTTCAGGAGCTCTGCAGCGATTGCAACAACCTTCTCGGCCAGTGCCTGTGTAACACGGACGATGTGCGCAAGTTGGGTGCTCTTGTCAAACAGGTGAGCATTAGACCGGGCGTTCGGGCAGCGTGTTGAGAGGTTGGCATAGACTCAAACTCGAATTTTGATATTTGCCTAAAAATTCGAGACCACCCCTGAACTCGTATTGTGGTAGCTTGTCTCTACTAGTTCCTTACTGTGGACCGCGAGGATTAAAGTTCGGGGAATCAACAACGCATTATATCTTGCCTCGTTACGGGTAGAGGAAATATTGATGTCATTTCGGTGGAAGGGTCAATTTCATAAGAAGGCAGAAGATGTATATGAAGATGCATAATAGTTAGCTTAATATGAATCATAGTTGAAATAAATAGCTGTTAACGTCTGGTCAAATGGCTCAGACGAGTCAATCGTCAAGCTTTGGCCAATACAACAATGAGCCCGTGTTGTACTATGGATGTCTGGTACTAAATTGGCATTGGATCTATACGGCAGGGGTACAATGGGCGCCTGCCCGGTAAACGAAACCAAGATATCTGACAACATTGGCCATATTGGTCTATTGTCACAACATGACGTTCAGTCCGAGGCTCTTGCCCCCCCCCCCCCCGCCCGTCAACTATTCAAATGTCTCTGCTACTTGTGGAGTCAACTTGATCTTCGAGTACTTGCAGTCCCAGCTTCCAAGAGCATCGTACCACCCTACCGTTACCGGGAGCTCGAAGAGAGCCACTTAAGCTATTCGACGAACCGCGGCATGTAACCGCAAAGCGAATTCGATAACATCCCCTTCAACTAACCAATGATGGCAGATACTATGGGGTGATTCAAGCCACGTCCGCATATTTCCTGGGAACAGACGGTATTGCATTTGTACCGGCTCGATCGTTTGCTGTATAATCGACGTGGTGTTTTCGAGTTCAGTTGTCGAGTTGCGTGAGCAATATTTTTAATACGATTTCGCAATCTGCCCGTCTTGTTCACCGCAGGATTTAGCCTATTTTGGACAGCGGATTCTCCGGACACCGTCGTCGGAGGAGTTGAACAACGTGTGCGGTCGTGACAGTGACGATTCGAAGCCTCATATCTGCTCAATTACGGAGGCTCCCTGCTTTCTAACAAGCAACAGGTTCGTATTAGCGGGCCACATGCGCTAACCGATAATAGTCACAGCTGCAATAAAGGAAATATATATCATCATTGACTGTTGTTTAACCTATAAATAAATAGTTCAATGACACATATGCTCACTAATCGGGGTGGTGCTACCCTAGCTGTTTGCTGATTTAACCATCGAATCGGAGCGCGACAATTCCTAACCTAACCTATCAGCCAAATTAACAAGCGGATCTGATAGCTCTCCGACGAGGTCCAACGTGCATAAGAGGTTTTTCACCAAACTCGCACCAACTTCGTGGCAGAGCATAAACTTTTCACCATGGGACGTCCGAATCATATACACCCGATCAAAATTGTATCACTGACCAGTACGTGCACTCGAGCGGGATAGATTGGCCGGAACGTAGCTCGGAGATTATTCGAGTGATGAGAATTCAAGCGTAGCACAAACAAACTCATTTCCCATTATAAATTGGAAGATAGATCCTGTTCGGCATGGCTAACCCCGAGTTCTGCGGGGCTCCTTTGTAACTCCTTTAGTGAACATTTAAACAAGTTGCATTTATCGATCCGAATGCGTCGAGCTTATCTCACAGCGGTGACGGTTGACGAAGGTTGATTTTTTTTCCATCAACCTAACCTATTAAGATATACTCTTCCATAGGCTAGGGTGGTCGCGTTGTTGAACCTCGTGAATCTATAATATATTTTTTCTTCATTACGCCCCTTAGTTCTTGAAAAATCACTATATATATATATATATATATATATATACACACCTCTATATCTGACAGGCCTCAGCACTTATCCTTTAAGTATTACTATGAGAACCGGACCTTTGCTTATTTTCTCAACCTTACCTCTACCTGGCTAGAATCCTCAGATGAAATAAAGATGATAATGAACTCCAAAGATTATCCGCCTCTGACAGGATTTGAACCCAACCCACACGTTGTATAGTATACTCATTTTTGTTTGCTACCGAAACCAACAACTAACTCATGGACGAGCCTCACCATCGCTTTTTACCGAACAGAAGCAGCCTTTTTGTAAGCATATATATATATATATATATATATATATACACCCTCAGTATAACAGCTCATCTATCACTGCCCCTCTGTTGCTGCTCGTTGACTTAACGATATTCAGGTACATCACAAATGGCTATCGAACATTTCGGTCGAAGGAGCGTTGCATAAAGGGCATCCTCCTATGGACGAACGAGACCGTAAACATATGGACACATCTAGCGCCATTCTTTGTCGTGCTCGCCTTCTATACACAGGTAGGATTGAGGGCGCATGATTTGTTCGAAGCAGGCTCGATTTTAGTGTAATTGTCGACGGTAAATGTTTTGAGGCTGTAAAGAGCAAGTCAGCCTGAAAAATTTACAATTTACTTATAAGCTTTCTTTAGAAGGACGGGAACGTTAGTATCGGTATTATTAATTAGGTAATTAGCATCATATGCACAATTACTACTAGCCAAAGTGGTCAAGGCGTTTGCACTGCACTCGCACACGGAAAATAAGTATTGTTCAACTTCAGTCGTGTTATGAGAAGTCTAAATGACAATTATGCTAGGCAAAGAAAGCGACTGAGAAGATACTAATTAGAACAAGCAAAAGTTATGCCAAAACCAGTCGCCCATGATCCCTTTATATAGTAGCAATACTACGACCCGTTTCGCACTTCGATCCTATTGTATTTGTCAGATAACCTTCTATACTGGCAGTGTACATGTCTGTTGTTTCAATTAACAACAGATTGTAACTGTACAATCAGTTACAATCTGTTGTTAATGGAAAATCAATTCCCAATCTACTAGTATACGTTTGGAATCACAGGAGTTCAGTTCTAAAAATGTTGCAAGCAATTCAATTGTCATTTAGATCGACAAAATAATATTCAATTCAAAAAGTCGAACGTAGTTCATAGCTGCAAGCGCCCTATCAATATTTGGCCTTTAAAACAAAAAGTGCCAGGTCATAAAATCGCGACCAACTATGCTATTATATTATGTCTATCATAAATAAGCTCAGCAAAATGCGTTGTGCCACGTGCGGCATTTATCTAACAATGTGCTATCTTCTGCCTTATTCTCGGCTGTTGCGTATCTACTGTCTTCGTCAATCTCATCATTCGAATCAACCACTCGGTTGTGCGTGTGCGGCGGTCGGTGTCGCCAGGATGTCATGGTAAATTACGATATCGACTCATTTGATGAATTCGATCGCACCCTAAGCGGGTTGATGCTCGCCAGCTATCTGATCATGCTGGGCCTATCGAGCGTTTACCACATCTTTAACTGTTGTTGTTCCCCGTGCTATCGATATTGGTGAGAGATATATGTATCTGTATATGTATATATATATCTATATATGTATATATATATATATATATATATAATATATATATATATATATGTATATTATATATAACCCTATCTATCTTGTCTCTAAAACTTCCTTAATTTTGGCTACACGGAGTGTGAGTGGGCCTTGGCAGCTGCCGAACTCATTTCATTTAAGGTCACTCCGATGATTCAATTCAAACAAATGTTTATTGACGGAACTGCTATATACATGCTTAAGTTCTCGTAAAAATAATAGTTAAAAGAATTACTGCAACGTATATTTTATATATAAAGGGTACACATTTTTGTACAATATGTAAACATTGGGTAAGATACAACACAAATATCCACAAAATATCTACATCTGATTGATAAAAAATTTTCAAAATTTTGATCGTTCTCAAATTGTTTATTCCCTTTTATCGACGATCCATGGGGATGCCGCAATTGCATGTAAGAGGCACTGTAGAACCCCACAACGATATATATATGTAATTATTGCGCTGTGTGATCGGCTCATCTGCGACTCAGTCTCGTGGTGTATCTACGATCAGTGTAATCGTGCTCCGGATCCGAATTAGCGATACGGACTTCTCATTACGGATGGTGTTACGTTATTCAGGTACGGCTGGGACTTTGTGGGCGTATGCGCCTCGATATACGGCTACGGATGTGGTTTCCTGTTTCTGCAGTTCCGGGATGCTCCACTATGGATCGCATTCTACGGCCTCATCAAGACGGTGATCGCCGGAATTCCCATATGCATGACGTTCTCGACAAAGTACTTCCAGAAAAGGTATATTGTTGTCCCAGCTCACGATACATCGAACTACCCTAGTTGAGTAGGGGGCAATCAATTACGTGAAAAATCAATCGTTCTTGATAACTATCCCACAGAAGTCTACGATGTTGCAAATTATGTCATATCATATCGCAATGGCATTGTACTGCTCTCACATCGTCGAATGCTGTCTGCCCAATGACGAGTGAGCGTTGTATCGGAAGGGCATTGACTGTTATTGTGCACGAATGCGAATATCTAACACAGAGACCACACGCGTGCATGGAACAGGAAGCTGGATCGAGGCGTGTTCATCTTTCGAGACCCGTTTGCGCCGTCGGTCACGGCCATCCTGTGGCCGAACGACCGCTGGATATTGAAAGACATGCGACAATATCCAGTTACCTGTCTATACACAAAGGGAGAGAGGCTGACAAATACAGTTGTGTGTCTACCTAGGTGGTGACACCTTTGTTTTAGGCTTAGACGGCGGAGAGATGCAGAGTAATGTGACCCGCACAGTTCGCGTGTCACTTTGACGTAACCAACCCAATGAGGTCTGGTCAGAGGGCTCTCACGTGAACTCGAAATGACCGATAGTGTAGTCACCCGAGACGTGCCACGGTGACGAGGAAGAACTCGAATCCCGTCAATTTGCAACGATGCTTTCTCGCCAATGCTCGGCAGTAGGAGGTGTATTTATAGAACGGGTCTCCAATGCCGGCGTCTTCGTCACCGTCGATAAACGGACATCTAGACAAATGCAAAGAGTTGTACCTGGGAACTCACGAGCAGTGATACTTCGATGTGACACTTTGTCTACAGCCGCCGAACGAAATTTCGCATAATAGGTAGCTGATCTAAAAATCTGAAATTGAAAATTGTCGTCCTCTGCCACAGGATGATGTGCCCGTTTGCCTTTCATGAACATCATTTTCAAAGACGCTACAATAATCACTAGCAAAAATAATATTAAATAAACCAAGAATAATCTCCTCTCCTGGTGAACTACCCATATGTTGGGAATGTGACATGTAGAGAATGCCATAAATATGAATTTTGCCTAGGCCTTATACCTAGGTGTCAGCCCGGATTGCTATTTCATTGGTCATGGGTTCCCCAAATTACACAAGAAAAACATATATGTTTTATTTATAAATTTATTTGTAGCATTTATTTGCTATATAATATACATATATGACAAACATATGCTGCCCCGACTGATTCGTTTGCAAAAATGTTTAGCGAGAGGCCAATCTATCGTGCTAGCGGTAATTTTAATTAACGGTAATTTTGTCCCACGTATTCCATTGGCCTGACCTAGGTACGACGACTCACGTTCGGTATGGATCGGCGGCTTTGTAGCGTTCAACGTTCTGCCAATTGTCCACTCGATCGTGCTGCGCGAGTGCGGATTGAGCAATGTTGTCGTACAGTACACGCTACCAACTCATCTGATCGTGATGTTCTTACTTGTCGGAAGCTACATCATCTATGTCGCCCAGTTTCCCGAAAGGTACATCCGAAATGCATATAGACAGTGAGAGCTTTTCGCATTGGGGAATTAATTTCTTGTTGTATATATATATATATATATACAACAAGAAATTAATTCCCCAATGCGAAAAGGCTTGATAGGAAAGAGGGCCTAGGCAGACGCCACATAAAAGACGTTTTCTAGCAAAAATAGAGGGGCCGTACCCGTAGACATGAAATTCATTTATCCACTATGGCAAGTATTCATTGAGACATGAACTTCGATCTATGTTGAGAAAATGCTATAATCAAATGTCATTTTTGCTGTGCATATTGTCCACGTCCCGTTGGCATCCTTGTTCGACACTCATATCACGAATATCGTGGCCACGATTACGGTGACATATAAACGAGTTAACGCCCCGTATCTTTTTCCTCCATATGGGCCGGACGGCAGACTATTCCCGGGACGGGTGAATTTCATCGGGAACAGCCACCAGGTGTGGCATGTTGGAACAGCGACGGCGGTACTCTGCGCGCGTTATCTCTACTTTCAGTACATTCGGGCGTTCAACTTGATGAAAGAAGACCAGTCCAATGGATGCAGCTTGCCAATGATGATGAGATGATTGACGTTGGTCGGCAACGAAACGCTGTGCGGTGTGGTCGACAACGGAGTCACCGGCCGGCACCGCGTGGATGTCGATCCATTGAATATAGTGAACAGTGTTTATGGTCTGCAACCGTTTCGTTCATTGGGGTATCTTTTCATAGATGGCCGCTATATATATATATATAGACTGGCGGCGAGTTATACGGAAATGTTGTTAGAGATTTGACATCGAGCTCTGGTCAAAGGTTTGGCAACTTTTGCATCAGCTCATTCGTGCTTGACACAGATCGTGGACTCTGGACAAGCTATACTCCATGCTATGTATATGTTTACGAGTCGCATATAAATCGCTCAATGTGTTCACTCTCGTGCCGGCACGTCAGGTTAGCCGTCGGCACATGAAAGGCCGTGCTCAAACCAGGTCAACGACTATACTGGCTATAATGCTTCGCGAATTAGCGGTCGATGAAGAATACTCGAATGTGGCAGGGGTCTTCTTAATCGTGTCATTTGATGAACAGCCGATCCGTGCGAGCCTTCCCTGTAAAGCCTACGATGACGGTTCAGCGCAGTTCCCAGTACTGAGGATCCGGTCCAGTATCAAGCTTCTATGGGAACTCTCTGCAAACGTGAAATACACGATGACGGTAATATTCGACACCGATTCTCATTCACTGCTGTCAACAGTGTGTCCTGTCCAGAGGATGTCAGTCAACACAAGGACCAAAGGCCTGACAAAGGCCTGTTGAAGGCACAACATGAACATGACTGAGCCTTCCTGAGATTCGTGCGTATTGCATATTACCACAAAATGTCAACCCCCTCTCTACAATTTTCTCTGTCTTCGTTGTACGGTCCATACGACATCCTGTACTTCGCTGATTAGGAATACAACAATAAGAGCCGACATTTCGTAAGTTCTTATTGTAGCGGTTCTTCCATCGGTGGGCGTCGTATACCCTATAACGGCATCTACAAACCTGTTCAACTTCTAGGCTAATACTTCTCCTCCTCAGTGCTCTTGCTCTCGGGCAAGATTTCACTTCGAGTGTGCTGAGGTGTATGTATTAACATAATCAACACCTCATGGGATTGACGGCGAAAGGTTCACAGCGAGGAAGCGATCGGTAGACGGATCCGCAATGCGGCGATGCCGGCTTCTGACACTGCCGGCTCATGATAATAATAATAACGCTGCTACTATCCACAAAAAGTAAAATATATATATATATATATATATATATATATATGTAATTGACTTTTAAATTAACTAGTCGATTACTACTAGTATAATTAATTGGAGATTAGAAATTGTGTGCTTAACCTGCTTAAATGTAAGTGGGCTACACTATCGCCCGACATTCACCTCGTCGACCGCTAATCGCCGTGGTACGATTGTTATTACGTTAGCCTCTGTGAACTCTTTCCGAGAAACTACAGAGGCACAGCAAAGGTCACATCTCTAGCGCAAGCCAACAGCCAGGGCTGGTCAGAAGGCTTACGAAGCTTCCTCGAGCACACGGGAATAAACGAAGCGACCGGGAGTGACAAGGTTCTTTGGTCAGATGGACGGTCGACCTTGCCAATGGACCGCGGTTCTCACGTTGTTGCTGTAAATAAATGAATAAATAAATAACCAGCCACAGCCGGGATTACCAGGCAGGAATGGCCCAAACGAATTCTGTTCCGAGTTATCATTGTCGTGTTATCCTTCGTCCTGTTCGGCTAGCTTGTCCATGATTGAGTTCTAGGACCCGGCCTGCACAGGTGTTCCGCATGATTCGACGGGACCAGGCCAACAGGTACAAAACAAAAGGTGAGACTCATACCCTGTAGCCATTCAATATATTAAGATAGTATTATACATTTCTTCCGTTAGATTCGGAAGCCATGGCGGAAACAGGTCACTGGCGGGCATCGCAAATTAGTGACCGTTTCGGGTGTTGCCAATCAATAAGACTGATTGATTGATTAATACGTGGCTATGGATGTTGTCTAATATTTTTATAGTCTTCCACACTTTTTAGGTTACATTCGACAGTCTCGTTGCGACTATGATAACCGGAATTCGCAGGCGTTTTATTTTTAAAAGCTTATTATTCTTATTGTAATTGTTATTATCATTATTATTATTATTATTGAGTGGAGCGGTGGTCACTGCATAGTTATTTTGTCATCACTTTCATAGTGCTCGTAGTTATCTATGATACCATAAACTAAACAGGTACGACACCAATGTATATTATATACAAAGTAGGTAGCTTCGAGTTTGAGGAACAAAAAAAAAACAACTGTAATTGTGTGACTGAGTCGTGTGGATCTGTGGTCGTGTGGAGACTGAACGCGTGTCTTGAAACGCCAGATGCAAAAATGGTCAACATTAACAACAAGCTACAGTTTCCCTAGTCAGCCGAAACTTTGTATTGTATTGATAAAAAAAGCACACACACACACACACATAATGACATTATGCGAGAACAGAAAGTTGTCTAACACAGACTCTTCCTGAAGGAGATTGCGCCTACGTCCGCCTTTCTAATCATATTCCTCGTTGTTGGTCATGGTTATTGGCTGTCGAGGGAATGACCCCTTGGTACCAAGGGCCAAAGAAGTGAGAGCATCCATCTGTCGCCTCATCCCGTAGAGAGTGGACCACCAGAGACATGCGAAGAGCAACGCCGACCCACTAGTTGTGTGCGCTTTGCTTTTACGCCGACAGATTCGAGTGGGCGCAGGCATCACGTAACGTGAATACTGCACCCTCGGCGACTTTGACGTTCGACCAATACAATGAGATTGCCCGGAATACCACCCGAACTCGAAATGACCGATAGTGTAGCAAAAGTCGCCCAAGCCTCGCTCGGGGTTAACGGCTCGTGGGTCTGTTTTTTTTGTTCAGCAACTATACTATCTCGCTAATGTATGGTGTCAGTTAGAGCCGAAGCTGCGAAGAGCTACCCGAATTTGTAATTGAATTTTAAGATCAAAATATTGTTTTTTGTCTGGACGTGTATATATATATATATATCTTATATTTGGTGTTCACCAAATCATGCTGCGATTCGTGCTATGGCAATCTTGACTTGGCATATCGCCAGTTCGAGATCACCACGAGATACAGAGTACCACATCCACCGATCCGATCGTGGTCGATGAAATTCGTGTAACTTCTTGTGCAAGCTCGATCATCTTTATATAGCGTGATACAGGTTTATTGTTAATAATACCAAAGGTAGAAAAATCATGTAACTTAGTTGAGTTGTTCAGAACTGACGAGTGAATTCTTACGCCCGCACAATCCATCATACACCATACTGTTTGGCATTAACTCGCCAGCGAGCCTTCGATACTATCCCAAAGCCGTTTATGGAACAAAACGAAATGATTAATGATGATAAGGTAACGTTTGTTGAAACTTTTCTCTATTTCTAGCAAAAAAAAAGATTAATATAGTTCTCGATTGCCACCGATCCATTTTACGGATTCGCAGAGTTCGTTGTCGCGTTCAACATCCTCCAGCCTGTTCCCCACCTGCTTTTCTTTAGGTGGCACCACCACTGAATTGCTTAATCAACACTGTCTGACGACAATAAGGCCAACATACGTTGAAGGAACAATATTCCGTGCACCCGCACGATCTGCACGCACGTACATGCATTTACAATCAGCCGCCACAGAGTTGCATGTACAAAACGTCACATTTTGGATTTGATTAATTATCTAGATATCAACCCTTCCCACCTGCACACACACACACACACACGTTGCGACGACGGACGTGAATGAGTTTATTTATCCAGCAAATAAAGGAAATGACAAATATTTATGTCGCTGTGCTGTTGTCGCGGTGAACCGTCTGGGATGGACGGGTGCGACAATTTGTCCAGCAGCGACATGTAATGAATTATTCGCATGTTCCGAGGGTCAATGCGAAATTAAATATATTTCAATTTAATGCGAGATCTTTGTTTTTTTAGCAGAAGAAGAAGAAGAAGAAGAAATTTTCTTCAAAACGCACTGATACCATTAGAGCCATCCGAATATCTATAGAAAGTAGGTCCCGATCCAGTGCAGGGGCGTTGACGTGGACGACAAAACGCCTCGACCTCCTGCCAAAACCACCATCCTCTGCTGAGACTCTTCCTCATCCCCTTATACGAGATCCAATGATGTTATCTGTCCATGTCTTCGATCTGGCCACGCGATCTTCACCCATATATCTCTCCCCCTTTGCACAAAACGTACCATTCGCATCGATAGTTAGTGTCAATTGCACCAAACGTTCGACAGTACGGATGAAGAGAAACTCGCATGATCAAACGGCACTTAATTAAATAGCAGAGAATTTGTAATTTGTGGCCAGAGCAAGGGACACGAATGGTTCCAGATGAAATATATGTACTGCACGTTGGATCTATTAGGTGTGAAGAGATACAGGCATAATTTAACCTACGATAATGACACCGGCATTGACAAAAATAGTTGACACCAGTTGGAACATTGGCGGACTTTCACATTATATTTACATGTGTCGGCTCTCAGAAGTTTCAGTCGATACACGCACACAAACACGCATACAAACACACACACACACACACATAAATATGGAAGCGTTAGCAGGACAAATGACGAAATGAAACCAGGTAGAACGGACAGTGAATTAAATAAAAGTCAACAACCGCTGAATGGGTACGATAATGTCTAGATAGAGAAACGCAGAAGATGATTGACCTTGTTGAAGATGGTGGCCCTGAAAAGGGCCGTTTCTACCGAGAGATGTTTGATGGAGATCCAGCTGACGTCAGCTATCTCAGCTATCTCTTTCGGAGAAGGCTGAAGCCCTCTCGGACTTCTTCGGGAGAAGTACCGGCTCAATGTTGGGTAGAACACCACCCTGCGCGATGGTGACATCGGCCAGGAGCTTGTTCAGCTCTTCGTCATTGCGACTAGCTAGCTGCAGATGTCGGGGATTTATCCTCGTCTTCTTGTTGTCACGGGAGGCGTTGCCAGCCAACTCTAGGACTTCGGCGGCAAGGTACTCCAGCACGGCTGCAAGGTACACGGGAGCGCCGGCCCCAACGCGTTCGGCGTAGTGTCCCTTGCGAAGGAGACGGTGTATCCGACCCACAGGGAACTGAAGTCCTGCACGGGTCGATCTCGATTTAGCCTTGGACTTCGCCTTACCTCCTTTGCCACGTCCAGACATGATACCAATCTCGGCTGGGGTTCCACTCAGCTGTGCAGATTCACACGACGATGGTGTCAAAGAAATGCGTGCCGCAAGGTGCCACCTTATAAGCACGCCACAATCGTCCAATTCGGCCAATTTGGCCTCTCCATATTGGCGCCGTGAGCTTGACACACTATTGGTCCGTGTGGGATTTCCTTGTCTCGCGCCCTCGCCACCGACCCGCCGTCATCGGCGTGACCAGCCCCCATATATAGCGAGATCAAGGCGTTGCAATGAAACATTAATACGTCTCTTTTCCGCAGTTGAAAGGCGATCCAGTCTCGTCACGAGATACGAAATGGCTCCGGTGGCATCGGACAAAGTGGTCAAGAAGGCCGCCAAGGCGCAGAAAAATCGAAGGTCCTATTCGGACAAGAAGAACAAACGTCGCAAGAGGAAGGAGTCCTTCTCGATCTACATCTACAAGGTGCTCAAGCAGGTCCACCCGGACACCGGCATTTCGTCGAAGGCGATGTCGATCATGAATTCGTTCGTGAACGACATCTTCGAGAGGATCGCCGCTGAAGCCTCACGCCTCTCGCACTACAACATGAGATCGACTCTCACCTCTCGCGAGGTTCAGACGGCGGTGAGGCTACTACTGCCCGGCGAACTGGCCAAGCACGCTGTTTCCGAAGGGACGAAGGCCGTCACGAAGTACACGTCGTCCGATTAGAATTCATGTCGTCGGTGTCGTCAGCATCGAGACAAATCAAACGGCCCTTTTCAGGGCCACCAAATCATGCGAGGTCAAAACACAGTTTGAGCGGAACTCAGCTGGGCAATCAATTAGTAACTGCTTTTTAAGCGGTGGACACGACCAAGTCTAGTGGCGGGGTTCGTGTACGATTAGCATTTGCTCTCCAGAGTGCTTTTTTTTCCTCTCATTTGTTAGGTCGTTTCGTTAAGGTTGTGGGTCCACTACGTTGCTATCGAATTATCTCTTGTTCCCAGCAAAATCTCGTGAACGTAAGGGAAATGCATAAAATGTTAGAACCCTGTACACTCTGTAATGTTCAAGGATCGTTGCATTCTGAATAATCAACGCCTTTCCGTTAACTCCCCTCTCGTGACGTGCGTTGTCTTGAATAGTTGTGAGTGAACGTGTTTTCAAGCATGTTTTTGGTGCTACGCGGGTAGGTACTGCGTACTGTGCGTTTGGCACTCTCTCAAAGCCGTCATAGAAAAAACGTGGCCAACCTCAAGCTACGACTGGATACGAGAGACAAACTGTGCCCTAAGAAAATACGAGACACAGATATCCGACAAGTAAAATAAATTACAACAGATATAAATAACAAGTTCGTTGTGTTTCTGCAGGGGCTGCCACGCGTTACGGGCCACATGGTAATCCGCCCGCTGGTTTGAACGCGATTTTCGTTCGAGGGGCAATAGCACTTCGTCACATAGGCAAACATAGGCAAGTTCAGGTTGTCAAATTGCTTTTCCTGAATCCTTCATCACTTTACAATACATCATTTGCGTTTTGCAATGTAGTGAACGTAAAGCAACGTGATACACATACCCTAAATAATCAGGGGCTGCGGTTAATCCTGCCTGAAGGACGTTCTCAGTTTAATTGTGCGTGAATTGCGGGGAGAATTGTGCTATGTGAATAGTGAAAAATCACTGGAGAGTGGCCTATGCCAATAAAGTTCGTTATTGAAGTAAATTTTGACGCTGCTTTGAGGCTGTTCTGTGATTTTGAAAAGAATGTATTATCAAAGAACTATTTAGGAATTCTTTTGATAGAAATAATTCATATATATATTCATAAGTATATATACATATATAAACTGTGACTACCGGTATTAGCACAATACGCTTTGAGGCGTCTATAATCTACACCATAATGTGTACTACATGCAATAACCAATTATATAATTCAGCTAACCATTTTATGTTTGTTGTCGGTAAAAGTTTGGCTTACGAGGTGGCAGATTGATCGTGTTTGATGGCAGATGCCAGCGTGATTGTATTTCTAACAACAACAATCCCAGTGGTATCTGTTTTGATCGACGTCAGTCGCCGTGCTGTTTAACCTCCAGTTCTGTTTGACTTCCAGATCAAATATTTCCATTGATATAGCGAACATTCCTGCCGTTGAGGATAATCGATTGTGCCCCTACATATTACAGGTGAGTTACTTTTGTCTATATATCGATAACGTCTGACAAATCCCATCGGTTCGAGAACTACGAAATGATTCGTGATACTACAACGGGTCCAATTAGATAGTGTAAGTGATTTTGCTAATTGAAATTTGCTCACCTTCGTCGAAATTAATAGTGGCCTGATTGCAGAGAGACCGCCTGACGTTGTCTCATTTCGATCTGCGTGTAATATGTAATATATAAGCACGCATAACATAAATATATGCATGTACGGCTCAATGCTGTTACGGTTTTGACTCAGGCTGTTCTTATGTCTGCCCTAGCTTACGTGTCTTATTAAATAAAATTGTGTTCTTCCTTTGTATTCTCTGTGTGAAATAGCTCTTTATTGAATTTGAAACAAGGGGAAATGTCTCTTTTTGACACTTTCCGGAAGCATTTCCCCATTAGATAAACAGGTATGATTTTACAATAACAGGTGTACTATGACATGTCTACGTCAGACGTTCCAACAACGATCATTCGATGATATGCGAATTTGTCCACCCAGGCAGAGTCCAGATCACATCGCGCGTTCGAAGGACGCGAACGTGTCCGATTTGAATCCTGTGGAGCACATTTGCGCAGCCATAGGAATCTTTTGCTTGAACCTATGCGGCCGATGTGTTTCATTTGACATATCATGATGAAATTTGGTAGACTGACTATTGAGCGTTGCGTGACATAAACATGTATATACGAGTATAGCATATTTACAGGGTCTGTCAATTATTAAGTACTGACGAAAACAGTTGTACCGTTCACGTTATAAATATCTAAGGATGAGCGTCCGCCCTTAAGATTTACATTTAACTGGTATGGTATTGCCAGCATTTGACGACATCAAAAAAGTTTCTCGGCGCCAGCCTGCTTTCTGATAGAACCGAACAGCCTTTCTACGCGACTAGCCACACTTGATCCGTTCAATTCATATGGTCGTTGTCACTCTGAATCTATTCCCAGGTAGAGAATTTCGCTTGGCGAGTTGACGTGATTTTGCCTAACACATAGCTACATCTGCCGAATGTAACACAAGGCGTTGTGTGCCTCCGACGAATTTCAAACCAAATTCATTGGAACAGAACATGAACGCCAATCAGGCACTAGATAGAATTTAAGACTCCGTGGGGTATCCTGTCAAATGTGTCATGGTATTGATAATTTTCTGTCTCAAATGAAAAATCATGAAAATCACCTCGTTCGCTTCGAATCGTCTAAAGCCACACAATGCGTATAGTCAATTCTTGTAGTTAGCCTGGAGGTTATTTGTATTTTGTATGCGGAGATTCTCTTACCGGCTAGAACATGGCATAAAATGCGCTTAGATTCACCCTACGTGTTTATACAATGAGTCTACAAGTGGAGCTATATTGATCGAAAGCTTACGATTTCTAATAATCATTTATCGCACTTGCTAATGTCTAATCTTTGTCAAATTGTACATTAGGCTTTACATTAGGTGTTGATAACTATGAGAATTAACTTGTTATGATTACCTACGATACAATTTTACCTCAACTGGTTTCACCTGAACTACGACGGATACGTTTCCGTCGGCAGTGATACAGTCACCAGTGACGAGCTCCTGCAATGACATATACTCTGCCCAACCCGTTGCAGCGTCGACAGACGGATCCATGAAACTTGGATGACATTCGTCATCCTCCTGCATCGTTTCGAAGGACAGACATTGTGCTGTGACCCCGCGATTGTTAACTACGTAAACAACTATTGTCCTCCTCAAAGGCCAACAAACGTCAGATGGCAGCTGGTCACTGCCACCCACGAACACGCCCATATAGTCAACACCCTGTACAGTGGAGCACTCAATTTGGACCTTTAATGGTATCCCACCAATCAACTTAACTTGGTAGTCGCTTTTGTGGGGAGCGCCATTGTTGATCAGCTTGAATTCGTTGCACAGGTCTCCAAGTCGAAACCAGAAATGGCCTGTTGTCGAAGCGGAAATCGAACTAGAGATGCTCTTCACCATTCTCATCTCGGCCTGAAGGTTGTCGAGCTTGACCATGACCATCTCCTCGCCTCTAGCCACCCTGCTCACAAGTTTCGCTTCGAGTACGGGCATGACGCACTCGCGCGCCTCCGCGATCTCCGCCCTTAGTCTACGGGTGATCTCATCTGTCGAACGAAGAATCTCCTCCTTTTGCGCGTTCAACTGCATCTCAAGCTTTTGTTTAAGCCCGAACTGGAGCAGACGATCAACCACGGTGTCCAGTCTTCGCTTCTCCTCGGCGAAGGCGACTTCAATTGTTCCGATCTGCTCCTTGAGTTCGTTGACGCTGTCTTCCGCGGCCGACACCGCAATCTCGTCTCTGAGTTCTTGCACGTTCCGATCGACCTCACCATCAAACTCTTGTCGAATGACGCCTAACCGTCGTTCCATCTCCTGACGGATCCCTTCAAGCACAGCCCGGCTTTCCTCCAGCGCGATGTTCCGTATTCTCTCGTCCAGGTGCTGCTGCTGCTGCTCCTCCTGGGGCCGATCACCATCGCGATTTGCCTCGCCCGGCACGTGAGCTCCATCGGTCAGCAGGTGGATCCGGAGCTCCGCAAGGGTGCCTTCAGCTCCGCAACCGCAGCGAAACTTCACCGACGCCAACAGACGAACTGGACAGCTGTTCTGCATGGCATTTACAACCTGCTGACACTTCGGGCACCACATCACGGCGTCGACGTTAGCCGCCGCCGCCGCCGGCGCCGCCGCCTCCTCACCGGCATTTTCGCCTGCTTGATTCGCTCGAAAAATCGGACACCCATTGCATAGGATGTGGTCGCGCTCGCAGATGAAAAACCGCGGTCCGACTCGTCCGCAAGATGAACATTTATAAGAGGTTAGTACGTCGGACCCCGTTACAGACGTCAGCTCTGCCGCGCCAACATCCATATGATCGGGAAGACTGTGAAAACGCATCGCGACGGTATCTTTCGTTTTTTACTCCCGGAGAATCGAGTTCGTTTCGTGTGACTCAGTAGCTCCGTGTCTGGAAATAACACCGAACACAAATCAAGCATTACTCGCCTACCGGCCTAGACGGTACGTATCGGTCAGATAGTTGAATATATCAGATCCACTTTGGCAGTGCTTTGCGTGATCCTCACAGGGATAGACAATAACAGAACAAAAAGCGGCGCGCTTTGAACTGAGACGGAATGGACACTCGAGTCAGCCGTTGCACACCGTTAAAATATACAATAAACATACGCCGGCCCCAGGCGGACTGACCGACGGATATTCAAGATCCTAGGCATAGCATTCAATCTTAATCCTATGTCGAGCAGTACGAGCAGACAGCTGACGTGGTGGCTAAATGTCCGTACTAATCCCAGCTTCGGGCATAACCCGTTACCCCGCGAGAATGACCAAGCCACAATGAGCTTTTTCGAGCCTCGTACACGCGATAATTTATATCTGTTAGCGTTATGCTCTGCTGAATAACACTGCTAGGATGTCTTTATCCACTCAACGGGGACCATAGCTAATCAACAACTTATATCGATGAATGATCCGTACGAATAGCAATAATAGTTCGTGGGATATATCGCAAACAAGTGTGATGCTCTCATTCTCTGCGGCCCGAGCGCAGAATTTAACAGAATCATATAAATTCAACGAAAAAGAAACATAAACATACATACTGAAAGAACTACTTTTTTTACACAGAAACAAACCAGAGGAGAAGTTTGTCACTTCATAATGGGCGTGTACAGTGCATTTATCATGACATTATCTAAGACGTTACTAAGGGTAGCATACGGCAAGACCGCTAACTACCAATCGCGTTGTCAATAGTTTTAGCAAACTCCAGAACAACGCTATCCTCCATGATAATCGCAACGACTTGTTAGATAGCTGCATACACACCAATCTAATGAACCTTTTATGTTACGAAGATCAGACACATAACGGCGAACTCTGTCAACGCCGTCCCGCCCAGTAAACAATGCTATTGCACCACATGATACGAATTATACTCATAATTCTAATAGTAACTAACATACTAATTATTACCGTCAGCTGTCGCCAGTGTTCGTTTGCCACTAGTGCCCGGCTCTTCCTCCATCAGTAACGACCCCGTTCTTAGCAGCTGAAGTGCCGTCAAAACGATAGCTGCGCGCAATCTCGCTACACATGCGCTGTCCATTGACAGCTGCCAACTGTCATGGCAGAATGTCGTCTGCTGCGCTCGCTGCTAGCTGACGTTATGGGACCGAAAGCGGTGGTACCGGTGGACGTCAAACTGTTGGCTGTGACAACATCAGCCCGCAAAATGTACTTAGTGTTTAAGCTGTTGGCTGAGCATGAGCCAGCCGGAAAATCTACTTCACTTTTTTTCTTCTATATTGTACGCTT
The DNA here is from genome assembly GCA_019614645.1 of Stratiolaelaps scimitus. Classification (NCBI taxonomy): domain Eukaryota; kingdom Metazoa; phylum Arthropoda; class Arachnida; order Mesostigmata; family Laelapidae; genus Stratiolaelaps; species Stratiolaelaps scimitus. The sequence continues at coordinate 1,461,736 of JABWDB010000046.1, forward strand.
GGGGTGTTTGCCCATTATCGCGGGAAACGCTCAGCGAATAGCAGTGTGGATGACTGTGTCAACTTCGTTCGCAGTCACATTCGGGTGGCGTTCATCTATTGGTGCTATCTCCAAACCTCTCTCTCCTGCAAGCCAATGGCGAACATAGCTGCGGCAGTTCGATACTCGCGAAGTGCACTCTGCTGGTGGATGGACAACGAGTTCGTGAAATGTGGATAGAGTGGATGTATAATAGAATGATTTATGATCGAAAGCTCCTCGCCCGTCCTCGGACGTCGCCGACAAATTCAAAGTAAATAGTTAGTAGCGAGCTTAGTGAGTCTGTGGCACATTGATCCTAAGCGCGAGATGAGCGTTCCAGCTTTACGACACAGTCACCCTGTCGTCGCCGGCAATAGCTGATACATGGCGGCAATAGCTGACACCCATCCCTCAGCTGAACAACCCCCCCCCCCGCCTGCTTCGTCCCCGTTTATGCCGTTTTGATGTATTGGAACAATGGCATATTCGTAAGCTGTTGTTCCTGGAATGAGTAAAATTGTCCCCTGGTCAATATTTCGCCCTCCGCCCGCGATTGTGCCTGTAAAGCCGAGCAACCTGCTTGTTTTGGTGAGCAGGCTTGCCAAGTCGGAGCAGTCCACATCGTGAAATGGTGCAGTACGGCCTTCGCAGTAGTATTATCTTGAGCAATCGAAGTAATGCCAAGCGTAAAGTCGGAACCACGCGAGAGAAGGACTCTCAACAGAGGACGGTAGTTTTTTCTTAGCAGGCAAATGCGTTTTGGCATCCATTTCAATCCTGCACTGGATCGGGGCCTACTTCGTATGGATATTGGAACGTCTCTAGTGGCGCCGTTGTGTTTGAAGCAAATTTCTTCCTCTAATAAAAACTGTATGATTTCTCCCGGCATGTCTGTGCTTGGCAACGAAAAGATACAACATCGTATAGGATACAGTTGATACGTTCAGTCTCCCCCCTAACATACAGATTCTCTGATAAGAATACTCACGTCCAACCTAGACTTCCGCGAAGGCTTTAAATATATATATATCCGCGCCACCGGGGACAAGCGCGCATGATCTTTCCTTCTGCAACGCCTCGGTCCCTCGCTGTAGAGAGGCAGAGAGGCAATGTCATCGCCTTCCTCGGGACAATGTCGGCCTCGGCCCCGGTCCCCAACTAATCCCCCTTAAAAAATTCCTATTTATTGTATGTTTGAATAAACCACTATCGATTCTATTCGTTGTTGAAAAATGTTATATACATATATATATATATATATATATATACTAGATAGACCTTTGTCAGTGTTCGCATCAATTTCTGAACTATTTCCTTGTGCTGTCGCCGAAACGAATCCCGCTACCATTCGGTAGGCCAGGCTATTCTGCGCCGTACCTAGAACGCGGGTAGCCGCAACTCCGAGAAGGGGAAGCGTTTTGCTTCAATTTCCATTGGCAGAGGCCTTGACAGGGGCATCTCGACTATAAAGCTTGCCGCCCAAATGGACACTGTGGTGACGCCCTGTGGGAACAAGTAAACAGGGCCTTTATATTTGAAAAAATACGTTCTAGGTGTTATATCTAGGCAACCCTCTGGTCTAGTCGATCGTTTCCTTACTAATAACCCCGAAACGCCACTGCGTATAGTCCCATTTTGAAATTGTAATTATCTTCTTTAGTAACTTCAACGTAAATACGCTCGGCCCGAATGATGATATGGGAACTCCGTCGTCTCGTTGGACTTCTCTAATCATATTGGATTGCCAACGGAAGTTAGCATCCAACAGTCGACATATATACTAGTCCCGTACGGAACATTCTTCCACAAGACATGATTAGACATTCGGGGATTCTACAGAATCGTATAGTGATCATTATTGTTCATTTTTGATTGAGACTTCGATTTGCATGTGCCCAATGGACTTGCCCTTGAGACTAGCACAGCGATACCGGCGTCTCCGCAGAGATACGAAGCGAAACTAAATACATTTTAGCAAAAGTTAAGGTCCGCATATAATTTAGACACTATACCAAAAAGTTACCCCAAGAGAATAACAGTAACAATAATAATAACAAGATGTAAACTTATAGGGTTTTACGAATGCATAGCAATTCTGGCAGTGTCTTCAATCGTGCAATGTGCGCAGCTGGAGCTTAAGTTACTTATACATACTCGCGAACCTTCGGCACAAACCCACTAAGTGGTTCCTCATCGCCCCCGAGATTCTTCAAGGGCTGATTTCGTCATCACCGTTTACACGCCCGTACCTCTCAAATGTATCGCCTGAGGCACTTAATAATAATAATAACAAGTAATAATTTATATATATATTATAATAATTTAAAAATATAACAATAATAATTATTATAATTAATAACAATAATAATCTCAACAATCGGACTGCACGATTTGAATACGGTTTGCTCTACAACAAATAATATTGGTCATTTATTGAATAAATACTTCAACTGTATCTAGCGATTTGTATACGTTGAACCTAACGAAGCATGCTTGGAAGGCCACACACGGACACCTTAAAAATTTTCGGTATTCGGGAAAGAGATAAAAATCGTTTTGGCAAGGGACGACATTGTCCATAGCAATGAATTACGCTGAATTGTCCATGGCAATAGGTGTGCTATTGACGAAAAATGATCATGGTCGCTGTCAAGAGCAGTCAGACACGGTTTCGATGTTTATCTAGATGTTCAGTTGCTTATCCGAAGCGAAGCGACAAACGGGTAACTCCGGACCTACGCAAGTTTGTCAATGATGTTAGACGAGCCGTTGGCCAGCCGTAAAGGTGTCTCGCTGAGATTGTTCATCAACTGGCTTGCCCACTACCATTTCTGTTTTGTTTGAAAGACACGGACCTGAAACTCAGCAGAGCCCCCTAATGCTCAGCTTTGTCCGGTGAAGGTTCTTCGTTGGCTATAACCCACTTCGAAGCCCGATTGTTCGTGTGGGTCAGGGGCCTCGCCACCGCCGGAATGAATCGGACCCGGTTCCTCGAGTCCCGGGTCCGCTTGGCCGACATAACCGCCATCTGGGTGGCCTTCGCTCAGCGTTGTATCTTCACTGTGGCCCAACTCGGCTCCTTGGTGATGACCCAGCAGATCGCTGCCGTCCTGGGCCGCATGATGCGCCTCGTCGATATAGATTGGCACAGGTTTGTTGATCGGTACGTCCACCACCCGAACGATTGGCACTATCACTGGGACTGGCTTCTTGACCGGTACTGGATAATGCTTGTGCACTGGAACGATGACGTGCTTTGGTACAGGTACCTGCACCGGGACATGGTATGGCCTATGGACCACGTACGGCTGAGGGACACGTACAATGTAGGGCTTCGGCAGAGGGACGATCCGCTTAACGGGGTACGGCCTTCTGATCCTGACTGGAACCGGCACGGGCACTTCCCGATGAACCGGCACGATTTTGTGCACAGGATAGAACCTGTGGACCACGTACGGCACGGGTATGTCCTTGAACACTGGAACTTTTTTGTAGATCGGCACCTTCTTCGGTATATGCACCACGCGTGGAATTGGCACGGGATGCGGGACTGGAATCAGCTTTGGGATATGCTTAACAATCACTCGGACTTTTCGATGTTCTGCATCGTGTTCAATTATCTCGTGCTCCGGGCGATCGTGATTGTAATCGTCGTTGTATACATGATAGTCATCATCGTCATTATAGGTGCGGTAATCAGGCTTTCGGTCTCGGCCTCCCCGACCCTGTGTAAAGCCAACATAAGGCATCCGTTGACGACAGTAGTAACATGTCAAAAACTTCCAGCGTAGCAGCGGATTTTTGGCACCTTGCGATTGACCACCCCGCTGTTGATACAGGGACAGGGCTGTATCAAGGAGCACAGCCGCTAGCGGTAAGAACTCCCAGCAGGGTATATGCATCGAGACTCTGTATTGCCCTTCGTTGAAATTCAGGTATCCACTTAGTTCGAGGAGGCAGCGCGTAATTTTTCGTGATTCGACGCTCTTGAGACTCGACGCGTGTGCGGCCCGAGCCACCGAGGTATTCAATTGTGATCTATTTCCGATAATCACTTCTTCCTCGTGTCTGATGTTCTCGACGGTTATGCTGTCCACTACACCGGCCACTAAACACCAACCAGGATCATATCACAGGCTCGAGGGCACAGGCGAATGCTTGCTTTATAATGCCGATACTACTCAAGTCGGCAACAAGCCTCATACTATTTGAAGCAAATCTGAAAAGCCAGCTAGACGATCGATAGCTGTTTGCTGTTTCATGTGGATGTCCCGTCCGAGGATAAGTTAAGATTCGGTCTAAAAAATGATCAATAGCACTTGTTTGCTCCGCCGACGCTGGCGGTCCGTGTCGAGGAAGTGGGAGATAGCTCCGCTTACTCCACCCAGCATCGTTCCGATCGCGTTGGGGCGTCGGTTCCCAAACAAGACGCCTCTCCACTGTCTTCTGACACCTATACCGAGTCGAGCAATTGGTTACGATTGGCGTTCAAGAAGAAAACGGTTCGCAGCTACCAAAGCGCTTCCACTTCAAGTAGCGTGCCTTATGGCGTGATAGCTTTTGGTGAACAATAGTGATGATTCTGGTGGTGATCGATCTTCTTCTTACGGTAGAAATATCGACGCGTAACGGACCAACCGAGCGAGGGAGCGGTGGTCTATGCGATCTTTTCCAAGTCCTCATCAATTAATTTCGATCTTGCCTGCATTGCGGACACCTCACGGAGGCGAGCGACCACCTTGGCTAATTTGTCGAATTCGAATAGAAGTTGTTTTTTTTTGTATATAATAAAATGTAATAAAGTTGATTTTAATATAAAAAATGAGTGACTAGTATAAAGTCATTTTATGCGCAGGTACGTTTGATCATTGTGACTATGGTCAAGGCCCATACTACTATGGGATCCTTACAGCCCTTACAAAATAAATCATCAGTTGTTATATATATATATATATACATCATTTACGTAAATATATATATATATATATATATATATATATATATATATATATATATATATATATATATATATATTATATATATATATTATATATATATATATAACATCATTTACATAAATTATTTGTACGGCGATGCGAACAGGCTATCAGATTGAGGCGGTGATGGTTCCGAGGGGGGCTATGGCATTGCTGCTCTGTCCATTGGCTAGGAAAAGATGCTGCGAAAGGAAGGACGAAGATTATATATATATACATATATATATATATATATAATCTGCTTGTTTGAGATCTGAAATTTCCACAGGCGCAGGCATATTCTCGTATGTCCGCGGTAATATATTATGAATTAATAAATTGCCACCGAAATCAAGTATCACATTAGCCTTTGTAATAGAACTTAAATTCGAATAAATACACTAGCTCTAGTTGCGTGGGGTGTTCTTCAACCCAAAGTCGCTCAGTCGACTTAAACCTATACGGTTCACGTTCGTATATATATATATATATATATAATATAACATCAACATTAAAATTGTTCGCCGCAAACTGTACTTCTTTCAAATTTTAATAATAAGTTGATTGCTCCACGAGAGAGCAACGATTTGCTTGCGCGCGGCGAGCCATTGCTAGCAGACGGGCTAACTGCCAAACAACAATGGCCGCGCCCATTGCCAATCAGCTGGTGAGTCCGAGGATGCTCAGACGGCGGAGAGACAGCAGCTTGTTGTCTTCGTGTGTGTGTGTGTCTGCGTGGTCACCCGCCTCTCATTCCAATGAGCGGCTAACCAACACCCCTTCGGATCGTCCGCCAGCGACTCGAAGTGGAAGCAGAAGCCAGGCTATCCACGCTCGAACAGCGGTGGTCCGGCGGCTCTGTTCGCGCACGATTAGCAGCGTGTGGTGTTACCATTACTGGGTGCTGTTGTGGTGATTTAGACCTCCGCTGGTGGTTCGAAACAACGTGCTGATTTCTCGAAACGTGTTTATACCGTCTCGCGTAAAATACACTGACACACACACACACACACGGACACATGTACATAGAATAATGGCCTCTCCAATGGTGAGTTCTCATCATTGTGTACCGCATTTACATATAGATATATATATATATATATAGATATATATAATGTTCTCGTACTATATACACACACATACACTAGTAGCGTATCAATTCGTCATCATTAGGTGGCAAGAGTGCGACTCGCCCCTCCAGCGAGCGCGCCTCATAGCGTGGTGACAGGTGTAGCAGCTAGCCACGCTGTGCTAAGGGAGTTCTCATAGGTTTCGAATAGGCGCGGACCAGCCTAGAATACTAGAAGTAGGTAGGTGTTGATGCTGGTGTCAGGGTCAACCGGGAGTGCCGACATGTGTCAATACGGCGGACCGATCGCGCCATGTGACAGGTCTCGTGTACGATACGCGCGCAGGTGGGGGGTTGATGGGTGGGGGTAGTACCCCCGGTTGGGAGGGAGAGTTGAGCGGTGACAACGTTGGCCAGTTCGCCGTGTCTCTTAATTCATTCTCACTGCTGCTTTGCGGCAATCGGCGACAAAAAAGAGAACCGTCCGACCCGTTGCCTTTTATCGTAAGAACAACAGACGTCTGGTTAAGCTGGCCAACTGTTTACGGATGGTATTGTGCGAAAGTGTAATGCATAGACCTTTGGAGATGTATATATATATAAGATAATATACGCTAGCGATTTTGAAGCTGTTAATGAATTAACTGGTCGACGGTACACTTTGGTAACGTGATTTTGTTTAGAAGGGACAGCGTAGATGTATTTCTGTGCGCCAGTTGCTAATCTAGCCAGCCCCCAGATACAATGGATTCTTAGTAACGATCATACTAGAGTGGCTCCATTCGATTTGCCCAGCTGCCTAACAGATACATTGTTGAATAAGCTGAAAAGTGCTTCCTTCCCACGTCTCATCAGTTAGATGCCCATTGAATATCTCAACTTATTGTATTATAGGAGTAGCTACTAGAAACGGCATCTATTAATGTTAAACATGTTCCCCTCTGCAGTGATCTTAGTTAATTGTTCGTGCTGCTGCAAGACTATAATGCAGTCACAAGACAATTTCTACTTCGGGTAAACGCTAGATAAGTCTCGATCAGTCTAAACCTAGCGTGACCACTCAGACACGCTGTGTACGATTGTGCAAATTGCAATCTGGGACATTTCGTACCCTTAATGAACCACTTCGTGGATGAGGTTCTACTCCTCAGAGCCATCGACACTCAGATTTCTAATTACCCAGGTAGGTTAAATACAATTGTGTTTTGATATTGAAACAAACTAGAAAGAATCAATACAGTAAACGTTGAGAGGTTGCACTTGTAGCTCTTTAACTAAGATTATACAAAATTAGAATGATCACTCCTTAATAATATACATAATGGTAATAAGCTAACAGGGCCAAATATGCAGAACGAAAGCGTTTTGTTAAAACCTTCAGCGAGAGCGAGTTCTCATATTAGGTAGTCCCCAGCAAACTGTCGCCTCTTTAAATGCCAATAACTTTTGAACTAAATGAGTTAGAACAAAGATCTTTTGGTATGAGTTAGAGGTACTCTCCAGCTTTATTGACACACCGATTCCAGCGCTCTGGGAGTTTTGAAATAGCCAAATATTTACCATTTGCGTTTCCATATATAATTTCATTATCCATTGCTTTTGCGAGTAAGTCGACGGTTGCATATGGAACCCCACCTATTGCCCTTTTTAATGCATGGAAACAACCATTATCACATGGGCTTAAATCAGGAGAATATGGGGGTTGATGCCATCGCTCAATATTGTTCCCCTCCATCCAGGCCGTAATTTCAGCAGTGCGGTGAGGTCTTGCGTTGTCGTCGAGTAACCACACTCAGTGCTGTCGATCCCCACGCCATTTGTTCATCAATGTCTTCAAAAAGTCGAGATATCGGGGAGCATTGAGTTTTTCGTTTGCCGCTAATATTTCGTAATAGCAAACACCCTTGCCATCCAGAGCGAGTGTAATCAACACCTTTCGTCCGAATCTATCTGGCAATGCCACAGACGCCGCCACTTCACCTTGTCGGAGCCACTGTTTTGCTTGGTCCTTCTCAGGGGGTCTATGCAGGCTAACCCATGTCTCGTCTATCGACACGGTGTGCTCTAAGCGACTGGTTTGTTGCGTATAAGTATTCAAATTAGATGTCGAACACTCCACACGCATTTTCATTTGGTCAGCACTCAGTTTATGGGAAACCCATTTTTCATTGATTTTCTTCTTCTTCAGTATATTGGTGATAATTCTATAACACGTCGTCCGAAGAATCAAAGTTTCAGCCGACAAAGACTCCATGGACCAAGCTCTAGTTTGCTCAAAAGCTGCCTTGATTCTGTCAATCCGATCGTCCCTTGTCGCACCTGATTTGTGGTCCCCACCTCGATGGTCATCGGTGTCCATATCTCCACTGTTAAATCGCTCGCACCAACGTTGCACCGTTCGCAGGCATAAGGCAGACCTGCCGTACGCGTTCACTAATTGTCGATGGATTTCAGCTGGAGGGTGTTTTTGGAGAAACAAAAACTTGATGATTTCCCGTTGATTTTTGGGGGAATTTGAACTTTTTGCTGCAGCGTCCATCTTTCTGATCGTATCGAAACCACTCAGTGTTCGAAAGGAAGCCACGTTCCTACCGCGTGCCCACTCCAAAAATGAACGCATTGTGTGGCGTAGTTCGGGCTGTGCGCCATCCGAAAGGCGCGACAATTCGCTGGGGACTACCTAATAATAAAACCCAGAACACAGCATTTGTAAAGTAAATGTTTTTCTGAAATGGAGGTGGTCAACCATTAGATGGCAGTTGATACCACAATATCTCGAGCGAGAACCTGACAAGAAGTAGAAAGGGTCCAAGTTGAATTGTCTAATTCAGCTTTAAATGTAAACACGCGTCGCCACAACTCGAATGCATTCTCAACGATACGACGAATCAATACGTCAGAAGCATCTGGCTGTATATGGCGCATGTGCAATCGAATATTCCTGCTGAAGCCGATTTCTGGCACGGGGCCGATATGGCAATATGACCGATAACGTATTTAAGGACAATTTAAATGTCGACATCTAACAACACTTCGATATAAAGAGATGTGTAATTTTGAGAGCATTTTCGAGACAGCTAGTTGGCTAATTAAACCGATTGTCAGAGCGTTCTAATTACTAGCCAGCGTCAACAAAACAACGGAGTGAGATCGAGATGCGATCTCAACTTAAGATGAGATCGAGACATCAGTTAATGCGATTCCTAACCGCTTCGGGAACAATGCAATCGATGTTTTTAGCCTGGCTAATCGCTTAGTAAATTCTCGATACCCTTCTATAGTTAGTTTATCGATGAAATATCTGCCGGTATTGCTCCTACAGCACGATAGTGCTTAGAAATAATCAGTATTGGATAGATATTTCCCATTAGAAATTCTACAAAGACCATGGCCAATACTACCACAGCGAAACTAGCACCGACCTTCTTGAGGCACACTCCAGTCAGTCTAAAGTCGTCAATTTCAAACTCTGAATGATGTTCGAGTGCAAGACAAGGCAATATAGAACATTCAATTGTTCAGGCAATAAATATTCGATACCTGTGAATTGGGCTACACATCTAATTAGGTTTCCAACGGAGAGCGCTGTGTCTTCGTTAATAAGAAAAAAAAACGGCACTAGAAAACACTAACGGTCCCACTAGCGCAGTCTTGACGACCACAAGATACTTTGTCCCTATAACGTAGCTGTCGTACGAATAGTATAGATGATTCTGCGCGAATTGCCCTGAAAGTGGCACTGAAAAACAGAATGACATCAACGTGGAGAGCATACACACGGCTAATTGTAGTATCACTTTTATTTTCATCAAACTCGTTTATCCGGCATCCTCGGCGCTTCGACGCTCAGGTCATTAGGGCGACGTGAGGTTTGCAGCTCGAAATCCATAATCCCTGATGATGATAATAATAATAATACCTTTATGCGACTCCAGAGTCGATTACATTTCGATAGACAATGGAACTACAATAGACCATTGTTGCTTGTGCTGTTCGGCTGCGCGCGTCGGCCGTTGTACTTCATCCTCGCTGTATTTGCGTTCGATCAAGCGTGGTATAGAAACACCCTCAGCTTAGTCTGTCACCATTTGTGTCGATTTTCCCCGCACGATAAGGCAGGATTTTACTTAGTTATTGTTATTATATGTTTTTTTTTCTCTCGTAAAAGATATATCTGCAATCATATTATATATTCTAGGAATATTAATCGTTGAGATGAACTAATCATTGAGGTTACCATACTCGCATTGCTCTTGCTGCCATCCACTTTCTGTTAGCACAGATCGTCGTTCGAGTCGCCTTCGAGCAAGATTTCATATACAAAGTACATCATCTCGTATAGCGTCTCTCGTAGCACTAACTAGCAGGCCATCATGATCATTAGTTGCCGCAATGACACAGCTGATCGGGCGGGTGACCAACTGTGTCGTGCGTCCGTTACACCATTTGTCAGGGCTGCCCGCCCTCCTCGAAAATATGGTACCAGAACTCCGCTTGTTCCAACAAATACGCGCCTCTGTTTCAACAATTCCCTTTAACACCAGTCAGCACATACTTTGTCCCTTAAAGACTATTTGCCTCCTCAGAATCGAGCCCGACATTAGCGAGCAGGTTCGAATAGGTAACAGTTGTTCGCCTAGGTTATAAATATGTGTGCTTTTTTACTCGGAGGACACTATGCGATGACTTTATGCAATCATAATAAAATTAGAAAACTCAGAATAATATCATTAACTAGTACAATCGTATAAACGAGTAGATAACAGCCACGAAATCCAACCGCGCCACCGATGAACACGTTGTTCTCCACGATCTCAGATACAGACGACCACCCCTTTTTTGTCAACCGAATATTGTGGTCCCCCCTTTAAATTACGTCTGTCACACAGGAACACGTCAAGCCGTATTTAACGCTAATTTAATGGCTGCGCCACTTTGCTAAGAATAAGTACAGCGGAAGGCACAAGGTTGAGTTCTTTTAACGTTCGAGTCATGTCCTCCTCGGTAAACACCTGAAAAATAAAATGGATCAGGTTGTTGATCATCAGCGAACAGACCAGTATCAGCCGGGGTATATATGGCAAGCTATCCGATACAAATATAGACGCCCGGGCATGCTGCCCGCTACGATCACCACCTCGCCTGTCCGCGGTAACGAGACCTATCCATCTGAGCGTACCTTCGCCCAAGGTTTTCGCAGTATAACCTACAGTTGAATTTCGTGCACTTCATTCTCGCGAGTTCTCCCAATGGCTACGTTGGCCGGCATCTCAACCTACCTTTCGAGGGAACGACGTCATCAGCTGGAAGGGCACATCGCCATCAGAGCGATTCGTCATGATGAAGCAGCGCACCGCTGCTAGCTCTTCGCCACTTTTGAAGGTCTGCGTCAGCGTTTGGCCGTTGGTGAGCCTGCAACGATGCAAATCAACAACTTAGCCCGGCAACCGTATACCTGCCTCTATCACATCGGACACTGTGATAACAACAACAACACTTGTTGTCGAATGATACAAAAACGTCATGTGAGTCGTACAATTCACGTGTGAGCTGCTCGCCTCGAGACTTCGTGACAACTGATAACAGACAGCCCCTGACAGCTGATGAGCCGGTTCGGCATTCAAAGATGGGAGCGCCACTGAAGGAATACGCAGGTTTATTCACCGTAGATTTATATCCAACAACAGCAACAACTGATCATGATCACCGCCCCTATCTCTCTCTCTCTCTCTCCTCACCTGATTTGTATGCGAGCTTCATTGTAATCCTTTGCAACGGCCGCAGTGGCCTTCGGGGCAGGCTTCGGCGGAGGCGGTGCAGTGCTCTGGGCCGCCGCCGCTCCTCCGGCAGCAGGCTGTTGGAGCCTTTTTCGGCGTTCCTCCTTGTCGCGTTCGATCTCTTCGAGTATTTTCTTTCGGGCCGCGGCGTCTTCCTGCTTTTCGCGTCGGCGAGCTTCGGCTTCACGTTTTATTTCGTCTTCCTGTCGAAGGCCAAATCAAAAGGGATCAAATCGAGATGCTCATCATTCCGCTACTGCTACGATGATATTGGTGAAATGGTCTACTCCCTAACCAGGCTGAACAATGTCAGGTCTCGATCGAGTAGCTGTCGATCATATGCCGCCCTTAGCATTAATAATAAGGGTGAATTTGAAATGTATTTAATATGTCGTCACGTGGTTTGGGGGTTGTAGACTTTTCTTGTTAAAGGTGCCCACCTTGAATTTTTGCCTCAGCTCGACGATCTCTCGACCTTGTGACCTGCGAATTTTCTCTTTGTCCTGCTCTTCCTGGCGCTCCTTTTCCTGACGGGCTAACCGGTTTGCCTTGATGCGCGCCTCAAGAGCATCCTTAGCAGCTTTCTATAAGTATAAACACAAGCGAGTTACAGTAGACGTGTAGCATACATCTCACGTGCGTTTAAGAATAGTCATCGAATAACGCTAACGAATAGCAAACAACGTGGCGGCCTACATCATGAGTCGTATCACCACAAAATAGTTCCCGTTCATAATCCTGATCCGATATTTCACCTTGAACGCACTGTTGCCATAGAAAAGCAATCATCATACACTTATGGTATTATTAAATGTTCTACTATGAATTTATAAAATCGATTACTATTAACGAAACACTATATATTATGAATAGAATCGATGAATTTATAAATGCACGCTACCTTCAATTACTGCCCTTTATTCATAGTCTGTGAAACGCTATATAAATGTTTCTGTAAACAATGCACTGAAATGTGATTTTATGTTCTTGGGATACGATTCACACAGCTCGGCCAATCAATCCACTGTGCAACTCTCGATTGGAACTCACTGAATTGAATGACGCATTAATCACACATGGCTGTGTCGAGTTTGGGTAGATACTCACGAGTTCCTCTGGTGATTTCGGCTTGATTGCCTCCTGGGACTCGGAGAAGTTTGTGTGTCCACTCTTCGACGCGTGCCATACGAGGGCATCCTCATTTGGAAACAGCTTTCCACAGTCATCGCACTTCATAGAGCGGGCTAGAAAGCCCATGACGGCCATACACGTGGTGGTTAGATGGTGAGATCCTCATCAAAACTGAACATTAATAACGTTTTGATGAAATGACAACATATACTCTCATTATCTTCTATTTGGACGTTTGTTGATTCGGTGCAATTATCATTATCCCTTGGTATCGTGCAAATATTGAACGATATTCGTTATAACTTTGTGTGAAGTACTACTAGGTTCGTCGCCGGACTTGCTTCGTGCTACCTATATTTGCGCTTTCTTCTAATAATAATAATTAGCATTATTTGATCAATGTACGACAGAATGTAATAGCTAGTAGAACACAAACATCCCTCGTAGTGCCACTATGCGACATTTCTATTCTAGTTATTTTTGATATTCCCATTGTGTACTATGCTTTTAGCGCTTTGTTGCGACAGCCTATATTATTATTGTTATTACTGTTATTGCATACCTTGTTGTCCCTCGGCAGTTTTCTGATCCTCGGGAACGACGTCGTCGTCAACGGTACCTTTTGGTGCCGCTGCTGTCACGGCCGCTCCTAAAAAACGTAGACCAAACCGAAACCAAACCTCAACACCGTGCCAGCTAGTCACCCCCCCACAACAACAACAAAATGTCATCTGTGCAAATCGAGCCTCGTACAAACTAACAGATATCGTATGTCTATATACTTTATTACGGCTGATGATGTCCGTCCGTCCGACAATGAGTTCCTTTTCTTTCGGGGGAGTTTTTTTTGGATTTATCTTTTTTGAATATGGTCATGTTTGGTATCATTGTGTAGCTACGGATGGGGGCTATCTTTTTAGGGGGGTGGGGGGATTGTCGGGGGATGGGGGTCAAAATGGGGGGCATTTTATACCATGAGGTCTATGTAGGGGGTGGTTTTCTCTGCACATATCGATGCGTCTCGATGAGGCGAACAACTTTGCAAATAGTTTCATCAGGCTAAAATCGCATTTTCGACCATTTTTTTGCGTTTTTCGAAATTTTTTTTAACATGGTGTTCTATGGGGTACTTCCCCTCCGAATTCCTTTGTAGCAGACGACGCGCATTCCAACCACGTAGCAGACGACGGCGTCGGCAGGGAGCCGAAGGCTCCCGCCGACGCTCATTCAACTGCGGGGAACGCCGTCGGACAGGAGCCGAAGGCTCCTGGCCGACGACCATACAACTGTGGAAGACGCGTCGGACAGGAGCCGAAGGCTCCTGGCCTACGACCATAGAACTGCGAAAGCCTGAAGAGAGTCACGTGTGTCGGCCAGGAGCCGCAGGCTCCTGCCGACACTCATAGAACTGCGTCTCAGAAACTCCCGTATCTCAATTTTTCCATTTCTCCAACATGTAATGATAATATATCGCGAGCGGGACTAGAGTTGGCCGCTGCCCGTAGGGCAAGGCCAACTCTTCTATATACTTTATTAAGCTTGGTGGTGTCCGTCCGTCCGACAATGAGTTCCGTTTCTTTCGGCCGCTTTTTTAGGGAGTTTAACTTTTTTGAATATGGTCATGTTTGGTATCATTGTGTAGCTACGGATGGGGGCTATCTTTTTAGGGGGGTGGGGGGGTTGTCGGGGGGTGGGGGTCAAAATGGGGGGCATTTTATACCATGAGGTCTATGTAGGGGGTGGTTTTCTCTGCACATATCGATGCGTCTCGATGAGGCGAACAACTTTGCAAATAGTTTCATCAGGCTAAAATCGCATTTTTGACCATTTTTTTGCGTTTTTCGAAATTTTTTTTAACATGGTGTTCTATGTAAGGGGTACTTCCCCTCCGAATTCCTTTGTAGCAGACGACGCGCATTCCATTGTAGCAGACGACGGCGTCGGCAGGGAGCCGAAGGCTCCCGCCGACGCTCATTCAACTGCGGGGAACGCCGTCGAACAGGAGCCGAAGGCTCCTGGCCGACGACCATACAACTGTGGAAGACGCGTCGGACAGGAGCCGAAGGCTCCTGGCCGATGACCACACAACTGCGAATGCCGGAAGAGAGTCACGTGTGTCGGCCAGGAGCCGAAGGCTCCTGCCGACACTCATACACCTGCGTCTCAGAAACCCCCGTATCTCAATTTTTCCATTTCTCCAACATATAATGATAATATATCGCGAGCGGGACTAGAGGTGGCCGCAGCCCGTAGGGCAAGGCCAACTCTACATATGGCCATGCAAATATATAGTATCGCTTAATTGCCAATGTAATTACAGCAATCAGTCGAGGCTGTATGGAGGGCAACTTGTGAATAAAGCCAATTCAAATTCGGTTGAACTGATACGCATAAGGCGCATCCACTTCAGTAGTACCGTTCCGACTCTGACACAATCTTGGCGACAATGTACGGCGTAGTTCGATTTTTATTGGCTCACTGGTCTGCTAAACGGCAGCAATATCTGTTACCAACCATAAATCAGAAAACTGCTCAAATACGAACCCGGCACGGTCGATGCAGCTGCCGTGGCAGCGGACGATCCTGCCTGCTGCTTGGTCGCATCTTCGTTGTGGGACAAAATCCACTCCATGGCCTGCTCGAGTGAAGACCCACCAGTCGCCTTTACAGCGCTCTCGATTTTAACCGCGTCAAAACCCATCTCCTTTAGCTGATCGGCAATGCTCATCGTTTACTGAAACATCAATCAAGCAAAATAATTATAACAGTGTCGACCACCAATTAATAATCGATGGATTAATTAACGCTATCGGAAGCGAGTAGTGCACATTTCGTACAGATATATATGTATATATATATAT
This sequence comes from Stratiolaelaps scimitus, assembly GCA_019614645.1. Classification (NCBI taxonomy): domain Eukaryota; kingdom Metazoa; phylum Arthropoda; class Arachnida; order Mesostigmata; family Laelapidae; genus Stratiolaelaps; species Stratiolaelaps scimitus. The sequence continues at coordinate 1,477,571 of JABWDB010000046.1, forward strand.
ATGAAATTGCGCAATGAGAGGATTCATGGTGTCATTTGCACGTACGAGAACACCAGAAGTTTAGATTCGATTATCGAGCAACAGCAATGCGTCACTACAAATATTCTATAAAAAAACAACATTCACAGAGGCACGTGAATCAGAACAAGCACTTGTCAATCATAGTAATTTGAAGTTTATTGCTTGTTGATGAAGCGTCGCCAGTCTCTCATTAAGTAACTTCTTTAGACATTAGCAATAATAAAAAGAATAATGCTAGTGGTTTAATTCAGCATCGCCTGTTGACTAAATAGCAATGATTCCCTTTTTGTCTTCATCATCGGCTGTGAAGGTCCACGTGGCCAAAACCCTCACTAAATCCTTCGATGTACCTCTACTAGTTCCTGGGCGATTACGTTGTCTGTCACGAAACCAATACCACCATAATCAGGCGCCGTCCGCGCATTAACAAGTGAAACGTAATGTGATGCCATTTGCGTAATGTCGACGATGTTGTCGAAAACTCTATACATAACCACCTCGTGTACTGACAAGATGTACAAATGTATTCGTGCACGCCATTGCAACAATGATTCATTAGCGTGCTTCGTCGAAATGTTTTACACTGCATCGAATCGGCGTAGTTCGAATAGTACCCGTATATAATATCGTATAATATTCGACACGATGATAATTGAAAATAACCACCTTTTTGTTGGGCTAATTCTCCGATTAGAATTAGCTGCTAGATTCCCTCCAAACTGACCGGTTGATCTCGTAACGCGTGATGACAGAGGCACAGAGCACAAGTTCCGAGGTGTCTAACCACACGAAATATACGCCAGGTATATTTCGTTTGCCGGTCCACGACAGTCGCCTACAGTGTAGAACCTAAACACACACACACGCACTATGCCGTTGTAAACAATTGTGCTGTCCGAATGTTTTGCTCAGCGTATCCCGTAATTCGGGCTGGCGGATGTCTGGGACACTGAGCGCGGCGGCAGCGTGGTGACCTTTGGACCACTCGTCGAAACCATGGAAATGACTCATTAAGGTCTTCTTAAGGCGGGGATGAGGCAGTAAGATGTGAGAACGCCCCCCTTCTTTAAGCCAAAGTGATATGCTGTGCGTTTCATGATGATGTCGCAATTAATAATTAGCAAGCTTCGTTGAACAGCTGTGATTGCAGAATGCAGGAACAATCCAGCTGTCGAGTTCATAGAATAATAATAATAATAATAATCGAGTATAGATCTTTCAATTCGTTAAACAAAATGTATATATACAATAATTATGGATTATTATTATTATTAGTACTATTAATATTATTCTAATTGAAACGTAAATGCATGTCAATGCCAGCTCCTATTATGGGATAGCACTAAAGGGCTACTGATGAAGAGTATTATAACACAATGGCAGGAGGGAATTTAGTTCGTTCGTTTGATGGTCATTTCAATGTTCTTTTGCGCTTGGAGCTGAGGCTTGTCAGATAGGGGAACAGCTGAGGCCTGTCAGCTCGAAAAACAGTTTCTTTTGCGCTTGGAACCTCCACGACAAGATTAGATTGACAAATACAGGTGGTTATAAGCAAAAATAGCAAATATATTTCTTCTCGAATCTCACTTGGCGTCTCTAGTGTCAGTCACTTGTTGTGACGATAGTCGTGCTCGACATTGAGACCACTTGGACATGAAACAACAATCGTCGACGTGTCTACATTCGAACAACGATATCGGATGTGGACGACGTTCACATTTCTAATACGGTATTGAATACTTTGACCTGGTGCGGGTTCAAGCTCGGCGATGACTTGTACTACTCAACATGAGTGGCGATCGTTGATGCTGATCGCGTACGATCACAGCATTCATGTCTCAGAGAGGGAGCGCGGTATAACCCTGATGGGTCGCATGGAGATTGCAATATTTCTATATTATACTGCCTTGAAGTTCGGTGGGAAAGGGTCCAAGAGGCCTTACTGGCTACCATTACAGCAGAAAACGAACACTCACGGCAGGCGTTCAGTATTTTTTTTGTACTAGCAATGTATTCTGTCTCTATGGACAAGGCAAAGCAAAGCTTGTCTATTTGTAGGACGCCAACAACGAGAACGTTACCTCAACAACCCTGACCATGCCGCTTGCCAAGGCTCGGGGTGTCAAGAAGCGACGGCAGGGTAAATATGTGAGTAATTTTACTCTCCTGCAGACCGCAGTGTAAATATCCGTCCAGATTCACTCCTCGTGACAGAAGCAGGAGTTGTCTCATGTTTTCCCTGAACGCACAAATCAGTTCATTCGGCAGCCCGCCTTCGCCTCTTGGAACTGGCTGACAGAGAGCGAATCGCATGCGGGCTTGCTCTTTTCAGCCACCTAGTGAACTTTTCACGCCGGCAACTCGCAGTTAGCCTTAACCACCTCGCTTAGTACACGGCACAAGTACATAGATAGTACCTGGCACAAGTACACAAGTTCGGTATCGCCTCACAGGACGGGGACAACCTATTTAATAAGGGATGCAGATGTGCAATGGTGGGGATTGCGAGCTTGTGTGTGTGTGTGTGCACCTACAAGTCTCCTCGTTCTATTCGACACACGTGTAAAACATAATGCAATCCCCCCCCCCCTGATATGGATCATTAGCGTGTCATAATTGAATCATTTTCTGTAAACGATGCCATAGATATAACATGTGATTAGATCTATTGTTTGTTTTGTGAATATAAATTTATTACTATGAATATATTAGGTGAAGTACTACTGGGCGGTTTAGTGCATCAGTTTAATTAATGACAACCGTGGATCATACATATATATATGATCCACGGTTATAGTTATATATATATATATATAACGACAGCCGTCGTTTATTTTTTTTGTCCGGCACGATCGTTGACACTTTAACACCTTCGTATGTCAACCACTGGGCAACCATCCACGGTTACGCGGCAGCGCGTGCGGAGCGGGCCAAGCTACGAAAGTGCGCCGCACTCCACGCAACCCACTTCTTTTCCCTCCTTGCTTTTGAGACCTTAGGCGGGCACGGCCCCCTCACTGCGAACTTCCTCGAAAGAGTCTGCCATAGGCTAATCCGTGCCACCGGGGACAAGCGCGCAGGATCTTTCCCTCTACAACGCCTGCCCCTCGCTGTGAGGCAGAGAGGCAATGCCATGGTCTTCCTCGAGACAATGTCGGCCCCGGTCCCCAATTAATCCCCCCCCCCCAAATAATCAATAGATATAATTTCTACTTATTGTATGTTTGAATAAACTAGTTTGTTTAAACCAATTTTAGTCTGTCTAAACCACAACAAGCAAATAATCCATACTGTGGCCATATATGTATATATATATATTTCCCATGCATCGTGGGAAATAGTTCTATCCTTATCATCACCATTGTCGTCGTCATGTTCAAACCTGGAAACACCTGCTGGACGACGCGTATGCTCGGCTGTGTTTTCGCCAGCACTAAGGGCGAGCTAAGGGGTGCACATGTTATGCATCGATTGAAAAAGTCAAGTCGCGAAGCTGAGCAGCGGTGCGATAGAGACGTCCCAAAGTTTGGTGTCAAACTTTCATCTCAAGCCATCAGGGTTACAACCAGCCACCGCCAGGTTAATTAAGACAGGGCAATTTAGCATCGGTATTTCCGATTTGATTCGATCATATCTGCGTGTGTGTGTGTGTGTGGCCGTTGCATTTCAGGCGACCACCCCCGAGCCCCCGTACGGCATCCAGGAGGTCCCCTTTCCAGAGGAGGTCGAGTCCGTCATGAATGACGTACGATTTGCCGTTGAGGAGATCGCTCTTTCGAAAAAGTATGCGGTGACGCCGATCAGCGCTCACCTCAACATCGTGACGAAAGAGGATCGCACACTGTTCGTTCTGATGTCGCCGCAAGGATTCCGAATACTCGGTGAGTATATCTGTTCATTCAGGTAATCGAGTGATCGAATGCACAGTCGCTCGTTAAGGCTAGTAAACAAAAGAGATTATATAATATATATATATATATATATATATATATATATATAACGAAAACGGCACCATGAGAAATCGCACCGTTTTCACAACTTGACTCTCAGCTATTCCCCCGAAGCGATCGGCTCCCAGCATTTGTCCCCTCGACGACCAAACGATCATGAGCAAGTTCAAAGCATGATAGTTGCTGATCCCATGCGTACACCCTGTTAGAGGAGGAGAGAGAGAAAGAGAGAGACTAGTAAGCGTTTGCGGTGACGTAATGCCGAATATTACCCCACTGTGAAAGACCCCCCCCGAATCCGAACGGACGATTGTCTTGTCTGTTACTTATTGTAGTGGTACGGTTCTGATTTTTCCTGTTGCGCCACTCCAGGCGATGCCCGCGACACCGAGAACATCGAGAACGGCCCTGTTTACGAAACGATTCAGGCGCTGCTCGACCGTGAAAGTCCCGAGTATCGAAGACGCTTTTCCGAGGCTCTGACCGAGCGGCTCAAGGCGATAGTCGATGAAGAGCGTTCGTAGATAGTCACACGGATATAATATAGCCATGGCGGGCGACATAGGAAAGAAGGATGAATAGAAAATAGAAAAAAAACACACATACACACACACACTACTACTACAAACATCTCTGGCCTTACCAAATATAATTTTTTGATAACATGCATATATATATATATATATATGGGACTTGTAGAATATCTATGCAGACAGTATGTCATCTATTTGTCCCTTACCGAAACCACCGCCGAAATGGAAGATGGCATATCTCCCATAATTTGCAAATTAGCAAATCGGACACAAATTACGATCAGAGAAAATTTGACAATAATGATATATACACAGAGAGAGAGAGAGAGCAAAAAAATCCTACCGAAATAGGTGCATAGACATAATTGTCGTCATACTGGACCCTTACGTAGGAGTAACACATGATCGATAGTATTATTATTATTATTATTGATTTATGATTTTTTCTAGTAAATGCTTAATATACACACCGTAATAGTGGCTGCGTAGGGAATTACCTACGGTGTGAGAACTATAATAATGTATAATACAATTACTATTTCAGCTGTAGTATGGCAGATGCATTTTCTGAATTACAGAATCACTTCAGTTGTGACGTGTAAACCAGATATTGTCTTGTGCAAGAAAACGAAATGCAATGGTGACGAACGCATGCTGACGATAGGATGGTGACAATTGCTGTCATTAATTAATTCTCGATTAACTAATTAGCAATTCCGCGCGTAGTAGTAGTATTAGTAGTAGTAATGGTTGCAACACCTGGAAATATGGTTTGGCAAAATCCTAACGAATTGTAGTGCTATATAATATTAATAGCTAGAGGAACGCCATGAAAATCGAAAGTTATAATTATTAATGCCTGAAGTGAGGTGGTGGCGGATTCACCTGTTGTTTGCTCTATCTACATCATATTTTATTACTGTGGATGATTAGTACGCTTATCATTAATTTATACGCTGACAAAGTACTGTGACGCTTGCGGCCCTGCCATTTTGTTTTGTGATACCCTTTTGGCTGCTGTGCGTGTGGGATTTGACGTACTGAAGGGTGTGCACCAATCCGGACGTCAGCTTTTGCTGAGTCCACACCTGAAGATAGTGATTCGGGGTGTGGTGGGGGTAGCTAATGATGGGTGGGACATAAACACAAAAAAAATCGAACAAGTAGCTGTCTATAGGTCGCTGCTGGCGTCCTGTGTAACGATCTCCTTTCTGGTGAAATGGCTCATTTAGCGCAGACATAGCTAAGATCAACTAATTTGGACAGCCTCCAGTGGCACGCAATAGAAACATATATACAGACTCTCACACACACACATATATATATATATATATATACACTGTGACTTAAGGGGGACTGGGCGTAAAACGCGCTTGTCACCGTTGCCCGCAGAAGAACGTCTACACGGTTTTCGCGAAATTACGCAACTCGTGGGGGCACCTAACCAAAGTTTACCGGTTGCGAAGGGCATTTTTCCTGAAATTTCGTTTTGTGTCTCTGGTCTCTGCCAATGCATTTTTGATAGAACCATTCGATGCTGAAGCAAAGAGAGAAAGATAGATGATTGTAGATATTTTTCTACCTCAGAGAGAGAGAGTATGAAACTTCGGTGAACTTCTTCAAGCGCTGGCGGGATTTTAAGGAAAGTTTGTCGCCCTCGGAGATTGTATTTGCTGGACGTTGTTTTGTCTATTATTCTTTGTCGAATTTAAAATACAACAGGGAAATCTGGGTATCTGTCCTCAAGCAAAAATCGATACAAAGAATTCTACTGAAATGTCGTTCGAAATCGTCAAATTTTGCTTAGTCGCCCGCAGGGGTTGAGTCGTTTTCCAAAAACCCAGCTTTCTTGATAATGAGTAAAAGTGAGAACGGTACAAGTCTATTAAAAATAGCTAATTATATATCTAGCATCGTACAGCATCGGATCAATTCGTTATCAGCAAGCCGATTAATCCCTCTCGCTGGTGCTGTTTCCGCAGCGCGTAAAATGGCCGCGGAAGTTTCCGAAGACTAAGAAGTTTAAACCCAGCTAGAAATATTAGTCTGGTCCCAATTTGGAGAAATCGACCCCTGAGCAATTACACGACGGGGACAGACATTTTTTGGTTAATAACGGAAGCACAGTTACGATAAGGATATTTGGGAGCTATGCCGTACAGTGTGAGATTAAGTACTGTAGTAAGTAGTGACCGTTAGATAATGTATTATATAGAACTATCAAGGAAAATGACTACCAATAAGGTTTGAGCTAGGGAATCAATATAAACCTACGGAATCAATATGATGTCTTTGGTAACATGTTAGCTTCCCGAGTAAAAAATCTCTTCGGAGAAATCCATTTGAGGACAGCTTGATCTCATTAATCGCAATAGGTAAGCAGCTATGCTCATTCTACGAAACATTATATTAATCGTCATTTAATGGAATACTATGCCAACTGATAAATATATATATACATATATATATTATTACCTGCGAATCGATGTTCGATGAACAAATGGTTTACGAATATTTTGCCTACTGGAATTGTAAGAATCTTGAGGCCGCGGCCCGTCTTATACTTGAATCGGCAAATAAACAACCCGAATGAATATCGCTTTGTGAAATGATCACAGGAGACGTTTGTTGTCTTTGTGCAATTTATATAATTTGGAAGAAATGACTCAAGGAGTAATAGCTTTAGCTACGAAATCGCCTCTCCGATGTTTAGAGATTGTAAATTCTTTGGTCAGAGTACACATGTGATGGAGGAGTTGAGGACAGCATCAACGGCAAATGAGCATTATCCATTGTAAGCAATGACTATATGCACCAGGGTGAATCTCTTGCATTGTATGTGAGCTAATCGCCGTCCAGAGCTATTGCGGTTTGTCTAATCGTCTAAAATAAGAATCTAAAATAAGAACTTAGAAGAACGACTGTTGAACAAAATAGTGCGAGAATGATGACTCTATAGTTTATATATATATATCAGAGGTAAAAGCAACACTCCTGTATCGAATTCACCGGAAGCAGCGCTCGGGGAGATTCGCCACGGTAATATACTTCGCATCGGCGTCAGCACACCAAAGCTCGTTATCGATACGCTTCCTGAAACGAATCAACGTTTGCGTAATGTTCACACGTCAAATGTCCCTATTCAATGTACAAAATCTAGAATTTGCAATTACGAACATGTCACACTCAGTTTCCTCTGAGATCGAGCTGCCTCATTTTTTCGAAATGGCCCACATGGGTAGCGGCACGACGGAGAGTCGATTGCAGGAATAACAAGGGCTGCAGTATGCAAATCAACGGAATTGTTGGCCTAGGAGCTATCGGATTGTTAAGTAGATCTGACGATGAGCACGTAATGTACGTAAAGTCGAAGATAATTAAAAGCCGTTGTTAAACTGTTAATGTGTATTCATATCGCTCATTGGATGTGTAATCGTAGCGAGCTGCCGTCAGCAATGGTTTCGTAACAAGAGCAAAAGCTACACGCTAAAATTATATTTGATAACTTGAGCCTATAATAACCTTGGATTATTATTAATAATATTAATATTGTCGTTATTAGTACCCATTCGGCAATTCACGTTGCTTAATGCTTAATGTTGCTTGTATATCGATTCAAATTGGTCTATACGAACCTGATCTCTATCGTTCTCATGAAATATGGATGAAATGTGGATGGGTGTTGCCTAAATTGTAATAGGTGAGACGTTATGTTCAGCGTGGGCCGGGCTGAAATCCGAAAGCAGAAACGAATGGTTGCATGTTCAAATAGGTACAATAATATCAGTAAGTTACCTAGGGACTCATTCATAGAAACTCGCATCCCGCGCCCAACCTTATCTTTTACGTAAACACCAAATGCACTAACAATAATTTAGTTCCAGCACGATCAATCGGGCTCTGACTCGATCAAGGGTAGTGCTGTATAACCTTCGCGTATCAATTCAGACTAGACGCATACACACTCACTCATGAAAGATATCGATTGTAGCAGCAGCATCAACAACAACGATATCATCATTATACTTATCTATCATATTCAGTGTATTTATGTCTACCTGTTTGGGTATCGTTATCAGCACGAGGAGAGTAAAGACATTTTTGTCGCGTAACAATATCGATATTTTTCCATTTGTGGATTTTTGCCAGGTACGAGAGGTTGAAAAAATTACTATGGCCCTCGGAAGGTGGTTCCGAGGCCAGTCACATAGGGGAACAGCAGCTGAGAGTCAGCTACAAAATGAGCAAGGACTAGCAGCCGCAACAATAACAACTCCAGGGGCATCCGCAAAATGATGGGGATTTGTGAGTGGGGGGCGGCCAGTGCTGCTACCAAATCAGTAATGATGTCTTGCTGGGAGGGAGGCGCTAAGCCTTCGACAGAGCTATATTGCTCTGCCGTCTGCATTGAAGCTTGTACATCTTGGCAGATTTGAAAATTTGCCTTAGCGCTTCGTAGCCCAAAGTGGCATGAACTATGAGCAGCTGGACATATCCGCTGTGGTATCTCCACATCAGATTGTCGATCTGTGGTCAATGCCGGCGATCCGGCAAGTTCTAACCATCAATTCTATTTAGCATATCTTTGGTACACGTGTTTGGAATCGACAAGCTGTTTGATGAGACGGTGTGTTGTGGCTTTTGATTGTGGTCGTTCCGGAAAAGAGAACATACGCAGCTTGCGAATATATATATACATATAATAGCTCCTGTAGGAGATATTTGTTCGATCTTTACTCTACTGATCTTTCTCATTAGCATCCTTCGAATTGGAGCCTCTTGTGGGCCATTTGGGCCTTTCGCGACCTGCCCCCCTTGCGCGATGCTTTGCTAAACATAGCAGGCGCCACTTGCAACAAAACTGCCATATAATGACCCTCAGTAGTCAACGGGGAACAAGAAAAACCAAGCAACTCCCGTCGCTAAAACGTGCGGTGTTTCATTGAGACTAAATGTAGCGCGTGTTCCGTTGCATATCATTGTCAGCTGGACGATCTCGGCTCATCTCAAATTGACTGGATCCAGAGCCGAGTCCAGTGTCACGAGGGGACGCCCAACGTCAACGCGACCCTTGGCATCGAATGCATTCTCGTGAAGGCATCTTGTTGCACGTGTACATGGCTAGCTTTTGTGGTGCACGTGATGAGATGTTTCGACTGCTCTGCTAGGGTGAACGGCGAGCAGTACTCCACTGATTTGAAACCGACGAAATGGGAGACGGGCGCTGTTGCTTTTGATTTTTCTTGTGACCTACTAATGCTGTTGAGGCGTAAATATTGAAAAACGTTTCGTCAAGAGATGTGCTCGATCTGCACTATCTGGCCGTCGAAATCAATTGATTACTCAGCGAATGGCTGAGTACTTTGAGATTCACATCACGCGAACGATTGAGCAATCTTTGAGCCAATAACTGATATATCAGCCATATCATCAATCATTTTTCGCAAATCCGTCCACTCAAATGTCACTCTGAATGATTTCAAATGCACTAACAAAGACATATGCCAACACGTTCAATATAAAACAAAATTAATATTAGACTGAGGATTTGTTTCGATTGTTGCGTTTGCATGCTTCAAATGCAACCTTCCCTAAGATTGAGTCTCTGTTTTTCGAACTTGAGTTAAGATTTTCGATTTTTCTAAGAGGAAATATATAAGGAAAATGGTTACAACTAATTCGCCCACCTGTGGTGACAACCAAATAAATAGATGCGAAAAATTGCGTTTGCATTTCTAACCAGCGAGACGGGCACAGCTTTCTCTGCTTAATACTTGGCGCATCGATTTCGAATATCTTACAGTGGGATTGCACTTGTCAGAGAGATCGAGAGCGGAATAACCGTGTTTCTGATCTCTAGACAAAACAGGATTGTCAGCGCACGATAACTGGCTCTGGATGCAGAGCTCGACTGCTTACTTCATCGTGAACATAGTTCCCAAAGCGAATTTTGACCTTATAGTGTTTGGTGGCCCTGAAAAGGGCCGTTTAAGCGACTTTGCGCGACTGACGACAAAGTAACTCTACTTCGATGAGGTGTACTTGGCCACAGCCTTGGTCCCCTCGGACACGGCGTGTTTGGCCAACTCGCCCGGAAGCAGCAGTCTCACAGCGGTCTGAACCTCCCGCGAGGTGATCGTCGATCTCTTGTTGTAGTGCGAGAGGCGTGAGGCTTCAGCGGCGATCCTCTCGAAGATGTCGTTCACGAACGCGTTCATGATCGACATCGCCTTCGACGAGATGCCAGTGTCCGGGTGGACCTGCTTGAGCACCTTGTAGATGTAGATCGAGAAGGACTCCTTCCTCCTTCGCCTTTTGGTCCTTTTTGCGTCCGAGGATCGGCCGCTTTTTGGTGCCTTGCTGACCTTCTTGCTGGTTTTGCCAGGCGGGGCGGACATGTTCTTACTAGCGAAAGCTTTTTCTCCGTAAATAGCGAGCTAAGCACGAATGTACATGGCAGCACTGTCAAATCAGTATTTATGGCGGCCGACCACGCCGCACGTCACGCCGAAGTGGCAAGGACTTGCACGGCCGAGGGAGGATGGCGTATCCAATTGGCAACACGCTCGTCGCGCTAATGTGGAGAGAGAGAGGGAGAGCGAGAGGGAGAATTCGGCTAATTGATCCCAGCAGCGTTCCGTTATAAAGAGACCACGTCCATTTTAGCGTCTCGGGCGTTTTCATTGCATGCATGCTTTTGTTCATGTAATATATACTATTTGGCGAACTGGCAAACATTTCGTACAATCGAATCTCACAATGTCCGGCCGTGGCAAAGGAGACAAGTCTAGGTCGAGTGCAAAATCGAAGTCTTCCCGAGCCGGTCTTCAATTTCCCGTCGGCCGCATTAATCGACTTCTACGAAAGGGCAATTACGCGGAACGCGTCGGATCAGGCGCCCCAGTGTATCTTGCTGCCGTACTTGAATACCTCGCCGCTGAAGTGCTCGAGTTGGCTGGCAATGCCGCCAGCGACAACAGGAAGACGCGAATTGTTCCACGTCATCTTCAGCTGGCCATCCGCAACGATGAAGAGCTGAACAACCTTCTTGCAGGGGTCACGATCGCTCAAGGTGGCGTCCTGCCGAACATTGAGGCGGTTCTGCTCCCCAAGAAGAAAGAGAAGCTTGTTACTTAGAAACGAACGCGGAGCGAGACGTGTGTTCGAGGAAACGGCCCTTTTCAGGGCCACCATTTCTTATGAGATCAACATCACGTGATGCATACGATATGATAATTATTACTACTAGGGTGGAACTGCACGAGAGAGTGGAAGAAAGAGAGAGAGAGCCTATTTTAATTAGTATATATATTATTATAGTTAATATAGTTATTACTAAGATAGTTATTATTTTATTATTATTATTATTATTAGTGCTATCAGACTCAAACCGGAATCTGGTATCAATCACGACGTCATCTCGTATATATATATTATATATATATATAATATATATATATTAATATATATAAGCAAAGGTGGCCCCGACAGGTCCTCACAGTGATACCTAAAAGGTTAAGAGCTGAGGCCTGTCAGATAGGGGAACAGCTGAGGGTCAGCTCGAAAAACAATTATTATATATATATATATATATATATATACATATATGGAATCATGCGTACCTATATACAACGCTTGCTTTCTGTTCTATGAGATCGACGTGCAGCAGGTATTCCTCGAAACGGCCATGTTAGCGAGCTCAACTACCGCGTGCCGTCAATAATCGGCCTTGTCGAAACAGGCTGCTCTGTATAATTGAGTTCAATCAAAGAAAACTTACTTCGGCGGGTAAACTGTCTGTTTTACTAGCAGTTGGGGTATCCGTGTGGAAGGGCAGGTCACTCAGGTTGAGAGTGCGATGCTTCAACTGTAACCTCCCGGTGGTAAGACTTAACTGGTTCGGAAAAATGCACTGCAGTTCAGATCGAACCCAGTACCTTCATGGTGTTAGGCACCACGATGAAGTAATTCGGAGAATTTCGTAAAAACAGAACATCTGATCCCGAGCATCGACCATGGGATACAGAACGACATTAGATTATGTACACAAGACTTTTAAACAATGTCTATACGGTTACCACCAACAATTAAAAAAAACCTGCTGGGGCATATCGATTGAACTATGTAGAACGTGTTACATTTGGCTCGTCCCACAATTAGATGCACTAAACCCACAGCACACCTGCAGACTCCTTACATCACCTAGAATTTATTCTCTCACGAGGACATAGTGATTGATTCTGGCGCATACATATCCGATCCACCACACATGGTATATATATATATATATATATATATATATATATATATATATTTATATTTATATTTATTCCAAAAGGGTCTTGTTTTTGACGTTCCATTGATAGATGTATACAGTAATTCGCAGTAAATTAGCCTCGCTATAGACGGGACCAGGTTTCGGTGTCATTCTACCACATTTTGTTAAATGTAATACCCTAATGGCATCATAAATCGCGAACAATAAAACTGCATTTTAATAATGTGCGCGACGATTAGTTAACGTTCCAATGAGCAGAAACAAATAAGCTGACATAATGTTTAGATTGAACGCTCGATGAGTCATCCTTCACGTCGGCATTGTCGAATGCTCTCGGCCGGGAGACATTTGTAATGGGGAAATTAAAATGTAAGTTATATTAATTAACTTTAGAAGTGCTTTTTTGTCTGTGCTTTGAAATGATCTTCTGCTTATGACGCGATTGTTTCGATTTACGAATACCCCGAGTTAGGTTAGCGATAGAAAGGATGTCGATTGCTGAAGCCGAACAACAGACGCTGTTCCTTTAACTTCTACGGCAGCTCTGTGAAGGCACGGAACGATATCAGCTAGCTAAGTGTTCGGCGTACGTTCAGTACGAATGCGTTAAGATGTTTCGCGATCTTTCAATATTTGGTGGCCCTGAAAAGGGCCGTTGGATTTTTTGTTGTCGAACGATAAAGTTCGTCGACGTTACTCACAGGCCGAAATTTGCACTACGCATGCGATGCGACTGAGCCACTGGTGTCACCTTATATACTCTGGCAAGGCACCGTGCGCGCTGGCAGCGATCACCGGCCAACCAATCAGAGGACAGCATCGCGTAGGCGGCTTCTCCCATTGGTGGCAATTTTAACAACGAGAAGATGCACAAACCAGTCACGCTAGTCACAGAAGCTAATGCGATTCGTGGACACATAACCTCTATGGCGTGTAGTATGTTTCTTGCCATTCTTCCGAATTTCCTCCGATTTCTAGTGGTATTTCGTAGTAGGGTGTTACGTGGAGGGTTATTAATTAAATCAAACGATATCATTACTAAACTTGCTTGAGTAATTACGGTGGATATTCCCTCTTCGAACCCGATGCACACATGTGCGTTCGTTCCTTTAACGACGTTCCACGAGGGGGCGCCACGAGCAAGGCTTACCTTGCAGCTGTAATCGTCTATAAATGAGGGAGGTGGTCAGCGTGCCGACCTCATTTGTTGTTCTTTCACGAGGTGAACAAGTTGTGAGTTCTAACTAGGAGTAGGCCCAAGCGAGCAAAAAACAAACGAACAGAAACGGCCCTTTTTAGGGCCACCCTGCCCTGAAGGATCGATCACTTACTTGTGGCTGAACTGAAAATCTGACGATATTTCTCGCCGAGTTCCCCCGCGTGAATGATCGTACATTGAGTGATATCTTTCCTTTAACTGGTAGTTCGCTTGAAAATGCTTGGAAATGGCAATATGAACGACGAATTTGAGACACACGCGTGCGCGCGCGCGCACACACAGACACCACAAGATACCTCCGTTTTGATGCGGTGTGCCGTACAAAATGCACACCTCATCATGAAGACACCGACGAAGCTATGGGTTGTACATCTCGATACGTATGGGTTGTGCTACAACATCTAAAGTGAACCGGAACATGTGTCGCAAAGTAACGGCACATATTTTGTTTGATGTTTTAACAACCCTTGCCGTGGGCAAGTATCTCTCTTACTCTATTGAAACGCCTCTTGCTATTGTTACGCATAATAAATATAATAGATTTGATTAGTAAGCAAAGACGATGATGAGGATGATGATGATGATGCTGGCCAAATAAATATATGTATATATATATATAAAATGAATGATTGTTGTTGTTAGTATTTATTCCCCTTGTCGCCGAGCATGTGATGGCTGCACCGTGTAGACACCGTGTATTCTCATCATACGAACAACCCATATGATACGAGTTGAAATCTTACGAAGTCTGTTCTGTTTGGATGCCTCAGGTAACCATGCTGACCATATTTAATTAATATGCAATGTGAGAAAATACACATTTCAATCAATATTCTGCAAAGCTCTGTAAACGTATTGTAGAGAAGCTAGCAACGCTATAGTGTGTGTCCTTGTCTGCAGCATGGGTAATAAAAAATATTAGCATATATTTCCACAAGCCCGCTATTTGAAGCCTCGGTTATGAGTTTGAAAGCAAGTGAGCATGTTTGATTAACGCTTCTCGACCAGTCTCCAGAATTGACCAATACAGAGAAGGAACAAACGCAGTAAAGGTAAGAAATTTCGAAGACGTTAATTGTCTCCGACTAGGAGTCAGCTCGGCATTAGCAATGCCAAATATAATTAGGGTCTGATTTGGACTATCTGATATGATCCCTTGCCAAACGTGTTAAGGGATTTATTGAAGCATAACCAGCTTTATTTGTCGCGAACAAACCATGAATATAGAGCTGGAACACAAAAGTAGCTTGCGATCTATTTAGTAATAATAATGATGATCTCGTAGCGGCTCCTTTGTTGGGAGGGTGGGCATTTGTGAACTTAAGCTCATCGACTGTTAATTAATACTATGAACTATTATTAATTATTAATTAATTATTATGTGTTCCTTGCTGGTGAACATCACTGCAGCGTAATTTAGCAAATCCGACAAAACTCTTCTGCATCGCATATGCGATACATTGTTACGAGCGAATTTAATGCCTCATGGTTTTTGGGTTATCATTATTACTATTATTATTATTATTATTATTATTATTATTATTATTATTATTATTTTTATTAATATGTCTAGGCGTTTTGCTCTGTCTAAGTGGCTAGATTTCACGCTGCTCCAACGACGCGATTCGCCTTTATTCTCCAATTTGTGTCACACCTCATTCGCGCACGTTCGACTCGATGCGATTCAATCGAGTATCAGCTGTCCGGTGAATCTGAATACAATGACTTGTCAGCTTTGGTGACGTCGAATTCGATTTCAATACAGCGATATATAGGATACAGCAATGGTTCGCAGAACAGCCTTGAGAGGGTCCAAAGTAGAAACCCTTCTGACACTCCAAGCGGAGGATATCCATAAGTGGTGTGCAGATACTTGTCTTCGGGACGTATTCCTGCACACGCACGCAGTTGCAACAAGTTATAAGAATGGTGTAGCCTCGTGTCTCGGATAGCCTCCGAGCTTTCGCTGAGGTCGCTTTCGGCTCTACTGCTCCATGCGGAGAGCAGGGCAACGATCAGCTCATATCGGTGAAAATCATCGATCACTTGGCGCACCCTTAATATTCTAGCCATAAATGACACACCCTATCGCCACTGTGACTGGGTCTAGTAAAGTCGTCATGAGATCAATACAACACACGGAGCTGTTGTAGAGATCATTCTACATCCTTGGCGATTAGATTTCCAGCTGACGGTTACTTCATCGGAAGAGAAACAACAGCGATTCATCGGTGTGACTATGCGTGGATGATATGCTAATCATATAGTGCTCCATTGGGCTGTCCCTCGGGGCGCAGACAAATTGAAAACGGCAAACATTAATCACCGGATACGTTATGGTCAATACGTTCCTCGGTGCATCCAGCTACACTGAGATCAAATCAGCAAATCATTGTACATCGAAGATCAATCGAACAGATTTAAGCGCGTTGCGAACGATACAACTTTGAATATGGTGGCAACGCACGCAGGGAAGCATGTTCGATACGTCTTTGATATTGTAGTTTACTAAATTTTATATATATATATATATATATATATATATAGACTTGCTGGTATCTGAGCTCGAAGGTGAATAAGGAGCTTGTGGCACCCAAGAGAATATGCACGTCAAATTCTTCAGAATTTTCCCTGTAAAGGCGAGGTCGCCGTTGGCCATATCTCGACTTTCAAAAAAGCCCGCACAATTACGCCTCACCCTCGTCGCTCTGGAGCCGACCAATAGGAATCGTTCGTAGGTGAAGCTCTCCTGTGATTGGCTGCTGAGCTTTGTGTCGACTGCGAGCACAACCGGTGCCTGTGCACATTATAAAAGGCCTCCGCAAACGGTGACTGCACAGTTCGTGCGTGCGTGTGTTCGTGTTCTGTGTGATTCGCACTCATCACTAGCAAAGTGTAACGATGTCTGGACGCGGCAAGGGTGGCAAGGGCCTTGGCAAAGGAGGTGCCAAGCGTCACCGGAAAGTCCTACGCGACAACATCCAGGGAATAACGAAGCCGGCCATTCGTCGTCTGGCCCGCCGTGGTGGCGTCAAGCGTATCTCTGGTCTAATCTACGAGGAGACCCGAGGCGTGCTGAAAGTGTTCCTTGAGAACGTGATCCGTGACGCCGTCACGTACACCGAGCACGCCAAACGGAAGACTGTCACCGCCATGGACGTCGTGTACGCTCTCAAGAGGCAGGGACGCACCCTGTACGGATTTGGCGGTTAGATCCGACGCCGCGATGTTGACGGCGATCTTTTGCGCTAGTTAAACACTAGTTGACCAACGGCCTCTCAGGGCCTTCGAAAGCTTCGAAGCAGCGAGGAATCGGCTATTGTAATCGGCCAGCAATCAACACCTCTCCCATACAAATGAGAACGTTGTAATATAAATGAGGCACTCAACACACACACAGACATATGTACACATACACACCAGGTTCCATTATCACGCAACGATGGAATTGTTATGATATGCGTACTTGTTAAATTACCCAGCCGGCGGCAGAAGTCAACGAAGAGACGGTGCGGTACGGAAATGTCGTACACGCATTAGGAGAACTTCATTCTCAACAAATGGAGAAGTAGTATATGGAGCCGCTGTGCAAACATCGTAATACACACGACTGATTCGGAGAGAGAGAGAGAGGGGACAAACAGAGAGACAGACAGACCAAGGGACAGGTACACACAACCACCCTCTCGGGATCGGCAATTATGTGCGGTAATGACGCCGCTGTTCGTGCAATGAACCACTTTCTTATTGTGATGTGACATGTATATATACATAAGAAAAAATAAAACTAATCGTACCAAAGTAGAGGATTTTGTTGTCATTGATGTTGTGTACACTCGAGCTTGATTCAATTTTTTAATATAGTTTTGTATATATCGTTACTGCATAGTGAACTAGGCTGTAGTGCTGTTGAAAAGGCAGGCATCTAACGGACGGGGGCGGACCTGTAGTTTGGATGAAACAGCGTATAGGGTGTTTATATATAAAGGGTGTGTGTGTGTGTGTGTATATATAGGGTGTTTAAATATACAGGGTGTGTGTCTTGTTTAACGATCAGAATTTATGTAGCGATATTTGTTTCGCTTCCGTGATAACATCGAATTCTAGTAGTAGTTCTACAAATTCGTTCGATGTACAGTAATTCGGTCGCAGCCGGCGGTAGCGTGATGATTTGAATTCTCGTATCTGAACCCGTTTAGAGCCCGTGTTCATTGTCTCGGGAGTCCTGTGATGATCGTGGTACGTTCGGAGTGGTATTACCAGCACTATCTACAGGTGTGTAAGAACGAGAACGCTGATAACAACAGCTACAACGAATGAACAAATTCAAACAATTTCTCGCGTTATTCGATAGACCCGAATATTGCCGAAGCTGCTTCAGATTAAATTGTAAACTTGGTTTACGCATTGCATAATACATTGTACTAATTACGTAAAATGTAAGTATCCAATAATTGGGGATAGGGTGTCAGGCCGAGGCCATCCCGAGAGGAGAGGATGGCTGCGGCTTGCTGGTATGACTAGATTTTCAGGAAGAGCAATTTTCTGGGACAAGGCTAGCGAATGTAAAGATTTCCCATCTGAGTCCCATTTTGCATAGCGGAGTCGCTATTAAAGCTAGATGAAATATCTAGAGAAATCTGCTGTTTGGCTGTTGTCAACGGTAGCATTGCGAAGTGGTCGCATGTTTTGTGGGGATGTGCTTCGCAGGCGACTTAATATGTTTGGGGCACAGAACAGGCCAAGAGACAATGAAGTGGTTGGTGGTTTTGTTATCAGGTAAGAGCCATTTTTATTATTGATCTATATTTGCTGATGCTCGAGTCTCGCCAGACCGATCGTGTTTCATAAGGGCGATACTGCAACTGACTCTGGCATATTCATGTGGGCTTTGATTACCGATATGGGATAGTGTGAAAATTCTTGCCAGGTACGAGTAAGGAAGAGAATAAGCAAAGGTGGCCCCGACAGGTCCTCCTTAAAAGGTTAAGAGCTGTAAATGCCTAAAAGGTTAAGAGCTGAGGCCTACCAGAACAGCTGGGGGTCAGCTCGAAAAAAAGCAGTATCAGATAAAGGGATGGATGGTGCCCTTTGAAGACGTTCTTTACTGCGCTGCCTGGAGAATGATCGTGTC
The DNA here is from genome assembly GCA_019614645.1 of Stratiolaelaps scimitus. Classification (NCBI taxonomy): domain Eukaryota; kingdom Metazoa; phylum Arthropoda; class Arachnida; order Mesostigmata; family Laelapidae; genus Stratiolaelaps; species Stratiolaelaps scimitus. Next base: position 1,496,706 of record JABWDB010000046.1, read on the forward strand.
GCACGGAGCCCAAACGGACCGAGAAAAAGTCTAAATACTAATAGCCCGAGAGATAGCCCGTGTTCGTGCCCTATGAATTTAGAATTGGTTGGAGTCCGTTGAAGAATTCGGTGTGCTCCTCTTGTGAACGAGTCATGAATCTATGCTGAAGATCTGTATTGTAACCACGTTACGTTGATATTTCGATTATTATCGAAGACTGAAAGGACAACTCGAACCCTATGGCGAGATCCACTTAGTTGCTCACTAAATATGTGTTGAATATATAATTACTACAAGACAGTCCCTGTAAACAAGCGAGGGACAGTCCCTGTAAACAAAGCGTTGTTGGTGGATGAAAGAAGGCGTTTAACATTTGCAAAAAGATGTGAGAACTGCTAAATTTACAACACGCGCTTGATTCACAATCATCGATACCTATACAGACATTCGATTCGACGGATCAAACTAATTGAGTGGGACAAAGCGTGTGGCTACAAATTCGAAGTGGTTGAAATGTAGCCAAAATGCAACACGGCAACGTACTCAGTGCTGTGTGCTATTTATTTACTGTGATTTGACATTTTTTATCCTCATTATTATTATTATTATTATTATTATTGTTGTTGTTATTCTTGCTACTATTACTTAATTCGTTTATTTCGTATGACGTTTCAGCATGATTTTTTTTACTGGAGGGATAAAATTTGTCAGATTTTCACAACAAGCTGAGTTTAGCTTCTCGGATTTGGTCATACGCTTTCGCATGAGGCTCTCAACGGTTATAAGGTAGAGTCGAACATTTTGAAATGTCCTCCACTTTGAAATCTGCTAGCCGGCTCGATGCTGATTATTCAAGCTAAGTAATCTCTTGAGAATGAATTGAATTTACAAATTTACCCCTTAAAGCCCGTCAGAAAAATAAGTCATTCGACAACAGAGCGATAAATGTTGTAGCCAAATGCAGCTCCTACTGTTTTTTCTCCATTATCTTAGGTGGAATGTAAGGCAAACATGGAGCTCTGAGGTTGTCGCTAATTACTGCTCACGACTGCTATGGCGAGTTCTTACACGGTACACTGTTCTAGCCAGGTAATCCAGATGAGCGTGTGTCCCAGTGTGATGTTGGATGGGTAATCGTTCCAACGAAATTCTGATTTATCACGCCTGTGAATTTTCGAGAGGCGTGATTATTTCCCTAAGTACTTGAAATGTTCCTCTCGTCTCTACCGGTATAACTGGTGACAGTCGACATTAAACTTTCCTATAAGCCTTAACTGTAATAGTGATCCTCATTAATGCTCATTGATGTTTTCACCCAAGGGTGCAGCTCATATTTTAAAGGCTCTCTTTTCGTGAGATTTGCTCAGTTTGCCGAGCACCATTGGTGAGACGCGCGCACTACACAGGGGTTTATTAGATTGCATACATAGATTGCAATTGTTCGAAGTGTGTGAATTTAGAAGATTTTCGTCAGATGATTCAAATGATATTCCTATCTTCTGAAGGGCCTCTCCCTCGCTGTGAAACAGAGGGGCAATGCAAGCCATCGCCTCCGTCGGGGGTGACACCCCGTCCCGAAGTGCTTCCATAATTATCGTATACTTTAAGATGCACAACGGTAATCAATGTCGTTTTTTTTTCTATATAGCATGGAGTGAGTAGCTACATTAGAAACCACGTTAATCACTACAAATCATATCTTTCTCACGAATGGAATCTATGGCCGAAAAGTAATAAATCCGTTGCCATCAATGGTGTATCTGTCATCTGCTGGATAAGGGACACACTGCTGATAGTAGGCCCCAGTTAGCGATCCGAGTTTCCCAATAGCGCGAGCGGGGGACGGCATTGGTCCGAGGATGGGATGCATCTCCTATGAGCCTGTTTTTGCCCTTTTGCCTTTTGATATTCTGGTATAATGCTACAGCCCATTCGTGAAATCCTGTAATTTCTCGTTTGTGGCTTCACAGACAGCGAAACCGCTCGCCCCGGGGGGTCGGGTCTGAGATTAGGGGATTGTTAGCTTTTGCGCGTTTATTTTGAAACAATAGGGCAGACGATGTTTGCTTGTCCTTCCCCAAGCTTGATTCGGTGAGACCACGCGACTGGTTGCTTGCTCGCTCTCTCTCTTTCTCTCTGTATCTCGGGATCTCCAAGAAGCCGAAGAAGAACGACGACCCCAACAACAGCTGCCAGCCTGATTCCGGTAAAAGTCAATCTTGCGAAAATTGCTTGCTTGTATTGACAAGGCTGCGGCGTCCTCAGTCGCGTCTAGCGCTAGTTCTGCATTGTTAGGGTGCGTGCAGTCAGTGGACAGGTTTACGCGTTACGTGTTACGGCCATTCGAGGTCCGTGGTGATCTTGGTGCCCGCAACTTGCTGCCCGTAGTTTGAGACCACAGAGTTGGCTTACGGAGCTCTGAGAGAGTTTCTTGTTCAGGGTCTGTTTGAAGAACTACTCTATCAGTTTGTAGTTGCCCAGTCATCAGTTTGTATTACAATTAGTACACAATACAGTGTAGACAGCACATTTTGGTATACCAATCCCACCTCGCAAGAACGAAAATGGTGCCCTCTGTTTCACTTGAAAACAATGAAGGCGTCAGCTCCCCAGACACGGACCGTGCCAATGGTCTCCGGACGACAGGCACCGTTCTAGTTACCGGGAGCAGCGGTTGTCTTGGACAACACGTCGTCAAACTGCTCCAGGAACAGGATAGCAGTTGCCACAGTATTCGCCTCTTCGATCTCATCCCCTATGCGAACAACTTGAACCACTCAACTGAGAAGGCAATGAGACAAATCTGCGGAAGTCTCACCGACTCGAACACAGTTCGGGACGCTTGCAAGGGAGTGGACTGCGTCATCCATTGTGCAGCGTTAATCGATATTTCGCTTTTTCCAGACGAAAAGGCGCTTGAAGATGTAAACGTAAAAGGGACCCACAATATAATCGACTCGTGCATCCGTGAGAATGTCCCGTACCTCGTTTTCGCGTCGACCACGGACACGGTGGTGTCATCGAATCACATATTTTATGGGACCGAGAGCACGACGTTCGTGCCGAAGAACTTCCTCATGGGGCCATATGCTAAGACCAAGCATCAAGCCGAGCAGCTGGTGCTTCAAGCGAACAATCGCCTGTTGGCCGATGGCAGCGGGAGGCTTCGTTCGTGTGTTCTTCGGCCGACGACGTTCTACGGCGAGGAAGATAAACACTTCATACCTCGGATCATGACGATCGCCAAACTATACGGCAGCTCGCAAGTTCAGAAGGTGAGGAGCATTGAGGAGAGACTGCAGATCACCTATGTTGGGAACGTTGCGCACGCGCACATCGTAGCGAAGAACGCCTTACGGGAGAAGGCCGACTGCGCCGGTGAAATCTATTACGTCACCGATGACACACCCATCGACGAGCTCTACACATCGATAAAGCCGTATGTCGAGGCTCAAGGCAGCATCCGCGTTAGCAATTCGACGATTCCTTATCTAATCGCGATACTCATCGTGAGCATCAGTGCTTTCGTCCTCAGACTAATTCAACCGTTCTATCGCGTTGGGGAGTACTTCCCCACACCGGCTGCCGTTAGGTACGCCTGTACCACAGTGTTCTTCAATCGACAAAAGGCAATTCTACGACTTAAGTATTATCCGTGTTATGAACCCGAAGCGAGTTACGAGAACTCACTCGAATACTATAAGAATGTTCAAGTTTGAAAGTGATTTATGTGGCTGTGGATTCTGTGTTCTAATACATTACGAATATATAGGTGTTCGCAGAGACACGTTTTACTTAAAGCGAAGATAATAAACATATGCTGTCTTCGTTGATCGAGTGTAATTTTCAAAGCTTTGACAAGGGATAAAAGAGGGGTGTATATATATATGTATACAATTTTGAGTGCAACAGTAAAATGTAAATGACGGATGATTTTAAATTTGTTGAACTACCTCGGCAGTCCTAGGTAGGGACCTAGCAAGTTTGACACGGTCTTTGATGTATTGGTGTCTAATTTGTCCAAGCAAAAACTTCCTAAGTCGTAAACAGCAACGATGATCTTCGGGGAGGTATTACCATATAGATCGATAGACAGAGACTGTCTCTAGCCCAGGATGGAGATCCCTAGCAGGGCAAGGGCTGAAGTCTCGGCGGCGATATCAGTATCAGATGTTGACACGGGAAATCAACCTGAAACGGCCAGCTGTGGCTGTGCCTCATCCGGGACGTCGCTGTGGAGCACACTCCCGCTATATTCTATATATTCGCCTATCTATTCCATATCATATTTACCCGTGTCGGAGGAACGTTGTTGTATGAAATTGGAACAGAATGAAGACGGGCCGAAATTGTGCTGTTGCGCTGAAAAGAGAAAGTGACCTAAGCTTTAACCTCAGTACGAATAATGGGCTCAGGTGAAAAATTGTTGACTTTTGCTTGCCTTGATAGTTGTGTGTAGTGCCTGATTGATTTCAGTGCCGACTAGATAGTTGGTTGGGACAGATTGTATGTTCCCATCAGACGTATGACCCTTGGTTAAGGTTCCGTTAGTATTCCCGACGCAGTAAACATGTTGCATAAGTCACATGTTTATCATTAATCACATCGTATACTAAGATATGATTCAATTAGATCGACGTTCTCCTCTATCCGACGTGTGTGAGCCAGATGCGCGCATCGTTGTTGGGTGACAGTTTGTACAATAGAAATGTTCGAATGTTCTACGTTCATCTGTTGCTGGAAACGATCTATTTCGGTCTGGCGGCGGGTAATTGACCAAATCTGATGATCTAAAAAATGCCTCATTTTAAATTCTATGCGGAATAAACAACAACAGGTACCAGATATATACGGGAATTGGTACGGTTTACTGACGAATAAAAACGAGAGACTGAACGCATAAAGACATTTGAATATTTTCTCTCCTCACCGCACTTGACAATAATTACTGCATCTTCACGGACAACGATTGTGCGACCTTAAAAATACAATAATTAAAGAGGTAGTTGGACGATAGGGTATCTTCGTCACAGCGAGGGAAAGGCGCTGCAGAAGGAAACTACGGAGCAGATCCCGACCTTGTTTTAGCCAAGTGCAGTCGGGCTGACCCACGCAAGGCGATACGACACCAAGTAACGTCATTATTTGATGACAGGGCTATTCAAGAACTAAGTAATTCCCATCTGGTAAATAATTGTCTTCATGGGATACATATCAATTTATTTGCTCGCACGCGGTGTATTCTGCCGCTCTTTTTTGTTGCGTACATGGACGCGTTCTACCCGCATGCTGTCCAGCATGTGGAACAATACCTCACGACCACGAGCTGGTAGTTGAGGTGCAGTTTCTTTTGTCTTTATCTAAGCCTTTGAAGGCTGACATATAGCGGGCAGCTTTTGTCTTGACGAACACCAAATATGACTCACTTGACAAGGAGACTCACATCCATTGCTCTCCGCCCCGATACTAAAATTGCTTAACAAATGTGGGAACACTTTGTTGGTCTAATGAACCCTTGAAGACTAACCCACTTAAACTTGATGTTAGAGCATATGTACATCGAGCGACTAGTAGAATTTAAATGGTTATCAAATGTTACAATTGCCTCGTTGGGCGCACACGGCCCCCTCACTGCGAGCTTCCTCGAAGGGGTCTACCCATAGGCTGACCCGCGCCACCGGGGACAAGCGCGCATGATCTTCCCTTCTGCAACGCCTCGGTCCCTCGCTTTGCAGAGGCAGAGAGGCAATGTCATCGCCTTCCTCGGGACAATGTCGCCCTCAGCCCCGATCCCTAGCAAATCCCCCCCCAAATAATCCCACATTACGTTGTCTTGTTTCGATCGTAATTAAATTCTGTTATTTCATATCGCGCCAGATGAGGGAGTTGCGAATCTAGTCGAATCCACATTGAACAGAGACAACCGCGCGCACCTAAGTTCCGATTGAAAATATCTTTGCCGGGTCCAGCACGGGTTCAACAACGAGCTACAATTCACCTGCGATGACCGTGTTATTGTTGTAAGGAACTACAGTATATGTCCTTTTCATTTTATCAGTAATTCAAATTCTGTCAGACGCTTTGGAGAATCTTTGGAGTTCTTTATCATCTTTCTTTATCTGAAGATTCTTGCCAGGTACGACTAAAGAAGAGAATAAGCAAAGGTGACCCCGACAGGTCCTCCTCATAGTAATACAAAAAAGGTTAAGAGCTGAGGCCTGTCAGCTAGGGGAACAGCTGAGGGTCAGCTCGAAAAACAGTTATCAGTAATTCAGTAGGAGAGGCGTTTCGATGCCATAATGATAATTATATTGGCTATTACCTAACGAAAACGATGAGGCGCTGCAGCGTCTCGAACTCGTAAATCAGACAATCAACTGATCGACTATCGACTATCTCCCGAATCAATCTCCCAAAGATGCCGACACGGGCGGGCCGATACGTGGACATGAATTTACTATAGCGCGTACGTCGGTCAAGGTGACCTCGTCAAATTGATACGAGAATATTATATACGAAACGGGTGAACAGAACTTAGATATATTTCACGTTCAGTGGCGGGTTCAGTTGTCGCCCACCTTTATAATTGACTAATATCCTTCAAAGGCACACACAATGCCTCGCAATGGGAATGTGTTGCTGTCGTTTCAAGAACGCACGGCACCTTCGCGTATACGCCTCTTCCCAAAGAAACTTGATTAACTATTTTCTCCACTCTCGTCAAATCAAGAAACTAGTTGGAAGCTGAGCTGCACAGCGGTTCAATGGGCTGTATTTTGGCAACGTCACCTGCGTGTGTGGTATGGCCGGAATCTAGAAATGAGAATATCTTTTTTTGAGCGGATCGTCTACCATACTCGCTATACGACAGACCACCTTTCGGTGTAGCCTGGCAGGAGGGGCCGTATACAAGGTTTTTTTTGGCTGATACCACAAGAAAATATCCCCGTCTTTAGCCAGCGGACACTTCTCGGCATCCACTCGTATGACGGTCATGCAACGAGAAATGTGGAGCGAGGATTTCAGTTCACACCTCCCTGAGACCAGCCAGCCGGCGTAATTTGAACCTGCAACATGGGGTCGATTTATCCAAGCGTCGTCAACTTCTGAAACCTTGGCTTGTCCATTCTATTGTTCTAATAGGGGAAAAAGATAGATTGGAAAAATCGCGCAAATGTTTATTTCTGGATCTCGTGGGTGGTTTTTTTTTATAGTTATATAGCATACATGTAGCATAAGAATAGGGTTCCTTGCTCGAAGGAGCTTGACTGCGGCTGGAACCCTCAAAAACAAATCAACCAGCATGAGCCCCCTATGCGTTCGATGGTCAGCAGGGCGGATCGTTTTCAAATCGAGGATTTCGTCGAGGGTGACAAATCTGGAACGTTATTCTAGCAATAGCCTTTTGCAGAAGCAAAACGCCAGGCAAAGCATCGGCGCAAACGCTGGATCAACCCAAACGAAATTCTCGCAGGCTGACACATCGTATCAACCTGCAGAAATCCCACCTCGTTTTAATCCTCATTCATGGCGTGGTGTTGACTCAACGACCCCCTTTCTCGGGCTGTCATTAGGATTTCGGACGTGATCCGATACGCGAACAAACGTGTTCCACAGCGACCATTGTGCTAGAGACGCCATCGATCATTTTCGTGTCTTTCTATCTAGAGTCGTTGCCAGCCCCCTCTCCATTTTTGCTCTGAGATGCCCTGGCCATCTCCCATAAATATTATAGCTTCATTGTTTCCCGCTCACACTGTGTCGGCGTGTTATTGGCTGGCATCGACCTCGACCACGGCGTCCGGATGGCTCCAAGCACGTCTGGCAAAGCCGCCAAGAAGGCTGGTGGCAAGGCCCAGAAGCCTGTTAGGTCGACGGAGAAGAAAGGGAAGAAGCGCAGGAGGAAGGAGTCCTTCTCGATCTACATCTACAAGGTGCTCAAGCAGGTCCACCCGGACACTGGCATCTCGTCGAAGGCGATGTCGATCATGAACTCGTTTGTGAACGACATCTTCGAGAGGATCGCCGCTGAAGCCTCACGCCTCTCGCACTACAATAAGCGATCGACGATCACCTCGCGGGAGGTTCAGACCGCTGTTCGTTTATTGCTTCCAGGAGAACTCGCCAAGCATGCTGTTTCGGAAGGCACAAAAGCGGTTACAAAGTACACCGCGTCGAAGTGAACTCGGCAAGTTCGTGATCTTGCGCGACCGTCGACTGGGACAGTAAGCGTCCGCCTCCTTCCCTTCTCGTCCGCCTTAAATGTCATCTTGGTGAAACACAACCTGTGCGGCTAGGCTTACCATTAGGTGTCTGGGTGAGTCGTCTGTCTCTGCGAGCAGGTGGAACGTGCATCAAGGGAGATACAGGGGAGACAGTGTTAATCTCAGTTACTCAGGCATACCAGCATATTATAGCCTAAATGAATAAATCCGTTAGAACAAACTGGCTATAGTGAATATCATCAATCACACCATTCATTTCGGCGTACTTACTATGGTTATAAAGGAAGGAATAAATACCCTGGCGTGTTTCGAACGCCAGTTTCACCTCAACCCTAACGTTGTCCCGATTTGTCGCCACTTACGACGAATGTTGCCGCGCGATAAATGCTTACGTGCTAGCCCGGCTGCTTGTGAGCGTAACTAAGCAGGTCAATTTTAGCAGCAGTGCTCGTAGTCAGTAGATAAATCAAAAGAGCGTAAAATCAAAAAAAAAAGGTCAAAAGCGGACCCCACATCCAACTCCATCCAGGTCATTCATTGTGAAAACTATCGTTAATCTATAGTAGAAGAAACAAGTTACGTATCACACATCAAGTCGTCCTGGTCCCCGACATTGGGTAGCTGTTGAAAAGTTAGAACGAATGCAACTCCGTGCCTGTGATTCCTGGGCCTTTCGGTTGTATGTTTGTACTCCGAACCAAGAAGTCCACTTCTCCACTCCATTGATGTCAACTAGTGCAACACCCCTGGCAATAAAATGGAACCATTCTTGCATCCGCATGAAATTTTTCGACAGCGATCGTGGTGAAGATGATGCCAATACAAATTTCTAAACTAAACCTGTAAACTAAAGGAGCCGTTTCGAAAGAATAACATGCGGCTAACCTATACAATATGTATAATATATGTTACTGATAGAATGAGATGTATCCATCATGCTTTAACAGAGAGACGCATCTATTTGTCGATATTTAGCTGTCAACGCTGTTCGCGCCCGCCGTGCCGGTGCCCGCCGTTGCATCTAGCAGCCGAAAGCCGAGAGGTAAGGATATATGATGGCGCCCCCTGGTAGGAAACAACAACACAACGCCAAGATCTGTTCTCGCGATGTTTTCACAATTGTGATGTGCTCGATTTGCACTATTTAACTAGCATAGGGATCTAAATGTGGTGGCGTTGCGAATGCTACTATTCTTCCCATAGGCAAATACCCCTCACCACATCAACCCTTAGTCGCATATATATATATATATATTCTTTCGAACGCACGCGTCCGATGCAAAATGGCCAAACATATTCGAATTGAAAATCGCACTTAACTTATTCCACGGAATCACGGTTGTAATTTCAACCGTGATTCAATACTCAACCGCTATGGCTACGAAACGAATTAGTCAACTCTCCCTCAAATCTATACTTAGTTTGATGACATAACAATAGCGATATGCCGCTGAATGCACTACGACCAACCGTATCCAAAGAAAAAGCCTTATCATTTTGTCACAATACAATACAAAATGACTTTATTTCAGCTTCACTTAGTTGTTATTGTTATAGTTACAGCGTCACAATCACACCAGGACTTAACTCAACTCAATACTAACTCACGTGGGTATTAAGTATTGTTTTATATATATATATATATTTATGTATATGTATATATATTGTAGTATGATAATAATAATAATAATATTAATAGTAATAATAATAATAAAAGGACATAACTAAGTGAGTGCATTACAATGTCACAGAATAATTAAGTGTGGAGGGTGATAATTTTACAGCGCAGCATCATCATCACAATTAGGTTTCGATTTCATAATCACCATTCGCATATGAAAGCCACTGTTTGCCGCTGAATTTGTCGTCGTTCGGAGATGTTGATCGTAACACGCGTGTTGGGCATTACATTGTTTTCTGTAGTTGTGTACACTCGGGTGAAACCGCACCGTCCCATCGCCGCGGTGGCACTCCCGAGATTTAACGAAACTGTCGGCGCGTCACATCGTCAAATGCAGGGGGAAAAAAAACCAGACAAAACCGCGATTTGTAGGCATAATATCACATATTGATATTTTGACCATCGTCAATTAGTGACGATCACTGCACCGTCACTTAATGAAATCTCTGTGTGTCTGTGGTCTGTGTCGGTGTGTGTGTGTGTGTGCCTGTCTAGTTTCTTCATTTTTTGTTGGTTGCATGATGGAGGTCGGGAGGTGGGTGGGTGGGGGGTGGGGGCGGAGAGTTACACAATAGATGAGAGAGACAACTTTCGTTCGAGACCACGCACTCGACTCGCAGATCTAACTTGCGGCGACTGACGGCTCTGAAGGGAAGAGCCGAGCCGTTCCCGTCTTGTGTTCCGTCCGATCATTGAATTGATCATCCCACTTGTCCACACGCGCTTACGCCTGCGCCTTCTCCGTCTTCTTCGGCAGTAGCACAGCCTGGATGTTTGGAAGCACGCCACCCTGGGCGATTGTGACGCCTGACAGAAGCTTGTTCAGCTCCTCGTCGTTGCGGATGGCCAGCTGTAGATGCCTGGGAATGATGCGAGTTTTCTTATTGTCACGGGCGGCGTTACCTGCCAACTCGAGCACTTCAGCGGCTAGATACTCCAGCACAGCTGCAAGGTAGACGGGAGCGCCGGCTCCTACTCGTTCGGCGTAGTTGCCCTTGCGCAGTAGACGATGGATACGGCCGACAGGGAACTGAAGGCCTGCGCGAGAAGACCTAGTCTTCGCCTTGGTCTTCGACTTTCCTCCCTTTCCGCGTCCGGACATGGTCCTGTTCTGTTGTTTGCTTCGCGTGTACTCGTTAACTAAAGTTCCACACACACCGGCTCAGAGGACTGGCATTACAATGAATCGGCAACTCGTCGCCCTTATAAGGGACGCGTGCTGGCTGAACGCGGCCCCGCGCCCTCTCCACCGTGGCGCTGCGACCGCTCGACGATGCCATCGTTGATTGGTCCGTCGACATCTCCTCTTCGCCCCTCTTGCTCAGGCGGCTCTTGCATCGGCTAGGGAAGCCGCCATAAATTGGTAGACGCCCATAGTGACGCTGAATCTCGCTGGAGTCGTTCGTGTGCGTAGCCTGCTGTCGGCCTGTAACGTTCATCTAGGAAAGTAGGAGAGACAAAAAAGAGAAACAAGGATGCCACCAGCCCCGTCGGGCAAGGCCGTGAAGAAGGCCGGTAAGGCCCAGAAGAACGTTCGGGCGTCGGACAAGAAGAAGAAGAAGCGCAGGAGGAAGGAGTCCTTCTCGATCTACATCTACAAAGTGCTCAAGCAGGTCCACCCGGACACCGGCATCTCGTCGAAGGCCATGTCGATCATGAACTCGTTCGTGAACGACATCTTCGAGAGGATCGCCGCTGAAGCCTCACGCCTCTCGCACTACAATAAGCGATCGACGATCACCTCGCGGGAGGTTCAGACCGCCGTGAGACTGCTGCTCCCGGGCGAGTTGGCCAAACACGCCGTATCCGAGGGTACAAAGGCCGTCACCAAGTACACCTCGTCGAAGTAAGCGAACGGTACTCACATCGTACTCCATCTCGGTCGTCGTGGAATCGTCGTGCGAACAAATTGTGCGTAGCAATCATGACGCTGAGGAAGAGACACACCCGCAAGCTAACCTAACGCTTGGCCCCGTTTCCAGGGGCTGGCACCAGACTCGTGAAACAGACCGACCTTACGTGAGCCGTATTGTCCGTGGATTTCTGTAAACTTATTATAACCTGTATATATATACATATATATATCGAGTGCGTACTTGTGGACACGTATTTACCCCATCGTTTTTTGTGAACTTCTAATTAGCTTAACGGGGGAGTTTGATTGTATCACAGATAACAAACGAAAAAAATTAATAACCCCTGAATTCTTGCATACTACCTATTTCTATTAGAACCGCTACTGTCGATGGCTCAGTGTCCTTCTCAAGAATAGACAAGGCATAGGAACAACTGGCCAGCCGAACAGGAAAATCAAATATATGACATCATATATATAAATAAACATATATATATATATATTAATATATATATATATATATATATAGATATATACATTACTTAAAAAATTTGTAACGTGGATTGTGACTCCATGGACAATAATTCTCTGATTTATTGGTGTAACACAATATTTCTGGTCTGCGAGTTTGGCTGATTGATGATATATGGTCGAATTAAACGACTCATAAGAGACGGAAAACCCCTTGTAAGAATGTAAATAAATAAAACCCTACGAGGCAAGACAAGTATCAAGCTGTGTACTATTTTCAATAATTTTCTATACCGTAAGTCGAACTCTTCATATCGGTAGGCATAACGCAGCAGAAACAGTTGCTACAGCTCGTTCCAGATCACGGGTTAGCAGGCACACGACAGTTATGTAAGGTGAGTCGTCTTCGGGGATGAAGCTTCGGTTAATTGAATTCAAATTGATTAAAGGAAACATCGACACAGAACTGTGATTATGCAGAGCCATCACTCTTATATATGAAATAGCCGTTGTACAGATACACTCTTCTAAACGAACGCATCAATCTTAAATCGATAAATAGGGGCTAATCACAGGCGGAGTGTTATGTGAGATCATTATGAGTGTCATCATTTTGAGACAATTTCGGTCGGAGACTTACACACGTTCACAAGTAGCTGTCTCGTTCAGGCTTCACACAGGGACTTGGAGGCGGATAGCGATATCTAAAGCTGTACATCGAAAACCGAAAATGCATGTTGTAACGAGATAAAGTAATGGAAACTATTAAAAAAATATTGTACAATATGACGTCCACGAAATATATACCACTATTGTTTGAACCAGCTGTAAAGGAGCTCTCTCATCGAGGGCAGAGACTACCTGCCCCTAAAGCCTGTTTAATTAATGTCGCAAATTACGAAAAACAAAACCGAATTCTGACTTCGCTAGTCTCCACGAACGCATTGAATTCGTTAACCCAAAAATCCGGTGCTCATAATCGGCACCATACTCGAGGGGCGTTCGGTGTCCCGAACGCTTCTTAATGCTTTGGTCAGAATCAAATTCGAAGGAAGCATCTGCAGATATTGTCACAATAGGTGATTGTCTGGGTAAAAACGAACACCCCGTAAACAAACAAGACAGCGCCATATAAAAAAGCAACAACAATTGTCTCGTAGTGATATCTTACGATATTTAATTATGCACCAGTCTCGGTGTATTCCGTTGTTTGCGAAGGTGACGACTTTGTTTACTTGGCATCTGAGGAACGTGTGAATCAGAGATAATGAGCACTCGGAAGAGTGCTGAATTGTGCTATATTGCCGTAGGCAAACCTTGGTGAAATTCACAATTCGAGTTTGGCAATCATTAATTACAAAAGTCATTAGGAAAATTTCGAAAGAATAGGAAATCAAACCGGCGATTAGTGAACTCATTAGTTGCACGCAAACGCTATATATATATATATATATAACATCTTGCCATGAATGTATTTCGATTATATTCAATTCAGACACAACTTTAGTGTTGAAATTACATAAATCAATTAATACGCACTATCGGACACGATATTCGTCACTCTCGCCCCTGCTTCCCACTCACAGACAATTAATAAATTTTAATAAACGTTTCTTTCTCAACTCGAGATAATTACAGAGACAGCTCACGAGCAAATAGTAACAAAAATACTTACCTCGTAAGTTACAGTGATAATAATTATTCTTACAGTGGCGACGTGCATCGCACCTTCATGATACAAGCCAAGGTTGCAATATAATAGTTCTATCTCCTCTATAGTATAACAGTATTGACCGAGACACGAGCTTTAACGCGAACATTCATTTTATTCACACTAATTAGTGAAAGCAACATTCTATTTAGATAGAATGCTAATTTGAGTGTGTCGAATAGCTTTCCTCTAAGTAGGCCTCTCGTTTAGCTCGAAACGACAAAAAAATTGGTAGGATATTTAATTGTTTATTAGCAGTAACAGTAGTCGAAAACGTACAAGATTTCACGAACAGACGCACATTAATTGTATAACAAACGCTTGTAAAATGTATCTATCTATCCCTTAGTTTAACTGATAAAAGCGAACCCTGTCGTGGTGGCGACCTGCATTTCGTGTGATCGTCTTTCAGCCGGCTTACTGTCCCAAGTATGTTCGTCGATGTTATCTTGAAGAACTAGCACGAGTCAGGTGTAATCAGTGAAGTGTTGTATTGCCGGCTTACACGCTTAATTTCTATATGTACGAAGCATCCTGATCAAAGCCGATGAATATCGTCCAAGCCCACAGGTTGCACCTCGCCTATAACCTAAGCCTTCCGAGTTACTTGAACGTGTTCGATATGGACCCTCTTATCATGTCATTCATTAGTATCTTCCCTTGCTGTTGTTGCTTTCGACATTCGATCATGCAACGGCGATTTTTCGACCGATTGGTCTCTTAATCCGGTGTATTGGGTCACGTCGCACACACAACCATAGCCAGCCATAACTATTCTGTCAATTGGCCCGTCGTCGACTAGGTCCATTGCAAGGCAGCACCCGGATGAAGTTGCTAGCTACCTCTAACAATCGTAACTGACGAACTGGCGCGATTAAATGGTGATTCGGATGGCGCGATGAAATTCAGTTCTTGTTGCCTTTCGTTGAAGGCGCCACGGAGGCGTGTTTCTCCGGATGAGCGCTTCGTTTCCAAGCGAACAAAGACAGTGCACCAGAAAACGACTGTAGGGTGGTAGGGAGAGCCCCGGTCAACGCTGCGAGGGAGGCCGCTTCAGGTACCATGCCGGCGTCGGACAGTGAGGTCACCGTGTGATCAGAGACAAGCTGCAACGAGATAGCGACAACGGAACCACGTAATTAGAGACTTTTTAATTATAAAAGTGGTATCGCCTTCTATATATAGCTTGCACTCCGTTTCACTGAACACGAATTGAATGTACAAACATTGTGAACACATGAAATATTGAATTGTAGCTGCAGGAAAAGAATGGTGTGGCGCTCACCTCGAAATCGTCCCTTTGGACCAGTCGGTCCAACAGACCCGCATAGTGTTCACCCGATACAAAATGAGGCGTAAGCCGCAGCTCAAGTAAACGATCCCGGATATCATCGGTAATTTCCTGAAACACGAACATGGCTTAGCATAACGCACCCATCGTGGAAGGAATAGACAGATACTTTTAGCGCATTGCAATTATGGCAAATTGGGTTTTTTTTGTAAACCGAATCAATTCATACTGTTAGCAGCCCAACACTGATAGCTACCATATACATCTACTGTCGGTGTTATAGTAGATTTCACATGTGTATCTAGATCGACAGATGCAACACATACCCCAGGCTGTAGATTGTGTACGATATTGAGTGCTCTGCCGTGCAGTTCGGCGTCGTCGGACTCAAGCAAGAAGAGTGCTCTCTCCGCAGGCATCAATCGCTCCGACCATGCTTGCTCCAGTTGGCAGATCTCGTCGACCGTCAGCGGACGGCACCGCCGCGCGGTTCCAACCAAGCTTAGGAAGGTCGCGCCGGACCCCGAGGCTACGCTCGGCATCTTCAGCAATAGTGACAACCACGGTGACGGCACGCTGCGGACGAGAGACGAACAACGAAGTGTACAGAATCATAAAAATAAGCATACTTTATTCAAAGGTGGATAGGCATTAAGCAGTCACAAAAATATATACGTGTAGTACTGCTATGTCGTGTCGTACTGTTGTCGATCAGTTGCGCAAAGCACGACTGATTCGCCCCACCCGAACATGTGTCATTGACTGACCGTTTTCTGGCGATGGACTTAGCTAAAATGTATCTTGCAGATCTTGTAGAAGTTTCTATTATATTAAACATTGCTTCTTTTAGACTAGGACAGCTCTTTTCAATACAGCGATGATGCTATCCCGTAGGGGAGAGAGAGAGAGAGAGAGAGTGACAGTCGTTCATGTAAAGGTAAAGCTTTATATTTGTTTATTACAGGAGCTGCAATTTCACAGTGCTTACGCTCTCTTATATGTCCTCATCACGCAGGGGGCTGTGTGTCTGTGTGTCCATATCGATTTACGTAAAGATCGCAACACTTCAAGAAAACCTCCTCCATCTACAAGATGCGGCCTAATCAACACAATAAACAATGTCGTGTACACTGAACGCGACACCGATTACGATGTCGGAGATCTGAATCCACCACCGATTACGGTGTGAGGATCTAGCGTATACTATTTTCTACAAGTACCGTTCATCGAAGGCTGGCCACGATTGCAGAAGGCTGGCGAGCGTGTCGAACTGCTCCGAACTTTCGGAGGCCTCGAGCAGTCGTGAAAACACTGCCTGACGACCCCCACCGCTCTCGGTCTCCTCTGATGCCACGCTGATATCTGGCCAGCGTTCCTGCAGCAACGCCAGAGTTTCGAGATGAAGACGTAGCGCCTCATCCTCAGGCCTGACCGCACACGAGCAGTCCTTCAACAGGCGCAGAACCTCGAGTCGTGATGATAACGCCACGTCTGCCGTTGGTGATTGTCGAGTCAACATTGCACAAACACGCTTGCATGTAATTACTGACTTGTTTTACGTCAATAAATATCTATCTCTTCATACATCAAAAGCGTTAAAATGAAAGAAAATGCGGCCGTAAATCTGCCAACGTATATGCAATGTACATTATCACATTTACCGAAACTAATTGCTTATTCATCATCGAAGCTGCAACACGTCGGCGGCGCATATCATTATCAGCGTTAGTCACAAATGGAATTAATTGCTCAGACTGCAATTAAGGCGTACTTTTGTCAAGGCAGAACGGCTCGACAAGTTCGACTACCGCCCGGTCAAACGAGCTCTTGTCGTCGCTAAGTTTGGCGGCTGTTTTCAGAAGACGTCGCATCACGGAGATTGGCTTCCGCGTCTGAAATGCTAATCGAATCTGTTCCCGTTGCGAACGATCACCGTCCTGATCCTGATCGTTGTCATCAGCGGCGGCCGCGGAAGTGAAGGTCGAAGCGGCCTCCTTCACCAATCTGTCCATCGCAAGTCCCATGGCCCTCAGGAAAATCTCCGCGGGAGAGCTGTTAATTGTAGCTGCTGGACAGATCGACAACAAGCACTCGAGCAGACCTGGGTCGCAGTCCGACAGTGCACAATCGGTGAGCAGCTCCTCGAGCTGGAATCGCATGTTACAAAGCAAAGTCGTACAGAGATATCAGTTATTCTACAAATGTCTCTCTAATAGGTTAAACCGAGTGAACACACGTTAGCAAGGAGTAGCCACTGTCCACATATGCTGCTGCAATCAATTCTGTCAGATAGTGCACCATGTATACAGCCTGATACATGTGTTACTCTTGAGCTTGTTGCTGGTACTGTGTGGGGCTTTTTGAGATCTTGGCATTTCACTGATCAATGTATAGATATGGCCCAAGATCATCAGATGAAAGGTGGGGATGGAGGGGCGTAAGGTATTGGAGTCGCTTATCGCGAACCTTATTCTTGTCTCCTGCCGTCATCTCGAACTTTTCGACGTACGCCTCAAGTCGGGTGTTCTCCGTTACGTCGAGCAGTTCGTCCACGAATCCATCTTCTATTTTCTGTAGGTGCTGAAGAAATCCGCCGAGGCGTGCCTGTAGATCTTCCCAGCTGTTTGTACCGGGGGCGCTGGGCTGTGTAGGAGAGACAGCGGATGCACCGGAAGAAGTCGGAGTGGAGCCCGCAGACGATTCGGTGGCTTTCTTGGCCATGCTCTTGGTGAAGGCGAGGAACGACTTGAGAATTTCGAGACGATGACCTCGATCCAACTGAAAATTCGTTTAGGTGGAACTTAGCAAGCTGCAATGACTCTAACAGCAACGAAAATGCATTAACCATAAGACTTCGATGATCTCCCGGCCATTGTCGAATCTGCATTGCTAGGGGGTGCTAAGAAAATGCATTTGTATAGAAATTGGCCGTAATCACACTCATTGTTGAAATGTACACCCCAATGTCATCAGTCACTTTGCATTCAAATTCGTTCCCGGCAAAGCCAATGTAAACATGACTAAAGTCGATTGAAATCTCTACCGTAGGCAGCCGTACGATAAATAGATCAACGATTGAAATCTCTCGAGTTTACAGGTCAAACCTGTCCTGTTTGGTGTCTCGACTGCTTTCGAGGAACAGTTTGACTAGCAACGAAGTGCTTGTAATCTCCGCCGAAACAGAGTCACTTACATTGCCCGCGGCAACAAATGGATCGAAGCAAACGCCCATGATAAAATCGAGCACATCGCCAGGTCCCAGATATCGAATATGTTTGAGGTGCTTCTTGAAGAGGTTCTTAAGGTCGGCACGGGGCCGGTCGCCAGCGGCGACGAATTCGTTCTTGAGATATAGCTGCAACACTGTTGAGCGGCTGATGGAGCGTAGCAACGACTTGAATCGACTGCACAGCTTGATAACATCGTCGATATTCGATTCGTCGACCACTTCCAATATACTTGCTCGTTGTTCCTCAGTATTGTTGCTAATCAGCCGCTTGAAGTCGACACCTGGAAAGTCGAAAATCACACCACACACACACGATAATTTGGGCGTTTAGCGATTTTGATTCGAATATCCTATCGAACCATATTGTCGTTGCTGTGATCGTTCATAACGGCTCTTCCACTCATCATGGGTCTTTGCCCGTCGTGAGGCCGGATATCGTCTACCATTTGCTATAACACTATCTGGGAATCGTATTCATTGGTCACTGTGGACGGCGGCTACAGATTAACCACATCCGCAGGATACCGCCATCAGGCTTCGACCTATTATTAATAATAGCAATAATAAGCGCACTTTGTTCAAAGGTAGATGTATTTAAAAGGGAATAAGCAGTCACACAAACAGGCAAATGTACTGCTATGGTATCGCAGTACTGTAAATGTTCACTTCCCGAAGTTTGTGGAAGCGAACAGTGTGAACGATGCGTCCATCTTCCGACTGATTTTATGAGGAACAGTGATAATGCCCCACACGACTCATAATAGCAAGTGCTAGTCCTCGATAGCGTCTGTAGCCAATTGACTGTACCGTCTAGCTTCTCGTCCAGCGTTTCCAGCAGTGTCATGTACGCCTCAATTCTCTTCCTGTCGGAATCCCGCTCGCAGCAGGCCACCAGCAGACGGTAGTAGATCTTCAGGTGATCGTAGCTCGTGCCACTTATAACGGGATAGACCTTCTGGCGAAGTATCTGCCACAAAGCAGATTTATCTTCAAGCAGATGCTCTTCGATCGCCTCCTCATGAAGTCGTGCCTCAATAGCTGCCGGATGAGTTGCCGATTCGAAGAGATGTTCGACATGGCCAACACACACCTCGAACTCAGGTACATCATAATGGCGGGCAAGGTTCAGAGCTACGCGGAGAGTTTCCAGATCCTCACATCTGCAACGAGTTAGCAAAGCACAAATGAGACATGCACGAAATATGGGCAAACCAATTGTTCGTTCCAGTGACAATCTCAGGTTGATTTGTGCATGACATAGACGTGACTTCGACGCCGACCAAACCAAAGATTTTGAAGGTTGCTCGAGCAGCAACAGTGGCGAATTGTCATCTGCTGCTGCGGAAGCTGCTCAGACGGGCGAGTTCTCAGCCGTCTGAGCCATCTCACCAAGACAATGCTTTGGCTTATTTTAATCTCAGCTAGAACAACAACTTACAGCGCCATCTCAAGTATCGTGTCCCGTTTGTACTGTTCATCGTGACCGAAGCGACCCACATCGACCTTTCCCCGACACTGCTGCTGGACCAGCTCTGCTCGACACAGATCAGCCTCGAGCTGACAGAATTTCCTCACCAGAGCGCGCAGAGACTCGGCATCTTCCGAGTGACACTCAAGTGAGTCGGCACGTTTCACAAGCTAAACAACAAAGAAAAAACAAGAGAAAAAGATCTATTAATTAATTCGCATTACGGCAGAAATGTTCACGTTTCGAACTAAAAAATACATTCACACACACACACTCACCACGCCGTTCCGAGCAAAACAGACAACCTAGTAATTAGATACAATCTCTTCTGCAGCAGCGTTTCGATACGCTATGCACTGGTGACAATCGCGCTGGGATTTGATTAAGTGTCTAGCAATAGACGGCGCCTGCTGGTAATGCTGCGAATGAATCCTCTTGTTGAATCCCATTTTAGAATTCGAATGATTATAATGTAACTATTACACATTGACACCAACCTCGTCTCTAGACATTCTCACGAACACGTCCCCTTCAATGTGACCATCCTGACTCTCTCGGCTGATCGTTGCAAGCGCGAAGACGTATGCCCCGAGCCGAAGACAGTGCCGCGTATATGGGAGCTGCTGAAGAAATAGCTCCTCAGCGCGTCGGACATCCCGCATCTGCAGCAGGTGTCCGAGAGCCAGAAGGACATCGTCGGCAAGGTACTCACCCGCCAGTGACAACAGCACTGCAACAGACACAACGGAAATGATGGAAAAGAAAAACCTCAGTTATATCAACGAAATTAGAAATATATATATATATATATTTTTTTTTTTATATATATATATATATATATATATACTTCAATGCAGAAGATTCCTATATGGCTGAGACGGTGCTGACTTTTGAATGGGCTTGACGATTCGTTTTCGATATAAAAATTGACAAACACGTTCAGCATAATCACGTATGGACACTACAGCGTGTTCAAATGCAGCTACTACTGAAGCTGTAAACGGTCACCACATTGTCAGGCAGTGCCGTTACGTGTCGTTATACGTATGCGCTACATACGTATGTTGAGCAGAAGAATAGCCAGGAAACAACGCAAGTACTCACTATCATCATTGACAGACATCACGGAATTTGTTCCGTTGATCTGGTCGCCAACAGCGGCGAAGTGCAACACTGTGGCCAGCTGGGTTTGTGGCTGACTTGTGGTCATGGATAAGTTGGGTTCTTCAGTTGAAGTGGCGGAAGTGTAGCTGAGGGTGTGGAAATCGGAACTCAGCCTCGAATCCAACGTCTCCTCACCCCAGAGACCAGAATAGAACGCTGGGACGCTCAACTTCATCAGTGCTTCCCTACGAAGGCAATTATTATAGATTATGATATTATATAATAGCTTATCAGTAAGTAAGCTTATCAGTAAATTTGATGCGCTGTGGGAAAATGACAGCAAGACAAGCTAAAGATGATGTCGCTCAAGCATCTCATTGAAGATAATCTGGATAAAATCACAACCACCAGAAGCACATACAAAAAAAAACAATCAATAAAATCGAAATACTGAGAGTTCTTCAATTCAACCAAGCAAACGTGTTGAGCAAGTGGGTACTACAATGAGAAGAATATTATTATTATTTTTTGGATAATTCGTTCATGACACAGTCGATAGTTATATGAGGTATCGATGCCAACACAGACCTTTCCGAGTTGGCCTTCTTCGTCCTTCTCGTAGGCGAATCCTCGAGCGCGTTGATAGATGGTCCTGCAACCTTCCCAGCACCTTTCACCTTCTGGGCCACCATGGGAATAACCTGAAAGGGATCCGAATATATTTCAACCATAATATATATAAACAGAAGCACCTCCTGAAGAACGGCACCGTTCAATCATCGCGAGCTTCACTACCTCCAATAGGTCAGGAACAATTTTAATACGAGGCTCGATTGTAATAGCCGGATACCCCAAATGAGTCATTTTATCCATAGATAGTTCACACGAGTAGCGCATCTCGTCTCGTCTCAGGTCAAAATTGCCAAGTGCCATAGCTGGCGTTAATCGGCTTCGAAGGTTTCTGGAGCCTTGCCTGCTGCCTACTCCCGCTTCATGTTGGTGTTTATCTCTAAAATTTCTTATTATGGGCTTGAACATCTCGACCTCAACTATGTCAATCACATCACGCTGATTCCTGGCCTCCAAACACGGCCACAAGATTATAAAGACACAATTGTTAGCCCTTAGTTTAGCACTAAAAATCAATAATTAACTACAATTCAATACAATAGTTAATCAGCTCTAGCTTTAGGGGGAAACGTTGGTTTGACTTTTGTTCAACCTGTTTATACTTTTGTATATAACTAAATGCCGTTTTAAGCAAGCTGAATGCTCTAATCGACAATTGTCTTAGGATAATTTACTATATGCGTTGGTAACAGGTGTCTCATTCTGTATATAATAGATATAACCTTCCCGAAATCGAGAAAGAAGCAACAAGTGCAAACAAATTGGAAATCTCAACACACATATTGCAGATCGACCGATGTGTATATATATATATATATAAATCAGGAACTGTCCACTTACCATGTTGACAAACTGTTTGGCAGTGTCCACAGCATCCGATGGTAATGATGAAAGCGACATCTCTTGCCGCGAGTTATATTTCTGCTCCAGCGAATGGTAGTATTGCTGTTAACCACAAATCGACACGATGATTGAACTTAATTGATAGCATATTCATTAATTAGCTCGTTCGACTTGTTATAACACCGCCAACTGTGCTGTGCGAAAACAATGAACACCCTTGCCCTCGATGTAAAGCCGCAATGAGGACAAAGCGAGTTCATACTGAGACGATTATGAAAAGTGAGAAATTAATTGCGCGCAATAACGAAAAAATCCCCTTCAGGCGCTCACCTGATGATGTATATGGTTCTTCTGTTCAATGAGCCTTTGCAGATGCTGGGGTGGACAGTGAACCACGCAGAAATCGACAAGTTTCTGCCGGTCATCAAACCTTTTCAGGTCATCACAGCTGGCGAGTCGGGCGCAAGCCTTCCATCCTGTGACAGCAATAATGGAAATACGAAATTGCAGCGGAGAGATCAACGACCGCACGCATCAAATCGCAGGGGAGGGAGATTTGGGAAGACGTGTTACAATGTGACAAGCTTTAAATATAGCTCGCCTTAAATATGCGTGCGTGTGACATGCCGACACCTGTCAACTTATGGAAATTAGCAGTGACAATCTTCATTGAGACTTATTATCAGAATTAAGCATGCGATCATCACTCGCAAAAGTCCGAAACCTATATTGCTAAGCGACTTCGTTGCATGCAAAGTAATACATTGTAATTAAGTTTTATTATTATTATTATTACTTCTAGTTATCCATGAATTAATTGTAATTAGCTGTTCAAAGTCTCACCAGACACGTGTTCCCCATGTACGATTCGTTGACAGAGCGAGAGAGCCGTCTTCAGGTCGCCTTCTCGCTGGGCAACCCCAGCGACCATTGCCAGAACAATACCCTCTGCAGTTCGACCTTGCTCCTCGTAAACGCCAAGGTACTGCGCCAACTGGTTGATCTGTTACGGACGGCGAATATCGAGTCAAGGGATGTCTAGTCGTAAATTGTATATCTGTGCTTGACTGCGAATTTTTCGATGTTTTACAAAAGTACACTTGACTCGAACAATTGATAGAAACAATGTCTGCATGTTTTGAACTTTTTTTCCGTACGAATAAACAATGGTACTTGTAATCCCAATGAATGTTCAAGATGAACAAAAATCTCTGTCGTGGTAAGGGTTGACCAGGATGATCGATGGTATCGGTGGCCACATGGCCATTCAATGCTGGGCGTCACGTTGACTAGACATTGACATCACGCTTGAATTAAGAACAGCCCTGGAGTATCTTATGCTTATTGTATCAAAAGGGAGAGAGGCACACGGAACTCACCTTGTTAAAGCTCTTATAATTCGCTTTGTTGCTGACAAGCGCCTCGCGAATAAGCTTCATCTTATCAAGCGATCGTACTGAAATGAGGGAAATCCAATAAGGCGGAACCTTGTTATATAGGTACTTGTTTAAGTTAGCTAAGCATTCAAGTTCCGGCCAGCATTCATCTGTGTGTATGTCTCTCTCTCTCTCTCTCTCTCCACACGACATCACATAACGGAATTTGCTGACTGGGAGTTGCACACTTAGCCGTTGGTCATTTGGCACTACCACGTTGTCTAATGGACCGATCAAGGAAAAAGCCACGCCAATATCAATGACACCTGGTGAGCCGATGGGCATACCATATATTGGAAGCCGTTGTACGCCGAGCTTATTCAGAAGCGGCAGGGTTTGAATGAGGTCGAGTTCCTTTTTTATTTGAAGCTTCACATCGTTGTCCAGATCCTCGCTGTCCGGCGAACCTATCAGCGCGAGGCACGATTTAGCGAAGCCGATGTTGGGATCATTGTGAGACGTTGCCGAATCGATGTAGTCACGTGCGGCCTGCAGAGCTAGACGGTGCGTGGTGGCAGCCGAAAGTTGATATGGAAAGGCCAAGGCTTCCTCGGTGTCCTGCATTGAGTGAGTACAAATACGAGTCAGTTTAATATGACATATTGAGAACTTCGACATGATAACAAAATACTCCACTTTCATTGATTGACCAAAACTTGATCTCATTATATATTGTATTAATGCAAAAGCGAATCGTTTGCCAATGAATGCTGTTGACAAATATGGAATGAAAGACCATTAATACGATTGTACCCTGCATTATCGGGACTCGTACCTGAACAGGGTTTGCCGATTTAAGGTGCAGCAGTCCACTTGCAATATGGATGTTCTCATGGTTAGCTGACCCAATGAGAGCGAGGCACATAAGCTTCAACCACGAAACACGAGAAGGGCACATGGTGTCACATGTAAAAAAACAGGAAATTATTCATCACGTTAACAACTTCTCTCATCGTTCTTGACAGTCCCTATATGACAGGCGGCACTAAGCCAAAACAAAACCAAGCCAGGCCAGCATTTTTGTTACCAGGCCATGATACGTATTTGGTAGTAGCGGGGGCATCAGGGACAGCGACAACCCCATTGCAGTGGCATACCTCGAAACAGCGGTCAATGTCGAGAGCTGGCAAGACGTTCTTCAGCGGACCAGGGCAATTTCGAGCGATGCGAACCCATTCGTGGTGGTCAAGCCGAGGTGATTTCTTCGATAGTCGGTGAAACATTCTGTCTAGAAGATCGTGGATCGCCTCACCGTTCTGAGCAATGTCGGCCATCTGAAAGCAGCCAGGGATCAGGAAGGAAAGTTGAGTCAGTGATTAACCTCCTTCGAAATCCACAGTGGAAGATGATTTAATGACAATCATCGAAGGTGTACCAGAACGCTTGCACTGCTGTTGCAAACTGATCGTCCACCAATCGGTTAGGCTGCTTAATCTGTAAACGTTTACTTGCTCATTAAAGGATTGGTTGCAGGTTTCATAATGCTTAAGTTCTCTTATACGTCACCACGGCGCGGTAGTGAAATGTCCTCATATGTTACCTGAGCTAAGTTTAACTCCGTTCCGTATTCGGTGAGAAACTGGGCAATATCGACGCGTCCGCTAAGTTCTTCGAGTTGATCGTACAGCGCACTAGTTCGATGCGTAACGGGATTCGGCCTCGGGGGCAACATTGAGATAAGTTTTCGACAGAGGGAAAGTTGTTCGTTTTCTCGCGATGCCTCGACACAGCTAAGGCAGATCTCCACCTGATGGGCTGCACAATGACGAGTGGTGTGATTAGAGGGGGTGAATTGATCAAACTCGTCGGTTGACGCTGAATTATAATCGAGCCGTCAGCCGAATAAGCAGGATGACTTATTGTTAATTAATAATAATTGGATGTTGAATGAGGAGAGGAGTAGGAGGGTCGAGAAGAGATTATTTAGTTATTTTTGAGAAATATATATATATATATATAATAATCAGTATACCAACCGAGATCGCCTGTGACGAGGTCGGTGGCCGACGCACTATCCACAGCTGTGAATAGGCTCCAAACCCGAAACACCCTGTCCAGATGATGGGCAGCTTGTTCGGCCAGATGGCCCTTGAGAAGTTCCAGCTTCGCCCCGGGACACGACCGCTCGCAGCGTTCAGTGAAAGGTAACAACCAATCGCGGAAGCAAGTCACGTAGGTAGAGTCACTTGCCTGCCAAGAGTCACAAAAGGTGTCGAGACCAAATTTCTTCACTTATTATTATTATTACTACAGAACAGGGCGCAGTGATTTTTCACATTTTTTCTCTTCTATCTCGCAGATACTTACAGAACTGAACTCAAATCATATTCTAAAGCGTTTACCGTACACAGATTGTAAAAGACTAACAATAATACAAATGCTTAGAACAATCTACTAATTATTGTCGCATTTAGTTTCTCGCAGCGTAGCACAAATTGACCATTGCTTGCTCTCGAGAATCAATGTGAGCTTCAGCCTGCCTCTTAAGAAGGCTGAAGACAGATGAAGGTTTTCTTTACAGCGTTATTCAGCAGTCATAACGATACAGATAGGAAGCTATGTTTCATTTTCATTATTCATGATCCACATCTTTACCGTCCAAGTCAACCCTTTACCGCCCAGCTTCTGAAGTAACATTGAACAATAATTAATTATCACTAAGTGTCTACTCTTTGTAAGGAGATAATATCCGCGATGATGACCACACATTTACTCCTTGTTTTCTTGCCATAAATGAACGTTGACTGCTCTCTTCAGTGAGCTATTTTGCGGGTTTGGGGGCCTGTGGAAGGTGACGTTACAGGATCTGAATAATGAAAATTAAACAAAACTTTCTATCTGAGCTAACCTTAGACATAATTAAGTGTAGCTGTTCTGCGAAGCTTT
This sequence comes from Stratiolaelaps scimitus, assembly GCA_019614645.1. Taxonomy (NCBI): domain Eukaryota; kingdom Metazoa; phylum Arthropoda; class Arachnida; order Mesostigmata; family Laelapidae; genus Stratiolaelaps; species Stratiolaelaps scimitus. The sequence goes on from JABWDB010000046.1 coordinate 1,523,518, forward strand.
TTCCTTCGATGTCGCGCAGCGCCGCAAACTCCATGCCGCATTCAAATGCCATCATCTGTTCGAAAAAAAGAGAGATAAAGTGCAACATAGGTTCATTAATGGTTGTCTTGCATCATAGCGAGTCTGATCAGCTGGTTTTGACGATAATATCTTGAAGATATCATAGAAGTGAACGAAATCGACAAGGGTGCCCGTCCTGTTGCTGGTACCTTAACGGTGGAGAGGTTATCGGTGAGTTTAATGAGCTGCCGCTCGAAGTCCCCTCTGGGGTGCAGTTTCTGATGAGCCAACCGGACGAGATCTAACGCGTTCTCAGTAAGCATCGTGTACTCTTCGATCATTCGGGCGCGGCTCAGATACCTGAAAATATAAAAATATTGATTAATATATCTACATAGATAGATAGATAAAAAGATAGATGTGTTCATCTGTGATTGGTGTAGGTGTGACATGGTGAGCTCGGGGGCCATAATCATGTGTTTCAGGACTGTCAGCAAATGGGCCGCATTCGAAGTTCCTTGATCAGGCCTATGTTCGTTGGACAATTGAGACCCGTGTCAGTGGCATTCGTTCGAGTCGCTCGACGAAATGGACACAACTTCCGAAGTCAAGGGGGGGAGTACTTGATGAAATAGAGAATTCGTCCTGTGACAACCATCCTCACCATTGGGATACCATCTCATACGTTGGCTGCTTTCCCGGCGCGCATCGCCACTCCACGATTTCAGGGTTCTCCTCGTAGAACTCGCGCTCGATTGACTCCCATTCCTCGGCGAAGGGACTGATCGAAAGCGAGAGAATGATAGCACTGTCAAAAACTGTCGAATTTTTCACCACCTATGACAAATCGAAAGCTCCTTTCCTCGGCATATATATATATATATATATATATAGTGCATATATATATATATATATATATATATATATATATATATATATATATATATATATATATATATATATATATATATATATATATATATATATATATATAATATATCAGGTAAGTGCACACCGATACACACTCACCAAGGAACAAGACTCTCAGACCAGTCAGGTTCCGCGCGGTGGCGGCTTGTCTGCCACTTCCGAATCGAGTACGGCGGCTTCGAGCTGGCATATGGGAGGAGCTGAAAATTACATCGTTTTAGAAGCCTTTGTTTACATTGTTTTGAGAAGTCTTTAAACCCGATCACTGTGACCCTCACAGAGATCGGCTTTAAATACTTCTTAAATAGAGCCAATTGCGAACTATAATATATATACATATATATATAACATTGTACTCAAACTGATATGTTTGGCGGCAATCACCTTGGAGTATGCATCAGGGCTGATGGTTTCCGGGAATTGGGTAAGAAGGGCTAGCCAGTGATGTGCGAGCTGCTCGCTGTTCTGGGCCAGAAGATCGAACACTGGATCAGCTTTCCCGTCTCGGGCATAATGTACAGCAGCCGATAGAGGGCTCTGTTCACGGAACCAGCCAAACTCGCTGCTCGAGAACGTGTTGTTGAATGACTGTAGGCAGAACGCACAATTCGATTAGGACCGATTTGTTTACAACTTGTTGTAATTCATTGCACAAGGTAATAAGTACGACAGCGTTATCTTCAAGACAGATAAAAATTTCGCCCCCCCATGGAGATCTGAGTGGGTATAACATGAGGATACCTCGTAAATCTTTAGGGCGTCTAGATAGGTGAGAAATTTCCTACGGCACTCGAGCATCCATTTCTGATCCTGGGTCAGACGTCCGGGCTGCAGGACATCTCGACAGATCTTTCTCCTCATGGCCTCCTCTGCGGCGATATCCTTTTCTGGTATATCTTCGCGCCTCGTTCCCGCAACAGCAAATACGTTTGTTATGCGGATGCCGTATAGAAGCAGCTCGCGACAAGAGACCGCCTATAAAACGGAATAGGGATTATATATATATATATATATAATTCATTTACACAGTTATAATAGAGCATGCACAAATACGTACAATACAAAAAATATGCTATTAACTAGTACAATATTTGAATTTATATTATTTGATCGCAACAAGATAAGAGCCACATTTAAGGAAAATCTAGCATATGCCGTAAAAGGTAGAGAGCGAGCACTTGTAGACGAAAATACTATATGGAAACTGAATTGAAAATCGGTCAGACGGCGAACGTTTGCTTATGCCGTGGCCACCCCCGGGCGAGATGTCATGTCTACGGGAGCTTCGCTGCTAAGAAGCTGATGAAACAATTGACTCACATCACTCGGGAGTTGACTTAAGCACTCGTTGAGGACCCAATGACGGTTGGCGACACGGTGTAGAATAGTGTCAATGTTCGCCTTGCATGGGTCGGAGCGACGCCATCGCCGCTGAAACACGGGATCCGGGTCGAGGTCGTAACGATTCGCGAGCGACAGAGCCTCCTCGTACTCGCCATTCTCGATCTGCAGCGTCAAGCCGAACCGGGGCCGATTTCAGTACAAATCGCGTAATTAGAGCAGGTAAATGAGGTGTACGGCTGAGGGAAAAAACTCACTGATGAATGATCGTTCAGATAAAGATGACGATTGCCATGAATATATGTTGTACGCCGTGAACTTCCTCACTCAATGAATTACAATCATTTCGACGAGCCCGAGCAAGACAGATGTAATCGTTAGGGGGCGTATGCATAAGTGTATTCGCAAAATATATTCGAAACGCTGTATATCTTACAATGAATTACCATTCAAAAAATATATACGTCGACATTGTAATTTCGTTACACAATCGCTTTTGAACGAACTCTAAACGAAATAACGTCGACGGTCACAGTGATACCTGTTTCTAATCATGTAGGGAATTATAGAGATAGTGTAGCTAATTTGCCGCCTACAATAATTAAATTCTAGCTCTATTATAGAATAAATTACGCCAGTGATATGTATGACAGGAAAAGAGTTGTCCATTCGGATCTTGTTCGTATATTTCGGTGGTACCTTGACAGCGAACAGTTCCGGGGGGCTTGTGGCCTTCACGCCGAGTAGACGGTAAATTTTAACAACTCGTCGAGGCTTTTGATCATCCCCGAGGTCCATATCGGCCATGTACTCGAGTGTCTTTCGAAGGGGGCCAAACGCCAACAGGCGGCGCACCCACGATGGACTCGGCGCATCGGTTCCTGACTCTTCATTATTATCAGCGTCCTCCTTAAGAAAGCTGTTCTCCAGCTCCGAGCCGATAAATGAAGAATTCGCGCGTGTCTTCGATAAGCCCATCTGCCATTCGCACTAGAATTCGCATCGAAATATACCGACGTTCAAGGCAGCGAGTCGGTTAGATTAAAAATGATTGAAAATCGACTCTTGATCAATATTTTCTTTTTGTTACAGATCTGTATAATATGCCTGCCTATGGACTTGAAGATCGAACCATACCATCGAACTATACCGCCTGTGTGCCATTCGTGCTAGCCCATGTGATACATGCTTTGATGCGGTGATTGATTTGCTCTCCGATATGAGGCTTCGATAGCCCTAAGAAACCTGTTGCGTTCAAGGTCAATCTTCGTTGAGTCGATTACACTAGTTTGTCGGATAGTTTAGTTATGTAAGCGAGCTCACGAGTCGCCCGCATGTAAAATCGTAATTATCTAACAGTCACCTCGAGTGTGAGAAATCCTTGTGTGTCCATTGCAGCCAATCTGGGAGCTAGCCCGAACCATTCGGGATTTTCACCTAGAAGATTTCGTCCACTCTCTAACGACATGGCGCATATCGATCCAGCCCTGAAAATCAGTTCATGAAAATCTAATATATTATCTTATCTTATTATTGCAATGTTCAAACGACAAGCGGAAACGCCGCAGAAGGTGCTGTGTAGCAGCCGTCCAACCATCTTCCAAGATGATCGAAAAAATACGAAGATGTGAACGCGCTAAGTGTTAACGAGGCCTCGCTAATTAACCCAGCCAACATACGAACCTTCTGACTACTACAATGGTTTGTTCGTTCCACCAATGGACGGTGATCACGTCCCAAAAGCCGCGCGTTTTCTGGTGCAACTGCGATTCGCTTTCTGGCAGATAGGGGTTCGTGGTTTCGAAGGCTGGCAATTCGTGTGACCGCCACACCCGGGTCAGGATTAGGCCAGGCAGTGACCTGCATGGATTATGCCGCATGAGAATAGCAATTTGCAAGTAAGGACAATTTGACCGGTAGTACATTGACACGTACGCAAAACACTGTGCAACAGCTGCTTCGATAGGAGTCTGCCCATCTGAAGGCCGTTAAAAGTTGAACGTTGTTTCATAGAGTAACGAATAGAAAGAGACAAAGGCCTTACCAGAGAGAAACAGTGCTTGACGAGTGGAGACAGACTAGCTGCTTTCCGGATGGCGACACGGCGAGACAGACCACAGCGTCTTCACAGCTCGCTCGAAAATATGACAACATCGATGAAAATATCCCTCCCTACAGGAATTAGCCCATAGAAATGTAAGCACGAACAAACAGCGTAAGACAACAGAAGAGCGTAAAAGGGTGAAGAGTTTATTACTCTTGATATTCAAGGAAGTGCAATTTTTATAATGCCTAAATTCTCTTATCTGTCGCCGCGTCGCGGAACTAGAACCTGCGGCAGCAAATAGAGCACGTTTATATTAAATATTAATACGACACAGCTTAGCACGACGGCAGTTGCGCAGGCAGTTCATTAATTACTAACTGCTGAGTTGATTAGTTGCTTCTAAGTTCACGGAAGGAACAATTCCAGTCAGTGTGCTGAATTGCGGGCAAGGCATAGCCTCATGGGAACTACGGTGACAACATCAAGAGACCGCTGTCTTTCGCTAAGAATATCGAATGCCATCGCAGGTATCACTATTTGTTCAGTTAATGATTTACTGGGTGGAGGCGATTTGCTCAGGACAACAACAGGAGGAGGATGGGAGGATGGATATGGAACGTTGACGGGGAGCTCCTGCCTCTTCTCTAACGCAGAATGGGGTCCCCCTTCCTACGGTTCAAGGAGATTCGAGTTAGCGCCTGAAGGAAAGTTAACCAATCGTATCAAATTAAGTAATTGTTGCCCTTGCGCTGTAACGGGCATCTTACTCGGCTGGTGTCCTGATATATCGTTGCAAGCTTCGTGAGATAGGGCTCTTCGGAGAGAAGTTTCCACGCGCTCAGGCCAGCCTCCTCAGCTACCAATGTCGGATCGTCGGCATCTGCATGTTCCATACCTCGAGGGCTGCCTTCGCCAACCAACAACAACGAGTACCTACGCAAACAAAGAGGGCATAAAGTAACTCGAGCAGAAACCGATGACCTCCGCCAATTTTTGTCCTGGCCGAATCTGACGGTTCATGGTTTGCAGTCAATAGCACTGACGATCAGAAAACGCTCTACGTACTCTGGCTGGTAGACGACGGAGCCAACGGACGATCCAGTTCTTAGTGGAATATCGAAGGTGAACGACATCGAATACGATTCGCTATTGACGAGATAGCTGCGAACCTGGCCATTATACGACACCAGAACCAGTTCATACGACCTAAACAACCAATAACGAACGGCCGGATCAACGATGACGGACATACAAAGAAGAGAAAATACAAAAAAAAGAAGACAGGTCACACACACATGAGCGCTACCGCGTGAGTTCGCTACTACTCGTCATCAGGTCGAAACACCGAATTTCCAACGCTTCCCATATAGGAAGAATCTAGCCAACAACAAACAGGAAGACGTCAACAATGAATGAGCAAAAAGCAGACAGCCAAATTCATGAAGATGCTTTAAATAAAATCGCTATTCTGGCTATGTCCCTCCCTCTGGCGATTATTTTTTTGCGTGAATTTCTCCAGCCGAACGACTAAACGCATACACAAACACACAAGTGTTGGTTCATTATATACGTAGTACAACGAACCACTTCAAACTTCGGTCAACAGAGATGGTGTTCAGTTCAGTGAAAACGTGTAGAAAACCAACCACGTACCATTGGGTTCGTCGCGTGTTATCTGTTCGAGTCCAGAGCATGTCGACGAGAGCGTGGCCTCCGGCCGCGCCTTCCAACGAGGCTAGAGGATTGTCGTTTTCGAGACTATACTGTAACCCGCCACCCAAGTCGAACATTTCAACACGTCCTGAAGGAGAACCGACGGCCAGGAGCGACGAGTCAGGCGACCATGACAGACAACGGAACTGTGTCTCCGTTTCTGGCGATACTGTTGAATATGTAGAATTGGCACATTTTGTACAGTAGAAAAGTGATCGTAGGCTTTCCGTGTAAAATGAAATGAATATATATATATATATATATATATATATACACGAAGTATCTGATAAAGTATAGAGATTATTTATTCGACTAACTGCATCGCGGACCTGCGAACGATGAGCCCGATAGGCTACATATATCAATCTATAAGGGAACAACCCTGAGACAAGAGAAAAAAAGGTGAAATAATTCGATGGTTCCTGCTCAATCCTAGCTATTTGTTCGGTCGAAGCCGAAAACAAGAGGCACCCAAATGTGTATGCGTATGTGCTTACAGTGACAGGTGGCCACGACGAGACTGAACGCGACTCCCTCCTTGCCGCTGCTGCGGATTTCCACGGTCTCATTATTCTTGAGAATCGCACAGAGGCGATGGTCAGCGGACAAACTCAGCTGCCATGGCGCGAACGATGATTTGTGCCAGAGAATCTGTGGACATACGGCGCATGCCGGCGTGAACCAGCTGATCAGGCCGGAGCTGCGAACGCCTAAAATTAGACGAATTATGTTGTCAATCAAAAACCGAGACAGTATCAGTCTTCGATGATATTGTTCACGTGAAATCGATACATCCCGAAATCCTGTCGTAATGTCAGCTTGTGAACATATCCATGCTACATGGACGGTGCAAAGACCGAGTTATGGTTGTTAATTAAAAAAAAAGGCCTTATTTACTATAAACGAATTCACCATAACTAAAGCACTTACGTCCGCTCAATGAATCGTCACCGTCACCATATCCAAATTTCGTCTGAAATAAAAAAACCGTACAAGCAATTCTGAGTATCGAGGTTACTTATATCATATTCGTATTTATCGTATCTTAAATGCAACATGCAGATCCTATGAAGATGAGAGGTTTATTCTATTGTTATAATACACCAGCAGGCTACCTTTCTATTTAGCATTTATATACGAAATATATTCCGCCACCAGTTTCGTCCTAAAAGTATCACCGCCAGATATGCTAGTTGTCACCATCTCTCTGCTTTTGCCAACAGAGCAGGAGTCGTGCCGAAGTATGATTTATATCGAAAGTGAACTTATCGGTGTGGTACTGATACAGGAAGGTGCATACTAAACCCTTTAAACGGGTCAACATTCATCGATTTACAACAGCAACCGCTTGTGCTCACTACAACAACGGCTGTATGATACCACTAACAATAGTTACTAGCATAAATCACAAGTGTGTAGACTGTCATAGCTCGTTGATTTCCTCGTATGAATGGAAGCAATAAAACCGTAACATAATGATGATTTATATATATATATATATATATATATATATATAACATGTCTACATCGATGATTAGCTCGGGCCATCACATCTATGCACGATGGGCAACTGCTTGTCTAAACAATTAGAGACCTGGCAAACTACTCTTGTAGTGTTAGCGTCATTTGACGCGAGTCATGATCGCTAACTTAAATGAAAATATGGAGTCACTGTATCGTGCCTTCGCATATTGGACCTTTTTTTAAAACAACTTACTAGGCTTACCAATATAGCTAATGGCACTATTAGCGATTTCCGGGAAATTAGCAAATTCTACTACTAAGCTAACTTGACGAAAACCACAATGGATTGCATTTGAGAGCCAAACTCGGTAACTAAGGCTGTCTCTATACGTCTTTTCTATGACTGATTCAAATGAGCACTTTTACTTTCCATGTCACCAGAAGAATATATATATATATATATTGTAGTAAGTACTAGCAATTCATTTCCGCTTTATTTTTTCGTACTGATATGCATTATCGCGTATCAGAAAATCGGTGGCCATTGCCTTATAATGGATTGAGAACTTTTGGATGTAGTACTTTTCCTGTTGAAATTGTACGATGAACATTGAGATTTTCGGACGTTATATTCCCGTTTAGTTAACGACACAAATTAAGAGCCAATATAATTTCGAGGCCATGTGAAGCTCTATATGTTTCACCGATGCATTTACCCTGAAGGAGTTGGCTGTAAAATAATATTAGAGAACTCTCGAGCGTTGTCCCGTCTGTCAGCTTGTATGGAAGAGGAAGTCGCTTCTCCAGAAAATTGTCCGAAATCGTCTCATATCCATGTGAACAACGACTGTGTATATGTGCCTTATGTAAAAAAAAATCATCATAATAACTAGGAACACTTTAGAGATGTCTACCGGGGGTCTTCAACACTGGTACACGTCGAACAAGCCATATACTAATGCAAAGCTTGCCTACAGTGAATTGACGTTACGTTTAGTTCCATGAAAGCATTCGATTTCAATTCGATTGCTGTTCTCAACAACAAAAATACGATGTACGATCCTTTATTTCGAATAGCGACTGACAATCCGGCAGCGTTGACGTGCCGGGCGAGTCTCTTCCGATCAAGGATCACACACGAATTAGTCTACGAATTTACCTAAGATTGTGCGTTTCATTAGCAGCTATGTTTCAATGTTTCTATATCACCAGTATAAGTGCCACAGGGAACTTATTAAGATTCGGCAACGCGTTGGCGGAACATGGGTTCAGCAAGTTGTTAACAGCTGATTGTCGCGAACTGCCCCGCGCGGCCCATGAAGCCGGAGGGGAGTCGCCACTCACCACAAGTTCGGGTTCCTGAACCCACTCCGAATAGATGAACAGCTCATACAGGATATCCCTCTCTTCCGAGCTCTTGTCAGCCTCGGTCGACATTGCCAACAAGGTCTCGAGCTGCGCAACGCCACCGTGGCAATTTCGCGGCAGTCACAAACGACCACGGAAAAAGTTTGCCGTTCCGAGCCGCACACACACACATACAGTGAACTCTATGGGAAATCAGCCAAACCGGACAGGCTTTCGAACACCGACTCATTCGGCTGTCTTCATCGGTGGTGTCAGCCTGCTGAGGCCAACGTAGCACACAGGCTTGTTGGGGAGAGGTGTCGAACACAATGTCAACATTGAGAGGCTCAACCAACGTCGATTGCCTTAGTTCGTCTGCTTTGAATCAGCTGTGCGCTCGCGCGAACGCGGAAGGCGGTCAGCAGAAACGCGTGCAGCAGCCAGTGATTATTGTTTGAGTATAAAATTGCGAGAGACGTATCAGTACTGTGAAATGTATATACATATATAAATAACAAAGTATATATATATATATATATATACAGAGTTGAGCGAGATGTGTATACAGAGATGAGAGAGACACCGATCGACACACCTAGAAATCTCGTCCTTTCGCTAAAAATAACAAAAAAAAATAGACGACAATGATGTATTCAGTTTGGACTAATTTTACCGGCTCGACAAACCATCCCATTCACGATAATACCGGGCCAATTATCCGTTATATATTCATCTCTCATTCCAATGGGTGTGGTTTACCCGCTGCATGAACGTCTAGTCAAGGAGGCGTTTTTCAACGAAACAATGAAACGTTGGCTGAGAGTCAGCCCGAAAACCTCTCTCTCTCTCTCTCTCTCTCTCTCTCTCTCTAACTCTCTCACAACGAAAAAGGGGGACGGCAGTCAAAAAGCGAGAAACGCTTTTCCTGAATTAGGAAAGAGGAACACGGAAGTTTTGACTGACTAGGAATAATTCCTCCATCGACGGTAGTGACATGGCGAGTGGTAAAATGGCAATTTTTTTTTGTCTTTGGTCTCTGTATCATTTATGGGATTTGATTAAACGTGCGCAGACATCATTGAAACAGTAACGTAAAATAATATTCGCGTGGAACATGTTGTAATCGGGAACTCGGTCCGCGTGGGGGGAGACTTCGCCGGATGGCATTGAGTAATGCTTTATATTGTATCTATTGTTGGCATTTTTATTACGTGTCTTCTCCGATACATTTGGAACAGGATTGGCGGTTAGAACGTGTAAGTGACGATGAAGTGGGTCTTTGCCAAGCAGGCGGAGGGGGGGGGGGGTGAGACATCACCATCGTTTGATTTGGGTTGCTGACCCTAGAGAGTCTGTACATGTGAAAGAAACAAAGAACCATACACTATATATATATATAACCCAAGGATAATACATTTTTCAGGGTGACTACTGACAGCCTTAACCATTTAATTCCGTCCACGGTAGAACTGCTTTCGGCATAAGGCTTCAAAAGCCTTAAAGATCCGTTTAAATGCAAATGTGCTATGGGTCAGGCTCGGTAGCGTAGTGCATTCATGGATGAGTGTAACATGTAGGTGGACGGGTTCCATCGCCCACACACCATAAGGCCAACAACCAAAAAACAGTTGGACAATTCATACACTCGTATAATCGTTCAGTTCAGATCGCATATCATTTCGTGCTTACTATTTGTCTCGACCCCTAAATAGAGCAACATTCGTTTGTACAATTGCACTCGCTTTAATTAGACGACCACATAAAACGCTACTTGTGTTACTGACATTCTACACGGAGTAGCTTGCCTCCGAGTAGATCAAGTAACTAATACAAAAGCGGAACACGAAATCATTAGCAACTGACCAGCACGTATCCGACGTTGACTTACCTTCATCTTGTTCTGAGTTGCTCTTCGAAAAAGTCAGGGTTGGGGAAGACGAGGGCCTGACTACACGTCGATATTTCGGTACTGTCAACCCTCTCATATCTCTCAGTTTGTAGCAAACTAAGAGACAGGTTTATATATACGTACCTTAATTGTCCATTTGCATTCAGGCTTATTTAAATCTAAATTAACGCAATCGACCTATTTATTTTCGCGTTCCTTCGAGGACGTATTAGTCCATTGTGAAGGTACAAGGGTAAAAGTAGACGCGTATAAAATGTGTCTCTCCCGGATGATCTGAAAAACCAATGCTAGCTTCATGCTTACGACGAAATAAGGCGATAACCCAGATACCGGTTATTCGATATTTATCGACAGTACCTGCCATTTTTCTGTGTCATCCTATTGCTGGACTATCAATTCCAATCAAAACGGGAGGGGTAAGAAAAAGACCATTTTCAGTGTGACGATATTGCCGGTCGCCAATTGCTTGTTTTATTCTTTGTGTCTACAAAGAAGATGAACTTATGGATGAAATGACCATTTGAACTTTCGGGTGATTTATATACATACATGCTTGCTAATATGCGTATATACATAACAGACAACGATAATTTGTCAATTAATAACTACTTCCGAGTTTTTATCGGCACCGTATTGCATTGAATCGGGCGAAGAAAGCCTGCCTCTAAATCAATCAGAACTCAATAGCCACCAATATTTATCCATCCCGACCGACGAGTTCTTCATCGGTCCTATAATGTTGTTGTTCTCGGAGGCTAATTATTTCTATTTTGGAAAATTGTCTCTTCACAATTGCGTTACAGTCGGGAATTCGTTACAGCGTTTGCCCAGAGTGGATTGCATTTTACAACGAGAACCAGCGTTCCATTCCACATTTAATGACAATGCTATGTACAATAAGGCACATCCAAGGATTGCTTCCTTGCCAACTTTCACATACGAGATAATGGAAGAGTTTTAAACATGACAGAATGGGATAAATCGACTGAAGACCATTGGCCAGACGAGGAAGTGATCTAATGAATGAATTCACATCTCACAATACATAATAGACGGCGACTAAATGAACAAACCGGTTGTTAATGAATTAATAAATCTAGAACAGCGCTAAATATGGCCTAGTTAGCTATTAGTAACTAATTGTACGATTAACTAGGTGAGCATGTGCATCCATATGTGAGCGTGTGCACGATACGACGCTATTACATGAACGCACCATCTAGATCATCTTCATCAAGGCATATAACACAACATCCATCCCGATCAAGAATGGAAACGTCTATCTTACATTCCCACCTATCGAGGTCAATGTATCTCATATGTTAAGCGACTCTTGTTGTGGATTGACGTGTTTCGCGCTTTTGTGTTTCGGTCAATTCTGTGGCAGACAGCGCTTCGTCATCGGTGTTGCCACTTGCAGAGACCATCACGCTGATACGTTCCTTCGAGTCGCTGATCTGAGATACCTCCATTTTCGTGTGATCGCCAGCCTGGCCAGAATTGTCATCCGAACTTGAATCCGGTTCGCTGTCTTCGGTGTCGGAAGAATCGTCTGAGTCACCGATGACGTTCCGTTCGGACGCTCCAACGACCGCATCCATATCAGTGATCATCTGCAATTGTGAACATGTTGAGTCCTATCTTGTTGAGTTTCAATCTCTATTTGAACTTGGTTATAACGAATTCAATTGTGACGACTGGTGTAATAAGGCATACGCGGTTAGCTGAAAATGCACAAGAAATCTTTACGCGGCCTTTGTCCTGGCAAGCACCACGCCGTGGGACATTAAGGCCAAGGAACGGAAGAAGGCCGGATGGTCGGATCCGACGAGGGATAAGGCAGAGCTCCGAGAGGCCAGTTTTAATGAATGGCAAACCGATGAAACGGGATCAGTGAGAACAAGCCGGGAGCCAACGTTCTGGAAGCCATCCCTGATATCAGGGAATGAACGGAAAGACCTGGTGGCGAGCTAACCTATTGTCTTCTCAGTTCCTTACAGGACATGGAGACTTTAAGGCTTATCTATCACGCTTTAAGGACATCGCCGCCTTCTGCACGCTCGAATACCCTAGGTGAAGTGCGGTGCCTATGCAAGGTTTGCCTTTAACCTCTGTATTAAATTTAAAAAAAAATTAAGAAGCTGATGATAGTTTGTGTTGTGATCGATGCCCAACCGTACTTACCTTAATTTGGTCCTCGGCCGCTAGCATGAGGTTCATCTCAATAGCTGTTCCTTCATAGTTTTCATCAAGTTCGAAACACGCCTCACTTCGAGAAGGATTAAGGTTATCTGTGTTGTCCTCATCACCAGCCACTGCCGACTCAGCTTCGCCTGGCACAATCCGCTGATCCAAACGTTCGTTAGCTTTCTGCATCAGTGGCAGAAAACGTTGCACATCCTGTAACACCGTAAAATACGTATATAGATGAAGCTAAAATGTATCTTCTGCAGCGATTTGCAAGCGACATCGGTGACCCATTAATCTTAGTTTGTCCTGTACAACTTTCCTTACGCTAATACATGCCCACGACCGTACATCTCGTTACGAGGTATACTTTGCCACTAACTAAAGCTGCCGATAGGCTAACACGACACGGATCCCTTCAATACAGCTCGGGGTAGCGGTCTCTTGAGATTATGCTGCAGTTTTGTTAGAAAGGGACAAAAGACAAACGGAGGTGAGTTTCTACCTGAAGAACAGTCGAGTGCATTCGTTCGATGTTGGGTTTAGTTCGGCTGGCCAGCAACCTTTCAAGGTGCTGTTCCTTCGATCGATGCTCCAATGCCAGGAGGTCTTTAGAACCACCAGGTGCCATTTTATCAATCGACAGTCGATGCACCACACGAGAAGGCAACTTCACTGTCCCACTTACTGTGTGTCCTCATTCAATACGAATAATCATCGGATGAATATAAGTGAACGACGGCCGTGAAGACAACAACTCGAATCACTGGAGAAAAGGGAAACTGAACTAGGGACCAGCCGTTCGAGCATGTGCTGTCGAGCTGCGTGGAGACAGAAACCAATGTTTGTAAACAAAACAGAACAGGCCGCCATTGAGGAGGCGCGCTGACGTTTGCCCGCCATACATTCAAACTGTATGGAGATGTGTGTTCAGCGATGTAGATATTGATGTAAAGATTATCTTCGATAATATATCCAACCGCGTGTTGTAGTGGCTTGTAGGCGTTCACGGTATTGGCGTATGGGTTTGCAACAGCTGGGCTTGCTGCGTATGGGCTTGCTAAGTGGTTGTTAATTTGTTTCTGAGCCATTTATCCCGTTTTATTTTTGTCCGAAAAGATGTGGGGTCAGTACGGTAAAGCCATGCGACAGCGATTCCACTTGCGTTTTTAGCACACCTTGGAAATAGAGTTTCTTTATTTTGTTTAAGAGGCTTGTGATTGTAGAATCTGTGTGTATTTGTCGTTGTATTCAATGTAGGATATTGATTGTTATTGAAGCAGTGTTGATCTACAATTGCATCTTTAATACGGTGGAGACGGATTAGAGACAAAAAGATGTCGAAAAGAGATGCGAGCCGCAGTAATATTCAAGTGTCCCGAATAGAAGGGTGGCTTACCCGACTATAGATACCGAATTTCTCGAAGAAATCCTCGCATATGGACATACTCAAATCAATTCAAAATGTTCCAGTTTCCATCGGATGCCAGAGGTTAAGTAATATTACACGAGAGTTTAAAGACGGTCTCCTGAGTAATCCTTGTGCATCGAATGATCTTTAAGTTGTCACGAGAAAGCCCGATAATGACTACCCCTGCCAGGAGTCTAATAAATGTTCCAGGCTGACCCACAGCCTTGAACATTTAACGTCCACGGTACAACTGCGTTCGGCATTGCTTCATAAAACGGACCCCTTGAAAATGCAAATGTGTAACGGTGGAGATCGAACCCGTGCACCTACGTGTCTTATCCTCCGATTGCAAGGCACACATGGATGCACCACCAGGCCACCGGGCTCGACGCTACCACTAGCCTATCCTGACAGTACTCACCGTTCTGCTCTCCAACTCGGAGATCGGAGTCTTTTTTTTCGAGCTGACTTTTACCTGTTCCCATATCTGACAGGCCTCAGCTCTTAACCTTTCAGGTTACCTACTATGAGGACCTGTCGCGGCCACCTTTGCTTATTCTCTTCTTTACTCGTACCTGGTATGAATCTTCAGATAAATAAAGATAATAAGGAATTCCAAATATTCTCCGCGTCTGACAGGGTTAGAACCCAACACACACGTCCCTCCGGTCGGGGGGCATCGGAGTCTACGAGGCATTTAGCAAGGCGTAACATGAGCGAGGTACGATTTCTCGGATGAGGAGTGGCTCATGTGTAAGGTCTCCTTGCTTCTATAGAACGTGGAGCTTGCAGTTGATGGAAGCGGTTGTAGACACCTCTGTCGATATGCTAAGGCATATTCTGTTAACTTGTTGGTGCCGGTACGTTTGACAGCAATGGGCGTTGACACGAATTGTGTCAATTTGCCATTTTTTTTGTCTCTACTGTATTCACATCAAATCATACCCTCAATATATCCTGAATATAGATTGGCAGGGTTTCAGGTCGGGTTCGAATCTTGCCAGGACATCAAGTGTGTATCGTCCTACAGACACATTATCCCAGTAACAAGGCCATCGGGATTAGTACCATAAAGGTCAGATTGAAGAAGAGCTGGGGGCCAACCGCAGGCAAACACCAAGTCTGGTGGTGTTTTTGTGGATGGTGGTATCGCTATCGTAGTTGTTCTTGGGCTCCCCTAAGTGTTCCTAGGTCACGCGTTTCTGGATTACGCTTTGTCGCTGTCCAGCAATCGCTTCCCTATATCTTGATAGGGCGGTGGTCATTTGTCCCCGCGAGGAAACATAGCAAATTTGCTTCGAGTACTTCATTGTCGCTTCGGGATCTCGGATGGTCTAATTGCAGCTATCAGTGTTGTTAAACACAGGATTTTTGTATCCATTTCATCCAAACATGTTTCAACCGACCAGATATGTTGTTTGTGCTATGTTAACGAAAATAACTAATCGAATATAGTCAATTGATGTTTGGGTACCGAATTGCGAAGTCTTAGGTTGCACTGTGCGCGGAAATAGAACCCTTCGTTTACCTTAATCACCGAAGCAGTTTTCATCGATTGCGACAGCCCTGCTTCAACGTTCTACCAGAAGTGTTATACGATTTTTGTAGAATACCTTCTTGTTCAAGACAAAATACACGAAATTATCTCGTTTTGTACCTCACCACTTAAAGGGTTGAATTTTCTTCCATCAAAATAGTTAGTCATTGATCTGAGCAATTGGTAGTCAGAGGGGAGTACGAAAGGGTTCCCAAGAAGTTCTCAGTCTAAGTCATGAATTGTTTTTAATCTGGTCGAACTGTATATAAACAAATCCCTCTCCCTACTGATCTTGCCTGCTGGTGCACTGCGGGCGCACCGTCGAGGAGAAGTACAAAATCCATATTAATTTTCGTACAACCGAAGCAGTTGTCGCTCGAATTCGTTGGATTTCGTCATAGAAAATCCCTATGGAAGCGAAGAGGAGATACCCCCCCCCCCCGAACGAATATTAGGAATGGTTCACGCCACTTCCTATGTCACTTGTCCATGTATTGGTTGTATTTACGAGTAAACATGACGATTTACCGCACAGCGCTCTCGTATTGGGTTGCAGCTAGCATTTCTTACTGTTCGCGGTACCTCTACGGGCGTTCTTATTTCCATCCTTTACTGAAACATGGACACTGTCGGCGGCAACGAACGCGCGCAACACCAGCGGTATCATCGCTTCTTTGTCCGCTTCACTTGTTGGGGCCCCTTATTGCTTGGTCGCCAGTCTTGTAGACAACGGCGCCAAGCAAAGCAAAACCAACAGAGTCGCTTCATGCGTCGAACAAACGCAGCGCGAACATGGCGAGAATCTGACAGTCGGCGCAGAGACGAACGCTGTGGCGTTCAGACGATGCGGATCGAGACCCACCAACTGAAGTTGCCTCGGACAAACGCATCCGGCTGCATGAAACTGCTTCACCTATAGGGAAAGGCATGGACTGCCATCACCGCCGTTCGTACTCTCTCATATTTCGGCTACGTTCACCAAACGTCCCGTTGTTGGCTGCTGAAAGCCGGTGCCTCTCTGGGAGTGGCTCTGCCAACGGGGGAGTAGATGCTACGGCGAAGCGGGGAGAACAAGAACCGTTATGGTAGTGTCGTGCTTTGAGCTCCTCAGACTGGAATCGTGTGACCACAAATTTCCACGTGTGCGATTGCTTCGAATCATATCGTAGTTGAGACTGGCAAACATCGGCAAAGCTGCAAGAAGCTATCTGTCATAAGGATGACTCATGCGTGGTCAAGTAGGCTTTGTCCTATATCGCTGTTAGAACGATGTGTCCAGTGTGCTCGGTACAGCTCATCATCTGGCTGATTCACCGGCAAGGAGTTGTCAACTCGTTGCCAAACCACGATCGGTACAAAATTGGAGCGTACACTTGCGATGTGTTTTCTGTTGCCACGAGCTAAATGACCGAAGTGGGATGAGAACGCAGGAAGATATATCTATTTCGCGCCTCATGCCCGCCATTTCCTCGACGTGAGTCCCCTACAAATTTGTCCCATACCTATTCTATGCGCCAAGTCGAGCCGGCTGCCCCAACTCTGCTATATGCCGATTCCGTGGACTTCTTGTGCTCGCTAACCAGCACAGGTAACTATTGCTACACTGACAGTGTACCACCACCCGCTGTTGTGGAAAGAACCGCAAGTAATCGTCATAAGGGGAGAGAGAGAGAGAAGGCAGTTCGTCTCCTCTGGCATCGAACTCCCTCCTCCTGTAAGGAGGCATCTTGCTCTACACCATAGATCTATAGCGTGTGCTGCTGCTTCTGCGGCGGCTGTGGGCAGCCGGAGTGAGCCTGCTGCTGTCACCCACACAACCGAGAGAGTATAGGAAGTAGCGCCGTGCCAGCTGTACAGGGTTGGCAGCGCACATAGTCGACCCGACCGACCCGGCACGACGCGAACTGCAGAGAAGTGGACCATTGATAGTGGCGCCAGGACGGCGGCGGCGGCGCCACCACGCGAGAGGGAACACTCCATTCGGGGATGGCTGGTCCAACCCCCATGCCTCTTGTCTGTGGGGGTTCGAATTGACAGCCGGGAGCAGTTAGTTGTCCCGGTGCTGCAGTGCAGCCGATTCTGCCCTCCTCCCTCGCCCAGCGACGTTCTCCGCGCACATGGGCCGAGCTGATCAGTGCGGCGCGGTGTAACTCAAAAAGGCACACACTGGGTGGAGTTCCTGCCAGAGTAGATCTCCCTATCGTGGACGGGTGCTAGCGCCGGCTGGGCCGGCTGCGCGTGCTGTTGTGCGTGCATGTATATAGATAGAACGTGGCTACGTATGACGTCGATGTCGCCGTAATCGAGGCTCGTTTGTTGCGAATGTTGCGTGGTCAACTTTTTCGTCTGGCCTCGTTAGGGAATAAGTTTACAGTTTTGAAAGTTCGTGTGCCGCGACATCGGAGCGGAATGTGGTGAAATACAAACAAAACCGGTGACATGAGTATTCAGAGGACCGAATCAATCAGGGATTTCAACGACAGAAGCGAACCCATCGGCGAGCAGTCAACGGTATGCCCTGTGTTGGCAACAGCTGACGACGAGACGCACGGGCCAGACCAACGCATACGTAACGTTGTGATAAAGTCGGCGGTGTCGCACTTGTGAGACGGTCGGCGACGGACAATTGCTGGAACGATTGAAGTGAAGTTCAACTATTTGTTCTACGAAACCATTCACTCGATTATGGGAGACAACGTCACTCAGTATTAACTTGACTTATTCGGCCGTATTATCCAAACTCTATCGGGGCTCGCCAATAGCTAGAAGATAGATCGCGGTATATCTACATGCGCTATAATTCATATTCGAATTTTAACGGTGTCAGAGAGTGGAGCGCAGAACACGATCATCTCTGAGTACAATATCTGCATTGATCTGCCAGATGGTGACCAGTGACGAGGAAGAATACAGGATTAATCAACGAGCTGATGGAGATTATGTGACACCGTTCTGATACTAAAGGATCCAAAATAAGCACCCATCCCTATACTCCGTATGCCAGAGCTCCGTTTAACATATGGCCGCGCCGGCTTCTCGTATGATAGGCTGTCCGGCGGGGGCCTTCCTGGTCCCGCTGGGGGCTCTGGTGATCGCCCTGTCCGGGGGAGCGTGCTGCTGGCCAACTCCTCGTCCTCAGGGACAGCCTCAGCCGCCCGGTGACCTAGTGAGAACACAAATCGGACCACAACCGAATGCCGGCGTAACTACCTTAGGTCGAAGCCAACCACAGCAGCAGCAGCAGCAGAAACAACAACAACAACAGCAGCACATGGATCGACTGGACGTAACCGTAAGTCCGTTATGAACGTTGCTGTGTTTTGTCTTCGCGTTAGGGGACATCATGCGCACAACTTTGAGTACAGCGTCAGCGTAATGTGTGCATAGAGAGACTGGGAAACATAGCAAAATTCATGGTTATTCACCATTCATTGAGTACAGTGTCCCCCATTCGAACGCTGCGTCAAATTCAAACGCGTGAGCATTAGTGGCCCTATTATTCACATCTCTGTCATTTCAATGATGTCGGGAAACAGCGGCGTCTACGAAACGCTCACCATGGTGGAGAGATTTGAGCCTCCCTGCGGCTCGAACTGGCCAAACTGCTAATTGGATAGAACGAAAGCGATCGATGGTGGTTATTGGCAGATACATTTTACGTATATTGCGCTGAGCGGATTGACGCTTAGCTTCCGAAGGTGTCCGAAGCGTAATATTTCCTCTTGCGGTCCCAGAGGACACATACAGACCCGAATAGACGTTGGTCTCGCTCTTGCCACTGTAGAAATGAAGTCACTATTAAGATTGTACGATTTGGCGGAGGAGAACAAATTCTGTACAGTATTTTCTTCTTTTATATCTATTATAATAACTATATGGTCACAATGACTGACTTCGGCCGCAAGCGTCATCCCAAGTGGATGCCACCCGGGTCTGCTGTTGGTCGATGTGTTGTGCCTGGGACGTCTGGGTCACGGCGGTGATAATAATCGACGTTGTCAAACTGTCACAAAACAAAGAATAGATTAAAGGTTTCGTCCCAATATCCTGCTGTTAATTAGATACTTCGACGCCCGACACCCTGTCCCCACCACCACCTCTAATTATTGTATATATTAAATATACAATAGCTCTCTGTATCCTTTCCTTTGTTGAGAGTCGTTTGCGGAAATTCTCGTTCGAGTTTCATTTTTCCACGTTTTGGTCGGAACGTGCGCGAACGGCGCGTGTCCGAAAAACGCGACCTGCTGAGCGGATGCTGTCGCTGCTGCAACTGCTTCCGCCGCGAATGCCCAGTCATCTTTTACAGTCAATCTCGTTCGTGGATCTCGCGCCACTCAGTGAACAGAGTTCCTCGAATGTTCCTCCCCCTTGTATCTGACGTCCGAGACCGTTTGCAAGCGAATCTTCGGTGGAGCGAGATCGTTGTCGTAGAAAATAAATGACGGTGGCAATATCCTTTTTTTTTTCGATAGAAGGCTACGTCAGTTTTTTTCGCTTGTCGCCTTGGTAGGCGCTTTCTTCCGAGGGCGTTCCTATTAATGATGATGAAATTCATTCGCAGTGCTGCGATTGTTGAAGACGCTCAACAAAGGACATTAAGGCAATCACATTAGTGCCAAAATACATTTCATAGCTAGCTATTATGCTACATGAGAATATGCTGTGAGGCAGCATATTAAGTTCGCTATACAAAATGCGCTGGTAAACGTTTGAATGCAATTTGTTTGGTGATTTACTTGGGGGTGGCACGGAACCGTGAATCGCCTGAGTACCACAGCCTCATACGATGGAAGGACAACTGACGATTCCTTTAGGACAGTCAAGTTTGGATGGGCAATACAGTCCTAAACAGGTACTCGTCAATCGTCGCTTTGCAGCCACTTTTGCTGTGGCTGAAATCTAGTATGCAGTCTTCTATTATAGGTACTACCTCTCACCTAAGAAGCTCTCATAAATCAATTTCGGATCCGACTCGGGTACAGGGCAGTGGTCAGAACATCAACGAACGCTTTATCGTAGGGATCGATTGCTATGTTTATTCTATTACATAGAACAGGCTTAATGACTCAGTGAAGTCAATTGCACTTTTGAGGGCCCTAATTTGAAGAGCACTAACGGGACAAGCATAACATTATTTGGTTGAGGGCTGCTAGTGTCATCCGACTTTGGCTCGAATACCTCTGGGAGAAAATGCGCCAAATTGACCTCTCATTGACCAAACAAAGCGATCGTCATTGTCTACTATATGGCAGTTTTCTGTTAATGAAACTATGCTGTTTATATATATATATAGCAATTTAATACACGTCTATGCACAGGTCAAGGAATCGGATTGCACTGATCTATAGTATTTATTAATAAATACGCAGGGATACGTCATTACGAAGCAAACGATGCAGAACCTAAGTGGAACGGACATATCGAAGTATTTCGCTGAATTGAAGGCCAGCATTAATATTCTACCCGGTCAACGCTGTGCCGCTAAGATTAGCACTCACCATTCAAGTGTCCATGTGTTCTACATAACTGACCTATAACGTTGGGCCTTTGAATTCGGCACGTTGATCGAGTGAGATGCATGACTTATCTTGCAGCATCGCGTGGAGCGATTGGTTAGTACCGTTACCCGATGTGTGTCGTCCCATTCAACGGCGTTGCGTCCAACGGCCGGGGCACCCCGGTTGACGATGTGTCGATTTCAATGGCACCTCATGCGAGCCTTGCTGCGAGCCCTTCTCCCTTCGTCACAATCTATTCAGCGGGTGCACAGCTGTCTGTTCGCACAGGAGCAGTCCGTGCATACGTGTATCATACATAACGTGGCACGTGATCTCGCTGTGTGGTGGCTGGTGGAATCGGATCGCGCGGATCCGATGCGAATCCAGATCAGTGAGACCTGCTTCATACGATCGGAACGGTTGCGCGAAACAGCTATTGGCCGCTTTTGACTAAGTGACAATACGAACAGTTCTGTAGGGGTTATCACGCCAGATAATCGGCCAGTGAATATATCCCATGTTGATTGGTGGAACTGGTGAGCAAATGATGTATCGTGTTTCTGACGGGATCACGGTATCACATGGAGTATATATAGTTAACCTGTACTACACTTTGATCTTAGCTAAAAGGCCGAGAAACCTGTACTATAGCATTAGGAACTATGCAGACGTAATTTGCATTGTCTCGTCGACAGTGCGATGACGAGACACCCTTGCAGAGATGGGCGGGCCAATCCAACTTTATTTGCAGCATACTATGATCGCGAGCGGTGTTTCACAATCTCGGACATAACTAGCGACAACGTGACGAGTCGAGGCGGAACCGTGTGCACCTATGATTATACGATATATTATATAATAACAGCATAAACGAATAATAACCACAGGATTAATACAGCCAGCCTTGTCAAAGAGCTACTCAACGTGAGTTATTCAATGAGGAATTAATAGAAAAAGATATGCACGGTAAAAATCAAATAAGCGATATCCACAACAGTTACATTATATATCGATGTTCGGACGGGTATCACGGTCGGAGCTGGATAAAGCAGAGCATCTTCCTATGTCGGGACCTTCGACTATTTAGACGTCCATTTCGTTCACGATAACATCGAACAAAAATGTGGCCTCTGTAGTCCCAGAAGGAGATGCAGTTAGCGAACATCAGATCTAATCAACAAGGTGTTTCTCATTACCGGCGTGGCTGGACGGTACCAACGAAATGGTCGCTGATAGTGACGATAAACGTTTTTCCGGAGTTTAGGAGTTTAACCATATTATTATATCAGATAGTGCTACGTGTATATATATATATATATATATTATAGATACTAGCACCCCTGATATAATACTGTTTCGATTCCCTATGCATTGCTCATTAGTGGCAGCACTCATTAGATATAGCTGGACGACAGGCATCTACTTATTTCATTGCTTGGAAACGTCATCCAGATCGTGTTAGCATCACAAGCATCTCACGCTTGAGACGTTTGCATCACTCTTTTAGGCGTTTTAATAATTGACTTCCAACGTAAACACCCCGACAAGAATGAGAAAACAAAATTGCACAATTCCTCTTCCCTGCTAAATTCGATCACAGTTGAATCTGTGCGATCGCAGATCAAGTATAGCACTTCATCTAAGCCCTCATCTGAGCCTTCATCTGAGCCGACACAAGCGATATCGAGATTCCCATGGGAGTCTAACTTTTCGAACTCTGAAAGGCGCTTACATTAATTCCACAAAAGTTCGTAATACCGCGGAATACTAATAGCTGATCAGTGTCGTCAATTCGTTTAGCCACTCGTCATACAAAGTACCCTGAGAGATATTGTCATTATTCCCTAAGAAATACACACAGGGATCGGCTATGCCGGATTACAAGGTATAAACGAGTCGTCATGAGCAAGTTTTACCACTCCAAGTGGGAGTCTATTTTATCTATGCGTGTCGAATGCCTTCAAATGAACAATGTCAAATCGTGAAATTAAGATCAAATACACTCGCATTCAAGCCCAATTAGCGCTAATTATGAATGACGTTTAGAATATGAATTGTTTGAAATATTCGTCCGTATACGCTCGTTGTGCTTGTTCTGATTGTGGCGCAGCAGCCTCGAGTGCGTAACACAGACAAGCTTGGCTCTTGTCTATCCAATGACAGATGAGGGCTCAGATGAAGTGCTCAGATGATGGCTTAGATGAAGTGCTATACTTGATCTGCGATCACACAGATTCAACTGTGATCGAATTTAGCAGGGAAGAGGAATTGTGCAATTTTGTTTTCTCATTCTTGTCGGGGTGTTTACGTTGAAAGTCAATTATTAGAACGCCTAAAAGAGTGATGCAAACGTATTAAGCGTGAGATGCTTGTGATGCTAACACGATCTGGATGACGTTTCCAAGCCATGAAATAAGTAGATGCCTGTCGTCCAGCTATATCGAATGAGTACTGCCAATCGGAATCGAAGTAGTTAAGAGAAATTATCTCAGTCACATCCTTCTTTTTGACATTATGAAGACTGACAGTTTGATGTCTGACAAATAGCCTACGAAAACTCGTCGATACAAAACAAAAACCACAGTAGTAACAATGCGCCACATGATGTGTTCGGTGTGAATTTGTTCAATTGAGCTGTGTTAATTTTCTAGCTCAAATCGGTTAGGAATCCATGTGTTCTAAATTCGCGAATTCTTACAGCTCGAGCCAGTGTCACTACAGGGCGTTTCGATGCAAAGCCTGATGAGTCACACGACATTCGGTCTGGGCAGTTCCGGCAGAAAATCAAAGGGCGCGTGAGTCATGAAGTGTCTGCAAACGCGGGCGCATATATATATATGTTCATCCAACATCTGGTAACTTTTTTTTCTTTCTCGCGATGAGCTTCCAACACACGGATGCTTAGACAATGGCTCCGACTTGACGAACAGCTAGCAGAGATAGGGACACATAGAAAAAATGCCGAATGTCAAAACTATGATTCCAAAGAGCCATCTTAAATCTACATCGAAGAGTGCGATGCGATGAGATCCAGAATGGCCGCTAATGATTTATAAATGTTCACTGAGCTTGGAACAGTTGCAGTTCATGTCGGTGAAATATCCTCGAAGTACTTATCTGACTGTACTTAGCTGAGATTTCGTGTATGGAATAGGACCGGGGTGGGTGGAGGTTTCGTGGGCAATACCTCCCTCACGCTATGCACTTGTACTATATAAGATATTGTACACGTATAGAATTGCTCACCTGAATGGCAAGATATAGTTTTCAGTCGGTTAATAATGTATATATAAAATTGTCGGCCGTAATTGTCAAAGCTGACTTTGAACACCTCTGGCATATGGATTTGCTTGCTTAATTATGTCTGTCACATGGGAAAGAAATAATCCAAGTTGAAGAATCGAATATTTGTACAGACAAATTGTACAAATTTGTACACTCCGACATTTCTTAACCATTATAATGGGAAACATCGGGAAATTAACATCCAATAACAGCAATCAACAACGATTTTGTCTGCTACAGATCGCATCTTTCCCCCCCCAGATCATCAAAGTTTGAATGATCAAGAGTACGACAAAACATATTTCCACCCCTAATATATACTTATATATAATATTATTACTATTATTATTAGAAGTATTAGTGTCACTCTAATTTAGATTAAGTTACTATCGGCTATATTTGTTCCACCAGTGTCTTCGTCTACATTCTATACAAATATCTATATTCTAAGCACTTTGTAGTCCAAGTTAGACATAGGTCTCCTTATTTCCATTGTCAAAATTCGGCGTCATGTAACCTGCAGCGAATAATGCCAACTATAACCTATGCATGATACATGCGAGCGAGCTTATCAGAAAAATGGTTTCTACGAGAACATAGCAAAGCCTAGTATTTGTGCTATGCAAATACAACAATGCATTAGTTAGTTAGACTTTACCGTGCGTAGGCTAGACGAACTGACAGACAAAGAGACGGTAGATTGTTGTTACATATGTCTATAGATGCCGCTGCTGGAGTATTGATAGATTTACCGTTATCGTTAGGTCAGGTGACGCGTGCCCATGATATTGTCTCTGTCAGATGACTCGGCCCTGGTGGTGGTGGGAGTTCTGTTGAAGAGGCCTATCGATATCAGCCAACATTCGAAGCGTAGTCGCTGCTAGTTTGGATTTATGATTGGGTCATTGTGATTTCAAATTAGCTGATTCTGTTATGCCGCTTCGTGAATAGATACTTACCTAATGATGCCAATAGTGAGTGATATAACGAGAATATGAGGGGCTTGTCACATAGTTCATAACATTTGCGAAATGTCACTAATTCTAACAGTTCCACAATGTTTTATTCTTTTTACAGCTAAGTGAACTGTTAGAGATTCGCGCTGGATAGCTTTGACTTCGAGATAGTGTTTCTTGGAATGACCGTGAAATCGAAGCAACGTCGACGTTTGAGTCAGCCTAATTAGCGAGCTTGTGTATATCTGGGGACAAATTCAGCATGGAGTAATTAGTGGAACCCGACACGTTGACACTAACACATCGATTAGATCGGCTTGAATTGAGTATTGATCTTGGTCGAGTGATTGAAATTCGTCTAACATTTCTATTCGGAGCATAACCGGCTCTCTACGCAACATAGCTGCTACAGCAATCTCACATCATATGTACATGCATATTTGTTATATTGATCACATAGAATCGCATTTCCTAAATGATTTCCTTTTCACGGCTGTGAAGTCGGTGACGCCCGCTTATGGACATGTGAATAGAAAACCGGCCAGGTATTCATCCCGGGGAGGTTGGCATTGTTCGGGCAATTTATTGCAGTGAGAGTCGTAGGCACAATGCACCGGATGTTATATCGTGGTACGTATTTTCGTGGTAGGCTATTGGGGTCACAACAGTGGACCAGTAAGCAACTATCGGTATCGACTAAGCAAGTGGAGCGACGGCGATTCAAACTCGACGACGAGAAAAAAAATCAGGTCATTCGGTAAGGCGATCCATGCGATCGAGGGGTGAACGTACCGGGCCAGGCTATCCGAACGCCTGCTGACCTTTGTCAGGGCGAAAACTCTATCCATGGGACGCGGGGAGGGAGACGAACGAATAACATCTGAGAATCAGCCGAAATGATCGCGGTGTACCTGCAGTCATAGTGTCTACTGCTATTTTAAGCGCGGAGAAGACCGAACGGAGATTTTTGACTATGTAACATGTACTAATGAAGTATCCCGGGTTTTTTCGTGAAAACATGAGCCTCCCCATTACTGTGGCAACTATGCTTGTGGTGGGTGCTGCCATTAAAATAGAATAACTATATGATGCGCGATGAGAAGTTTTTGTTTAACTAAACGCTCTCTCTATGTACGACGCTGACCCTAAACTGTCGTCGCTTTCTCGTAGGACTCGGCACCGCTTCGTTGCAGCACAGAAAAAGTTGTAGGGTTTCAGGCAGGGAGTACGGATTATTATTATTATCATCGTCATCAATCGAGCTTTCTATTTTTTTCTATTTTAGGTCCTCTCCGGCCTTCTTCGGTAGGCCAGTCACGCTGAACACAGGTCTGGGCTTTCCCCAACTTGCATTTTGTCAGGGCAAGGTTGACCCAGCAAATGCCGATTTGATCTTGTGGGTTGACTTCTCGGTCGTTAGTAACACAGTGACAAAGGTCCACTGAGGCAGTTCCACTCAAAGGCAGCTGCCACTGTTAACACTTTCACGATCTTGCACAGTTGTTGGGTTCGGTTCAAGCAGCGTTGTTTGGACTTCGACCTCCTCCAGGGCTCCCTTGATCTAACGCAGCCGATCGCCGGCCGAGGCCAAGAAACCACCACCAAAAAGTTTCAGGACGGTTCGTTAGGGCCGACCCGTGTCTACAGGTGGAAGAAAAAAAATGAAGGAAGTGACAGCGCCCGCGACGGCGGGGCCTGTCTACCTGTGTAACTCGTCGGCTCGTCTGGCTCAGCGGCTGTGGCCTGCACTGGGCGGGGTGTCTAATTCTTTCAGACCGTCCGAACTCTGTCAGGAAAATAGATCTATTTCCAGAACTCATTCGAGCAGACCCTCAAGCGCAAGCAGTAGCACAGACAGAAATAAATATATACATATATATATATATTTAGTCGTTTGGCATCGTCCGAAAGAGAAAGAGAGAGAGAGGAAATTTGTCGTCATCGCCGTTGTCATCCTCCGGACGAACGCGCATCAACAGTATATTCATATGCAGTGTATATACACACACACATATGTGTGTGTGTGTGTGTTTGTGTGTGGTTCTACAACTGCTATTACTGTTGCTGCTGTTATACAACAGCTGCACTATGGAGAACACAACATGTTTTTGTCGGCTCAGCATAGATGACGCTCACTAAGTAGAGAGCGAGAGAGAGAGAGAGAGACAGGCAGTGCGGGAGGAGACAAAGAGATATGTCTAAGATAACGGCGCAATAAAAGGCCACATCTTGTCTTGTCCGGCTGATGCGTTCGCGTCACGCATGAAATGGCCGTTGAAGGGGAAGCTCCCCTTCTTGAAGAAAAGGTCCTAAACACCCAGATACAAACACACAGTCACGAACGACGCGGACACAGTTCGTTGGGCCAGCTATTTCAGTCTGTTTGGTCTCATGTGAAATGCAGACGAGCTGATGGTGCCATGAATGAATGTCCTGTATGAGTGATCGCCGACTATAGGAGGATAAGATATATATATATATATACATTGTATAATAATGGTACTGGTAGCAGATGATGATGTATGTATGTTGTTCGTTTAGGTGGCGTCGAAAATTCACGGGATGTTTGAACATCCTTGTCGCGGCAGCTGCTGCTATCTCCGAAGCTGGCGGGGTAGCATCTCGGTAGATAGATGAGTGAAGGTCCACTTCATGGTCGATGGCGGGGACCGTCTTGTACTTCTAGACAGGAAGGACGTATGGCTTGGGTTCGAATCCTGCGAGACGCGCGGAACCTTCGGATTTCTTTCTCTTCTCCCTTGATCCGCAGATTCTTGCCAGATACGAAAAGGTTAAACAAAAACAGGTAAACGTGGCCCCAACGTTATTACTATGTCGTCATAGTTAATCGAGCCGATGTCGTAATACGACCTGTCATATAACAGAGGGGATCAGCTTGAAGTCACTTCAACGAATGTTAAGTAGATGAATGAATGGATGCATCAACTCCACAGCAGTAGAAGGCTGATAATCGTATGGGGTAGAGCGGATGAGCCATAAATCTCATTCACAGAAGAGAGAGACTTGTCTTTATTGCAGACTCGGCTGGTCTGTGTAAATCATTCGAAATAGACACAGTGGGTAACCACGTATATATATATATATATATATATATACATATATAGCGTATTTCGTTGTTATGTAGTGTACTTCTTCAGCACACTCTAGACGCTGACTATACTGACGCGTTGAAGGTTACATCTATCAGCGCATGTGATTCGTGTATCTATACCACACACATATATATATATATATATATATATATTAATGGATGTGGTAAACGATTCTCATACCACTCGGGTTCAAATGGTCTGCAATGGAGGAAAATTTCCGATTCATTTTTCCGATCAATTTCGAACACGTTGTAATAGAGTTCACCACATGACTCACTTGTAAACTCTATTGAACGATTGTTAGATACAGACGTCGTGTCATTTAGACTAACTAGATATCGTAGCCCTACCCAGCTTGCATATATATTGTATTTAAATTTAATTCTATTTAAATACAATACAACTTTGTGGACCAAAAGGGTTGGTACACCACGTTCAATG
This sequence comes from Stratiolaelaps scimitus, assembly GCA_019614645.1. Classification (NCBI taxonomy): domain Eukaryota; kingdom Metazoa; phylum Arthropoda; class Arachnida; order Mesostigmata; family Laelapidae; genus Stratiolaelaps; species Stratiolaelaps scimitus. The sequence continues at coordinate 1,552,700 of JABWDB010000046.1, forward strand.
TATCATAATTAATTACGTAATTCGTCACGAAGTGATGTTATCATTGCTAACATTATGATTGTAGAAGCAGTTCAGCCTAGCCGATCAGAAGTATAATCAGTCCTCCGGATCAAACGTGCGACCCTCCGAGAGGCGATATTGTTCATTTTCTCTCAGTGCAAATAACACCACGGCCACAGTATGGACTGCAACGCCACGTTGTGGGCGATTTGCCGGTTGTCAATCATGGTGTTGCTGGTAAAACCATTCAGATTGAATCTCTTGTACATTTGGGATGTTGGCGGGATCATGCATTATGTTTTAGTTAAAGATGGAAGCTTAATACCCCCTCCCCCCCTGGGATATCCCATTCTCGGTGTTTGAACTCTGTCGGGCTCGCCGAGATGATTTTTTAGGCTTGATCTTCAGCCGTTGGAAAGAGAAAATGCACGTGGTTATGACGAAGCTCTTATAAGGGAAAATATCGAGATCGGCTTTGTTGACGGTGATCATATCTTCAGACCGAGTGCATGAAGAGATGTGCGCGGCAAGGAAAGCGAAGTCGAGATAAGGTGCGACGATTTCGTCAAGCTCGTCTCATGGACACTGGTGAATTACACCACCGTTAATTCAGCCTTCGTGGTCAGGTTAAGTTGAACGCAAAATAGCAAGGTGGGCATGTCGTTTCGACGGCGCCACGCATTACCTCCACACTTACAATGTCAATAACAGAGCTTGCAGTAGAAGTCTATTTTCATTAGACCGAATCGCTGTTTGTCATTATACCAGTGAGCATGCAAAGAGGGACGTCACCGCTGTTCTGGGTACCCGCCGTGGCTCGGGCAGGTGGTAGCGGGGCAAGTGGGTCCTTTAGAAAATGACCCTTCTGTTAACCATATGAACTATGACATCAATATTCACCGTTGGTTACATTGTGTATTGCATGTGATGGGATCTGAATGCTGTTGCGGGCCAACGTGGACATATCGCATAGATAGATCGCTCCTCATCAGCGGCCTAATATGATCATAATTGTAGTCATTCAACACGATCACATTTTGTTGTTTATTCACCCCATGGGGTGATTTATCGCCGAACGGGGCAATTTTTCTGTGGGCAATTTCAATATGCCATACCCGTGGCGCCATCCATCTCCAGAATCTGCCGGCTTTTTAGGAGACATAAAACAACCACAGCTGTGTCGTTCGCAAGATCAGCCTTTTCAGCTACTGTCGATGACAGTGAGTGCAGCGCGGAAACGGTGTCGTTGATGATTTGAGAGCGCCGTACGCGATGATAGCCATTGAATTTCGATGTAATTTATTGTTCTAGCAAACGACGCACAACGAATCAAAGTGGTCTTCATTATATAGGAGAAAATGTTCTTCTTCAAACGCGCGGGCACCACCAGGGACTTTGCCATCTCCATTGAGAGTGGGCCGATCCAGTGCAACGGGGGTTGACGTGGATGACAAAACGCCTCTACCTGCTAAAACCACCATCCTCCCCTGAGAGTCCATCCCTCCTATAAATCAGCACGCTTGGCATTAGTTCGATCTCCAGGGAAGATGTGTACTGCTCCTGCTAGCGTTATGTAGTCGGGTGCCTTAGTCTCCTAAGACAACTTTGGCTTCCGTGTCGGGCCCCTCTCCGGGTACGCTCGGTCACCTAATCCCCGGCTCATGATAGCGGGAATTGAAGTGACGAATACTCGCTAGGTGTTCATCGGTACTCTATGGAAGTCACAGTGCCCATATAGGACACCCTTTTTGGAACAGGCTATATGTAATGTACTATGCAGCAGCAGCAGCAGTAATACTACGCATTTTCCAGAGTAGAGACAGGAAGGGATCGTCTGAACGGTGACGATAACGTGAAAACCTCGGAGAAGAGGGATCCCTAAGACAGGCGGCAGTCGAAACCGCCCTTCGCTCATCGTTTAATTGTTCTATTGGCGGGGGATAGCTCTAATATCTGATGTCTCCTTTGTCACTCATCACGATCATTTGCAAAGAGCAGCTAACAAGGTAAATTCGATGGCCGACTGTTGTCAACGGTCTGAGCATTGCGTTCTGATTCATTATCCTGCGAAGGTACTGAGACAAAATCAGCTTAATGCTCTTGGGTGTTGGTGTGTGTGGGGGCGTGTGTAGGCGTCTCTTTTTCAGGGATGTTTAACACTCAACTTGAAAATTAACTTAAAAGGTAACTTTTACAATTTCGATAATCGTCTCCAGAAAGCGACTACTATGCTCGCTTTGCAAACACAACCTGTGTGTTTCTAACAGAGAAATGGCTTGAACGGACAGTGTTTCGGGCTGGTGGCAACGATTCGACGTTAACGAACACAATGACTGATGAACAGGAACAGTTAAAAAAAAGTGCTCTATCTCGCTGCGGATTGACTATAGAACGCCGAATGGCGGAGTTACATTATGAAACGGCTGCTTAGCTTTCGTTCGAGTTCGTTTTTGCCTCATGGTAACATGTCAACATTATCTAATATATATTTTGTTGCTCGCATCGGAATATATCTAATCCTCGGTGTTTCAACGAGAGCGCGCTCGCATCAGCCCTCAAGGCGGCTCGTTGTCAACGAATAAACAAAGCGCCTGAACGCTTCAAAACCTGATATATTTAGGCGTTTCATTTGCTGCCGCAGGGCCCCCAGGTCTTATCGCCTCTCTTGCTTTCCCATTAGGTATCTATCAGCACTTATTATTATTGGAAGGGCTGCACCCCGATGTGAAAATCTCTCGCCCAATCCTCACGCCAGCCGCCGGTAGCAGTTGAACCTCTGTGGTCTGGGCCATATCCCACCATCGGTCTATCTATCCAAAGTATATTTATTTAGATCTAGCGAATAAGAAACACCATAACGTGAGTGACCGAATCTCGGATCCAGATTGAGGCCTCTTCTTATAGCTATTGTTCAGCGCTCGATTGAGAGAATACGGACTTTCGGGATGGCGTTACCGCAATGACCATGTTGTTTATGGTTGCTATACGACTTTGCTTCGGCTAATTACAGCGTTGTCGTGTTGCAAAATATAGTTTGCCAGATTAGTTCAGGTCGGACGTAGATGACGTAAATGGCTGATTAATTATCACTCTACAGGCAGAATAGTATTGCGTGAGATTGTCAACATATATATATATATATATATGCGCCGCAAATGGGATTAACCCATTATACACATTTTTGGAACCCTCCCCGTGTCTCTAGAGTCTGGCTGAATGTTTCAGCGAAATTCGCAGACTATCACATTAAAATGTGAGTCATAGACGCTCCTTCCGTGCAGAAAAAAAACAACAAAATCCACAACCAAATCCAGCCTCGCCCATACGACCGGAGACCATAAAACTTCTTAGGTCCTTTCGAAGCAGTTCGAGCCTACGGAGAAATCCAATAAACACCAATATTACTTCCTCATATAAAACAAACAAAAACCGGTGGTGTACCAAACCACCACCGTCACTTGCACAGAGTCAAGCTACAATCAAACGCTTCTGTTGCACAGCAACGGCAATCAGCACCACTTGGAGCAACTGACCGTGTCACCATGTGCAGAATCGGTTAAGGCGATCGTGCATCGGGCAGATATTCGTCAACCACAACAATTCGAACGGTGAACGCACCACCAGTAGCAGCAGCAGCAGTACATTTGTTTACGAGATTATTTTTCTTTAGTACAAAGACAACCAAGCAATGATATGGATATATCACGTGCTGAATTCGATTAGTTGATATCCTTCCGAAGATGGACGTACAACACCCGTGTGTGAATGGTCACTTACTGATGCGCATTTCATTCTTGTGTCCCAAGTTACTGTCGCGACAGTGAACGCGACCATTTCATCGGCTATTCTCTCAATGTCTACTTGTACACCCAGTGTGAGTATAATGGTAAATGCTCTGTTCGCAATCGCGCGGACTGACCCACATATGTCAATTCGGGGTTGATCGACGCGAACTGTAGCGTTTACGAGAACGGAAACGACACAATAGCCGATGCCTGCCTCGGAACGGCTCGGGGTATCTGGGTGTGTGCGGGTCTGGCTGGCTGTTTGTTGAATGCTTGTGTGTTCGAACATTTTCACACTGCACTGCTCAATGATTGGTTTTGTTTTCATGCTGTTGTATTTAACTCAAACGTTCGGGCTGTTTGATAACGCGCTTGAGAAAGTGGTGTAGTCACCTTTGGTAGGCGACGGCCTCGAGCGACAGGGAAGAAAATCCCTCGAAAGGAAAACAAAAAAATATATATAGAGTTCACTCGGATCGGGTGATCGACCCCATAAATATTAGCTCTCATTTAAGGGGTTACTACTCTGCCGGAGAAAGCTAATTGACAGCTGGTAACATGCGAGCGGAAACGCCGCGAAGAACATGTAAACATCCATTCGTAGGCATGGATCGAATCGACTTAATCCTGTTTCCAGGCAATGGATTGTTGATGATTGAGCTAATTGAAGCAGCTGGCACGAGACATCTAAATTGTATTCACAATTCTCCCTATAAGCATTTCCATTCGATATCCATTCACGTTATGCGCTGATGTCGCCATCCGTATCAATTTTGTGTTACAGCGAACAACGTCACAGTAGCGCAGCAAGCTTCCTTGGTTCGAAAGTTCTTTTATGCATAAGATAGATTCGTTTCTCTGTGAACACGTGAATGACCCCTCTGATAATGTTGGTGCATATTGGAACTTCCGGCCTTTTACTGTACTGATTGCAGTGGGTTCAGCTTAGATAAGGTTGTACTAACGTCCACTGGACGTCGGCAACTTTTAAAGACGCGTTTGTATTTCCACGAGCGAGGCTGGAAAATAGCTTGATGCATTCGCAGTTTCCGCTTCCAAGCGGCCACGACAATATAAGTGATTGCTGCATGATTGTCATACTGACCCGACGCACGGGCTACTCTATGTGAGAGAGAGAGAGAGAGAGGAAAAAAACAACAATATCGACAATGGGTTTCCGCCGTGCGGTCTCAACCGGTAGCAGCGGGAGACTTGCGAGTTATTTTTGGTGGCAAAGTGTCTCTAAAAACAACGGTGCAGGAACAATGCCACGATGAGATTTATTGCTGCTGTGGCCGCTATACCGAGCGTCCCCTCGTTTAGAGCTATCGCTCAGGGCACACGCATGTCCAGGTTGGGCTGGGCTGTGCCCAGCTGCCTGGCTACCTATTTGTAGACGCATCCCCCAAGGGTAAATGCTGGTTAACGTGTCACCTAGCACGGGATAGCTCATATACCGGACTCCGACACAGACAGGTGAGCGTCTATATATTAGCATCGTTACCCGTCTGAATGTATGCCACTTGAGAGTTCAGCACGCACATGTTTTGAAAAAATCGAAGATAATCATTAAGCTCCCGATGCAGGGACCAGGCTATTAGATATATCGGTGAGGTCACCTGTTCCGAATACTAGCTGAAAGCTTGCTTCCCGCGAGTTCATTATGTGCTTATTTGTACAAGTCGGCCGGTTCATTATTTATACACGAAAATATGTAGTTCCATACCCGGACTCCTACACTGGTGGGTGCTTAATTTTGATTTGCGCGCACAGAGCATCTTATCTAGACTTGCTAATAAGTGACGCGATTGTATTCCAAGGGCTTGTATTGTTTGGATTCATTTCACTGTACTGTGAAGTTGTGAAGTATCGATCTGATAACCGCTATATGGGTTTAATAGCAAGATTACCTTTGTCCTTCACGCTTGATTCACAATTAGTAGAGTTGTATTTGTTTTTGTAACGTAAACAAGCTCCGCGTCACGAAATCGCCGCTTTGTACACCCAAGTCCAAAATACTTATAGACCACTATAGCTGGAGTGGAGCGCTCACTGTTGGAAGTGAAACTGGCGAACGTTTGGTTTCGAGGACAGCTTATCCAACATCGCAATGAGTTTTATCAAAATGAGATGTTTCCCCACCGATCCCGTCCAATCTTGCAGAGACAGGCCACTCTACCGGCATTATTACATAGGTACTAGATCGAGCAGGCTAGGGACGAGACCCCGGAAGCTGCTCTACGCATCGTACGTCGGCTAACCATAGGCGCATCGAGGCTCGGGACCTTTGGATCGACGTTCCCGCAAAGCTTAGCTGAGACACGGTTTAAAGCGGATCGTTCGCTTGCTTGAACACCGTGAAACAGGTGGACGTGTCCACCCTGCTTCGGTGACCTGGGGCGAATGAGCGGGGCTGATGGCGGAACTAGGTGAAGGCCTCACCTCCCTTCGCATATACCTTACCTCTGACCCCACCAGTTCCTGATCGGAGTTACGTTAACTGTATGAAGCGCATAGCGCAGCCTCCAGCATAAAGTGCTGACGCCGTGACATACATCTCTCGTTGATGGTCCAGCACAGTTACGTTCCGCACACTATGCCAAACACGAGTGGCCGGGTCGGATAGGAATCGTATAGAGAGAGAGAGAGAGAGAGAGACTGAAGCAGGATGGCAACGGCAGCCGGTGGGCGTCTGGCTCGTGGGTCGTCGGGATGCGGATTGGAATACCGAGTGACCAGGTCCACATTTTTGCCAGCGTTGTGCCATGGACGACATCTCCACTTCGTTCGAAGCCGAGCTCATCGCTCGCCGCAGTGGTAAACACGTGATACCCTCGTAGAAGCTGACCTTCTAACTGCTCCGTTGTTGTCGTTGCCACCGCCGCCACTCTTCATATGCGTAGACATATATATATATATATATATATATATATATGTGTGTACGTCGGGGGTCGAGCACATCACAAGGCGCAAAATGAGAGAATAAAAACGAACGCATATATATATATATACATTACAGGCAGACAGATAGCTGTTGTGGCCTCCACGGTAGCTGACCGTGTCGACCGACCATGTATCTATATATATATATATGTGTGTGTCTGCGTGCGAATGAATGTCACTCGCTGAATGCGATTGAATCATTTGACTAATAAGAGCTTACTTATGGAAACGGATTTATGTCTTTTCTGAAAGCTGTGTCTTAGTTGAGTGTATCTAGCCGCAGCCTGTAACATATAATACAATAGCAGTATATATATATATATATTACAATAAAAACAATAAATTGTATAAAATATTACAATATTAACATGTAATCATTATATCACGTACAGCTCTCTAAGTGAAATTATTTGAATAATTAAATCCTGGATATAAACAGTATTAACAATATCGCCGGATAACGGCTCACTAATTAGTTAAGCAAAATGTAAATACACAATAATAATCACAACAATGAGACGATAATTAAAACGCGCGTCGGCATACTTCTCTCTGAGACAGCATGACAACAACTCGTTTTGCTTAGCATTTTATAACCACGTAGATTATGGTAATGGTTGACGCCATATTGACTTATTAGAGGAGTTGTAATTTTTACAATGCTTAGAGTAATTTTATCTGAAAGTTGTATGCCCTATCCACATTTCTGCTATGGTTGTCCGATCATTTGATTGATTGAAAGCGTCCACCGATCCCGGCCGCCATGGTGATTTGCAGTTGCCAACGCGGTTCATTTGTGGTTAAAATTGTCATTACGCCAACAATTCTATGAAAAGAAGGGCAACAATTATGCCTCACCTTAGTGGACACTGGCTGATACGTCGAGCTGGAAAATATGATTACAGGTACAACCATGGGTATCCGTGGACGTTAAATGTTGGCTGTGGGTCAGCACGGAAAATGTATTTATTATTATTGTTATTATTATTATTATGGGTGCATACGTACACCCAAAATAATGGAGTACCTGCTTAGGCTTATAACGGGGTGCCGCCAGCCATACTCGATCTGTGATCGCGCTGGTCATCGAGGAGTGCAAGATTCGCCCCTGCTTGTCAACACTTGATTCTAACAACGTCTCATCCCCCTCCGCCTCCACATTATGTCCACATATTTTGCCATTTCCTAATTAGTCAAGCTAATTAATAAATTCCTCGCAACAATAATTGTGATGATTTATAGGTGTTGTTGTTGGCTATACGAGCTGTATATTTTGTTCGTCTTGATATCGCGTCTGCAACGCTGATCTTTGTAGGGTGGCAACAAAAAACATCATTTGGATAATAATAATAATAATAATAAAATGCACAGTAATTCATAACAAGCATATATGTGTGTGTAGCTGGCATGCGCAGTCTATCCCGGTGTTTACTCAGGTGAAACTGGCGTTTTGGTGGATTCCCTTCGAGCTTAGACGATTGTGAAATTATCGTTATTTGTTAGGGCGACATTCGCCTTGACATAGTTACGGGACTCGTCCGATTTTGATGGTTCCAAAGTTCCGCATCAGTGATTCTGATTAAATACCGATACAGGATCTGACCGCTGTGCACTGCAGGTGGGAACCAACCGCGAATAAAAATATAGGGTCAGCTAGCAATTCTCACAATCGGGAGGCGGCCGATTGTGAAACACTCCGTTTCAGGTGTTCCCGTGTAGATTTCCTGAACCTCACGTCATTAGGTTAGAAAGTACAGCGGGCGTGAACGTTCTGCAAATGGCCAGCCTCAAGCGGGTTTCACTGCTGAGCTGGCCAAGCGATAGTGCACTTTTCGAGCCTACCACCGTCAAGGGCAATATGTGTGTACCAGGGATATAACAATCGAACCGCGTCGACAAGCTTATACTCCAGTAATTAATGAGTTTCGATTGAACGAACCGTGATCGACACACTACATCACCTAAACTACATTGATCCTTTCACGAGTTTTCGCTGAACTTGGCAACGATACATACGATATAGAGCTAAAATCAATCACCCACTTTGAATGCTACTCCAAACTTCAAAATATTGTCATCTCTGTTAGAACACACCCATGGCCACATTGCATGCCTAGCCTCATACGCGGCGACCCGACAGAAAATTAGACTTGCATACCAAATGAGCTTAACGAGCTTGAGTCATATAGTAATTGAAAACATTGTTCAACACAAATTCGTGATTTCGACTGATTCATACTCTAGCCATCCCAAAACGGTCACACACACATGTTTTCGAACAAAATTCTTCGCTGCCACTGTGCAAATGTAGATTCCCTGTGTCTAGTCTATCTCCGACTGTGGCTATACGTTGGTTTTAACACATTGCTTCTGTGTCAAAATCGGCGCCGGCTCACTCGAAGCGTATGCTCTGTCAGCGTGATCAATCCGGTTCGTCTAAGGAGTGCGCATCTCATATCCTCCGGAAGCCTCCTGTCTGTCTGCGTAATCAGCAAAAACAAACACTTAGTGCGTTCTGCATTTCTGATTGAACATCGCTTCAGCACATTTCGCTAGCGAGGCGCTTACCGTAGGAGTCGTCGACTCAATACTACCCACGCTAATAACACGGGTTAGGTCGTACGAGAAATAAATTTCATCTCGAAATTTGCAAATAATTCAACAGAACGGGGGAGGGGCACATGTGCAGGCGGATTATGGTGGTGAATAAGTCAGCGAGAAAAGAAAGTACAATAATTAGATATTATGAAAAAAATATAAAAGAAGATACAAATTAACCACAACAACAAAACGCTCATTATAGCTGTGTTTCTTGCGGTCTTCGAAGCCCGATGTGCGTTTCCTTGTGAGCCATAAAGGTAAAGGTGAAGCTATATTTTGTAGATTAAAGGAACTGCACGACTTGTACAATGCAGTTTAAGCTCTTTTCTCGTATATTCTCATCACGGAGCGGGCTTCGAACCTGCGTCCTCTGGCTGTTAACGGCCAGACGACCACTTGGCCACCGTCCAAGTCACCTCGGTGAAAAATTAAGGCCGGCCCCGCCTAAGGTGAGAATGGCTGCTATGTAACAAATGTGGTGTGGTCATTTTTCCCTCATTTTCTCAGTGGCCTCGAACGTGCCATGTAATCGATGGTCACGGCTCCACACACACACACACACACACACACACACACAGAGAGAGTGTAGAGCTGACCAGTTATTCTCATGCTTAAGATCTCGTGTAGATGTTCCGAACAATCGATTGTCGTCGCCACCCTCGTCCCTGGCGCTCTGTCATCTTCCCAAGGGGGAAGTCACATTGGGAAGCGGAGGCGCTTTTCGAAGCGCTTCCCCCACTTACTTGATTACTTCATTTGAATTACAACGAAGAGAAACGTGCTCACCAACGTTCAAAACACGACTTCTTCCGTCGATATCTTGACGACGACTATGTCGCTCTGGGTATTAGGTTTGTGGTAGCTATCTTCACGTTCGATCTGACGACGACACGACGCTTTTGAATCTGTGAACGATTCGGCCACGGAAATGAACGCATGGTTCACGAACATAAACTACATGGCGATCCGCATATATTTGACTAAACCGAAAACAATAACAATAACGATAATAATAATAATAATAATATACAGCTTTCCGAAAGCTCCTAAATTGGCCTCTTATAGACTTATAGGTTAGAACGGTTGATTTAGCGACGATCGGCAAATCTTCGAAAAAGCAGTTGCCCTCCACATCGATTGTTGTTTTGGCATTACGGCCTACGGCGATGTCATCAGTGAAATTTATAGCTACAAGTAGCTGCTACAGTATCCAGTGATCATAATCATTGATGATGATTGATCATGACTGCCTCCTCAGCTATAAATTTCACTGATGATATTACCTACAGCTATTATTAGCCTGGTGCTACCCTCGACATGTGGTGTTCTTATAGTCGATTTCTACAGATCGCGGCGACAGAGAGACTTCTTAGCTCGACTCGGATGTCGCTTTACGACTACGATACACATTAAGTCGTCGGTAGAGTCAATTAAGGCTATCCCTTAGCAAAGCTAAGAGCTACCCAGCACGGGAGTATTTCCACTGATTTGCTAGATGACCCATCGAACAAATACCCCCCCCTCTGCATAGGTTTCAAACCAAACCTAAACAAAATGCCTCTAGACCATTTTAAACTGGAAATCTCACTCTAACATCTGCTGGGATTCATGTCGTTTTTTTTTTCAATATTCTAATTTTGCGTTGGCTAAATACCAAGCTGACTCGGATTCGAATTTCTACCGAGTACGTACCAATGTAACAATCTGAACAGCTTTTACTTCCCACGAACGTTATTAATCCAATAATTAGGGAATTATTCATATATTCAAGAGGATTTCGCTGTCCACTATAGGTGTACTCGAGATTCCGATCACCTCTACAAAAATAGTCAGTACAGTTCAGCCTGTACCAGAAACACACACAGGGCTAATATAACAAATTTTTATCCCGAAACCCAAAAGCAAAAATAAGGCAAACAGCCCTGGAATCACTACTTCGACATCGAATGGACCCGTGTATACGTGTGGGTGTAGATGTACTTATTATTCACCAGATATCTGCCTATATTCAGGGGACTTACGTCAACACGCTCATGTTCCGATGAGGTGCTCCAAGACAGTTACTGAACTGGCTCTAGCCCTTGTCAATCACGGCGCGCCAGCGCTGTAACAAGATGACTTGTATTATACATGACTCTGTATACTGAGGGCCTGTCACCTGTAGCCTGCGGGGCAAAGCCGCAGCTATCTGACGAAGACCCTGATGGCTAAGTAACGGTCGAAGGTCCGAGAGAAGAGCGTACCCTTCAACGGCGTGACACCATCATATTATAACGCGGCATAGGGCGATACCGGGAGACAGCTTCAGCGTGTCTTATCTTACTTGATGATACCACACATCAACGTCAACATGGGTAACGCCCGATTTTCATGTTTTCTCTTCGAAATGTACGCGATCGTCGCGTGAATACGTATGTGTGTGTGTGTGTTGGTGTGTGCACAGAAAGCTGATTTACTAATGCACTACTAATGTGTGACTAACATTGGGGAAGCTGGCACAAGATCTTCTCCGACAACCTTCCTATCTAGGGCGTATAGGCATTCACGTTGGATTAGATTTGTTACATTGGAAGTGATTAGAAGATGTATCTGCCTCTACGCCATACGGAGCAAAAATCAAATACGGTAACGCCGGTGGGACTATTTATTACCGCGTAAAAGATGTAATCATGGTGGGATCGTTGCGAGTGTGGCGTATTCTACCCAAACAGCTACAACCGAAATCAGTTGATCCCTGTCACTCAAGTCGTAATTACTCGATTACGAGTTACTTAAATCACTGCCTCCCCCCCACCCATTGCGAGGTTGATTGTGACAGGGGCCACTCGCGGTGACCCTAGGACATCTGTAAATATCACATACAATATTTCACTAATATGTTCGTACGCATTTCTCGCTTGATGTCAGCTATCTCGCATCTCTCTACATGGGATCTATTTTGTGGTTCACTAACACGTACCGCGTAACAACAACAAGACTGACACATGTCATGGCGCCGTAAGCATACACGAGATAAACACGTAACAGCCACCCTATACGGGTACTTGCCTCTGGACCTCTGGAGGGGTCACATTACATTTCATGCACATATATATATATATATATATATCATGTCTATATATGTTGTTTGTGCTGTCAGTCCAAACAGATGCCGGTGTCTCGAGACGCCAGCCGCCGGGTGTTCGCCCCGCCGGGGACCTGGACGGGGTCAGCGTCCTCGTCATATTCGAATACCGCTTGAGCCGTTCTGTGCTGTGTCGCCTTCATGGCGAAAGCGAGAAGAGCCGCAGCCGCCGCCGCCGCCGCCGCAAGTGATCTCGCTGTTTCGAGTATATGACAAAACTACACATGTTAGGCCCGTTCGTAAACGTCTCATAAAGCGTTTTTCTTCCAAAGGAGAGGATTATCTTCTCGAAGATCTAATGGGCTCGGCTCGGATGTTTGAATTCACAACTTCAACGACCCGTGCTATTCAAGCTGTTCGTAGACACTCCCATAGAGGAGTGGGAACGACGTCAGCTATCTGACAGAATGCGAAGACAGCGTCTCCGAGATGATGTTGGATTTCCGGAACGAACGCGAACGATTGTTCTGTCCTGTTCGATATACACAACTAATCGGCCTCTCCTCAGAAAAGCCTATTATTTATGTAAAGTATAATTCTCTCCACCACACCAAACCCCCATCGAGATTGCTGTCCCGCTATTGCTAGCAGACTGGCGTTACTGGCCCACAATTGTTGATGCGTTTCCCGGCGGGCTATGCGTACGCGAGTCGTGGACGAAGGCATAATAGAAAAACGTCGCTGCCCCTTCATGGTAACAACCCTCAGGGCCGGCGGGGTCGATCGGCCCGCAGAGGTGAACCGGGAAGTGATCAATCGCGCACGGCCAGTTTCAGCTAATCACACAGACGAATGGAGTCGCCGCAGTTTCGTCGTCGTCGTCGTCTTCTGCTGCCGTTGCCGCCGCCTCCGCCTCGGCCGCCACAGCTATAAATGCGTTATGCAGCCAGAACCCTAGGAGCTATATAATAGCAAAGCTTGCCCATTGACAAGGCGCGCGTTTCATACGGCCTCATCTTATCGTGCCTCGCCTCACCGGCCAGCGCCAGTGACATCCGTCTCCCAACGACGACGGCGGCGGCGGCGGGGTTCAGTCGAGCTCAGCTCAGCCGGGACGGCTTCTCCCACGCCAAGTGAATATTTACCCCATAACACGAGAGTATAGCAAGCTGCTTTGATCGCCATCACGCTATTCAGTATTCACATGCGTCCCTCATCCTGACGGCGACGTCCAGTCCCGAGTTCGATGCGTATGGCGGAGCAGCCGAGCGGTGCAGGCCGCTCGTGGGCTGCGGTAGGCCAATGGATCCACAGTGTAGGCACACAAAAAAAACAACGCTCGCTTTGGCCAGCCGTCGGACGTCTCGGTTTGAGAGATCGCTCGTGGGGGGTGTGTGCGTGTCTATGGGGGTGGGGGTGAGGGGTTACTGCGACAACTCGCGTTTTTGGGGTCACCGACTCAACCTAAAAGGCTGATGTTTCGTTCTTGATTAAAGATGAAGTCGTCTCATAGATCGACTCTGAGTTGTTTGCCATTTAAGTGTACACTGAGTATTCAACGTACCCGCCAGTCGAGAACTACGGCAACCTCCATCGATGGCAGCAAATAACGGTGACATAGATTTTCTATCGAGACCTTCTGCGTAGAGCAGCGGTTGCAGAGATCATTCATGAGAGTGGGTATGGCACAGTACGATGGCTATGCTGACAACGGTGAGAACATTAGAGAGTGTAATTTAGAACGAATATAATAGGTATTGTGTTCTCTAGCGGCTATGTAATTGTATCAATTATCGATTAATTGCCTTTGCCGACATGAGAATAGGGATCATCAATACCGAAGAAAGATCGATACCGAAGCAACGGAAATTGAGGGTAAACGCTCGTCTATTACGGTCACATTATAGCAGAGGTTGTGACGAAATTTATAAAGGGTATGGTGTTACTAGCCGCGAATAATAATAATCATAATAATAACGGGAACTTATGGGCAATATACATAATATTAGGCTAATAAACTTTAATGACTAAGTGAGTTAAAACAAAGATTTTTTTGTATGAACTAGAGGTACGCACCTCTTTTATTTATACACTGGTCCCAGAGTTCTGGTAGCCTTCTAACGGCTAGGTATGCACCATTTCGATTACCATTTATAACTTCGTTATTTAGGGCCTCTCGTAAAGTAAATCGACGTTTACATACCTTTGGACACCTATAGCCCACTTTAACTGACGGAAACAGCCATAGTCGCATGGGCTTAAATCGGGAGAATGGGGGGGCGGCGGTGACGCCACTGCTCAGTCTTGCTGGCCTTAAGCCAGGACGTAATTTCTTTGCTACGACGTGCCCTAGCATTGTTATCGACAGCCACACTCGGTGCTTCCTATTGCCATGCCAATTATTCATGAGTCCTTTCAAGAACTCGAGATATCGAGCCGAGTCCATTTTTTCTTTTGAGCCCAAAACCTCGTAGTAGCAAATTCCGTTGAAATCTATGGCAAGTGCTACCATTACTTAAGGCTCGAATCTATTTGGTACTGCTACCGCCATTGCCTGTTCACCTGGTCGTAGCCACTGTTTCACTTGATCTTTTTCCGGTCCCCTATACAGGCTGACCCATGTCTCGTCCACTGCAACGCTATGCTCTAAGCGACTCTTTTGCAGCCTCTTCTTCTTCTTCTTCAAATTGTCTTGGGAACACTCCTCACACATTTTCACTTGGCCAGGACCGAGTTCATGACGGGCTCATTTTGACCCATCCTCAGATCATTTTTAATAATTCAACGACATGTTTCACGAGGCACGCCAATTTTAGCCGACAAAGTCCTAAATGACGAAGCTGTAGTTCCCTCAAAACGTTTTTCGATCATTTCCATCCGTTCGTCGAATCCAGATTCGGGAAGGGGTGGACGGCCTCGATGTTCATTAATGTCCCAGTCGCCTTACATAAACTGCGCACACCAACGGTACACCTGTCGTCGACTTAGGGCATTATGGCCGTACACACTAACCACTACCTTACCTACTCCGCCGGTTGAAATTTCGAACGACTAACGAAAGCCGAACGCTAGCGGCTTTCACGCCGCCTACTTCCTAATTGTTGTGTGTCGGCGCAAGAAGATAGAAGTGCCAATTTTTTTTGGGTATATATATTATTATATTATATAACATAATATATTGCATCTATAACTAGCGGGAACAATACGTTAAGGAAATAAAAAAAAATAAGCGCGAAGCTCAGAAATGCGACTGAATCAATGAGACCAACTAAAATCCGGAGGATTGGAGCGCTGTGATCAGCGCAATCGCTGCCCTGATACGATCGTGTTTCGATGGTGTTCGACGGTACTGCTCCACGACTGCGGCTACTATCACTAATTATTTGTATATTTATTGTATATTTGTTTCGGCAACAGCTGTAGCCCGTGAACGTGTATTACTAATAAAGGGGGAACATTTAGGACTCTCTTATAGCGGACGCCTCATCCATCGCGCCAGTCTCTAAGCGTACCAAAAATATGGGGATGCGTTGCCTCTTTGTAGATTGTTGCATGAAAAGTTCTTCTTTACGGGTGTCCCCTGCAACAGACGATAATCTCACTCCCTCTTTTTCCCAACGAATGTAGAGAGTTCGAATGCTGTACTCCTGGTCCTCCAAGAGGTACTATATTTATAGATTTATATGTATATATATATCATGGTCTATAATTTGTATAACACTGGCCCCCTTTCGCCGTAATCGTCCCTCATGTGTGATATTATAATAGCTCAAAATTTGAGCTTTACGCACAATTCTTTGAATGCGCCAAGCGTACGTTTCTACTTTTGATCAATTGATATCTTTGTATTGCATGATGATTCAAGTACCAGATTCCAGATGACTTTTTGCCACCGATTAGAGTTGTTTTGGCCGGGAGTACGATTCCATCATCCTGGGCGTGATCGCCGTATGGGCTGGATAAGATACTGTGTATATATATACATGTTATTTCCCTTGGTAGGAAATGTCCACATGCATTCACATATTGATATTAGATCAGGTGGTGACAAAATAGTGGCTGGTTTCAATCAATTGAAAAAAACATCACGTGGCTTCGAACATAGTGATATGAAAGAACCGTTCATAAGCCATGTACGGTTATTATTATTATTATTATTAATAATAATAATCGTTTATTCATTCTTATCGGGTAGCCAGTTAACAACGTTGAAATATATATATATATATACATATCTAAAAATGAATACACAACAGCGATGTGTCATAGTCGCGTTAACGCGGTTATTAAAAATGGAAATTGTTAATAGCTGAATTGCTATTGTTATTATTATTATTTTCTAGAGGCAAACTTGTAAAGATTCTGCGGGTGGATAATTCGCTCCGTTTTTTTATCATCTTTTTCCAGGATTACCTGAATCGCTTCGGCTATATGGGTGATGGCCTATCACCACGATCCTCAGTAGCCAACATCCGTTCAGCAGAGGATTCACTGGCACGCGCCATACGTCTGTTCCAAAAATTTGCCAACCTTCCAGTTACCGGCAAGGCAGACGCGGCGACAATGCAACGGATGGCGCAACCCAGATGCGGTGTGGGCGACATCGATTGGGCGCGCGAGGGCGTCAAGCGAAAAAAGAGATTCCTGGTACACGGTGAACCGTGGACACGATTGAATCTCACCTTTAGGTAAGCTGCATACGCAATCTCCTCTTAAGCCGATCACGATTGAATGCAACAGGCGCCGCCGTGGGAACCCGTTGCTTTGCCCATGGAATTGATTCGATTATCGTCGCATGAACGCTCGCGTGTGTTTGTGCACCTGTGCCTGCTGTGCGAGTACTTTGTCGTCGCCCATTCGTTGTGAGAGAGGCAACGACGAACGACGATTAGGCTTAATCGGTGTGAAATTAATAGATGACTTTACCTTTAATCTATCTACCTTAATGGTATTCTCGTCACCTTATCGCTTGTGCCGAAACGATCATGCCTGCCGCTGGAGTTAACTAGACACAATGAGCCCCTCTGTAGAAACTAATAGTCGCTCTAGAGCTCGGTGTTTGTTGGGGCGTCTGTGTGGCGTTAGCTAGCGTTAGGTCTCTGTGTAGTGGGGTCGGGTCTATCGACTCGAGGCGCCCATCTTGGGGACTTAAAATAGCTAGTTGAGCAGGACAGCCCTGATTAGCTTCTTCATCGGTTTCAAAGATTGACGAACATGATAACCGGACAGAATCGAATTGAATGAACCTAATTAAATGGCGTGTGTGAGTAAGCTGTCATAATACACATTTTTTTTCTTCATGTTATCGCATGATAATGAACCAGAACGCTAAACCACCGCCAACATGAGAGCTGCTTAGAGATGTGTACGATTCATATCCAAAGGTACGCTACTGATTCAAGCGACTCAATCTGTAACAGGCGCAAAGATTTCATCAAATCACGAAACAAAAGTAAAACTACTAAAGATCGCGATACCGTTACTCTTAAAAGCGGTAGCACACTTTTTGGTCCGTGAAATGACCCCAGCAGAAGTCTAGGGCAACACTCGATGGCGGTCAGGTAGCAACGATTTGTCTCGTAATTGATATTTATTAATCTATAGAATAACATATATATGTTTTGATAAACAATTCCATTTCAGCATAGTGGAGTGGCCATCAGATTTAGACGCCAACTTCGTTCGACAGAAAATTGGAAAGGTGCGAAGAGTTCTTCTATGTTTCTTTTTTTAAAATGAAAAAAAATCCTGCCGCCCGACGGCACAAATGCAAGGGTGGTATTGCTTACCGACCTTTACATAATAGATTATCCCGCTTGTAGTGGTTTACTATGGTAGCTGAGCTTGGATAGATCAGATCATTTAGTTGATAGCAGTGGACACAGGGAAGATTTAAATTTAGTCTTCGCAAAATGAATAGTTCGTTAACATTTCCAGCCATCTATACAAAATATATATATATCCATGCCGGATGAAAAAATAGCCCAGTTTCCAGATACCCGCGATAGGTTGCGGTTAGTGGTGTACAAGTGAAAGCGGAATCATCGCATTTCATCAAGCATACACAAGTTATGAGGGCAAAATGCCGATCACGCGTTTTTATTCAATTGAGTTAACGTCACTCGTTCTCGACCGCTTTCATTGTGGACAGGCAATTCGTGTATGGTCGAAGCATTCCCGACTCAAATTTAAGGAGACTCGGGATCCGAAAGCTGACATTCTCGTTAAGTTCTCAAGGGTAAGAATCTTTCAGAGCCTTTTTGTTTTTGGCCTTACCGCCCGATCAACAATACCATGAGGAAAAGCGGGGGTGAGATGAACCACCTAGAGAGGCTGAACTGTTGAAAAAGTCAGCCCCGCCCGCAATCCCATGCGAAGGCTGGGTGTCAACGCGTTTTTCCGCTGGCCAGTGGGTACCCAGCGACTCCCCGATATCGCAGGAACAATGACCATACATTCGACCCCCTCGTTCGTCTCTCATACTCTAAACCATATCCTCTTTCTCTCTCTCGCCGCTGTTCGATCTGTTTGCTTGTGTTCTGCAGGGGCGCCACGGTGATGCCTACCCTTTCGACGGTCCTGGCATGGTATTGGCGCATGCGTACTTTCCCGGCGGTGATATTGGCGGCGATGTGCATTTTGACGCCGACGAGAATTGGGGAGGAAACATGGCTTCTATAGGTGAGTCTCAGCGCTCTGGGTGCCCCGGATGTTGGGGACGGCCGCATTTAGCTATACCTGTCAAAACAAAAAAAAACAAACAAAAAAGGTGAGTCTCACCACCTTCAACTTTTTTCGGGCTGACTCCCTTTTTCCCTCAGTTCTCAGCTGTTGTTGCACTTGTTATGTGGAAAAGCCCGGCGCCACCTTTGGGCATTCCCTCAGCGTGCCTGTTGGGGCCATCTTTACTTATTTTCTTTTAAACTGATTGTACTTGATAAGAATCCACAGGTAGAGGAAGACAATATTGAGTTTCACGATCCAGGTGGTCCAGAGGCGCTCAGTCGGCAGGGTCTAGTAGGTAAAGGTTTATGAAAGGAGGTGCAATTTTTACAATTTTTAATGTCCTCACCACGTCGCTGGACTCGAGCCTATGGCCTCCGGCCTTCGGCACATGGTCGATTGTTGATATTTCTGGAAGGATTTTACAGGAAAAACCTCATCCGATTACGATTTTGCCATAAATATTAGATATTGTGCACGTCATTATATATATATATATATATATTATATATATATATATATTATATATGTATATATATATATATATATATATATATATATATATGTATATATTAAGCATATGTTAGATAGCACTTGATAAATAATGGTGAGCTGAAATCGCTATCTTGAGACTGGTGCGGCTTCGCGACTTCCATTTATTGTTTGGATAACTTTCATATGAATTTTAAATTATTGACTGAGCGACCCTGGCGTCCTTGGACATATCTGTTGATATTTTCCATACTATTTCTATGCTACTATTATAAGTAGTTAACTAATTCATTTCGATTGTCGTGAATCGATGTGATTGACGAACGACGCTTTCGAAGATCCTTACAGACACAGCCATTTGTCCGAACGTTTCAAATAAGCTGGTTGATATCATCCTTTGGTCCCTGTGGCGAGCCTAATATATATATATATATATATATATATATACATATATATATATATATGAAGATATTCGATGAAATCTCGAATGTCAAGTGTTAGAAAGGGTTCGCAACATCCAAGTACAACAAATTTGCACCCCGAACGTATTTCAAGGCCAGCACAAGTTTCAATTTCAGCCGAGTCACAAAGGGACGGCCCCTCATACTTGCCACTGGTTCGAGTAACATCCATAATCATAGTTGGCTCCAGGGGTGGATCGGGTCAGATCGGGTGTTTCACATGCTTGTGTATGAATTCTCGCGTGTGTTTTCAGGTGTCGAACTGTTCGTTGCTGGCGCTCATGAGTTTGGCCATTCGATGGGTTTGGCCCACGTGTCGGAGTCGTCATCATTGATGTACCCCTGGTATCAGGACAGTCCACACTTCACCGAAGATTCGTTCGTGTTGCCTGAGGATGACATACGGGGCATCCAGCACTTATACGGTATGATGAATTTTCTTTTTAACTCAACAAGGAAACACGAGCATGCAATATCCACTGAGCATCTATTTGTAAATACGCTGTATGTTGATCGTCAGCCGGCGAATTTATTGGCTATTAAATCTCAGAGTAATGTTTACATCAGGGTTACACCTGCTTCGCGCTTATTCGGTATTTCTTTCCATTGACTTGTGTAGAATCACATTAAGCTGTTATGTAGTTGGCAGCTTAAATTTTTTGAACGCGAGCTAGTTCGTTGGCGATGGCGCCAGCTGGCGTGGTCCGACATGACTGCAAGCAAGCATGAGTCTCGACACTGCGGGTTGAGATCTCATTTGCGTAATTAGTCTCCCGCTATCATTTGACCTATAATTTGGCCTTGTTCCAATAGGCTATATCTCGTGTCTCTGCTTATTTCAAGAGCTGAACGCCCTCAGCACGAAACCACACCGATGGAATCAGCACAACCCGTCCTGTTCGCTAATTTAATTCTATCTATTGTATATTAACGACGTATTTTGCTGTATTTTCATACTCCACTTCACACAAAGGCCGTCCGGACCACGTCAGCGATTCGTCCCCGCGATATTATGTGACTACCCGGCGTCCACTGACGACAACGACGACCCGGCGTGGGGACTCCTCCTACCTCAGTCCTAAGGAGCAGCCACCCGAGCCGTGCGCTGTTGACGGTGTCGATGCAATCTCGATCATTCGAGGAGAAACGTTCATTTTTAAAGGTGAGCAACAACCGAATGGATTGGTGAAGGCAGAGGTGATGAGTTGGGAACAGTTGGGAAAATCGGCAAAAAAATCTCGACTCTTTGACATATTGACATTATGTTTCTATCGAGTTACGAGCCTTCGATTAAATGCCAATGAACTCGGACGACGTTGACAATTATTTTCGACGTTCTATTCTGGTTTGTATCCCATCCAAGACTGATTAAAGGTGTGAAACCCTGTGGAACCCCTTAAGCTCATTAATCCGAATCCGGGATAATTTGTCTGCCGAATGGGTTGGGTGGTCCTTTTGTTCTTTGATCACAATCGATCACCGCAGCCACTTCGGCCACTGAATAACTCATGTTTATCCCTAGCTAACGAGTGTCATCTAATCGTATACAATGTACTGCAGGCAAATACTTCTTCCGGCTGAACAATGACCTTCAAGTCATGAGCTCACAGGCATTTGAGGTGAGCCGACTATTCCGTGGGTTCCCTACTGAGACATCAGAGGGTCAGGAGGTTCGAGTTGATGCTGTCTACGAAAATCGCCGTGGAGAGATACACTTTTTCATTGGGAGGGTATGATATACCGTCGAAAATTAATTCATTACAATCAATATAGCCACGTAGTGTTTTGTTGAAGGCACTGTTGTTTTGAGGTTTTCGAAATGACGCATATGATAAGGACCCGCCCCCTTTAATGGATGGGGACACCTTTTTAAATTCATTTTTATTAAATATATATATATATATATTAGGTTGGCCCCAAAAAAATGAGACTCAAGTGAAACAGTGGCTACGACCAGGTGAACAGGCAATGGTGGTAGCAGTACCAAATAGATTCGAGCCTAAAGTAATGGTAGCACTTGCCATAGATTTCAACGGAATTTGCTACTACGAGATTTTGGGCTCAAAAGAAAAAATGGACTCGCGCTCGATATCTCGAGTTCTTGAAAGGACTCATGAATAATTGGCATGGCAATAGGAAGCACCGAGTGTGGATGCTCGATGACAATGCTAGGACACATCGTAGCAATGAAATTACGTCCTAGCTTAAGGAAAATAAAACTGAGCGGTGGCATCACCCCCCTAGTCTCCCGATCCAAGCCTGTGTGACTATAATTGCTTCCATCGATTAAAGAGAGTTATAGATGGCAAAAGGTATGCAAACCTCGATTTACTCCGAGAGGCCTTAAATAACGAAGTTATAAATGGTAATGGAAATGATGCATACCTAGCCGTTAGAAGGCGACCAGAACTCTGGGACCAGTGTATAAATAAAAGAGGTGCATACTTCTAGCTCATACTAAAAAATCTTTGTGTTAACTTACTTAGTTTCGCCGATATTTGAAATTTATAGATGTGCTGTTATTTTGGGTCAGCCTAATATTATGCATATTATCCACATGTTCCACATATTGAAATGTATATGTCTCATTTGGGTCAACCTAATATATGTATATCATTCGATTTACATGGCTGATTGCTTTTTCATCTCGTTCACAGGAACTATACGTCTTCGTAGGGCAGTTCTTGAAGTCCGGCTATCCTCTTCCAATATCCAGCCTGGGATTGCCTCTGAATCTCAGCAGGATCGACGCTGCGTTTATATGGGGATACAACCAGAAGATCTACTTCTTCCACGACGACCTGTATTGGCGATATGATGAATTGGACGGAAAAGTAGGTTGCCCAGGTCACTTTTGCACAGCCAACGTTCGGCTGCAACCGTTATCCTAAGCGGTATTCTTAACCGTTGTCTTAACTGATATTCTTGTACTGTTTTTGCCTCGTTGGCTAGACGAATCAACTTGTACAGAGAACAGGGACGCGTGCTCTCTCGTTTCGTTACGAGGTCGTAGAGTTCAATGGATGGTTGATGGATTAAGGCTGACATTGGATTTTTGGTGCTGGCTAAATGCAATTGTCGGTTCCTCCACTTGATCGGGCCATCTGAGCTGAGCTTCGATTATTTTTCTCTCACAGGTCGAATCTGACTATCCACGTCATATACGAAGTTGGGGTGGTGTCCCTTCAAGCCTCGATGCTGCCTTTACCTGGATAGACCGTAAGTATCGAGAGTGGCATATCTTTATATGTGTTTATGCTACAGCAATTCACTAATACTGTTAATTGCATTTTGTTGTCAATGACGCTCACGAATGTTCCGACATCGCCCGCGCACTAATATATTGGAGGCAAATTCAAGCCAGAATTTTTTTTGTTTCCTTGAAGAACGTCCTGGAATGAGTGAAGATTCGGTGGGATCATTTACCTATTGCAAATGGCACAGAAGAACAATGACGCAATTAAAAAAAATAATCACTTCTGCTGTATCATTTGCAATAGGTAAATGATGCTATAAAA
This sequence comes from Stratiolaelaps scimitus, assembly GCA_019614645.1. NCBI lineage: Eukaryota > Metazoa > Arthropoda > Arachnida > Mesostigmata > Laelapidae > Stratiolaelaps > Stratiolaelaps scimitus. The sequence goes on from JABWDB010000046.1 coordinate 1,576,287, forward strand.
AATATATAAATATATATATGTAAACGCGACGTCCTAAATAGAAATATATTTAAGTCTAGTGACGCTAACTGACGCATTGCCCTCGTTGCAGAGATGACATACTTCTTCAAGGGGCGTCGCTTTTGGCGATTCCATGACAAGCGAATGTCGATTTTCAATGACTCCGGCTCGATTGCGCAGTTCTGGTTCGGGTGCTACGGACACGCGAATGGCCCAGCTGGTCCTGCATCGCTGTCGGCCCTTCTCCTGGCTGCGCTGTTGCCTGTCGTGCTGAATACGGTCCTGTTTGGCGACTTGCGCAACGTCGTTCGATCCCGGTGACCGTGCATTGGTCTGCATAGAATTGTACATTTTCTAATATGTAGGCGATATCCTGCTGACGGAAACGTGAGGATTTGTCTGAGATGCAACCTGGTAGTTGAACGACGTCTAACTGGCTGCAATTGCACGTGGATCTGAGGATTGACTATACCTTTGGCCTGGCAAAACTTGCGGTCATGCTTATTCGGCGCTAACGCTCCCAACGGATTTCGGTACACCCGAATGGCTCAGATGACGGAGGCGGCGGAAAATACTGCGGCTTCGTCTGCTCGTGGGAGTACCGCCTGCGATCCTGTCGACCCAGAGCGACACAGCTTGGCCTCTACACGTCTGAAGAGGTTCCAGTGTCTGCGTAGCACAGTTGCTAGTGGCGTCTAGCTAGTTGGTTTTATTTGATAGCCCTTTATACTATTTTAATGTATAATAAATATGTTTTATTGCCTTCGAGAGAGAAGCATCATCCATGTGGTTCCCAAAACGTGAACGATTCAAACATTCACTTTGCCTGACGGTATCGATACAACACGGGACTGAAATATGTCTGCTCGGCGTGTGACCGGGATAATCGTAGTTTTGGACAATGTTTCTTCCGATATGCCCCTTTAATTTGCATCGATAGCAGGTTCTTGGCGATCATGCCTATAACACCTGGCTGGCTTCTCAAGCATGCTGTCCCAACGTACACAGCTGAGCTACCAATATACAACTCGACCTATGACCCGATTCGCTGCGACAAAGTTGGACAAAGGGGAACTTTCACGTCGTCCGCGTGACACATCCTACGTTCCGTTCACTAGAAACATCTTGAACCCGAGCTTCGAAGCCACCTCGTCAAGCCGCGACCTATTGTCATTAAAAAAACTGCCCGTTCCTGCTTCTTGTAGCGGCAGAATAAGCGCTCGTATGATTCAGACTCCTTCACCGAACGGTCGAACAGTTTCACCTTCAAACTTTCCCATGCATCGTTTCCCGGCCAGTTGTGAATCCGGGCAAGCTCAGGATCGTGTCCTTGCAGGTGCCTTCTTGCTTTGAATATTATCCGGTCCACACGCTATCCACGCTCAAGTGCAATAGACGACCCACAGGTTGGTCCAATCCTCACTGAAGAACAACTCAGACTGATATATATATATATATATATATATATATATATATATATACAACGATACAGAGACTGCATAAAACAGATAGAAAAGCGGATTTGAATATGCACGACGTTTAAGACGACTGTAAATATATAGGCTTGACTATAAGAATGAATGGGACGAGAGCTTTGGTTGATGTGAATACAATTGTGACCCAAAACGCTCTAACAATGATTCCATGTAGGCGCAGATATATCGCAATTCCATGTTGGTAGTAAGTACATTGGACGTGAATTCCTACCCAGGTGATGCCGGAGAGGAGCCATATGCAAATACGATAAATAAATTAACTTCTATGGTTCTCTAAATCAACGGTTACGGGAGCCATATAACAAGCAATTCTGTAAGCAATTTTCTTATCGGCAACTATAAGCTAATCAACGCTACGGAGTCGACAGATGATGTATAATAATAATAGTAGCAGTTGAGTATACGCGTATAATGACATCATATCACACCGTGATGTCTAACAGCGGTGTATAATTTTAGTATAGCTTGGAAAGTGCCCCCTCCATAAATGCGCCCTCTGTCGAGCCCCCGGGAAGGCGTTCATGGTGAATTCATGTACGCCTCCTTTGCAACTGGAGGAGTGCAACACGCAGGTGCTTACACAGGTTTGATCCCTCACCATTGCACATGTGCACTTAGGGGTCCGTCTTACAAAGCAATACAAAAAGCAATTTCGCGGACGTCAAATGTTGAACGCTGAGAGTCAATCAGAGAACATGTTAAATGCATCCTCGAAAAATTACTAACAAATTAAGATAGGTTTATGTGCTAGAAATGTTTTATGTGTTCTCAGGGGTGACGCCACTTTATTAAATACTATTATATATGTCCTGCTGGAGGGGGGGGGGGGGCGGCACCCAAATTTGTATGTAAAAGCCCACATAAACCTTTTCGTGAGCGGGGTCCGAGTGTAGCCGATATGGAACTTAGAATTATTTCGACTCTTGGCGCATTTGACACTGACGAATGCTCACAATATGCCACGATAAGTGCCGCCTTCTCGATGGCGGCATTATTAAAGATATATTGACTCCTTATGACACTTGTAGCGTGATCCGATATTCGAATAGGCTGATTTGGGGCGCTCTGCCACGGATATGACATCTCCTCTGTGCGGGACCCCAGCGACCTGGAAGCATTTGCCTGTGGCTACAGTCGAATGGACTGTTCAACAAAAAGATTACGTGTATATATATAGACAAAATATAGGAGACACTTAATAAGACGACTGACTAACGTAGGTACTTCGAGGGTGGGGAAGGAGGTTCTTTATGCAATATGATTTGACGTTTTTGTCCTTACGACGAGACTAGATTGTGATATATAATGTCCCCGGATGTTCATAGAAACATGATTAGATCTGGTTGCCTTTGTTGAGAATACAAGAAAGACTGCCGTTGTGTTTGTACCGTATCCTGCGAGCATGCAATGAATACTGCGGAAAACCTGCAAGGTTGAAATAATAATTCCAAATATATGTATAGGTTGTGCTTGAGAACAGGTACATCAGTGTATCGACACGTTGAAGTAGGATATTGGCGAATATGACGCTCTTGTTTTTCCAGAGTAACAAATACTCTTCTCGCAGAACGCAAGATGTCAATTGCATAAGAAATACTTACACCAGCTAAGATATATCCGTGACAAGAAACGCACTATCAGTCAAGATCCCTGAAAGCGCGAAGTTATATTCGAAACGTCACGCATCGAACGTGTACATATATATATATATATATATATATATGTACTAGAAAATGGGTGTGTATGTTACCGGTGTGACCTAACAGCGTGAGAATAATTTTTTCACTGATGACATGGTGATATACTCCAGATTCTTACGAAACATGGACTGTCCATTATATATATATATATATATATATATATATATATATGTATACGACGACAAAGAAAAGTTTAAACCATTATAGTTACTCAATTTCGAGAGTAAGATAAATGTGTGTAAGTGATGTAGATGCGGAGATTATATAGAATGATTTTGGGCTCCGGTGATGTCTACGTTGCACAATAAAGAACCAATGAACTAACCGAACGAGAAATAAAGGCATTTTTGTACTGAAGGCAATAGAAGATGTCTGTTTCTTCTATTTGAACCGGCACCATCAAGCCAAACTACGTATACTTATTCGCGTCGTACGGTTTACCAATTTAGAGGCAGAATGCGGAATAAGCCAATGTTTCTGACTCACTATAGCCTGATTACTATAGTGATTATATATGAGACCTAGTATCTGCACCAACGGCACTTGACAGAAGCGTGCCGGTACTCCATGTTTCGTCATGTATTTTTTGTTGGAACAAATTGATCATACTGAAAATCGGGGACATAACAGTAACAACGAAACTCTACATGAACTGAAGTCGAGCGCTTGACTCGCTAAGCTAATGGATTCTCTCGGTTCGGGAGAGCTCTTGAGATTAACTCCGCGTCGCGTAGCAGTGTCAAATATCTTGGTGGGTTAGGTTTTTTGGGTTCTACGAAGGCAAGTCTTAGCTTCTCTTAGCGTCTTAGGTAGACATGGCGTTCGAGAGACAGCTTGAGCATGGAGACTATGCACTGCGAATAGGCTTACACACGGTGACACAGCCAGAAGGACAGATTAAAGCGGACTTACTACCGATAAGTATCCTGGTCACGGCAGCATGTGGAATTGTTTTTTGTACGAACAGCAGACCCGTCCGTAAGTCTTATGAACGCCTAATCAGTCTAATCAATGCCGAAAGCAGTACCGTGGACATCAAATGTTAGCTGAAAATTTACTTTAGTGGATAATTTTGTTTCGTTCCTGTTGGAGATAACACCACGGAAGCTGATCCGACTCTCAGTCTTTATTGATACGACCGAAATACGGACGATAATTTTTCTAACGCGGGGATCATTTTTCTTTGTTCATTGTAAACTATTATAATATTTAGCGCATTTGAATAGTTAACGGGCGCAGAATTGTTGTTGCATAAGAGCAGATGCCTTATAACCATTGTTCACACATTATGAGCTGTAATAATAACTATTTATGAGTTAACAAGGGGATACTTCCAACCAAAATACAATTGATGATGATGATCATTTATATTATAATTGTATAAATAAAGTACATATGGTACTTATATGTATGTGTCGGATAGATTTGATAAATATTCAACAAAACCTTATGCTCAGTAAGCGCACAGCAGCCACGAAAGACCTGGCATTATACGGATATGAGTCATGATGCAGAGTCTCCTGGAAATCAATCCGAGGACGTAGAGAAATCGCCCACGCCACCTATGAACCACCGTGCTTCGACCCTTTTCAAAGAGGTCTTTATGGAGGACAGATACTGCATGTCATGCTATAAGTGCATATCAGATTTTCAAGATCAGCAGGTGTGTCTGTTATTATACGTGCCGCAACTGGGTCTTTATCTTATATTGTTCTAGATGTTTGACACGAGTCGATCGTTCAGGATATAATGATCCTCTATTTGGCAGTCTCCAGTTCAAATGGGGTCCCAGATTGAAGCATCTAAGATAGATGTGTTCAGGTCTATAGTGACATCCACAGATGTCGTCTGCAGATCGACGGTTGTAAGGACTTGTTTTTGTGACCCTAAGATCTCTTAGAACAGTACCCTCTACGTACTACCTACGGCACTACAGGTAAGATACCGATCATCTATACAACGAATTTTGTCACAAAGGCTGTTTAAGACCCCCTGATTAAGTTAGCAAAAAACGCCATTTTTAACATAGCCATTTTGCCTTAAACCGAATCTTTCGATCCTCGGCTAGTGCTTCTATCAAAGCGAGTGTATTTCACTGCATCAATAGATTACTACATGTTGGATGTTCCTCTACGATAAAAATCATGTATGACAAACAAGGGTTGAAAAATGATTTGATGACAAATTCATTTTAATGCGAACGAAACGTCAAGTACAAGCTCGCTAATAGAATTAGAAAGAATGTCAGCATCTGTATGACGAGACAAGAATGAAACAACGTTTAAAGAACTATTATAAGCCATTTAGCCGAAAGAGCTTGTGGCCGATTATGAGAAGATTCGGAACAGTGACCCAAAGCTTAAGTGGGCCTTTGTAAACGATATGCGCAGCCGAGTAACATAAAAATAACATATCAATTCAAAAAATACAGACCGGCCAAAATACAGATACATCAGATCCCAAGGGAATTGTCAACTTGTTGAATATAGAATTCTCAACACTTGGTTGCAGAGAACTGCCCTAACAATAATTGGCACCAGGCAAAAGAATAAATATAATAATCCTTATAGCTCAACCCTTCGCTAATATATTCAGTGTCTTGAGAAAGGAACGTGCCCAAATCCACAACAAAAAAATGCAATACTTACACGAATCTGCAAATTGTTACAACACGAAATAATAACAAACTGCAGCCTTGTCATCTGCGTACAGTTGTTACGATTCGGATTCAGAGATAGGTGCCATACCGAGCTGGTGCTAGCTCATCGAAATTTTCATCTCGTCGCGTTCCAAGCTTAGACTCCTTCGAGTATATAACTGTGTATAGAAGAGCAAGCGCGCATGATCTTTCCTTTTGCAACGCCTGTCTCTCGCTGTGAGGCAGAGAGGCAATGTCGTCGCCTTTCTCGGAACAATGTCGGCCTCAGCCCCAGTCCCCAATTAATCCCCCCCCCCCGAATAATCCCTAGAAAAGATTCCTAATTATTGTATGTTTGAATAAATATGTCAACTGCGTATACAGTGTGGCCTCAACGTAGCAAACGGCTTCGATTAAATCTCCTATTTGAAATCCTGCAAACGAGAGTCAGTTACCTACAATTCCCCTAATATAGATATATAATATATAACGCGAACCATATATTGCATCTAACCAACGGTTATTTTCTAAACGGAGAAAAAATCCCGAAAAATTCGGACAAAAACTGAAAGATTCATCGAATAGTCGGGGCTGGTTAGCGTTAAGTGGGAATGATATATAATCAATGATATATTGTGTTATATTTAGACTGGCACTAGATGTCTTTAAGCCAATCAAATGCGGCTACATATTATTATATACGTCTCTAATGACAGCACATTATGTATTTAGGTGTGGTGGTATAGTAGGATTAAATCTTAAACATTTCTGGTAAAAACCAAATGTTTCAAATTTGGTTTCTCTGAAAGGACACACGTGTTTTCCCATCCCCTCAAAAGGCTGCAAAATAATGTATTTTTCATAAAGGAAAGATGTGACTTGAGCGTAAAAGATTTGTTGTGAAACGTCAGATATAGAGACCGTACACGTTTACGCTAATTTAAGACCAATCTTTGTAACATTCTCAGTCTTTTTCAGTTTTTTCCAAATTATCCCAAAAAATTCTAACGTTTACAACCTAATGTAACTTTTACCTATGAGGATCTGTACACAGTCGTATCGAGTGTCCACTGTTATTTTGTTATGAAATTCAACTGCCTAAGCTCCTTCGAAGAACAATGGAAAGGCCTCCTCCTCAGGTCTGCGCCGTGATCAACACAGCGGAGACCCCAGCCCATACGAACCCCCCCCCCACCCCCCCAGCAACCATAATGTCTTCTATTATACAAAGCATTAAAGATCCATTACGGAAATGAGAAAATCAAAAGCGGAAAGGCGTACGTTAAATAAAATAAATACTGTGCATTCGCCTGAGAAAAGCTTCAGCAAGAGACGTTGCAAGCTCCGCACGTTAGCCATATTTCTTAGACGTGAATGGTATACCAATTTATACATATCTTTATATATATATGTATATACTGGCCTCTCTCTCTCTCTCTCTCTCTATATATATATATATATATATATATATATATACTTTGCTTCGTTTAGAATGGACACACTTCTGTGAATGTTATTCTGTTCGTTTATACTTTGGTAAGAATGATAATTCCACTTGTTGTCGTTTGGTACGTGCAAAAAACGATCCGATTGTTTTCTCTTTCGTCGTCTTCATCTCCTCCTTCATTTTCTGTGTGGAAATCCGCTCCAGGTGACATTCAATGTAGTATTGGCTGTATTATAGATACGGGCGGCATACGTACGAGAAGAATACACGAATTATTCCACGAATTCGTTCTTTGCCGCCGTCATAACAATGTGTCCACACGGGTGGGGGTATCGGGGCGGGGGTGCCGCTGATCTGAATACTGAGAACGTCCTGAGAACAGAATAAAATCAAAAGATCTGCCGAATCGAAGGTATACACGTCTTGTGAGGTGTAATGACCAAAACCTGTGCGTGTAAGTGAGATAGAGACTCATGGTGAGGCGTGGAACGAGCGCAAGAGATTGGCCACCCAATGGACAAAAATCAAACGAAGACAGGCTGAAAAAAATTGACGATCCTATTTGACAAATATATATATATATATATATATAATCTGCCAAAGGCGTCAATCCGAAGAAAATCTTAAGCAATCACAGCCGATACATATATATATATATATATATATATATATATGTACATTTGTCAAATGTCATTGTGGTAGGATGAAAATATTGGGCAACACGTTTGGTTTTAGTGAGATGCCTCAGTCATCGCTTCCATTAGAACATTTAGTCATCAGATCAGTGATGACGTCCGATTGAAAACATTTTCTCCCATCTTTGTTTTTTTACCTTTTATTTTCATGCAGGTATATATATATATATACTTAAATTCATTTTGGATTGCGTAATCACCAATTCTCTCAAATTCCGATTCTCTTCCTAGTGACAACAGGGCCGAGCACGTTTCTGTCCGAAATGATCGATGCACTTCATGCACTCTCAATTTTTGTCGGCAATATCACCCCACCACGTCACAGGTGATTGCCATTGATGGTAAGAGGTTTCGGCTCTTGCAATATAGGCCTATAAGGCCAATACCAATCATTGACTGTCTATATTTTTATTCGCGGACGCACTTGTACACCAGGGCCATCCCTATACAAGCGCATTAGGTGGCATGAGCCGCGCTTCCCTCTGCCAAGTCTCAACGGACAACGACTACACTTTTATACGATACAAATACACTTTTTTGCTGCGGGTATATCGTATATTTATTTGAATGCATTTATTTTCTCTTCAAACAATTCCTTGTAGTAACTGAAAGATTTCCTGCTTTATTAAAAAAAACACACACACAAACACAAAAACAGCACAAGCGACAGTCCTTATCGCCTTGAAGTTTTCATAGTGCTCTCAATAAGGGACCTAACAAGAAACGTTCGCCCAAGCGCGTGAGTTATAGTGCGTTAGATGACAAAAGCCAACCAGGGAGAGAGATTACCATCTCTTTTGACGTGCTGACTATACCTGACTGATGCACAATGCAGTTGGGATGTCTGTGGTTGTTTGTGAAGACCATCTTCTGTCATGTATTGTGCCATCGGCGAATTTCCAGAGCTAACTTTTAACTTGAGACGTTGTTTTAATTTGGGTGTTAATGCAGCGTCTGGCAAATACAGCGTTAGCTGGTGCTTTTGAACTCAGCTGATCATAACGATGTGATCGTAGGGGTTTTCTAACTAAATATTAATATTAGTACTATCCTCATCTCTGATATCTTTTCACTGGTTCGGATCGTATTGAGACTCTGCTTTAATCAGAACATTGAGCTCTGACACGTGCAATAGATGAGCTATTCCAGCATATCAAGGCTGTATCAAGGTTCTCCTAAATCGAACTTACTTACTTTTTCACGAGTGCATAACCTCCACCACCTCACTCGTCTCTCTCCAAGAGCCACTCTACAGTCACTCTTCTAATTCAATAGAATAAACAGATTAACCCAACCAAGATTGGGAACGGCTTTCCTCCGGACACTTACGGAGAGATCAGACGTTTCGTGCTCCCATTAGGCCGTTATCGTTACCAAGGACCCACGTTGACTAGTCCTTGTCGCACACTGCTGCTAGACCAAGCATTTCATATATTAGTGTGTAAAACATTAAAAGTACACGAAACCCCTGGGCTGCATTTTAATACGGGATAAACACACACACACACATACGCACACCGGTTGATTCTAAAGGGTTTTAATTTTCTGGAAACTACTTTCTCCGTCGTACACCCAGCTATATCCGGCGTCTATCATCTCATCATCGGTCGAAATAACGACCACCGCCATTCTTGGCATTAACTCCTTTTTGTCTAAGCTGTTTTCAGTACTCCTTTTTTTTCTGTCACGCCATTGCGTCTTGGTGGTACTTATCCGTGCGGCGAGCTACTGCCGGGACGGGCCCAATTGTTATTTGCCATTGCTCATTACCGGTTCAACATATATTGTTGCTCTTGTTATGTTCTTGTTTGTTTTTCCTATGATTTTATATGATTTTCTCTTATTTCTCTCTCTTCCTCTCTCTCTCTCTCCATATATATATATATATATATATATATATACACATATATATGTGTATCACTCGTGCGAATTGTTGTCGTCATTTGCAGCATAGAGTCATCATCCATGAATTCATTCGTCCGTTTGTTCACTAGGGGGCGGCAGCGGCTGTGTTAGGGGATATGATTCGTTTGTCAAGCTTACCAAAGCCCCGCTCGCCTGTTCGACCACCATCTGACAACTATTCCTGAATGAAACTCTGTAGCATAGTTGGGGGGCGGGACAGCAAATCGCTGGCTGAATAAATATTGTCTCTAGAATACCAGGTAGTACCTTTGGTAAAGTAATGATTTGCCTACTAATTTTGACATTGTTCTCCCGTTCACAATTGTCGTTTCGTGCTGCTTCTGTGAAGCTGCCGACAACTCTCCGTATGGCTTTGTCATTATATATATATGTATGTACAGATATAGACGATTGTGCTTAATTCCATCACTTGTTAGCGTCGTTTGTGACTCAGCTGGCTGGGTAATGTCCCAAGACAACGATGCATTTATTTTGATTATTATTATTATTACTGCAACAGACAGACGTCTGCGTGTCCAGCAAAAGCTCGAGTCGACGAAAGAGAAGTCGGAACAACAATATTCGCGACAACAGAGCGAACAGAAGGGCATGATGATATTTATGGTTAAATTGTTTTGTACTTTATTTTTAATTCTAATTTCTGAATCACTAAGTATCGCCTGCGGTAGAGATTACTATTAATGCAAATGCTAATCTTCACATGAAGGTCCCATGATCAATAGACAAAAGGGAGAGAGAGAGAGAGCGAGCGAGAGAGTAAATAATCAGGGCTCATTGAGGTTAGAAGTAAACACCACCACCACCAACAACACCACCACCAGCAACAACAAGAGCAGCAACAGCAACAAATTAATTGACTTATCCCAAATGGGATCCGAGATGGCAATCAAGATACTGCACAAAACAATCCGCCGTAGAAACATCTGACTATTTTTTTAAATTCTTTTAAAGCTAATCGTATTCCTATAATTATTTTAATTTTCATAATTATTTTGATTTTCTTCCTTTTTTTTCATGAAATACGCTCAAATAATGCTTGACTGCCATCCGTCAAGAGTAGAACTTTCCGACGTTTCTTAAGGACGTTCTCTCTGTTTGGCTCGAATCGCGATCTTTGTTTACTCTGGTTTTTGGGCATTTTTAAGAGGCTAAGTGGGAAACGACTTAAACTTTGTAGGAATATTTTCTTGGTGCTGTATACAAAAAAATTATGGAGACATTTTGCAAAGCAGGTTGCGTGCAGAGTAACGGTGAAAATCATCGATAGCCAACCTGAATAAGTTTATGAAATTAGCTTTAAGCAATTTAGACCATAAGCTTCCAACTTGGTATGGTTTTCCTGGGTAACATTCAACACAGCCCTAGACTGCAGCATTCAACAACCGCCCGATAGGCAGTTGAAAATCGAAAGCGAGTATCCTCTTGATTACTTAGCCCCAAAATAACTGTTCGCCAACGCCCGACAACGAGATTCCAAATTCAAGCCAACATGATATCGTCTCCTTCATCTACGAGACCGTGAGGTCCAAACCAGGGGGCCATCCTCGCTATTTGGACGCTCATGACAGACGCATTGGTGAGTGTTCTCTGCTTAAACGGACATTAGTTAAGAGATACACTTTGTCAAGTCTCTCTCTCTCTGCACAGGATACATTGACATAGTCAACAGTCAGCAATCTCCAGTTGTCTTGAAGTAAAACAATACTTCAATATCATATATACACGTCATTTGCCCCAGGCGCTATGTTTTTTAGCACGGATGCGCTGGAAGTTCGTGACTACCTCTCAGGAGTTCCCGTGTTTGTCAGTCGGTGTTGACCGCTGAATCCTGAGGAGTCCGACAGTACTCATCATCATCGTCTTCACCGTCTTCAGAAGATGGGGTTTGTATCGCGCACTTCCTCTTGACGAGCTGTCGAAGCTTTCGGCACACGGCGCAAGCTCAAGTGATGTGCGAAGATTGACCACGGCGGTGGAAAGGGGGGTCCACCTTGCGTGTTGTTGTCTTCGCCGACGGGGGCGCTGTGGTCGCCAGCTGGTACCGCCGCCATTGTCAAGCATGGTTTGGCTGGCTGGCTTCGCCCAACTTCAGCTGGTGGCCGGGCGAAACGAAGGCAAGATGAAGACAAGCTGACTTCGCATTTCACCCGCAGAGTGCTTTCGGCGACTGTGGAGTTCACATCGACCCCAGCCGGCCCCCGTTGTGTACATCGAACTTGTCCGGCTCTGCGCCTCACTTGAGCCCCGATACCTCACCGACTTCGAACAACAGCTGACGGAAGATCACCAGACAACAACATCAGCAGAAGGCCAACCTCAAGCTGTTCTTCTTCTTGAGTTTGCCAATCATCACAGTAATACTGATCAAGTTGTGCGCACATAGTACCCCAGCAGTTTGGGTTGTTCTTCTATGCAAATGAACCCGTGCCAATACCACCTGTGAACTTGGATTACCTTGCGAATCGCGTGGGGGTGTCGTTCCGCGACATTAAGATGACTGGCTTTCAGGCAGTAGCAGCAGTAGCAGCAACGAACAAATGAGTTGGTGGTGTTCAAACATCGTAGGTGTTTCGTCCGTATGAAGTTGACCTCCTCGGAGAAGACGACTTTGTTGTGAAAAGTGTTTGTGTGTGTGTGCTCCAATCTCTCTCCATCTCTCTGTGTATCTGTGAGGATAGTCGTCAGTTCGATTCGAGCCATAGAAACAGCAAAGAACGCGACATGGCACCGTGTAGGCGGTCAGCTCATCCCACGTTCCTATCAGGTAAGTTGTTCCGGCGGAACCGTCTCGGACGTGAATACACTGCAATACATTGGTCATTGGTAACTCGCATGTGCAACACTGCTCTACTCTCGAATTCACACGAGTGCCACAGTGCGAAAACGAACGAATCGAATTTTACGATACTCATTCGAAATGCCCCTTGACAGCTACGGATGAAATGAGCAGATATATTTCCCTACGACCATTTCACATGGTTCACACGCGAATCGCACCTGCGTTGACGAAAGGTCCCCGCTCGTTAGAACGTTAAATAACTCAATCGACAAATCGCATGCTGTCGAATGTAATCTTCGATACACGTTCGGCAAAGTTTGATATTCAGTAGTGACACTTCATCGTCAAAGAAAAATATTGATTTTCGCTGTACCCTGCAGAGGCGGTCTTGCGTGGCGCGACGCAGCAGCAGCAGCAACGTAATGGAGCGATTCCGTTAGTTTCCGAATCGGCAAGTAACGGTGGGGCCAGTTTTGGCGCCAACATTCAAGATTCCTAATCGAATCTTGCTGGTCGACGACGGGCGATATTTGCGAGCGATATACACGCTGGCCATTTATTCATTTTCGTTTTGGCTTCGAGTCAATGTTGTCGCTTGACTCGCCACTGTCGTTCTCCGAGTCTCACGCAGACAGACGTTTGCTCGGACGGGTGAGAGTTGTTCTTGTACCGCCTATTGCCTGCATATAGCTCTTAGCAGTGAACGAAAGGGGGGTCGGTAGAACATACAATGTGTTTTTTTTTGGGATAGATACATATACGCATCGATTCCTCAAGTTGTCGTTAAACTAAATCGGGAAGCTGATGATCTTTGTAGGGACAAGTCGTACATGAATGATGGCTCGTAGTCTGTCCAGAAGGTCGACACATGTTGATAATGTCAGCTGACTAAGTTAGTCGGTTTTGTAAAGTCTCTTAGTACGTATATATATATATATATATATATATATATATAATAGTGTCTGACTGTGACCGTGTCATGATATTGACCGTGTGATTTTCATGACATGACCACCTGTAACGCTGCCGTCTCCCCCTTGTCTTCATTAACTTTCACTGTGTTTGAACGATGCCGGAGTATCCGTCTCAATCTTTAATACGACGTAGTCTTAAACTAGTTTTGGGGTTTAACTGAGTTGAAACGAACGATGGAAAACAATAAAAAGACCTGACAAAATCTGAGGGCAAAATCTTGGCTTGTTCATCCAACTCGTAATCTCCCGGACACGTTTCAAGCATGTCCCCGAGTAAGCGACTTTCTCGACAAGAATCACCTTGCGAAGTACATTGTTGAATGGGCAAAATGCTTACCACGGTAGCACTTTAGAAAAGCAAGTATCATGTGTCCCTCTTGGTGGGACTGGTCGCTATATATAGGCTCGTCTATGCCGAAAGCGTTGCCAAGCCGAATGTCAGCAAACAACTAATATAGTATTAAAAAAATGGCGAAACATTTTCTGCGAAAGTGAACCTCATTCCACAAAATCCACGGTACGACTTGACAATCGTACTGCAGCTATTTTCTATACGTTGGTTTCTCTGCAGTATCAACAAATCGCGGGCTCGTGCCGAGCTGGAGATCAACGAACTTTACGTAGAGGGGGTTCGCAGCTGCAATTTGCTAAAAATGGTGACATTTTTCACCCCGATCCATTTACCCCAATGATGAGCTTGTTCGCCCCCCGTACAGCTCGTTCACATCATGGCATTTGCGGCCAGTATCATGGAAGGCCATCCACTGTAGTGACGCGATTCACGAAATGGTTCCGCTTGAGATTTCGGCTTCGAGCGGATGATTTGAACGAATCAGTTGACAGTCATTAGACATTGAGTTGTTCCTCATAGTAATACCTAAAAGTTTAAGAGCTGAGGCCTGTCAGATAGGGGAACAGCTGAAGGTCAGCTATTATAGACATTGAGTTGTAGCAGCGGTGTTGATCCTATAATAACAGCCCACCTCGAGTAGATTTAAGTCTTTCGCACGGGTTTGACGATTGTCTGACGTATATACGTATCAGGCAAGCCGTCACGTACACTTTGCAATCCGATAAGTTCGACACGTCGGCGCACGGGTTCGATTTCCACCGTTGCACATTTGTTTTTAAACGGGGGGCTGTCCACCCTATGAGGCCTTATGCCGAAGGCAGTTCTACCCTGGACTGAGTTCTAAATGTTTAATGCTGTGAGTAGCCAGCCCGGAAAATTAAGTTTACACACGGCCGCTGGCATAGTCAGCCACCCTATTATGAATATATCGGAACGCTCAAAGCACTAATTAGCTAGAGGACATGTTGACAGCTAATCAATATTCCCTCAATAATCTAGTGAATACCCCCATATGATATTGTCATTTTACACATTATCAATTTGTTGTTTGTTGAACACAGGCCGAATAATGATAATTATTACCTCAAATTAAATAATAATTATAATAATGGTGACGCCTTATTCAAAAGTTGACTGTGCCAGCACATCTGCGTATGACTACCGAGCTGTAAATGCCATCGAAGACTTAAAGGATATTGTCTTCAAGTGATGATAAGGTCACCCTATTCATTCTCTTACTGATAGTGAATAATCGGGGAGAATGGGTTGAACAAAATGAGAATTTTCTCACAACGATGCGCGCCTCCTCGTCTACGGTGCCATTAAGCGTTCCGATGCAGACATAAGGAGCGCTAATTACTCAGGACGCCTAATTCATTTTGAAGTCTCAACAAGGTCCACACAACCGTACCGTATTGCTGGTTCACAATAAATCGACAGCGACTTTACAAGTGTCAATGAGAGCGTGTATCATCCAAATTATGCTAATATCGGTGACAAGGTCCGATATCGTTCGTGCCGAGTTTCGTTTCGTTACCAAACCAAGTCTGATTCGTTCCGCAGTTAGCCGTTTATTTCTCGAAACTGATTTCTATTCTGTAGCAAATTCCATCCGCTTTCGCCGCAAGAAGCGGGGCAAGCCACAGTTGTCAGTTGATTCTCTTGGACCCTTTCCGATCAGTCGTATTACGACCTAACTCGCCCTTAACGTGAAATTTTCAGTAACTATCATATGATATCCAGCCACAGCTGTCATTATATATATATGTTCCCGGCAAAATATCTCCATTGTGGTTTGCAGCGTTGAGAGAATCGAGCCCAACCCATTGATCGGCTTCGTCATCGTTACCGTCGGCGGTGGCGCCGCGTATCGCCAAGTTGGCCAGCCAGAAAGAAGCCGGCTGACTTGCCAAGCATTCGGTTTAGCTTTGGCATCGTCACTGTCCGAACAGTCTGGGCTCGTCGGATTCTGCCGCCGGCGCGGCATAACGCGGTTGGTTGATGCCGCCGCTCAACATTGGGTGGATCGGATCGTCGCAGACACACGTGCACACATACACATGGGCCCATACGCACATTATAGGGACAGCGCCGCAGCGGCAGCAGCAGCAGCCACAGCAGACCGAGAACAGGAGGGGGGACCTTGAAGGCTGCCATCGGTGACAACGGCAGATTCAAGCACGTGGACAAGCAATCAGGCAGCAGTGCAGGCAAGCCAGCGACTGGTGTGGACGCAGCCTCGTGGTGCGCGCACCTCGGTTCGGCCGGATCGAGCCAGCAAATCTGACGGGGGGCTTGTTAGCTACCCCGCCAAAGCGATCGCGCCCCGTTGCTCCGACGGTTAGAGCTGGGGCAGAAATAGTATTAGCGGTGCCGATATGATTCGAGTCGCCGCTCCGCCACTAACGTCCAGCCTGTGTACGTTGTCCAGTGCGGCGCTGTTGATGCTAGCTCCAGATTTCTGTCGTTGGCGAAATTTGCTGCGGCTGCTATTAATTGCCCGACGGGAACAGGCGACAAAATGTGCGATACGATGAAACAGGGGGCTACTAGGCAGGCACATCTTGCATTAGTGCAAACAAATGGCTGCAGTATACTACGCCTCAACAGGTTTTGGACCGGGATATATTTGGCAGTCAGTCCCTTCCATTCTGTCGAGACCCCCCCGGGCCATGGCGTGGGTGGATGCACGTAGGTGCGCGGGTTCGATCTTCATCGTTGCACATTTCTACGCACTATGGGGTTGTCTGTTTAATGAAGCAATGCCGAAAGCAGTTGTAGCGTGGATGTTCAATCTTGGCTGCGAGTCAACCAGGAAAATTAAACGTCCATATATATATATATATATATGTATGTGAAATGGCTGAAAGAGCGAGAACAGATTCAATAGTTCGTCTCAGTTCCTATCGATTTCATTGAGGAGACATTTTAACCATGGTCGCTAATGTAATGTTATATCAGCGCGTGGCGTTTGCTGAATCGCTCGTGTGCTTCTAACCGTCAACCATCGACAAATCGACTCTGACAAATTGAATGAAACGACAAGTCAATGATTTCCACTATAACCATGTGTGGTATAGGTTGCCGATGACATCCCAGCTGCCCTTGTTGATTTGGCTGCGCAACGTCACAAGCTTATTCTCCGCATGGAACAAGTCGGAAATTCAAATATAATAGAAGAAATTGAGTAAAAGCCGACGCTGCCTCCGTGCTAAGCCAACAATGAGGTAGAAAACAACTCGAATTGACCGGGACCCCAAAACCGTCGTTGGCGCCGCTCGGGGGTCTACAGGTGATGGTGGTGGTCGTGGTGGCGGTGATGGTGGACAACACAGAACGTCGTAGTTAAGAAATCAACTACATAAAAAGTGAAACAGGTACCGTTAGCAGATTTCGATGCATGAATATATATATATATATGTAAGAAAGGAAAGAATTGCCGTTAGTTGCTGATCGTTGGTGTGGCACCGCCTTCTCAGTTTGGCTCTTTCCGAATCACACGGTCAATGAAAAAATGAGAGAATTATTCGAACACGCGTTCTTCACGCAATAACAATAATAATGGTTGGGCTGGCTATTATGATGACTTTTCAATGTTTCCGCGTTCGATTGTTGCCGGACGAGCGGTTGGGGCCTCCTCAAAAACTGCAATGGATTTCTTGCAGGGAGCAGGCTCAGTAATCTAGCGAGAGGTATGTTCGTGTCCCACTGCTCTTGGTGTTGGCGGGTTGGCCTTTTTCGACTGTCGATTTTAGTTAGCAAGACTGCTCTTCTAAGCCGACGAGGTCTTCAATAACCCTGTTTCGGCTTAGAGCTGTAGCGAACAACGCTATAGTCGGCAACGGGCCCGGCGAGTGACTTCTGTGAGATCAATCAGATGATTAGCGACACTGATTTCTGAAAAAATGAATGGGTACCAATGTCCGTTTGAGGGTCGAATAAGACCACTTTTACGCTATTTAAAATCATCTACGGGTCTGTCTCATGGCTGGACGTTTGCGATTAATTTCTAAGTCAAATTTCGCGGCAAGGTCTTCCCGGTTCTGCTCGTGGAAAGTTATATCCGTTTAGTCATCGACTGCTTGTTCAACAAGGGCTGACGACAGTCTTCGCGCCATCTTCGACTCGTTTCCTCTACTAGTATATATCAATTGTTTATTCTTGTCTTTGGTCTTCCTGTCGTCCGGCTGTTTTACGACTCGTTTACGATCGTCTTCATCTGAAGCTCGTCACACAGGCGACGACGGTAGCTGTCGATATGCCGAAGGCATTAGCTCATGAGGATCATCACCTCCACGGCAGTTTCTTTTGCCTTTCACATTCCCTTCAGCATTCCCAAGATGTTGATACTATATCAATTGTCGTACACGCGACAACAAGAACAGGAACAAGATACGCAATGGTCGCGGTAGCAGCAGCAGCAGCAGCAGCAATGTTCAGTATGGCGTCTTCCTTTTGCGCCGACGAGGTGCTATTAGTGTCGACAAATAGAATATATTAGTATGGTGGTGTTCACACGGATGGAAGTGACGAGGCGAGGAATCCTTCGGATATTCAACAGCACCACCCTAGCGCGTGCAATGTGTCGGCTCGCGGGTGTCGGCCCGGCCGTCTCAGTCCCCTGTTCTGGCCGCATGGTTAGCACCTTACGTCGGGGCGTCAAACGACTTCCTTCCGATGGCCGATCTAACCGAGTCCAGTAGGGCCCCAGAGAGGAAGGGACTTGCGACAACGCAGGTGTCAAACGATTATGGGATTTGTTAGTCTGTGGGGGTATGAGTGTTCGCATTGGGCCCGGCTGGGCGCTGACAGCTGATGCGCGAAGGTGAAGCTCACGTGCGAACGTCGCTGTCGGCCGGGAAGAGGCGAGTCGGTAGCTTGCTCCGTTGGTCGCGCTCTGCCCTCGTTCTCGTGTGACACCCGCCCGAGCCGCTGTAACGACGAGACAAAGGGGGTGCCCCGGGGTGCCGTTCGGCCATTGCTAGCCACTTCTGCAATAACGTTCTCGGATGCTAGATATGATAAGAAACAGCAGATGACTTCGAGTAGTTAGTGTTCGCGTTCTGTCTGCAACACGGAGACAGGCGAGGCAGGCTTACTGCTGTGACTAACTCGAGATCGAAGCCGGAAACATGTAGTCAATGCGACCATCTTCACTATCGGTTCAACACCAGACCTCGTGGTGGGAGGGCGGGGGGCGGCGGCTCCGAACAGATTGTCATCTCTTCTGGACACCGGGGAACGAACGGACCCAGCTGGTACAGCGCACAGATGAGTGGTCACCTGACTCCATCCCTGATTGACTTTGTCGGTAGTTCCAGACAGTCAAACGATCGACGCCCACATTGGTGGCGCCCCTTGGGGTGACGTCCGCCAGCTCGCATCGAACAGAAGCTGCGTGCCGAGAAGGAACGTGCCCACGTAAATGAAAAGGAAATGATAGGAAGAAAGAGAGAGAGAGATAACCTCGCCCGCAAATACGAAGGCCACATTCACGTCCGTGTACGAGATGCGCATTGAGGAGGCCACTCCCGAGTGGATCGAGTAACGCAGAGATAGGTACAAGGTGAGGTGTTTGTTGTGCGCGGCTGAATCGAACGGATGAGGGGAGAATTTCTGCTGAAATAAGGTAAAATTAATGATTGAATTGTATACCTAGTATATTGTAGCTAAGTGGTAAAAAACCATGATCCCGGCCATTTATACGCGTGCAGACGGACCCGTGTCATCGTTTCACTCTCGATCAGCTCAACACAGTCATTTCACTGAGCGTGATGCCTAGGCTCGAGAGTGTGCACGAGGCTAATTCAGCTAATTGCGAAGTACGGCGAGTTCAGATAATTACCTTTTTTTTTTTTTAATACAGAGGTTAAAGGCAAACCTTGCATAGGCACCACTCTTTTCACTTCTTCGTTGGGCGTTCTGTTCACCCGCCACCGATGCTGAGTACTTACTATCGCTCCCTTTGCTAAACAATAGCGAACGGTTGCCGTTTACGTAGTAGAGAAAGTCTGTATGAGAGCAGGAACGAACGCCTCAATTGAGAGAAAAAGACAAACATTAAGTTTAATGTTAAATGATGAAGAAGACAATTTGTGTGATTATTATTTTATGGTTGCGGAAACTGATAGTATCACAGTTAACGCAATTTTGATTTATTAACCTATCCTTTACTTTTTCCACCAGAAATGGAAAAAATATTCAGCCAAATCTAGAAAAATCATCATCCTCACCATCATCATTCGCTTGTCATCTTTGTCCACTCTGGTGTTTTTGATGCTGACAGACTGCGAGGGTTATTGGGCCCGCATACACGAACACATGACAGTTTGCTGCGTACATAGGCATCTCTGACTCTGTTTCGCCGTCACCGTGGCTTTCTCGTGACTATTCTCCGAACGCCGCCGATGGAGAGGACCCCGGATTCTTAAGCTTGCGTATACGTCACAACACGTACACCAGTGTTATCGATCACAAATCGTCCGAGGTCGTTGTCGTTGAGCTATGGCTGACAGAAGTGCGCACTCGGCCGAGGCAGGGGGTGTGTTCTGTTTTGCTACGCCTATCCCAATCTGAAGATGAACTTGAAAACTGGAGTCGATCAGACAGACGCCTCCGAATGAACACTGTGTGCAATTATCTGTCTACGCTAATTACGCGCATCGACAACAACAAAACTCTCCTCTGATTGGCAGCTGTACGTGTGTCTCAGCGTGCAGTCGAGTTACTTTTTCTTTTTTGTATTTCTGTGCCGTCCTATAGATGGCCGCCACAGATCGCGTTTTTGTTAAAACTTGAACTACGGCCAAGATATCGGACGAACTCGGCACCCGTCAGAAGCGTTGCCCTGATCTCAGACGCCGTCGACAGAAGAAACAGTGATGTATTTCTATTACGATCCGATGCGTAAACGGAGAGTGAAACAAGTGATCTATTCCGATCAGCGTCAATCATTCGATAAAGCTCGTTCTGCTGACAGATGGACGATTGTCATCAGATTTGGAATGATATCCATAAAACTTTATTGTCAGCAACGTCTGCCAACCAGAAGGGACGGTATGATGATGATTATTATTATTATGATTATTATCTCGATTATAGCGCTCATGGTATTTCACTTTCGTTGGGGAAGTGTAAATGCAGTGAAGCATTGCTTGTGTTATAGCCCAGTAGCCGTGGTTCAGGCTTGTAGTTACCGCATACAGCCATCCATGTTCAGGAAGATGCAGTACTGGCAATAAATATTTAAAAAAAAAACATATATATATATATATATAAGTTGAAACATGCAAGATGTTACTTTGGAAATGTTGACCATGTCGAATCTAGTGAACTAATGTATTTCATTGGTAGACACCGCTTATGTCTAAGTGTTTCGTTAAACATTTCACCTGTGAGACAAACGCCAGAGTTAAAGATTACACTAATCCATAGCTCTGCGACCGTTCACTCCACCATCTAATCATCAGTCCCCGGTCGTCAGGTCACGAGCCAATCGATATATGGCAGGGTATCTATTTCAATGCTTCCAAATGTATTTTCCTGTCCAACCGGAAGTAAAATCATTATTACAACGACTCGAGTCGACTTACAATAGATAATAGCACATCAATAAATGTCAGAGTCATTTTCAGCGAAACTCTTGGCGCTTTTCGTTAACTAGCATTCGCAGGCGACTTGAACGTCTCTCATCCGAATATTGTTATCCGATTGCACATGATACGCTCGGCTATAAATGCCACTTTGTCCAGCGTTCGTTCAGTGAGATGCTGTCGACGTGTTTGAGGTGAATAGTGCTTACCTTACCTTCTTCAACAGTGAAAAAGAAACGCTACTTTGAGTAGAATTTTGGCTTCGATAGAATAGCGTGAATCGGCAACCGTTACCAGGATGATATGAAGAACGCGAATGGCTAGAGATGCTTCATGGTATCGGCGAGTGCTGTTGCCCCCCTACGGGTGCTCAGTATCATTGGGAGGTTTGTTATCTGTCAACTACTTTTACGTTGGGAAGATGTGAAATGTTTGATTTTGGCTGGCTTGAAACACTAAGAAGAAGAATACCCCTATGCTCTTCCGTCTGATAAATAGATATGAGAGTGTCAGTCACATCGCTGTAGCGCCTGTTGTCACTGCTGATTGTAGTACCTATTTACCTTAGCTGCGCTTGCGGTGATCGACGCCACAAGTTCCATGCAAAATAGTACAACTAATTAGAGCTTGCCAGTCAATACACGATCAACGACGATGAACGATCGTTAGGGACACTCACGTCAAGGTTCGGAGAGAAAAAAACGGTGACGCCACGTATCGTCCATCTACGACCTGCAAACAACCCGCGCTCCCTTTCTTATTTAATTTTTTTACTCTTGGAGCTGCTCTCCAACAGCTGCGTGGTGACGCTGCAGCCGTCGCAAATGTTGTACATTGCCGCTGTGCCCGTCCAGCTATATCGCAAGGTATTGTAGGCGTCTATAACAACGATACTTTGCCATTAGACGGCTGATGTTAATCCACCTGCGGACGACTGATCAGCTGGCGGCGCCGCCGCCCCCCAATCCCTGGCCGCGTGCTTCAGCCGGGCCTTCATCCCTCTTCGTGCGTTGTGGCGTGTGTCTATGTGCGCGTGCGGGCGCGTGACGTCTTTGCTTCTGCCAGCCGCCGCCGATGATTTCAGGGCTTATTCCCTTTTCTCTCCTTTTTTTGGCCATTTTTTTCCCTTGATTTTTTCTTGTTCCGCCATTTTCCGCCGTGACTAGCGCTGTGGGCGTTCGCTCGTTCGAGATGAACTCTCGCCGCACACCTCTGACCCGGTGTGCGGCCGTAGTGGCTGTGGGAGCAGCGGTGCGGGCGTTCCATAATTCGTGTTTTACTTTCGATCGGTGCTGGACGGTGGAGGCGAAGCGGATGATGAATTATTGGATCAGCAGATAGATTCCGATAGATTCCGGCAGCGCTATGCCTATTTTTGTCTTAATCGCTGCTTTGCAATGACGTTTATTTATTAAATGTGCACCATCTTTTAATTACGCGAGAGGAATGTACTATTTTGACGAGTGTTGCACTGGGAAGTTTGCGGCAACGCGCCAGGTTGATAGATAGATCGAAGATACGGACAGATATGGTCTCTAGCCTCAATGAACGAAGTCATGATGCGTACAGTAGGCAATTTTTTTTTTGTTGATGGCTAATACTTGGTGCACCATAGCTGGCAGAGAAGCAAGAATCAGGTATAAAAATGATGAAGTTCATCGTATGATATCGATTCATAAAAAGCAACTGTATTTTTTTTACAAAGCCGAATGATCTGACGGCATCGAATTATTAGTTGACGGGATCAAGACGCAGACATTTTGAAAGAACACATAGTGTCTCGGTTGCTACTCCGATTTCCTTTAATCAGGGCCACCTCAAATGTCGCCGGGACTAATTGAGCGGGTCTTAGGTTTGTTTAGGTGTTATTTCAACACCCTACCTACGCTTATCTGCTGTCCAGGACGCCCTGGGATGCTGGCGAGCGCCTAATCTCTTTGACAATTTGTAGTAATCAGATACGCGAACAGTCATACACCGCCGTATACAATTGGCACGTGTACAATTGTCGTGTCAATGTTGAGTCTTTCCTGCGGACGGTTGCCCCGGTGGCATCGTTGTTGAGAGTTTGAATCC
This sequence comes from Stratiolaelaps scimitus, assembly GCA_019614645.1. Lineage (NCBI taxonomy): Eukaryota > Metazoa > Arthropoda > Arachnida > Mesostigmata > Laelapidae > Stratiolaelaps > Stratiolaelaps scimitus. Next base: position 1,599,962 of record JABWDB010000046.1, read on the forward strand.
GCTCCGCAATGTGGTAGCGATTGATTTTTTTTATTTCAATGTCACAGGGCAGGTTCTCCCACCAAGAGCGCGGATCATTTAGAGGCAACAGGCTCGTGGGAATTGCTATCTACAACATACATTTCGTATATTGCTGTGAATGGCGATTCTCTGACGGATCGGTGGTTTGGAGTTTAGATAACCTTCACTTCCTATTTAATGATGTAGTTGAACGAACAGGAACATGCCACGAGAATGAATCTGAACAAAGAGTTCATCTCGGTATACGATGTATTTAGATACGGATCAAGGACAAAAACAACAGCTACTCGTCAGCGAGTTCTGGGTTGAAATTAATTAAAACGTTAGGCTAAGTGCTGTCTCCTCTCGTAAGATCGTTGTCCTCAACAGGCCAGACATCCCCTGGCCACGTACAGCCAATCTCTATTGATTCCAGTGCTAAACATATCCATTTATAAAAGTCTCTATCAAATAGAACTCACCTGCAAAACAGCCACTCAGTATCGTGTCTGATGAGTACACTAGTATGCTGGATATAGACGCAAATATGCACCGTTGAATAGTTCCGATTAGTCAATATGATATAGCTCAACTAATCAACAAGTAATGCAGCCGTTATGATTAGCCGACAACTACCACTGTAACCTATGATATACACATATCAGCGGTTTATAGAATATAGATTCCACAAATGTCATACTCATAACACTAACACACAACATGACAGGCGTGCCTCCTTCACATATACGTCACGCTGAATGTCGATAAATCTTGGCTGGACGGACACGGGGTTGAAATGACGTCTGTAAATCTGTACCGGCGTCAATTCGACGCTTTGTTTGGTGGGCGCAACTCGTCCCTGATTCCATAGTCCATATAAACGCTCCAGACCCTCGCAACATTGGATATGTTGACGACTGTATGCAGAGAAGAAAAAACCGTTCGTAAAAGTCGCACAATCTACAAGTTAGCTAGGGCCGTGCTGCGAAAATTGGCATTGTAAAGCGGTTCTCCCCCCGTGCAGCGACTTTGTTGCAGCATTTCGCACTCGTCGGTCACAGTACCACCCATCCACAGCTGTTCGCTGCCCTCATGTGTCAGGTTATTAAGCAGAACCTTACGTCACACTAAATATATATATATATATATGTATGTGTGTGTGGGAGTCTTTCGCTGTTCGACAGGTGTCTCTATATTCGGTGAACTCTTATCAGGCATTAGAAGCAATGCTAAAAGTAGTTGTACCGTGGACGTTAATGATTGGCTGAGAGTGAGCCCGAAAACCTTAGGCATTAGAAGATTATAATGCGTATAGTGATATATGCGTGTCCACGAGTCGATTGTTATTATGGGAATGAGATGCGATAACAGCCGGGTCAACCGAACTGGGAACATTATGACCTCGTGCCAACCGTCAATTCGGATTATTTGTATTGTAACTATCACGGTATCACACTGGCATTGGTTTACGAACCAAACAGTAACTGTGAAGATCACACAGATATATCATGAGAGTCATTTCAGAAGCGAACTTCGTGGACAAAGTGTCCATCTCCAGTTGAGCTGTGCAACTTGGCGATAAAGTGCTCGCTTCGAAGAGAGATCGTCTTGAAGAGGTCCGTTTGTCTCGATAGACCCATCGAGTGATGTCGACAAGCTAAAATCAAAGACATCTGTGGCGCCTTACTCTGTTCGTTCCAGCAATATTTCCCATATCTAACAAATTAAGGAAACCTTTGTGGTGTGCGTATTTTCAACTTTACGCTGCTGCTGCTGCTCATTATAGTAAAACATATAATTCTCAGTAGTCTTGTCTAGCCACATTAAACGTTCGTTCGTCTACACGATGAGAAGCTAATTGTAGCTTCAATTAATCGCCGCCACCTCATCTCATATTGCCTTGATGACATTATACGCGTGTATACAATCCAATCATTCATCCCTCGTATCGTATATATATATATATATATATATATTCACGCAGTGCCTATATATAAATATATCTTATGACTGACTCGTAATTTTACTTTAGGCAGTAATGGTATATGCGTTATCGAATACAGTAACAACAACAGACAGGCAATAGCCAGTCAAGCTGTATGATCTGATCGTCATCGTCTAAGGCCTCAACTTCAACATGTCCACGTGGGTCTGCGTTCGCCTCTGTTTGCTGGCGGTCAATTTTTATACCCTTCAAGTGCCGACCAATACATTTATTATTATTATTACTATGACACCTGGTCTGGTCGGATCTGCCTGATCACTGCTGCTTGCTTCAACCATTGAGCAGAGCAATTTACCAGATATGCGCAGACTTGAGCAGGAGCAGCTTTCCTCCGATGATCAATATGGCGTCGTCGTCCTCGTCAAATGTGTCTACCAAATCGCCTAAGGTCAAGCCTATTTATTAATGGGATGCTCTTCGCCGACTCGGTTGTGCTTGACGCCGATGTCGATACTGGCGCCTGATTAGCGACATCAAACGGGCCCTTCGCGAAATATGTTTAGACATTCATTTTGTGGTGTATATATATATAAAGTGTGTAATATATATGGATATATTTACAGCTATAGATGTATGCTACATGAGGCTACACTATGGCCGGACACTCAGGTGAATGAGTGAGATCGTAGACATTTTTTGTGGAAGACACATAATTAAAATTTGCTAAAATCGTGAACACGGATGTGGGGGGGAGGTGTTAGTTTCGCTGCACTTCGGTTGTGTTTTATTTTAGATCAAGTCAATTAACTGAATTAAATTTGTTTGCTCTTCATTGCATACGATGTTCTCTGTGTGTGAAACATCACCAAGACATAGGCACACCTTGCAAAAGACCTTTCGTGCTATTTGTATCGAGCTTCTCCTAACGTTCCTAAAAAAAGCATTTTTTTTTAAATTAATTAATATAGATCATGCAGATTGTCCTATGACCTCTCGCGCATTTATGTTCGTATTTTGTAAAGAGTTTTCATTTGTGAGTGTTTCTCTCAAAGCCTTTTCTGGATACGATTAGACAGCATTTAGAAGTGCTGAGCAGCTGTCGTTTACCTGTGGACGTAAGTGAAGGATTTGATTAAAATGTCCTCTATTTCATCATATGTGTAGTGCTAGCATCCTCATACAAATCGTGTGAAAATAAATGTTATTAAGAAAAAAAAAATATATATATATATATGTATATAGGTGTGTTTCAGGTATATGTTGATGGTGTAGCTTAAACCTTTTTTTTTGAGAGGAGGAAATTTTCGTCAAACGCACGATCATCACCGGAGTCATTTCGATCTCCACAGACGAGTGGGCCGATCCCGTGCAGAGTGGTTGACGTGAATGACAAACTACCTCTACTTGCTAAAAAAAACCATCATCCTCCGCTGAGAGTCTATTGACCTAGGGTCGCCTTTACGCTTGGCATTACGTCGATCTCTAGGGAAGTTGTGTAACTCCTCCGGCAAGTATTCTATAGCAGGATGACTTCGTCTTCTTCGAATATACACAGCCTAAAATACCTCAACCCTATGGCCCTTTGCTAAACTAAAGACAAAATTAAGTCAAAATGTCATCTTTGAATAATAATACACAGCTTGATTCAACGCTCCTCCATTTCCATAACGAACGCATAGATGGTCTAGCAGTTGCGGGTGTCATGTTATACCTATTATTCTAATTGGCAAATTTTTCTATTAAAATCTATATCTACCGAACAACTCTTGATAAGTTACACCAACAACACCACCACCACCAACAACAAGAACAACAACGGGACTATAGGCGAATAGTCTCCAAAACCGAGAGCAATCATACCTCACTGCAGGGTTCGATTTACTACCAGACTTTCTTTTTTTTTTGTCATTGATATATGAAACATACAAACAAACAAAATAGCAACGATTTCTCGCCGTCGTGCGACGGCGACGATCGTTTTCATCATACCATTTTTTACGTGCTCGTCTCCTCGTGTCGCTACGTATAACGTCAGTGACTTTTGTACGAGTTCATCGTCGTTAGTTTGACTGACAATCTTCCCCCAACGGCGGCGACCGGCTACCACTCGTCGATAAGAATGAGCCGTGCTATTTCCGGAGCATAGCTTATGCTCGCCGGCCGTTAGCGTTTTTCCACACCGCGATATATTCGATTGCGCTGACGGTCCAATGCTGTGTGTGTGTGTTTGTGTGTTTCGGCATAAATATATTTGGATTTGGATAGAAGATAGATAGCAGACAGAATGAGAATTGACATAGAATTACTGTTGTTGCTTCCTCAGCAAAGGGCCCTCGGCCACCTCAGCCACCCTCAAGGCACACAGACACCACGACGGTGAACACGGGGACCCCCGGCAGAACGGGGCTTCGAACGTTTAGGTCGACGGACACAGGTTGACACATGCAGTGTCAACGCAAACGCCAGCTGAGCATATCGAGTCAACCAAGCTCTTGGGGTCAGCTGTTTCCAAAATCGACTGAGTTCTTCGGCGTTGCTCGTCTATTGAAGTTTACTCAATCTCTCTCTCTCTCATCCCTGTCTCGCTGACTGATTGACTGACTGTATTCTTCGTAGTTGAACTTTCTCTTTTCAGGGGAAAATTTGCTTGTCATCTTTCATTCATTTTTCTTCGGATGCGTTTTCTCTTGTTTATTGTGGGGTTTTTCTTTTTCTTTCCCTGCCGTGTTTTTCTTTTGTTCCGTTCTCTGTGTGTGTGCTTCATGCTTGCTCGAACTTTGCGTGTACGAAACGCTGTGACGGGCGGGCCTATGGGGATATTTCTACGGCGGCTCTTGAGCTGCTGTTTAACATAAACGTTAGGTCGTGTTCTGTGGAATACCACACACATACGGTTATGTGCGAAATATATATATATATATATATATATGACAAGACTGATCTGTCAATTTGGCAAAGCGCTTTAAGGAGGAAGTGCTTCCCGTTTGAGGAGAAAAAGGGAACCGCTGTCCCCTTAAGGTGCGCGTGAAGTCTACCACTAACGTCGCCGGGGGCAAATGCCAGCAGTAAAACAACATCATTACCAACCTTCGTATGCCTCCCTGGGACAACAACAACAACAGCAACAAGAACAAGACGAAAGCAGCTCGTCATGACGGTGTACCCGTCGCCATCGTCGCCGCTGTGTTGTTGCTGTTGTCGGCTGGTTACGTCAATCAGCATCCGTTTATTGCTATTATTGGTCCCACAACGGGCATCGTTCATTTTATTTCACTTTTTTCTTATCGCCACCAAACGGCCACAAACACCACAGCCACCACGTACACAACTCGAACAATAACTACAAGTCGCCGGCGGTGGGCAACGAGGGGAACGGACTGCCCCCAGCGGTATATATATATATATATATATAATGTTATAATATATACATAATACTTCTGCTATACCTTAGAAACTGAACGCCACTGCCGCCGCGAACGACGATCGCGGCGGTTGCTGAAGTAGCCGACAGTCCGTTCTGATAAATAGATAGGTATCACATCGTAGATATTCTAGACAGGCACCCGGACGACTGCAGCAGCAACAATGGACCCGGCTGGTGACGGCGGACTCGTCGCTTTCGTCGAGTGGACGCGAGCGATGCCGAGTGCCGACAGTCGCGAATCAGCGCGGGCATTTTGCAACGCGGTCCGAGCGACCCAAGAGGGTCTAGTTTCTTGTTGAAAAAAAATAGACCGCTATGTTATTACATATATATATATATATAATAGATGGGTAGGTACACACGGTAGATGTTTGCCGATGTGTGCGGACGATATGAGAGGAGGGTGATGGGAATGATGATTACGGAGACGTCCATTGAAAGTGTCCAAAAGTCAGAAGCGGCCACTTACCGAGCACCGAACTAGCACGACCGGTTGAAGCCATTCCGGTGGTGGCTGCGGCGGGACAGCAACAACAGGTGCCGTTACAATGATTTTGACTTTAACCTAGTGGTGATGTCGCTCGTCTACTTTGAGGTGGCCGTGATGAATGACCGCTGCGTCTGATGCTCGTCATTGATTGATTGACTGCTCGATTCGGACGATTTTTACCGAGGTATTTGTTGTGCTGTTTGTTCTTTAACAATCTGTAAGCTTAAGTCGATCTTAAAAAACAAATCGCCAATGCAAATAGCTGCTGGTGGCAAGCTGCGTCGAGGCGTCCGATTTCGGCGAGCGATCATTTGTTATACTGTGCGTGGTACTTGCCAGTCTACTATTTTGGAGCGAACTGAAGGTGGTCAGCTTCGTTGTTCCGATACCACTCTGCTTGTTCCGTGAGCCACTAATTGAGCAGAAACAACACGAACAGTTAATGTGGCAAGAATTCAACAGTGTACGACTCAAAAGTATCCACAGTGTCCCAAGCTCTTGTCCTCGTCTCTTAATGGGATTGGGCTGTAAAATAGAATTTCCACCCTGCGACGATGATGACGATGACGACAAACGCCAAACAAGATTGTCCTCACTCCCGCAGCGGGTGCGCAAGCGGTTTGTACGAGATGGAGGTCGATGGGAAACGGTGGAAACGGGATTCATGATGAGCTATGCATATGTGCATCGTGTATCTATAGGTCACGCCAACTCGGCTGGCTCCGTCGCGACCACTCTGCAGCGAAAAATGAATGACCGCTCACACCTGGGATGGGATGTCCACAAGCCGATATCAGGAGGTGAAGCTCAACATACAGCCGCCCGGACGTATTAGACAGATTCGATAATAGATAGCCACACTATAGGTTCAAAAGGCGATTGCGGAGCGGCGTTCACTCTACATCCCCCTTCTTCATCTATGTGTATGTATCTATATATATATATATATATATATATAGTCTGGCATGAGCAGCCACAACAGGGGACTGTGTATGACGGCCGACGCGTTCCCGGGGGAGAACGCGCGCTCATCTTCTGAATGCTGTCGTGCACTGTAATACCAAATATAGCGCCGTTGTTCTCGGCGTTTGTTATGGCCAGTGCCCCGTGGTGCGTCCCTTGCGCGCTGGCTGGCCGACTGCCTGCCTGCCTGCTTGCATTCATGACCGTAATACCACTAACGGATCGGTATCTCATTCGATAGCAGGTACCGTCGGAGTAATGCAGGCCCGGAACAGGCTGCTCGCAAGGAGCGCACAGCCTTCGCGACGTCGGCGCTCACTAGGACAATCGTGTAGCTTGTACAAATTGAATTGAAGTAAATTGTATTGCATTTAATTGAAGATCTCGACAAGGCAGGATGAGATAGCGATGATTATATCTGTTTGTATCTGCCATATCTATCAAAAAACAACAACGACGACGACGGCTAACTGCGCGCTCAGCATCGTGCGACCGGCCCGTAGGTGTCTCCTCTGGAGGACTGTTTCTTGACCCCCTCTCCTACGATCGTTTGTATCGGTTCGTTCTAGGTGTATTGTTATTATTTCTACTACCATACACCAGGTTATAGCTACACTTCGTAGAGGTGTACGTAACGGGTGATCAGTGACTTTGACCGACCGACCGACCGATAGACCGCCACAGATGAGGACGAGGCGATAATGAGAAATGCAGCGTGGACGAACCGCTGACCAATGCGTTGTCTGACTGACCCCCATGGCTGTGGGTCAAGCAGCGACTCGGTCGGGGCCTCTGCGAGCGGTTTCGCGTCCGGGCCCGGCTGGAAAGAGAGGGGAATATGTGCGCGGCTGGAGCCGATCCAATGAGCTGAGCGGAGAAGGGGATCAAAATCGCTACTGGTTCCACTGCCTCTGATCTACAAAGGCACCACACACACCAGGTCAAGAGAGAGAGAGAGATTGAGAGATAGCGATAGATACATAGAGGAAGAGAGAGAGAGAGAGAGGTTTGCAACGAGCATGAACGACGCGATAAACGGTGCCAACGAAAAAGGACTTTTGTTAGTCATTCTCGGTAGCTGCGTACACCGGTAGATGTATGTATGTATATATACAATTGGTATAATGCTAGAATTAAATCAAATCCTCGAACGGTTTCCATATCATATTCGAGTATGTCAGCAGGGCGTTGTTAGTCAGCGTCCTGCCGTTACCAAGCATCTGGCTAGTTAGCGCAGAAGTGTCTGTAGTGCGTTTCGTAAGAGCGAGTGCCATGGATACTCTCAGAGGTGACGCCCGCCAGCAAAACAACTTTCACCAAACAGCTTTCATTTGTCTTTGTACAATAGACAAATCATCACGTCAATTATCGTCATGTTGTTTGCACGGGGGGGACGTCACCGAAACCGACGGATCTGTCGTCTGTGATATATGTGATGATATAATGACAAGTGTGTATTCCACAATACGCTGAGGGCTACTCCCTCATAAGCGTATTTGTCAAGTCTACCACTTGCAACTTATTGGTTGTAACCGTGCCTATCCAGATCGCGGGAGACAGTTTGGTGCACTGTGAATCAGCTGGCTTTAAGGCTCCGGGTTCAAGTAGCACCGTACGCGAACATTACGTGAACATAACATCGATGTTCGAACAGAAGAAATTATCATATATTCTATGACGTATCACAGTGATTTGGCTATCCATTCCTATGTAGAGGGAGGTGAGGATGAACGAGAAATAACTGAAATCATCACAGGTCCGAACGACGGACACCCACTTATGATGCGTACAGATTGAAACACAACGGTGAAATAGATTCTGTCCGATCTTATGGTCAACTTGAACAGTATATATATATAATATATATTATATATATATATATATTAATAGGCATAAGCTGTGGCGCATGCTATATGTTCTGTGCCTGTTCCTACTATTTACAATCACTACAATGTGACAGTTATGGCCATTTTCTTAAATGAACTTCTCAGCATTGTGCTTATAGTTAGACATACACAGTTCCGCTCTCTCTCTGTCTCTTTTATCTTCTTTTTATCATTGACACTTTCGATGGCTACAAAAGCTGAAACGTCCCTTGACATCTACCCTGTACCATTTATCACATATCTCTCGCATATATATATATACATATATATATATATCGGTCAAAGCGATCCTATTTAAAAATGGATACCGGAGTCAACCAGGGAAGTACGAAACGAGCTGAGTCTTTAAACAGAACCATTCATGATGGCACATGATTCGGACCGGACAAACATCCATACACTTTTTGCATACAGCAACAACAACAACAACAGCAACAATTTCCGCCAAAAGCTTCCTTGAACCCTATTGTCAAAAAAAAAAGGTAAAAAAGGTATTAATGTTTCTTTTTTTTTTTTTTCGTAACGGCAGTAGATGACGGTAAATATTATACACACCACTGGCAAAACGCTCATAAAACGCTGGCCGGTGATTTAGTGGCGGAGAAAAAACGTGGTCGTAGAAATGCCTAGTGATAGCGCGGAACATAGGCGACTCCGTCTGTCTCGAGGCGTTTTAAGTGAATTTTCGCAGCTTTCACCGGGGTTTTTTTTGGCAGTTCGCCGCGGCCCACTCCCGTCCGACCGCCCGCCCGTCCGTGGCCGTGCGCGTCTGACTGGCGCGCGGCTTACGGGCCGCTGCGATGCCATCACGGTAGTTATCGGAAGTGGCTGCACAGGTGACACCTATTTATTAGTGGAATAGTGATGATTCTGAGGGGTGCATTAAGTGCGACTTTCGTCACCTTGGGGGCTGATATGTGGCGGTATCGCGCTAAAATGGCCTAAGCAGGATCGACTGTTGTTGAGCGATTAATTTCGATATAGGTAATCCCCGAGAAGGTGATAGCCTCTGAACGAATATATATTTGCTATCGGGTAGCGTTTTCGCCAGCCCGTCGAGGCCGAGGAGGAAGAGACGTCATTATCATTATTATTCAGCAGCGTTCGGGTGTTAGATGAACGAGTGCGCGGATGACGCATAATCATTAGCCAGATTGGTGGTGTCGCAGCTCTGTCAGTGAGCTTTCGAGTAACTACTTGCTCATTGGTTCATATATATATACAGCGTGTAGAAGGGGGTGTCAATCGTGCAATTACGCCGAGTGACCATAAGTAAATCGTATGTAAAATTTGTCATATCCTCCGATGGGTCCAGTACACCAGACGAAAAGCTGAACCGCATTCTCGTATAGCGGCAACTCAGTTCCAACTGACGCTGTGACGTTTTGACGACTGTGAGTGTCTTAATGAGTATCCTTAAAATGTACACATATCCCGATTTCACCATCTAGCGAAGCTAGTCATTGGTAAGGACGCTTACCAACAACAACAACAAAAATGGGGCGCCACTGTTTACTGCAAATCATATTGGGTCGCATTACCGTTCCATTTTCTCAGCTATTAAGTGAATTTAACGTAAGAAACTTCGAGACAAAACGAGCCTCGATTACCGCCTGTGACGATTCGCAGCCAAGCAGAAAATATCTAGGGACGGGCTCACCGAACCGTAAGCGGTGGAGAATCCGAGCCCAGATCCGCACGCGTTTCACCCAACGGTGATTTGATGGGAGCAATGCTTTGTTGCTTTCAACTTGAACTCCATTACAATTTGATTATTATCATTACTAATTTGTCATTATGATTACTATTATTTGATTGCTACGACTACTAGTACTACTACTACCACCATTATTATTATTATCACCATTAGCTTTTATTTCTCGGGGTTCGTTCTCATTGAAAGAAATCACTCAAACGAATAAATTTCACTAGCTCGCCGTCGAAGTTGCTACTATGATGATTATTATATTGTAGATATATTAGTCGCGGTATGAGTCTGCTGTTAGCGCTGCTGAACCGACAGACGGGCGATGACTTGGCTGGTTTCATTGCAGATCTACGCGTTCCTCTGTGTCATCATTTAATGGTTTATAATAGAACAGGCCAACAAGCTGTGTTGAAATACGCTCGGGGAAAATGAGTTGATTGACCTGTTGAGACAGATCGATTAGGGTGTCAGCTGATGTCAATCACAACGATGAGGATTACAATGATGATGCTGGTGGTGGTGGTAGTGTCCTCGTCGTCAGTGAGGAGGTGAGAGATGACTCTAGTATCTATGCGATGTCGCCTAAAAGTGATGGCGATTGTGGCTATTGGTAACGGACGATGTTTTCGGCGAATTTGGACTACGATGACGATTTTCAATAGAAACTGAATCGTACCTGTACGAATTAATTAGTCTCACCTTTAAACATGTTCGTGGCCCGGGTCAACGCGACTGTCTCAGCAAAGAAGAAAAGGTGAACGCTCCAGGGGCAGACTCTTTACGACCTTAAACATTGAACTCCAAGGGTAAAACAACTGCTTCCGGGAGTAATGCTCTATAAGATGGACCCAGTCTCAGTCGAGCTAGTTAATTCCTGCTGTTCGCGTCGCAAACCTACAAAATCCACCCAGTTGGCCACGTTACCGTCAATGTTCTGCTGTCATCATGCGAAAAGTGTGTCCCTCATAATTTTCAGCTGATTGACGTACAGACGGACGAGTTGTAACGGTCGAGTCAAATCCCACTCCTATTGTTGTCTTGTACAGGTGAAAACCGTGAGAAGACTCCATTGCCACGTACGTTATCCCGCCTCTCCTGCGCTCGTAAAGTTTCCGAGTTTCTCCATTTGGACTTCACAATGAGTCACTCATGAGTTTGCGATACTGCAGCTAACCGGCATTATTCACAGACCGACAAAAATACGACTATAGATAGTTAGATACGGAGAGGGAACAAAATATAGTCTCATGATCATATTCTGGCTATTGTTAGCTAGCCACCAAGTCAGCACCCACGATTGCAGTGGGTGGCTTTTGTTCCACTCGGTAGCAGAACTCTTCGCCCCGTAATATCGTCGCCTTACCCCGCTCTCTGCGTCGTCCCTCCGTCTGCCAGCCTCCGTGCCTGCATATCAATTCATTTGACGGTTGTTTTTTTTGTTTCGGCCGGACAACGTGAACAACGGACGAAAATTGTAGAATACTGGAGCCCCGTCTCAATTGTGTTCCTCGTCATCGGCCGCCGTCGTTATCGTGTCGTGGACCCGTCTTCAGTTTGGAAATTAGCCAGAATACGTCTCTCTCTCTCTCTCTCTCTCGATTCTCGCTCTCTCTTTTTCTCTCAACAGAAGCACCGAACAGCAGCGATTGGACAGCGAATTTGAGTTGTGTATAATAACTAGCCAGCGGGCCTTCTAGCGAGTCTGCCGGGCGCAGCAGAGCACCTTCGGCAGCTCCGCCTACTCCCGGCCACTGTAGATACAGTCTCGGATGTTCATACGATGCATTCATGTAGTCCGCTGTCGAGACACCGATCCACACAATTCATACATTGGCATAGATGAGCACAGCTACAACACATATATATATATATATATATATATGTATATGCTCGTACCCCGATGACAGCTGAAGCCCACGATATACACGAAGGGGGGCGAAAATTGCTAGTTCGATTAATGGTTCTCAACGGGACGGACGCGATGGGTAACCGAATATGATTTAATGATTTGCACCATTTGCTTGACTTCTGCTGCCGCTTCGGCTACCACTCTGACTCACCCCTCCATCAACAGATCTAGCCTAGCTATCTATGGCTGTCCGCCATTGATCGTCTCTGGCTCCTCCGTGCGCGTTCGATATTCGGCCTTACATATCAGCCCATACACATGCGTGTCAGCCAATGTGTGGTGTGCCTGGTCTAAAGAACCTTGAGGAACGGCGAAGTCACGAATTGCCGAATTTTCCAAAGGATTGATCAGGGACACACACCGATTCGTTCGCATTTTGTCGTCGTCGTCCTCATTTTACTTCACTTGCGCGCGAGCGTCGTAATCAGCAGGATACAAGAAAAGCATCCTCAGTAACAACAACAACAACAGCGGCGGCAGCAGCAGCAGCAGTATTAACTACAATCATATTTTGCTATCGAGTAATTATTGAAAATTACCATTATTATTATTTTGTTATTATTATCATAATAATAATAATAAAAATAAATATTAATAATAATAATAATAATAATAATAATAATTATTATTATTATTATTATTATTTTTTTTTTTTATTTCTATCATTATCGTAATTATGTAGAACAATGGTGTTAATACCTGCAACGTGCATAGTACCGCGGCTTGATTGATATCGACCTATGTAATAATTGATTATGTCCTTATTCCTCGTCTACCAAAAAAGCCTCTATTGAACACAAAAAAATAAGACAATTTGTAAATAATAACAACAACAATGATATTAATAACAATAAAGGTAGATACGCCGTGAACAACGACAGCAGCAGCAGCAGCAACAACAGCAACCAATCTTGATGGTGATCATGACACTTATGGCCGAGTCATCATGTCCTGTGCGTGTGTTCTCAGGTCGGTTCTTCCGATGACGGGGAAATTGGTAGGGACGATTTTTTGGACCGGCGAATTCGTCGGTCACGAACGAGGTGACGATATCCACTTCGCTCTGTATGTGTGCTACTGCTGCTGTGGTGATGGTCTTTCTTGTACAGCCATGGCGACGCCGGTCGTGGATTCATGGCGACGAGTGGAATCTCGCGCAGCTCGACCCTTTCTAGATAATTATCATTACGCGAGTACTATTTACGTAATAAATATAATGGCGCCTTCTGTCGTTGTACACAATTGCTACCTGGCGTAGGACAGCAGCCATTTGCGGGGAGTGCACATGCGGGGAGTTTTGTCGAAGTGATCGTAATCGACTGAATTGTAATGGGACTGTCGCATTGAAACGGGAGGCTGAGTGGACAAACCCCGTCAACTTCGCCGCGATTCGGCCGTGAGCGCTCACAACGCTTGGGGTATACAGGAGAGTATCATTTGGTGGTACGGATACTAGGAAACCACCTCGTTGTTTGCTATGTCTGCCCTTGAATTGGATCTTTAGGCCATTGGGCATTTACGTGTTTTCGTCCAATTTAATGATTGTGAATTCGTCACGTCATCACGTTACTGCGAAATGTAGGTGGATGTTGTCGGCTGTAGCTGGATGGCAACGGGTTCCAGGAACAGAATCCCTAGGGCATCCATTATCAGTCCGTTTCATGGCTGGCAATTTAGGTGAGGGGAAAGTGTGCCATAATTAGCCTGATCACGAAAAGCGATCGCAGACAGCGTCCGAGTGCCTAAATGAGTCTCGGTCAACAAGGTCTAACAGGGGTAGTTTGACACATACAAACAATGAGAGTCCTGTGATTGGGACGGTTGCTGTGGCCGCTAAACTCATTTGCATGTCGACCTTTCCCGTTGAGTAGAGAGTCTTCCCGTTGGACGCTGTCTCACGATCGGTTTCGAAGCCTTGAACAAAGCATGTTTGCGCACTTGGTCAGGTATTAAATATGCAGAGGGACCAAAGACAACCAGTTACATTGTTGAAGTAATTTCAACAATATTTGATAGATATGTGCATGTTCCGCTAAAGCTCTTAATAGAAGATACTTGAGGCCGTATAGGTACCTGGACGTCTCTCGTATATAAAAGCACATTTTCAAATTCCTACTGTAATATGTCGATGTTTAAATGACACACATACATTTATCTCTGTACACGTGTAGCTCACGTATGACACGCAGTGTCGAAATGACAACAAAGCGGATACCCTATTGCCGTATAGCTTCGACAAGTTTCCATGATACAATGTGTCCTTCACACTTTCAAGCGCTCTGTGTCCCCATCCAGATCGAGGGGTTTCTTACGGAGGCCCGGCCTGCCACCACATCCGATCTCGAGCAACGGCATCCAACGTCCATTCAATGGCGAAGTCATCCAATCGCCGGCTGCTCATAGAAGAGATACACCTCGTACCTGATGATCTTAAACGCCAGAGGGAGTTTTCACTCTGTGCATACATTTATTTCTATAGCCAAAAATGTGATTGTTACGTTTCTCTAAATATTTCCACCACTGCCGTTCAGACTTCCCATGCCTGTATACACAAGCATATGTATTCTCCCGTGAGCGGCGGGGGGAAGCGGTCTTCTGGCATTGTTTCACCGGCTGAAACTCTCGTTATTATGTAAGCACAATGATATCCAGCTATTATCCTCGTGATGCCTTAGGATAACACATTTAATTTTGCATTTATATTGTGCACTTCTACACTGAAAGACAGAATAAGTACACACCGCCATTTTCTGTGAATTGTTTTACCTTCTTCAAAGTTTCCACGCGAAGATTCGGAAGCCGATCTAATGCTGCCGAGGGATATTCAGAAAAAAGATTAAGTGTTAGAAAAGTATCACTTTCTAACAGCGACTTCCACTCGGCGTCTCTTTTCGTCTCGGCGTCGATCAGCCGACGCGTAATGGCTGTAATCTCCAACTCGGATCTTCTGACATGATCCTTGTACTTATATGCGTGCTGTCGGTGTCTGTGCATATATTTACTTACAACATAAAAAGTGCAGGCAATGCATAATTTGATAACAATGCTTTGAATGCATTTTCTCTCTAGCCACCGATAGCAATAGCCCCCGACAGCAGAAGAAAGCGCCTGTGAAGACGACGCCGTATGAACGTTCACCATAGGCGTTATATCATCATACATTAGGGGGTGAACGGCAATTGTGTAGCTACAGTTCAAGCATTCACTGTGGGAGATGCCAATTGATGGTGCTCATTTCGGTGCTTCCAAAACGAAGCTTTTATGGGGCTGGAGAGGAGGGTACAAATTATTCGACAATGACCCTGTGTTATCCAATGTTAGTGCTGTCGCATTTTGCATCACTGTTGGAAATACAGCACGCCATTATTGCTGTACAGCTTACTATTGTATATATATATATATATATATATATATATATATATATATATATATATATATATATATATATATATATATATATATATATATATATATATATATATATATATATATATATATATATATATATATATATATATATATATATATATATATATATAATGCTACTAAAACTACTCAAAACCTGAGACGGGTCCCGCTGCTGCAAAATCTCTCCATCAGCTGCCGTTGTTATTTGTGGTCAGCTTTTCAGTTGTATCGGCGAGAACGTCGAATGGAACAAAATCCGCACGCTATATACCGCTCTCTTCTGACTATGAATTAGTTAGAATACGGCTGCCGCATACGTACGTCCGCACAAACACCAGATGCGTATCGGTAATACGAGTCACTCCTGATGAGGGCAGCCAGATACGGGTTGATCAGTTGAGAAGCGACGAGCGAGTTCAGTGCAGCCCTCCAGTGGTCGTGTCCGACCGATCTGAGTGGGACGGACATAGTGCACTGGTAAAATCAGATACGATGCCATCTATGTATACATATATATATAAAAGACAATGGATGTTGAAGAGCTCTGCCTCATCGAATGGCAGGTATTGCATAGGGAAGACCTAGCTGGAAACGACAATCGCCGAGGATAAGTAACAATTGAGGATCGATGAGCAGCCGTCAGCGATCGGGTATATAGACGTGGAGAAGAGGGGTGGTATGATCTCTATCGAAAATTGCAAATACGGTTGACGGCAACAACGACCACAGAGCGGAAGTCTCGCAGCGATGATCCGTGCGGGCTGTATCGTTTTCGCTTAACACATCACGCATTCGACCGTTGGAGGCGATCCATTCATTCGTACGTCTGTCGCTAGATTTGCGATACGCGGCGGCAGCAGCAGCGGCTGTCTTGGCTGGATTCGATTTTTGGTGACGACACAGTACACGCTTGAGAAACTTATCTAATTACTATCTAGGCTAGGGATCAATCATAATACGCCAGCCAGCTCGTTGCTGTTGTTAATCAGCACGACAAAAACACATCGGCAACATATTCACTCATATATATATATATATATATACATTGTACAATAACAACTCTGATAACATCTCCGTACGGGCGCGACATAATGTTATCATCCACTTTCCTTAAGTACAGTTTCATTCGTTCAACGTCATTGAAAAGAAAAAAAAACGCCATTGAACTGCTTCGGGCAGGGCGACAATTCAAGCTTCGTGCTCATGTTGTGATGATCGTATAACGATACAATTGTACTTTACGTATGTTGATGATATTACGTAGAGATGTATTTATTATTATTACTATGCGAGTTGTTTTTATTTTATAGGTATGCGCTGTACCAGCACACACATATATATATATATATAATAGCAAAGAGCACACAGAAGTACACACGTGCAGTTGTTTGACAGCAATATCTATCTGATTCCAACCTTATTGTTGGGGTCGTATTTCATTACGTGTATTTATACAAATGTATGCACATACTTATTATTGTTATTATAATCAGATTGGGAATGAGATGAGCGCTGTGGCGGGGAAAGATAGAGAGAGATGCATGCATGCATGCGCCGTCCTGCCTAGCATATTGCATTCATCCACATTGTATTTTCGACTAGACATACGATATATATATATATATATATATATATATATGAATTTCCCACTCGTCTGTATCAATGATCTTCTTCAAGGGTTTTGCCTGCCGGTGTAGCGTATGCACCAGCGCTGGCTGTTGTCGTCGCCGATCTCTATTTTGTGTTCGTATACCTCAATGAAACTGTTGTTATGCCCTGCTACGCTCTCCCCCTCGGTGGATTCTCTCTCGGCCCTTTGCTGCTGTCGCGGCTGGACAGCGGACATACCCCTCCCCCGCCCCCGGGTACGACAGTTTCAGATTCGCTGTCGTCGTATCTACCCTTACAAAGGCGAAAACATCCACTTGCTTCGTGCCTTGTTGGGCGACTGCCACCGAAGCGAGACAATTATTATCATATTTAGAATAATTATCATCGAATAGAACACATAGGGAGAGAGGGAGGGTGGGCTATGATAATAAAGACGATAAACAACGCTAGACTCATGCAGCGCGACCGCAGCAGCAGCAGCAATAACAGCGACAATGATAATTAGTAACCTAATAAGAATAACATAGTAGTTAGAAATAATAATAATAATAACAATAATAATATTCTTATTAACAACCAAACGAATATAGAGAGCCGAGTGAAAACGGATCCAACCAGAGATGGAGAGAGATCGAGAGTTGAAGGTCGTCCGTCGCCACTCACGGCCTCCTGTGCCGTATTGGTAGCTGACGCTACGTCGTTGCTAGCGAGCAACCGAGTCAGCGTATGTGTTTCGGTGGTGGAGCAATTTTACTGAGTCGGGTACAGCACCGCATGTTAACGTTCGGAGGATATCATTGTGGCCGGCTCGATTTCGTCGACCACGATGCGACGAGCCGTAAGTAGTGAGAGAGAGAGAGAGAGAGAATAGGGGTTTTCTCTCACGACGGCTGACTTCAATTGGCAGTGGGCATTTTGCCAAGAGGATACCAGAGCGGTCCAGCTCGTCGATCTCAACCGGACACGTACGCACCGTACGGATCTGCCCATCGGCGAGATAGAGCAGATCGCGTATGCTGTGTGGCCACACAGCCGTTGGCTCAACACAAAATGAAATGGAAACTTCGCCCAGGCCTGAGTCAGCCTGCGCGATTGTCAACGGAGGCCACTGGCCACGGGGGGGGGGGGGGGAATCAAAGCGGTGGGGACTTTTCCATTGGGTGGGGTCAACGAAGTGTCACCTACGTCGGTGTCTTCTGTGGCCGCTTCTGCGTTTGGGGTTCGCCGCGGTGTCGATCGTCGATCGGAAGCCGCCCATGAGAATTGGACAAGTCGCGAAACGGGAAACGCGTATGGCCGCTATGAGAACGCGAACGAAGCGCACGACTCGCTTTTAGCGGTGTGTGAAGGAGGCCGCTGGGTCCAGAAAGCTTTCTGGTTTCGGATATATATATATATATATATGTATATATGTATCGGCGCAGATCACGAGGAGAAACGCGTGGCTGGCGACAGACAGGGGCAGCATAGAGAAGTGATAGCGTGGTCTTTTTTTTTTTAGTTCAGCTTACTGCACCCGCAACTGTCATTGTCAGGGTGGTGGTCCACATACTGGCATATGTCACGGCCGGTTAGAATCAACGTGCAGGTGACTGTCTGAGCAAGACGCCCCTGCTTTGCGTGTGTTACATCAAAGTACACATGTGGGCATAGTTTACAACAGTATGCGTTGTGTAAACGCTAAGGCAACGCGCTATGTTGCGTGCAGAGGGTATTGCTGTTGGCCGGCTCGATATCGTCGTGCAGAATCGACCGCAGCGAGGGAAACCATCATTGTGGGCATAAAAACAGAATTCTGTACGAATTGAACAGTAGTCTCTCTCTCTCCCTCCCTCTCGGGGCGAAACAAAATAAAAAAGCGCTAGCATTTGCTTCGTTTGAAACTATTCTCGTGGGGCTAGCTATCACGACTAGGTGTCAATAGTGAGTTCATCGTCGCGGTGTACTCCGCACAATTACTAAGACGATTGTATTGGCTATACACAATTAAATTAAGCGCTCTATTCGCACTGTGTGCAGCAGGGGCGGTTTCTGTAACCGTTCCGTAAAAACAAACAGGCGACGAACGCTGATGTGTTTGACCACGCATACAATATAATACAAGATTGGTTTATAATACTAACGGAACCAAGGAGGTGTCGCAATGTACAAGACATTTACACCACCCTCAAATGGGACGGCAGTCTTCGACGAGACGAGAACGATTTAGATATCGATTTACATCGATATTTACAGAATTCGATCTATCTGTAATTATATACATATGTATATCTGGTATAAATAAAGTTTTAGAAAGAAAAATGCGTTCGTGCGACGCACGCGTGATATCGAGCAAATGACAGCTACTATAAGACTATTACTAGCATTATTGATATAATAATGTGAATGCTAGTATTCGAATATAGCGTGCACAGTAGTGCGATGTTCATTGTCACGACATCCAGCCGGTGAACGTAGTCAATGCGGACACCGGGGCTGAAGTTTAATTACGCTGAAATTCAAAGCCTACTAGCGAGCCTTTTTCAAGCAATTCTACAGAGAACTTTCTTCGAAGGAACAGTGCACGTCGCCGGCTACCAAGGCATCTAGCCACGTTGGACAGAATAATTAATGATGCCGAACGACACCTATACCATACGGCGGTGATGTCCCGTTGACAATTATTGGCGTTGAGCATGCCTATGAGCCCTCCAGAGACATATAAGACCTTACGACCATATCAGGTGACGATGTATTGGCCCTGGAACATGGGCACAGCCAATCATACAGTCTATAATAATGTAATTCAGCCAGATCGACTACTACACCATTTCTCCGCTTGCTATGTTTCGCGTAATCCCGACAAAAACAAGAGAAATGGTTTAGAAGAGAAAGAAATCAATGAGTTCTCTGTTGTCGACACCGCAGTGAATCATCGGTGAAATGGGAACGAACATCATCGAGAACGTGGACGTTTGTTTGCTGCATCTTGCTTATGTCCTCCACCAGCTCCTTTGATAAACCAATAAAGATTTACCATTTACCTCTTGTACAACTCCTGTCGCCGCATATGTGGACCTAACCACAATTGGTTGCTGTGAGAGATAGATAAATAAGGCTACATTTGCTGTAGTGGCATAAAGATTAGATTACTCAACATGATTACATGATTAACGCATTGTAATTAGAATAATTCGCTGAGGGATATCGTTAACGAACTATATCGCTGTTACGGGTGCAGCCGGCCGAGGTAACACTGCCCCCCTGCCAAAAATAGACAGGATGCGTCGGGGTGAGCCTTTCAAAATAATTGAAAATATCAAAGAGAAAAATACCTGCCACCGGCAAACCAACATTTGCCAGATCAATGGGCTCGTATTAATGCACCCTGATGTGGCTTACCGAGTATACGGATAGAAACACAAAAACTAAGGACAGTAAAGTGCCTATAAAGACAGCGCATTACATTTGAATATTTGTGTTCTCGAAGTGCCATTGAATGCCAGAGTCCCCGACCTATCGAAGGACAATGAACTCTGAATAATAATAATCAGATGAAAACTATATTTATTGTTTATAAAGCAGGAAAATATAGCCATTACTCGGTCTGTTTGTGAACTTTGTTCTTTATATGACGTGAGCAACGAGGTGTGCTCTTGCCAACGATTGTAATACTATGGTATTGTGAAATCGATCCACGGACCTCATCAATTGCTGCGCCGGACAACCGGTTTGCATAGCTCCCCGTGCAACATACTTGTGTGTGTGTGTTCTAAATGCAGGGAACCATGTCGAGAACATCGTGTAGCAACTTGTCCTCTAGTCCAATCGCTAGATGGCATTTCAACATTAATTTCATTCAGCAAGGTTTATATATATATATACAAGTATATATATATATATATATATATATATAGAAATTTTGTTATTTCAGCAGCGCGGGGAGCCGGACATTTAAGCAAGCGGTTGTTTGCTTACGTCTTGGCGATATGTGGCTTTTCCAACGATTCGCTCAGGCGAATAAAACTAACTGGAACACATTGAGCGAGGCGACGTCTGCCAAACTCGTGGCACCAACCTCTAGTAAACACCTATGGAAGGCGTAGTGTGCAACTTGGTCACTTGTCTCCGAAAGTGACGCTGTTTTCGCCACCATCATACGGCAGTACGAAGGAACCCGCAACCGCGCTAATTGTCATACTGAAGGGGCGAGAGCAATTAGATACGGCGCCACTCATTGGGTGCTGGTTCCTATTTCCCTCTGGCTTACTTTTGGACGGTTTTTTTTTTGGCTGACAGAAGCGAGATTTTCGGTGATGTCGCCTGTTGACGGGGTGAGGGATATTCGGACGTGTTTGTGTTAGCATCTCTTTAAATTTGGACCTGTGTCAGGAGGCCAAATACGAGAAACGCCACCGTATTGAATAGTCCTCCACCACACGCCTGCGCAACCCCTGCCAACGGGACCGATCTCTTCGCAAGAAGCAATGCTAATGATATTAGGAGGTTGAGTGAATAGATTTTGTTCGTAATGAGCCGCATAAAAATGAACAATTCTCCCGTGGACTTCGTTGAACTTTGCCCACGCCTCGTAGCGCCCAATGTATACAATGGTTACTTAGTGTCGTAAGCTTCAATCCTTAGCGTCTCTTCGTAGGACCGTTCCAATTGAGAGTTATGACATCCACGCTGTTTGTATAGTTATACGACATTTCGTCGATTTTTTTTGTAGCCTTCGGCGAGCAACATCGTTCAATGAGGGGACCCCTATCAAGCGTTTCAAGAAGCCACAATTTATTCACTCCAGCCAGCTTAGTCGCGGTTACACAAGAAAGGGCGCAAAAACCTCAACATTTACGTGATATTCAAGCATAGTGCCGCTCAAGCATGAATCATATAATTCATAGACGAGTTTCGAAGGGGGAATTTCGCGAAAATATCGACAACCGATTCCGGCCAAAAAAAAAAAAGCCACACACGTATTTACCGTCGATTGGCTTCTGTGACTGGATAAGCAGCGACTTCAGTCCGGTGTTAGTTAATGGCGGCTAGTTACGTTGCCGTCGCCGCCGACGCAAATGACTTTGAGGCAAATCTCTGAGCATGCCGCGTGTCCCTGTTACGGTAAACCGCAGCGAGTCAAGCGCGAATTGCCTCCCTCGCGTGCCTGCCGTGATTTAGCTGTCTATAATATCGATAGACATTACAGCATCATATATCATACATGATAGAAGCATGGCATGCAGTAGACTGTTGACTCGTTGGTGGCGGCCTTCGCCAGCGGTTGCCTTTCGTAATCATTATCATCACCGTCGTCGTATCTCAGAAATTGTCACAATAACAGCTGTCCACAACACCAGCTCACCTGATCTGATCGTTAGCGGACCACTAGCTAACCTAACTCGCGTAACGCGTATAATGTATATTTATATGACAACAACCGTATTTATATGTGCTACAACACTACAGTCATATGCGAGGCGCAGACAATCTACAATATTTACCTATATGGTGATGATATTGTATATATATATATATATATATATATATATGTGTGTGTATGTGCGTGTAATGAATATCCTTAGTTATTCCCTCTGACTGACGATGTCACGCGTTTCTGATTCGAATCGAGCGGGAGGTGTCGCCACTTTCTTTTCCAGCTGCCTGCCACGCTTCCCCGCACTGGATAAGCTCATATACCGATGCGATAGTGGGGCGTCTATTTCTCTGTCATTCTTGGATTTATGATAAAAATGAAAGTCGCAAAGGTCAAAGAGACTTCCACCTGCCACCAGCAACAACTTTCTTCTCCAGGTTCACTGTCAAGCCCCCCGCCGGCGGCGAGCATCCAGAAGACGGCGCGGTTCGACGCCGCGAGGCAAGCCGGCGAACTCTTCGCTCTGGTCATCGCCGAGTCAAAGCCAAGCAGGTTCCCAGGAGTTCCTGCGTCAAACTTTTGGCGCTTCTCTTCGCCGGCGGTGGCATGAAACCAACCACGACGTTGTGCTGTAAGCAAGGCCTGCTCGCATGGTTGACATCGTTGCCCGCGGCCGAGCCACAGCGGTTGGTATAGCGCTTGCCGCGCTTTCGATCGGCTGAAATCTGCCATGCCACGCAATGTTGAGTATGCTCAGGCGATAGTCCGTGTGTGTGTGTGTTTGTGTACGCAGCGAACTGGCCATGTCCCGCCCAGTCTATGACCGCGGCAGCAAAGTCCTTTCGTGAAAATCGCTCTGTGCGGGGAGGCCACTTGACTTTGGCGGTTGCTGGTGCGACCCCATCGATTCCACACCTCACCCCCAAGCAGCCCCGTCCAGCGTGGCCAGAACAGCCTTCGTTCGTACCTCGGCTTCACATATTGTTGTTGTGTGAACATTTTTTCGCGTATCTGCATAGAATATCGGCTATCCATACCTAACTTGGATCGATCGGATACGGCTATACGATATGTCGTGGCGGCAGGCGGCCAACCAGCCAACCAACCGAGTCACAGATAGCTATACTGCATATAGATATAATAGTGCCACATATGTCGTCGATCCATTGTCTCGGTGACTTCTGCTGAATATTATCTTCCTCGTGTCTACAGAGGGAGAAAGAGGCTGAACTATCGCTGTGAGTGATTTGTTGCCACGGTTGCAGCATCGTCGGCCGATCTTGACAAGCTGCTCTGGTTGTGTAAAACAAGCAACATATCGTGTACGCCAGTGAGAACTTTACATAGCGTTGTTAATGATGCTATTATTTCTCCGGATAATACAAAATAAATTCTAAACGCTAACTAATTGGCCGGGTGAGCGTCTAGTTGAATAGAACATTTTCATGGGTAATTTTGATTTAATTTCGAATTAAGGATACTTAACGTGCGTTCGCCATCTACGGCGCTAATGAGTTTGTTTCTCGCGATGGCTGTTTGACATAAATTATGAGACCGATCATAATCGGTTATGATGGGTGTCATCTGGTGATTCGATTAAATCGTTATTGTGACTATAATTTCTATTATTATTATTACGATTATTATTATTATTATTGTTTTTATTATTATTATTGCGGCATTAATGTGTTTGCACTATTATTGTAAATGATGTGCGCATGCATAATTCCAGTGGCTTTTAGAAAATGTGAGATGGGATGCAATTTGTAATCGAGCCACCTCTGCCCCAACACTGCTGCTAGTAATTTGTCATTGTTAACGCGCTTTCCAACGACTGAATTATTTACTAAGCGATATCGATTCGTATAACATCTTAGTCGAACTGGGAAATGGAAAATATTATATATATATATATATATATTGGTATATGTTGGTTCACTAAAAGCTGGAGATAACACAAGATGCATATATATATATATATTAATATGGTATCTCCGTGACAGGGGAAAGGCGCTAAAGACAATCAACTTACATGGCTTCATTTATAACTTGATGATTAATGCATCCACAAGTTTAAGTTATTTACGACTCTATTATAGTCCAACATCAGTTGACCAGCAAATTCAATGAGATCGATATTTAATAGATGTTGTTCTACTACTATTGAGAAGAAACAACTTATTCAAACATACAATAATTAGGAATTATTTCTAGGGATTATTTGGGGGGGGGATTAGTTGGGGACCGGGCTCGAGGCCGACATTGTCCCGAGGAAGGCGATGGCATTGCCTCTGCACGTTGCAGAAGAAAAATTATGCGCGCTTGTCGCCGTTGGCGCGGACCAGCCCATGGCAGACCGCTTCGAGAAAGTTCGCAGTGAGGGGCCCGTGCCCGCCTAAGATTTCAGAAGCAGGGAGGGAAAAGAGGTGGGTTGCCTATTGAAAAGTGTTTCTTTACGGAGTTTCGTTATTTTCTCTTCGAGCGATATTAATTAAGCGAAATAGGTAATCGAACTTAACTTTACTTGCCACAGCGCTGCTTGCAGCTTAGTAGACGCAGTGACTCAACGAGCGGTCAGCGTGGTTTCTTAGCCGTTAGCTCGATTGTACTATGTATCTATTGCATAATCGCTTGAAAAGGCCCATTCATATGCCAAAAATATATTTACACAAACGAAATATTGCACCCACTTCTCTCTCCCTCGAGAGAGAGAGAGAGAGAGAAAAAGAGTCTTCACATCTCAGTTATGCCCTATGAGTGATGTGCATTCCTATTATTGCTGTTGTTATTATGGCGTTCGACACAGATCTGTTTGTTGTGCTTCGTCCATTGCGAAGTCGCCCGTCCTGTGGCTAAAAACACCTTGTCAACGAGCCCACTTGCGAAAGTTGTGTCCCCGAAAGTTGCAATACCCAGCAGATTAACTTTACTTAGTTGAAGTCGACGTCCGTTTGATGCCTGTACGACATTCCAAAACAAGATGTTTATTTATACACTCATTCATGGCAGAAATGGCCGTGTGTGGACATTATTTACACCGCATTGGAGGGCAAAATGTCAAATATCTCAACCTGTTGATATTTCGCTGGTTAAAACGCGATTTCTAACTGTCTTCGTGGGGCTCCGTTTTGGGACTGAAACGAAGATGTTACCATTCGATTATCCTTTTTTGTCGACGGTGCGATATTGCAAAACTATTGCGGGTATCTTGGTGAATTCCGCTTGCTGGCTGCTGATTGGTTAGTGATCTGCTTGTTTTTTTTTGTTTACAAAACATTTGGTTCTGCAGTCGCGCTGTGCGTCTGATGATGCTCGAAGGAAAACTGAGTTCCACTCGTGTCGTCATCTAATATGGACATATAGACCTATTAGCATAGGTGGCGAACTGAACACCTCCACAAGCCTAGTGATATCAGGGAGGAGGATGTGCAGTGGTGATATACACGAGCATATATATATATATTTTTTTTTTTATGACGGATAATGCTTATGCAGACCAGGCCTCACAACGAAGGTATTTGCCATGGTACTGTGGGACTCCTGCCTGGTGGAGTGGCAGACCTACCCACTAAACTCACGCCCCACTTAATCCTGAGTTGGTCCGTAAACCAATTTTCATATATATATATATATATATATATAATCTATACCTATCTATTATATATATATATATATATATATATAATCTATATATAGATGAAAATTGATATACATGATTCGTTTCGATTTCGAGCTCAGTCGTTGACTCCGCAGCGGGCCTCACTCAGACAGATCAGATAGACAGTCCGTAACTGTGCCACGCATTAAAGACGACGTAACACCATAATACAATACAAGTTGAATTCAGTCTGAGCTTCAATGCCTATTACAATTATTATTATTATTATTATTATCATTAGCTGGTTTAGTATGCTATCTAGCAAACGCTAGTTGATACAACTACTTGCTGTTCGCGTTCTGCATCTGCATTGGGGCACCACGGCGACCTCTGACCGGCCATTTGGTATACGCCGTGTCAACGGTTGCTCGAAGTACTGGCGCCGGTGGCCCCGTTGAGGGGGTGAGATTTTTCATTCGGCGACTCCGTTGTCTAATCAATTGTGTCGTTGCACACAGTTCCGATTATTAGCGTTGGCTGAAGTATAATAGCAATAATTGTCTTGTATTTGCAACAACTGTACATTACGGCCCATTCCATGGTCTTTTGCTCTGAGGTGACACATCACATTTCGCTTGTGGTGATACCGATGTGTAACATGTGCAGCTTATGTAATAGCAGCAACAACAAGAGCAAGGAAAACAATAACCAAGCGTAGAACCAAGAGTGAACCCATTGGTCGCATCTGATGACGAACAAAATGGCGAAGTTAATCGCGGACGATCGCTCAGTGTCGAGACGATTTCTTTGTCGATTGCTTTAGGAGTTGGGTGACCTTTAAGGGGCCGGTCCATTTTCGACTGTTGGAACTTTCAATATGTTGCTATGGCAGTTAGCATAATTTATATATTAGGTAGTCCCCAGCAAATTGTCGCGCCTTTCGGATGGCGCACAGCCCGAACTACGCCACACAATGCGTTCATTTTTGGAGTGGGCACGCGGTAGGAACGTGGCTTCCTTTCGAACACTGAGTGGTTTCGATACGATCAGAAAGATGGACGCTGCAGCAAAAAGTTCAAATTCCCCCAAAAATCAACGGGAAATCATCAAGTTTTTGTTTCTCCAAAAACACCCTCCAGCTGAAATCCATCGACAATTAGTGAACGCGTACGGCAGGTCTGCCTTATGCCTGCGAACGGTGCAACGTTGGTGCGAGCGATTTAACAGTGGAGATATGGACACCGATGACCATCGAGGTGGGGACCAGCAATCAGGTGCGACAAGGGACGAACGGATTGACATAATCAAGGCAGCTTTTGAGCAAACTAGAGCTTGGTCCATGAGGTCTTTGTCGGCTGAAACTGGGATTCCCCGGGTGACATGTCATAAAATTGTCACCAATGTACTGAAGATGAAGAAAATCAATGCAAAATGGGTTCCCCATATACTGACTGCTGAGCAGATGAAAATGCGTGTGGAGTGTTCGACATCTAATTTGAATACTTATACGCAACAAACCAGTCGCTTAGAGCACACCGTGTCGATAGACGAGACATGGGTTAGCCTGCATAGACCCCCTGAGAAGGACCAAGCAAAACAGTGGCTCCGACAAGGTGAAGTGGCGGCGTCTGTGGCAGTGCCAGATAGATTCGGACGAGAGGTGTTGATGATACTCGCTCTGGATATCAAGGGTGTTTGCTATTACGAAATATTAGCGGCAAACGAAAAACTCAATGCTCCCCGATATCTCGGCTTCTTGAAAGGATTGATGAACAAATGGCGTGGGGATCGACAGCACCGAGTGTGGTTACTCGACGACAACGCAAGACCTCACCGCACTGCTGAAATTACGACCTGAATGGAGGGGAACAATATTGAGCGATGGCATCAACCCCCATATTCTCCTGATTTAAGCCCATGTGATTATGGTTGTTTCCATGCATTAAAAAGGGCAATAGGTGGGGTTCCATATGCAACCGTCGAGTTACTCACAAAAGCAATAGATAACGAAATTATATCTGGAAACGCAAATGGTAAATATTTGGCTATTTCAAAACTCCCAGAGCGCTGGAATCGGTGTGTCAATAAAGCTGGAGAGTACCTCTAACTCATACCAAAAGATCTTTGTTCTAACTCATTTAGTTCAAAAGTTATTGGCATTTAAAGAGGCGACAGTTTGCTTGGGACTACCTAATATTATCATTATTACATAAGATTGAACCTTGCTGCTGCTGCTGTTGCTGCTAGACAGCTAGGAATAGGCCTATGATATTTCGGAACGAACGGTGGTCCTTTAATCGGCCATCAGGCCTGTTTTTCTTCATTGCGAGGGTCATTGTTAGCCGTGTCGATAGTCGAGAACTGGAACAATTTGAAATAACAACAATTTGAAACAACAACATAATCTCGAAGAGGAACAATTTGAAACAAAGCGCATTTCTCGTATTGAGCGTCCATATATGTCCACCCTGTTCGGGTAACTGAATGATGATGATGATGATTATTATTATTCTAATTATCACCTATCTCCTATTTTATTGATGTGTCCGCAAAATGACGCACACCTTCAAAGCGTCAATTACTGTTATGCGTATTGTCCATCCAGCTGAACACTTCTCAACATCGATCAATTCTGAGTGAGAACCGACGAATGGGTGGATGTGTAGTTACTTAGCGGTTCACTTACTTTCGTTGTACACGCTCTCCATGAGTTGCAGAAATAAGCCAACAAAGTTATCGGCAATTAACGCCAATGATGCAACGCCGTCAACGACGTTAATTATAGCCGATAATTAAGTATTTATTATGATGTATTTGCGGTCGACGAGTCCACACAGCTGATATTTCGACAGTTCGTGTGTGCGTGTGCGCTTGCCGTCGGAGTGACAAACGCGAGTGAGTTGATTCGAATTATCGTTGCAGGATGCAATGTTGTGTAGGGAGAACGAGATGGTCATTACAGCATTGGCGCATTGATTGCGACGCAATGTTGATGGGACTTGACGTAAACGTGAAGGAGTCTCGAGTCAATGGGCAGAGTAGTTGTCGACTGGGCGACATTCTGCTAATCACTGCGTTTTTTTTGTGTTGCTTCTTTTTGCAGGTAAGCATCTAATTAGTCGTCTCAACTAATGGACGGAGTTGACGCCGGTGGACCCTTGTTGGTGTCAAAGTTACAAAGTTGATGTCCCAGTCCAAATGAAGGCATTCGACGATGTCGAGCTCTCGGCCGGCGGGACTCGTGTAAAGCTTCTGAATAGAACGCTGACGGAGAGTCATTCACGGGGAGACACCGCACAGAAGGGGAAACCCATGTAACACACTCAATTTGTTCGATCGGTGGATGGAAACTATGAATATAACGTATATTTTTAATAATATTATACTATAATATCTAACTTTGAACTGATACCTAATATATATATATATATATATTTATACACTAGAAGATAAATAGATGGTGTCGGCTTAGATCATTCGATCGTTTCGATGGATACGTCAGGACCGTGACAGAGACAATTCTACAATCAATTCACCACTTCTGCCATCTATTCTAGACCTATTAGGTCAACTTACATAAAATCAGAACGAGTCGCTCAAGGTTTAAAATCTACTCGCTGCAAGCCACGCGCCATAATTCGACCATGTTTCAAGGTTTGAATGATATATGCAGACACGGATTTCTCTTTCTGATAGTTAATAATCACACGACTATTACAATCAGTGCTCTCTTCGTTGGTCGCGATTGTCCATGGCTGATATCATTTTCGTGTTCTGTCCAATAGCAATTGTCCCCTCATACACGATACTGCCTATGAGCCGGTTCTCTGCTGATCTTATTCTCCACTCATTTCATTAACTAGTTATTGATCGCCGGTTATAATGCGTTCGCCCCATTCTCTTTCACGTTTGACGATAGCGTGCCATTATTTTGGAACGGTTATCGATCCGATACTGCTACTATGGGTCGCGGCTACGCTCGTCCGATCGTCGAGGATTTGTCGTGATCTTGCGATCAAGTTCGTGATTGGAGTTGCTTCAGAGAAACAACACGACAGAATCGAGTACTTTTCTCTCTCTCTCTCTCTCTCTCTCTCTCTATATATATATATATATATATATATATATATATACATATCATAGGTGGAGCGAACGCCCCTAAATTCTACTAATTCTACGATATTTTTCGGCGCCTCTGTGCGTTGTGGGGTTGGTAGAACAATCGACTTAATTGATTTTTGGAAGAAACACTATTCCTCGTCCCCCCGAAATACTATTCGTAAATTTCGATAGAGAAATATCTGGATAGCGTGTACTATCCACACACCCCGCCGTATGCCACACATACACATAGAATAGACAAGAATAAGAGGTGCCCTGTTTGCCCTATGCTGGGTCGACTACGTCGCGTCTTGTCAAATCAGTGGTGATTATTATTATTATAATATTATTGTGACCAGACGCGCAGGTCGGTTAACGGACGCCAGCACACGCTAATGGTCCTCTCTGCCTGCACTAGATATAATATTCTGCGTCAGCAGGCTGCTTTCAGTGGCAAAAATATTGCTCAAATCGATATTTGCTCTAGTATATAGATTAAGGCTTTCCGTAATGTTCGGATTGGCAACGGTAACGAATCCTGAGACTTATTCATGTAGGTCTGGTGCACCGGGCCGAGTAGAGGTATTGTTGATTTGACAGTTGCTTCTGCTGCTGTGGCCGCCGATCGACAAAATGAGCGCAGATGGTTATAGAGTTTGAGTGTAGCGGCATCGAATATAAGTGCGCCACTTATGACCGATCACCGCCGTATTATCTTCAAAAGGAAAGGAGACACCATAACGTGTTTTCTAGGTTCTATCCTTTTGTACGTGTTCAAAAACTGGTGAAAACCTATGGACTTGCGTGACGCTCTGAATGCATATAGTCGAGCATATAGCCGCATTTAGCGGGTGTGTGAAGGTGACTTCCTGTTTCCTTAAATATATGTATGCTTCTACTAAAAAAGATATATATATATATATATATAATAGTGAGCGAAGAATGCACCCCAAATTGAGCTCCATTGATGATTGTATGATCGAATTAGTGTGGCTTTGACGAACGACAACGTATTTATCTATCCGCTTGCATATATGGATACTGCATTGGCCTACGAAATGTTAATATAGTTCCTATCAACGATTATCTAATAACGTGAAACAGACTAGTGGAACATGTTTGTTTCAGTATAGATACATATCAACGGGTGCTTGCTAATCAGATGGTGGGGCACATACGTGACCTGCTAATAGGATACAGAGTATTCCACAAGATAGCAAAAACGATAAGGCAAGATAAGAGAATCTCAACAATCTATTGGGATTTTTCAGAGCATATATATATATATACAGGGCCTGGTATGGCTTAGTACTCTATATTAAATCGAATGTTTACGTATATAGAGAATCGTTCAACGATTAGCGCTTGAACATAAGTGGCTATATGTGTGTGATTATTTTATGAGGCCGTCTTGCGTTGGTTCAGCTTAGACACCTCGATCGTATACCTCGCGTTTTATCACAAAACTACTCGTGGACAACTTGTAAATAAGGAAATCATCCCATGACGTGTTAATTACCTTGTTAACTTGTTTATTGGATAGAAAAAAATAAACAGGAGATTTTTTTTGGCTAATGTAAACTCCGCCGTAGACGAACGTCCCGGGCGACGCCACCACAAGAATTTGGCTGACAGAAAATAATTTGGTGAAGTTGCTCCAGCGACTTTTAAGCGATAATTATATAATTATATAGCATTATGTTATGTTTACAATGTTTCCACTTTATTATGGCAAGAATGTACACTATCGATGATCTCCCATGTGGAACGGCGGGCAACAATAGGAGCTTTTTTTTCTTCCTGTAAATATCCACTCATGTTGCTGTTAACTGTTTTTCTCTAGCAAGTGCATGGAATATATATATATATATATATATTTTATATATAAGTCTTATAAAGCACATCTACTTGATAGAAAGTTATTGGAACTGGTCGATTTTCCACAGAGCCGAATTTTGGGCCAACTTCCTGCACGACTTTACTGACGCAATGAAGATTCGTGTTGTTGGTGGTGCGCTCACACAGCGGTTTGTGTTCAATTCTGTGTTGCCCACAAAAACAATAATTGTGGACACAAATGCACCCTCACTTGTAGTCGTCACATTGGAACGTGCTCGTTGATGTCAGCTCATTAATGTCGTTTCTAATTAGTGCTTCGTAACAGTACCGCGAGTCGCTCAACGAACTTCACCCTTTGGAGGTGTCGGCTTGACAATATGTGGATATTTTATTCTAACGACAACCGTGAGCGATCCTGTCGCTGGTAAGCGCCCCAGCGGCTGGTCAAATGCTTCAAATGCTCCGTACGCATCGACGCTTGCATCTGATACAATGCATAGCAACCCTCAAGCTAATCAACTGCGGCATCTCCCGCCGCGGTACAACCGTTACGCGAAACAGCTATGCCCCAAATGAAATTCACTATCGAGCAGCGCGTTTCGCCGGCACACGCTATGCAAACACTTCTCGCGATGGCGCCCGTTCTAATAACATTGTTTCGACAGCGCTCGCCGCTACAGTCTCATGCATGCGCTGGCATTGACGCTCAATGAGGGGCGCAGACGTGTATTTCATCGAGCGGCGTTCGGCGCCCCCTCTCTCCCCCCGCCCGGCTTCCCGTGAAATTTCATTAAATCGTCGTCGACTTTTCTATTCGACCTTTTAATGTTCGCTCTTTAATGGAACATCATCTTGATTTGTTGCATTGAAGCGAAACATCGCCCCGTCATTGTGACCGTCTGAGCAGGCAAAGGGGTGCTTGAAATCTATTGCGATACAACGCTCGTACGTATGATCGCGCGCCGTCCAAAAACAACTGTTAGGCCGATTTGGCTGGCCAACCAAAACAACTGCGTCGAGAGGAAGAAGCCGTATGTTCCTCATGCGACTCGTGCTTTGCTTGATACGACTGCGTTAACTGCAAGTTAATGTTTTTGGCTTTTTGTTCGCTGTTGTCGTGTGCGACTGGGCATAGTGAAGGATTTTGGTTGGAGAGCCGATTTGGCGTGGTCTCAGAAATGCAAATGAGTGGGGTAACAGTGATTCGCCGCAAATTTCGGAATTGATCTTTCTTTCAGCAGGGGCTGTACGTTGGACCGATACCGGTAGCTTTCGAAGACGAAAAACTCAGTACCGAAGAATATATGCGGCTAATACCATGTCCGAGTTGATGAAGGTGTCTATTTTAATTACTATGTACATCCATACTTTGGGGTAACACTCGGCAAAAATGCCGATAATCGGCAGTCGGCAGCTCATGTACCGATGATTTTCGACGTGGTTGCGTTTTCACTGTATTTTTTTGTTACGTCCCCCGAGATGATTCTCAGCTGCGAGCGACTACTTTTTCTGGTCGCGCTGAAAGTTTCACCTCACTGCAAGGTCTCCTGCTTGTGATGGATCCGCCTCTCGGTGTCCGTAGAACTATTATCCATAAACAGCAAATTGCATCGGGCCCTAAAACAATCTTAGGTATTGCGCGAACGCGGCAGACGTTTGATTCATCCGTTATATACATCACAATAATCGAACCTGAGTTATAATCAATTACTCAATCGCATGCCAACGAAACATTCAACTGTTGTGTTCGCTTAGGACAGATGCCGCTGCAATAAGATACACACACGCACACACACACACTCCCAGGCTCATATTCCACAAATTTTTAGGCCGTTCGCCGCTTTAATCCGCGTGAAACAGTTAAGCACTGCTATCAATTAGCTCACTCATCAAGTTAAAGGTGAGCCTTGGATTTGGAACGCCGACACTGCTGATGCCGTTAATGGAAGTCGTTTGCACAGATCTCTTCTAGAGACACCACCTTAAACGACAGCGCTGCGTCCGGCTGACTCGCGCTGATCATCAGTCGGCCGACGTTACCGTGGAGTGTTTGCCGTAAGCGACTGCGTTATTCCTTTAGGAACATTATTAGCATTTATTGCTGCGACTGCTTTGCATAGAAGATCGTGCCGGACGATTACTGCCTGCCCTAGCCTGGGCAAAGACTTGTCATATCGTTGTATTATGGTGTATCGTTAACGTTGTCTGTATCAATTGTTTGCAATTTACTGGTTATCTTTATTCGCCGTTCGTATGGGCATGCCTTCTCTGTGCCTCCCCCGTAGCGCGAGTCATTCACGAGGCGAAGCACGGGTGTACAACGTGTGCACACACACACAAAGTCCGCGACCTAGCGGGGAAATACCACAGGCGAGACGTGGACACGTCCCCGACGTGCCCTCTTCCATTCCAATTCGGTTTCGCTGCTGGTCAAGCTATAATATTGTAGTAGAAGACCAACGGGTTCTTACCTTACACGAGTTAAATCAAATTAACGCATGGAACGAAACCATATATCTCGTGCTTTCTCAACAGCTCGATAGCTTTGCCGGAGGAAATCAGACGCAGCAGAACGAACAGTCCTGAACGCTCGGCCGGCCAGGGGACCGATCGGCGATCATCTTGTGCTGTGTTAGTCTCGACATTCACTGTTCAAGAAAACATGACATGGACAGCATCGATTTCTTTCTCTGGACACCTTTGACAGATGCCTTACGCCGTACATTTAATCTCTGTGTGTATGTGCTCATTTTTTGATCTAGTCATGCAACGATTACATCATTCAATTTTTCGCTGGGACGAGCAATAATGAATGGTATTGTTTGAATTCGTTTCTTTTCGGTGGCCTTTTTTTTTGCGCTCAACTGTTTTCAATAAGGGTTCCATTGTGCCGTGTTCCATTGTGCCTCCTAGCTATTGTCACGGTCCCCTTAGGGGTATTTTCGTTCGGTTAATTGTTGCGCGAAGCTCCCAGACGCCGAGGCATACCCATTTCGTGTGTGCAAATAAGGTCCCATATATATATATATATATATATATATATAACTCGGACCTAAGGCATATCGAATTTCAATGTGTTCATATTTATTTAAATATATTTATATTGAAATAATGCTGTGGAATAATTCTAATCGAACGGTGCCGTCGTCAATATACTGTAGACGGTTACACGTATTTTTGTTTAGGACTTCCTACGAGAACGTAAGCGTTGCAACAGTTACAGTTCCGTCAATAGGCCACACGTTGTATTGTGTTGTATTTGAAGATCTATGAGGGTCAAGGAAGAGTGAACCGTACGTTTAAACGGGAAGATATCCTTCACTTTGTTTCAAGTAGAATTATTTATAGCGGACAGATTTGAACAGAACGGACCTCGGAGTGAGTAAACAAAATCTTAATTAATAGCTGATGCTCGGTAAATGGTGAGTACCTCGTTTGATAGCACACTGTTGTTGTGATACAGTAACGAACGACTGAGGACACGCACCGGAGCATCTAGACAACACGACTGGCTGACGTAGATACGAGCTCATTGAAGATATGAACATTTCGGTGAATACATGCTAGAAAAAGAGGGCGCTTATCAGTTTGAAGGCGTGTCTGCGTGGTCACGTATATATACATATATATATATATATGTAAAATAGTACATAAGTACGCAATTGTACCGACGCACCAGTTAATCTACTCGAGTTACTTATTGTTACTAGTAATGCCATCATATAAACTTCCGCCCGTTAGCTCCGTGGGCCGTCCACTCCTCCGGTTCGTTCAGCTTTGGCAATATTTCCCCCTGCATACTCTTCACTCAGGGACCACGCGAGCAAAGCATTGTCTACCAGCACCTGCTAATCGAGCAAATACAAGGCTACTTCACATCCGTGCCGTTGTGCGTCGTCGTTGTTCCGAGACGCACACCGTTCGTTGCCCGATCTCGGCCGACGGAACAGAATTTCAGTAAGAAGGGTAACGCTCGACAAACCGACCGAGTTCAAGTTCCCCGTGCCGTTGCTTGGAGGGCCCTTGACAAGTGTCAGTTGGCGTGCGGGTCAGATCGAGCTTGTTGACTAGAGAGCTGCCGCGAATTCGGGCGAGCCAGACGACGTCGGTGGAAGAGCCCACGATAAGAGGGGGATCCACCACGACAAGTGGATTTGAATACGCTGAGTGCCGCTTGCTAATTTATTATCGAGGGGGCGGTGGTTGGGGCCGTTCGAGCGCCCCAGAGGGAGTGTGCGCTCGAGAGCGTGTGTCGTTGCTGTTGTTCATTACGATAACGATAATAATTCTGATGATGATGATGATGCCTGTCCGCAATTCGTATGGATTAGCTAAACCGAGCCAACGTAACCGTCTGATGGGTTCCTGCAGGCCGCCGTGGTACAAGCGGCCGAGCATCATGTACTGAACGTCACCTGTCGTCTTGTCGATGTTCGAACAGGAACGCCTTCAGTGGCGGCGATGGTGGCCATCACGTTTGAACCGCAACATTTAACGAGCAAATGGAGTATCGATCACCGGATGGACTATATTTCATGGCACTGGGTGATCTAGCGTCCACCCATCCCGTCACTAGTTACTATGTATCGTAATTAGTTAATCTTCAGAGGGGGGAGAGGGAGCTTTGATGCGATTGCATCGCTAATAACAGAACGAAGAGTTGTCACTTGTCAATTTTAGTGAATTTGCTAAAATACAAATCGATCTCGTCTCCTAAATAGGATTTCGACCCCGGTGGATTCTGCTCGAGCGATATGCGATTATATGAGAGCACATGATACCGGTTGACTGATAAACACAAAGATAATAATTGTGCCCAGGAAACATGTGCGGTGTGTAGCAGTAAGTATAGCCATGAACCAGGTGCTCGGTGGTGGCATAATGAACTAGAGAAGAAGTTCTTCGGCGACAGTTTTATCGGCATACGCGGCAGCCGCTTGCAGAAATACTGACTGCATTATTTGTAAGGTAGAACACGAGAAGCAATACGAACATTAAGATAATAGAAAATAAATATGACTACGCAACAGCGGTACAGTTATGACTAGTTCTTGGAACAGATGTGTTTTCGGGACGAATTCTAATTGGGTCACAGAAGTACGTCTAACGAACGAATAGTAACAGTACTATACGTAATGAATTCGAGTCTCTTCAACACATCTATTATTGAGCACGTTATTCCCATGGTATATTAATGGCTTCAGTATATGATCAGTGGGTGACGTGACATATTGCTCTGATAACTTTGGTGGATAATTACGAGAGATAGGTCTGTCTGCGTGATTCTGTGACTACCCCCATGGCTGGCCTATCCTTCGATTGCTACTCCCGATATCGGCCTGATCTCGCTGCAGATAGGTACTGTCTGCAGGCATTGACATTACTTTACAGACGACTGGTCGAGTCCAAGAAGGACGAACATTGAATTATGAAATATTGTACAGCATTCGAACGAAATTGCTAGATAAAAATTAAATTCGCCGCGGTACGTCAACTGAAATCGCGACTTTTTCCTACCATTATTGAGCGGCGTCACTCAATAGCGTGGCAATGCCGCTGATTTTACTGCGAACTTCCTCAATGTCGAAATGGCGAATATTTTTCGTTAACATCTTTATCTCCACGGACGCCAGTGGTAAAGGCACCCTGACCAAAGTTACAACGTGTCATCTCGAGGGGCAGTCTGCTGGCGACGTTGGCAACGTATCGCGGCATGTTTTTTTTTTTGCTTCTACAACAGACAAAAAAGTCTCCCACAAAATGCACTGATACATTTTTACGCAAACGTCGTTCTTGTGGATGGCCACATATATATATATATATATATGCATATATATATATATATAGATATAGATATACATATATATATATATATATATATGTACTGCATCACCATCGTGAAGGGACTATGGCATTGGATGCCGACAATGACATGAGCCGTCGCCACCACCCCAGCACATTGACTTGTGTCATCTGAAACTCGACTGATTTACCTGGATGGGATTGGTGGCCACCCTCTCGTTGTTGAGTCAATGCCCCCGACATCATCAGATCGAGAGGAGGAGAAGGGGGATTAGCAGTTTGTGCGGTGACCTTAGAAGAAGACCGAGACATGGAACACGTATGAGTGCGAAGCAACGTAATCAATTTCTATGATATTAATATGTTGTGTGTCCAATTTGAAGACAGCAGCTTGCACTGGTTGTTGCTTAGCGGCCGCGTGGTGGCCTTAACTCTGAGCTCTCTCCAGGCCAACATTGGCCAGTATGCCTTTTGTGTGGTTTCTCCAAGATGCGCGGATTACGTGCTGAAGATTAGCGTACGAGACGTCAAGACGAAGCGTCACACATCTTCAGTTGGGTGACATATAGAATTTCGTCTTTCGGCATCATCATAGAAAGGCATAGTCGGCCAACGCCTCCGGTAAACACGGACATATTCTAGCACAGTGAACACAATGGGCCACCGTGGCTAGCTATGGCGAGTTATTGACAAACCGCACACCGGAGAAAATTGGACTCACAGGGAGTCACGCTGAATGCGCTGGTGCTGTCCTTCCGGGTCGCCGCCACGGTCACTTTGTTGCGAGCGAGCGAGCGAGGTAGCCCTATAAAGACAGTGCCCAAGTACCGTTAGCGGCCGTTGCGACATCTCGTATAATTCGGGTGACACAATGGAATTACGTAAGAGCGGCGTCGACTCGAAGACAACGACTCGTCTTTGTAATTAGTACGAACACAATGGAGGCTGTTCCTCGTGGGCCACCTGGTGACAAATAGCGACAACGAACAGAAGAGTCCACCCTTTAAATTTTTTCTTTTTAGAAAGCTGCCACCTCTTGATGATACGAAACAAATGGAAGAACGAACTAACTAACAAATACCCCCCGGGGCGGGGGGGGGTTGTGGAGGTGGCGTTGTATTGTATATTCGTCGTGTATCCCGTCTGCATCTGGGTGTATCCATTGAACGATGTGTACACAGATTATATATCGGTAGTGATGCTGCTGCTGGGACTGTCTCTTGCCGTATCTCGCCGCCGTGAAATAACGGAGACCCTTTAATGTGTGGAGTCCCACACTTCGGCTCGTTGTAGCGGCGAAAATATATGATTCCCTTGAAATCGAAACTTGTCCGGGTAGGAGAGATGATTTGTTCACGGGAAATCGAGAATGGCAATCGTTGAAAATTACTCCGACCGATGTCCGAAGTTGTTGCGTTGGCTTCTATGAATGATAAAGTTGATCTGTGATGCGTTTTATATCTCCTAAGTGACATTTGACACACATGAAGTTCTAGACGAAGCAATGTCGACTGTATTTCTAGGCAAAATTAGCTGTTTTTTTTTGGTTTTAGAACACCGGCTTCTCGGAAAACTTGATCGGCTCGAGCGCCGATAAATATACAATGATGATGTCGTCAAAGGTATACCCAAGCAGTTTCGTTCTGGCCTGGACGGGCCTACAATTAGCAATGGTTATTTATCCTGGCTGAATTGTACACACGCTGATAGCGCTATCTGTGCGAGATTTTCTCAAGCTTCGAACGCCCTCGAGTCCAGGGTACGATGTGTACAAGCGAACCAAAATATTCTGTGAAGTCATTTTTAGATTTCTGCCCGATAGAATTAACATGTTTTGCACAAAGTGGGTCACGACAGAGAGGCAGCATAAAGGTCACCGGGCCAAACGTTACTATATATATATACATATATATATATATATATATATATACATGTGCGTGTGTAATTATATAAGTAGAAATAAAGAAAACGCATATAACAGATGTATTTGTCCGCTGTTGCAGCAGCAGCAGCAGCAGCACCGTTGATCAGACGGAACGTGCCTTTTGCTCCATTGAATGCCGGTCACCATGCGTAGAATATAACGCATATAGCCTCCTGCAGATAGATCACACAGCGTACGATTGGCTGATATATTAGCTGGCTAGATATTTGGCTGCACAATATTAGCAGCATCAGCAGGAGTAGGGACAGTAGTATTCAGCACGGATGAATTCACCCATCACAAAATCGATACTTATTCTATTTATCCAGCTATACATGGGGTGCCATCTGCAATGGCCGTACGCGTGCTGCCGGACAGGCTCGACAGCAGCTGTGGATTGGTTATTCAACTACGCTATATATATATATATTCAATTGTATGTGATGATACATTCAATATCGTTGTTAAGGATGATAATGTGTGATTTTGATTCACAAAGCGATGCGATCGAAATCGAGGTTTATTTACCCTTATTTTTGTTGTTTGATAGCGGCCGCACATAAGCTTCTTCATATGCGGCTCAGGCTGACGTATAATCCGATGCTATTTGTAGTAGCCTGTGGGCTTACAATAATTTCTCTCTCATTTGTGGATACTGCACAGAAACCACGGCCACAAGGTTCAACCAACGAGGGACGGTGGTGAACGAAGTACCCTGGACGACAAATCGTTTCGGCATTTCTAGCTATTGAGAGAATGAGCCCCCGACAGATGATTATGGTGATGATCGCTGCAGAATGATTATCAGATTAATGCCAATTCGCGCAAATCGATGTGCGAGCACCAGTCAGTGTTGAGCGTCTCACGATCGTTATCGATTGGCTCCCTATTCAAGATGCTCGTAAATAAAAAAAATAAAAAAAAAACAACTACAAATACAAACACATGGAATTAATTGCACCATTCATATGGTGGCAATTGATCTTATTAGTACTCTAAGTCGTGCTGATGTTGCGGCTGGATCTTCCTGGTGGCAGGTCAATGTTCACGTACACCGTATCCCATAGTTAACGACAAACACGAACAAGTTCAGGATAACTCGGCAATGTAGATTATATTATAAAATCGTTGAGAGAATTGATCAGGAACAAATATATATATATATATATATATATATATATATCCCTGTTGTGTACGTTAATTCGGCTAGATCGACTTACTGGTTAAATCGACGGTGTCATCTGCGAAATAATTGTGTACTCCATAATGTAATTCCGATTTCGACGCAATATCGTACCAGGACTGTGTCAGTTCGACCCGGGCTCAATGTCAGTCATATGTTCAAAAGGAGCACCCGCATCCACCGGTTGAATCAAACGTCAGCCGCAAACGTTTCTGGTGCCTGATACCCACTGCGGTGTGGACCTTCCGTGGTCAAACACGACCTGTGATCCGGCGGAAGGCTTTCGCTGAATCGAAAAGGATTCTCCGTAGACACCCCCCTGTTTCTATAGTTCAACGAGGGTTTATATCTATAATATCGACGCGTCCGATGCTGCGAAATGATGAGGCGGCAGTTTGCGGTACACCTTCCGCAGAAACGAGGAGACGACCGCACAGACAGGGATTAGCTCTGTATAACGTTGTAACGGTACCGCCTGCCGTGAGTATTAAGCGTCGTCAAGTGCCGATTTCCTCCGATCGTAGCTCGAAACAGCTCTGCCGAAGCTGAATGCAGGCTAATATGTCCTGGAGGTTTTTGAGAAAATCGATCAGACAACGAAGCAGCTGCTGCAGGTGATCAACTTTTGGTGGATGTTCTGTGGTCACGGAAACGGGGTCTGGCTGGTTCCGATCGCAATGCGATGCTCCACAGGAAAAGCTGCCCAGCTGGATTTCTGGGTGCGCTATTTTTTTGCGCTCGATCGAAGAGCATCTGCCAGTGTGTGTGTGTGCCGGACATAGTTATTATTCCTGGGAAAGGTCACCATTACGTTCTCTCGTATTTGAAACGATTCCCGTCAACGAATAAGGGCCGAATCCCTCCCGTTGGCTATGTTATATCTCCTTTGTGCACTTTTTCGTTTGGTTTTGCGAAAACTAATATATTACACTAACGAGAGGAAAAAACCTTCCGTTGCTCTAGTGTCAAGTCTTTGAGAATCTACCGAAAGGCGAAGTATCGTCTGTGACCACAAACATGTACCAACATGAAAAATGCTATGCTATAATGATTTTAAAATAATGTAGACACTACACGCCGGACATCGTTCTCCGTTGCTTGTTTAACAAATACAGTAAATACAAATATATCCATCCATATATCCAACCATTCATTCGTCGGTACCGATGACAAGTCGAGAACTTTTTTCCCCTTGATTTCTTTATTGATTAATCCCCAGTAAGTATTACACAGGAGCGTATCGATTCGCATCTGTCCTGCGAGATTACACGTGGGTATCTCATGGGTTTAAGTTCCCGGTCATGCCCCCGGTGGTGTTACATCCACGATATCGTAATCCGATGTGGCAAACAATTACGCCAATGACAGACGCCCCCGTCCACACGATAGGTCATCATGGAGTCATCCGCTTAGCAGCTGCCTTTTGCGCCGTGTGGTGCAATTCCTCAGCCGATCAACTACACCAGTAGTTGTAGCCGACATTTTTCAACCACGTCGCGAGAATCGCGGTGCGTGCCATCTGCGTACGTCTTCCCGTGCTCAAGCGTATAAGCAATTATCATCAATAATATGAGCCTTTTATATATATATATATATATATATATACAGCTATCGTGGTCGTTCTGTTCTTAATAGCGGCCTCTGCATTTCAAGGAAGTAACGAAATAACCAATGACATTGTACACACGCGCACACACACACGTACAGACTGAAGCACACATTCATTGCATAGATGACAAATGATTCAGTCTGCGTTGTGCTTGCTTGATGAAATTCATCTTGCCCCTGCTGCGATTACATGATCATCACTATCATCATCACAATCCCTGCGGAAAACCACTCTAAGTGAATCATCATTCATTGAAATTGGCAGTTGTCATTAAACTGCATTCGTCTAATCCCATCACCATTATCATCATCGTCTTCAGCGACTTCACCCGAGTCTGCCTTCAGTGTAACGGGTCGACTTCCGATCGGCTGACTTCACGCGGCCGCTTCTGCCTCTGCTGGACACTTTCCATGCCACTGCGCCTGATTGCTTCTTACAGCCTCAGCGTTGCTCTATCGCCACTGGGCAAGCGGATCGGTTGCTGACGCCGGTCTTCGTCGGCAGCCGGTGCCGACAGAAGCCGCGCGTAAGTGACAGCAGCCACCGGTGTTACTGCGGCAGCAGCAGCAGCAACAACAACGTCAATGACGCCGAAGCGTGTTGTCATTACCGTAAACCCGACGCGTTGTTG
Organism: Stratiolaelaps scimitus; assembly: GCA_019614645.1. Lineage (NCBI taxonomy): Eukaryota > Metazoa > Arthropoda > Arachnida > Mesostigmata > Laelapidae > Stratiolaelaps > Stratiolaelaps scimitus. The sequence continues at coordinate 1,643,349 of JABWDB010000046.1, forward strand.
TTGTCGCTAGAGGCGGCGGCGGCGGCGCATGCCTTCAATTCGTTCTGTGTGTGCCCATTTAGCTGATAGCGGCTGGAACTTCGATGTTATCAATTTCAGCGACTCGGCGTATGACCGGATGAGCACAGAGAGGTATACGGTGGACGTACTGGTATCATCTTCAGTTCTCTCTGTCTCTCTCTTTCTCTCTCTCTCTCTCTCTCTCTCTCCCCCTGTTAATCTTATTCTGCAGAAGAGATTGTGCCGCTTTCTTCTTCGTATCTTGCACCAGATCCACATGCCCAGCGTCTTCTCGCCGATGGAGAGCGTTCCAGCCATCGCAGTATGTCGGTGATCAGGTGAATGGTGTAAAGCTATAGTGTGAAGCCAATGGAGAAAAGCGAACTGACAACGCCTGATGTTGAGCCGATTGGCTCACGCGGCCTGTCCACCGGCGTGGACGCGTCGGACGAATACATAACATGGGCGACATGACACGGCGCATGGACGCCGCGGGGCTTGGACAGGTTCGGGGGTTGTACCGCACATCTGCCAGTGGACCCCGGCCGTCGTAAGGAGGAACAAGGACGAGCCAGGGAAGAGGCTCGGGCGTACACTGGGATGCAGCACTGGAACTCTGTAACTATTTATGTATTATCACAAAGTGCTGTCTACGTTCGTATGTGTGTGTGGATTACACAGTTCGACCGCCACTGCGCTTATACGCGTATACAGATGCCCATCTACCGTCGGCTAGAGAATGATGATGTGCCCGTAAATGAGCAGTCCTGTATCATTTACTATTTGTCTAATTGGTAGCCAGCTAATAATGGTCGTGTGGCTGTAGTCCTGGTCGAGTCCTGGTCGTGGCCGTACACAGACGGCCAAGCTGAGATGACGCTGTAGCCGATGATGTACAATATTTAACGGCACAGTTGTTGAATCAGCTTCGATCAGCTGCTTCGATTAACTCAATGCGCGAACAGGGTCGGGTGGCTCTTCTGATTCTCAATGGGAACCAATGTTCGTCAGGCCGCTTCGAAAACACATTAGAACACCGGGCCACGATTAGATGTTCCGGCTGTTCGCGTCGCTCGTTGTCTAAGGCGTCGTCGCCTGCTCAGTTACAATTAGAAGGAGAAACTTCCGGTCGCGTCAGGCAAGCGTCAACAAGGCGGACGCTCCCCCCTGCCCAGCAGGCAAGAGACAATCGGCGTAGACGAAAATGAAACCGGCCCCAGGGAGACCCAAGTGACCGGACGATGTCTCCGTGGTTTTGGTATGCGGATATTGTATAATATACACATATATATATATACATACCTCCCATACACATACGCACACACATATGTATATATATATATATATAGCAGCATGCAGATAGACAAGGGCTCATCGCGATGTCATCGCGTGAGGCGACGGACACCCAGCGTGTTCATGTGTTTGCTCTGGGAAAACAAGCCGCTCCGCACGATTACGAACGAACACCGTTAGAATAAATATAATAGATGTCTAGCGAATATGACGACGGCGATCTAGTGAAGATGATCATGGTGATGCCATTAAGCTACGCCCAGTGGCTGAACGTAGTAGTAGTATTCGCACGCTGGCAAATGAAAAGTGTGATACTCTTCGCTGTTCCGAGGCAACCGATGACTTTGTAGGTACCGTAAGGGCAAGAGATCGAGACGATCATGACTGTGTTGTTGCTGCTGCTGCTGCTGCTTGTCGGCTCATAAAGCACATAGAAATATTGAACGCCACCGATCTCGCTAGTGGTGGGAAGGGGCGGAAATAGCAATGACTACACCCGCGCTCTCAAACACAATCGATACGATTGACCTGTGTTGCTACGGTGAGCCTTGATCGTATTTATACCTCAACTGGGCATTTTACCTAAAGCAGACGTCGTCTCGGCTGATCAGTGTTCACAGGGTAAACGTTTAAGTTTAGGTGAAAGTGTACTAGCGAAATTTTAATAATACATTTTAAGCGCTTTGGTGACGTGCTTACTCGTTCTATAATCGCATTGTAATGAAAAAGTAATCAGATCTACGAATAGTACTTGTCAGCTAATTATTCGCGACGTGAGGATAACAAGGAATGATATGAATAATTAATGTCGAGAATATTCATTACGTTCCCACGACAGTTCCATGTTATGTCCAGCTTCAGATATGAGGAAGAATTAAAATGAAGACGCTATAAATTAAAGAAAAATAACAAAAATAAAAATTTTAAATCCTATCTTCACGTCGAACTCCCATTTCCGGTATAATGTCTTTCCAGTTTTTTCCGCATAGATTATGCCATTGTTTACAATGAACCAAAGAGACTCGCGTTGATATTAAACATTGGCAAATTTATGGGCGATTCTCCTTTTGAAGACAAAAAAAACCCATACGATTCGTGTATTTCTTTATAATCAAGATTAAAATTCCTTGTTAATTAAAATTGAAACAGGTAGCGGCTGAATGGACGGCCGCCTCTGGATCGTGACCGTTCGTGCGCCCTAAGGAAGGGTCTCCTTTTAAAGACAAAATAGAAAGTCTCTCTGGTTCAATTCAAGGGTCGAGATCCATTTTATTCGGCGAGTATATGTACCTTATGTATAGCAGTTCCGTCAATAAACATTTGTTTGAAATTGAAATTGAAAATTTGTCGTAAGTCTTCGTCGTCAAATATACGAAGACATATGAGTGATGGACAACAGGTGAACGGTTAAGCATTCTACAGATCAGCAAAACAAAAAATCATAATAATTGTTATTATTATCATCATTCTAATTACATAATTAATCGTAGTAATAAATAGCTATCGTTTCTATTATTACGCGTCAACAATTTTCGACAGCGAACGAAGGTTAGAGTAATCCCATTCGATATTTTAGTTACTAAAGCTAGATGACAGTTACATCCCCGTTGAACGTTGCAATTAACGACAATATCAGTTACACGTCAATCCCTTCGAAATACATGGAGTGTCTGCATTCTACGATATTAATCAGAATGTCATGATGTCGATTCCATTCGTTCACTGTTAAGCGTTGTATCAGCCGAAACGGTCTCGGATCAGCCGGCGTTCATTGACTTCTCATGATCGGCTGAATATTCTCGATCAGCGATGTTCGGGAGCTTTGTTTGGGCGTCATGCGAAGCCACACACGGAATGGAACCCTTCGATGAGAGCAGGAACTATTATGGTGAAATCAATGACGCGATGAACAAAATGAGCCCACCCCCCCAAAGCCCAACCTCCTGCCTTTTTTTACAATGTGATCTTTGGGATTGGCAGCATTACGTCGTTGAAAGGAGCTCGCAAGTGACTGCTTGTAAATACCATTCGGTATACGTGGGGCTTAGGACAGGCGGGCAGTGTCGATTATTATTGACAATTGCTGTCACGTGATTAAGCGCTGAGCTGCTGACGACGTTAATGATTAGGCCTGTTTGTTGTTTCTCGGTAGCATTCAACTGTAAAGAAATAAATAATCATAGAGAACGTATGCTATTGTATTATCGTATGGATTATATATATATATATATATATCGTACATCGATACTTGTACATGAATGAATTTACACCTGAACGGAGCTGTTGATTGCAAGGAAGAGGTGCAAGCATTTAGGGGAGTCTGATCTCATCGGCACACGACCAGGCATCTACTGAGATGTGGCAAAATTATGGGACAAAGTCTACTATCACGCTAACCATATCAACTAGTGTTACAATTATTCAGTGACGAAGAGCTCGGATTCGGCTCCGATTAAACCTCGTAGCGCATTTAATCTCATAGTCAGATGCATATCACAATTACCATATATATATATATATATATATATAGTAATTGTCAGTCCAATGTATATATATACTGAACGCAAGGCATTTTACTGCTTATAGAGCATACCGAGGAAATGGTATCGTCAAAGGGCGCAACAAATATACGACCACTACTAACTGTGTTTGTCGTAAAGTAAGCTGTTAGTCTTCTTGCTACGATATAACTCATAGCGTAGTTAACAAACATAACTAATATACCAGCCTCCTGTTTTTCTTTCTTTATTTACGACAAGCCACAAACATATCGACGGATGATGCTGACAACCAGCACACGCATACGGTAGCTGTTCTATACTAGAATACATTGCCGTTTGCAGGTTGCGCCTTTGTGCGTACTGTGGCCCTTTTGTATAGTGCCTATATAGCCGGCTGGCATTAATAAACGTGCCCCTCACGCGGACAATGTCTACGCCGGCGGAAACAGGCGGACAATTCTTTATTTTCTAATGTAACCCCGGCAACGACGTGTTCCTGCTAACGATTATTTTCTCATACACGATTTTACCAATTCGCCTGTTGACGTTGTCGGGGGGTCGTTGCTGTCGTCGTCGTCATCATTGTTGTGATTTTTATACCACTATTTGTTATCTCTGCCGCTGCTGCTGTTTCCACCAGCACCGCTGCAGCTGTTGCTCTAGGATAATATGAAGAATTTTTGAAGGCAACCCAAACGAAGCTGCCCGTCCGCTTGCCCGGCCGGCGCTGCACAATTAGGTGTCTACCCGCTGAATAATAACTTCACGCTGAATTTCGCCTCGTGCTCGCGAGTTTGTCTCGTCATTTTGTCACAGCAGTTCCTCGTTCGTTGTTAGCAACAATACGATGACAGTGGCAACAGCTGACTAAGTCGATCTCACCCCACGCACGCACCCCCATACGTATTTTACGTCGAATGCTGGCGTGGGCCATCCGCCATTCGTTGCCTCCTCAACGAAAAGCGATCAAAACAAGAAACAAAAAATCGCTTCGCCAGTCAGTCAGTCCCTTCTCCCTGCGTCACTACCCCCAACGTCTCATCACCTCGTCGGTTGACGTCTGTGGGTCGAGAGAAGACCAGAAGCGCGTAGCGCGCGCGGGGTCTAGCGGCACTGGCACAGAATTTCAATCGAAATTCAGCGTCCGGCGTGCGTCCGTCTAGCACTGCTACTATTTACTATAGCCGCTACTAGAACACGACTATAACGACTGCCAGACTAAACTATATGGCACAATGTGCGGTAGCATTGGCCATGAACAGCGGCCCCATCAGACAACGTGGATGGATAGATTGGATGGATGAAGGGACAACAATGGGAGTCCATTCTGCTTTCCAACCAATGGCCGGCCGCCGGCTGTCGTTACGACGACTTCTGCTGAGGCTGCTACAGCAGCAGCCATTGGCGAGATGCTCGGTGTCCGTACGGAGACAGGTGTGCGCTTATGTGCGGTGTGAGCTGGCAGCACTTTCGCTCCGCCACTTTCGGAGTCCCTTGAAAAGATCGATGAAAAGATCCAGACAGGGATAACGCGGACCGTCGATCGATTCTTCCGGCGGCGGCGGCGGTGGCGGCTGGAGCGGATGAACATGCCAGGCAAGCCGGACGGCGAGGTTTCACTCTGATAGGGTAGAAGCCCAGTTTGCCATTTATTATTTTTGAGGCAGGTTCCTGTGCTGCCGTAGGCTGGAATGACCCAGCTGGTGGGAATAGTGGGCCAGTAGCGGATAAATGACATCATATCGCTGATAATGAGGCACAATTAACGTTTAAGTCAACAGCGATCAACAGGCGTTGGTGGACGACCCATTTTTGTTCCTTTTTTAGACAAGACGTCCGTCAATGAAGTGATGTCATTCGATGACATTTTATTCGGTGATGATTTGTCGAGGCGAAGCATTTTAAATCTTTTCAATTATTTGGCTTCGACGTTGGGGGGGGTAGGCAGCCTTTTGTGTCTCACTTCAAGAAATAGGTGGATACGACTTTACAGCACTACGTTATACCCTAGAGAATCTCCGTGTTTAGTAATTTGAAAGCGAATGATTTCACGAATCGGAAAATAGTCGATTTTTTTTAAGGTCCCAAATGCACACCTCTCGTATACCGGCAACCGAAGGGCCTCCCTTGCCCGGCACACAACGCACAGGCCCTTAGATCGAATTCTATGTGTGACGAACGCGCAAGCACTAGCCAACCATGAGATTGCTGTTCCTCCTGCGTGTGTTCAGCGTCAAATACATGTCATGCAATATTTCATTCGAACAACTCTCTCCTTCATGTAGTTATCATTTCTGGGTTCATTTGCTGAGGACCTCTTCGACAGCGGAAACCGCGGGCGGAATAACTTTCTCTAGCGGACAATTTAAATATTCAGCAAAATAAAGGGGAAAGTGCTTGCCCCGACGTTGCTCGGACGCAAGCTCATAATGATAATGACAATAATAATGATTAATGGTGATAACGGAACGCTACGTGGCCACGTCATAGTCGCGGGGGGGTCGCGCGCAAACACTGCCACCCGACTCGCACGTAAAGTAATGTTCGATCGATACAATCATCGACATCTATTGTGTTAAGGTATTTTAGTTTACAAGTTTAAAATCAATTCTGCTTGGCGGCTGCCCGTCGGCAAGGTCACAGCCTTATTCTATACTAGTGACATTAGTACTCGTGGTGTGGGTAACGGCAGCAGGGCTAGTTATAACTAGAGACAAGTGGCCCCCATCAAACAAACTTTATTCCACAACGAATAGACTGGAGCACATTTGGCCGACTGCTCGTTCAAGCACAATTACGATGTAGGGCAATCGTATCTAATACAATGGGCAAGTATATGTCGGTGGGCGTTCTGATACGATGGCTATCTGCTACTTATTTTAGGCCATACCTGTCAGCCTGATTGCGCTGTACAGGCTCAAGTCCTTTAAACAAGTCGCTCAAGTCTAAGAGCGTCTATCGAGGCTTGGTCTCATCGACGACAATATCAAAGCGATACGATATGTCTATATATCATGGTCGGATACATCATTTTGCCTCGTACCACCGTCGACACAATCCATCTATACGATTATTCAGTCTACCAGTGTAGACAAAGTCAACGAAGGGAACGCAACATTTACCGCACGCCTTAACGTCGCCTCACGGTGTTTGACCTATCGTCAGCCGGAGCTAAACACGTAGGCCGAAATTCGACAAACTTAAAGCCAAGTTCTAAGCCAAAACGTGACTCGCCTACGAGTGCCTCCTTCAAGTCATCGAATAGTGCTAACGTGTACCTTCGCGCTGAAGCTCGGACAGCAGCTTTTTTTCATCTGTCAATAGACAGATGTCTATCTCTCTCTATATCTGCCAATTTACAAGCGCTTGCATTTCTTATCCTTTATTTTTCCGCCAGGCCTAACACCTATGTTCACATTTAACAGAAGGGGAGGCTCATACAGCTGTGCCGGCAGTGCCAGCAACAGCATCACCCCCCCCCGCCTCCCCCGGGGCCCATCTGACATTCAGATTTCTGAGCGCCAGAGACAGTCCCATCCCGCGGCGTTGTGGTGGATCCTGCCTGCAAGCGTGCGATGAATGAACAATGAGTGATGAGAGGCTAAAGATGTTGAGACAAGCCGTGGCCGTCTGTGGTTAAGGTCTGATCAGGGCGGTCCATGGCCGCCGCCTCGTCGTGATCATTGACACTCATCATAACGCTATCGCCAATTCGTCCATTGCTGCGCGGGGGGGGGGGGAGGCGGGATGAGCCAACCGCGGAAAGTCAAGCGATTGTGCTGTGAAAAAGTCAGCGTCGAAAACCCCTTCCCATCTCTCGGGTGGGGGGCTCACCGCGCCGCGCGGCGAACACGTCTGGAGACCTTTCGCTGCAAGGGCTACCTCATCTGCCTCTGACCACGTAGCCGCCCACGGTGGTCATGCCGGTGGTGGGTCATTTCATTTTTAGTGCAGCATTTCTCCAGCTCGAGAAATGCACAGCCGGAGCCGCAGCGTCGGCAGGCGAGCAGGGCCTCGGGATATAGCTTTCTGAAACTATCGCAAATAGCCTGAAAAACGCTTCTGTCCGGGCCGGATGAACGGCGCGAAAAGCACACTATCCTATGACGAACGAAAAAAAAAGTCAAACTAAAGATGACCTCTTGAGGATTTTCTCTGAAGGTTTTTCGCATTCGGATCAAGCGAATCCAATATGGCTGCGCTCGTGCATGTGGATATTAAAGGTATACACGTATATATATGTGTGTGCGTGTGTGTGTGTTTGTGCTTAATAGTTTGTGAAATAGGGGAAAACATCGACATCCCACACATATCGCACACACATAGTTCCTATTGACTCAATACGCCTGATAACTGTTTCGATTCGCCTTGTAGACAGCCAGAAAGAGCGCTCTAAAAAGTCACCGATATTTAAACACGATTGGTTCCGATCGCGTTTTTCTTTATTGTCCGGAGCAGCTTACACGCATATCGGTCTGCCCATAGTGAAACGTTTAGTCGGAAATAACACGCCGCAGAAAAAAAGCTGCTCTCAATTTTACACATACGGCCGAAGTCAAGCGAAAATGATTAAGAATGAACAGAAGAAAAAAATATTAAGCACACTTCTGAGACCGACAACCTCTGATGGTAGCCGACGTTTTCCCGTAGCGACCACGGCAACAAACGTCTAGTGTCATTGTCCACACATTGCATTGAACAGTATTTGACAAAATCGTGCAAAATTCTATTCTAGCCGAAAGTGGTCGCGAGACAATTGCAAATGCTCACTCAAGTGAATGATTGGTAGGGGTCCAGCCGCTGAGGTCCCCTGCACAGGTTACTGCCGCTGGTTGCCCGGACGGGATAGCTCGCCGATCGACGAAGGGACGGCCGCCTTCGCGGCTATTCTCTATCGAAAGATTGCCTTTATTCGATTCAGCGAATTCGACTCGAAATCCCACAAATGGCTCGTTAAATGAAATTATCAAATTCTTGTCCATTGAAAAGAGGCAACTGTAAATCGTCGTCCGTCGAGAGACGAGCGAGCGGGAATGCGGCCCAGATTCGCGCAGGGGTTCCGCGAACCGCTGCAGTCGACATTGCGCGACACGAAGCGCAATCATCAGCGACGCCAGTCGTGTATACGCTTGCTAGTTTTTTTAGGAAACTCAACAAAGTGAGATATATATATTATTGGTTTTCTTCTTATTTATATTTTACGTCGTTTCGCGATAGGTCGTCCGTGGTTAGCGGTTAACATCGTAGAGGTCTGCTTAATTGGCCCTGTGCTTGTGTTTGCCTGACGTCCGATATCTGCGCAGGCTCTGCGCCAGTTTTATGATTCCAAACTGCTCTAGGGATATTTTTGGCTGCGGCGTCTTGCTTTATTTCTGAACAGCGCAATGATAATTTGCGTTTAACTGATATTGCAAAACGTGTCACTCTCGTAAATGTGATATTAAAAGAAACAATTAATTACGCATTCAGATGATCGAATCAATGAGCACCAATGTGCATTGACAAGTCGACATTTAAACGTATTTATCTTATTGTGCACGGGAAAAACATGCCTGATATCACTGTGGTGCATAAAATACTCTAGTAAACGTATTTACGGTTAGTTTGAAACATAGTAAAATATTGATTAAGGCAATAATCGACCAACTGAACTTGTCACTCACATCTGCGGATGAAATGGCATTATGACCGATAGTGCGCCCAGTGCCGAGACTCCAACATGGTTTTGCGGCCCAGATATGCGAATGTGGGGAATTTTGAATCCTTTAGAAGACGCTCATTGTTGTCCACATCTTCATGGGACATCGGTCATATCACGGGGACCGCTGTCGATGGACCGACAGCCTTTCTCACCCCACTCTTTGTGTTTGTCAGACATTATATATATATATATATATATATATATATATATATATATATATATATATATAGTCTAGTATAATGTGGTGTTTGGTTTCCAGTCTCATCTCAGATAGACAGCTGTAATGCATCATCACTATCGGTGAGCTCCGCAGAAGAACGAGTACCCTCCCTTCCCCACCGCCGCCGCCGCCCTGTGGAAAACTGCGAATGACTTTCTGTGTGTTTGCTTCTGCCATTATAACGCCGCCGTTTCTTTATGACTTGACTTGCAACAAAAAAAAACCCCTCAAACTCGCACCCCCCAAGCAGCTCGGCCGGCTTTTTTCCTTACACCACCACCACCTATGAATGAACAAACGAACGCACACCGCACGATAGACGATATCCGGGAATCGCCTTTCAGCATCAGCCGCGTCGACCCCAATCTGACGTTGGCAACGGGATTGAACAACAGTAGTCTCCTTTTGGGGGCTTTTCGCCTGGCGTACGCCTGGCCTACCACCAGGCGCTCGTGCTTGTCTGCGTCGTGCACCGTGTGTGTGTGTACAATCACGGTGTTCGGTGCTTCGGGTCTCGCCGGGGAGTCGGGTGAAGAATGGGATAAACGCTTGATGTTCGATATAGTGTAATACACAAAATACATCGATCGTTAATATTTGAGCACTTTGGGCCAGTCAGCACACATGCAAAGCGGCTATCAGGCGTCCGGTGCGGTGGACCCACGAATGGAGTTATTCCAATTACGTTCTGAGAGCAACCTTCTGGCCGAACGTTACAATGTGGCGCAACCAGCCACCAGCTGGTCATTGACTTGGCGTACACGCCGCCGCTGCAATCTAACTTAGCAAACGCACTTATTGGACCAGAGGTCTCATTTCGGATCAAGCAGCAGGGCCCATTTTGTGGAGCAAACAATAGCAACATCACCACCGTCAAATTCAACACGGCTGCGCTGCTCCGAATATATCTGATCGGTGTTTATATGGTGGCACTATGATTCTGTGTGCGCTTTTTGTTTATGGTAAAAGTCTTCATTTTGGGCTACAAGGTACCCGTTGGACCAGAGACGCGTCATGTTTGTGCACGCTTTTGGTGCTTCGTGTTAACGAGTGGCTGAAATTGTATACGGAGCTGGCCCGGCTTCGTCAACACACTGCCTCACGGCGGTGTTGGATACCGAGCGATTTCAGCATGATCATTTTCACCTATGGTTTAGCGTCGAGGGAAGGTGGAAGCCACCGCCTGAATAACCATTGTGAAGAACGACTTGTACAATAACACCCCCTTTTTTCAATGGACGAAGACAATGGACGGCTGCTTTACTGTCGAGAGATAATTAATAGCTGATTAACGTGCACACTTTCTAAATGAAACTCGTAACTTCTTCTCGCAAGTTCTTCTACCTTCACGTGTGTTTCATCTACGAAATGTTCACGTAGCCTTCGATCAAATCGATTGAGAATACCGTAATAAGATCTGCTCTGGCACAACAAAGCAGCGAACTAAACACGTGGACACGCCTATGTCCCTAATATATCCATTCTGTTAGACATATATAGCAATGTATTTGTGTAGTTTGCATTGTTTGTTCCTTCTGTCGACCGCAACAACGACATCAGCAAGTTCTGGCAACGTCCGCCATCGAGTGGTGCAGGATTTAGGAGTTAAACGCAATAAAAATACCGAAAAACGATCCAATGGCATTTTCGGGCCGTTGTCATGTGTGTGTGTGTGTCTCATGCCATATTTCGGCGAAGTGCTAACGAGAATCAGCTCTGGGTGTCCGGATCGCTCCAGTGCCTACTATAACGCTTAGTATATTTTTCCAAGTTTCGGGCCAAGACGAACGACGATTTTCTGTTCACGACGCCTGTTTCGGGCCCCTTTTTCTTCAAGCGAACATTTCGCGTTATCCATAAACGTGAGCGACTGTGCCCTAGAAGAGGCTGTGGCCATCAGTGTACTGCTCAACGTACGAATCGAAATCGGTATGTGACACCTGACCACCAAGGCGGAACGGTCAGCAATCAGCAGCAGACGAGAGCACCATGGCAGTTACTGGATCGCGACCACCAGCCAACTACAATTACTATAAGCAAACACGTTCGAGCGGTCGTTAAGTATAGCCCGGCTCATCGCAGCCGAAGCCGCATTTCAGGATAGAATGATTTGAAGAAAAAAAACTAGACGCCGGCAACTATACGCATATAACACGCAGGCACACACAAATGCCATATGGCGTTCGAAAAAGGTTGAAGACAAACGCTAAGCGTTTTGATATGGGGGTCGTATATGAGAAGAATAGCTGCTTATTTTCAAACTTAATATCCATATCTGTACACTTGCTGTTTAGTGAAATCCATTGGCACCGGCTGCTTACGCTGCAGGAATACCACGTCAGACTGTTTGATTTACAGAATCGTTAGAATTCTAATCGAAAAGAAAACACCTCGTTCAGATCGAAACGATGTCCAACAGTACTTCTATAGATAGCTAACAATATTTCCATAGAAATATTGAGTGATACAATGTTTATGATTTATGACCATTCAAATATAACGTGCCTGTAATTCCTGTTTATTATTGCTGCTAGTCGAAGTCGCTGGCGTTGCCATAGCTGTCGTTATTTGCTAGACAGAAATATCTGTCTTTATATAAACAAATAAACACAAGAAATACTATTGACCTGTGATTATCACAATATTTCTTATGATGACTATTATTATTATTATTATAGCAATCTAAAAGGGAGATTGTTCATTGGATCATGCCAACCCCAACGTCACCCGGTCGTTGCTAACCGTGTCGCGACCTATGGCAATATGCTGTTTGTCGCCAGCAGGGGGGCATCCGTTCGACCTGTTGCAGCGGCAAACGAGAGCGCACCTGCGCGAGACCCTATCGATTCCAGTGGCGCCGACCTTCCGGCATAACGCGGCTGTCGCAACGCCAGGTCGCGGCAGCAATATTGCAGCAGCAGCAGCAGCAGCCGCACAAGGGCGTCTTATCTGAGGGGAATCGCACGCCTGGCGACGAGGCCTGATCTGAGGATCGGACCGGAGTTCCATTTCATTCACAGCTGAGTGGAGACCTTCAGGAATAGATCTGTCTGACCACCCACCTGCCCATCCATGCATTCATTCCTGCGCTACACTTCTATGCATAGGAACAGTGATGAAGAAAGAGGAGAGAGAGAGATGCAGAATCCAACGGGCGATGACAACCCCGCCCTTCGTCCATCCCGCAACGGCGACAATGGATTGTTGATGTTGCTCAGGTAGCGAGTCGTGCTTCGGCGGTGGCGACAACACCAGCCGTCTACGGCAAGACTATTGCTGAGGTGTTTGTTGTCACTGTCGCGTTGTTGTTGTTGTTGCTACTACTGTTGCTGCTTGGTCGGTGATAGCGTATTGAGGTTGGCGTATAGTACCGCAGCCGGTACCGTTAAAGTTGTCGGCTTAAGTCGCCGCGATTTGGCGTTCATCGTTGCTGCTGCTGCTGCTGCTGTTGCTCGTTCTGATCTGATCTGATGTTGTCGTCTTGGCCATCGACAACGAACCGTGGCTCGTTGTCTGATGGCGAGTCAGATCAGAGCAGCGCAACGCAGGGCACCATCAGAAGTCTCTCACTGTTTAGCTATATTTCTTCCAACAGCTGATGCAGATGTTGTGCCCTGATGATGCCGCCAAACATGCGTTGATGGTGGTCTGATCATGTCGATATTGCTGATAATATTCGGTATCGTTACAGTTATTATAACCAAGCAACAAACCAAGTAACATCATAACACATGAACACGATCAGCGTCATGTTCTCCACCATTATCGGCCAGCGTCATCACTCTCTCTTTTGCTATGCTACATAAACTCGGCAGCAGAAGACGATCGATAGAAAAGAGAATTGTTTTTAACTCTCTATACTTATTCACTTAGCCAGCTATTATCTATAGTATTTATTATTTATTGTTGTTATTATTATTATTATTATTATCAGTAACTGCTTCTGTGCCGCCTCGAAGGGCTATCTTCTACGGCACATTGCAGTAAGCAGCGTCCGTCGACGAACAGCGCCAGCCGCATCAAGCAGCGCCACAAATCAAAAATCGCTAACAGCAGTCGTCGGGCCTGCGCGAGCCCGTGGGCAGCGGTCGCGAGCGTCGTCAGCCTGGCAACAGGGGGGGAGGCAAGCAACTGCCAACGCTCACCTGATGCTGCCGCATTTGACTAAATCAGCTGAAGTAGGTGGTGCCACCATCGGCTACAGAAGGGAAGGCCTTGCAGCTGTTATTATTATTATTATGATTCTTGCTGCTGCTGCGGCCGCTATCAGCTAGTTTATATTGTCGTCACTATCTCGTAAACAGCAAAAGCGACAACATGGCGGCTGCGGCGGCTGGTCCTCGCCGCGGCAGCGATTCCCTGCGCTGGGTGCCACCGGACCCGGTGACGCACGGCCTCCTGTGACCGGCTTCTCGTCGACTAGGCCCCCGCTCCGCGCGACGCGGCACCTGGCCCGTTCGACTGCCTATTGCGATATATGGCACCCATACACTGCCAGACCGATGGCAACTATGGCAGTGGTGGTTCAACCATCATCACCCTCAATTACTACTCACTACGAGAATCAGCAGCAGCAGCAGCAGCGTTGTTACTATCATTAACGATGGCACAATTATTATTATTACTATGATACTGGCAGCAGGACGACGACAACGATTGCTATCATAGCCGTTTTTGGTGATAGGTCATTCGCGCCATTACACACTCTTCGACTATTATATATACCGACTCCTTCATACGATCAATATCACTGCTGATAGATGGATGCTGTTGCTGCTGCTGCTGTTCCTGCTGGCGGCGACGTTTGCAACAGCAATGACCACAACGATTGCGATTGCATTCAATAACATCAACGACAATAACAGCAGCAACAACAGCCGTAACAGCGCTGGCTGCAACAATCGAGTGGGAATCGCCACCAGCAGCAGCAGCAGCATCACCATTCGTATCACTGTCGATATCTATATTTACATATGCAAGCACATATTTACACTGATCGCAGTGAGACGGCGGTTCCGACGAAGGGCGCGGCATAGTCGCAGTAGTAGGGTGGGTGATCGGTGGTGTTCCTGCTGACGCCGTCTGGCGTCGCCTTTGTCTCTGAGAACAACACGGCAGGAAATCGCAGTAGTGGACGTCAGCGAGGAGGTGTCCATCAACATCGCCAATATCATTGTCAGTTTTGCTACCGGCTCTTGTTGATTCACTCGATGCGTATATTCGTATTAATATTATTATGATTATTATTTGTATATTAATGGATTTGATCGGCTCACAATCGGTATCATATCATGCCCCGGGGCTACCAGGGGGAAATTCAAATTTTTCAGCTGCTTTAGTAAACAAATAAAATCTTTACCTTTACCTGCCGTCATCAGGACAGTTAGGTCAACACCACTCACGTCAACATGGGTACGCTCCACTGATTTCCGTTGCATCTACTCTGAACGATACTGCAACAACAACAGCAACAGTCTGGTGCCACCGATGCGTTTGGTGGCGTCCAGGAGCCACATTATCGGTGGCAGGACCCCATGAAACGGGGACAAACTCCCTCCCCCCATGAGCCGCTGTTGTACATATCTAGCTAATTCGTTCGGCGTGGCCTGGCCATTCCTCGATGCAGCGATACTTTACGAGATTAGCACACTGGCTACTGCCTGATGAAATTAACCTGCAGTTGCCAGGGCCAAGGCCGAAGATGCCTCTTTCGTCCAGTTCGTCGCCGATGCCGAAGTTCAGCTTGATTTACCTCGCTTATTTTTGGCCAGACGTTCATCCAGCAGATATCACTACGAATGGCGTCCGCTGATGCTAACGCTGTTGTTGCTGCGATGTCTGTTATTTTTTGCCGAGGCCGCATGACCAAGTGATTTATTGCTTATATTAATCTTAATAATAGTAATAATGTCAATGGTAAAAATGCGAACTCATCACTGCTGTTACGATTATGTTTGTTCCCACATTTATCTTTGCGTAGTTAGATATAGGCCCAGGTGAGAGAATCACTCGCCTCCTCGTCCCCCTCCATGAAAATAGATCTGAGTCGAATTTTCCGAATCCTCTTCGGGATGTTGCTGTAAAATTTCAACAACATGTCGTGTTGTGGACTTCGACGCTGGATGTATCATTTTTTCACTCCTGCCCTTAATTAACTCGTTCGCTAACGAGCTTACACTTAAGCTTAACAATGCTAATAATAATAATAATAATAACAAGAGTGATAAATTTGACTTACAACGTTTGAGTGCTCCTCCTGTGCCTGATATTATTAGACTAGAGGAATCGCTGATGGGCAATACGTGTCCTCCTCCCGTTCAGCAGCTTTGAACAGCGTTTGCTATCGCTCGCTTGCCGTTCATTCAATTATCCTATATATATATATATATATATATATATATATATTAACGGTACTGTTAGTGGCTGAACGGACAATATGTTATAGTGATAATAATGACACACACGGGGTAGCACCGGGTTGGTCGTCCAGTTTGTGTCTGACCCACCGAGTCAGTTACGTCAACTGTGAATGCTCATGTTGACGATGGCGGTCATGTTGTTGACACAGCAGCAGCAGCGGCCGCCGTCGCCCGCGAGCACAAAAACTCACACGTGACTGAAAAGCATCACAGGCAGTGGCGGGCTGAAGACCACTTCGAAGTTCGGCAGCGAACATAAATAAGAAAAAAAAAGGAAGAAGAAACGTCTTAGGTGGATAATAACGGCCGACGATGGCCATAATGGACATATGCTGATTTTCGTGCTGATAACGCTGATAATAATAATAATGATGGGTATGATCGTGAAATGCCGATGAATAGGGTCACTCCCAGCCGATAGCCGTGAGCTCATGGCTGTTGCTGTTGCTGCTAAGGCGGCGGTGGCGGTGGTTGTGATGGTGGTGGCAGTGTTACTCAGGTTAATTGAACATCAACAGCAACAATAGGTGTGATAATGAGAGTTCAGGACCCGTCAGTTTGCTGTTTGTTGAGCTTCGCTCACCGTCGTCCGATTGGCTGTCGAAGACTGACATCGCAGAATGTTGGGCCCATCATCGAGGAATATAATAGCATAAATCAGACAGAGAGAAAGAGAGAGAGGGTAGAATAAGGCATACAGACGCCCTTCAAGTGCAAATGACATTCTGACAACATCAGATATGATAATAATGTGTGATTGTGTTGAAGACATGCTCATTGAAAGGAATACACACATATATATATATATATATATGTGTCTCTGTGTGTGTGTGTGTATATTGTGTGCGGATTACATTAAAGGGTTGTGTTAGCTAATCAACATAACGTAATTGGAAGTTCATTCAAGTTTGTTTTTTTAGCGTTTTCCTTAGCGTAGCCTTTTTTTTTTAGCGTTTTCAGGCTGAGTCTCAGCCTTAAACGTTTAACGTCCACCGAATTGCTTTTTGCTTTGCTTCGTAGGACGGACCCCCTTGAAATGTAAATGTGCAATAGTTGGAATCGAACCCGTGCACACGAATCCGCCACAGGGCCACCGGGCTCGACAAGAAGTTTGGAAACCTCGATAGGTATATACCCCGCCATAAAGGTTGTCGGGCTGACGCTCAGCCAACATTTAACGTCCACGGTACTGCTTTTTAGCACTGCTTCGTAAGACGAACCCCTTGAAATGCAGATGGGCAACGGTGGGAATCGAACCCGCGCACCTACGCCCGTCTCCGCCGATTGCAAGGCAGAGGCGGACGAATACACCGCCACGCTACCGGGCTCGACATATATACCCCGCGCCAGGGACACAACTAGTTGACCACTGAATGCCACTCTATCTACTGTCGATTACATGCCACTATTCAGCATTCGCTTTTGTTCTGACTAGAATACGCGTAAGCCCACCTCGCTACCCGGACACCCACCGACTCCCTGACCCAAGCAAGCATACACCAACAGAGCCTCTGTATTGTGTTATGGCATTTTATAGATTTCGTACATTTTTGCTAGCCGGCCGACAGCTCTCTTCCCCCGCAGTCACACCACAGGGCGGAAGTGTTTCTCGTTTTCGGCTCTTGAATCTGACGCACACCTGACGTAGGACTCCTGCTAATTTGTTTTTGTATGCGCGTTTTATAGTCGTTTCTGGTGTTCTGGCCAAGATGAAGAAGCGTACTATTGTAGCATTTGTCACACAACATCATATTTTCGTTCTTTGAATGCAACCGGGCACGTCACCGACTCTTTGTCCTGAACCCGCCCCGTTGATCGGGAGCTCTCCACGGCGGAGCAGACCGTGTCCCTTTTCTCTGTGCGTCTGTATGAGCAGCATTTCATCGTCTACTGCTTCTGCTGGTGTATTGTTTTTAGATGGGTGTATTTTCTGATTCAACACCTGCCGTCTCTGCCACACTGAACCTCAGGGGGTAAGGTGACGCCCGCAAGGCGGAACGCCAGAGAAGCGAACAGCTTGGTCTGTGATGTTCGCGGTTCTACTAATGTTCGTGGCTCTATGATATATATATATATATATATATATGTTACATTAATTTGTGGACGCGTTGCGGTTACTTGTCGTGTCATTGTGATGCAACTCGCCTCGGAGGAAGAAACAGAAACGAAGCCGTTAGCATCACAATGGTACAATTCGCGGAGGTGGCGACGGTCGTAATGCGGAGGCTAGAATGATTGTGGTTGAGGTTTGTGCTTATAATAGGCTGGCACTCTTCAAAATGTGCGTTCAACTATAGCGATTCCCGTCTAATATAGCTATGTCTCAAGATTGGGTGTCCATCTGTCCACAGTAACGAACTAATAACATGATCATATTAAAGATAGTAAATTATATACGATGTAGCATTTGAGACGATACGTGAAATGTTACGCTTAATTTCTAGCTGATCGCAGACAGGGTATTGTGTAGCATTCAAAGGGTTCCGCAATCCTTGTGCTCAATATTCCTCAATAAATAAAGTTTAGCATTAAAACCATTGCTATATCGGCACATGGATGCATCCAACCTTTGTATCCATAGCTGATCCCCTTCTGATTTTCATGACAGAAAGGTCTCGGTACCGTTGCTGTGTACCAGCATGACTTCAAGAGTCGGCACGAGATAGACTCTTAGCAGAGGATGATTTTACCAGGCAGAGGCGTTTTGTCATCCACATCAACTGTCCTGCACTGGATCGGCCCACTTTCATAGAGATTGGAACGTCTCTGGTACTGTCCGTGCGTTTGAAGAAAATGACCTCCTCTCAAAAAATAGCAGTCCTTCAAGGAAGTGGTTGTAGGAGTAAGGCATCCCGGCTATACAACACTAGCCGGAGGATCGACACAACTTCCCCAGAGATCGAAGTAACCCCAAACACAAAGCCGACTCAAGGGAAGAGATCGACTCTCAGCAGATGATGGCGGTTTTTTTTTAGCAGGTAGAAACGTTTTGTCATCCAGGTCAACCGCCTGCACTGGATCGGCCCACTCTCGATAAAGATCGAAATGACTCCGCTGATTTCCTCGTATTTGAAGGAAATTTCCTGCTCTAAAATTAACGAGCATTACATCAATACCCTATCATGTCGGTAGTACTAAGCTTATCTAGGCTTTCTCCAGCAGTGTCCTGTATGACCATAGGCAGGGCAGTGTTAACCGTATAGCAGGCAAACCATGCGCTCTATTTCACTGAAACCCAACCGAGGGGAGACAGACAATTGAAATTGTTTCGAAGATTATTTTCGGCCAAAATTGATGAGTATAGAAAATAACGGCGTCAAGAAAAAGGCTTATTATGACATGGGTCGCTTATTAAAAAAACGCTTATTATGACTGAGAACACGTTCATTTATTTACACATTTCGTTAGTGCTTAATTATCTCATGACTTTAATCATGGCTGTAATCATATTCTTCTCAACTTCCACAACGCGATCAACGAGCTGGCACAGTTTCTCAGCTTCGGTAGGGAGTCGCATCACAGGAAATGGTGCTGTGTGAAATTTTCATTGCAGGGTGTTTCCCGAGCGCGATATGACGCCTGTTTGGACAACAACATTTTCAACTAGTTCCCTAGTTCTGGTATCGAATATATATGGACAGAACATCTAAAAATTACCACGTGTCACAGGTACACCAGGAACGAAATCGTTTGGTTATTCAACATTGCAGTTGCCGGCAACAATTGCGTCAATCTCTGCAATCCTATCATATAATCTAATCGGATCTATAATCTAATCTGATTGTCGCCCTCTGTTCAAGTTGTTCATCGATAAGATTGCTTTCACCCCGGGGTGTTAGGGAAGCTATCGGAGCCCAGCAGCGAACACGAATTCCCAAAATTGAATTATCATCACTATGCGTTCCTAGCTCTTAGACGCCTCGTGATGCAAATGTTATCTATCCTTGTCAATCAGGAACGGCAGTGTACGATTGAAACGGTGTGTGAAATGTGAATATGTTGATTGAACCACGAGATTAGCACAGGTCTCCATATATCGTCGCATGGACGAAGTGACGCCAATCTCAAGTCAGTCTACTACATTCAATATTATCGATTAGTGGAAGAAAGCTATAAAAAAAAATATAGATCTTGATCAGACTACACCTATGCTTAAGCTATTATATATCGAGATGCATCTTCGAATCGGCTATGTGAATTTCTATCGGTAACGGTTGTGTACGACAACTGCCCGCCATCGATCTGTCGACCCGAACATTTGATGCCAATGTGATACTCTATTTTTGTGACAACGACGCTACAAGGTTTCGTCAATGCTTTATGAGATTTATGCGAGTGCCACCGGTGCAAGTGAGCCACCATCTGCTACGAGTGTAGCAGATGAGTAGATCATTTACGATACAAGCCCCGGTCCCCGGTCCCTGCTAATCCCCCCCCCAATAATTCCTAGAAATAATTCCTAATTATTGTATGTTTGAATCAATGCTTAGTCATTACGATACAATGCCGAAAGCAGTTGTACCGCGGACGTTCAATGTTGGCTGTGGGGCAGCCCGGTAAATTTATTTAGGCCAATTACGATACATATCAGGCGAAGGCTGCAATCCCGCACGTTGGATGAGGTCTACTTTTGATTCATACGCTAGGCTTTATCAGCCGCTCCGTGGTAGGGGACCGACCTGTAATTCAATTACGTTATGTATTTCTTCTCCTTTTCCAGAGGAAAAACCTAAAAAATATATATCTATGCCTCGAGATGTTTGAGTTACCATTGTAATTAATGCACACTAATAGATCGTCGTTATTGTCTCGCCCTTCCGTTCGACGTGATTCATCTCTCTCACGTCGCCTCGACTTCAACGCTGATTGATTGAATCAATCTGTACCGCTATTATTCTTGACATTATCATTAATGTGACGGTCGGCGTTCACATTCGGCAAAAGTGCACGAATTCAATTTTATTTTTTCGTCGTCGAAACGCGGAGTAGTACTAAGCAGGTATCTGCTGGCGGCCGGCTCAGCTGTGAAGCTCCAGAATTGTTTGGTAGCGAATCGCCGGGTGCGGGTGTTCACTGATATCACTGGCCCTTGTTTGCCAGCTTATATAGGAGATTGAATGACGAACAAAATTGAATCGCACAGACACATGGCGAATACATTGGCGGCACGCGCATAGCAATTTCAGTAAAGTGTCCCCGATACCCTGGCGTGAAAAGCGAATTTCTTCTGGACGTCGTTCATACGCACAAGCTCCACGTTAACGTCAAATGAATTAGCTCATTAGACGTTAAGCGGTCTGATGGGATTCTCGTAGCTAATAGAGCGACGAGAGAAAGAAAAAAAAATCTACGTTCACAGGGCACCAACGACAGATTTCAGTTGGGCTGTTATCGCAGCGACACGAAACAGTTAAATTTCAAGATTATCTTCCGTCTTCTGTGATGAAGACATTATGGAGCGAGACGATTGAAACGGCCTCCCCACCAATTCCCTGGAGGGATGGGGGTGGCATTGTCACAAATTGAGCGATCCGTTCGGTGTTCTGGCAATGCCGCCGCCGCCGCGCAAAGGATGTACATCTGCAAATGAGATGGCCGCAAAATGCTCGCGCGCGCGCGTTGCTAATATTCGATTGCACTCAATCATGAAAGAACGATTAGCCCCCGAGTGGGAGCTTCCTATTCAACACTACATAGCTGGTATATTACACTATTGTTTATGGCCGGGGTTCTTGCCGAGAAGAACAAGCGATGTCGTACTGTCTCGAGCGAGCGGGCACCCACCCACACACACACGAACAAACGCAGATATGCGTCGTGCGAAGAGTTGACAGCTCGTCTCATCTCAGACGAACAGGAATGTCCAGAAGCTACCTGCCGAAAATTAGATCGCACTGCCATAGGCCATTGGTTAACCGATGTCGACGTTCTCTACACTAAGAATCTCATTCCCCCTCTTCACTCGAAGAACATGCCGAAAGGAAAGTCGCGTAATGTGACATAGGTTTCTAACTGTGAATCGACCATTTTCTCTTTTGTAAGTCTCTGCCGTGACCTCTGACACTGCCGATCCCACCTGCGGCGTCGATTGGTCGCCGCCTCCGCACGCATTCGGTCCCGAAATCGTCTACTTGGATTGTCGGCTGCTGCTTGGGTTGAAAGCGATTTCTGAACGGTAGCTCTTGCTGTGGTCGAGCGGGAAGTCGTCCTTAACGGAGAATCCGTCTCGAATCCGCCTCTTAGACAGGTGGATTGCCATCTTATTCGTTCGGATTGAATCATAGAGTGCCCCTAACAGTTTCGTTGATGGTGACCGCTAACGGATTATCTGGCAGCGAGCCAATAATGGCCGTGGGATCTATCACAGTTTCGGCACTGAATGGCGCTCGTATATCGACGAATATATATATATATATATATATATGTATATATATGTGCGTTATCTAGATGGCTGCTGATTTGAATGATTCGACATCGGCTTGAGTGTCACCTATATAATGAAGTCCTCGAATTAAAGCAAATTCTTAGAGTAAATTAAAATGTTACCATTTTCTGTAGCC
Source organism: Stratiolaelaps scimitus (assembly GCA_019614645.1). Taxonomy (NCBI): domain Eukaryota; kingdom Metazoa; phylum Arthropoda; class Arachnida; order Mesostigmata; family Laelapidae; genus Stratiolaelaps; species Stratiolaelaps scimitus. Next base: position 1,666,043 of record JABWDB010000046.1, read on the forward strand.
AGCCAACGGTGTCCGGCGGCACTAGTTAGAAGCGGAATACATTAAGGCAACATATTAAACGAATTAAATGTAAACGTTTACAGAATGCCAACTATAATCACAGACAATATAACAGCACAGTAAATACCACACGATCTGAATAATTATTTTTCCAGTAGCGCGCGGCCACTGCGCATTTGACCACGCATCAGCCAACTATCGATGACTGTTTTCACTTATTGATGCTTCTTTCAGCAGCTGCAGAAAATGATGGTGTATACACATAGATTTCATCGGAGGGAAAGTAGCGAGACGACAGTTGATGTTTTCAAGAATGGCACCAGCTCGATGATAATACGATCATCGCTTAGAATGGCAATTCATCTGATCTCAAGCTGTTTCGGTCACTCTCCATGGCGAACTTCTCCTAGTATATATATATAGATATATATATATGTGTGTGTCTACTTAGTCACAAACGTATTTATTGTTTCACCGCAATCACTACTGCGATTCCGCCGGCGCGATTGCTATTGTTATTATTATGTTGATGGCTTCTGTTACTGCAGCTGCTGCTGCTGTTGCGGTTGGTGACTTCGTATCATAAACAATATAATAATAACAACAGCAATATTGTCATTGTCTCCTCCCTCGTCATCTATATATATATATATATATATATATATATATATATGTGTGTGTGTGTGTTTGTGTGTAATATGTAAAGCATTCATAGTAAACGCATCCGGCGTCGACCCTGAGTTTACCCGGTGGTCGTTCCCGCCGCGGTGGCATTTGCCAAGGAGAAATCAGCAAAATTTCTCTGCTTCAGCTTCTGTGTTCGAAGTCATTTCCGTTGATGCTGTTGCTGCTACGGCCGCCACCGTCGGCAGCGCTGCCAGGCCAAGAGGTGGCCTGAAAGTCGACGCCAACACACACACACACATGATGGTACCTGTGGTGCCAGCTCGACTGCTGAGACAGCAGCAACCATGGCTCGACTCACCACCATCAATACCTGAGCAACAGCTGCACCAGCTGCAACAAGAACGCAATTGCTTGTGCTTGAACCGGCAACCGAACATACTGGTCACGCCACCAATTCTGCCGCACGTCAATTGATATCTACCGCGGCGATTACGGATCGTCAGCCCATAGAAACGCCACTAGATTCCGAAGACGACGAGCATAAAGCCACTGGATCACAGCAGCAGCAGCATGAACGGTAGCACGCGCACGTCAGCGGCCACCGCGCGCGAGCGACAACGTCAGCGGGCAGCGGGACTGCCCCAATCATCAGTAACAATTGGCCAGGGCAGCGGCGTTTTGCTCTAGTAGCAGAACAGCCGGCTACAGCCTGCTACGTCGGGAGCTCCTTGGTGGCGGTGGCGGTTCTCGCATGTCTCACCTCGTTGATTTCAATTATTTCAAGTATCTCATAGCCGATCTAAGCGCGGACACTGACGAATTTCTCCGCCACGTCATCGGGCACCGGCAGCAAAAAGGCAGCTGTTTTCTCTGTGACTTCAACTGCGACCACTACCACTGCCACAAGTAACCACAGGGCACAAATCGATGGTAGGGAGATGCTCTCTCTCTCTCTCATCAGCGTCATAACAAACTTTCTCGAAACGACTCGGTCATCATTTGCGAGCGCCTTCATCCCGTCATACAAGCACTTCAGTACCACCATCGCACGATGGGCGGGTGGATGTATCTGAGGTTGAAAGCAAACCGCTTGCCAGTCGTCGTAATCGGGCGGCCAAGCAGAAGTGATTTGCATCCTGCATCTCCGCGTTGCATTGTTTGCCCTGCTAGCGTTGTTGGCGTCGCTGCCAATCGTCGTAGCTAATGTTGGTGTTGGTCTCGCGTGATGACTGCTAACAGCATAATAATGCTCCCGGACAAACACTACCTACCCACCTGACTAATGTCCTGTTGTGTGCTAATCATTATTATTGTTATGATTAACGAGATGAGAAGATATCACAACACAGTTGACAATGACAGCAACGCCGACGAATGTCGTCGAGGCGGGCCGAGGGCGGTGTTGCATTCGATGCAGCAGCTGCATTCGATCCAGCAGCACAAGCTCGTTGACCGCCTGGGGGTCGAGATCTGTATGGAACACTGAGGTAGGGTGGGGGTCGATAGCCGTTGCGTCGCGTGCGAGCACGCGGTTCTTGCCGGTTGCTGTATCAGCCGCTGCACGACGACGCCTGCGTCCCACAGGGCGGAGGACATTGTGGCTGCTTCGGCGATTCCTTGGCTGGGCGGCCTGTTGACAGCGCCGCTGGCAACTTCACGGAATATACAATACACAATATAGACGGTAACAAGGATAACACACAGGGCGGGGGGGTTCGCTGGGTTGTGTCGTTGGCGACGTTTCCGGAGGAAGCTCCTAATCATCATCCCGCAGGTGGACGATGAGGTGACTGATTCGGATGGCCTCGGAATCATAGTCGTATGTCTTAATAAAAATATGACGGCACTCACTTATTAGGCAGGTAATGACACATAGAAATAGTAAGTTGCATTGAATGGCAACAGCGGCCGCTGACGGCTCATGCAAATCGTATGGTTTCTTAGTCACGATATTTTCCGCCCAAAAGAAACAATAGCAACGATGACCCTGAGACTAACATTAAGCTTCGTGGATGCTCATTCCACAAAAACGTGGTGATGTAATCTTGCCGTCTTATTATAGTTTCTCGGCAGTTATCTGAGATTGTGGAGATGACAACACCGCCATCGTTAGTTTTTGACAATTGCTACCAATTTCTACAAAAACATATCGAGGGCAAAATGTTTAATCGAAGTTAGGGAGAGAGACGCCTGGCCACATCGAGTGGTCACGGTACGATCTCACAGCGACAACTAATGTATGCTAATGGTATATATATATATATATATATATATATATATATACAGAATAAGTCTCAACACAACGGATGAGACATACAGCTATTATGATAATGAGATGGGATTAATGAGGAATGGGCATAGAGGATGTCCTAGCTTCGAGCAGTATACACAGATAACGCGGGTCCTGGTGTCTATTTATTCAGAAGAGCCAATCATCCACTAGTTAGCCCTGGCGTTTCGTTGTGATATTAATTATGAGGGTCTACACACGAAATTCAATGATGGCTGTCTTTGGCCCCCGCTTGTTCATTATCTTCAGCTCTGAACGGCGAACGACGTGTTGGCCGCTCCGACGCCACGTAAAGAAGATGCGACAGACAGCAGCCTGTCCTTATCGGATCGTGTTTATCACCCAATAATCGACGGTTCCCATAGACTACACCTGCACTATATGGTCCGGCCAAAACGTGCCCGCCTGACGATTACCCCTGTTATGCGCATGACATTATTTCCTGTGGTTATCGTCTGGCTTTGAACTCCTTTTTGGCAGTTGGCTAGCCGACAAATGATATTATTAATCTATAGGATTCTAATTATAATTATTGGAATTCTAATAACTAGAATAAAAATGGCAAATGACAAAGCGCAAAATTTCGTGACTGCCCCCACCCCATCCTTCCCGCCCTCCGATGGTTGAATCTCACTTAATTAAACTCGCTTTTTTTCACCGCGCCGCTAATTTTCGATTATTACGATGTTGGTTCTGCCACTGTTGCTGACGCGTTCAAACGGCGGCGGCTGTTGCTTCCGGGATACGTGCGAGTGTATGTGTCATATGTCTATAATCGACTGCAAAGGTGGCTTTGACACCTGTACTTAGGTCAGTTTTGTGACATTGTCATTTGCTAATGTGATGATAATATAACTATGGTGTTGTGTCGATGATTCTAGTGTAACACGGCCTTGGGAACGAGTATTTCCTCGAGAGAAAACGACAAAGTGATTAGTCACTCAAGGAGAAGGAGGTGAACTCTTTTTAAATGGCGGTGCTCATTAAGTAATTAAGAATGAGCCGAAGCTCAGTGGGGACTTCGGTATAAATCATATCTGCCTACAGATTCACCTTTTTTAAGCAAATTATTAGTTTCGAGCTTATCGTCCGCTACGGGATGCAATAGATACAACAGAATAGCTGTTCTTGGTCGAATTTAACGTTCGACGACTATTATTAATTAAATATGCTTTTCACTATTTTCGACACGATAACTCGGTGGATTGATTTGTTCAAATTGACAACAGCCAAACATTAACAGAATTAGTCTCTGATCGCAGATTTCTCCACGATGGTCGCTCGAATTGGACCAATGCTAGCCCAAACACAAGGAGATTCATATATATATATATATATATATATATTATATATATGCATGACAGTCAAGTCAAATGAAGTAAAGATCTCACGATTAGCTACCACCATTCCACTATAGCAATCCGCCCTATCCTGTTTCGTCATCATAAAGAGAGCATTTTTCTTTGCTATTGCGACAACGTTAACTGATTCCTTATTATATCATTGTGTCTATGAATGCCTGATTGTGCTGATTGTGTATCGTTCCCGTACAATCAGCAGTGGAGCCAAGGGCTAAATTTTGTAGGAGGAGAGAATTATGCAAGGCTCACTTCGTCTACTGAGATAATAAATACAAGTAATAATAATAATAATAATGATAATAAATAAAAGTGATGCTATAAAAATTGCTGACATGCTGAGCCATCGAAACGAATAAACAATAAAGGAAACAACACAAAAACAAAACAAATAACCGCTGCTATAAAATCTTAAACAGAAATTATTTCAGCCAATTCGATGATAAATCACAACACTTTAGCGGCTCCCCGGTAGTGGGAGCTGATTTCAACACGAAACGAGAGAAACCTTACCAGTCGGATATCCCAGTGAAATTAACGGTGGCCCGGCGGGCGCGCGCCACGGTTAGGGGTTAGCATTCGGCCATTGAATTTCGCCTTTTTTTTTCAATCTGCGCCTCTTAGGAAATCCGGCAAATTACCTCGGTAGAAGTTCGGATTGTTGCAATACCCAGAATAATTATAACGTGGGCAGGTCGCAGGGAGGGGTGCATTGGCAAATCTCAGACGAGTGTGGCAAAAAACAACAAAAGCCTAGTACATGTGTAGTTGAAACTCATAATAACAAAATACAGATTTGTTTACTGATTCTGGGAACGCGTAAACCGTGAGAATGTCGTGCGATAACAGACAGATGAACAATAACAACGCCGGCGCGTGGAATCGTAATAGTAATAATTCATGATCGGATGAACGAAAATGGACCAAGGACTCGATCGGGTGCTGTTAGATAATAGTTAGCATATCCTAATTGTTATTGTTAGTATAATTATTATAATTATAGTTATTCTTCATAACTTCAACTAGAAAGTGAAAATCAAGTCTAACGTTTACTGGGGGTCAGCTACATGACAACGTTGCAACAGATGTAATCAGTGAGGTTTAGTGTTTTACCGGCCGGGTTGTCTACACAAAATAAGGTTGAACTATTTTATACGTCCGACATTCGAGGTATACTATCGTAGTAAATGTGACAGGATAAGAGTTGATTAAGCTAGTCAGTTAATTGTGATCAGCAATTAACCAAAAAAAATACATTTCTTCGACGGCTATTGCCGTCAGCTCGGAGATATGTGAAATTGATGTTCCAAATTGGACCATTGAGCCCGAGCTATCGATTATCTATCTATAGTATTTACTAAGCACAAATCTACAAATAGCGATCAATTTTTATCAGATCATTCGAATCATGTTCTGTTACTTGTGATCGATCTGTGGTATCTCAATACGAGATGCAGACATAGCTTCCCTTCGACGTAGTCTCGAAGTCGAACAAGTTACCTATACTGTACATAGTTAATGTCCTATATATGAATATGTCTATTTGCTACATTTCATTACTGTCGGTTTCATGAAGGTCATGAATTGTTGACTTCCCCTCTCGTTGGACCGTTTTGCGCTACTCGACTTGGAGCAGAAGACCCGGAAGAGGCGACCGCAAATTATGTTTAAACGATAGTCCTCGGGAGGCAAAGGAACCACTATTGGTTTTTTTCGCCCCTATCCAAAGAAAAGATGATTAAGGATTCACTGGCACTGAGCGTCCTACTGTGATCGCCGTTGTCCGGCTGAGAGTCCTCCTCGTCATCGAAGGAAATCTTTTGGCGTCATGGCCAATAAATTATTCTTATCCAATTCGATATCTGTTTGTATACGCTCGTTTTACTCGTTGTGAGTGAGGATCCGCGTTGAGTCAAGTTTCGCAGAAGCAACCTTTCTATTCCAGCTCGCTCTCTCCGCAGCTCACACGAATCGTATAGATATTCTGTTAAATCTTCATCAAAAACACGGACATAGAGGGTGTTCTCTTTTGTTTTTATTGAAATTCCCACAATACGAACAGTTTCACAACGTGTTTCACGTGACTAAATGTTTAATAATTCAGTTGCCGGTTGTAAATCACTGCTATTCGATTAGTTTATCTATAGTCACTATCATAGCGAGTCGACTTCTAGATATACGCGTAACGAATTCACCCAGTTGTTCTCATGCCAGCGTACAGTCATTGAGTAGACCGCCTCAACGAGACGGCGGATTCGTTAAGATTAGGACAGCCCGCGCAGGGATGTCTCATATTCTCACTCATCGATTCGAGCACTTCAACTTGTCGCGCAAAATCTCTCTCCGGCATCGAGAAACGCATCGTCCTATAAAATCACAAGATTTTAATCCTCTTGAGACATCGCTGCCGCCGCCGCCGCCACCACCGCCGCCTCATCCCTCGTCAAGGGACGGAGGGCTTTTGCCATAGGAAATCACTTGGAAATCACACAAGTATCACGAGACGGAGTTCGATAGCTACAAACGCCGAAGGTCATCCCGCATGTTTGTCCGGCTGGGTCGCACATCGTGTGGCGTGCCTGATTTTGCGAAATGTTACCAACACTCGATGAGTGCCAGTGATCGCTGCCGTCGCCACTTCAAACAAAGCGTTCGTTTGTATTTTGTTTAGTGACACTCCCCAGCCCCCAGACACACAGAAACAGCCCGCTCTCAGCTCACTTCAGGATGAAGCCGCCCGGCCGTCCGTCCGTCGGCGGTCAATCTTCAGTGAGCCTCGGTGAGCGAATGAGCGAGGTGTAAGTGTACGCTCTGGTGAAATGGCCCTTTTGGCATGCCCTCTCGAAAAGGGCTCCGGCTGCCTGAGACGATTGCACATGCTGGTGTCAATGGAAAAGATGAGAAAACTCGAAATAGAGAGAGAGAGAGGGAAAAAAGTTATTAGAAAAGAAAATAATTTGCCTGGTTTCCACCTTCCTTTGAAATTTTACAGTCGCTTCCTATTATTATTATTATCTGTATTCAAGTTGTTCACTTGGGGTCGACAGGCGAAACTTGCAAGTGAAGTGATGATGTCAAAGACTCGAGACTCGATAAAATCTAAGCAGCTAAATCGGTCGAATAACAACGACATCGCTGGTGATAATGAGTAGGTCATTATTCGAAGAACGAGGGACGCAGGTCTCATGCTTCCTCAAAGATGTTAGCAAAGAGACGTTTATCGGGACTTCTGCGGGACAGCCGCGTGCACTGAATTGTCAAAAGTTCGATTCTTCGTTCCACATCCCAAGGGGCAACGCAATTTCGATGTCGGCCACGCCTGTCGCAGAAGTGTAATCTCCTTATTTTGAAATATTCCTTCAAGGATATATGCCGGATGCCCAACGTCAACAATAGAGCAGTAATAATAATAATTACAGTAATGCACAAGTTGACGCGAGTGAAAGACACTTATATTTCGTTTCGTTTCTTATGCAGATTTAATTATCATATAATAGGAGGATTTACATCTGATCTCTCCTGTTCGGCGCCTGTCATATTATGACCATATGATTATGGTGTAACATGTATGTTCTGACGGAGAACTACGCATTTTTCGGCCTCTTGAGTCTTCGACCATCAGAGACGATCATTGTATGATGATGCAATGTTTATTCACTGTACGAGAGCAAAGTGTCAGAAATGATGAAGAGCCCGGGCAGGCAACCGCGATCAATCGGAACCGATGATTGAGAGCACGGCGGTGTATTCTTATACGCATATTAGATGTAATACGGAATCAGGTACGGGAGACAGTTAGTCCTTATCAGAATTCATAGAAATTCTGTTGAGTTTGACTACTTCACGTTATGTCGTAATGTTTCACCTCTCTCTCTCTCTTTCTCTCTCGGTCTGTCTCTCATCAATGAATGCGTTTCAATGTTTGCGTCGGATCGGTGTGAGTGCCACCATCATCACTGTATGAAGTGTTGATGAAGCCTTCTGGGGGCGCTTTATTCAAAACCTCGGAAAACCTCGAAAATAAAAGAAACACAATTACAAACAGCGTTTAGGCGGAACTGCACGGAAAAAATACGAATCATTTGGAACAAATTTCCCCAAAAGCACTTCGCCAGACAAGTGGACACATTCAACTACGAGCGTATGCATCATACATCAGAAATGTCCACAATCACATCATACGTTCGATGTGATGAATTTAGTCGACTACAGTCGGTAGCCAGTCTCGTCTCACTGTTTCGTTCCTTTTTAATACCTGCCATGCCAGTTCGTCTATAATTCTTCTCTCCTTCAATGGCCTCAGACTCTTGGACCAAGTTGTAGCACTCCTCCTTCGGTTGGCTGGTCTCGCAACAATCCGACTTCATATTTTCACAGCAAGGCCGCCTGGGACAGGAACGAATCGATAACTGATGTACTAAGTACGTTGGCCGTTTGCCTCAAGCTGTAAAAAAAACTAGAAATGAACAAAATTGGACTACACACATATATACATGTATATATATATATATATCTCTTTTTCTTTTTTGTGATAGTATATATATATATATATATACATAAATCCCGTTTTCGCCAGTAAATAGTTGCCATCATCATGTGAGTTCTTGTACTATTGTATAGTAGCCAATGATAAATCGAATGACGAATTTGTCCATCTCGGTCTTAGCTCTTGTTGACAATTGTCTCATCTGCGCAAATGTGTCCAGATCGCCGAACGGCGAATAGGAAAAATGACAGAAGAAAATATGGCTGTGACAACGAGAAAAAAAAACAACACATCTGAAATCGAAGCGGACCAAGTCACGATCATGACATAATGTCGACGTGGGGCTGTGGCGAGTAGTTCTATCTTCGTGTGTGTGTGTGTCTCTTCATATGTGTGTTTATGTGATTATTATACAAACAATATAGTAGTAGATGGTTCGATTTCTCTCGAAGTATTTATATCTGTAGATGTCCATGTATGAGATATTCTGTAGGAATTGTCTATCATCGCAACGGAAAGCTCAATCCCTCTCCCACCAGCCCTGTTTCACTGTGTTGTACCTGCTAATCGTTTTTGACTTTTGGCAAACTTGATGGATTTTGTTCGGGGGGGGGCGAGGGGGGCAACTTCTCGTCGGACGGGTCCTGCTGTACGACAGGACGTCTCGATGATCACGGCCAATTGTCATCGTTGCTGGTGTCCACCGTGATGGTGCACCATGTCGACTTCGATTGCTGACGTTGACTGCGAGTCACGATTAGGGGGGAGTGTTCTCTCCTGAGGGAGGCCCACCTCGCGGCCCCGTCCGCCAACAGACCACGAAACCATGTCGCTTTTATTTTCATTCGCTTCAACGTCTGCTATTCGGGGTCCATCTTCGACAGCCGTCAGTGGCCACTCCACTCCATTCCAGCTACAAACACATGAGCACTTCGTCGTTTCGCCGCCGACACCGCCGCCGCTGCCGCCGACGATGAAAAAAGTAGACGCGAGCGACATAAATAAAAAGTGAAATTAAGTCTCCGCGCGACAATGGCGGGACACCACCCGCTGAACCGCCGACCACCGGCGGAATCGACCAGCCGCAGCAGTAAATGAATCCACTCGAAGAATCAGCAGCGTCATCCGTCGAGTCATTGAAAACATCGGAACGATGCGAACAGATCGTTTCGTCGTCATGGTCAGCCTCTCCCTGATTTTCCCTTCAGTCGCTTCCAGCGTTGTTCGTTCTGGAAGAATTCCGGATCTGCTGCTGCGGCGGCGGCGGCGGCGGCTGCGAGCCGGCGTCGGTCGGAGCGGTGAAAATTGGAAATTAAAAGTGAGAGCGATTGACAGAGTTGAACGTGATGCGGAGGCCGGCGCGTACGCGAGATCCGACAAGAGAGGCGAAAACGTCAATATTACACAGAGGCACACACGTGGATATGTACTTACATATCGCATAGAGAGAGAGATAGAGAGAGATGAGAGATAGATGAGAGAGAGAGACACGCACGCGGGCGAGTGTCGACAGATCGGACAATCTTAAGAAGGGAATCACGAGCAGTGAACAGAGAGGTTCCTTCTCTTTTCTCGGGCATGAATCCAAAATTTGCACAAAAACACCATAACAACAGCGGCGGGGCTCGGAGGCCGACGAAATTTGATGGACCCTGTGCGCAGCGCGATCCGCCGGGGTGCTGTGGTTTGGGGGGTGAATTCGAGGCATACGTTCGCCAGTTGGCCGACCGATGGTTGTATCGTTGCGGTCGTCGGTCGGCGTCACAATGTTGCTGCTACTACTGCTGCTACACCAGATGTTTCTTCTGATACTGGTGACGCTGATTATTTCGTTCTTTGAAGCAGGCATGAGAGGAAAGACCGACTATAAATGAGCTGATTTCAATCGGCTGGGTAAAAAAAAACATCAGTCGATATATCGATCCATCAGTCGATCGATCAATAAATGTAGAAAGCACAGACAGGTGTGGCCGAACGCTAAGCTTTGTGACGTTATAAAATCAGACGTGTGTGCGCTCGCACGACAAAATACCCTGGTCGGATTGCGGTTTCCGAGGGGCATCTTTATCGATAGATATCGATGGAGGAGGTGATTGTTTTACGTTGATTCGCTGACGGCATAATATCACTTTGGGAATATCTTACCACAAGGGTGGTGGGTCGTGTACTCGTGGCAATGTGATATACAATAAGTCAAACACTGTGTTGTGTTGTACTGAGATATGTTCTGTTGAGTCCCTTGGTACGCCGATGTATATATGAAGCGTTTTGTTCAGGTCGCCATTGTGATTTTGACTTGGAGAAGATTCATTGTTCTCTCATTGAGCAAAGCAGGACGGCTCTTCAAAGCAACGTAAATGTCGCGTGCGTTGTCAAGCTATGTCAACTGTGTTAGATTAATCATCACTGCGAAGCTTTTGTACCCGCTTAACGTTGTGTAATCAAACGTAATGCATAATAATCAAACAATCAAATCGATTTTTTTGCAGGCGCTGCTAAAAGGTGTGTAAATATGTATATATATATATATATATATATGTGTCGTACAGAACACCATTCATATGTATCACTGTACAGAGTATCCTATGTCCAGTCACAATCTGTACAAACTACGGCCCAAATCGCCTAACCATCACAACAAAGCTTGAACAAACACTAAATTCATTTGATCGGGATCTGACTGAAGCTTGCTCAACTCACACCTTCCTCATTTTCAAACAAAGGAACCTAATGAGGCCGAAACAAACCTTTCCTTTGGGTTAACAGGTTGCGGCGGCGGTGGCGGCTTCTGCCAGCAGCGCAGCATTAATTATAATTATACACGGTAATATTGACAACACGCCGAACTACTCTACCCGATGAGAGCCGATGGTAGCAACAGACAACCGGCTGATGCAGATTGTGTTGCCGCTATGGCTATTAATCAATGTTGTGATTTGGGTGGTTTTCGCTTGGTATAGCCATTCGAACGGTCCATGCCTGTTCGAGCCAAGTGTGCTCTCTCTCTCTCTCTCTCTCTCTTTTCAACCCGTTCCTGTATCTCTATCTGCTTATTTCTGTGTCTGCGTGTGGGGATGATGATGATAAAGCGCTAATTAAATGCGGTCAATTGGGTCTGTTTGTCGTTATTTATCGTGATACTGCCGCGAATACTCGAATGTGCGCTAGTGCTAATTGGAATTGGTGTCGCCATAGCTGGGACGTTGATATATATATATATATATATATTTGGAGTTCTTTATCATCTTTCTTTGTTTGAAGATTCTTGCCAGGTACGAGTAAGGTGGAGGAAAATAACGAAAGGTGGCCCCGGCAGGTTCTCATAGTAATACCTATAGGTTATGAGCTGAGGTCTGTCCGATAGGGGAACAGCTGAGGGCCAGCTCAAAAATATATATATACATGTACAGAGTATACCACCCGATGGTCAGCTCATAACTGTGTGAGTGGTACATATCCACGCTCCTATGTAAGACTCGGTGCCCATCGCTCTCTTAGCCTGTACAGTATACGAATACGAATTCTGTATACCATGTGTACGTGGTTGTAGATATCCATATATAAAATATACATATATATATATACCTGCGTGAATTAAATATAGAATTAAATATACATTGATCAATGCAATCAGATAGAACTATGTTTAAAAAAAAAAAAATGCTTCTAGAATTTTTACTTGAAACCATACACATCGGAAACTGTCTTGTATATTGTACACACCGTTGTAATTACTCGAACAGAGTGAAAATAAAACGAATAATAATATACCTGCGTGATTGTAACAATTGTGTCTTTCTTCTCATATCTTTCCAGAATATACGTTTCCATTGCTGACAATATGCCTTCTTCCGTTGCTCCTAACGAGTCGATCGGCGTTCGCGCAACAACAACAACAGGTGGGTGAACATCAACCTTTACGAGAAACCTAACCTGCAAAAACAGAAACACACTTTTATTATAGTATTTATTCAGTCCAATAAAAATTTCGCCAAATACGAAATATCCAATACGCCAATTGTACCTGCCATTGTTCAAACGTGCAGCCTGTCTATTCATACCGGCCAGTGGGTGCCTTATCGAAAGCAGCTCATACAAGGCCATTTGTGATTCCGGGATGTTCGTTCATTGAATGGCGAACAACCTCCAACTCTCGTTTCTGTCCTTCCAGGCTAGGTATCGACCTAGCAATGAGCCTAATCTTGATGAGGAAGATTTTCCATGTTGTCGTCATCTTCTTCTTTATCTTGCTTACAATGTTTTTAGGTGGGATTCATTGAATGTGCGTATTCGCATTCACGAAACCCCGATGGTTCTCTATGTATATATCTTCGATTTGTGTTGTTTCTCACAGGGCGCCGACCTGCAACTGCTGTCAATGTACGTCCCAGTGAACATGGGTGGCGTAAAAGGCCACGTTCGATTCGAGCAACGGGATCCGCAAAATACGCGAAACGTCACGATCACCGTTCACCTCATGACTGCCGGCGAGGAAGCTAAACACGCGAGGTATTATCTGTGAGGATACATAAGCTTGCACATTTGATTGTTATTCTCTTGCTTTTGGGTGTCAGATTTAACAATTGAGGCACATATACATATATATATACATCATATGCCTCCTTTATACTTGCCCCAGAGCAATTCTAAGTACCCTGCTATAATACGGTAAAATAAGCAACGGTTCTTCCTGATCTTATATCCATGAAATTCTATTGCATGAGCTGAGTAAACTAACGAGGCTCTTCAGTAGCTAGAGTAGGAGAAATTCTGAGAGTTGGCAGCTGTGAACTAATCAGTTTTGATCAACTGCTGGAACTCTGCTGCCAGCCTAGCCAAAAGTACTCAATTGGAAACGTCTGTTGGAAGCCTACATAATTGTCCTCATAATTACCTGAATTTGTTTCAGATATTCGTGGTTTTTGCACGAGTTCCCGGTGTTCCTCGACCAGAAGCAGCCTTGCGCCTCGAGTGAACTTGGACGAACGTATGTCTTTTTGCTATAAATATAATACTAATACATAAATGACGTAAAAGTGTTTTCACGAGGAATATTATTATGATTATAATTACCAGTTATGATCACTTTATTAGCCGTTAAAAGGATGGGGCCAATGTTCTTGGACAAGAATATGTATAGACGACGGGGAAGCGCCAAGCGCCATAGGATTTAACCCCTAAATAGACAGCTTTACCATAACACCGTTGGAGAACAAGTCCGCCCCAAGATAATGCGATATTACTTTGACAGTTTTCAAAACCGATACCGGTCACCAGCAGAACGTTTTGTTGCTCGCATCACGGAATGTAAATCCCTATGTAAATCACATTCAGTAACAAGCGCCAAGAGGAGGAACCCTGGTCACAGCACCTCTTCTCCGTCAAAATGCCGACATTGATCTACTAACGGCGGACCGGGTTGTCTTTGAGCGTCGCTCGCAATCCGCATTGCACGCTAGCTATGGAATTCGAATATATATGTAAAGTAGTGGCGATCTGATTTCTGCATAGTCCCACTTCTGAATCTGATAAACGAATTCCGCATAGCTTGTACCTTGTACTACAACATAATACAATCTTGTCCATAATACGACTACATGGCCAGCAAGCATTACAGCCAAATCGATCTCGCCCTAACGTGTGCCCATCGTGACCCTTATTGTTTTAACGTTAATAAGCTGATAGATCGATGCGAGCAAAGACAAGCAACTGATGGATTAACTAATGTGGGACATTATAAACATTCTTACAAGTGTACTCACTCAATCAAGTCAATGGTTTGTTAGCCATGTGAGTGAGTTAATGCAAACAGTTGTATACAGTTAGTCTGGTCTTCATCTACTACCACGACAAAAACAAAAGGGTCCAGATGCACACAGTGTCGCGGGGCCACACATCAATCGAACTCATACGCAAGCGTAATTAGAGCGAGACGGTGATTCGTAATCGACTGGTGGTTGTGGCATAATCGAGATGAATGAATCCAATGGAGGGCAGTTCATCATCGTGTCCCGGCCATTGATCAACGCCGTACCAACGATTGCTCGCGCCGATGCCAACAACAACCACCCCTTCCGTGCAGTCAGGGCAAGCAACAATCTGGCTATTATCTATCGCTGGCTTGCAAGTGCCATTATTGGCTTCTTGCATGCCGGCATTTGTACGTATGCGCCTCGGGGCCCCCACAAGGTCCGTGGTGTTAGTTACCGACCACTATCACAACACCACATCGACAAACGGAGAGCTAATATTCGATAAGCCTACGACGATGCCGCGTGACATCGCAATCGAAACGAAGCCAATCGATAAAGTCAATGTCTATGTACACCAGCCAAATGCATGAGAACACTTGTGGGATCGAATCGAAGCTGCAATTCCGATCAGAGCCTCTCCCCTTCTTCGAACGAACCTTCGATTGATGTAGTGACACTGCGGTTATGGATGGGGTGTTAGAATGACCGTAGGCTCATCTGAGAAATCGCTCTTCCGATTGCTTCCCTCGGGGGAAAAGCGCGGCTCTATCCGGGGCCAAATAATGAAATAATGTGACAGGTGGTAATTGACATCACTATTTGCCCAGGGCTATTTGTTAGGCAAATACACCCGCTAACGAATCCACATTGTGTAAATCCGTACGGTGGGCGTCAACATCTCCTTTTGCGTAATGCTGTATAGGATAGAATACATAACAGATAGGGTGTCTCTCTGCTTCTCTTTGGTATGCTTCTCCATTGCATAATGATAATTATGTCCATTTCTTGCAATCTATTGTTGCGACCGTGAAAGTATTTGCCTGGAAAATGCCGGTCGCGGTGTTCAGTTTTGTCAGGACTATCAAGGCTATTACGTCTACGTGCTGTCCATAGGAACAACGTTAGTTGAATACTCTCTCATTTGGCGTTGTTGCAATGAAAATCTATGCGGTACTTGAAAACGCCACTTGGCCCAAACAGTTGTAAAAGTCAGCCTAAAGTGTAAAAACGGATACTGTAATATTGTTAGCTTGTCTTTGAGTTCCGTAAGCTAGTGTTCCGCACATTATGATATGCTGAGGCATTGTGCCAATAAACATTCTCTTGAGGACCATGCGTGACATAAGGCACGTCCTGTCTTCAATATAGTAAAATACTATAAATAGCCATACTTTTACTATTGGGTTAAGCGAAGGTGTAATTCATGCTTGAAGATCATATGTTCATCGAGACGTGTTCACTTTGACCTTAAATCATAATGCTGCTTATTGTGTTTTACACTTCGATTGTTTTATCCCATCATATATAGGCGACATGACCTCGGCCGACGTCATGGCATCCTAGAGGTGGGACCTCCGAGCAACATGTCCGAGGTGATCTTCTACGATCAGGAAATCGAACTGGAAGGACCCAACTCGGTTTGGGGAAGGGCGCTTCTTTTGCGGGCTACGGACTCCTCGCAGGTGATTCTCATAAAAATCTCAAAATCCTAATCGACATTGTTCCTCAGTGGATACTACAACTACTAGAAATAATAAGACCTCTAAAGCATCCAGCAACGAAGACCTCTATTTCAGTTTGTTTACAAAACCAAATTAACTCCGGCTGCTCGTTATGGACAGCCGTTTCCACTGTGAAATTCATCAAAACAATGATCAAACAATTTGATGTGGATTGGGCCCATTTTCTTTACAGGGAGACCTTCGGGCATGTGGCAACGTTCAGGACGATTCAGGCATTCGAACCGCGGAGGCTATCTTTCATACGCCTGTAGCAGGTAAACCACTTGATACCCCCCAATTGTTGTTACAAAATGCGCTCCTAGCTTTTACCAAGACATACGCGTTGGCAGACACTTCTCAATATTGTTTCGATTACTATGCACTCGATACGAGAAAACATGTCCGAAATGTAATCCGTTTGAGATCTCTGCATAAATATCGTAACTAACGCGAGCAGCATTTCTTCCTCGTTGCTTTATAAATTACCAAAAAAAAAACACTGAGTCTCTGCTATGATATTTATGGCTAGGTGGACAGTGCTGTCGCGGGAAATCACCTCATTTCACATTACCAGATCTCATTTGTAACCGCGACAACATCAAAGTCAATATCATTTTTGGGGCACTGGCATAAAATCATCAATCAAGCGATCCAATTGCGCTGGGCACGTTGTTGCGAATAGTGAGTCTTCCACTGAACGAAGAATGAATAGGTGACACGTTCAACGTTTTTACTTAGTGACGTCGCTCAGCGGCAAATTGGGTGTGTCCTCTGTAAATCTGAGAGGTTGATAAGTCTGCGTATTGGTTACGCGTTGTCGTCCTGTTTTTGTCATTTCGATGGTCAGATTTTACCACGTAATCTCCTTGCTCGACTCGTTAATTGCTCAATGCATGCTCGATGGACGAAATGTAACTTCGTATCTTCGAGTGATCATTTCGGTCAATTATTCAACGACTGTCGCTTCAGACTAATCGACAATCGAGCAATATAATTGTCGGACCTGCTTACCTTGTCGAGTGAATTGCCTGACATATATCAAAATTACTCAAGATCTATGCAGAGAGTTCATTTGCTTCGAACGTATATCTATATATATATATGTATTTTTTTCTTTTTCATAAATATATATATATATATATAATATATATATATACATATATAATTGAAACGTCCAATCAACTATTTTTATTATTGATTAAACACATTAATTAACACATAACAAAGCTACCATCATCATTATGTAAATGGTAGCAATTTATTGAATATGCAAAACAATTACCATGAGTCACATGAATTCAAATTAGCTCTGTTGTTATTCCAGAAGAAATGACACTGTTGGTAGTTAGTGACGAATTATTGATTACTGTGTGTGTGTGAGTGTTCGATTGTCATTCCATGGGGAGTCTCTCTTCCCTGATCACGAGATGCTGGGCGAGGGCCGAAAATACCTGTCATAAGATGCGCAGAAAAAAACCAAATCTCCGCGTATATATATATATATAAACATTTCCAAGAAACTAGATGACAAAGATCGATGTGTTTTCAATGTGTGTACCATCGTAGGAGCCGCTTTTGAACGAGATGAGGGCAAATCGCACAATATGTCCATAAGTACCTATACATTATAACTCTGAACAGATAAGGAGACGTAATCCTCTTGAATACGTGAGGAAATATAAAGTGTGGGGGGGGGACAGAGCCACGACAAAAACAAGAAATGACAAAATAATTAATCTATTCGCTTCGAGCGTCAACTTACGATACACAACAACAACAAGAACAAAAACCACAACACAGCAGGCATTCAGAGATTATAAATTACTTGTGCGAATACCGTTTGCGTTGTGGAACATTAAAGAACATTATTAAACATTATATTAATAGATACATGTACGGCATACGGGTATAGATGAATTTTTCATTTGAAGATAATGCGGTCGAGGAATGGGAGTGAAGCGAACCGAGGGATGCGACCGAACCTGGTGTTAATTTGGCAGGAAATGTGCGCGAATCCGCCAGGATCCTGATATTTGTGGTGGGGCCTGACTTCACGCTTTCGTAGGGTGAACGCATTTCAAGGCGAACGCGCAATATAATCAAACTGAACGAATTATTGCGTGCGAGTTCGCTTTGGTTAGAAAATTCCGAATGGAAACATCCCCTCTGTCCTCAGGTCGGTGGAAGTCGTTTGGCGACCATTTATGAGGCGTGCAACGTCGAGACCGCTCAATGTCATCACTGGACAGTATTGATTGATTAGATCTGATATTCATGAGCAAAGCGACATTATTAAGCATCGCAATTGACGAAATTCTCGAATAGCTACGTAACGTATAAAGTAAATTTTTCGGGCTGATTCGACGTCAAGCAGACAACGTAGGGTAGACACCAGGATAGTTTCCGGTGTGATAACATGAGAACAGCCGCTTCGTTTCATATAACAACTGCCGCCAAGGAGAACATTTCCTCGTTGAGAAAAATGCTTGACGCTCGATCTGGAATCCATATGAGCACGTGTTACCCTGCAGCTGCTTTGTCAGATGTTACATCAAAATTAATGGAAAGTCTGCTATGACCACAGAGTGGTTTATAGTTCTGCGATAAAATTTTCCTTCGATAAAAAAAAAACTCATGGATTACTGCTCGACGATAATGCATGGATGAGTGATCTCACGAGTGTTCTCTGAATTAGCTAATGTATCATATTAGATCTTTGAGCGTTGTCGTGTCAAAACTGGAAAACGCTCGTCTACTGGATCCGCGCGTACTGATAATCGACAGCCTGACGGCTTCGGATATCGGAGCGCCCACCATCACCACGTATTGCCAGGAACCCTAAGGAAATAAGCATATTATTATTATTATTAATATTATTCTTAGCTACTATTTGACGATAAGCAATGCTACCCTTATCAAGTCACAAGGTGAACGTTATCTGTCAGTTAATCAGCGTTGGGTGCAGTTGTTCTTGAGGAAGTTGCACACCTCGTTTAGCTGCGTTAACCATGAGCCATGCTGCTGCTCGTTGTTGGGTAGAACTGGGAACACCGTAGTGAAGAAAAAGGCCGTTTCGGCGCATAGAAATAATCAACAAATCCCAATAATTGCTGACTAGCTCCGAAACTCTAGCAACACGGCTATTGTATTGTAAGATCGATTTGCTTTTGATGATTAATCGAATGGCTGAGAAATGAGATCTGTTATCGGTATACGCCTCGTGCAGCAACAATATCGATTGTATCATTGGTAATTCCATCGTACCATTAAACGTGATTATATTAATAGTAATAATAATAATAACAAAAACAACTACAATCCTGATGATTATTGTCAGGATAGTGCGTCGTTAACTGATGTGATTCAACAACCTGTGACTATGGCTGTATATGCATATTGCAATCAATGCTTAGTTGCTGTGGTTCGATATCTCTTGATACTACTCTTATAGTAGACCTTCTATTGTGTTCTGTCTGCGCGGCTCATCGAGTTCTTGCTGTTGATCAACCACAAATGACTAATGATCATGTGAGGAGATCCGTCACTCTTATATATATATATATATATATATATGAAAATTCAGTATGGTATCGATGGGATCGTTTCCAGCAACAGCGCTTTCATAGGCCGTGTCAGGAAGAGAACTACATTCTGTTGAATGATGACGTCCTGAAGACTTATTTCTGTCAGCCATTAACTTGTAGAGTTAATGCAACGGTGCGCTTATTGTCATTGTGTAACCTTTGCCAATCGCGAGGTTCGACTGAGTCTCCCGTGCAGAGAGAGAGAGAGAGATAGAGAGAGAGAGAGAGGAGCCATGCCTCACAGAAGTTTGAGCCTAAAACAATCATTGAGAAATAATGAAATGACAATCGAGGAGCCGTTGTGGAAACATGTTGATATTAGGCTGACCCAAAAAAAATCAGACACCTATCGTCTTGTGCTGTATTCTTATTATTGGCCGGTTTGAATTCAAATTTGGCGGGTAGTGAGTCAAAACAATTAGGCTTGCGGTAGGCGTTTGAAATGGTAACCGGCGGACCAGGTGCCTCAGACTTGCATTCTCAGAAGCGAGGAGTCAGGTTTATGTTTCAAGAGAAGAAATGTCCAGCTGAAATCCATCGAAATTTGGCTAGTGTGTACGGCCTAAGTCGACCACAGGTGTACCGTTGATGTGCGCAGTTTTGGTAAGGCGACTGGGACATTAATGAACATCGAGGGCGCCCACCCCTTCCCGATCGATTCGATGGACGGATCGAAATAATCGAAAAAGCTTTTGAGCAAACTAGAGTTTGGTCATTGACGGCCTTGTCGGCTGAAATTGGCGTGCCTCGTGAAACATGTCGTTGAATTATTAAAAATGATCTGAGGATGGATCAAAATGGGTTCCTCATGGACTCGGTCCTGGCTAACTGAAAATGCGTGAAGAGTATTCGTAAGACAATTTGAAGATCTATAGGCAGTAAAAGAGTCGCTTAAGCATACTGTTGCAGTGGACGACACATGGGACCGGAAAAAGATCCAGTGAAACAGTGGCTACGACCAGGTGAACAGGCAATGGCGGTAGTAGTACCAAATAGATTTGAGCCTAAAGTAATGGTAGCACTTACCCTGGATTTCAACTGAATTTGCTACTACGAGATTTTGGACCCAAAGTAAATAATGGACTCGGCTCGATATCTCGAGTTCTTGAAGGGACACATGAATAATTGGCATGGCAATAGGAAGCACCGAGTGTGGCTGCTTGATGACAATGCTAGGACACATCGTAGCGATGAAATTACGTCCTGGCTTAAGGCCAATAAGACTGAGCGATGGTATCACCCTCCTATTCTCCCGATTTAAGCCTGTGTGACCATGGTTGCTTCCATCGATTAAAGAGGGCAATAGGTGGCAAAAGGTATGCAAACAGCGATTTACTCCGAGAGTCCTTAAATAACGACGTTATAAATGGGAACAGAAATGGTGCATACCTAGCCGTCAGGAGGCTGTTAGAACTCTGGGACCAGTGTATAAATAAAAGAGAAGCCTACCTCTAACTCGTACTCCAAAAATCTTTGTTTTAACTCACTTAGTTTAACCGATATTTGAAATATATGTGTCTCATCTTTTCTGGGTCAGCCTAATACGTCCTTGCAGCACGAATAGGGGCTCAACGTGGCTCTAAAAGCGTTCGCTTAGCAGAATGATTTGACCATCCAAGAGGTTTACAAGTTGGTAATCGTTATGCAGGCAGTTACATACACGGTAAATTGTCGCACTTATTTTCACACGGATTATCTTCACGAGTGTCCTATTGTAATGTCTCTGATGTATTTCAGGCCAAGTTGTCCTGCGACAATCGGAACAGGCCGGCGGTATCACTACCATTTTCACCAACCTGTTTCACACCAGCGACGATTATATGCCCGCTGGAAGGTAAGTGACCATGGTGCTTTTACGCCGATTTCAACTGAGGATTATCTTCTAATACCTTGGGATTTTGTGTATCGATGAAGATGAGCAAATTTGGCTGTTGTTACAGTGATTGGCCTCGGCTTTCGGTAAAGCTGCTTGTGAAGCATGGGACGTATAACGATGAACTTCAAGTTGACTAGGCCAATGGTTATTATCATGAAACGTCATTGTTTGCGAGAAGAAATAAGCTAGTGTTATTCTCATACGAAACATGTACCCAGCTAACTCCTCTGACCAATCCGAAGGGGGTATTTTGAGGTGTACTCGGTTCTCGGAGAAAATTGATTGTTTGACAAATAAATAGATAGATACCAGACCCTTGATAATATAATTATGAATAGTTCTCCGGACACATTTGAACGATTTGTTGTTGTCCTAACACGCAGTGACTATGTTTCATGTTTGCTGGCATTGGTTTTGTTCGTTGGCCCCCGATCGATCGTGAACGACTCAACCAATACGACATCTCATCGCCCACACAGATACGATTGGCGTATCCTGATCTCGGATATTCTCGACGCGGACGCGTCGAAGCGCTCCGAGAAGCGTTGCGACTTCCTGCAGATCGTGTTCGATCCGGACAATCGGGCCCAGCAATTCGCTGAGGAGGCATGCACCACGAAAGATCATACGAAATGCCGTATGGGTGACATGGTTCGCAAACACGGAGAGATCACCGTCGCGCCAACAAACTCAAGGTACATTCAGCATCCTCACATAACTCGGCGGTTTACTAGGGAAAAGAGAGGCGGTGTTTATTTCAGTCACGGGGCATAATGTATTAATAATAAATGTATCATCATTGTCGACACCTGACTAGACCGGGGGAGGGCAGACCTATGGGAGAGAACCTATGTCTCGCAGCTCTCACTGAACCCATCTGCGTTCAATTCGTGCATCGTTGTCGGTACTTCGTTGTTCGTGGCTATTTCTCGAAGACTCCATAAATAATAGATAGCGACGGGTTGTACTATTGATCAAACCAAACAAAATATCCAATCATGATATATTTCTTATGCGTGTATTCGGTATAATCAGTAGCCTCGACGGGTAAGTCTCTGGTTGTCAGAATCCAGAGGCCGCAGGTTCGAGCCCGGCTGCGTGAGATATAAGGGAGCTTAAGCATTGTAAAATTGCAGCTCGTTTAATAATCCAATGAAGCTTTACCTTTTGCCTTTACCTTATGTGAATACTATGACCCTAACATATGACCGTAGATGTACTCTTCGTAGATATTTGCGTTCGTGCATAGAGCACACATCATGGGACAAAATTATGATTGTGGGATGAGGTCATAACAGGGGTGGCTATATGTATATGTATTGCACTATACACGAGGTATTTACTAATATAAATAGGACTGATAAAGCCGCCCTGATAGAACCCACCTGCTTGAGAGAACTTAAGCATTGTGAAAATTGCAGTTCCTTTAACAGACCAATAAACCTTTATCTTTACCCTGTTCGATAGATGGGTATATAGATACGTTGATTCACATAGCACGACATCGTGCTCAGTTTTGTCATTGTGCAGAAGGAACAAAAGGCAGGAGGGCATCCACTGAGATCATCCGTCATCGATATTCCAACCACTCTATCATCGATTTTTCGCCAAGGCCGTCGCCGATGTATCAGTGCTTAGTTCATCGAAATGCGAAATCGTTTTGCTTATACGCCCCATCTTACTACAGCGATTCTCGAATTTATCCAATATTTGGAAAATGCCCATTCCGTATTCATTATTTTTTTCGCCTCCTTCGCGGTCTCTTGACTTCGAGGCCGAGTATTGGTCATGGACGCCTGTGTATTTCTAAAGACAATCTATTACCCCTTGATATCTGCGTACGTTACGATCAGCCAGCCACGTACACGTTGCCTATGCTCCGTGTCTGCCCCGCTGTCATAATTGTTACGACCGTCGGTGGTGACCAGGAAGGGGAGAGAGAGAGCTATCGGCAGAATTAAGAACGACCCTTTTTCCGCCTCGAGGCTCCATCTGCGGCAGTATTCTCGGTTGCGATCGCTTCAGTTTGAGCTTCATCTTCGATCCCTTCAGTCTCTCCGTCGTCTACTGGCTGCCTTCTGATCGATGACAACTCCGGCGACGATACCACGCACACAACGAGCTGATACGAGTACAGGCTCGCGGGCGTCCACACGAGCTGGCTCAACCGTCTGGCTGCCGGGTGACGGCGATTCGTCGTAACCGCGATCGACGACTCGAACCGCACCGCAGACCTAGCGCGAGCCAACCGATCGAGAATTAGCTATGTGTCACGGCTGTGACCGTATCGACGACAGCTCGCACAGGGCTCGGCCATGATGGGGTTTGATCGTTCACTGGCGGACGCCGGTGACGGGTGGATCCGTGCGTCCTTGTGTGCGTCATTGCGTTCGAGCAGATTTTCTTTCAATGCTCAATTGATGTATTGTCTGTCACACCGTCCGCTCGTCTACAACAGACATTACAACGATGATTGCATTGATAATGCCGGGCATGACGACGCTGCAAATGACCATCTCTTGAAGAGCGCTCTCTCTCTCTCCTCAAGGAACTCTCATTGAGCAATAACAAATCACAACGAAAACAGTCGAAGAAACTCAAGAGTATAGAATACAACGTGAAGTACCGCCGGGAAACGATTGACATCGGGTGATTGGCGGCTCGATGACCGCGCAGTGGCGGTGACCGAAACTGCGACGTACTCAATCAGTCAGATACGGTGACGGCCGTAGAGTAGTTGTATCTTATGCCACTGGCTGCTCTCATGCAGTCGTTACAATTATTATTATTATCGATGCCTGACACCGCCGTGAATGTCGGAAAATGTTCTGAGGGTAGGAGGCGCACTCGTCTTAAGAGCATTCATTCGTAAACACAAATGTATGCATAGACTCAGCATTGTACGTTGACAGGGAGATGGAGAGCACCCGACATAGCGTCGGGGCAGCAGCAACAACAACAATAGCAACTCGATAGTCGATGATTTCGAGTGAATTGCTCTTGTTGTTGCTGTTACCGCTGTGGTGGAATAACCCCTCCTGCGGGAGAACGATGGCAAGGAATGACCCGAAGTAATGAGAAAACAAATGGGTTGATGGCGGGATTCGACAGATTGCTTGAAACAAATTGAATGTAATAAGTGTTCTTATTCATTAGTGTTCTTAGCTATTATTGGTGGCATACGGTTGGTTGTACAATGATGATATTATGTATGTTATGGATGAATTATGAACAGTGATAAAATGAGTGAGAACCTTGCGTATAGGTGCATTGACAGGTATCAGAGTATGCAAATCGATTTATGAATGCATATAATCCACATTCTCCACTCTATATACATATACCTTTCTGTGTATATACCTTTCTTTTTATATATCTTTCATTGAACAGAATCCCGATTTATAGCTCTTTATAGGAACACAGTATTAGCTAAATATAATACTTTTGACTGCGCCAACAGCAACAACAACAACTGAGGTACACTATTGTCAAAAAGGCACCTTTTACTAATTCAAAGTTGAAACTCGTACAATCTCAGTCGCCTCCACCTCACGTACGCGTTACTATTGTAGATAACGAATAATAAGATTTATTTTCTAGCTGAATCAAATTCGTCAGACAACAACGAACGCCACTGTCTATGACGTACGACGATCACTATATGGCCTGATACGAATCTATCTTCGATCATTTTTCCATTGGAAAAAAGGCGGTTTCAGATCCAGAAGGTCGAAAGCTAAAGGAATTTTGATTGTCGAAATCGATATTCAATGGCTTCCCCGTACCTATTCGCTAACAAAAAACACCCTCTTTATAGCCTGTGAAGGTCGTGATACTATTCGTAATGGGCAACACGTTCACGAGGCATTCGATACAGGGCAACCAGTAACAAAAAACACGATTAAGATTCCGTCAATTAATTTGCGAACGTGAGATTCGCTAAGTGGCTGTATCGACCAGCGTACATGTGGTTGAGGCCCACGCGAGAAGTGACACAATCTCAGGCAGTTATCCCATGACGTATCTTCGTTTCGGTAGTTAATCTGTTTAAATGATGAACAGGCGACGTTTTGTGCTCATCGCCCCTCTCACCAGCTCGGTTCGGCTGCCCTTCATGATCACGACGGTAATAATGCCAATTAGCCCGCGTTTGACGGGACTGAATGTGTTGGCCTTGACGGTGAATGATCAGTTGTCGTTTGTATCGCCACTGGGCGAGTTCCAGAAGAAAACGAATGGTCATCTTTTAGTCGACTTTCCCTTCGCGTCTCACCACCGTGGGATATGGGTTTTTTAGAGATTAGCCACTTCCCGCTGCGCACGATATGG
Source organism: Stratiolaelaps scimitus (assembly GCA_019614645.1). Classification (NCBI taxonomy): domain Eukaryota; kingdom Metazoa; phylum Arthropoda; class Arachnida; order Mesostigmata; family Laelapidae; genus Stratiolaelaps; species Stratiolaelaps scimitus. The sequence goes on from JABWDB010000046.1 coordinate 1,692,067, forward strand.
TTCGTATTAGTGGAGCGAATCAGGGAGTGCTTATCATCGCTGTTGGCCACATCGGCAAAAGTGAATACAATGACGATCATTAATTATGTTTTCAGGGTGGACGAGATGTTTGCCAGTGTTGCACAGGGTGTACAGTAATAGGAAACGCTTCTGCATCATATATAAGCTACATATATAGGAAATATTTCAAAGAAGGTTCGATCTTGACTTACTTATTCATATGATTTGGGCAACAATAAAGAACAATTCTATGTATAATAGACTGAATTATAGATGTATAACAACGTATGGATGATCCGTAGGTCGCAGGTTCGAACCCCGCGACACAGTGGCATATAACTTAACTATTGTAAAAGTTGCAGTTCCTTTAATAAGCCAATAAACATTTACTTTTCCTCGGTATCAGAGTCCTCGTAAGTCAAACATGTGTTAAGCGTATAGGCAGTCTACTATGGGGGATAGAGAACAGACTGAAAATGGACTCATGAATTTGAATTTTTCTTTTATTAGTTAAAATGTGTGGCAGGCAGCTGAAGGTCAATAACCGCTGGTCAAAACAAACCCAGTCCGCCCTGTGGAAGGCATCAATGAACTGTAATATATGTGTCTGTTGTATCCGACGATATTCACTTGAATGAACTATATATGTTTTTTCCGTCTTTGTCAGGTATTCGAAGAAGCTTTACGTCGATACAAATCTCGCCCTTAGTCATCTCGATGGCTACCGTTCGATGTACCTAGCCGTCTATGAGAAGGCAAACCCATTCCGCATTATGGCATGCTCCAAGATATCTCTTGTTAACCCCCGCAAGGTACGTATGAATGAACACTATATCAAGACATATTGTTTATATAAGGCACACCGAACATTTTAAACGTTGCAAGTGGGGGGTAAATTTCCAAGCGAGTATAGCAATGCTGATATGATGAGGTTGTGTCGTATGCAGATGGATCTCGCATTGTTATTCGTTCGCAGGCTCATGCTCGGTGTATGGCATATGTATAATCGGATTTAGCTTCTCGTAAATAGTTGCAAGTTGTGCATCCTTACGCGAGCGACGAATTAGCTGGCAGTAGAAGCGTCATGGTGTTTAACAGTCAATTTTGACGCCGCAATGGTGTTCGATCGGCAGGTGCTGACATACTTTGATTCCGACGGTGTCCGAGGTACGGTTCAAATGGAGCAGCGCTATAAAATGGACCCAACGATCGTGAAGATTCAACTGCAAGGTCAGTGCAATTTGGGATTATTTACGTTGGCCATTAACTGCTATATGTTCATGTATGCTAATTAAACACACTTAGTGGAATTGATTTTGTCGAGGGAATCGAGGTAATTTTACGCAGTCTTGCATTTGCAATTGCACTAATTACGGATTTAATTTCAGGCCTCCTAGGCCGTGGCGGTGCCTACCACGTGCACGAATTTCCGGTTCCGTCCTCTCGGCTGGGCTCTGGCCCCGAACGCTGCTCGATTGCCGCTGTTGGTGACAACTTTAATCCATACAATGTGGACCGAAATAAGAGTCCCCTGCCAGGTTTTGGTACGCATCGATAATTTAATTCTTATGAAATTTGTTCAGTGTCTTCAACGATGCAATTAGGAGCTATGAACGTGTAAATGACAATGGGGTGAGACCTTCAAAAGCTTACGGCTCGCTGGAGGCGATGAGGAATTGCTTAGGTTTCGGTTTATGACAAGAAGCCCGTGCGTGTGGAACAAAATACTATAAAACCGAAATTCTTTATAGATGTACCTTATACTTTATGTAACTTGGTATTAGTCATTACTTTATGTTATGTTTGGTTATAGCCTAAATATAAATAAACGCTCACAGATCTATGTAAGTACCCTGTACTCGTCACGAATCCTGCGCATTTACATACACGGGTCTTTCTACAGACACCCTATTTACCACAGTAGTCGTTTACGGACGGGAAGTGGGCAGATTTCCTTGAGGATCACCTAACCACGTCATGTCCGTAAGTCAAGGAGTATGTTGATGCTCGTGGCTGGGCTTGTACACATCTCACCGCCCCCATACTGAACGAATCCCCCAAGCGATACCGGGAAGGGCGGTGGTACTGTTGAACATCTTCAACAGTTCCAGAAGGAAGGAGAGGCGGTCACGGTGTCGACATGCATTGGCATGGCAACACACCCCCTTTTAAAAGAAAAAGATCTAAGTGTTCAGCAATGTATTGTAGTATTTCCTTCAACCCATGATACCTTACCCTTGTCTACGCGTTGTTCTTTTATTAGGCACAAATGACGAGTATCAGGTAGGCGATCTCTCAGGCAAGCACGGATTTCTCGTGCAGGGTTCAAGAGGTGATTCACATGAGGCAATGTACGTCGATTTCAACCTTCCCTTGTTCGGAACCAACTCCGTCGTTGGCAGATCGCTTGTCATCCATCAGGTAACGCGCTGCAACTTGCTTGGCCGATTGGCTGATTCGTATGTCTTCCATATACGACGTCGTTCTGCATAGAGTGTTAACATGAGGTTTCGTAGGGCACCAAACTTAAGAAAGCAATTTACTTGATACCCGGATGCCCGGAATTTCAAGTTTCACCTGCGTACTGGGTGAGCTATTTTTTAAAACGGTCAAAACTACGAAAAACTCTTTCCGCCATGTCCTTTGTACATAAAACACCTTGCTTCTCTCAATCATTCACGATATTGTCATACCCGCATCGGCTTCGGCAATCAGGTGGACGGAACCCGATGGATCTGTTCATCGATTACGTACCCCTCGGAGACAACGACCGCTATTGCCACATTCTTCTACCCGATCGTGGGGAGGGTCATCTTTAGGCAGGAGGTAATTATCGCGTATGAGATGCATAAGTATTGTAGATAGACTTACTTAGAAAACGGATCTCATAAGACGTAACTGTCATTCTTATGCTCATCGTGATCTCTCGATTCGGGTAAATTCAACAAGCAGCTGCCGATCAGCTGGCCTTTGGGAGAGCTATCGGTGGAAGGCACTGGCATAATGCTAGGCAGCCAATTATATAAATACAATGTTCTAATGTGGGTGTGCTCAGAGCTGATCGCATTTTAATAAAGTGCAATGATGCGCATGAACCAGATGTATGATTAATTTTTTGCCATTTACGTTCTCCTCGACGGACGGGGGAACAGGAGATAGCTTAAGAGCGATAATAGCTAATACTTAGTTCGATTTGATGTCTTATGTTAAGTGGTCACCTAAACTTTGCTAGAATTCCATGCTCGCAGTGGTGCCTTATAATAATGATCCCCCGCAAGAGCTGATGCGTCCGATTCGTCTGTGTCTACTGCAGATAAACAACCCGTGGGCCGAGACGACAGTCCTAGCAGAGCTCACGTATGCTGATGGTACGGCAAATAGCACTGAGGGCCATCGCTTCGATATTCACCTCGATCCGCCAGGCCGAGACTTCTACAATTGGACTAAGCGGTGAGTCAACTAACTTCGGTTACCTGCTCGACCCAGACGAGGGTTCCACCGTTGAAGTTTGGCCTTTACTCTGACACCTTCAATTAACTAGCGTATAGCTCAGGATGAGAAACGCCACGTGCCAGTGGAGATTTACGGCCGGTTGAACAGCTCATAATGAGTGCGAGCGAAAGCGACCTATGGTATATCATCCATTTTCGCAAGTGACCGGAGCAAGGCGCCGAGGTCACAACAAAATCTATCTTCTTATGAAAATACTGTAGTCTCAATCATGATGAATATATTATGTGTTGCATTCAACCGATTGCCGAACCACAAAATGTCATCTACAGCTACAGCGAATTGTCTCATAATGATGATGGTGCTTGATTGTAAACCGGCAGGTGCGAAAGCGCTGGGAAGGACTACAACCCATACGACGTCGGAGTTCGAAACAAGCAGCGCGAAAAGGTAACTTCTATAAACAACGAAACAAATGAGGTCATATTTGTCATCAATATTTATTCAATTTCTTAAATAAATATATTTTTTTTTTTTTTATGGGGTGGGGAAATGCTTTACGCACGAGCGGTTTCCACCTTACTGTGGGCCGCACAGTGTGGGACTCACCATTTCGGTGGTATATGGTGAGTGGTGCTACCCACTAAAACCCCAGGTTTTCCGTGCCTGGAAAACCTCTAAGAAAGCCTCCCTTAAGCTTCACCACTGTAGTCCGGATCTTCGTTTAATAGTACTACGGACTGACAGGGTGGCGGATGCCTACCGAAACAATTGGTCGGGGTCACCCTCCGGGTTCCCCGCCTCACCAGACGCGCTTAATCCCAATACCTGCGAACCCGGGTCTAACGTGCGTCGTCTGTGTCGCTCATCGTCGCTCTGACCACTTCTCAGCCCTTCAGGGTGCTCTTCATCCGTGTTTGGACCTGCGGTGTTGTCGTTTTCTCGTTGTCCTCCCGCTGTCAGTATTCTTTGCAATCGCGCACGCCCGAGCCGACCCTTCTCTTCGAGGACTCCCTTCGCTGTTGCTGCTCCGACCCTCCAGCCGCTTGCTGTGGCGCAGATGAAGTCCACGAACTCCCTCATATTGCCTCTGGGCATAACAGGCAGGTTTTGGGCCGAATAAACTCCGTCTCTTCTCAAGTGGGCCATTTCCTTGTCCAAAGCTGCCGTCCGAGCATGTTCGAGGCCCGGGCAGACGAGGAGAGTATGCGCAGCATCATCTCTCTCGCCCAATTCGCAGTGGACGCAGGTTCCCGATTGCGGTGTGACATTGAAGTCATCTAGGTATGCCTGGAAATTTCCATGACCCGTGATAATCTGGGTAATGAAAAAGTCCATCTGTCCTCCGGGGCGGTCTAGCCATTTTTTGATGTCCGGGATAAGATCTCGGACCCTTGCGCCAGGATCGCCTCTGCGCAGAGCAGTCCACTCATCCTGCCAGGCAGTTAGCGTGGCCTCTCTCTCTGCGTCCTTTGAACCCTCTGATCCTTTCTCCCAGAGTCTGCGTGTTTCGTCGACTAACAGGTCCCAGGGTGGGGTGCCCGCCAGGACTAGTGCCGCGGCAGTGCTTACCGTCCGGTACGCCTGAGTGATTCTGAGAGCTGCCATTCGTTGCGTTTTCCTTAACAGTTCTCTGTTTTTGGCGGTGGCTATAGAGCGTTTAAACCAGACAGCCGACCCAAAAAGGGCGATTGAGCCGCATACCGACATCAAAAGCTTTCTGCGGTCAGCCCGTTTCGGCCCATGTATGCTAGGGAGAATCTTGGCGATATCATTTGCTGCCTTGTTTGCCTTCGCTATGGCTACCCTGATGTGTTTGCTGCCTCTAAGGCCCTTGTCCAGATACACCCCGAGGTATCTGGCATAGTCCACTTCCTTGATGCTTTTGTCCGCTAATAGCAAGTTCAGAGGATCAATGGCCACTCTTCCGGTTAGGGCTACTGCCTCGCTCTTTTCCGGAGCCAGTTCAAGGTTGATACTGCACATCCATTCATGTATAGATTGCAGTGCCTTGTTGGCCTTTATTTCCAACTCCACGCTTGTTTTCGCTTCGACCACCACTGCCAGATCGTCGGCGTATGCTAGTGTCTCGACTCCGGTGGGGAGGCCCTTCAGGCACAGGACATCATCGTAGGCGATGTTCCATAGCAGTGGTCCCATAATCGAGCCCTGCGGTACTCCGGCCGTCATGCTCATCTTTGTGCCCGCGCTTGTGATCGCTCGCTCCGACAGATACTCCGAGACTATGTGGACCAGGTATGGCGGGACTAGCTTTCTCTTGAGTGTCTCCAGGATGGCCTTCCAAGGCAAGCTATTGAAGGCATTTTTAACATCGAGGAAGACTGCCACCATTAGTCGGCGGGTCTGGCGGGAAGAGCTATGTAAAAGCTCGGCTTTTGCTACCACTTTATGGATTGCCGTGTGCACTGATCTATGTTTTCGGAATCCATACTGTCGTGCCAACAGGAGCCCTTGTTCCTCTGCGAACGTCCTCAGCCTTTCTTCAAGGATCATCTCGAAGCCTTTAGCCAACGTGTTGATGAGGCAGATTGGTCTGTACCCTCCATTTCCCTTCGGGATGAGAACTACCTCCGCTGTCTTCCATGATGCTGGTATATTGCCATTTCGGAGCATTCCCGTGGTAACAGCCGCAACAGTCTCCGAAAACTCCTTGAAAAGTATTTTGACCGCTTCTGGCGGAATGCCATCTGGGCCCGGGGCCTTGCCGGCTTTTATCCGTTCTGCCGCCTTAAGTACCTCTGAGATCGTGACTGGTGGGATGTTTCCCGCGTTCTCTTCTCCATACCGCATCTGAAACTCCTCTTTCGGAAATTCTTGGTGGCGGGGGAAGAGTTTTTTTAGGACGCGTAGTCTCTCCTCCTCTGGCAAATCGACTTTCGTCGTCGTCTTCATCTTTCCTCGCACTAGCTTGTACGGGCGCCCCCAGGGGTTATTGTCCAGCTCCGCGAGAAATTCGTTCCAGCACTTCTTCTTGCTGTTCGCGATCGCTCTTTTTAGTGATGCTGTACTTCGTCTGAAGGACAGCAGGAGGTCAGCTGTGTCTCTTCCGCGTGCGCTCGCTTGTTTGAGGCGTCTCCGTGCATGCATATGTTCCTCCCTGCACTGTCTGATCTCGTCGTTCCACCAATACTTCGGTTGGACCGGAGCCCTTCGTCTAGGGTGGGTCGGTCTTTTCGAGATTTTCTTGCAGGCTTTAAGGAGCACTCGGTGCAGCTCCTCTGGAGTGTCGGGCGTTCCGCTTTCCCTGAGAGCATTTGCCAGTGCCTTTTTCATTATCTCTGGATCTCTGACCCTGAACCGAGGACGTGTAGGGGAAGCCGACCCCCCTGGTCTGTTTGTCGTGATTGAGAATTCGATACAGAGATGATCGCTTAGATTGGGTTCATCCACAAGAACGTTCCATTCTGTGATTTCTCCCCCCATCTCTTCGCTGCACAAAGTTAGATCTAGATGCGATACTTCTTCTCCGGATACGCCTAAACGTAGGTTCCTCTCCCGTATTCATGACAACCATATTGTTTGCCGCCATCCAATCAAGTATTATTTCTCCCCTGGCATTGGTTTCCCGCGCACCCCAGACCTCGGATGCTGCATTAAAATCTCCAGTAACTATGACCTTTCTGGGTGCCGATGTCTCCCTCATGGAGGCAGCCAGTTCCTCCAGTGTACTTGTCACCGCAACCCCGTTTATATTTGGGCTGATATAGCAGGAGTAGAATCTACCTATTCCCTCTATTTCGACCCACGCGAAGCCATTTCCTTTCCCTTGTCTGGTAATGGTGGTGGTGGGCTCAGTAATAATACAGGCGTCTGTCCGGTTATCGACTACCCAGTTCGGTTTGCTTTGGGCCAGGCTTTTGTTTGGCTCAGTGACAAGAATAAGTTTTGCCCCTCTCCTACTTGCAATCTCGCCCACCATATCGTAAGATGGCCTACTGCGATTGCAGTTGACCTGTATTATTTTAAAACTAGGCATTTTAGGAGTCTGGGCTTCCTGCTCCCGCAGGAGCCCTAGCCGTCTTCCTCGGTTGCGTGAAGCCGTCTTCTGTTACAACAGTCATTTTTTTCACTTTCCTCTGTTTCTCTTGCAGCGATTCTTCATTTTCCTTTTCCACCGTAATCGGGGTGGTCTCCTTCTTCTTTTTTTCAATCAGCCCCTTGTAAACCGGGCATCTCATTGAGTTAGCTGCATGGCCTTCTTCGTTGCACGTATAGCATCTTTGGCTTCCGGCCTGGCATTCCTTCATTAAGTGACCGACGTCTCCGCACCTGTGACAGCGCCGGCCCATTACTTTGTCCCGCTTGCATTCTCTGGAGACGTGACCAACCATTTGGCAGTTGTAGCACGTCGGGAGCGTGACCCACTCCTCTGGTCTACATGTCATGCTTCCGAGTTTAACCTCCCTCATCTCTATGAGCCTCTTGGCCAGAGCTCGAGGGAGCGTCACGCGTCTTTTCCAAAGATTGTCCTTTCCTAACCACGCCTTCTCCTCTACGATGAGCTCTGTGTTTGGCGCCAGGCGTAGTACTGAGCAAAGTTCTGCGGTGATTTTGGAGCCCAGGAAGGGGTCCACGTTATGCAGTACCACCGTCGTGCTTGGTCCTGTTGCCTCGCGGACATCAACTTCCACCCCGGCACCCTTCTTGATCATGTCAGCGAACAAGATACTGCCATTTTTTGTAGCCCCACTGATGGAAATAAGTACGTCACCACCTGTGCCCGCCGGCCTGACCTTTCCTATCTTTACTCCGGCCTCGCCTGGCTTCACGTAATCACTGATAGCCTGGAGGACTTGTTCAATCTTTTCTCCTGCTTTTGCCTTCACCCTGATATTGCTATGTATCGTGTTGACTTCATCTGTACCTTTTGGCCCCCTGGTTTGAGAGAGGCTGCGCGCCCGGGTAAGCTCAAGCCCTTTCCTCATAGACAGTTCTACCTTACAGGAATTCTGCTGGCAGCTGACTTCCACTGCTTTTCTGATTTCCTGGCCATCCCATTCCTCCGATATGTGTAAAGCAATGGCCTCTCCCTTTGCGAGCATGGTGCTTTTTGCCATAACTTTGTGGAGAGTGCATAAGAAGCCTTGAGAGTCCTTGGTCGCTCCCAGCATACCCACTGTAATCGACCTGGGAGAGTTGTCGAAACCTTCAATCTCTGTGAGCCCCTCGTCTAGCTCGATTGTTTGACTACTGTGGAAAGTGACTACAGCTCCCACTGGTATATTTTGCGCGGCAGCCACCGACGGAAACTGCGCTCCCAGCTTTTCCAGTAAGATCTTGTCTTTATCTGATCCTTGCGTTACAAGCATCGACCGCGTGGGTCGTGTTTCCGTGATAGTCTTCCGACTAATCGTTGTCCTCTTGAAAGCTCCTTCGGGCCATTCCCTATCGATAAGAGCGAGCTGCTGCTCCGTCGTCTGGGCCTTCACCAAAGCTTCTTCAATCTCCTTGGTAAGCTTCGCGGCTCTGATCTGCTCTAAACGGTCTTTCTCTACCTGTCTGTTGCACATGAAGCATAGGACCCCTCCTATCGTAGGTTGCGTCCCCATAGCCCCCGTATTTCCGTCTGAGGCAGCGCTGGGAGTTGCCTGTTGCTGCAGTATCTCCAGGCTGCCCCTGAGCGCCTCATTTTTTTCGTGAAGCAGGTCATTTTGCTTTCGGACCTCCCCTATTTCGCTCTGCAATTTGGTGATCTGATCCAACATGCGTGTACTCCCCTCGCAACATTCCTGGGGATGGGCCAGCGAGCCCGTCTCCCTTTTCTTGTTCATGGTTTCGCACCACCACACTACCAGGTCCAACCTAGTTACTGCTGCTCTAATGTCTAGATGTGTTTTGCTATGTTTACCCAGCAAGTCATTGAGTTCCGAAACTGAATCTTTGATTTTACTGAAAGCATCCGCATGGTCCCTTGGAGGATCGTTGGTCTTAACGTTCATTCCCTTGCTTTTTTTACTTACTTTTTTGAGGTAAGGAAGCAGGCGTTCCGGCGTTTCGGCCTTGTCTTGCGATTCGCCCGGGGATACAGGAGAAACAGTCGACCACGTTCTCTTCCCTTTACTGGAGCCCTCGTCTTGATTTTGCTCATTTTCCTTTCTTTGCATATCATCCTCGTCGCTGTCCAGGTTTATTGGCTTGCCTGGTGGGACCGTTACTGCTTCACCTGCTATGCCAGATCCGACCAATAGTCTGCCTGCGTCTAGCGGAGACCTTGGCAAAGCTTTACTCCCCTTAAAGGGGTTTTCCCCCCCGGGGGGGGTATCCATGGCCAAAACCCGCTCCCTGGGGGAAGCGCCGCCGAAATGGTCCGGTGCACCTTTACCGGACCATTTCGGCGGCGGACCGGACCATTTACTTTTATATATATAGATATATATATTTAAATAAATATATTTAAATATATATATCTATATATATATATATATATATATATATATATATATATATATATATATATATATATATATATATATATATATATATATATATATATCTCAGCCACTTTAGCTAGAGTAAGTGGGTGACAAAATTAGTTATTGACAAAATCGCTTTCACGCACGATACGAGGCCAGCCAGACACAGGCGTACACTCTCGTAAGCTTGAGGACGATTTTCTAAAATGAACTCACACCGTCGAGCATCTAAGAGAGAATCTGTAGAAAATAACTAAGCAACAACTCTACCAATGCAGGTGTGTCATCCAGGCAATGCCCTGCGTTGCGCAGTAGGCGATCTCGCGTCAAAGGCCGGCCTTCGACTGTCAGTTGCTGCCAAGCGTGGTGCCATCCTCAATAAGTTCTACTACACTGACGTGAACCTTCCACTATCGGGGCCTCACAGTATTTTGCACAGGTTAGTGACTTCTATTGAAGTTTCGGTTATCGCTATACGCTGTGTTGTAAGGTTTCGTGTAGCGATGTACAAGGTAGCCTATCTCACAACGTATGTTGAAATTAACCGCGGTGTGCGGTTCATTACAATGGACATGAAATCGAGAACAATCAGACGAAGGCAACCAAAGAAAATCATCTGCGCCCCGACGAATTCTGGGGTGCACAATCCCCTGGCCATGTCGAGTCGAGTGAATTCTCGAATTGTAATGTCACTGTAAAATCTTTCCTAACAAAAGTCATCTCGCAGCAGAACAACTAGTCGGCGACAACGATACTAACTACTACCACCACTACTCGAATAGGAAAATAATAAAAATTAATAAATTCCAAAATTACTAAACAAACTAATCACTATACCAAAAACAAAGTGTCTTGTCCAACAGGGACAAGACACTTTGTTACCTGGATGCTTGTCAATCTCACACATTTCGTTTGTCTCATTGCGTACTGTGGTTGTATACGTGCACACAGGTCTCTGGTCGTTCACGATGATCATGCGCCTCCTCATCGGGGTGATCGTCTGGCCTGTACAACAGTTATGCCCACACACCCGTTAATAGCGGCCGTTCGACATTGGTCGTATGGAGCCGGAATCCCGTCGAATGTATCCGGCACGATCGTATTCAAACAGGAGTCTGAGTTTGATCTCGCTGAGGTAGGTACCTGAAGCTTTGTTGGACACCCGCGTCAAAACCGAATGAAGGCCAAAATAGCCAATGAATGAAATATCGGCGGTAATTCAGTGTTAACTCGATGGTCGGTCGTTTGCACTGTGGCTGATGATAGCTAGCTATGAATAGGTTGACGACATTGATTAATTGAGCGTTCCTGCAGAATCAAACGAAATTAAGATCTCTCACGGGAAATACGCCATGATGGGTTTAGTTGGTCATTCATCGACCCGTCGGCTGGCATCCCTAGCAAAAACTGTGTGTACACTTTGACCTAAATACCTATGCATAATTATAATACTAACAATAATGATACTAATAATATATGCTACGACATTTGATCACGCTCCAGGCTCATGTGGATCTCACAGGACTCGAGCGCTATGCGTCTGGTTATCACATCCACGAGCTACCCGTGCCAATGGAAAAATGTACGTCACCTTATCCCCTTTTTCCTAGTCTTCCTCCATACGTCGTCGATCGGATTGTTGGTCCGACGTCATATTTTCCCTAGATTTCTTTGAAATCTCCTTGAGCCGTTACATGTAGGCGGCACACGAACGGGGCCGTGTCTGCCACTGGCGTTATATGAGCGAACACAATTGGACCAAGAATCATTGTAGGAACGGAATTGCCGTCCACAAGTGATATTTTGTTCGTTAAATAACTAGCATTAACCAAACGTTCCGGTTAATTACAGCGTTTCCCTGCAATGACGATTCCGTCCGAGGTCATTTCAATCCCCATGGGCTCGACACCGGCTTCGTGCCAGCTCCTGCGGTCGGCTCTGTCGATCAGTACGAGGTAGGGGAGATTTGATTATCTTGTTATCACTACAATCTGTTATTGGGATCATTTCACATTGTCTTCGACCTCTCACAGGTCTCTCGGTGATGCCTCTCTGTCAAGCGTTTCCTCATTGAAATTTGTTGTCGTGATTTCCTTTGTGGGTCTCCTTGACATTTCAATATTCGCTGGACGCTCGGAAGCAACGGTGGCGCTAAGTTGTGTAAATGAGTAGACGCCGTTCGTATTAATTTCGGGTTAATGAGAACACACTACAATGGGATACTAAGTGTTGGCTCGGTGACGGAACTACTGCGATTACAGCAATTCTTTAGAGCTCGTAATAAAATCATGATAAAAGTGTGTGTGTCACAAACCTTCACGACATTACAACATAATTGTCTATACATGTCCTCGAGTAGGCACAGATATTTTAGAACTTACATTTTATTATCCACATCTTATTAATATGTCTTAATCATTCGGGTGGTGAATAGCAATAATAATACTATCCTATCTGTGGTCTTGACAGTGGCCACGTCTAGCACTATGATGGTTCGTGACAGTAACTATTATTATTATATTAATATTATTATTATTATTAGCAATATTACTGAAAGTGCAACAGTGTTGAATTACTTATTCGTTCAGATTTCGTAAACGATATTCTTTTAATGTTCTGTTGCTGACATTATCATCATCGTCGTTTCTAGGTCGGTGATTTGTCTGGAAAGTACGGTACCCTTGACGATAAGGACATTGAGCAGAGTTCGCTCCTCGACAGCAATCTACAACTCCACGGAAGGTAGGCTCAAAGACGTTCATCGCAATGACATCCGAAACCAATCACTTGTTCACAACATTAAACGTATGACATAAGATCAAATGAGATCCACGTCTTCACCGCCCAGTCAAAAACTCGCCGTGCACCTGTCGATATTGATATGCTCGAACGCTTTCAGGGAAATAAACTAAAGCTATTATTGGTTTATTTCATCTTATATGAAAGGAACTGCAATTTCACAATGCCCAAGTTCTCTTCTATGTCCCACATCACGCGGCGGGACTCGAACCGGCGCCCTCTCGCTATTTACTCCCAGAGACCTCTTAGCCGTTCAGGCGACCGCGCTGACAATTCTGAAACACTCTTTAATTCTGATGTTTCTGTGCTTTATTATATTTGTCCTCGTTTGCTTGTTTACCTGAACCAGGAACTCGGTCATCGGCCGCTCAGTGGTCGTCCACCTGCGAGAGCGCAATCAACGCTGGGCGTGCGGAACAATTGTGCCTGAAATTCGCCGCGAAGATGGCCGAGAGCTCATTGCGATCGCCAGCTTCGACGACCCCAAGGTAACTGGCAGTAGCATGTTCGTGCGGCACATTCGGGTATCGGGTTCGTACGGCGAACGGTGACACGTTTCGTGCGAGCGAAGATCACAAAGACGTGAACGAGCACGGGCGCTTGTTGTGCAACGAGGCACGCGCTGAACGTGGCAAGATGTCTATAAGGGCTATGTAGTTATCTATCGAATGGACTTGTGCTTTATTTGAATGGAAATGATTCGATTTGAACGGCGTCATATTAACGACAACACCAAATTTCAGAGCGCTGTCCAGGGCTTCGTGCGACTTCGACAGCTTGAGTACAAGGATGGATCGAGCAGTGAGACGTTTATTGAAGTTGATCTCAGGTTAGTCGATGTTGAGCGTGAACCGACTATTTGTCGAGGTATAGGTTTGAAATCTGTGGCGTTCCACAAAACTTATGACTAATTATTTATATATATATATATATATATCACCGTTAGAGAAACACGGTCGTTGTCAAGCTCCTCGAGAATCGGCTAACAAATCGTGGATCGTTGTTGTGTGCATCACTAATCGTTCTAAACCTCAGGTATCCTGGCAAATACGACCGAAACCTCACTCGTGGCCATGAATGGGCCGTGTACGTCAACCAGGTCGGGCATGACGCCGTTGAACCTAACGAGAATGTACGATGTATTGCCGCTGGATACAGGTAAGTAGTTGGCGGAGACATTAATTAATTGAATTCCCTGACATTCGCTCGATATGCCCCATATCTGTGTTCGTCAACCACATTGTAATTAGCGGGCAAGCTTATAATCAACTGAATAAAATGCCATTTTATACGCTATGGTCAAACGGGTTTACACAGACGGGCTCATATCACACAGAACGCATGCACACCGTTTTGAAGGTATCCCTCGTTCGAATCTCTATCATTTTTATGCAATCTGTTATCGACTATCTGACCTGGATGTCTCCCCCCCAGATGGAACCCGTATCTGGCCATTGCGTCATCGGACGGCTACAAGGCTGATTGCAACCCATCGAATCCGCTCCGCTGCGAGATGGGAGATCTCACGGGAAAACATGGCCACCTTGAGGTTGGCCAGGGACGGCGGGCTGTCTTCATTGATCCCAATCTGCCACTTGTTGGAAACTATTCGGGTACGTGCATTTCTCGACAGAGTACACTAAGGGGTGTATAGCCTTCGAAGTAGCTGGGCCTATGAACTACCACCTTAAACGTGTTTTTTTTTGGGTTCACGTTTTGGCATTCGTCAAAATGGACTTATAAACGTCAGAGAACGGATCGAGTATACCCACATTTCATCTTAAATCTTAAATAGTTGTACGCCACATGAAGCTAATTTTATGTGTGCCAATTCTCGCCCGACTCAAAGTAGTAGCACCAAGTATAAAGATTTACTGGAATTGAACATATTTAGGCTAATTTTTTTCCTATCTTGACACAAACCCTCGGAGGAAATATCATACAATAGTTTAACTGGTCACAAACAAACGCGTCATTTGTTGTGATTTCCGGGACTTTACGTGTGTTCTTGGCGGACATCTATTAAATGCATGTGTCTAAATCTCTCATTCCCACAGTACTTGGCCGTTCGATCGTAATCTTTGGCAAAGAGGGTGCCGGGAACAAACTTGGCTGCGCCAACCTTAAGCCGGATATCCACATGATTCGTGATGTCAGTGTACGCAAATTCCCCGGCTTCACTTCAGGCCAGTTCATGTCACATATGCGGGAACTCCTCAACGCCACCGAATGGGTTATCCAGGTACAGTGATAGTTCCGTTTTATTCGAACCCTACAACAGCTTGCAGCAAACTGTATATCCAAACTAAGTGTACCTAGATTCTAAAAATTCATAGTATACACATATATGTATTATATATATATATATATATATATATATATATATATATATATATATATATATATATATATATATATAATTTGATCCATTTCATTAATTGCAGTCTGATCGTCAGTCGGAGCGCGACATTCTGGGTGGCCAATGCACGCAGCTAAAAGTGCACTTCTTCGGATCGGACGCTCACCGGTAGGTTGTATTATCTCTTAGCATTGTCGATCGACAAAATCAAACCATTGCAAGCAACTATGTCGGCCAACCGAGTCGGCTTCTACAGCGAGACTGTAGAGGGGGCCGTGGGCGGAGGTCAGCGGGTTCGAAACGAATCGGTCGACGCCAACTCAAAGCGCCCTGCGTGTTACCCCATCATGACACACAAATGTTGTTACAAATGTGTTTTGTTACTATGCAATATTTCATCCACCCCTTTTTTTTGCCGTTGAATGCTTCAGGTGGCACATCGAATTTGGCAATCTAATTGGACTCGGCAGCGTGCGCAAGCAAACGCCAACAGGTCTCAAGCTGATCCGTACGTTCTACAAGCCATGCAAGACCCGTAAGTGAGGCGCACATTGAAACAATGACTAATTCGTCCGTTTATTCAGCCACACATTGTATAGTGCACGAGACGGTTAAGTAATTAACGTCAACTAAAGGCAACGTGGGCATATGTTGCCGCCTGTACGCTAAAAAAAGCACAACACAGAAGTACCACGCCACTTCCTTTCTTCCAAACCTATATTGACGTATGTGTTCACGCTTTTCAGTTGAAGAAGAACTGAACGAAATCAACTCTGCCAAGCGACTTGCTCCTGATCAGGGAAGACTCGGCACGCTGGTGTTTGCCGTTGTTAGTGTCATCTTTACGTTGCTCTACACGCGTTGATTGATCACCAGGCCAGTTTCTGATCCGACAACAACAACTACAGTAGCAGCAGCAGCCGCCGCCTCCGCCGCAACTGCTGCCGTGACCAGGTTGAGCAAATATTCACTATGGGATTGTGTAAGGATTTTCGAAAGGGCCAGCCAGTCCTCGGCTGTAACTACCGTTAGCGGAGTCTCCGGAGTTGCGGGTATCGCGAACCGGTCGTGAACGAAGCTGTCCCCCGTTTGCGTATTGCCACAAGTGAGCTCAAGTGAGCTCAATCGACTATTAGAACGGCACACCATGGATTCGAGTCATAATAATGTTATACCGTGAGATGGCCCTCGCGGTCAGGGTAGCCACAGCCATCAGCGAAATGCGCGAGTCGGAGTCGACGTGTTAACGCAACGAAACGGGAAATTGGTGTGAAAATGGCGGAACAATAGACATACAGAACTATCCAACGTAATGTATATGTATGACCGATGTATGCCGATTGTATCTAAACGATATTATTATTATTATTATGATTCTTATGAATACGATATTGTTGTTATTATTATGGACGACTTGTTCCACAAAAAAAAAACGAAACAAACAAGCAACAATAACAACAGCAACAGCAGCAACCAGAGTCCTAATCAACGCAATATTGCTTGAGAGCGAGCAGTCTTGAGGAAGTGTACAAACTTCAGTCACAAGGGGACAGCTCAACTCAACGGAGCGCGCGCGAGCCCTCTTCATTATTGAGTCGTCGACATTCGTTCGAGACAGCTACCAAGGGCCGCGTCGCTCCGGCGAGGCTCGCAATCGGCAGCCATTACAGGCAGAATATCGTCGACGGTTAAGTGGAAGTGCTAATCGTCGTAGGTGAGGTACTATAGTGATTATTTAATTAATTGACAATTAGGTAGTTTGTTGTGCTAATACGGGTGTATGTATGTATGTCCCTATTGCTTTTTCTCTCTCGATTCTCGAATCGATTGTTCTTATTCTACTATAATAATAAGCCTATTATTGTACGCGTATAACGAGATGTCCTGTTAAAGACGAAGGGGACTGTGCGTGACTTAGTAGACAATAACCGATAATTACAACACGCCATCCCAGTCGTGGTGGTCTGGAGCACATTGAGACGCCGCAGAGATCGGGAGTAACGCCAATGAACGATTTCATAGAGCCGGCACGAATTCAAGTCCCGGCCGCGAATTGTCATGAAAATCTCAGCTGGATTCTAGAGTTGTAGTGGATCAAGATATTAATGTTGGGGAAATCGTGGCTTTGTACTTTTTACTGCTGCTGTCGATTGGGATTATTGACAAGAGTATACAAACAAGACGAATTACTCAGGGTTAAGCGGTTAATTATTATGTGTCCGCTGAAATCTTGATGACTTTTATAGAAGAAAGAAACACTTTGAAACGAACGCTCTTTTACACAGACATTTACCTCTTACCGACTTTTCCATGGTAATAATTGTTTTTTTTTTCTATGCGCGTATGAATGAGCGAGATGCGAAAGCCACCGATGCGCGTATATCTGTTGTACCAAGTTTAAGGCTGAAATCAGCCCCCCTCCCCTGAAGCTGTGTGTATTTTATTGATGTAGTTGTCATTGCGGTGTACGTTCACACACACACACATATATATATGCGCAGGAGCAATAATAATATTGTTAGTGTTACAGCTATGACAGCAGTTTGTGCACAGTCGTGCCAACGACGCAACAGCAATGCTGTATGCTGTCGAGAAATTACGATAGTACTTGGCTGACGTTGATATGCACATGATAAGCAAAACGATGTTCTTCTAACGATATTTCCATAATGATAATATTATATAGCATATACCATACGCGGTATCGCACAAGAGAACCACTGTAAAATTCATGTTCTCACTAATTCGGTGCGCTTATGTCATTCAAATATCGCGCCAACGATGACTGCATGGCTCAACACGTCGAATTGGTCTTCCACCTGCTCCCGGGGGTCTCCACGACCCCTTTGGGTGTGTCAACGTTGGCACATGTATTGCGAACACATTCGACGCCCCCACATTGCAAATACATTACACGTTTACATACAATACATATATACAAATACATTGACTGGCTAAAGTCACTATCACAGACAGCAACAGCAGTAACAACGACGTCGCTACGCGCCCGATATCATCGCATTTGACGTGCGCGCTTACTTGAGTATCATCGGTCGTCTTGACCATCTACGGGTGACACTATTTACTCTCTCTCTCTCTCTCTTCATTGGCCTCTTCGTTATCTGAAAGTCGAGTTCGTGTCAATATCGTTCAGGGTCAATTCGGATGCTGCTATAGCCCTGTAGACGAGCACGAGGGGGGGCGTGTCATGTCGTTGAAGCAACGTATGGATTTTTACTGTAATCGACAAAATGGTTCTATTTCGAATTTCCCACTAGTGATTAACCTTCTCTCTCTCACCCTCCGAGGAACTATACCGGCAGTCCCTATACCGGCTGCCTCGTCACGTCGATTATGCTGCTGCTGATGGTGATGATGATGTCAATGATAATGATTCCGATAGCGATGCAAGTTCTCTCTGTTTCTCAAGGTGCCACCACAAGATTTGCTTGTGAAATATTTAAGTTGAGATGTACATATAACCCGTCGTACAATGATGACCCATGGTGATGACCGACAATGATAGGCAGACGTAATGCGGATCTACATATTGACGACATCTCACGACGACGATGATCAATAAACTTGGGTCTATTGTCAATTCAATGATAAATTATGTGTGTTCTTCTTATTTTTGAGGGTTTGTTGCTTTTTAAACGAAGCTGGATTTGGCATTTTTTAGAACATTTAGACGAGTCCTCAAGAAGCGTGCCTGGTTCACGTTGTGGTACCAAGGGACAGACACAGCTTGAATTGATAGACCGATTGTGGGATACGTGCAAGGTCGGAGGTTCGAATCTTGCCCGGCCCGCTGTATATTACCCCTCCCATAATTTCGATTCCCTTGTAGGGAAAATGTCTCATGGGAAACTGGCTGGGAGTCAACCACTAATGAAACTCCATTGCATTATCAGATATAGTGTTAGATTCGAATACGGTTAACGAGACCGATTATGTGAGGTGTCGACGTTCCACAAAATCATGTTTACTCGCTGGCTGCTCTGCTTTGAATAATAGTAGTATTTATTATTCTTGGTCGGCTACCAAAGTAACTATAATTTACTATATGTAGCGCTCATGTATTTATATAGTAAACGGCTGAGAATAATCGTATATCCACGGTACTTTAAGTCACCTGCCTTGACCGAATATTTGTATTACATGTGATTATTTTTGTCGAAGCTAAAAAGTAAGCTGAGATGTACTATGTGTTCGCAAGTAGAAATACGTCTGTTGTAACATCGTGTTGTTGGTGTTATTTTTTGTTCAGGCGTATTGGTTTGCGTCCAGTAATCGTAAGCATAATATTGTTAGTCAACTGGCTCACCTCACGGGTGTGTGGTCGCACTATATAGCTAGAGAGTTTTTAGCGCTTAGTTTCACCGCAATGAATCCCCAAAGCAGGCCAACAAAATGATCAACGCGTCCGTTGTACTCGTCCGTGTTCAAGGGCACTTAATTGAATTTCGACAGCTTCTAGAAAGGCTTGCGAGAAAGATGACAGACAGTCGCTTACAAATGCGAACTCGATCTGTACGAGCAGATATCAATGAGAGGGCGGGACACGAGACAGAGTTTTTGGCTTTGCAAAGGTGCTACATCGGTACATCGATTGAAAATCAACGGCGTCAACCAGAACAGAAGGTAACTTGGAATATGGGTTAGATTAGTCGTTGTTCTGTCGATGAAATGAGAGACAGTAATTGGACAATATCCAACAATCAACACTCTACCCTCAAGGTATATTTAAATTCTCTCATTATCTCAGCTGCATGGTTCCATCATCTTGATACAGATATAACATTCAGTTGTGGATGTCCTGGTGGACTAAACAGAAAGTCGAAAGGTCTGTTCTGTGTTGCGCTTTCACGAGCGGTCGAAGAAGAAGATAATGGTGTCAAATCATACGAAGGGGCTCCTTATGAAAGTAACCTACTGAAGTTATGCACGATGATACATAAAATTGTACCGACCTCCAAGCCAGAATCAAAATTCGGGTTCATCCACGTATGGACGGACACCGTGGAAGATGCTAGGAAACTCTTGAAACTGCCCGCTCTCACTGATCTCCCAATAATGGGTAGGTGCCGTGAATTGTCCTCGTTATAATTTATTCAAACATACAGTAGTTAGGAATTAGAATTAGAACACATCTGGACCCGGATCTCTAATGTGGATAGGGGTTTCTCGGGCGGTTAAGCGAGAAACAATCAGGAAGCGGATCGAAGGGGAGTTGCGCATTTATCCCACTGACAGGGTGCGTCTTCAGTTCACCAAGATTCCACCCTCTGAGGTATTCCTGGGTTTCCGTTCGTATAAGGTCGTCGTGTACTCTGGCGCTCCTGTTATGTGTTACCGGTGTCAAATGCTTGGACATGTCGTGGCTACTTGTCGTAATCAGATGGCATGCAAGAAATATGGCAAATCGGATCACCTGATGGAGAATTGCAAGAACCTTCCTAAGCGTGTGAATTGCAAGGAACCCCGCACCTCGACGGCGTCTTGCTGCCCTCTTCGAGCACAGGAGATTGAGAAGCGTAAGGTCTGGATGGAAAGCAGATTGCTACAGCAACTCAAGACAGAGTACCCCAAGGCCAAACAAGTTGCGGTGACTAGCACCCAAGCGCAGCAGCAAAAGACCGATGTCCCTGCAAACGCCTCGTCGCCACCGACACTTAAATCGTATGCTGCAGCAGTATGCTCGGCTGTCGTTGATCCGGGCACGGAGACTGGGACTATCGTTAAGATAAACTTACCTGGAACTATAATCCCACCGGCAAGACAAAAGACTTCAAGTCGTAAATCTGGTCCCACGAGGCCGAAGTTCAAAAAAAGGATGCTGGGTAAAAAAACCACTGCAGCCTCTCTAAAACCGGTTATCACGATTCTAAATGCTGTGCCCCAAAGCTGCGAAATATCCAACAAATCTTATAAAGGCCCTTGGCCCTCTTTTGTCGGCGGTCCAATTTATGGAGAAAAAGGGTAGCCTAAAAAATTATTTTCAGCGCCTGGACGGGGGGTCTCAGGAAGCCCGGGCGACTGGAAACACTGTCGGCCTTCCTAGAGGATGAAGGATCCGGACTTGACGTTATTGTGGTAAGTAAGACATGGTTAAAAACGGTTGATTACGGCGGTTTTGGTGTCACTGGTTTCTGCTTCATTGGATCGAGCAGGGAAAGCAGGCAGGGAGGCGGTGTGGGTGTGTATGTTCGTTCGTATTGCGACATCATAAACTCATCCACGTTTACCAGTGATGATGGGAATGTACAAATCGTTAAAGTTCATATAAAGAAGCGGGGTTTCGAAGGACTCGTTATTGGTCTATACTCGTGCCATTTTGTACATAAGGAAACGCTGTTGGATCTTCTCGAAAAAACCCTTCCCAGGAATAGTTCATTACCTTGTATCGTAACGGGCGATTCGATCATAAACATGTTGGAAGGGTACTGTAGTGAAAGTTATACATCGTTTTTCGCGTCCAGGGGCTTCCACTTCGTCATTGATAGCATCACTCGCCCTGCCACAGGCACATGTATAGATCACATTGCCATTGGAAACTGTGAACAATTTATGGAGATATCATCGGCTGTCTGGTGTTCCTCCTTGTTCTGCGATCATTATCCAGTCGGTGTAAGTCTTGTTGGAGGAACATTCGGTTTCCGACGCAGCAGCTGCTCCGAGCAGAAAATGCTAGTCAGAAAGCATGACAAGGAGAGTGTCTCGAACGTCATGAACCGCCTAGGGTATCTCGGTTGGTCTCGTATTTAAGATGAAAAAGATATTGACGTCGCTTTTATGTCTTTACAGTCAATAAAGGAATAAGAATGAGGAATAAGAGAAATGTTTTGTAATGGTGGAGTCAATATCCGCATTACTTGTGAAGAAGTTTGAATTCTGCGTCAGGCTAAGCCGACTCAGGCACGCGGTTCAAAAGTTATACAGATGGCACTTGAAGGTTAGCATTCCTGAAGCGAAGACTGCTTACCGTTCGACCCTCCGCAAATATCGGCACAAAGTAGTGATCGCCAGGTCCACGATCTACACAAACAGCTTCGCACTGCTCCGTAAGAATTCAAAACATTTGTGGGGTTTTCTAAATGCTGCCTGCGGTCGGGAAAGAGGCGAAGCAGAACTGTCTAAGAAGCTTGTAACTGCTTCGAGCGAGCTGTCATCGCAAACTGAAATTGCCAATGAACTAAATGTACACTTTTGCAATAGTTGGGGAAAGGACAGTGGCCTCATTAAGGTCTTACGATAATGCTCCTGAAGTTCTGGAGTCTATCTGGACGGTACGAGACCGCTTCTCGTTTGCGCGTGTTGGTGTCAAGGAGGTCCAATCGGCAATGGAGTCGACGAAGGCTACCTAGAATTTTGGAGCCCTAGGTTCACCGAATGTTTCTCGCTCGCACTCCCTCTTCCTTGAAGCCCTAGCCTGTACTGGCTGCTGACTGGCTGCAGGTAATACAGAAGCACGCATTCCGGGCCATTGCTGGTGAAACTCGAAGTGACTCGGTAGCGGACGTCCTGGTGAAATTTGACCTTCCTTAGCTGACGACATTGGACTCACTTCACGTCGCTCTTCTTGCTTTCAAGATATACAAGGGCATTGTGCCTACAGATCTTTGATCTTTCGATCAAAGTCTGTTCCAAACGAACTGCCCGCAGGGCGACTGTTTTCGTGACATCATTGGCTATCAAAAAGCAAGCTGCCCTACTCTCGCTAGCCGTCAGTTTGGTGTTCGCTCCCTAGCGAGGTTCGGTTTCTCACCTGCGTTAAAAAATTTGCTTTCGAAATAAAAAAAGGCTAAAATTTTATTTGAATCAAATCCAGTAAACCGCGCGTAATTTTGTTGTTGAATATGACTTGGTGATAATTTTTGACAGTGGGTCATTAGAAGAGCCTTGTGAAATACTTTGGTGATCGTTATTTTTACTTGAACGATGAACTCGTATTGTATTCTTCTTTCGGGAGCGCCTCTCCGTCAAGCATTGTGTATATCTACACAGTGCCATATCTGGGACTCTTGAAAAATCATTTATTTTGCCACAAGATAACATCGTCAACGCATGCGTCGAAATAACGGCGCATCGATCTGATATCCATCGTCTGTGCGCGATTCTCGGTCAGCATTAGACACTGAACGAAATACACTGCTGGCGCTAACCAACGAACGCTCGTTTACCGTGCCGTGTCGCTGTTGACGAACCAAATGGCTTGTGGCGGATTCAATCAGCGGAATATTCCGCCACCCTAAGAACAGTTCTACGCTTCTCTAGCACTCAGCGCACGTCGTCTGTCTAGACAATGCCGTGCACATGTAGATTCACACTCGACGCCACAGTACGTCATGACGTTTGGTTACCATGGATTACGTTTAACACGTATCTATTGCTCGAATACTCGATCTGCGTACAGCAGAGAGCGATTGACACGGCGTACCCGGCAGTATCAACAGCTTGTACATTGTAATTTGCAGGAGAGACAGGCCCAAGATGGAGATGCATCTCAAGGCGCTCTCCAGAGCCATACAATCTATTATTGGATTTTTTTCTTTATTACGGCAAAAATTACTATCAGTACGTCAAACTACGCTATTATACATAAACCACCATGGCCGGCTCGTAGCGCCTTAATAATCGAAGAATAATGTCTTTCGGCTGACTCACATCCATACAAATATTTAACGTCCACGGAATTGCTTCGTAAGACGGACCTCTGTTAAATGCAAGTAGGTAACGGTGGGGATCAAACCCATACACCTACGTATCTCCTCCGGTTGTAAGGCGCACACGAATGTGTCACCCAGGCCGCCGAACTCGACACAGTGATCTGGTCTGTCTCTTCTTATCAACACTCTCTTATCATCTTCTTATCATTCACAGCAACAGCCCATCGACGTAACGATAACTAACCAATTTTCGACACTCCCAAACTACCGCCAAGACTAATTATACATAAGGCAGACATCCATTCGTTCACTCATCCTATACAAACGTATTTATATTCATTCGATGCAAATTAAACGTTTTAGATCGCATGAACAATGAATTCTGACCTTTAGTAATGCGAAGGCTTAGTGAGAACGCTTTCCTCACACCATACGAGTGGCACGTCCCGTTACGGAGCTTCTGATAAACAAAAAAATTGCCTGTTCAGTTGACGCCAGCTTAACTGACGCACTCCTAATAATAAACGAACATTGCTATATCCAATGATATATATATATATATATGTCCTATATCTAATGATTTACATGTAACGACAATAGCAACAACAACGTGATATGGAATGCTTCCTGCGTGCGCGACATTACAGCACTCAAAAAGATCCTCGAAAGTAGATCAAACATGCCATTGGACGGTTCCCCCCGGTCTGCCACTCTGCTTGGTCAGATATACGTGTAGTCTGGTTTTCGCCGAACCAAATGTATTCTATGCCAACACCGTGGCGCTAAGCCGAAAAGCCAGATTCCCACTCGCATCTATCTATCTACTATGCCATAATTCATCACAAGCGACCAGTGTTCCTTCCAGGTTCCGCTCCGCCTCCACTCTCTGAGGCTGAGGCAATTGCAGGCGAACGAATTGTTCCCCACTGCAGCCGGATGATGACTTCTATTCTATGAGCATATACATGTCAACCCTAATGGATAAAAATAGATGCTATCATCTCGCTTAGATCAAAAGGACCCACTTTTCCAGATTTTCCAACGGGACGTTTAGGACGGATTGCTCACCGCCTCCGGTGCCACTGAGACGCACCTCGAGAGCCACTGCGAAGTGTTTCTCTGTGATGCGGTAGCTGCTGGAATCGCTGGATGCGCGATTTGTCATTGTCGCATTTCATTACGACCAAAATAACAGGGAATAACCAAAATGGATCGGGATGTTTATAATGTTTACGGCGTCTTCGCGTTTAGCTCGAGCCGTAATTGACTCTGGTGGAATGGAAATGTGCGAGGATTTCGAGAGGATTCGCCTGTGCTAGCAATTGAAAGAATGAAAAATGTGTTAATGCCTTCTAACCTGAATAGAATCAGCTGGTGATGAACATTCCTGGAGGATTACGTACTCACTTGGTCGTGCTAAATCAGGGAAGTGTACGAGTGGTTCCAGATGGCTTTTTGAGACACACGGTGAGTGCCTCATACACTGGCAACATTTAGATATAAATATATTTATATATATTTTTTTTCTTTTTTTACATATATATAAAAGTTGGCGGCAATTGTAAAACCACGTTCCTAGATATATACTTTACAGAATATAGCCCCATTTCCCTATATATATATATATGTATAAAGACTCTAGAGGGGAGCCTCAGGGGTCTGTTGTTCAAATCTGATGAGCTCAAATTGCACTATCTTGCACGGATGTCGATCAAAAAGCATTGTAAGAGATCACAACGAAATAACAAATAGAGGTTTGATCCTAACGATTGGAAATTTCTACACGTTTTTGGAAACCAGGCCACTCAAGATGACCGAATCCCTGAAAAAGGCTTCGATTTTGAAGCTATAACATTCGACATTCAGTTATTCATATCCTTTTTAGGTGGTCACATTTAAGCAAAAAAATATAGAAAAAATAGTTAAGCTGTCCTGAAAAGGCGGCGCACTGAGAAATAATCAATACAAACAGTCTAAGAAAAACGCCCCTTTCTGACGGCTCATTCGGTCAATTCGCTCATTAACAAGGTGGCTATTTATCATACACGTGTCCTGCTGAACAGTTTGTATCCACGGATCATAAACACGGTAAAATACCACAGACGATCTGCTCATCACTAATCGAATCATAACCAGGTGAGAATTCCACAAGCACCTAATTATAAAAGTTGCAAAGGGTGTGCAAGATCCACACAATGGACAAATCAAATCAAAGGTCATCGTCATGATACGCCTCGATTTCTTCCTTCTATTACAGTTATATAGTAGGATGTACGAGAGATGTCCAAAACGACGGTGTTCCTTCATTTTGGTGGAAGGCGTCTATTTATTCATCTATAAAAAAGGCATTTCTGCATTGTTCATGATGATGTGTCAACACTAGGTATAATGGATATTGACAAAAAGGTCAATCCCGCTAGAATGTCACAGGTCATCATATCATATCATCATAATCAGATGTTTATTCTCGGAACTGCAATATACATACATATGCTTAAGTTCTCGGTAAAAAAAAGTAAAAAGGTTGTAAAAAAAAATATACATCGACATGTACTGAGGATGTTACGTTCGTGTAATATCCGATAAATGTATATTTGTGCACGCTGTATTTTCGCGTATTCTCCATGTATTCTTATATTAGGGTATCGCACATATGTATGTCCTCGGGATCAACCTTTATACGATTGCAGAGGCTCCTGATGTTGATTCGTTGTATGTTAATCATTGGCGCACCATTTCACAGGTATTGCTTAGCTGTCGTTACAACATGATTATGCGGAGTTTAGATTTTATGATACACTCCACGGGAAGAGCAGATTCATTCGTGTCGATCGAACCTCACAGAGTTCTTCAAATCTGTTATTTCGTTTTTAACGATTTTTGTGACAAACGAAGAATTTGTTGAACGCGAAACGTGCGTGTGTTCAAGTAACTGATGAAATTTGGGTCAATTGGCTCGACAGGCGGCGTCTAAGCAAGAAGCTCCGTCAACTCGCGCTTGCACATGAACTAGTAGTTCATTTATTAGTCACCACCTGCGGGATTCTCTATTGATTTCTTATTATACAGCTGCCTGTCGATCTAACTCCCCCATCGAATGTCAGCAAGTATTTGGCCCTGCGCTTACGGTGTTTGCACATAGTTTGATAGCCATTGTGTGTTTCTTGCAATTATTCTAAGCTGCTTTTCAGCAGCGATTTTCATTCGATCTTCTACTATTCGCGGTTGGCAGCTCTGTACAGTACTCTCGTTCCTGTATCACCCATTCTGAGGTGATGTACATACGTTACCAGGACATGAATTACACCCATCTGAGAAACCGGTTCTACAATTTTTACATAAGTTCAATATCTCCGCGTTTGTTGGGTTCCGGACCACCAAGGTATTGGCCACATGTGATTCACACATTCATCACCCTCGTCAAACTCGTAGTTCCAAGACATCATAGTAATGAGATATGAGGTAAAGCTTGAAGTTTATAGCCGATTAGCTCCTCAGATTATGAACATACAGATTACCCCCCAATGGGTGATACATGATTGCTTGTATAATTCCTCTTAAGATTGGGATCGAGTAAGCAATTCCAATTCGATAATTCATTCGAGTTGAAATCTTCTCTTCTTCTCCGATTGAAAGTGGAGCCGCCCGAGAATAGGCCTTCCGAATCCATCTGACAAATTATGATTCTTCGGGAAGATCACGTAGGTGTGTATACGCTAGATAACATAGTGCTAACTAACTCTTAACTCTTGCTGTCGTTGTCACTTCTGCAAAAGCGAGCTGTTGCTCGTGCAGTGGCTCCCACGGCTAAGTGGTCTCTGACTGTAAAAACCCGGAAGCCGCAGGGTCATGCCCCGTGAAACGACTGACACGCACCTGCTCAACATGACTGACTATATTGTTGTTGTTTTTTTTATTTTTTTCGAGCTCACCCCCAGCTGTTTCCCTATCTGATATGCCTCACCTTTTAGGTATTACTATGAGGACCTGTCGGGGCCACCTTTGCTTATTCTCTTCCTTACTCGTACCTGGCACGAATCTTCAGATAATGAAAGATGATACAGAACTCCAAACAATGACTGACTATATATATAGAAACCCAACGCTATACATATACGTATACTTGTCGCGTTCTAAAGGTGAATTATTAGCACAGACTGGTGTTGTGCAATGGAGAAGCCTCACCTACAGGAGGAGGGACAAGATCAGATTCGTCCACTCTCCCATTGCCCTTACAGCGCTGAAGGAGAGGGGAGCCAGGCCGACTCGGATCTCGGAGCAGGACTCGCACGTGCCACTGCGTGTCAGAGTTGAATCAGCAGTGGACGGGGGTTGACGTCAGTCGCCCATCTCTATGACGTCGGGGTGTGCTTCAAGCAGTGGATTTCGACTAAGTGTTTTGTGCGTTGTGATGCACCAGCAACCATACGCGCCTCTCAGCGAGTATCCACGATCATAAATAAACATGTGGCCAAGATGTATCGTGGCCGTTGATTGGTGTCCCCGGTGAATGCTCCGCCAGCAGCAGGGGTCCTCGAATATGGCATGATGAGCGTGCCATGACGTCGTGAGTGCGGCACCTTGACACTGAAACGGTTTAGATGCAGCGTCCGTTGGATTAGGTGGGGTTAAGGCAACAAGCAAACAAGAAACCGACTTCCGATTCTTTAGGGGTCATGGTAGAGTGCGTGCTCACTAGAACGGATAGGGCACAAGTGATTGAAGAGGAGAAAAATCTGCTTATGAACGGTTGTCAGATCATCATACTCGACTGATACGCGTGCATGTGTCAATTACGATCGTGAACCGCAGGCAAGATGGTTGCCCCAGGCGCTGTAGCGCCACAAGGGGCTCAACGGAAGCTGTCCCCACAGGACGGCTTAAATGTAGCTGATTCTGCTGCTGCTGCTGTTGCTGCTACTACCGGCACTGCAGTCTGTCATGAGTCATATTGCTGTGCGAAGGACCATTGCAAGGCGTCGCACTTGCGACTGTATCTGCTTGTGGCTATACTTTACGCGCTGTTCGCAGTCGACCTGTACATGAGCCGCGTCGCGAAGCATGGTGGCCACCAGCTGCTATCCGACAACAGTGATGTACTTTCATCAGCTGCCTTCAACGACGGTCGAGTTCGCGATGTCGAAATCGGCGGTCGGGCCGGCATCCGTGGTGTTGGCGCTCATGTCGTGGGCGATTTCGGACGACGCGACCCGACCTTCGCCACGGAGGACGCTGTTGAACCGCCTCAGGAAAGGCGATCCGTGAACGCCGAACGTTCTCACACGAGAAATTCTCTAGGGCACAATGATGCCAGCGCGCGTAAACGCCAACCGAATGCTGTCAACGATGCTTCCCGCGAGGGAAAGCCGTCGTTAAAGGCAACGCTGGCGAATTACCACCGAAGCCGCCGGAGCGCCAACATGCGTCGACACCACCAGCAGCAGCAACAGCAGTATGAGCGCTACAACCGTGTGTTGCACTTTACCGACTCCGCTACTGCCGGGGCTTCTGCCGCGTCCGAGGCCGATTCGTTGTCGACGTCGACAGAGGCCGCAGATCAGATGGAAGTTAGCTCTCAGAGGCACGCATCGATAGCAACGGCTGATTATGCCGAGGCGGCCAGCACTTCTGCAGGTGGTGAGGGCAACAGTGCTAAAAACGTGAACAGTGGAGATGATGATGATGATGGTGACGATAGTGACGCTGAGGATGATGACCTGGTGAACTTTTGGCCGATCGACAGCAACAATCACAAAATTCGGATGTCGGTAAGTTAGACCTTGCCGAAGGACTGCTGTCCTCTGGCTAGCTAATACGACCGACGGCTGAAAGAAGCCGTGCAATGATGTGACCGCGCGGAATCGGCACACCTATTAGTCATTAGACTAATTATTCGTTCCTATTGTGTAGATATACTCATAAGACACAATCATTTCGTAATCGACTTGTATTCAATCCTAGCCTCCACCAACGCTTGGTTGAACCCTATGATATGACACATCACTGATTCGACATTATGTTTCTTGTCTATTCGACTTGTTGGCTCGTTGAAGAACAGTATACATTAAGCACGCCGGCGTCCGTCGATTTCGTACCAATGGGTATTTCCAAGCCAACGGCGACACAGGAGGCGTGCTCGCCGTTCGACCACGCGAGCCGCTAAAGTAACGAAGTGATAAACTTGAAAAAAAAGCTACGCACAAAAAGAATTCCCTGTGGCGAACAATGCTCAGAATTGGGCAAATTCAATTTCGTTCAGTTGTAATCTTCATTCGTCACCTTCACGTCAACAGCCACAATACAGTGTACCGAGACAGGCGGTGCTAAAAATGCATCGTCCCATCATCTCTGAAAAAGTAAATTTTCCGAACAGACTCCCAGCTAACATTTAACATTGACAGTCTCAACATATCGACGCTGTAGCTACCTGCATTTGTTGTACATATCAAGTCTTCTTCCGAGAACCTTAGTACTTTGCGTGCCGTCGAAATGTTGCCCACTTCGCAGCCGGTGTCGGCCGTCTATAATGAGAGTCTTCTTAATGAGACGCTCTTATCCTAGCCTAGGCTCTACAGTGCAAGTCCGAGATATTATTATGAATGTGTAGGCTCGTGGCCAGGTTAAGGTGCGAGCCTCAACTACAACAGGCTTAGGTTACCCCATATAAGCAACATTTCACCCATCTGTACGAACCAATTCCCCCTTGGAGATGCACAAAAAAACATTTTCACGTAAAAATCCTAATTCGATTAGTTACTTTCAGCACGCGTCGATCGACAACACGAACTCCGTGAGATCACTCGTAATGGCTAACATTTCGTGCTAACGCTAATTGGAATTTTACTTAATCGTTTATGGTGGCGGCGGTTTATCTCTACGGCATGTCTGCTTTAAGGGTTCTCGGCCGTGCTTGAACGGTTAGACGTTCCACTTCGAGTGAAACTCACAACAGTCAAATTTCAAGTATATCCTAGGAGGGTCCGTTGACCAAGCAGGGCTTCGTGCGTAACCCTGTATGGTTTGCAGACCCTTGTAGCTTTGCAAGAAATGCACCTGAACCCGCTCGTGCAGGTGGCATCTACTCACCTGGATTTAGACTTACAGCATCTCTGAACCAGCTAGTGAATACGGTCTCATGAAAACACATCACGAATTCGGCCTCATATTTGCCTTCTTTTTTGTATACGCCCTCGTTTGTTCTAGCTAATGTTCGAGTTTAACAAATCGTTAACGACTAACTATGCTGCTGCTGTCGCGGTTGCCCAATTTTCATGGAATGATCTCCGTGAAAGGAACGCGAGAATCAAATGAAGTACGCTGGAGTAGGAGCTACCTAACCTTTTCGGTTAGGTCATACTTGCACGTCGATTTTTACGTAAGCATCTTCAAATGGCACTCGCTGCATTGTTTTCACTGTACGCCCCAATACAATTTCAACACGAAGAAAACTGCATCTGGAGCTTGTCCATTGCTTCCACATGTATATGGTGAATTTGCCCCATGGGAATGATTTCTGTCATTGATTCGAAGGGCGTAATTGTGATTTTTACAGTATATCTGACAGGATCTTTATTTGCTGGGATGCCAATGGGGTATCACCGTGCACACAGCTGCCGCACCGTACCCGACGGCGACTGGACCACTTAAACGATAATCTCGTTCGATAAAGGACGAATCAATTGCAAAATCAAATTGCCGAATAGACATTATGTCCACTTACTTTAATTCGTGCCTTCATGCATGTTTTCATATATAGAATAGCGGATACTATGTAATGAGTCGTAGCATCCAAACTGAAATTGGTTTATCTACAATTCGTTCTCGCCCTTGGCTGAAGGACTAGGCCAGAATAGGCCCCAGACTACCTGTTCAATCAATTAAAGAATCAGTCCTGGGAAATACACACCGCCTGGACGGAGAAGAAATCGAAGCTCAGTGGGAAATTCAACTTCAATCAGAAACTTCGAATCATGTGAAATCCTCCCGAGGTTGAACAACTTTTGGACTAAGTATTTGTACATTTTGCTTTTAAAATCCCCGCTCAAAGATGATAAAACATCGCTGGAAATTTCAAGAGGAGACCCCTCACAATTACGTCTCACAGATATCGGATGCTGTTCCATATTAAGCTTGAAGTAACGGTTTGCGATAAAAGCAACTGATTTTCCAAAAAAAAATACGCATCGTCTGAAAGGTCGCGAAATCAATCTGAAAGATCCTTAATATTTTGGTGATTTGGTGATAAACAGGCGGTTGTTTCTTTTAACGCATATATCATTGTCACCACCAGTATATATATTTATATATATATATATCTATATAGTATAGCATGCACGCTGCTGTAAGAGCAACAGCTGCGAAATTGCCTGCATTATACAGCCCATGGGGAAACTTCGCTTATTGCTCGCCCATTGCCACATATCTCTATCCGTTTCCTGCCCCTTCCCGCCGCCGCAGCCTAGTTTCTCTCTTGTTCAGCCGGCGAAAAACGGGAATAGATGAATCATTCTGTGGCGAGCGCTCCCCGAACGTCGCTGCAGGTTAGCGATCCCTCGGAGAGCGCGGTGTAATTGAAATATTATGCAAAGCAGCAACAGCGTATGACTTATCCGCCCGCGTGGCTCAAATGTGGCCCAGACGCCACCCGGTGAACACTTCCTTTGCTGGTATTAACATATGCATTTGGAAAAGAGCACTCGCCATCCGGGCTGGCTTAGTCATAGAAACGAGCTTTTTCAGCTGCGGCGGCGGCGGTGGTGGTGGTACTCGCTGCAGGCGAGCTCTTTTTTCGGGGAAGGCATTTCTCTGAAATAGTCACTCGATATCCTTAATCGCGATAGGCAGATCTAAACCTGCGTAGCGTGTGTCTGAGCGTCGAGTTCTCCAGGTGGCACATGGCAAATATCGGGGAGCTATCCACATCTTTGGGTGGCACAGCACATCGTACTGTAATGATGGACATTTTTTTGGCGTTCCTTTACACGACGAGAGGCTTAAGGCTCCTTCGCTTACGAAGTTAGGGGTGATGCAAACATGGACGCCTAGCCCGGCGTTTCATCAACGAGAAGATTGATTCAAGCTTATGCCAGGTTAAGAAGGGCAAACGATCGTATATAGGAAGGGTAACTTTTTATAATTCGGACTAATTAGCCCGATCGCTTTGTAATGAGCTGGCTAATCCTTACTATGAGTCTCTCAGAAGATCCGAATCGAGATGAGTGACGACAGAGCACTTAATATGAAATGAACAGTCAAACAACGGATTCACAAACATTGTCAGCGCATCTTCATTACTAGTTGTGCAATCACTGAAGTTTGCGTCGGCAGGTCAACGACACCTCGGAACCGCTCGAGCGGCGCCAAACGAAATCACCTATTAGGCAGATGTTTCACAATTGGGACTGTACATTGAATCACGTGGTCGGTACTCGATATAGGAGCAAAGTCAGATTCGCTATCTTCATCACGACGAAGTGCACTTGTCGGCGTCCATTAAGCTTTGCTTGATTGTCCATCCTTCCTGCCGACAGGTGACGTTGTTTTGTGGTGCATATCCGGATAGTAGCTTTTCCAGTGATGATTAGTAGTCGTGATAGGTGTCGATGCGAAAGTTGTTTTCGTGGACGTTAAATGTTGTCCTGAAGTCAGCCCGAAAGGGTTTAGTTTGGATAGGCTACTATGTTCCTCATACCCCCCCCCCTAGCCAAGGAGGTGTGTGTGTAAGTGCGAAATCAAATACAGCTTTCGTCTTTCCTCCGCGATGACGGCAAACACGATCCGCGCTGGGCACAACGTCAAAGCTTAACAATGTCCATAGCGTCGAAAAGCAGGTCCGGTGTACAGCCACTTGACGATGCCTCTCTGTTCGGTACGAACGGATTTCAGAGATGAATGACTAAACTTGAAAGCGTAAAGTAAATTCCGGATGGCGATAAACGCATTTTCCTCTTTAGAGAAAGGGTTCTTTTTTTTGTGCCTTAAGGAGCGAGATTTTCTTCGACCTTCGCTAAATCGGGACGTTGCGAAGTACCGCGAGTACTTGCGCGTTTCAGGATTGCGAACGTTTATTTAGGTGTTTTCCACCGCTTGAGTGACTAACTTGGCAATGCGTTGAAACTGGTCTCCGTGTTCTCTCTGTTCCACATCCATTTAACGTTAATGGGATCTGAGTTGGCTCCCGAATTTCGTAAGACTTTCGAAATGCCTGTAGACAATTTCTCTGTTCGCTGAATCCCAGAAATGAGAAGCACCTCAAGAATTGTTTGGGCGAAGTACAGCACGCTGCATCGCCTAAACGTCATCTCGCTTCATGTTATCGGTGCTATTATTGGTCATTTAAAAGTGACGAACTCGCCAATACAAGTAGTTCGATGTCTATATTAAATTGAATATGAACTGTGAACTGTCGGTCGTTCATAGACTTAGATAGAAATTGTGACTGCGACAATCTATGTTGCAAAACAACAATCCAACCTTGCCTTGAATAGTTGAGTATGCACTGTTTTCTTCAACGGGGTCTATTTGAAGGGGCACACATTAGGGCTTTACCGTTGTTTAGGGGCCTTGCTGCTTGATTCAATTCCCCTCCTTTTTCCAATGTCCTGTACTCTCTTCGAGGCCGAGTTTACTCTAGCGTGTCTGGGCATTCCCATAAGGCTGGGGTGGCAGCCTGTAGTTTCTATGCATCTACATATACATCGCGTTACGCAGTTGAGAGCTTTGTGTAAACGATGGCCTTGCCGAAAAGCAACTATTAACTTTTTGTATTACTCTACTGTTGGGGGTCGAATTATTGTCGAATATATATATATATATATATATGTATCTATATATATATATATATACGTTCACGGGGCACAATTGTGGCCCAAGTTTGATGAATAATTATGTGGAAAGAAAGTATCTCTCCTCCGTAAACATATAAGGGGAATATCGAGTGCAATAATAATAATACATGGATCTGTCAAAATTCTGAATCTGAAATTGTATTTTTGTAGATTTCCATAGATTATTTATAAGGCGTCGAACTGATAACCGACCAAAAGGATCCGGGTTCGCTTCCTAGTTAGGGCTCAATGATTCTTTGCAAGTTATGTGAGTTCTTAATTTATGCTGGAAATATGCTGAGATATTTCAGCCCTTGCAAAAAAAATCCGTTATATCCTCTATTCGGCTTTAGTGATACTAATACCGATATCTCAACTACTTCTCACGTCGGATTACAGATACAGGCTGAGAGTAAGTAGTAGACCGGTATGATTCTCTGAATCCCTACGCGGACTAAAGGGCTCCGGTCAGCACTCGCTTCCAGGGCGCACTCGACTTGCGTATGGCCTTGGACTCCTTTAGACCTATTGTTCTCTTCAGGGAGTTCCATGCCCATAACCTCTCTGAAGATACCGCGATCCTTGCAACTCGCTTTCATGTCAAATCGTAGTCAGCGCGTCGACATATCAAGCGTGCTCTCTTCGAGTAAACAAATTAGCTTAAGTGTCCCCTAGGGAAGCCTTCCTAGTTCCCTTCTCCCTATATTCATCAACCACATATAGTTAATGTCTGTCAACACCGCAACGTTCTGCTCTGCGCAGGCGACGCCTCTCTGTACATAGATGGAAATAATCCTTCGGAGTTGATTCGTAAAGTCAACGAGGGATCTTCTTGTCCTCGCTGCCTGGCTTGAACTAAACAACGCCTCTCTCTTAGCGTTTCCAAGACTATATTCTTCCAGGTTCTTCCCACTTTTAGGCCCTCTGATATAACCGAGGGTGCTGTAAATCTTCGAGGTACACCTATCGTACGTTCCACGGTGGCCCGCTTGCTATGAAATATTCTCTACAATCAACTCACACGAGTAACGCGTCTATCTACTCTCAGACCCGAAATTCGCAGGTATAATAGTTGGCATTAATCGGGTTCGAAAGTCTCTAGAGCCAAGCACTGTCTTACCTTTAGCATTACCCATGGGTTCACGAAAGAACCCAGTTCGGGGGGCTGGTGGTCTTCTCGAATAACACAGAGCCACTAACATATTATTGCTGTTCCGCCTTGTAAAAAATCACTGGTCGTGATACGTTTGCTGTGTGGGGTTCTCTCCTTTGAAACTCAATCCCTGTTAGTATCAATCCATTAAGTACGTCCGTGTCCCAATTTAAATTCGTCCTCAAAAAACACCTCTTAATCAAGTATGAGAGCTAATCAGGTACGCTTCACCCAGGAGATTGCACTGTTCTCTCATTCACAATCGATTGTAAGATGTCCTACTTTCCTCGCAATGTTATTACTTTCATTTCAATAATCTCACCAACACCTGATAGTCTTACTTATATACATTCTATATACAATATCCAATTTATTATTGAGTAACACGCATGGCGTGCCAATATTCGAAGGTTGCAGCATTTTCGTAAGTGGCTCTTGTTTATGCCGTGAAACTGTCTACAAAGAACTTGTCTAGTCTGTCACGCCCCCAGCAAGCCTCTGGTTCAACGGATATACTTACTAATACACTCAAATGGTATCTGCACATGTTTGCCTAGGCACAATTATTAGCGCACAAAAGGCACAATATAGCCTTCGTTTATTAATAAATCAAGTAACAGAGAAGTAGCAGGCTGGCTAGATTTATAAAATATCAAGCATTAAATTAATTTTTAATTTTCGGACCAACTCACAGCCAGCATTTAACGTCCACGGTACAACTGCTTCATAACCATTGCTTTTGCTCTATTTTGAAAGGAGGAAATTTTCTTCAAACGCTCGGACACCACCAGACATTCATCCAATCTCCGTGAAAGTGGTCATAAGCATTGCTAGTGCAATATACGTGTACTGGGTGTGTTTTAGTCCGACTATGTCTCGTCCGTGTCCAGTCAATTAATCCTACACAGTGCGGGTAGCGCGATCATTGTCAC
This sequence comes from Stratiolaelaps scimitus, assembly GCA_019614645.1. Taxonomy (NCBI): domain Eukaryota; kingdom Metazoa; phylum Arthropoda; class Arachnida; order Mesostigmata; family Laelapidae; genus Stratiolaelaps; species Stratiolaelaps scimitus. Next base: position 1,728,689 of record JABWDB010000046.1, read on the forward strand.
ATTGAGTAACAGGGGCGATCAGGCGATATTATGTCCCTTCCTTATAAAGGTAACGAACAAATAAATAACTATAAAATACAACAATAAAATAATACCACTCACTCAAAATAAACAGGTTAGAATGGCCCTAATTTCTTTCCTGTCCCAGACTAGGAAAGAAATTAGGGCCATTCGAAACGTGGAAAAAACTGTCCCCAAGTCAATAGTAGCTTAGTAGTTAGGATCTAATTATCACTTTCATGACAATCGTGATTCTTATACCGATTAACTGCCACCACTGCTGCAGGACAATGCTGCAAAGTCCGAATGTTGGCGCCGAAAATGTGGCTCGATTTTGCAAACTCGCGGCGCTGAACACCTGTGATTAATGCCGCTTATGAGTAGAGATAATCACTAAAACCAAAACATACCAGCGTTTTGGTGGGAAATTACGAAAGATAGCGTTTCAAAGTTGGCTCAGCAAAGACATGCTAACATTTTTAGATACATCTATGCGAAGATGAGACTGATAATGTAGCATCGCCCCAACAAAAAAAAAAACACGATCCTTGTCGGAGGCTATCGGCAAAAAATGAGGGCGGACCCCGTCTGTCATTCTGTAGACTAGACGATCGTCAGACTCTACCTTTCAATGGCCTAACCGGTGCTAGCTAAAAGTGCCGTCTTCGGTACAGGTCCTTCGTAACGTTTTCGACGCGGTAGCTGCCGAACTCTGTACACGTTCTCCACAAGTAGCCGTTTTTTTTTGTCGGTGTAAGTTAGTTGAACGGGGACTTTAACCTTTGGAAGCGGAGTTAGATGAAGGATTTAGTAGAAAATAACGGAACATGATCACGGGGAGAGGAAATGCCGCGATGCCCGTATAGAAATTGAACGCCGGGGCAGGCCACAGTGTGAGCAAATGGGAGAAGGCTAAAATTATCTGAAATTGATTCTCCTGAGGCAGATCCAGTCGGCCGATAGCAGGCCACTTGCGGGATTTCCTCGGCAGTGATAGGCTGTGTTCAACAGTAGTTGCAGCTGGAACAGCCTTTTGCGGCCTTTTCCGATTACTGGACCTTTCTTCGAGGCTACTGGTCGGCCTGGCCCCTGCTTCCTGAGGGTGAAAAGCCTGGCGGAGGCCGCGAACAAGGCCAATCAGTAATGCGCAAAGTTACATGGTGGCGATACGATGCGAAGGTGTTGCTTATTTTCTGCTGTTCCGCTTGTGGGAGCTTCCTACGAGCTGACAGTAGCCAATTATTATTGCCAATACGCACTGTACACACTCCACCGCTCACTGGGCAGTGACTCATGCTAACAACAACTAAATCAATTTATCGATAGACTGAGACTTCAGCACGCTAACCAAAGAGCTGCCGGGGATTGGCATCGTAAAGCTTGTTGTTGCCGTTGTTAGCGTTGTTGTTGTTGTTGTTGTTGTTGTTGTTGTCGTTGTCGTTTGTTGTTCTAATCAACCACGATGGACACAATATAACGAGTCATTGGATAGCACCACCCGAGTGTACAGCAACCGAGAGTTATCACTCGACTGATTGATAAGTGTTTCAACGGACTTACGAAGCGCAAAAACTTTGAGAGGTTTTGAAGAAATAAAGCTTAAATGAGTTCATCGGAGAAAGATGGAGAAACAAAACAATGAAGGCCCTCGCCCCTTTCGTATAGAGGTTTGGGAGCCAATGCCTTATGCACACCGGCTTTACTTGTAGACCTTTGCCTCGATGGCAGGATAGAAATCGCACCGACGTAAAATCCGAAGCAATTGAGACGATGTCTGCATGACTTCGATAGGTACAACGATCTGAAGTGAGCGTCTAAGTGCAAAATGTCACCCATTAATTCCAGTTTGTTAACAGAGCGTTGCGTACACACCGTGAAAACGTTGTCAAGGGGTTCATTTAACATCTAGACACAGAATTTGCACAATTTGTTCGTTTACAAGCTGTGTGTCCTGGCAATCATCATATCATATCCTCTTGATCGAGAATCAGAGGAAAATCGACCGCGCCTATTTAAGCCAATCCTTGTGTATATCAATCCCTGCGACCCCTCTGACTCCGTATGCGAGCAGTAACGACGAACAGCAAGACAAAATGCATCGAACATTTGTAGCCTTGCTGATTGAGCCCGCTCGCCTGTTGAGACGAGACGCACTGTGTGGCCAGATTTGGTCATCATATATATATATATATACTGTCAAGCAGAACACTTTAGCGTCGGGTGGCTTCCCGAAGATGCTGAGAATACTTTTTACTCGCCAAAGCCAGCTCTAAATACTAATCCAATCTCCGATCGAAGGTAAAGGTCATTTGAAAGGGCAAATCGTCATATTTCTGCTAAAGGAGAGGATATGTCGGATAAGTGAAATAATATAGATTATCGTCCACTTTCCGGGATGAGTTTTTGTTCTAGTATACTGACTCGCAATGTTTTTTCATTGTAGCCGACGTTCGCAACATACTGTTTACCGAATTTGCTATCGTCGACAATGGCCAACAAAATCACATGAAATTTTCACAGATAATTCGTCCATAATTCGAAAAGCAGTAGCCTAAACTGAGGCAAATATACTATTTGCCCAGTACGCCTGCTTTTAGTGCGGGGTACACATTTATTTGCGGGGTACACCGGGGTACACACAGAGAGTAGTTATTTACAAATTTCAAAAGCTTCATATTTGACCTTAGAACAAACAAACATGTAAAGCAGCTGATCACGCTGGCGCGCATCGGTAGACGACGCCAGACGCATGTTCTCTAGTTCTGTTGCTGACAAAATCGACGATATGACTAAGTCGTGTCCCAGCTGCTTCTTTACTTCTTGTATAGCTACGATTTATTTGAACGAATCGAAAATAAAAAAATTCTACCATCAACTAGTGCGAGTAGATCGAAGATTTAATTGGTAGGGTATCTTCGAGCGTCAGCGACCTCCCCATCCTACGCGTATATTCGTCTACCAGCAATCTACGAATGTGTGTTGGCATTGTGTTACCACCAGCGTGTTTGCTTGCAAATGGTGCACTGAGTTCGCCAACTATTAGATACGGAGATATGGAGTGTTTGTCAATGTATCGATAAGCACGGGTCATAATTATTCGAGGAGATTAAGCAACAACAGCCGTCGCCGAGAGACAGCGCGCGGTTAGCGCGAGTGTATCGAGAATTTGTCGACGGCCGTTCGCTGCTAGACAATGCCAGCACCGAAGGGATGCTGGCTCGCCTATATCAATTTGGTGCCTATGTGACTTCAAAAGTAACATTGAAAATAACATTGATAATGAATCGTGCTAATTCGAAACGTCAAGCGTGTACTTGTCGGCGACCCGGCTGAACAATTAGTCGGAGTGTTGATACGAGTTGTCTGTTGCTGAGGGCAAGTATGACGCGAACTATTAGCGGGAATTCGACTTATTGCTTTCGATAATTAATGACGGATCCAAACTAAGATGACAATAACTAGCGTAAAATTTGGGGTAGCTATACGGTAATAGGTGAATAAGAGAAAAAAATCATTAATGATTACCGATTGCAGAGATATAAAGTCGATTATTCTGGCGTGGCCTGGAAAATATGTATAGCATGTAGCAGTGGGTGGGATGAATGTAAGGGTCTGATTGGTTTATTAGTGGTTTATTTGTTCAAGTTGTTCAACTTGTAACTTGTCTACTTATCTATGGCTTGCACGGCCGAGAATAAATGTCGAAGTTGTTGTTTAGCAGACTTAGGGGGGGTTGCTCTGCGGGGTTGCACCACTAGGTGACGCGCACTTAAACCGAGAACGCTTTGAACAACTCGTGAGCGATACTATTCATCAGTTGTGAAGGTCATAAACGTGACACGTTGCGTGACAGCTCACGTTGCGGTTGTTGCTGTTGACATGTACGTCGTCTAGTGTGAAGCGTGACTCTTAGAGTGTGAGCCAAATTTACGTTGATGACGCAATTAATTCGACTTAGTCAGACAATGTCAACTGCTAATTACACACACTAGGTAAGCTGTATGCGACCCGAACTCAGATGGAACACAAGATTCAAAATAGCACTGGCATAGAACATAGAAAATATCTATGCACATCTATATATACTCTGTAGTACCAGTGAACGGTACTGCTGACTCGGTCGACCCCGCGAGCAAGTCGTGTCAACAAATACCGACAAGGTCTTGACTTCGTTAAGTCGAAATTAGCGAAATTAGCGTTCTTGCTCCATTAATAATAGAACACCCGTGCACGACGAACGTGAGAGTTCAAGACGCTATCACCCACGTCCGAGCTCTGTCCAATAACCGATTCGAACAAATTCAATTAGCGGACAGTGTTGTAAACGATTAGTTAACACGGAAGGATGAGTATCTGCAGCGTTCTTTTCCCCGCCCCGCTGTATACGACACGTAACGTAAAAACGCCGAGGCGACGGTGACCGAAAAACACTGTAACCATAATTTTGAAGCCCGTACTCGACATATTCGTGAGAACGGCTTTCGGCTGCCTCATGTCGTCTATACAGAGCACCGAGGCGGCGAGGTGCCGAAGGCGGAGCCACTCCCCGAGGTTTCTGTTGTCGCTGTTGTGTTTCCTCTTTTTTTTTTTCTTTTAGACCTTTTTTATCTGAGACACCCACCGCTCGCTACCGGCCAGGACGTGACACCTCCTCAGTTCGGCGAACGCAAAGCCCCTTACAGGATACGACACTTACACGTATCTATATCGTCTCGAAAACTCGGCCTGCCTGCTTCTCGTCTTAGTGCTGGACTGGCGGCACATATACTGCGGATATCTTAGCCCACACATCGTTGATGTCTGCTGGCCAAACGCCGTACCATATAGTGCCGTCCCTGCCGGTCGTGTGGCGGGGAGCCTCGCAAGAGCAGATCTTGGCCTAAGACCATCGACGATCCCCTCTGGCCCCAGTTTCCGTCAAGGCGACAAACCGATTTTGCCTGCTGCTGCTGCTGTTGGCTGGCCGACTTTATAAGACAGAGCGGGGGGGGGGGATGAAGCTTAGGGGTACAGGCTCCCCAATACCCCGTGGCCTCGGAGTACCGGAGTGTGTAATACGCCAATATATGGTTGTAACATACAGCCATATATATAGATATATATATATATATATATATATGTCTATCTAGTTGAAATGTTGTCTTCGGTAGCTTTTACCTGCCTGCTGCTTACAATTATAATATATATTAACTCATAAGGTATGTGATATTATGAAACGTTCGAATAAATATTTTGGGGTACTACCGTATTGTGACGCCACAAGGTCATTGCTCACCATAGCTACAATAGTTGTTAGACAGATACATACATAGTAGTATAAGTTGAAGGTATGGGTTTCAAACGTCGGTGTTCCCATGCAGCTACAAATACTCGTACACACCATCAGCCAATCTCTCTCTGTCGTTCTATGCTGCCTCGTAGCGCGATCCAGGAAAGGTGGTGGCTGGACTCACTTACACCTGGCCAGATCAGGTGCCCTGACAGTATCGCTATTCCTACGCTACTGTAAATTTTACCGGCTGACTCAAAGCCAACATTAAACGTCCACGGAACTGCTTTCGGTATTGCTTCATAAGACGGAACCGGACCCGGTATTTAACGGTGCTTGAAGAAAATAACGGAATTATTTTCACCTGTCATGGCTGTTTTTCAAGAGCTGTATGTAATAAAATTAAATAGTTTACATATATATATATATATATATATATATATATTCGTACAGTGAATAGTCTAAACTACCACTAGAAGAATCAGCGATTGTGTCACTCGTATAGGTCAGCGGGAATGAGGATGTTGGTGGATAGTCAGGGCTTAGAGGCTACAATTGGCTTCGAAAATCAGGTGGCCAATCAGAGAATCAATTCATTGCGGACACTCCAAATAGGTTCTAAGACGAGGTGTCGCACATGGGGACCAATAGGCTATAAGCTTATCAGACAAAGGCCTAGTTGATGTAGTTTGGCTGTATTAAGTATGAGACGATACTGAAGGATAGGACATGGTTGGAATCAACTGCCGGTCCCTGCAAGACACTGACTGAACTAATGCTTTTGAGAGTCCCGGCCAGTGCCCCAAGTCAAAATCGGTTCTGGGTTAAGTCACTAAGAGTCTGACACTACCAGGCAAATACCGCAGGACACCAGGCCTCACACTCACCCTTAGTGTGAGGCCTGGTGTCCATGCAGGATTGACCTTTAACCTGTTAAAGAAAAAAGTATGACACGATACGAGGATCTGAGACTGACGAACAATGAGAAACCCTAGTGTTAGCCCGAAGGGTCGCATCGTTCTGGATTATAATTGGTTAAAAACTGTTTTTCGAGCTAACCCTCAGCTGTTCCTCTATCTGACAGGCCTCAGCTCTTAACCTTTAGGTATTACTATGGGGACGTGTCGGGGCCACCTTTGTTTATTCTCTGCCTTACTCGTACCTGACAAGAATCCTCTGATAAAGAACTCCAAGGGTTCTCCGCGTCTGACAGGATTTGAACCCAACACACACGTGTCCCTCCGGTCTAGTAGTCTAAGACGCTCACCACTAGACCATCCAGGGGACGCATTGTAATTGGTTAACAAAACAAGCAGCATCCCAAAGCAAGTATACACTAAGATAATAAAAGAAGATAAACAAATCGATGATTTAGTCACTTGGAGACAAAGGTGGAAATGACTGCGCTAGACCAGTTGTACTTAAAGACCATTACTAACATTTCAGTAAAATCAAATACGCCAGTACTAGCAGACACATCATCATGACATGTTTCAACGGTGCTGAAGAACGAATCCCTCTCGCCGGCCTGAGTTTTGAGCAAGTTTTTGAGAAACGTGTGTTATTTATATTAGAAAATTGATAACTACTTAATTTATTAATTTATTAATAAATTAATAAGTAAATTAAAACTTTACTCCGGGGAGCACGAAGTGGTCAACGTAAAGGTTACTTTTGGGTTATTAACAGGAGTGCAGTTTTTACAACGGTGTATATAGCATATCGCGGGACTCGTGACCTGCGTCCTTCGACTTTCTATTAAGAGACTTAGCCGTTGTGCACTCTTCGTGGTGGTGCGCAATATGTGGGGGCTACTTTGATTTTATTACAATTATAAGATCAATATAATTTAACAATTCAAATAAAGCAGAACGACATTGAGAATTGTTCTTATGAATTTACCACGATTTTGCAGACTGCATTCCCAGCTTTGGGCCAATGCCGACGTTGAGTTCGGCCCCATGTGAAGAGTATATCGAGGCAGATACTTCGAAACGTTGAACCGTACAGAATAAGTGAAACATATATAAAATCCGATATAGCATAAACACACGCTTATACAACATAACCTAAATATAAAAAAAATATGCTGAACAATGCTAGAACATTGATTCCCTCGGATTGGATAATGTATCGTACTTCTAGCTAAATACCTAAATATGTTATGAAGTTTCGCGTTGCCGAAAACTTTTGCTCAACTATCGGCAAAAAAAAGTCTTCGAAATTAATATGTTATTTCGCCATTTCGGTTAGGTTTTCCGTCCGCCCTGTTCAAATAATCGCTATAGCGCAAGGTAAGCCACTCGGCAGTTTTTGCTATTAGCCCTGATAATAAAGCAAGCTGTTACACGCGACACTTTGTGGCCTGGCACTCCACAGTCGAAGGCGTGATTCATCGCCGAACAGCAGCCCAGCAGACGGCACTTGGAACTCAGCGGGCTGTGAGGCAAATTACATGATGCAATAAGCAGATTATTCCATCTCGTCTTCCAGGTTCTCGGTTTTTTTCCCCGGGTAACGACGATGACACTCTCGGTTCGAGATGCTGCCCCAGCAGCTTTCCTGCTGACTACCTTCCGACGGTAAATTGCCATTAGCACGATGAGCAGTATCCGTGTGGAATAGGTGTGGCGCGAAGACGTGTACTGAATACCAATCTCGATATGAGTTCGTTCCCTCGGCACGCGGCGTATCGGTTGGCTGTACGACAAATCGTGCAATGGGTATGACATTACATCTTGGCAGTCACGCAATTAGCTGGCGCATAATGTGCTCGCAGGTACAGATATGGTGTGGTCGATGCGCATCATCCGGCCACTGGTGAACAAGTTGGCAATTTTTGAACGTCAAAGTAATTGAAAATTTCCAGGCCAGTGAGGGAGAGAGAGAGAGAGAGAGCACCTCATACACCCCAGAAGATTGCTCTGTATATGAATATTGACTGTGTCATATCAAACGGTAGAGCGAGCTGTGGTTGAAGAGTTAATGTTAAGGGCTGTCTTGCTTAATTAAAGGAACTGCAGTTTTACAGTGCTCGAGTTCTCCGGATCGCGGGACTCGACCCGTCACTGCTAGCGGTGATTCCCAAGAGACGGACGCTATAGAAATCCATTAATCCCTCCTTGAAATTTGTATTCGTTTTAGCCTAATAGACAAAATATCTGTCACGCCCTTTTTACAGCTCTCTCAGCGTCCGTTCAGCTATACACAACGTGGCGAACTCACCTATCGTCGATGGTGGCTAATTAAGAAAAACCGCTATTTCTATGCAGACAGTCTTTGGACACGTTTGCAGTGATGAGAGCTAAGTGGCTGTCCCGTATAATGGAACCTCGACTAACTGTAGAAACCAGACAACACATGACATTGGAAAAACGAAATTATTAAATAATAATAATAATCATTTGTATCTATTTATAAGATAAGTCGAGAGTGATTTTATCGGCCGCACGCTCAGATTATGCCATTTCGATACGGCCAAAGACCTAAAGGCCAAAAAGCCATTAAGGATGTTCATTTCACAACGTAAAAACATAGTATTACTCTGGGTTGAACCCAGTGTAATAGATACCACTGCCACTTCACCCAGTTCGAAATAATTAAGTAAATTAATTAAATGCTTGAGGTCTAGGTGTTACGTCAGGTTCCAACGACTAATGGCTCGCTATTGTATTATATAACTCGGCGAATAGTTTTCCATCGTACAAATAACGAACTCCAGACTCAAAACGTTGAATGATCATTATCGCAGCGAGCGCCATTAACGAAATTAGATCGCTCCAACTCGGTTAATCAAGGCCAAGGAGGACGGCCACTGGCGACCAGCTATATTTTAGCAGAACAATAATGGCCCTCCGTCTCTCTGTCTAGGGTTATAGTAGTACCGTTGCTGCTGCTGCGGCTGCTGCTGTGGATTCGGCATGAGTCCCCTCTGCTCTGTGAGTGTCTAAATGTCGCTTTATGGCGAAATACACACGGCCGCGGGCTCCGACGACGACGATAATTGTCTGACAACGAAACATTAAAGCAGATTAAAACGAATGTCAGTGTCGTTGAGGAGCACACGTGTATGCAACAAGCAGGAGCTTAATTGCTCGACGTACTGTGAACCAAAACAAAGTCACTGTCATACTGAGAACGATCTCCATCCGGCTGCGTAGTGGTTCATGACGATGACGGATGGTCAATCAGTTGGTGACTGCTCATCTGCTCATCGTGACCCACCTCCCGGGGGGGGGGGGGTGATCTGGTGGTGCATTCGTGTGTGCCCGCCTTGCAATCGGAGGAGATGGATGTAGCTGGACATTTTCGTCATTTAAAATAGGGGTATGACGTACGAAGCAATCCAAAACGCAATTACGTAAAGGTAAAGCTTTATTGGTTTACTATTACAGAAACTGCAATTTCACGATGCCCAAGTTCTCTTATATGTGGACGCTAAATGTTGGCTGGACACTTGATTGCTCATCTATGCACGAGACGGGTGAGCGTGAGGAATCAACGTTCAGTAGGGCCAGTTGTGGGCTAGCATTCTGAAAGTAGGGCTGGTTATGGGCTAGCACTCTGAAATGAATAAGTGACCCAATTCGAATGGCGATCTAGCACCGCTGCTGCTATCATGCAAAGCAACGCACATTGATTGTGTAACAACCAACAATTTTGTTCGCGCTTAACTGCAAACTCCATTTAGAAGGGACCCAGTCAAGCCCATATACACAGACAACGGACGACTGTCTCTGGCTGGCTGGAAAGAATCCAGTACACTATACATAATACCTAGTAATAATAATGTTAGCGAAGCCCGTGGCCACGTTTGAACGGTGCCAACTGAACGCTAAGTCTATTTATTTCGTTCCTGTTGGCGGCCGCGTTCATTCCCTTCATTGATTCGTACGGCGCGACACTGAGTGGATGTGTCAGTCCGGATGTATCCGCGGATAGATGTCAATGTGCGGGCTTGTTCGTATGGAGAGGGCCAGAGTTTCGTTCGCTTTCCGCGTTAGGAAAACATCGATGTCCATCGCGTCAGTGTGCTGGCGCGCGGACGCATAAACCCATGTATATATATATAATATATATATATATATATATATATATATATATCTATATATATATATATATATATATATATATATACATATATATATATAGTATGTGGGCGGAGGTAGAGCGAGAGGGAGAAATATCGGGACAAGGTGAAATAAAGGCGGGGCAGTACCAGCAACTACCATTGCCTGCTATGACAACATATTTGGCCATATATGTAGAAGAACAACGACAGCATCGAACATATGGATCTTTGTATACGTGTATGACTGAGTGAGTTTATCTGTCTCATTGTGTGTGTCAGTGTGTACCGTGTTAGTACAAGATATCGACCAATGAATAAATATCTGCTCGATAGTTGGGATAGCTGGTCAAGGCGGAAGGCGAGGTGATGGGGGCGGTGTTACTGTTGTTGTTGTTGTTGTTGTGGTGGTGGTTGTAGTTGCTGCTGTTGCTACCGACCGTAGTGGAAGCAGCCGTGGCTATAACGGTAATGTTATACCACTGTAAGTAGTAGCGCGTGGCCTTGATGAGTGGTAAGAGGCAGAATAGGGCAAGCTTACCACCGGTCCGTATTATCTTTCAGCGAGAGGCTTGCACCTAGACACAGCTATAGGAAAAGGTCACGCAGGCAAGCAGGCAGGCCTTCAGGCGGACAGCAGGTGGATGGCCACTGCTAATGAGACATGAGCTATTATATCGATGCAGCAGAGGTGAAGACGGAGAGAGTTTACGGGACGAAGCTGATATTTACTTTAGTCAGTTTTTAGAAACGTCAAGCGTGAATGTAAAAGGGGGAGAAATAGAGAGGGGAACTTATTAAAAATAAATAAATAAATAAAGCTCGAGTGTGTTTATTCGACACGGGCTGACGTCATATGACTCATTGGACATCATGGATACAAGATCAGAAACGTTACCAGCACAACACGCAACGCCAAGGTCGGTGTATATTGGGGATCGTAAAGTGCGAGTACTGCTTCGTGACGCAGTACATAACCTCCTCCCTGCAAGGTTTTTATAACTAAACTGAACTATTCGTTTTAAAAGGTTTTTCAACCGACGACTGACTCTCGGTCTAATCTACCTTAAGTTGATCTCCATCTGATCTTCAGCCGCTTGACACAACTACAGGGTTCGTCCAGGAGGGCGGATTCAGGCATATATGAGCCCGCTTGAAGTTAACGGAAATAACACAATTGAGCAACAGAAGGACGCAGCAGATCCTCCTGTTGCAGCTGTTCCGATTGCAGTCCAGCTGTGGTGATGCCATAAAATACAGGCAGCGTATCAACACCGTTCAACTGCCAAACGAGTAAGATCTGGAGTGACGCGATCGGAGAACAGGCTGCTTTTACAATTATTTATGATCATGACATGCCTATTATAGAACTGGAGTACCCAATACGTTTGGTTGGTTTGAGTGTTACGAAATGATCTACAATAATCTGGGTGATACACAGGATGTTCGCATTTGGGCAGTGGCATTGTTACGTGCTGGATGATACATGATGTGAGGCTGCTGTTAGCCATCCCGTATCAGACTCATGCAGCGTATTGCCTCTGCATACGTGTGTGTTGCGGAATCCCCCCGCGTAATATCATGTATTGGGAGCAGCTACAATTCTCGTGGGACTTTTGCCGGGTAGCGCCAGTCTTCGATGGACACATCAGCGTTGGACTATTGGAACAGCTCCTTTCAATACAACGCTCCCTTTCAGCAAGATCAGCCCTGGGAAGCTGCTCGGCGAAATTTTGTTGTGGAGAATTCATAGACGATCTTACAGCGCTGGTGCGCCCGTTGCCTTGTGGATTTCCTCAGTTTTGCTCGTGTTGGATTGGGTACGCGTGCGTTTTCAATGCTACTCCGACGACGGAGTATCATCTCGCGATCCTTATGATTGCAGCTATCCTGACTCACCGGAGAATTTGAAGTTTTCAGAGAATAACACTTGCATATTTCGGAGTGCGTATATATATATATATATATATACAACGCCAGAGTTCTGCGGCTTTTTGTTTGCCGGTAACATTTGAAATGAGTAACGACCATATTTTGAATCCTATCAACTCGAAAGCATGAACGTACGCAATGGACGAACCCAACCCGCTCCTCGGATTCGTTGTAGCAGAGCTTCAGACCGCTACGCCGCCATGCTGCGATACATTTTGCCGGCTTCGATCCGAAGGCCGTGCATTGCTAAAAACATAACTAGAGCAATCGCCGAAGGTAAGGCGGATGAATTGCAACGGCTGCCTGCAAACGGCTGCCCGAGTTTGTTTCATGCGTCCTGTGGCAGCGTCCCCTTCAGAAGTGGCCTGATACACCTTGCTTGAATAAGGTAGATTGTCGCCACTATTTCCGAGCATGGCGTTTTCCCCCTTTTTTCTTTGACAAATTTCACATTTCAGCAGCACCGCGTGGTTGCCCGGGTGCCTCTACAAGGCGTGAACGGCTCTGCCCGCCAGGCGGCAAGCAAGGCCGCGACCAGGTCTACACGCATAACGTATATTGTCGACGAGAGCGGAGAACGCACGATCGTTTTTCTTTGATATAACTTGTCAGCCAGGCCGAAAGTGCCACAGACACAAAGAACTGTCGGAGAAGAAGTAATAGCCTAGTTTCGTTCAATAAATCCGCTGTACAGCAATTCAAATAAATGCATACTCCCAACCGAAAACTGTGTATGCAACGCTGGCTGGAACGCTGGGTGGTGTGGGTGTTTAGGGGTCCGCAAGGTACTCTTCGAGAGTGTACATAAGTAAACTCGGACGTGCAGCTCCGACTGAACGTATCAAGAACGAGCAAGCCGGTCTGAAATGTTCCGGAGTACATTCACGGCACGCAACAAAGATGAACAGGGTGAAATATCCTCAACTTGCTTCAACCAAATCGGTGAAGAAGATTTTGCAACGAAGAAGAGACATACATAGATATCTACGTTGCCATACATAGTATGAATGGTGGATGGATAAAGGTAAATATGTTATAATGGGCCGACATAGGGCTTACATGATCACATATCAAATAATCATAATAATCATAATCAAACTTACATAATCACCATATATATATATATATATGGTGATTATGTCAGTTTATACCTTCGATTTGAATGTGCCCGAAGGATAATTTTGTTAGTGGAACCTCTTTAGGAAAAAATAGAAAACCTCCCCCATCCGCATCCCCTAGATGGATATCACTGGAGGGCTTGAACAGAGGTCAACGGGTTAAGCTGGTTAAGGAGCAGGTAGATTGGTGTGGCCTAACAGCTCACACCGAGAGAAGTGATCGAACGCTGTGGGACGAACGTGACCAGTCAGGCTGAACGCTAGGCTCGACAAAGAGGGGTGAGAGTCTACGTTACCACTAAATGCGAGGCTTTGGTCGATATTTTCCGAGGCGACTGGATCGCCCACAAATCAACCGTTTTGGGAGCTGAGCTCCCCGGGGGATGCTCGTACAATCGTTCGCGCTTCAACTGGCGCGAGTTTAAGTAAATGCAACCGAGGAATAGCTAAGGATGAAATGCGAGGAACAACGCGGTCCGAGACTATATACATACAGCAGTAGCTGTGGAGGCATCAACAAGGTGGTGGGCTATTCTTGTTGAAATACACTATTGAGAAATAGTATGAATAAAGACTCATCTAGGCAGGGCAATCTGAATAAATCGACCCATAGCGATATTCGCTCTCCTCTGATTTGTAATGATCATATTTACTAAGCATCTCAAATGACACAGTTGGAGCGTGCGAACGTGTAAATAGTATGTAAATCAGGATTGTTGTGAGTGAAACAACCAGGTGGGCGATAGAAGAAATACAGAATGAATTAAAAATGAAGAGTCAAGAAAGTGACAGCATATTTATGCTGGCGTCCGATAATAAACTAGAATCAGAGCACGGGACTAACTGAGTGCTTTCGTTGGTGTCACCTAAGGGAACAACGCACTCAACAGAGAGGAGCTTTGGAGGGGCCCCGATGATTTTTGCATGAAATCTCATTGGATCGAGACGATGAGGTGATTACTATGTGCTTATATGTAGAAGTCCAGCCGCACGACATTGGACCAACGGGTCTGAAAAACTGGAGGAGAGAGAGAGAGGAACTACTACGAAAGGTATTTTCTTTTGCAGCTGAATCACCCCCAACTTCCTCCCCACCAGAGCCTTCTCGGTACTTATCCGTATGGCATTGGCAGTACGAGAACTGTGGGCGAATTAGAAGAAGGTCATGCTGTGATCGCATAATGGCTTCAATATAGCCGACTCGAATCTCATCGAGAAGGAGAGTCCTAAGTCGCTACAGGTACTGCTTGCGGATGATGGGGTTTAACAGGTCCAGAGCATAAGGACCAGTATTGTCCTCGTGATGGCCGAGGCTGCAAACTTGTAGAACCTAAGGATACAGCATGGATAAATGTGCCGGTGGTGGGATATCTCCTAGGCTGCCGGTTCAAATTCCCCCACGGCATTAGGGGTGTGAATATTTATGCCAAATTTTTCGCGTAGTAATGGGACCATACGGTTAAGGACCGGGAAAAGCATGATGGGAGAGCCACAGACGAATGAGCTCACTGGAGGGCCGTTGCTCTGCCTAACTTAACGTGCGAAAATACAATGACAACCATATCAAGAATCACTTTAGGTAAACAATCCAAACGGATCGAAGTGGATACCGCCAGGTAGGCTCTGGGAATATCAGGACATCCTGATACACAAGAATTATTTGACAATATATTAACTGTGATAACGTGGCGTGTATAGGCATGCTGTACACAAGCCAAAGAACTACATAAAACTACAGAAATGGACGCCTGCATAGACATTTGATAGCCGAGCCAGGTTTGAAGCGTCGGCCGATAGAGATAGCTGCTTAACACTCTAGAGTTCAATCCTGCTGCTCCGACATAAATATCGCCGTTGAATACATTTGTTATATATATATATATATATATATATATATATATATATATATATAGGGAGAGAGAGAGCACGAGATCATTTACGTTATGTACAAAAAATAGCAATAATAATAATCACTAAAACTTGCTAATAACATAGCACAAATTTACTGTCAGTTATATCACTGGCGTTTAGAGCTCGAGTTGTTATTTCCATTCAAACAAAGCGAGATACACTCTCTTCATGAAAACGTCCGAAGTCTCTTTTGTCCTATTATTAATATTATTATTGTTACGTATTGTACAATCTATGCGCATTGCCACAAGCAAATGTACCCCAGCGGCTCCGATTTAGCCTCGTCGTATTGGATCTATTATATAAGAGAGGAATAGTTGACAACGTCTCGGTTTGTATGTGCCCTGAAGGATATTGATTGTAGAGACATTTGAATACAAAATAGTCCTAGGGGGAGCCAGTATCCAGTATCCTATTCCCGCCCAGCTGCTCACGTTACGGCTGCGTATTCCTCGATCTGTCCGACATCGAACAGCCGTCTCGTCATCTTCGTGACCATCTGTCCTTTAGGTTATCGTGATTATCTAGAAAAATATCTATACGACACCTGCCTCATTGCTCCGGGCAGGCACGAACGAAGAAGCTGATTCACGTCAATTTTCCTTTATCATACCACATCAATGTTCATCTCGGCGTCGGTGTTTAGGAAGCGAATCGGTGGTAAAGGTGGTACCAATCATTCAATGCCATCCCCCAACCATTCCCGTCCCACACGGTCCGATAGTAACATATTCTGAATAACAATAATATTGTATTTGGGGCTCGCGCCATTTTTGGTATAATATATACGACGATAGGGCCTGCGCGGGCACAGCGAGACGGGAGAGGTGAACGACTATAGCTGCTGTGCACGCTATATATATATGTATGTATATATATATATATATATATATATATATAAAAGTATAAGCAAGCATATATATATATATAGGAGGATACGGGGTCTTCGGGGCAAGGCAATGGATGCGGTATTGGAACAGCCGCGAAGAGAACTTTCTTTGTGAGGGATAGAGAAATAGAGAGAAAGGACCAGCCATCGAAGTCGTTCACTTGCCTCTTCTGCTTCGAACCGGTGTGCAGAGCCCCGGCCGCGTCGACGGCGGTCGTCGTAAACGCCACGAGAATGGGCTAGCCGGTGCAATATGAGGTTGTGAGAACTCGAATGCGGGCTCGCCATGACGAATGCAGCACGATTTCGATTACCCACCTCGACGAGTGAGTGCTGATCTAATGGACTAATAATATTACCTAGAGATATATATGTGTATATATATATATTCAACATTTGCATATCTTTGATATGTGGAGAGGGCGAATGCCAGGAACCAACACATGACGCTACGTGGGAACAATACCGCCTACGGACGTAATTAGGAGTTTATACATATAATATATATATATATATATAGCAGTAGTGTGGTCACTCAGTCAACCAACTGTAATAAATATCCTTTCGTCGTTTTCCGAGATGTGGCTCTCATCTTCGAGAGGGACTTTCTTCTCGGTCATTCGCAAGCCCAAAACCTCGTCGATGTCGACTGCTTAGAGCTGATGCTAATTTTAGCCCGTAACGTCAACACTCATTATAAATAGGTTACGTTGTAGATACCTTTTGCTGAAGTGTGCACGGCCATCCGTCCAAATATAGGCTCGCTGTTTGTGGAGCAGCTCGTAACAAGCGCGAGCACAGTGACCTTCGTCGAATCCGTTTCCACCCCTCTCCCCACAGCTGCTTAGCGGAGCTCCCTGTATTTGAATCTTAACCACCTTCGACCAGGGTACGTGTCAGGTATGCTCGAAAATGAATAGTAAGCCATTTCTAAAAAGCTAAGCATCATTCTCGTTTTGGAACTTGGCAAATCGTCATGCGTTGGCGACCAACGAATCGTTGCAGAATCGGCTGTGCCAGGAGCGATTCTCAATGTGTATTCGTACGTGGAGCTTTGGACAGAAGGTTTGGATTTCCCTTCAATCCGATGCGTACAACGGGGGGCCCCACAGATCAACTAGGGCTCTTAGCTGGTCTGACAAGCGAGTTTATCCATTCTATTCTAACCGCCTCTAGGAACCGCTCGCTCCACCATTACGTTCCGTCGGTACTAAAATGCAAATGTCACTGAAAAGGGTGCGCACATTACATCGTAGGCATAACCTTATACAACGGCAATAATTACTCTGAACAGTTAATTCAGACTGATAATGCCGCCCAGAGTTTCCTCGTATCCGCACAGGATCACTTACGAGGAGCACCGACTGTCCCATTTATATCAAAGGAACCCTTTCCTCTGGTTCAAACATAAACTTTCTCATAATTTCTATAGCGTTTATTGAAAAAGGCCCTTACCGTACGTTATGAATAGAAAAAAAATAGAACGGTCCCGGCGCTCTTCCTGAAAACGTAATCCCAATATGAGTGGAACCGATTTTTCGGCAAGACGAATCGAGATATATACATATATATATATATATATATTTATATATTGCCGCAGCTTTCGTTCGCTGCACGTTATTATAGCTACAAGCTGGGTGGCGCAATTATTTGGGACAGGTGCAGGCGACCGATTTGTTCTATGTTAATACCATCATATATATTAGGAAGTATGCCGAACGAAAGTGGTGCAACAGCATCCAACTGATTCATCTCCACAAGCGTGACGTCGAAAACCAGCTGTCACTTCCACGCCACTCGTTTAAAAAGCGTATCGCCCTTCAAGGTAGATAGGAATCTCCGATCCGTCGAAGGCTGATGGGACCTAAAGGTGCGCTCCGCACCTAACAAAAACACCTGCCTATATTTGGACGGATGGAACCCGCTGCACTAATCATCTCATCCAGGTACGGTTGACAGCGTCTGATGAGCGCAGATAGAAGTTCATCCACTCTGGAGTTGTTTCGAAGTCTACTGCAACGATGGCGTCACGGTACAGCGTTTGAGAATTGCCCACTGTCACTATTATTATTATTATCATTCGCGAAGACTCGATGAGCGGCGTGCGAGTGAAGACATTGAGGTGTTAGTCTTCACTTCCTCTGTGTTTAGGGGACGGATACACGGGCACGCTATCGTCTCTAATATGGCCATTGGGGTTAATTGCACTACCAGGTGAAGTGGTTTGTTTCAATGACTTTGTTAGGATTTAAGCGAGGGTCATATATGTAACTCTGCAATGCGGGCGTTCTAGCGAATTAACATACCGTTGTAGAGATTCTTGTGAAATGGAAAGATGCCGATTGAATAATTTAATAATAATGTAAAACTCACGAGAGGACATAAAGGGTTCACTGAAGTATTAGATATCAAGGGCAGATCCTGGCCATAGTTGTTATGATGAAGATGTTTACTACACACACCAACGAACCACATGTCCTCAGGGATAACGCTCAATATCGATCGTCGAAAACCATTTCATAGCCTATAATAGTCCTGACACTAACGCCCATTAGTCGAACTGTCGTGCGGTGTCGCTGACTACTTGGCATCCTGGTGATCTCAGCCTGACTCGTCATTGACGACTCCGGACACCCATTCCGTTGATTGGCTATTAGTAACTGTCTTCTTCTACTAGACAGAAGGGGCTAGGACTCATGTCCCGCCAGACGAGGAGAACATTTAGGATTTCTTGATCATCTTTCTTTATCTATGGATTCCTGCCAGGTACGACAAGGTTGAGAAATGAAGCAAAGGTGTCCCCGCTATGTCCTCTAAAGTAAAATGATCTTAATAGCTGAGATGTGAGGCCTGTCACGTAACATGGGTGAAACTAGCTCAGAATCAACTCAAGGAATAACTTCTGGATCACCCCTACGCACAGGGTCAGATGCCTCTTACTGTAAAAGTCGGCGTACCCGTATAAGGATCAAGCAAAAAAGACAAAACCTCTCTTGTACACTCGGCACTCAGCCAGAGGAGGCAGCGCTCTCACGCTCAGGCACACATGGACCGGCATATTCCGCCTTCGTATGCAAACGACATATGACTCCTTACTGCTACCGCAGCGTTGGTGGAACATTGAGAGAGGTATTGGTGCACTTTGTAGAACTCCATTAGACCATTACGACTCCCCACCCGGTCGTGATGGCCCCGCCAGTCTACAGGTGTCTCCTATATATGTTGCCTCCATCCAAAGGATTTAAACGAACATATGCACATGCTGTGTTCAGCTCAGCGTAGTACACTGCCTTCACGCAGCCAAACAACCCGTAGATACCCCTGGCTGGCGGGGTGTCTCATTCTCGCGCATATCAACGTTGTAGCTAGCTGCTGTTCGAGCGGGTACAGTGTGTTCGCCCCATGGTATTTCTAGTTTATATTACGTTAAACGTAAAATCATTGAGTAGTCTACGTTCATTGAGCTGTAGCAAATGAAAGGTTAAAGCAGACATGTTATTTTTGTGCAACGGGTTCAGCAGGGGCAACCCTTCTAAACGCTTCCGGGGGGCGTTGAGATCAGCTCAGATCAACTGTCCTCGACTACAGTTCGATATTGAAGTGCCGCGTGAGGACATTTGAGCAATAATCTGCTAAGCGTTCTCTCAGGGCGCTGAAGACGGTAATGTCAGGATCCGTTAATTTGCCACGTTCGGGTGCTACGATCTTGAAGATAAACCTGTCCTTGGAAGACACCGTCGGTGTTTCCTCAGGATAATCTGCGGCAGGCGATTCAACGAGATATCAATGAAATAACGCGAGCGCTTTTCATGGTGTTCAGTGTATCTCAACAAGCAATCTTGAAGCTGACCTAAGAAAAATTCTTCGATCGGGCCCTCAGCGGTTTTCTAGGTATCTAACAGGCCTCGGCTTTGAACCTTTAGGTATTACTCCGAAGACTTGGCGTGGCGACCTTAACTATATTTTTCAACGGCGTCGTTCCTGGCCAAAATTCACTGATAAGGAGCTATGATAGAGAAATCCAATGATTCTCCTAAGTGTCCGGCAGGATTTGAACCCAGGCCATATATGATCCGTTCTATTTAGCAATCCCAGACACTCGCCGCAAGACGGGACCCTGAATCTAACCTAAAAGAAAAGTTGAATCGTGGGTTGCATCACAATAACGAAATAGCCTGTACTTGTCTCCCAGTATCCACCGGATGAACCTTTGACGAGGCGTGGGTCCATTACCAGAACACTCGTGTAGTCTGAGACTGTATGGCCAACCAACACGGCCCAAGAAAAACGATTTACCCGAAATCTTACAATCGTTCTACTTTTTTTTACCGAGAACTTAAGCATATGTATGTATATTGCAGTTCCGAGAATAAACATTTGATTATGATATGATATGAATGCAGGTGTTGTGTATCTAGTATGATTGTCTCAGGCCCATCAACAAGGGCAACCTGCAAAGCGCTCAGGCGACCGACAGCGGTGCTCACTGGGCAAAGTTAGCGCGGGAATAAAACAGCATCGAGCGGATATCGTTCGATATCCGCGGAAAATACCATCCTCATTGATTTTGTGTTCAAAGCACTTAGGCAATTCTTTTCCGTTCAACCATATACAATTTTTATTAGGATATATGATATATTTTAATATTGCCGTATATACTTGTACGATGCCTGTGTTGTCTGTATGCTTCGACTTCCGCACTTGCCGAGCCCGACGTCTCTACTAAGAATTCGCTTGTATTTCAAGCGAATACATGCACGCAGGTCACGATCCGCATGTGACGAGGAAGCGAAACCTCCCGCACAAGGGTCTTGGACTCGGAGGAATAAAACATGTAAATCTAGCAGGTAAATGATCCACATTCTCGATTCAAATCCGATTTCTACAAAATACGATTATCTATTCAGAATAATTAAGCATGCTAAATGGACAGGTACATATTAATCTTCATAATGAACAAGTCAGAGACAACCTGCGCAGGCAACAGCCATACCCTCTTGAGATCATCCTCAAAAATCACGTCCAAACCAGCTAATGCGTTCATTTCGTACCGAACGCGGACTCAACCAAAGCTTTATTAATTCCCTTATCACGCGAAACTTAAGCTCCCGCTCGGCCGATCAACAAATTTGTTCAGGAACGAATTTCGAGAGGAACATACAAGCATTGAACCGAAAAAGGACGCCACATAATTTCGAAAAGTAAAGACGTTCAATAGCGTCCGTCTGTCGAAACGGCAGGAGCATCCACGAGTTCGCCTTTGCCTTCAAGGTCTAGCCTAGTGTTTAGACATACGAACGCATACGGCCTGATTAGGACACCGCGATGTGACTTGACCGAGGGTTGGAATATGTAATTACAGCTAAGCGTCATTATAGTCTGTACTTGGAACCGAAGTGTTATGCCAATAAATGAACATTTAATGAGTAGTAACACTCACTCTCTCTCTCTCTCTGTCTCGTTCGTCATTATTTTTCTCGACTATCCCGAGCGAATCGTGCTGAAATCCAATCGAAATGATCATGTGTTGAATGCGTAAGGACACTCGAGATCTCTAACAGCTGTTACCGTGGGCCTGTCTGAGGCGGTGTTTTCTCCAGGCCGCGTCGCAATGATTCAATGTAACATATCTAAGGCTGTCCTATACGGAGTTAAGGCGTCCGATCTTCTACAGTCGAGAATGATTACGGTGGCGTTGAAGATAATGACAATAATTATAATCATCATAATGTGCGCTAATACGCACTAATAGACGACGAACGGCGACCAACATCGCTAGAAGTCGCTTACTGTAAGGGTTGTTGGGGAAACGCATAATCAAGGCCGACATACGCGCGGCGTTCTCGTTTGAATAGCAATCCCTGTTTATTAGCAATCGTCTCAGCTTGTTACTGGGATTTTGTGATTGGTAGTAGTAAACACACAAACAGATGAGAACAATATAATGTCATGATTCAAGCTAACTCGCAGGTGATAAATGTCGTTCGCACCGGGTTCTTAAGCTGGCTGCACAAGACCGTGGGTTCTAAATATATTTAATTTATTCAGTTAAAGACGTGGCCGACAATTCGTTGGTTCGTATTTTTTTGGAACTGTGTCCACGCGGTGTTTTGCACCTATATCCCATTGATCACTGTACAATGTTTTTACCCAATGTGATATTACATATATGATGCTACAACTGATCGATCAAGTGAATGAGCTAGATAATGATCAATATGATCATTATATTTACACATCGTGTTCTGGTCCAGTTGCCTACGCACCAACATATGCCCTTGACTAGGTTTGTGCATGAGTGAAGTTGCATATTGCCGTGAATGAAAATTACCGCGTCCTTCGATTGAGCTGAAGGACTTGCTTGGCCTAGCTAGGATAATTCGCTCAGAATGCAAAAGCAATACCGTGGACGTTGAATGTTCAAGGCTGAGACTCAGCCTGAAAACATTAGGATAATAATTCGCTCGGAATTATAGCTCTCAGAACAGCTGTGTGAGCTTCCGACGCCGCAGGCCATTTGGGTATCAACGCTTCACAAAGATCCGAAGTCTGTTTGCGCACTTCCTCAGCCTCGCCATAAGTGTACCACAACTACCACCAGTGGCTTGATCTCCTCCTAGTCTTCTCGTTGTTGCTGGCGCTGCTGCTGTTGTAGAAATATATTTGGCATAGAGGTGTGGGCCTTGGGGGTAGGGGCTAGTCGGATATATGAGTATGCATATATATATCTCTCTGTGTTGCGGACGATGCGATCTTGATGCAGTGTTCTTGCTCGCAGCTGCGCAAGAGAAGGATCTCCATCTTGTCTTACGCGTGGTAGTCTCCTGTGAGTCGTAAAAGTGTGCACAACCAACCAACTCAACCCTGGCCGAGTTGAATCGGCGGGGCAAACCCCGTCCCGACAGAACTACCACCACTGTCCCGGTTCCCGCTGGCTACCATGAGCCATCAGGAAGAGTTGAGTTGGGTTCCCGTCCAGTGCAATCGGGCACCACCCATCAAAGTCGCGTCTCGGAGGAACGAGTATTCCTCGTTCGTCCGACACTTTATTGTGTCATGCGCATACGGATGCGTTCGCTGCCGCTCCGAAACCTCAAGCCACTGCCTCTGACCACTTCGTATCGGGGGAACAAGCAGACACATCTAAAGCAACATCATTGCCCGAGGCTCGCAGGATAAATATCCTATCCCACTCCTCCATCTGACCTGTATCGTCCTATATCCCTGCAAACGTCTCAGCTGTTATTTGCTATATCGTGCGTACGGTATTGTACATAGCGGGCGTCGCCGACAGCTCCACAGCTGGTCATCAGCAAGGCCCATTCATCTGACGAAAGCAATGCTTGCGTATTCGCCCTTCGCGTGGGTGTATGGATGTGTGTGCGTGACTCTGCGCTAGGAGGACAGCGCGAACCCTCGTAGGCAGAGCGATATCGAGTGAGAGAAAGCGAGGGGAATTTCTAAATTTCTAGGGGAACAACGACAAATGATGGAGGACTCGATGAGGGTCAGGAAAACTGAATAATCGCGTACGTAAAAACGAGTGGTTTCCTCGCTGTCGGCCGGCGTCGGCCGTCTGTCTCTCCGTGGATGCGTTGCTGAGTGTTTGGCCACGTATACGTACACGTGCTATCGCTGGCTCGGTATAAATCGACGTTGATTCCGACTATTCGTATGACCAGTCGCGACTCCAAGGGGGCAGCTACCTGCGAGAGGCGTGATATATGAAGGGAGAGCGTGTAGTACATAGGTAGGGAACTATGTATACATGCTTGTGGCTAGCGACATGAGGGTGGATAAACAGCAGGGGCTGGTTATGCACTTAGCCGATAAAGGACATGGTGGGAGAGACGTTGCACGGAGATGGAAATGGACCAGGAAAATGGTGGGAGGTTGGACCGCCAGCTGTTGCAACGGGGCAAGACTAGACATGGAGCGGTGGGCAGACAATAGCTACCCTGGCTGGTCCTGGGTCCTCCGGACTCCAAACCCCGGAAGCGGCCGAGCCGGCCCCCCCTTCGACCCGGCACTCTGCGCGTTTTATTCGCGGTGCGCGCATTTGCCTTCAGATGAATCGTACCTTCGGGACGGCTATTGCTCTTGTATCCGGATCAGTTATAGCTGTAGCGCGGGGTACAACCCACTCGGCTGCTCACGCTGATATCCCTCCAGAGCTACAGATCACGTTCTATCCCCATCCGACGTCACCCCTTGAACGAAGACCGAGGTAACGGCCCGCCTGTATTTTATCCTGATACCCGGTGTCTTGCTTCTCAGAGAAAGGAGAAGAGAGAGAGAGAGGCCAAATGGACGAACCGAACCCCAGGATCTCAGTTTGGGTATGAGAATTCGGGGATGATATGGGGCTGTGCTGTTTTTCGAATTTCTCTGCCGCCCACGGGTGTTACATTGTAAATCCATCACTTAACATTGTGAAACTTACTGTTATTCGCGATAGACAAGAGAAACGACAACGGCACCAACAGCAACATCGGCAATAGTACAACCGGATGCTTGTGGGGCTTGCTTACAGGGTGCTGAGAAAGCAGATCGACTACGAGAGCGTTTGACCGCATATTGCAACCTGACATAGTGAATAATTCAGGAGGAATAACCGATTTGTGGAATTATGGCAATTATCTACGAATATTTTTGCTGTTTCCGAGATCTAGAGTAACGATCTTCGTTTGAAACCGAAAATTGTTTAACAAAAAATATCTGGCTTGCCTAACTATGATGGTACAGTGTGAATAATCGTGTAAACAAAACAACTATTAATGTGTAGTGGTATATAATGGCGGCTGTAAATTCTCTTGTACACTGCTCGTATATTTATTTATCAATATTCTTTTTACGAGAACATAAGTGAGAACTTAAGTAAGTTCTGTTAACAGGCCAAACTACGAATTGTATATTTACGTCGGGCGGCGCGATATTTTCCAATACACTGTAATATCCAAAAGCACTTAACGATAACGGACAACCCCCTTAAAATGTTAAATTTCCTGGACTGGGTTGTAACTGTGTCTAAAGACTGGGTTGTCTTTCTAAAAAGATACAACTTTAAAACTTTTTCAAGTTTATTTGTGACCTAACTTGCCTCAAAATCTAACCTGTATCTCAATGCGAACGGTCGTAACAGTGAAGCGTTGACAGAGGCGTAATGCTCAGAATTCTCTACGTAAACTATAATTTACAGAGAAATTCCCACAAATTGATAATACATTAAGAACCATCTCTCCGGCAATGTGCCATGCAAGACATTCATCTTAAATGCAACCCTTCGGGAGAAGGGATTATCGCCCACATCGTGTTCAAAAGGACGCCGGTTAGAAGGCCCGTCGAATTTGATTGATACAAACGATTTAAGCTAGTTATTATTATTATTATTATTATATAATTAGCAATGCAGTGATGTGAACATCATTAGTAAAGACACACCCACATAATGCGTGTCAAAATATACGTGCAATGTGTTTTGCTCTTCGGTCTCACTGTGTAATCTGCGTAGGGGGAGTCCATTGGCAGGAATGACCCCGTTATCCCTGTTGTCACCCTCCTTTACCGCAAACGAATCATGATCTGGCGATGTAATATGTACATACAAAAAGGACCGTTCTTTTAACTACGTTCATATAAGACAATAGAAACCTCATTACATTTTAAATGTAAACTCTCGTATATGATATATATATATATATATATATATATATAAAATTAATACAAAATCCATTTTATATATATATATATATATATATATACGTACATGCATACACACATGATACGAGCATACGGGTAAGTTGGCGGTCGTTGTCACATAACGCTGTAAACAGAATAAAGACCGAGAGAGAGAGAGAGAGAGAGAGAGAGAGAGAGAGAGAGAGAGAGAGAGAGAGGCAGCGTGTTAGAGCGAACACCCACGCGCGCGCCCACCAGAGGACAGAGTGAGATGAGAATTCCTCAGGAATTCTTATTCTTCTTTCCTAGACACCCCTTCGCCGCCGCCGCCGCCGCCACGTCTGTGTAGTTTGCCTCAACCCCTCGAACATCCAGCGTCGTTGTTCCGCGACCCGTTTCTATTCCTAGAAGGAGGAATGATCGGAGGAAAGGCGTTGGAAGGCGAAGTAGTAGCGGCAGGAGCAGGAGGAGGCTCTTCAGCGGCCATACGACTTCTTCAGTTGAGCTGCGCGTCACACGGTCCGCGAACGTCACCCGT
Source organism: Stratiolaelaps scimitus (assembly GCA_019614645.1). NCBI lineage: Eukaryota > Metazoa > Arthropoda > Arachnida > Mesostigmata > Laelapidae > Stratiolaelaps > Stratiolaelaps scimitus. The sequence goes on from JABWDB010000046.1 coordinate 1,755,092, forward strand.
TCGGCGGCGGCGGCGGCGGCGTTCGTAAATAGTCCTGTAGTCCGTAGAGCGGCCGTACGTGAGGACGTTGTTGAAGTTGAACGCAGCTCGTGGCCATGCCTCTCGGCCAGTGTACTACCACCGACCGCGTTCGTTGCATCGGCCACCATTTCGTTGGCGCAAACGGTAGCGCCATCGACAGCGGCTCGTTTATAGGTGAACGAGACGAGGAAGGCGATGGCGGTTCTTGTGCTGCCCCTTCCCTCGCTATTACAACCCGCCCTGGGTCGCGCTGGGCCGGATCGAGCCGGGCCGGGTTAGCCCGATAACGTCGTCTAAGACGACGGCGTCGTTCGAGCTCCGACTCGTGTCGTTGTGCGCGCCGTGTTGGGTCGCAGCCCAACCGCCGTGTGACCGACTTGAGATGACTTGAGAACAATCCGGCAGCGAAGAACAAAACGAACGCAGCGGGTCGCGGTGGCGGTTGATGAGGCAGCCAGCAGCCTTAAGCTGCGGTGATGCTTTGGCCCAAAGGGAGGAACGGGAACTCGAGCGCCGAGGTGTAGCCGTTGTTCGAGGGCGCGACAACGAACATGCACGCAGCGAGTACTCCATGCCAGTGGAGTCTCAAAATGAGAAAGTTTACCTCCACAATGACGTTTGCTGGCAACTGACTGGCTGCCTGGTTTATTTGCTATCCGCAGATGCTGCGGTTGTTGCCTTTGTTGTGAAGGCAATTTCTGTGAAACAGCTAACATAGTGTGTTTGCGACGAGGTGACACGACAACGAGTTGTTGTTGTTGTTGTTGTTGATGAAGCTATCAAGTGAAGAACGTTTGAATTTCAGAGTTTGTTGATTTGTTTTAGACTTTTAGATATGGTCCGTTGGTGAGATATATGCTAACAGAAAAATGTGTAGCTAAAATAAAACAATTTCGCTGGCGGTAACTGATAAGCGTCGACTTCGTTAAAGATGATTAAAATGTATTTAATAAAAAAATAATAATAATAATAATTATTATTATTATATTTGTTATGCTGAGTTGATTTGTCCTATTACTGAGATCCTGTGTGATGCGGCCACGTCTATTTTGTACCTAATGCTTCGAAAGAAGTTAACACAAACAATAAACCTGCCTTCAACGTAAACCGTCGATACATATTATATGTATACAGTGGTGTGCATAAACTTAACGCACCCCTATATTTCAACAAATCGATACAAGGAATACGCATTTGAGGCATTTATTCTGTATCAGATAATGTACGTGTCAAATAACATCCACACCACAAAGAACAGAGCATATGACGTCGCATGCAGCCTGCTACAATAAAATGTGTCATATTTCGGTTGTGCAAAATGATAATGCACCTTCAGTTATCGAGTGTTTTCGCTCAATTAATTTCCGTTTTTTTGTGCTAATCAGTACCGTGTGGCCCAGAACTTGCTAATTATAACGTCAAAGACTCGGTTTGGCATACTATCAACGAGATTTGGCAGGATCCGGTGGTTGACACCTCCGCAGGCCTCCAACAACGCCTCTCATAGTGCTTCCACGGATGTATACTATCGATTCGACGCATATACTCGTCGGACAAGAATGCCCCAGAGGTTCTCCATCGGGTTGAGATCAGAAGAACATGCTGCCTACTCTAGGATTTCAATGTCATGCTGTCCTAACGACACACGCTAACGTGAATTAAAGCGTTATCTTGTTTGAAAAAAATTGGCAGTCGGTGAAACCGGCTTCTAAATGGTAGTAGGTTGTTGGTCGACATCTGCTGGTAGTCCTCGTTATTCATTCGAGATGAGATGAAAGCGAATGCAAGTTTGCCAAGCTCCCCGAACCATAAAGCACGCTCCACCGAACATGGGCTTCGAGAAGTACCGCTCTTTACCACTCTTTACGTACATCATGCTTATAACCGTTAAATCCATCTACCCCATCCAAATTTAACTTCTTCTCGTCATTGAAGACGATCTGAAACAACATAGTACCTTTTAGATAGATGTGCAGCGTCAGGGTACTATTTAAAAAACCTTGCCCCAATATTCACCAATGTCCATATTGTTGCGGGCTAAGTTTAGTTGGAGAGTCACGTGGCGTTGTTGAAGACGAGGTCTTGTTTTCCCTTGTGTCCGTATGATGTGCGGATAACGCTTAATTGTGCTAAAAACTATTGATGTATGAACCTCAAGGTTTAACTCTTGCCTGATTGCCTCACAACTTATGGTCGAATTCGAGGCCAATCGACAGATGTGCATGGCAGTTCACTGGCTGATCTTTCGTGGACGTCCTTTAGACTTATTAGTACCATAAGTCGACGGACTGCGTAAATAATTCTGCACTACGCGACGACTTCTGCCAATTTCTCTGGCAGCTGCAGCCTTGGTCCTTCCTGCTCGGTGTAAAGCGGTAATATCTGCTTTCTCTGCCTCACTAAGGCTCGAAGCGTGTCCCGTGACTGCAGTACAGAATGAATGCTCAACACAAACAGGATTAATTCAGAGAGAACACTCGATAACTGAGGGTGCGTTATCATTTTGCACAACCGAAATATGACACATTTTATTGTAGCAGGTTGCACGCGACGTCATATGCACTGTTCTTTGTGGTGCGCATAGTTATTTGACACGTACATTAATCTGACACAGAATAAATGCCTCAAATGTGTATTATTTGTGTCGATTTGTTCAATATAGGGGTGCGTCGAGTTTATGCACACCATCCAAAAAATTGACCCAAAAAATCACATTCCTATCGTCTTGCGCCGTATTCTTATTTTTTGCCGGTTTGAACTCAAACTTGGCGGGTAGTGAGACACAACAATTAGTAAGCAGGCGGCGCGAAAGCCGCTAGCATTCGGCTTTGGGCGTTCGACAACCGGCGGACCTGATCTCTCAGACTTGCATTTTCAGAGGAAAAGTGTCAAGTTTATGTTTCAAGAGAAGAAATGACCAGCTGAAGGTGTATGTCCAGGTGAATGTCCAGGTGTGCCGTTGGTGTGCGCAGTCTAGGCAAGGTGACTGGGGCATTATGAGCATTGAGGGCGCCCACCCCTTCCCGAATCTCGATTCGACGAACGGATCGAGATAATCGAAAAAGCTTTTGAGCAAACTAAGCCTTGGTCATTGGCGACTTTGTCGGCTGCAATTGGCGTGCCTAGTGAAACATGTCGTCGAATTATTAAAAATAATCTGAGGAAGCAGAAAAAAGTGCAACATGGGTCCCCCATTAACTCGGTCCTGACCAACTGAAAATGCGTGAGGAGTGTTCGTGAGACAATTTGAAGATATACAGACAGCAAGAGAGGCGTCTAGAGCACACCGTTGCAGTGGACGACACATGGGCCAGCCTGTATAGGGGACCGGAGAAAGATCAAGTGAAACAGAAATAATTCCTAACTACTGTATGTTTAAATAAATCTTGTTTATCGATTCAGTGAAACAGTGGCTACGACCAGGTGAACAGGCAATGGCGGTAGCAGTACCAAATAGATTCGAGCCTAACGTAATGGTAGCACTTAAGATGGATTTTAACGGAATTTGCTAGTACGAGATTTTAGGCCCAAAAGAAAAAATGGACTCGGTCCGATATCTCGAGTTCTTGAAGGGACTCATGAATAATTGGCATGACAATAGGAAGCACCGAGTGTGGCTGCTCGATGACAATGTTAGGGCACGTAGTAGAGATGAAATTACGTCCTGTCTTAAGGTCAACAAGATTGAGCGGTGGCGACACCCCTATTCTTCCTATTTAAGCCCGTGTAACTAAGGTTGCTTCCATCAATTAAAGTCAGAAAGCCGTCAGAAGGCTACCCAGAACTCTGGGACCAGAGTATAAATAAAGGAAGTGCATCCCTCTAACTCATACTAAAAAGACCTTGTTTTAACTCACTTAGTTTAGCCTATATCGAAATGTATATGTGCGTCATTTTTTGGGTCAGTCTAATATATAGCAAATGCTGCGTACGAAAGATGATCATTAGTATCATATTCTAATGAATACGATATATTATCTACTTGTTGTTGGCATAAAGACCTAAACATAGGCGAGACGTCGAAGCGGACAGTCAGCAGAGAGGATAGCGAACTTTTTCACCATAGAGAAAGCGCTAAATAGGGCCATTCTTGTAGGCCCCACTCTCTCTCTCTCTGCCCCGCCACATCATCATATATTAGGTTCCACTCTGCATGATCACCACTTTTTCGCTTTTCGAGTCATCGAGAACGGGAGCTCTCCAAGGGTTGTTTTTTTTCACAATGCCACTCGTTTCGTATTGCCTGGGGCGCCTAAGTGGTAAGTAATATCCAACGGCCGTACTTATCTGATCACCAATTGTCTCAGACTGCATAAGGAGGCTTGGAGGATATACACATATATATATATATACTCGGTAATTCTAAAAGTGATGCCACAAAGCGAACAATACTGAGCAACTATATTCTCGCGAAATATATAGGTATTACATGTACTTTGCCCCGTAGATGTTTACGGCACAACTGTCGACAATTACTGGACGTATATATTTTAGTACTTTATAAGTTAAAAAACAAATGGGTAGATATATATATATATATATAATGAAATCAAAAGATGCAAAAACGTCGAGGAAGTCTACGTAAGAGCGTGTTTCCGTCGCCCCGATCAATAGAGTACGATATTTCGGCTTGAAATGCTACGTTCTGCTCCTGCACTTACAATGGATGTACTTCCCGAGATAAGCGCCGAGAACGCTACCGAAACGTTGCCTCATTTTTCATCCATCAAAACAGAATGGACAATTTCCAAAATTCCGTACTTTTAACAAAATAACACGTTCATGACTGAGAAGCAATATGCCAAAGAAAAGTGTCTCCGGGGTTCTTGTTTGTGTTCATGAATCCACAGCAGATCTGCTATATTGGATTATTCTCGCTAGGTTTACTATTGAATTGAACACATACTCTCTGACTATCTCTCGCTCTGTTCTTGAGGCGATGCATCCATGCAAAAGCGTTCCTGGGGGGTCAATAGAGGCCATCTCTTAATGAGAACAGCCTTTTTCGAGAGGACTTGACAATCAATACCGGCCAATATCGTGCGTTTCCATGAGTTCTCTCAATGCCGTTTGCACTGAGCTGAGGGCGTCGGCCGGGTCAAGCTGTCATAGATAGGAGAATAGGTGGAAGAGAATATTGAATATTTGAACTATTCCATAATCGAATTCAATACTGAGCATCGGCGTTGTATGCGAGTAGCACATCGCCCAGTTGAGTTGGCGCTCAATGATTCCTTTTGATAGAAGCTGCTGGAGGAGCTGACCCAAACAATGCTATTATATATTGCCACCAAAAAGCACTGGAAGTGATTCCGAGAGTCCGGAGTTGGCATAAAAAAAAATTAATTAATAAAAGAAAAGCAGGCCGCATAAGTGCACTCCCAACGATTTATATATATATATATATAGCGGAGAAGACACGAGTTGTCTCATATATAAAGATATATATATATGCATAGAGAGAGAGAGAGAGAGAGACCGGACACGTCCATAAGGGTATCTGGAGGGAAAGCTCAAAAGTAACGGAGGAACATTTGCCTGAAAACTCATTGCTGTTGTCATTATCCTAAGACTATCCCTGAAGCTTGATAGAGTCGAAATGGTAGACACACTTTTCCCATTAACAAAACAGCACCGAGATACAGTTCGAAACATCTTTTAGGCGAACATCTCTGTTGGTTGATCATGAAGATGCAATACTTTTCAAAAATCACTATCCTTCTTTATTTTCTATAACAGTAGGGAGAATGAAGTGGAGACACCGACCACTATCCTAGCGATCAAAAGTAAGTAAGCAACAAAGTTCATTAAGAGACCCACAAGTACAAACTATGACTGCGTCGGTTCATAGATGTGTAGTCTAGCTTACCTAAACGAGGAGGCCTATAGATCTAAGGCACTCCATCAGACTGATACTAAACAGAGAGATAATCATCACAAATTAGACGCACATTTGAACATACAAGGCTGTAAAATTATGACCATCGGGGTGGATATCCACGAAGGAGGAATTGTGTCACCCTCGTCTTCGTTCCGTGGATCTCCCTGTGAATGCGTCCGCACTTTTCAAAGGCATCTACGAAATCTCATCGCCGGCCGCCTTATATCTGATCTGCTCGGGCGAACGTCCCAACGGGTGTGACGGCTCCGAGAGGACCCAGCTTCTATGGGTGAGTTTCAGGCACGATCCTGCTAGCGGATGATGGTTTATCTCCTCGTGGCGCAGCATTGAGTCAGGGTCTGATCGAGGTCCGTTTCCGAGTCCTTTATAGGCGCAAAACCTGCTGCCGTGTGCGCCCTAGAACACGAGAGATCCCGAGAGAAAAGCATGAGGTGACATAACAACAGCGGTTAGTTGATTCTCACATAGTTCGAATGCGCACTCGATTTACACTCGATTCGCTTGTTCGAAAACCGCCATCAAGGTTCAACTAACCGATTGAGGAGTGTTCGGAGCTGCGTTGCACAGGACCTCCCCACCGAATTCTTGATCAGGCCAAGGAAAACTGAAAACAGGCAAGAAATCATCGCGTAGAAGCGATCATGACATACTCTCTCAGCTTGCTCCCTACTGAATCCCACTCGCTGGTCAAGTAATCATCGCCTTTCGGAATGACCAGCCTCACGGTGCGATGTTCAACGATGAAAATGTGATAGCCGCAATCAGAGAAAATATTTGGAAAAAAAATTAAATCATACCGTGAATTTGTTCGAGCGGGTTGCAGTGGACAGCCGCAAGAAGGTTCCCGTCAGGGACGACGCTAACAAAGCGAGCTTCGTCACCAGGTATCGGCCGATCCTCGGGATATAGAGTGACATTGATGCTGTCGCGACGTCAGACCAAGGAAGCAGTAGCACCAGAACAACGTTATAGCAGAAGTAAATGAGAGTTAGTAATGGAAAGAGTGATTTCTTGCAATTATCGATTATGCCTTACAACCATATAATGATAATAATAATAACAACAACAACAACAACAATAAAGGTCAATAATGCTCAGCTGCGACCTACAAACACAGAGGTGTACCCTTAATAATTAGTGCGGATAAACTCCCGTAACTTCCACTACACCTGTCGCCTTTCGCGAAATGCTCGTGTCAACCCGTTCCAGCTTTCAAAGTCTCATCTATGCCTCAAATAGAGTAGTGATACCAACGAACAGAGATATTGTTCCGTTTATCTCTATAACGCACCCGATAAGCGAACGATTATTCCCAATGGTAATGAGCTAATTATATTACGTTACAATAATAATAATGCGTTCTTAGCAAAAAAAGGACCCTAAGAAATGATCCTTCTACGATATGTTGTACAATGGGCCAGAGAGATGGGCAGCAAAGCTGAGCACCTGCGTCGTCGTCTGACGTGATGACTATTGCTACATATATATTTGTGCAAATAGATATAAATAGAAATCGATCAGTCTTTGCGAGAAAGAAACTCGAAACGAGTCAAACTTTGGGTTGCGACTTCAATGCCAAAGCAGGAAATAGTGACGTGTCAATGTTGTAAAGGAAAGACAACTGAGGAGAGAGCCTCTTTGAAGGAGAGGCCGTGAGTACATATTATAGTCAATAACCAAGTCGCCGAGTAGTAATCGCCGTGTCGACTTTCGGCGTGTTGCCGAATAACGACACTGCAAGATGTATACGTGGCCCGTGGTAATAGTACCCGGAGCCAGCAAAGTTTGTCCCTGGCACTAAGTACACCGTTGAGAGGTGCCGAAACCCCCAGCTGCATCGCGGTGTGCGTGAGTCTGCTTTTGCAGGAGGGGGGGGGCGAGCTCGGGGGGCTTCTTTTAAGAATACCCCCTCTTCCCCCCCAATCGCTACCCCCAACATCCCTGGTCCCATTATAGCTTCCGGCTGCACGGCGTGCACGGTCAAAGTACCGGTCAAATCTCATGGGATATCAGTGGGACAAGCGTGTATCGTTAGTAGGACACCGCATCCCGGAAGAGGGCAACGACGAAGAAGCAAGCAAATTAGACACTCTGCCTCTAGTAGAACTACAGAATCGCGTAGCCGAACGGCGGTAACAAAGGTGTAATCGAAGCAACGGCCCCCCATAGGGCCTTGGTAATGGTCAGCAACTGTGCGACGGGGGCCATGCCGGCTGGCTGGCGTTCGGCAAAATGCTGCGGCATCTTTCGTGGAATCGATGCCAACATCGTCGCTAAGAGCAGTGACGGTGGGCCGGCCAGCATCGGGGCAACCTCATTCCGGGTGATGCGATATGGCGCTAGCTGGTGGGATGCAAGTGCCAGACTAGAGCTGCAAGAGCTTCTGCAGCGTTCTCCTAACACGCGTGTTCCTGTCTATGGTAATAACGACTCGGAGTTGAGAGATCGATAGACTGATTGCGCAATTCGGTCTTGTTGATGGTTGTCTTGTGTTCTGCCGCAGTGTGGCGCTGCTTTGGCGGGCGTTTTGAATCTAGCTGTCACACACGTTTGGCAACAGAATGCGATATAAGGTCCACTGTACGTTCGTTTACTACATATTTCCATTTGCGCTTTTGGCTAGCCGCGAGGTCCTTCGTCGAGTGAAGCCGATCAGAAGTGCACCCCTCGACGTACGGCAGGGAGAGCATGAGACCCGCAACGAACGGGATGAACACTCGGATCTAATCATGTATATGTATACTTGAGTCCCTCATAAAGTCGATCAGAATAGCGTAGAAATACGTACGAAGTCGTTCTAAGGCGCTTGGAATAAAGAGCACGGATTTTTAGCCCACGTGGTAACGTCCCCTATATAATAGCTGCGCAATCATTGCCCAATGGTTGGCGAAGCGAGGGAGGGGTAGAAATAACGGCGGTAGCGCTGGAGACTTGGAACCATAAGGTGTCGGGTTTGAATCCCGCAGGGTACATACGAGTTCAATTCCCCTTCGTTGCACTTTTGCATTTAAAAGGGGTTCGTCTTACGAAGCAGTGCAAAAGCAATACCGCGGACGTTTAATGATTGAGGCTGAGAACAGTCAGCCCGGAGAATATTATTTTAGGGTACATACGAATCGATACGGTATTTATCTGCTGCATTCGGTAAAATGACTGCGCTTACTCTTTGACGAAATTATCTCTTTAGAGATAACATTGTGGCTCGTATAGCGTACAAATATTATGTTATATTATATATAACATATTGGCAGCACCCTTTGACTTAGCATGTACATTTGCTCAGGTTCTATAATAGATTCGTTCTGAAGAAGAGATGAACTTTTTGGTTGACGCCGGATCTTGTACGAACTTGTGCCGTGTAATTTGCGCAGAGTAACTTTTAACCAGATCTCAGACGCGGCTCAGAATCGGTACAAGACGCGATCGACATAGTTAAACGAATCCGTTGTTATTCTTGTTATTGCGGCATGCTGCTGGCCTCGTGGTGCAAATCATCATCGAATCTAGCTATAAACAAATGATTAATACAGATTACTGCAATAGGTTTTGCGTGAGCGGACTTTAAAACAAGAATTTTAACGAGATTAACATGATTGTTCTATTTCAATTTGTGGTGCGCGCCAAATATCTAGACAGCGGTGCTGGTTTACCGTCCGTGAACCCACATGCATACCCACAAACGTAATTAACGTCCACTTCGTATTCCTCTGTTTTATTTTCCCTTTACGTATCACCCTTCACTTAATATCAAATTAAAAGTTCTGCCTATCTTGAAAAAATTAATTTCTTCGCATTCTAGCTAGATATAGAATATTAGTACAGTTTCAACAACAGAATATATGATTTCTCTGGTGGATAGCCCACTAGTTTCCCTCTCGTCCAAACAACGGGACGGCCAAGCCGAGTTCGTTTTCATCTCCAATTCATACGCGCAGTGTTGTCGCGGTTCTATTCATTACTCGGTGGGTGATATTCCGCCGCCGCCTCAACTCCCCGCCGACAACAAGTGTTGCAACAATGTTCAATACGAGCCTGAGTTCGGGAACAGCACACGAACAACAGCAATGTCATTTATTTATATATCTGACGTGCTGTATGTTTATACAGGCTTGCGTGTCCTCGGTAGGAGAACCTCGCTGGCAAACCTAAATGCATTCGCCGAGTTTCCTTGCTATACTTCTCTCTCTCTCTATCTGCCTCTCTGTCAAGCTGGCCACGGTCTCGAAGCCCTGTACTCTCGCCTAAGCAAATATATGTACGTTCATCCCACTCGCTTCCACCCGTGACGCCTCTGTACATACGATATATATATATATATATATATATCGTATTTTGTAGGCGCTGCCTCTCGTAGTTCCCTTCAGTTAGCGCAGTTAATGAACGGGGCAAGCGAACGAACAAGCGAGCAATGTATGAATGCATTCCTCACCGGCCGGCGCCGGCCACCCACCGCTCACTCACTGGACACGTGGTCCACGGTCACAGCTTGTGGCGACCACCTCTGACCGTCCAGCTCCCCGCGCCCCCCCGCCCGCCCCCCTCCGAGAAACCGAACTCCCAAAGCCTTAAAACCATAACAAACAAGCTGCGCCCCCCCACCCCCGCTAGCCTGTGCCACAATATAGTACTTTCCCTCTGGCGCCATTCGCTGCCGGGCGGTGCTGTCGTTTTAATAACATGTGTCTGCTCGTACGGACATGTACACGTGCGTGTGTGGGCGTGCATATGTACAATAGTTTGCTAGAGCGGGGTGGCGGCGGCGGGGGCGGCAGCAGCAGCAGCTCAGTGCGCCGCGCGTTAATATATATTGATAGGCGGGTTAAGGGTTTAGCAAGGCTAAAGGACCACTACATCTACGACTAGTATCATTACTTGGGTAACAGGAACAACGCAGCTCGACTAGGCAACCACCCCGGCGGAGGTGTGTGGGACCGCCGGTCGTCGACAACACACTTTCGGCATTCGCCGACAGTGTATCAGATTCTACGCACTCGAACGAGTGAGGAGTATAAAGTCTCTCGTACAGTAATTGCGCAGCGCGATCTCCTCGTTCCGTCGATGTATTCCTCGGCCATTCTGCTGCTGCTGTTGCTGCTGGCGCGTCGTCCATGGAGAGGGTGGATGTATTGGTAACGGCGGCGGCTGCTGCTGCTGCGTCGCGACAACTGTGTCTCGCTATGCACGCGCGCCTATGTGGCTCGAGATACGGGGCTAGCCAGCTACGTGGATGACACGGCTCCAGAAAGTGTCTCGCCTGTCCCCCATGTGTCAGAAAAGGTCGTTTGAGCCAAGCAAAGTTATCGCGCTGAACCCCGGGCTGAATCGGGTGAACTCGGAAGCCCGTTGAGGCCTGCCCGTTGATGTCGCCGCACTGCATATATGTATTATATGCGTGGATTGGGCGCAACCGTTGTTAGCTAAAGTTTTCCAGTCGATGTCAATGTCGACTGGTCTAGCGCCCTCGGCTGTGTCGTGATGCGAGCAAGCTCCTAATATGAATATAATCATAATGACGACCAGACAAAATTGCTCGACTTTGAGGTTCGACACTGACTGATTATACTATAATATAATAATAATATATATTAATAAGAATAGTAATACCATTCGTATAAATTGCGGTTAGTTTGATAAACAAATATAAACCATTACTTGTACCTTAATAATAGCAGTAACACATTTGATCGATTGCGCGATTACAATAGAAACAAGATCGTTATGATCAGCCTGCTGCTTAGGGATGGTGTCGGTAGTGTGTTGGTTCGAGGGCGAGCCCTCAGAAGGATTGCATGGTCAAAATAGACTGTGTAACGTTAACTAATTAGTGAACGTACTTTAATGCGACGATACTTAAAAAAACACTACTCTATTTCATATTGGGTTGACAAAGTTGAAAGGACTAGAGAGCTTCTACTGTAGGTCGAATTTATAGTTGCCCACTTACAGACCACTGTCCGAGCGATGTGTCACGACGGCAGAGATCCACTTGAGCTTTGCACATATCCAAAGGTAATATTATACATTTGCTACTGGGATTAGGTTTATTTGTGTTTTTTTTTGCCCCCACAATGTCACGAATAAGCACAAAAAGGCAGGTCTTCATTTCTCATCTCAACAAGCGACAAATAAGCGCCACATGAGCGCCATCTTCAGTTCAATGGCAAAATATCTGTGGTCACACATTCAGCGAAATGTCACGCCTTTCCATTGTCTGGGGCCGAGAATACGGGTCGCTGGAAGCCACAACGGAAGCATTGACAGCACATTCACGTCTCAGCGAAGCCGTCTCCACACCCTATCGATATTATGCGTGGGCAGCATCTGGCACTCAATTGATCTGACGCGAAATTGATCAATACTTTGAACCGACATTAATGAAGACTGCAGTATTCTACTCAGAGCAGATGCATCAGGAGGATGGGACGGGGTGAAATTCAGAGGCCGATGGGTGTCCACATGAAGAAAGTCAAACTCAGTCGAAGCGCCGAATGGACCTGCGCATCTTTTCGCAAGCTGTCACCGCTCAAGGAGAGGTTCAATTACATTTCTCCTACTTTCATAAGCCGAACGTGGGCCGCCCTCCGTCTCGGACATATATAATCATGTATATGCTGGAGATATCATATATATCTCGGAGCTATTTATATATATATATATAAGTATACACTATGTAAGATATTCATGGCTAGACTAAATGTCTCACAATAACACTCACAAACCCTGGATGCCTTTGTAGACATAGGACAGCCGATATTGATTGTCGGTAACCTTCCGTGCCGTTGTCTCCAGACAAACGTGGTCGTACAGCTCCTCGTCATCACCGGCGTTACTTCGGGCCAGATGAACAACACTCACCCGGAGACCAGACCTCGTGAAATACTATGCACATTTGAAAAGCATTGGCAGAGAAGAAAACATAAACAACACGCAAAACTGAACAATTAGCGGAAACGCATCCATTGTTTGACGATCGAACAGCGCAGTGAAATGTTCACTAGTAATTGCATATCATACGATTGTGATGATGATTAAGTTACAAGCTTAATAATAGTGAAATAACTGTGAAGGCAATGGGAAGTTGGGCCTGCTAATGAGGTAAGTTGAAGGGGTGTCGGTGCAATCGGGGGCGATTTAGTGATACACTCAAAAGTTAGAGGGGTCACGAAGTTACAGTTCAGCAGTTCTGACAGTAATGACCAGCTTGCCTCTGGTTTGACGTTGACGATACGGGACCATCAGGTTTCATGCGGCCTGATCAGGCTTTATGAACCTGATGGGTAACTCTGCACTTGGTTGCAGAAGTGAGTAAGTGCACTGCAAAGTGAACTGGCTAACTTTGGTGATACCCAAAATAGAGTACAGAGAACTTGCTGAAAACCGGTTCCGCTACAGACTAATACTTTTTTTTGGAAGGAAATCATCCGTCCTTCCTTCCAAAATGGAGCCAATCAGAGAACGGCCTCACATTAGTGGACTTAGCCTATCTCTGATCTCCACCATGTTCGCCAAAGCTAGCAAGATACATTTGCATTGCTTGGCATGCTGCTCAAAATTGAAAACGATGTACTACATTAAAGTTCTACATAGGAAGTAGTTTCATGTCGAGCTTCATGTCTATAATACATAAAGCGATTTATGTAATTGGTCGCATTATGTAAGACAGTGATTTATGTAGTAACATTAGAAATGGGCTTGAGTTTCTCATTATCACTCACTGGCTATGTTCTATTTCATACTACGCAAGCTGAAAGCTAAACATGGATCAATGCATCGTATATCGGCTCCGCCTAACGGAACCAACATAGTATTGTACCACGCAAGTTCAATTCTTCTTTTTTTTGAGATTACTGGAGATCAGTTAAATGAATGTATCGTAAACCTGAGATAGCGATGCGTGTTTATCTTCCGAACATTCTACTATTATTTTGCCTGCATTTGTTCTGCTAACCTGCCGAGTCTCTGCGAGACGCCTATGGCGCATTCACGCGAAGAAACAATAGTCACACATCTTTTAATGACTGGAAGCAATTGCCAGAACTCTGTCCGTAGACTGTCTCCAACATGTGATGAACAACGTTGAAATCAGTGATGACAGTTTTGTTACGTACGCCATGTGCCACTATGGTAATAATATCTAAAGCGGCACTCCCAGTATTGCGAATCGGTTCAGTTGTTTGTCAAAAGCGGCCAGACGAGAACGCAATTCGATATAGTAGCACGGAGAGGCAGACGGTGGTGTCTGAGGGAACGGGACCCTTGAGGTGATTTGTATGAGTCCCTCCGGGGTCACAGATGATATAGAACGGAGTGACATGTTCATAGCCCTCCTCTTTACATAAGCAGTACTATTCTTAGCCATGAAAATATTCGACGAGCGATATACACGATATGAGATATGAGACGCTAGTAATCCTACTAACTATATATACATATATATATATATATATATATAGAAAGCTCAGAACTGGTTCACCTTGTTCACCTTTTCCGTTCCTTAATGCCCTCGGGGCACGTATATATACACGTACATGTTAATATGAATGTAACCACAGGCCACAAACGACCCTCAATATAAGATGTTTCAACTATTCGAGACCGTCGGCGAGCCCTTTGGTAGGAGGGTAACACGTACGTTTCCAAATGCGGTGGCAAATTCTGTCTTCGTCAAACTTGGACATCGATCGACAGCTGACGTAATCGAGGTGAGGGCGATCACGATCAATAGCAGTTGAAGATGAGCTGAAGTAACATGCAACGCGCCGCTCATGGCTCTAACGGCGGACTGCGAACCCATTGTGATCTGAAGTCAAAAAACAGAAGAGAAATCAATAGCAAGTCAATCAGGAAGGGAACAAGTCGACGCCAACCATTTTCCTTTTTCCCCCCGTGTAATCTATTCGATAGCGCGAATCAGCTGAAGTCACTTTGGACTCCGAGATACGCTCTTCACGTAACGACAATGAACTGTATTCGATTTCGAGGAGAGCGACGCATCCTTACATGGGTTCCACTCAAGTTAAACACTTTGACAGGCAAATAGACATGTGGGGTCGAAACCCCATGTTGGAATCAACTCGGATGTATTTATTTATTGACTTTAGGAAGCGGCTGCTAGCTTTTCGACGGATTTTGTTCGGTGTACGAACGAAATCAATTTAATGAATACATTTGTATCCGTCGATCGTTGGGAACAACAGAATGTATAGTATAACAGGATAGCAAAAAATGAACCTAAACTTGAATGAGAGCGACCGCACAATGAGCTGTTGGGCAAAAGCCAATCCCACCCAATATCGTCAAATTAGTTAGCACTGTCCTTTCGCGAGAGATCGTCGTTCTGTCAAGCAATTAGCTAAGCGTCTGTGATCACTTTTTTTCGACAGCATAATAATCGTTGCTCGTCGAAAGTTTCATCATTGCTGTGTTCGCGCACGATATCCAGGCAGGGCCGCTATATAAAAATTAAAAGTTGATCGGAACACATTTGTGTGTTTCGCTTTTGTCGAGAAGGGATATTTTAGTCTACAACTATCTACGTCGGATCCGATACATTTTGATGAAGTATTTGGCAACGTTTCGGGCGAAAATGAGTTCGCTTTTTGTGTCAACAATTCGTGTCCACACACCACAGTGTCGGGAGGTAACAAGGATAGAAACGCCGATGTTGACATTGAATGTGTTAGTTACTGATGCGCTCGCGGACGGTTCTTCAGCAGCTACCAAATCATACATTGTCGCAATGCACAATTACCACCCTTACGTCTTACTGCGAACAATCCTAGCACTGGGTAAGGCGTAAACGAAGCGAGCTGGTAAACGTGTTAAACACTAGTCACATTTTGTCGGTTTGATAAATTCGTTAGGACCGATTCGGCCTGCGGCTTTCTCCACCCTGTATTACTATACAAAGGGCGTTCAGGCCACACGTATGTGACGTCCGTTATTGTTGTCCTTATTGCTCCACTCTGTGTAGTGACACACGTAGCAATCTTTGTGCTCCGGTCAGGCTACTCACAGCCTGAAACATTTAACTCGATCCACGGTACAGCTGCTTTCGACTCAAGGCTTCACAAGGCGGAAAAGTGCAAGTGTTCGAAGGTGGGAATCGAACCTGTATGCCCACCTTCGAATCCGTCTCCTCCGATTGTAAGGCGCACACGAATGCACCACCAGGCCACCGGACTCGACTGGCACATAGCACTATCGCAAGATAAACAGATCGGTCAAAATGTACAAGCGTATAGTTTCAAGATGGCGATCATTTCTGCGGCCTCTGGCGCGGTCAGCTTCGTTTTGACGGCGTCAGTAATCCAGAGCAATCCGAGCAATTTCGCCACTGGCAAACAATGATGACGATGATAATAAACTCAAACCCTATCGCACTTATATTCGGTCGGTCTGGATCAGCTTCGAGCTGCTTGTGCGAATGATTTAGAGATTAATATTTCCTCTAACAGCTCTACCGCCGGACCACACGCGCGTTTTCGGATACGCCAGCGTTCCGAGAATATTCCCTGGGTTTTCATTAGCCACAATCATTCTTGGTCTCCGCCGCCGCCGCGGCTTTCCTGTGTACTGTTACACGCATAGAATGCACCCACACACGTCCACGCATACACACACACAGGCACAGGCACAAACACGCACAGATATCCCCACCATAGCAGATACATACATATTTACGTATAGTCAGTCAATGCAACTGTGTTTTGCAGCATAGGCGAGCGAGCAAGCGTCTTCCAGGCAACGAACGTTCGAAGGCTGTTAACTAATAAGCGGTCCACCTTGTAGCCTGCGGCGGACAGAACGGCCCGGTGGGGACCCCTCGCTATCCTGTTGTTGCTCTCTGTCTTGAACGATCATTGCACTACTCTAGCCCTTTCTCGTTGGCCAGCCCTTCCCGCGCAACTCAATATATTTCTGCAATATGAGATCTACCAGTGTCGTTTCCTTCAATCTCCTCTTCTTCGACCTAGAGCTCTCAGCCATCGCGATACAGAGAATCAGCAGCAGCCATCCAGCAACACGCCGTGCCGCCGAGTGACCAGAGTCGCGATATAGTACCAGGGAGCAAATCCACTATAGCAAGCCCATTGAGCGTCGCCGGCCGCAGAGGAATAGCGAGGTGACAACGTTCGCGCTGCTGAACCCTGTCACACTTGTCGTGCCACTCTGCGACCCTCCGTTCGTCCTGTGTCTGTTGGCAGCTGCTGCTGCATTGCTGGCTGGCTGGCTTGCGTCGGCGATACGACGCCTGAAGGACGTCAGCGTCGTCATCGTTGAACACGAGACTGGCCGAACGGCGAATGTTGTCGAAAGGCGCAGTTTGACGTACACTACTCGCTCGCTCAACCAACTGGCTGTTTTCCGGAGGGTGAGAATCAGCGGCGGCGGCAGCGGCAGCGGCACCAGATGGACGTCTAACGTAACCGCTAATGGGCGTCGATTGGTATCGTCTATACGTTTATGGAAAAAGATGGGGTGAGAGGAGAGAGACAAGGTGCATGGTCGACTAGTCCTCGCTGTTCTCTTCATACGCTCGGGGAGAGCGCGCAGGCAGATTCAAAGCCGACACGGATAACACGAGCAGGCGAGGAAGGCGGATGGATGATAGTTCTAGATAGATGAATAGATACATGATGTCCGATGGAACAGTGCGAGGCGCTTGGGCCTGCCTCAGCTTGGCGTGGATTGGCTTGAGTGGACAGATGTACAGACGAACTGAGACGAGTGAGAACAGAGGGAGAGCTCGACGAGGAGTATTGATGCAGGGTCAAACTGTTGACACGCGCAGTCGGGGAATGGATGGATTCTGTCTCACGGTATACAGTAGAATATATATATATATATATATATATACGGTCGATGTTTGGTCACATAATCTCGCGTGGCTGACGAGGTGAAGCTCACGGTGTATGACAGCATATATAATAGTACACATGGTCGGAGGAGATTTGTTACCCTCAGATATCCCAGCCTCGCTCGTGCGCCTCGGGGATCGCTGCTCACCCGACCGCGGATCGTTCTAGCAGTGTTGCGCACTGGGGGGATAGTCAGCTGATAACGAGCCTCGTTGCTGCTGAGAGACTACCGGCAGAGGGAGAGACAGAGAGAGAGAGAGTTTCACGCTACGAAACAACAATAGCGTCAACAGTGGAGTGCTTCGGGAGAAGGCGAACGACTGGAAGCGAACGCGGCAGCGCCCAGAGACGAAACGAGCCAGCCCTGGAAAAATAGCAACTCGTAATGGCTGTTGAGTAACAGTTACCCCGGAGGCAACAAGTTGACTGCGGCTCCGATGGCGGCTCGTGTCCATAGACCACGCAGCGAAAATTGCCATAATGAGTCACGCTTAGCATCGGATGTTGTTGGGTAAACGCCTGCTTATAAAGTGATGACAGAGTAGAAGGGCTATTCAGAATTTTGGTTCCGCGTTCACGCGACAGGCGGACACCTATATATGTGTAAGCAAACAGTTGTATATATATATATATATATATATATATATACGTATATATATATAATTAGATATTTTTGTAAGAAAACCTTTGTTTTTGCGACTTTATTTCGAGCCTAAGGCCACAGTTAACAGTGCAGCAGTAGAAAGTACAGAATTTCCTCGACAAGTTCTGCTAAGCATCGCCGTTCACTAGTGTACGGTGTCTGGCCAACACAACGACACTATCTACCTGTCAGCAGGCGAATATAACAGTAGTATACCAGTCAGGACGTCATCTTCGCTTGCTATTCATCCTTCCATGTTGTTCCACTTCTCGTAGACGAGAAGGATATGAGTAGCGGCCGTTCATACAAGTCCTTAGATACGAGAGACGTGCGTGGGAGCCTGCATAACTAATAGACAAACGACTATATGGATCGACCGCCATAGGTGGGTTATAAATATTGGCCATTAGCGGAGCTCCAGATATATTCGTGTGTCAGGCAGCAGCCAGATATATGCATGTCTATAAAGGGGAGCCCCTATAATTTGCTAATTTACGCTGCTATGGTGGTCCAATGCGGGTAGTATGATAATACTATAGATTATAAGTAGAATTACCCTTATGTGTATATATATTTTTTTCGTTTGCGTGTTTAATTAATAAATGGCGCAGTACTTACTATTGTGTTTCCGACGAAGTTACATTTTCTGGAGTCGGAAATTCATCTGCTTCACGACTAAGCATTTTGTGTTATATCTTCTCATGAAGGTACGATACAAACACGTACAAACTAACGCGAGAAGTAGTGCCTTGCAACACGGTGGCTACAGCTAAGAAGAAGAGTATTATCTTTTTTATTTTGTTCCTTTAGTATCAAATCAAATTGTACCTCTATTCTACGTAAGCAAGACATTAAGTTCGCCCAGACGCAACAGTACCGTAGCAAACCTCACTATGACTCCGCGTGTCTGTATGTGTTCGTGCTGCGGTTGGCGTTATCGCGACGTGATATCTGACCAGCACTTCCGTATCGCTTGCATGGACAATTGCCAGAAGGGTCGCTGCTTTGGCCGTGTTCGTCTCCGACGTCTTGTAGATTAAAGCTTACCAGGAGCCGAGCCTCGGATGGCTAGGCAAATGAGAGTAGCGACTGTTGGCAGTGGTTGCCGAAGATGTTCAACCAAATTCAAAGCGACTTCATCCGCAACAGCTCCACGGGGCGCGGCGGAGCTTACCGTGCGCAGACCCTGAACAGCTACGAGTGGTAGCGGTAGCTGAAGGGCCCCCGGGCTCATGCCCCCAAGCTAGTTACTCCCGGAGGGGGTCGTCGCGGCGACCGCTCGCGGTGGAGAAATCGCGATAGGAAAGCTGGCTGCTACCAGCCTGCCTCGACGGATCGGTTGGCAGCGAGCGAATCCGCTGAGAGGGAACAGGGCGCTCGAAAATCTGGCCATCCAATGTGGCCAGCCGTACATATGCCCGACGAACAGAGAGACATACGGCGCCGGTGCGGGTGGGGGCAACGCGGCCGGGACGTGGCCAAAGTGGATCGTCTCTGGATCGTCTCACGCGAAGTCCTGTCGGAACGAGAACGGAACAGAGAATGAGTGGGTATATGGGAAAATCTGGACGAACGCGAGTCCGAGGGAGGGGGCGTCTTTGGGGGTGCCAGCCGCAAGTGAGAGTAACGCTGTGGCAACTGATTGGTAGCAAGATCATGGGACCGTGGGGGGATCCCGCAACCAAACGGCTGAGCGGGTGGGTGGGGTTTGGGGCAACGGCGTGTGCAAGGCGAACACTTTCTTGAGAGAGTCTTCGCCGGAGCAGGCCAAAGCACCTTCAAACGTAACCCGAACTCTCAAGGCAGGAGAAAGTGGTACAGGGACGCCGGAGCAACCAAGCAAGCATGTGCCCCCAACCACAGCCTGTCTACGCAGTAAACGACCCCCACAGTCGCATACATAGGCGGGCATGCAGCGGGTTCCGGCCGGTGGGTGATAGCTTTCACAGCCACCTGATCTGCCTCCGCGACTTCGCGGCAGCAAGGGGGAGCATGTGTGTTGTCGTGCTTTACCCACTGGCGAGTAGCCGGGTGAAGTCTTTTCGAGTCGTGCATGGAGAACGCAACATCAGCGCGGCAGGTCTAAATCTCCTCGCTCTCGAGTTCTCGCCAGTTCTATGTCTCTTTCTCTCTCTCGCTCTCTCTATCTCTCTATCTCACTCCGATTCTCTCACGAGAATCTTTTCTGGGTTCCGACTTTTCCCGCATTTCCAACTGTCTGCCAGCTTCCCCCGTATCGTTCTGTAGCAAAGCTGCGTTGCCTTCGCCACCGGGCGGCTTCTTAAAGCAAAAGTCCCGGCCAGGCTTTCCTTCCGCTTGCCCTACCTTTTCTCGGCGAGCGCCCACAATCCACTTCAGATCGCCCACAGGTCGCTTTGAGACGCAGGACCACAAAGGCGATTCAGCCAGCTGGTAAACGCGAGCAGCCAAGCAGACGAAGCAACGGGGTCCACTGCCAATTTTCCAGTTTCGTTTGAGCACTGATAGCGGAGTTGTGCCGTTGTCCACATGTCGGCAACATGTCAAATGTACTCGGCGCACACAACGACGAAACGCAAGCGACCACTCGATTGTGATATGGGCGCGGGTCGAAGGGGCACAATGAACAGCGTTGTCGGAGTTACAACAGATGAACGCTCTACCCACGTAGCCGTCCTTTGACTATCCGGGCCAGCCCAAACAGTTGACAACGAATGCCGAGGCCCTCGAGGAGGCGGCGCTTCGCCTACGAACCTTGCAACCGCCAGCCAACTGGTAGTTGCCACGACTGGCTCTGCTGCATGTTGCGCATTGAGTGTTGCTGCACGTGGTGGCATATCGCGTCAGTTCGGGTCGCTACCGGACAACGATGAATACGAACGAAAGGAAATGTCGCAGCGGTTGCCTTTATTCGCTCTTACTGTTTGCTGTCCCGTTGTTGGTGTTGTTGTCGTTGTTGTTGGTGTTGGTGTTGTTGTTGTTGTCGTCGTCGTCGTTGTCGCCCCCTCGATCTTCGCGTTGTTGCTTAAAGAGGTACATGGGAGGACCTCGGACGGCTGTTGTGGAAGTAACAGACAATCACATGGCCCAGTTGTTGTTACTGTTGTTGTTGTTAGTGCTATTCGTGTTCTTGTCACGATCGCCACTGGAGCAGCTTGAGGAGAAGCAAATGGATTGCGCCCAAGAGCTCACGGCGAACAAGGACGAAACAACGAACGCAAAAAAAAAACAACGATATCGGTAGCAACGACAACAACAGCTCGTGCTCTGCGATGCCTATGAACAATCAGTGTATCTCAGTTTTACTGGTCGTATTTATATGCCAAGTATAAATGGTTGCAGTGTCAAGGCAGCCTCTTGCAACGCGCCAGTACAATAGTACATGCTGTGCCCAATAGCGAACAGCATTGCTGTTGCTGCTGCTGCGAGAATTCGTCGCCGCTTGTGTTGTCGTATTGTCCGTGTTCCAGTTGCTGTTTCGGCTGTTGTGTTTGTTGTTGTTGTCAGTGTTGTTGTTCAGTAGAGCAGAACGCTGGAACAAGCTGGACAAAACGGCAGTGTATCCAGCGAGAACAATAACAAGCAGAAAAGATACAACCACGTCACGCCGTACAGATCGTCGTCGGCCGGTCGGTCGGTGTGGCGGTCTGTCCGACCGAGGAGAAAACACGTAGTAGCGTGTCGGGGACGACGTCGGGGGCTGAACAACGCGGCGAGACGACATAACCCCGTCCATCAGTTGGACGAATCACAAACTACCACGCCGAGCGAGGTTGCGAGTGCTACGTCCCAAGCAATGTCCTGCCCCGGCGCGCTAGCTAGTAACTCCTCATAGTAGTAGTAGTTGCTAGTGGAAACGGTCTGGAGGAGTGTTTGAGAAAAGACTCGGCCCCGGTGGTCCAAGAGGGTTCGTTGTCTAAGGAGTTGCTGAGAGACACGATGATCTAGCCGGATGGGTGTGGGGGGGGGCTCTTGTTGACTGAAGGAAAGAGATAGAACGCGAATGGAGGGCAACGGCGGCTCGTGGAGCAGGAAATCGGAGCGGAATAGCAGAGTAGCCGGCGAAGAGGAGCACTGCTAGCAGAATAGGGAACCATACAAGGCAACTAAATGAGGGTGGCGTTTTTTCAGCTAAGTCCGTTCGCCTGTCGTCTGTCCTAAGGACAACGCGAAGAACAAAACAAGTGCAATGGGCGGCCCGTTGTCATCCGGCCTTGCCTCGACCCAGTCGTGCCTGGGATCGGTCTCGGTGACGGTGTACGTCTAGTTCTGACACGAACGCTGGGTGCCCTTAGAATGTGTGAACGTCGCCAGCCTCGTTTAGGCTCGGATACGCCCGTTTCAAGTTCTCTCCAAAGTTGACCGTTAATCAAATTTTCTACTAATGAATGAAAATTAAGAGGCATAGGACTTCAGGCCGAAGCGCAATGATGTAGCCTTAGTCGAATAGGTCATCGAGCGTACCCGAACGAAATACAGTGACTATTCCTCTGTGGCAATTGCGGCTCAGGGCCGTTATGCCTAGTTAGTCTCATGTCGCAATTCGTTGAGAACACAAAGCATATCTATTGCGCTGTAGATCATATAAATTGTTCACTGTGTATGACTTGTTTTGCTCAGTGTTTGCACCAGCTCTGACAATAATATGACCTGCATGAATACCCATGGGTCACGCACATTACTGCGGACCTGGTCATAGAACAAAGATGGGATGAGATCCTTTTTTTCTCGCATAGATATTACTATGACATCAAGGTCACTATTTCTCAAGACCCTATCTCCGAACCGAGTCATCTATGAGGGGTTCACGTGATGAGGATATTCCCTGAATTCTGCATACGTCTTTGGCAGCCGATGCTGCCCCGACGCATTCATTGTGCCACTTTAGATTTGAGTTTTTATTCGCGTACCTAATCGCTTAGGGGCCCGTTCCACCCGGCCGACGTTAGATTCCTTCATTTTAACCAATTCTCCCTATACGTGGACTATATACTTTAAGCTCCCGATGTGAGACAGTCAGTTTCCTCTAAGGGCGAATGTTCCAGCACAATTTCCGCCAGGCGGCTTAATACTATTGTACTTAAGCGGGAATTTCTATGCGTTCCCATTCGGTCGGCGGTTTATCACACTCACAGCTCACACGGCCAGCAACTCACAAATCCAAAGAGCCAAAGATCCTTATGTAGAAGCTAGCTCATAGACACTGTGTATGTGCTCGGGAAGACACCTGGAGGGTATAGGAAACAGCTAGAGGTCTTCAAGCGGCAATGGCCTGCGGTCGTAGTCCCGCCGGTTGAGTTCCGCCATCCGTCGTCGGGTCGCTTGTCGTGTCTCCCGATGCTAACAGTAGAGGATTCACTCTGACTTGAGGTTCTCGGGGCCTTCCCTTCTTCTACTTCTCATGGGGATCAGCCAAAGGCAGCCGAAAATCAGCAGGCGAATGAAAGACGACCCTCGAAGCCTGAAGCAATGCCCTGAAGAGAAACCGAAAGGATTACAATCAGTGTCAGGATTGCCGTGGACCGGGCAGACCGTCAGGCGTCGGTTCGGGCCCGCGCCTAGCATTGGCCTGCTCTTGCTTGGCCTCGATTCGTGCCGGTACGCCGCGAGAGCGTAGCTGCTCCCGCAGGAGAGCCGCTTGTGGAGGGCGAGACGCGAAGAACGGGTCAGCCGCCACCGCCGCCCCCCCCGCCCCCGAAGCAGGCTCTGGGCGCAGGCGACTTCGCTGACTTCGCCCTCGTTGGAGCAGGACGTCGTCCTCGTCCTTTATTTCCCGCTGGTGGCTCTCTCTCTCTCTCTCGCCGACCGCTGCCGCTACCGTCACGTTTGAATTTCTCTCATTTGAATTTCAATCCCCGCCGCTCGGTTTCCTCTCGGTTCGAACCTAACGGAACGCCCTGACGTCCGACGGCGCATTCAAACTCGGAGCGGTAGCCCTTGCGGCCGACTTGTCGGAGCGACACCAAAACGAGAAGCAGAGCTGCCCGTTCCGAAGAACCAGCGACTTCGCAGACCATCCTCTCTCTCTCTCTCTCTCTTGGTCCGCCTCTGCCCCTGATATAGGTTGGCCATTGGCCTTAACCACCAACACCGTCAACTACTTAAGCCAGTGTAGAGAAATAAGTAAACCTGCTAATAAATAGTATGGCACGAACAAAGGTGGATATATATATATAGGGGGGATAGGAGAAGCGCGGGCGCAAATAGCAGAAAAAGGGGATAACCACTGTTGGTACAACTGGCGTCCAATAACAAAAAGTGGTTAAATGTCGAAGCCGCAACGACGATTTGCGTTTTTACACTTGGCGCTTTTAGATTTTGAGAATGCAAATGAGCTAGAAGAGCGTCTGTCTATTCATGCCTATTATTATTATTATCAGACCGGATAGCATTTTATAGCTAATGACTAAAAGCGGCGTATCACATCGTGAGAGAGCGAGAGAGGATAGATCAGGCTTCCGAACTAATGTATTAATCCGCTTGGCTATTCAATACACTGCGCGAGCTCTCGCTGTGCGTAAGTGATACATTTACATAAGCCAACGAAGAGACCCCCAGAGTTGTAGAAATCCTCTGCGGCTCGAAGGACGAATGTATAACGCACCATCTATCAGCTATTCATTATACTTGTCGAACCCGCGCGTGGCTGTGGGTCTGTGTGCGTTTTAATCAATTCCCTGGCGTTCTTCGAAATAGCTAAATGCGCTTATACTGCTTCGACGAAGCTTTTCAAGCTCCAGACGAGCCCAACTCCCTCCAATCAGCTATTCCGTTCGGTCTGTTTCTGAGCTTGGGGGAACTCTCGCTAGTCAGACCTGTATCCCATGTCATTCGTGACAATCCCGACTCATCGTTCACCTGTTATTTCTCATTGAGAGATCCTTGCTCTGGATGCTTGCACCATAAGGAACTTCTGTACTGTAGAAGAGCTATTGTATTCTCATGCAGTTTGACACGGCGGTAGTGTATCTAGCCCGTGGGATAGCGGTCCAGACTTCTTTCAACAGATAAATCAATACATTTTGGTCAAGATAGGAGAAGGGTGTGACACGTACTGGCTTAAGCAAAAGCTACCGCGGAAACGATTAATTTTAGGCTTAATGGATTTGCTAGCGCTGTTACCGACTGGTATCAGTCTCTGTGAATTGTTACAATATCTTAAAATATATATTATATATATATATATATATATATATATGGGTGTGTGGTTGCTCACTTTGAGGATGGCCCTCTATACTGGATAGGAGCTAAACTTTGGCTTGCAATTCAGGCCAACGTGGAAAATAGTAGGTTAACAGTTATACGTTTTCTTGCAGAAATCTTCATTGCTTTATTGAATGCACGTCGAAGACTTCACAGGTTGACCCGGGACACCAGCGTTGATTCAAAATCGCATAAACGTTCATAAGTGGGACCCACAAATTACACATATGAAGATGCATTTCGTATGGTGCAGATTTCCGTACTACTGACCTGTGGATACGGCTCGCATATACGCGATTTCGTTTCGCCGGGCTTGCTATTGTACGGTGTGGCTAATAAAAGCAATCATCTCGAAGTTAACGGATGAGATGCAACATACCATAAGCTGCGAAAGTGACATACGCAACATATAATACCTTAAGCTTATATATATATATATATAACTTATTCCTCACCTGGGCTTGTACTGTAAATAGAAACTATGTAACTTCGCTTAAATAGTGATTAACTTTGCTCCCGAACCCTGGTGGTGGCGGGGGTCAACCCAAGAGGTTTATCGAACTTATGGGTTTCTGAGTGAGCGAGTCCTTTCACAGTCACTAGACACTAGTGGCGTTGAGTGACGCATTTGCATCATGCGTTGCATCGAAACGCCTTCGAAAAATTCGCCCATTTCGCCTCCTGAAGTTCAGACGGAGAAACATCATTCTAATTGCCGTGAGCAGAGCTCTGCCCGCGTCCCATAGATAAACGTTATCATGGATTCTCTCATTTATGGGAGATCTCTGGTGAACGTGATGGCCATCATCTAAAGATCGCAGTGCCAATAGCCATAGCAATGGTAATCATTTCGTTTGCATTGGCCAAATGGGTCCAGTGTTGAATCTGCCTCGACTTGCTTCTGTCTCTTCCCTTCGGTCTCATTTCGCAATGATAATTGGGTGGGCGAGCATACACGGGTTAGGATAGGACAATTCTCCACCTTATGTGGGTGCTAATTGCTACGAAACACTTAGTGCATGTGTGGCCTTACCTCTGGTAGGCGTCATGCGTAGTTGACAGACATACGATAAACACTGAACCTGCCGATCGTTCCTTTATAAGCGCTTATTCCTTTATGAGCGTAACCGCGACAATGAGAAACACAAATTGAAACAAAAGGTCCGCGAACACATATATATATATATATATATGTAGAGAGGGAGGGTAGTGAATAATTAACATTGTAGGAGAAGCAATCCTGGACCTTGCGAGGAGACCGCAAACGCCACGGTATATATATATATCTATATGTGTATGTGTGTGTGTGTGTGTGTATTATACCCTATCCTTCGACGATATCCGAGGGAACACACAGCACCGCTGATGCTGATGGCGCGAAACGACGACTAAGGGCAACCAACCTATCTATCGCCTACCGCCTACAGCGGAACTAACCGCCGCCACCACCAGTGGCAGTAGTGGTATAAGCAAAAGCAGGACCACCGTTTGCTTGCATTTGCACCCCGTAGTCTCTATAGATCTCTCTCTCTCCTCTCTCTTTCTACCAACTCATTCCACCGTGTCCTGTCCTGTCCCGGTCTCATGCTCAAACGCATGCAGTCATCCGATGTATTGTATATAGGGGCCTATAGGATCTCGCACGACGCAGATCAATCAATAGGAGTCCGGTGTCGCCGTAGGCTAGGCCGTTGCATTGCTTGCTACGACAGCAGTAGTCGTTGTGGTAGTACCCGCAGCACAGCAAGCAAACCAGACCACGCACGCCGACTGACGCTACGTATCAATCATCTTTCCCGTTCTGATATTAGCACGGGGCCAAGGATCACAGCTATCCGTAGAGCGTGTCCTTGCAAGGGTGGCCATTCATAGCGTTTCGCATTTCAGCTCGTACGTAAACGCCACAGTAGCGAGACGTCGCGAGTATCGCATTGTCAGTTCTCCGGTTAATAGCTGATAGGCGCGAAGAGGACCAGTATCAATTTAGCAGTTGGCTCGGCGTGTGGACGACTTGGAGTTGTATACGTTGAAAAGGGCTCATGGGTTCGGCACACAGTATCAATATGGGTACGTATCGGTGTTCACATGACCTGTTTTCTATGTGAACACCCCTCGTATCCCTTCCCCATCTCTCACGCTCATATTCCATACTGTTTAGTCTTTAGCTAAAAGCCGTTGCAGAGCTAGTTCATACCCCGAACGGGTCGTAGCTCCCTCCATGATCTTATATTATATATATATATATATCTTCGACGAGGAGTAATTCCGCCTCATCTAATACTTCGGCGTCGTTGACTTCGCTCCCGGCCCTGCTGCTGTTGCTGGTCGTAGTGGCGGGAGATGAAGACGGCGGCCAGCTTTTTTCCCCGCGCCCACAACAACCCTTCCATTCTAGCTTCGTCGGTTCCGAGCCAGTGGCGCTGGGGGGGGGCGGGGGGTGACGGCCCGAAGCCAACCCCCGTATAGCGGTACGCCGTTGCTGGAGCGGTGGCGGCCATGGTGGCCAAGCAGGTTCGTCGGCCCCTTCGTACCAAATCGGCCACTTATTTCTCTCGTGGCGTTGGCAAATCACGCTATATATGGATTATATAATGAAATGCATACAGACACCACAGACAACCGCACATACTCGCGCAAACACAGATGCGCATCAACGCGAAGCACCCGCGAAGCAGATCAGATCTCGCGTCTACGAAGTATCAGAGATAGGTCCGGGGGTGGGAAGAGGAGGGAACTCAGGAAAAAAAAAATAGATACAACCGCGCCCACAAAATGATGATATCGATTCTTTCGGGCTTAATGGTGTTGTTGTGGTACACACGGCGATGTTTGCTACTATTACAAGTACTGAATTGTCCTCTCAGCTGAATTACAATGATTGAGTGGCCGGTGTGGGTATGCTCGCGAGAGATCAATTTCGAATCGAGACAGTGCTAACGAGCTCAAGGTTATCCGAGACCGAAGGATGTCATTTGAATTAAAGACACAGCTATCAGTGTCAGACATGGCGTGCAGCCCTGATGTATGTGTATAGTGTCTCAGCCAAGTAGAAACTTCTATGTCAATAATAAATATATTATATTATAGATGAAGAAATGGCGACAATCAGCGCTTATCGCATGTCGCGCGTACCTTTCAGGCGATGCTGTTGTAAATACTTTCTGACGAAAGGAGGCTGATATTTTAGACTGATCACGATAGAACAAGGTACACTAATCGATTCAGTTTAAACTTTGGGCACCGTCGGTTTGAATTATACTATCAGTTGGAGAAGCGTCATAATGTTAGCTTGTTGTTTAGCTGATGATTGAGGTATTACTCATTAACGAAGGGGGAAGAATGGCTATAGCGCAGCCAGATGAAGGGTACGTGTAACTTGTGGCTGCGTTTGCTTATTGGCGAAATTGATCAATCGGGTGCGAAATATAATAACCCTGCTTAGATCCTTGAAAGGACCACTTTCATAGAAACTTCGAAGGTTACGTCCAGCATACGGGTGACTACAAGGGAATAGGAGCTAGGCCACCCGGACTACAATAGGTGGAACCCTAGGGTGAACTAGGATCCAAGAGGACGTTTCGCATAACGCGTAGCTACATAGGAGATATATTTGTCGATTTACTTTGTATATTTGTGGATATATTGTTGCCGAGGTCGTCGGAGGACGGATCCGCTTACCCAAGAAACGTTGCTTATGCATTGAATCGTTCGAAAGCGAACAATGAATTACAAAGAACGATGTAGCGAGGGCCAGAAGTCGGAGGAATCGGAAACCCTTGAGGACATCTGAAACCTACGGCTCTGGGGTTGCGGCTGCAGTGATCGAGTCCATTGAGTGATTGTCTTGTCGGTACTTAAATATCGAAGACAACCAAGATTAAGCTACACAAGCTCGGGACATCGACGTCGAAAACATCGAAACGCAGATAAATCTTGCCGACGCATTGTATTCAACAGCGCCATGTCGATGAGAACTGATTTGACCGGTCCTGACGGCGTACGGCTGATAGGTGACGGCAGATATCATTTCACACCGTATGAAATGAGACTCAACTTGGCGTCTTAGTCAACGAATCCGACATGACTTTCTAGCGAATGACATATGTTGCGTTGAGACTTGAAGAAGCTGTCGTGCATTATATTACTATGATAGATCGATCAAAGTCGGGTATGCCAAATCGCTAGCCCTCAACGTCCGAACACAAAAGATCTACAAATCGCAACCCTATTCCCAGTGATGCGTTTCCATCATTACGTGAGATACACCGAATACTTGTTGGTGGCAACAGTCGTCCACTTGTTGAGGCGTACTATCAGGGTGCAATGTCTCCTACTCGATCGGTATGCATAGACGTTCGAGGTATACGTTTTTCACTTAAAAGGCTCAAATAATTCCCTATTGGCCGTTCGAGTGTGATGGGCTTCGTGGACCACCGGGCTATGAATAGACGAATGTATGTATAAACCATGCTAGCAGTATTCATGGACACTTTGAGGGCGCATCCCACGGAGGGAGTGGGACACTCGGTATGAAGACATGTGCATGAACCAGACGGAGGTGCGGGTGGCGGTCCTAGAACCGCCACTCTACTGTCTCGGTCCTCGCCCCCGTTCGATACTGCCAAAGGTTTCGAAAGGGTCACGAGTACACTTGTTGTACGAGCTTCTCGCTGGGTCGCTCGCGATGAACGAGGTCGAGAGGTCGACAGGGAGAGTGTTCGTCGAAAATTATCGCAGGTGTCGCCACCATAAGCGGCTGTTCCACTCCGTTGAACATCTGAGGCGTCGACAAGCAACTTCGTCCACAAGCTGCTAGTTCTGACAGAGCTAGCCGACACGCCTCAATAGCATCTGTTCGGTTGGATTAGCTTAGCAGATATAGAAATCTGGTGGGACACAGTATCGTTTAGTGGAGAAAATACGTCTCGTTGTTTATCAGACTCTAAGCCTGTTCCTGCTGAGTAGAATAGATTGCGTGATTTCTAAAACAAAAAAATAAACAATTGGAAAAGCCCTGATTTGGTCGTCATTTGGGACGACTTCTACGTAGATTTGATTAACGCTATTGAATGCTGGCCGAAAATCGATCAGTGTATTTGCGATGTAACATTAGGGTAGCTGTTGATATTATAGACCTTTCACAATTTTCGAAAGTCGGGAGGTCGGATCAATTTACAGGGAGAGAGAGGCTTGGCTGTAACTCCTAGCTGTCGTTTTTGCATTCTATAATTGTTTTCCAACTCTACAGTTGTCTGTGTGGTTGAGAGATCATAGAGAGGGAGCATTGAACACAATGCCAACGGCTGACGGCTGAGATGCCCCAGGCTTCGTCAGAGACCAGCGTCGTGTTTGTAATCTGCCTTTCATACTCTGGCTTTAGTAGGCACCACGGCCACAAGTTACACGGCGTCCGGCTACCGGCGGCAATAGCTAGCGGGGTCTACTACACACTCACTATTCGGACTCTCCACCCCGGGGGGAGGGCACTTCAGGGGAATTCGTGTGCGCATACGAATGACCAGATAGATATTAATGGATTTCTTGCATAGAATATATATGGAGAGGGACCATCTATTCGTTCGTATGTATCCCTGTGTCAAAGTAAGTGATCTCTCGGAAAATCGAGGGAACATATCTAGCATGCCGTCCAGCCCTTCACTGGTTTATGCAGATGAGCCGTCCCCGGTAGAGGTGCATAAACTCAGGTTTATACTAAGTGGACGTTTCGAGTGCAGCGGCCAGCATCTGCATTAAGTTCTGTCCGCTTCAGCCGCTAGCAACGGGGAGATCTCCACCTGCCGCCCAGCCGTGGCGGCGCTCATGGTCGGATGCTCGAATGCCTTCCCACCACGAGTAACATTGTGACTATTGTAATATGGTATCAAACCTATACATATATGGCCGTGAGGCGTGAATCTGATTCGCCTGAATCGCTGTCAGAATTATTTCACTTAGCAACATTTATCACATATATATATATATATATATAATGACGGTATGCTGATGTGGCAATCCCTAATAGATAATTGAATTATATATCAAGGGTAATTGGTCAGAGGGCCAAACAGCGAGCCGAGTTACCACCTAGTGACTCAAACTGAGCGTAACAGGGAGCTGGTTCGCTCAACGACAACTCGGAAAACATCGAGCTTGAAGTCACATATAATCACATAGACAGTGATTAAAAATCTCGTCTAGTGAAGAACATAATTTCGAATACAGCCTCCAGATAAAAGTAAACGCTAATTCCAAGTAAGATTATGTTATTACTTACAGGATTCACAGCTAAAAATAACTCGTACGTCTGCCCGTGAGTATGAATTCTTGAAATGTTGTGTAACGGAAGACAGCGAGCTTTTCATCAGATTATCTGAGATTAGTGAATACGAACATGGTAGAAATACGCAGAGTGTCGAAAACCATCACCGGGGCTTGGCTCTTGGGAGAGCGGTGACTTCGAGTGTACAACGCCTTTACCACTAGTCGAAAGATGTTCAGCAGAAAAAGGGAACCTAAATTATTAAGCTGGAACCTACATTATGGACATGGATCCTGTAAGCAGGGAATCCCAGAGCTACGCGTGGCTATGTTGGCTGACGCTGACAACTTAGCCTTTGAGAAATTGATTAAGAAATCAATTGTCGTTGCCCTGTGGGATCGCTGCCGGCCTTGTGCCCATGAGTGAGTTTCAGCAGTCTTCAGCCTCGCCATGAAAGGTTTTTGCTCGATAATATAAGCGATCGATGATGGAAAAGGCCCCACAGCGTGCTTCCGTCTGCATGTGTCCCTTGGGGAAGCTACGAAGGTGCCGTCTTATGCAGGCAGGCCCGTGTTCCTTGTTCTGGCTTAAGGTGACAAAATGCCAGGGAGTCGACGTGAGAACTCTATTGACACCACCGAGTCGTATGAAGGGAACGAGCCCACGAGCAACAGATAACGTAGCCAGGCTTAAGGGTAAGAAGACTCAAGTGTACTTTGAAACGCCGCAGCATTCTTTGTTCGTCTGCTATATTCTCTATCTTGTAGCAGCTCACATCACAGTCGTTTTAAGTTTTATAGTAATTTCTAATTATTTAAATATCTAAATATTCTAATTATCTAAATATTCTAATTTTTTTTACTAATCATCGCGTCTTAATTAATATTGTTGTGCCATTCTACCAATGATACATATATTTTTACAAATTTCGTATAACAGTCATAATAAGAATCGTTGCATATTCTCGTTATGCCTGCCAGCCGGTATTCATCTTTCGAAATCTCTTGAACTCATGGCGAGATTCCGTCTTTGTGAACTTGTTGTTGGCCGGATTACGCGATGCCGAGAAGAAGTTGGCCAGCACCTGATTGAATAGCAAATACAACAGCAGAGCACAATGATCGTCCAGCCTTGGGATATCCCAATGCAGCGTGAGGTAACTGCGTTTGTTCGACCTAATGTGCAACGATTCAACCAGAATCGCCCCCTATTAAACATTTTTGACAATTTGCAAAATTTCGAGAGAGAAATAATGAATATTTTGAAGAAAATTAATTTCTTGGAAAACGAGCGCGTTTTACCGAAAAATAATTCACCGTCCATAAATTTGTATCATAAGGAAGCCCGTGGATGTGATGATGCCCCCGCGAAAAAATGCAATCGTTGCCGGGACCACGTCGTTCCGTGTTTATGGCAAAAAAAAATTAAAAAATATAATTTTCTGTTCAAAACATAATGAGCGTATTTCCAGAAATCGAAGTCTGGTCATAACCTTCCCTATCAGAAACTCTATCCGACTGAGTTAAAAACAGTAAAGAAGCGGAAAAAAACATTTCTAAACAGTGTTCTTTTGTGGGTAGACGATACTTTGTACAATATTTTGTTTGAATTCGATTGACTTGCTGGACAACAGGAAGAGTTCGAGAAGACGGTTTTTTTTCTTAAAGGTAAAAAGTCTCGAGTGTCAAGTTGGTTCAGGCCCAGGGGAGGACAGGATCATCATTTTTTTAAAGGGGGGGGTCATGCCATGCGGGCGTGCCCACGCAGCGTGGGTACACACATGACAACATCGCGACCCCCGCCTCCTTCTGGGACCGTTGACGATGGTCCATTTCTAGTTGCTAATTAAGGTCATTAGTTCATGTCGCGCAGTGGCCGCCCGAAGGCGTTTTGTGTAGACCTCAAGAAAGCGGGATAACTGTAATATAAAGCAGTAGGTTGCCGTTGTGTTTTTAACCCTTAAGGTGTTCCTACTTTTGCCATAGTTCGGAAATACGTTCGTATTAGCCTAGGGTTCCAAGTCCTCGGTGCAACCTACCTACACCCTCGCACTTGATAGAGCATTCTGCCTTAATAGTAATTATTATGATAATAATATTAATAATAATAAATAACTCGCGTCTACAATATATATATTAACCCACGCTCACGCTAGCTACACCGATATAAGAACTGAGTGAAACATTCACATATCGCTTATCATGACGCAACTAACGGCACTCCTCGTACTTAGTAGTTGTTTTCTAAGTATGTTACACATGAAAAAAAAATGCTTGAGTGGCTATCCGTGTGCCGCCTGTCTGTGTACAGCCGCGTTGTGCCGTCGGTTGGTGGGTGTGATCGATCGATCAGCTGTGTGAGCGATGCTGGTATCCGTCTGCTCGGTATCTTCTATATTATCAAGATAAGTCGAGAACAATAATAATAATAATCTGATATTCTCATGGGGACATCTCCTCGTCCCTGATAACGTTGTTGTTCACACTCGCCCTGGCTCTTCAATATTCCCAATTCTACTCCCGAAGCAGCCTCGATCGAAGACGAGCGCTATCCACCATCCCATTGTTTCCAGTCACCAGTCACTGCCGGGCTGCTGTTCGCTGTTATTCCTCTCCGTCGTCGGAGCTACGCTGCAGCTGGTGAAAGACACCGATCGGCCGATGCACAATGGATTGCTGCCTCCTGTTTCGCTGTGGCCATTGTGTTGCAACACTTCCATATTTCTAGTAGTACCTCGTCCTGGATAGATTGATACAGGCGTCCTTTTCCTAACACATTGTATTGAATAGAGAAAACTATTGCTTGGTTCGCGCTTGGCAAACATCATCTCGGCCATGCTGCAATGTCTGTCAGTGCACTGTCGAAAATACTGTTGACAGAAGATGGCCATTTTGTTTGTTCGCTCGAGTTAAGTATTCGCTCGGTCGACAGCGGCGGCTGAAATACGGGGTTGAACGTGTTGCTCTCTCTCTCTCTTTAAATATATATATATATATATATATAAGAGTCCCAATGGTTTGATGTTTTATCGTCGTTTGAGCTAATCTCGCTTATTATTCTCATTGGCGCTATTAGTTAGAGTTTATTTCATGCATCGACTTTCCTTGCTGTTGTAAGAGACAAACACGTGAAGCTCGAACGGGCACAATCTTTAATCGTACTCGCCATAAGATAACGGCGAGCTAGACTATCGGCGTTGCCGACCAAAAATTCCAGGTTTTCAGTTGGCCCGAAAGCCTCTGCATAGCTGTTTCTCTCTGTGCGCCTCGCAATCGGGCGAGACACGTAGGTGCACGCGTTCGATCCCCACCGTTGCACATTTGCATTTTCAAGGGGTCCGTCTTACGAAGCAATGCGAAAGCGGTGCCGTGGACGTTAAATGTTGGCTGAGAGTCAGCCCGAAAAAGTTTAGCTGTTTCTCTCTTAAGATTCCCTCCATCGACTTGCGCGGCACTTGTTGTACGGTGCTAGTATGCATTTGCCACGCCGTCATTCGACGAGCCTAACGTGCTTGGACGTGGCGGCTGCGGAAGTGAAAACGAAATTTGGCCCTCGTCATGGCCTTTGACCACTACTATCATGCCCACCCTCGAATCAATCCAGCATCTAGCTTTGCTTGGATGACAGGCAGGACACGTTGAAAGGAGAAGAACCTCTAGGTTCGAAGCTCCCGGACTACCGGCGTCCATCATTTCAAGCCAATATCCTCATAATTAATTTCAAATCGTTTCGCCAAACGTCAAACGCTAGGAAATCTACCTGAATGCTCTCTGTGAATCTATAGGCCAACATTGATTTGTGATTTTGTCCTGTTCAATTGTGTTCAGGACCAATGGCATCTTCACTGACGTAATGCTCGTCCTGTGTCGTCACGAACATCATGACTCGATAAAATACTTCGAAAAAGGCCACAACTATGTTCGGAAATACTTTCTGCTCACCAACCATTCAGATGGCCGAGCTCGTAGTAAATACATGGACAGGCCCATCTCAGCAGTACATCATAGCTAGCCAGCGTGTCACTCCCATCGACCACATTCGCCCGGTCGACTCGTGAGGCGATCGGTGTCTGAAAAGAATACATATGGCAATAATCGAACACCTATCGAGAAAGGGGATCAAATAAGGCTCGATAAAGGCGATTCCAACGTTGTAAACTAGACAATGAGTTCGGCTACTTCGAACTGCTGATGAGGCTGAGCAGGCAAAGTCGAAAGAGATAAGAGAGATGAGAGATTATACACTGAATGATTGAACGAATGGATATACACTCATTATTGTAAGAAGAGTCTCATGATGCCAAAATTAGATCAATATATACTACTGCTATATAATAATAATCATAAAAATAATAATGTATTTCACCCTCGCACCGGTGCACAGCCACCAGCCGGCGTGCTCCTGCGTGTTTTCGCATATCTATCTTTGTCTATGTGTGTCGTCATCGGTGGTTACTGGGGTCACGCTGATCAGCCGATAACTAACTCAGCTTGCGGTCGTTCTCGATGAGTTTTGAATGCGTCCCGGCACAAGGTGTGTCTGCAAAGGGGGGTAGACTGCAGTGGACCTCGAGGCTGTTCACGAACAATGAATGGATTATTGGACTTGAACTCAATGAAGAATATTGAACCCATGAACTCACCCTTGAATATGTGGTATCCATGAAAAGCGTTGACAGCCGATTAAAAATGGATCTGTTCTTTTCTTCTAGCGCTTAAAGTCAAATGCTTTGCGCATATTGTGTGGGATCCACACCCTTGGAGGCTTTGGGCCATGGCCTGTAACTATTCCCATATATTTGCAGATCTAAATATTCATCCGGATAATAAGTAGCTACTAAATATGATAATTACTAACATTGTTCCTCACCGACACGTTTTCGTAAACGTTCTCATTGTAATACGTTTAAATATGATGAACCACCAGCAACTCAAGCAGCTGCCTGTCATATGTTATTTTTTTTCTACTTTTAGATATTTCTGCATGAATAAAACCTACGTGTTATTATCTAGAAGAATATAATATTATTATTATTATAATTATCTGTTATTTTTATGTCGTTTTCAGAAGAGGCTGCAGCGACGACTATGCCGATTAACCGTCGAACGGTGCCCAGGTAGGCCACTTATAGGACAGTTGGATTTTTGTTACAGGACGAAAAATAGTTATGTGTGACCTTTCAGATGGCTCCGGTGTTGTCGAGCTCCCCGGGGGGCGCCTGGTGGTGCATTCGCGTGCGCCTTGCAATCGGACGAGTGCAGAACGTTGCATAGACAGGATCGATTCCCACCCGTTGCACCGAATTTGCATTTAAAAAGGGATTGTCCGTCTTATGAAGCAATATCGGAGAATGTTGTACCGTGGACAGCGTCGAATGTTTAAGGCTGGCAATCCGCCCGGAACAATTTACTAAGACGACTCAGGTTGAGACCAAAGCAAAGATATAACCAGAGGGGTTGCAAGAGATTTGTACTCTTGCGATTCTAGCTCATGACGGCGCGGGTGACTCACTCACTGTAGCACCTTGTGTATCAGCAGTGTGTGGGACAAACTGAGCTCGAATGATTAAACTAATGTTTCAGCAGCATTAGGGTGCTATCGGATGCTATGTTTGTGTGAGGTCAGTGTGAATTCTTCGAGTTTACTAATTCTTGTTAGCCGAGGTGGGCGGCGACGCCGTGGGTGCCCCCGTCTTAGAAATTGTCATACCTAATACGCGTTTACACACCCGAATACATGTCTTATAAGAGAATGAATGTGTTTAGTCTTGCCATTATCATCGACGATAGTTTAATACTAGAATAACGCATATGACAATCATTTCGAGCAGGTCGCATTTCCCCTCATCGCATTGAGTAAGCAGATTCCATTGGGTAAACGCCTAGCGCGTCAAACCGAAGCAACAAGTGATCACATTGAGAACGGCGCGGAAAATTCGAAATAAGTACAATAGCTAAGAGAGCTTGGCTATTTCGTAACCGTGCCTGCATGTGCTTGCCAGGCGACGGGATCCAACAACACGTCTAGCTATAATGCAATAGTGTCATCCATTCATCACGACGTTTGCCGTCTCCAGACCATATAGACACACACACACACACAACAGCCGGTGGTAAAGGTCACAACCTCCAGAAGGCGGACATCAGTAACAACAGGAAAGAAATGCAGCAGAAAAAAAGAAGTATTCGCCCCTCGACTGCAATGTGGACCGTGTGTGTCGTCAGCTTTCACTGTGTGACCGCCTCGCCCTCGAATCGTAATCATCGTGAAGAAACGCACGCTGTGGTGACTCGTTGCTAATACACGAACAGGGCAAGTGCAATTCGTACACAGAATGGAAGGTCGGGTCGTTCCAGACCGCGGAGTTGGTGGGCAGACCTTTGGCATCGTGGACGCCGCCCCTGGATTCATTACAATATTATAAGAGAGAGGTCGTTGCTTAGCAAGACAATGTAGCGGAGGGTAGTTCGCTAGTAGGGAGTAATGGCGATTGCTAGACCTTTTGTGGTGCGTTATATTTGGCATTTTTTTTCCACTGAACCCACGCGTACACACACACACAGACACACACCACAGACAGTGGAATTGGATATTTAGATGAAGACACTGAAGGTCTGCCTCAGGAACGTGCGTTGCATGAGAAGGAACTTCGCACAGAACCACCGCGCTGGTGGCGCTGCAGCCCTTGGAGCTGCGCCGGCCGGAGACGCTGTGGACGGTCATCCGGTAGCCTTTCGTGTCAGCAGAGCTCTCAGCCACCGGACTCGACTATGCGCTCGTATGCTCTTTGAGTCTGTCACTGACAGACAAATCCCATAGTGGACACTAAATCGACATCGGCGTATACACCACCACCACTAACTCACAGCATTCGCATTATTTTACGCTTTACTTTGATCGTTAAAAAA
The DNA here is from genome assembly GCA_019614645.1 of Stratiolaelaps scimitus. NCBI lineage: Eukaryota > Metazoa > Arthropoda > Arachnida > Mesostigmata > Laelapidae > Stratiolaelaps > Stratiolaelaps scimitus. The sequence goes on from JABWDB010000046.1 coordinate 1,793,868, forward strand.
TGTTGTTGTTGTTGTTGCTGTGTGGGCGGGCACCATTCGGTACCCAACTAGCGAAGCCTCGAGACGAAATCCTCTCGGCACTCTCAACTGCAGGCGTTGCGCGAGCGCGCGTTCGCTGGCCTCCTCTTTCCGGCGGGGGTTGAGCTGAGCCGAACGGCGCGGCTTTCGCTGTGTCTGTAGATCTGTCGGGCGGCGGCTCATGACTCCTCCGTCTGCGGTTGAAACCTGTGGCCACAGCCAGGGATGTTACGATGAATCGCCTCTCTGGCGTTTGCATATGAGCGCCTCTGTATGTGTCGGAGAGACAGGGCGAATTGACGGGAAGTGTGCGCAATGGCGGGCGGAGCAAACAAGCGGAGACGTTTGAAACGTTCAGACAGCCCCTCGTAAAGAGTGCTGATTGTCGTGGAGGTGGCTGTCGCCGCGGATGAGGCTGAAAGATTCGGGGGTCTGAAGAAGGCGGGTCTGGAGGCGGATGACGGGTGAAGGAACGCCCTGCCTAACTAAGGACTGCCATCGCGGGACGATAGCCTATCTATGCTATCGTGCCGTAACGACAAGCCCTGTTCGCCTGGACAGCGATAGCAAGCCGACGAGCGGGGTTGTCGTTGCAACGGTGCCTGCGTGCGCCAACCTTGCGGATCGTCCACCGCAAACGCGCGAATTGAGAACGGGTCTGACCCGGCGATGACGCTTTAAATGCTAGCTGAAACCCAGTTAGTAGCAATTCGGCGAATCGAGTGTATACCAACCACTGTGCGAGATGCACCCGTGGATAGCACGTGCAGACGTACTATATACGCTCGCCCGTAACAAGCATATAGCTTGAAGCAAGCGTATCAGGGCGCAAGGCATATGCTATGCTGGCACGGAGCCAGCGGGGGGAGCCTGCGCGAGAGCGGTTAATTTGAACTTAATTTGGGAAATTTCATTGTAACCTCGGCCCCCATACGTTTTCCACGGCCCGCGTCGCCCACCCGAAGCCCCGCACCAACCGACGCGTCAGGTCCATACGTTTGCCAGTGCCAGGCCGCTCGCCGGAGCTCACTTTTCCAGAGCGAAATAACCCCACGCAGGGGTTCGGAAAGATCGCCCGCCCGCTCGCTCTTCCGTCTGTCGGTCGACCAGTCTGGGAGACACAGGGGGATTGTGGGGGGCGGGGGGGGGGGGGCAGGGGGGCTAATTAAGGTCATCAAACGAAGCCTCGACTCCTTCGAAAACTGGGAACCAGACCTCACCATCAGCCAGCGCCGTCAACAATAGTCGAGCGCGCGGCCGAACGACGACGACTTGGTGTAGGATCGCCAAAACAGCGAAGCACCGCTAAGCGACATGGGGCGCTAAGAGCGAGGCGGCCAGCGACCCATGGGATCAGGACGTGTTATGCGCCCACATCTCTCAAACTATTATATATGCAGTGTAATTATACACGATTAGCTGGAAGGAAGGAGTGTACTGATTATATATATATACATATATATATATATATATATTGTGCATGTAGAATTCTCGAATTGAATGCACACAATCTCCGTGTGTTACGTTCGTTCGGAGCGGCCGACTAATCATATAGGCGCGCTATACCCATCTGGGCCCATAAAGTATACTTCTCTAGGCTAGCTTAATTTGAATATATTATAAAAGTAACTATGCCACCATGCGCTGCTTCACGTTATCTGGTGAATATTTTTTACGACGTTCTTATCTATCTTCTTTGTAATGTTGATTTATTATTTGTCGAGCTGCAAGCTACACAAGTTCGGTTCTTGTATAGATGCCCGCTGGGCAGCGCGATTCGCAACAACAACAAGGAAGGCACCGATATAGGAAAAAAATCGGCGTGTCTTGATAAGGTTACACCCCGGGGGAGCAGCTGAATTAATTATGTTGGAATTGTAGCTTACACATTGCTTTGTATTTATTTATTCTTATAGGAAGATCGAACAGAGAAATAAAGACATGCCGACTAACGACCCTTCCTCCCTGTTCTTAAATGAAGATGTGCACCTGCGTGTCGCACCTCCGCTTGCAAGACGCCCACGAATGGCTGCTGCTATGCCTACCCTTAGTTAGCTAACGATTGTCGCTATTGTACCTAACTACGCCTTTGAAAGCGGGGGCCACCTATTTCGCCTGGGCAACGCTTGGGTCTGCGTACAGTGGCTAAATCAAGAGGCGAACTACCTGAGGACAATGGTGAATCGTAAAGCTTTATTGGTTTATTAAAGGAACTACAATGCTTAAGTTGTCTTATATAACCCCATCACGCAGCGGGGCTCGAACCTGCGGCCTCCGTCTTCCCATAGCCGTCCAAGCAATCGCGCTGACACCTGCTGGTGAGCGATGCTATATTCTCCAGCGTAGAACATCGTCGGAACCTCTCATTTGGCTAGCTGCTGTGGGTGGTCATCCAGGCAGGGATGATCCGGGCAGGGATGATCCGAGCCACGCAATCATCCTTCTGCCCGAGCGTCTGATGTGTATGATACTGGCATATGTGGACAGCTTGGGCGGTTTTGTTGTTTGCTCATCTGATTCGAACCCATTCTACTTTCTGGTAGCGGAAATTCAATATTGAGACCCTTCACTATACCTTACCATGTTGGCCGATCACGACTGAATGTCACAAAGTTTAAACATAGTTATAAAGAGCACATACTTGAGGAATCTATTCCGTATCCAATTCATGTACGTGTCAGACATCACATGCATACGTGCCACAGAGAACAACGCTTACGACGGCTCATGCAGCCTGCTACACCGAAATGTGTCATTTTTGGGGTGCTCAAAAAGATAAGCCACTCTAGGCTATCGAGTGTTGATCCAGTTTGTGTTGAGCTTGCACGCTGCGCTGTAGTCATGGAACACGCTTCGGGCCTTACTGAGGTAAAGAAAACAGTTAGGACTCTGTTGCAGTCCGTCGGCGTAGGGTACTAATAAGCTCAAAGGTCGTCCTCGAAAGGTCAGCCAGCGAACTGCCATGCACATTTGTCGATTGGCCTCGAATTCGACCTTAAATTATAAAGAAATCTGGCAAGAGTTAAACCTTCAGGTAAAAAGATTAAAAGTATTAAGAACAATTAAGCGTTATCCAAATATGATATGGGCTCAAATGAAAACAAAACCTCGTCGATTAGGGCAACATTTTGTAAACAGTATCCTGAGGGTGCACATCTATCTAAAAGACGCCGTGTTGTTTCACATCGTCGTTCGCTGATGGGAACACGTTCAATTTGGATGGGCCAGATCAATTGAACGGTTACTGGCATGATGTACGTAAAGAGTCGCGGTGCTCCTCGAAACGTATGGTTTGTGTTGCTGTTTCGCGTGTCTTGGCAAACACGCACTCGCATTCATCTCATCTCGAATGAATAGCGAGATCTATCAGCAGATGTTGACTGGCAACCTACTACCGTTTAAGCGGAGACTTCATCGACTGCCAATTGTTTCCCAACAAGATAAAGCTTCAATTCACGTCAGCGCGAGTACATGCGTGGTTTGGACGGCACGAAGTTGAAACCCTAGAGTGACCAGCATGTTCTCCGGGTCTCAACCTGATGGAGAACCTCTGGGGCATTCTTGTCCGATTAATATGTGCGTCGAATCGGCAGCATACATCCCTGGCAGCACTAAAAGAGGCGTTGTTGGATGCCTGGAGAGGGGTCAGCGACCAGGCCCTGCTAAATCTCGTTGATAGTTTGCTAAACCGATTCTTTTACGTTATAATTGGCAAGGGCGGGGCCGCACTGTGTCACTTGGGACAAGAGAGCGAGAATCAACTCAGCGAGAACACTTGATAATTGACAATGCCTTTTCCTTTTGAACATCCGAAAAAATGACACATTTCGTTGTGTAAGGCTGTAAGCGCCTTCATATGCGCTGTTCTTTGTGGTATATATGCATGTTATGTTTGACACGTATATTAATCGGATATAGAATAAATTCCTCAAATGTGTGCCCTTCGTAACGATTTGTTGAAATATAGGGTGAATAGATATATAAATATGATTATATATATATATATATATATATATATATATCTAGCATGGCCAATCAAACGAGAGCATTGTTCTGTTTGCATTGAAAGTAGACACCGTATGAGAATACCGACGATTACGTGCCCTCATTATTATTGTTTATCGCTTTTCGCTCGCTGTACCTCTCGGGGAATAACTGGATATTGAAATGATACAGCCCAGTATCCTCTCGAGCGTTTGGCTTTAGGAGAGTGATCAACAATGTAGTATCGGCGGTTACCGCGGCATCGGCAGTAGCACAACCCGTGTCGGACTTCGGTCGCCGACGACAACGACGCCTCCACTCAGAGATTCCGTGTTTCCCCGGGAGTAGTCCTGCAGCTTAGTCCTGGTCATGGGTGTATGCCAAAAATTCCCTAGCGTGGCCAGCAATGCAAGCACACGTTCAGGTGAACTTTAAATATAACGGAGTGCGCAATCGACCAGTCCCTCGAGCACTCCTTGGGCGGTAGAGATGTCCGATATACGGACATTGAGAGGAGCACAGATGCGGCTGATTGCTTGAACGTGAACCGCTGTTTGCGTTTGAGAGGTGTGTCGATGTGTGGTGTTGTTTACTGAAGTACCCTTTAAAATGAAGAGAGACAAGACCTACACCGAATTCAACTATCCGCATAATGATTCAAGCAGCGGATTATTGCGGATCCCATCAATCTGCCTGATCAAGCCAGTGCGTTAAATCAATTCGACAGCTATAAGTGATGATTATCGTTTTGGCAGTCTCATTTTGAAGATGAGTAACTTAAACTATCTCATGGTTCCATTCACTATTTAACTTCCGTGGAATCCTTTTAAGCTGTTCAAGCAGAGTTTGTATCGACATAGTGACGCGTTTATGGCTGAAAACGACTTTAGACGAGAAACGGTTCCACGATCGAAGGGAACTTCCCGAAGCCACCCACCATCCAAAACTACCTCAACATGTTACCTTAATTGTATTCCTTTTTTGCAACCGTCCACTCCGTCCACGAGTGCGCCAGTAATAACAAGCCCCGTCACATCGGTCCGATACGGTCACCAAAAACGTTTGATGACCGCGTCCACCGGCACACGGCCGAAGTCTGCTATTGCGCGTTAGATATAACGAGGGCATTGAGGAAGCCCCTCGTAGTCGACAGCGTCGGCGTCGAATGTCGGTGACCGTTCAGCAAGTCGGAGTGTGATTAGTGGTGTGTGCCTGTGTGTGTGTAAGGTTGTGCCTGTATCTCTGCTCTCCCTACCTATGCTGGGTTATGCCCGAAGGGGGCGCAGAGCTCTGATCGCTCCGAGCTGTACTCTGCGTCCCCTTCTGGCTCCGAGACACCTACTGAGGGAGGACGCTGCCGACGCAGCGGCCTGGGGAAGGCTTGTCCGAGAAGAAGAGACAGCGGATCGAGCTCCGCTCTTCTCAGGGGTGCGGGCGGAACAAGCCGTTTCAGAGTCGACGGCATGTGTCGGCCGAGAACGACAGAGAGAGAGGGAGAGAGAGAGAGCGAGAGAGAGGGAGAGAGAGAGGGAGAGAGGGAGAGGGAGAGAGGGAGAGGGAGAGAGAGAGGAAGAGAGAGAGAGGAAGAGAGAGAGAGAGAGAGAGAGAGAGAGAGAGAGAGAGAGAGAGAGAGAGAGAGAGAGAGAGAGAGAGAGAGAGAGAGAGAGAGAGAGAGAGAGAGAGAGAGAGAGAGAGAGAGAGAGAGAGAGAGAGAGAGAGAGAGAGAGAGAGAGAGAGAGAGGGGACAAGGCGTGGACGACACATTAACTCCGGTGGCCAGTTGGTGTCTGGGGGGAAGTCGCCGGGGAGAAGCGGACCTTGGTAGCCCCTACGTAATAACTTGTGACACTGTGATTAACTTGTCGCACATGCATTATGATTATGATGATGAGACCGTGGCACCCAGCGACGAGGCATGACATCGGCCAAGCACGGCAACGACGACAACGGCACCAGAGCACAAGATTATGACGTCGGTAGACGACGGAGCGGCGGGGATCCCGCCAACAGTGCAACGTACTAAGGGGGTGTACAGAGAGATCGACGTAGAGGGAGCAAACGACACTGTAAGCGAGTACGGAGCTTCGATGATAACGACGGTGATATGGGCTCAGGCCAAGAAAAGCACAACGCTATGGGGAGGTCACGAGCAGTGGCGTCGCGACAGAGAGCCCTCCCTGATAGGAGAGGATACATAACCACAGCTGTGTATCGTGTTCGACGATGGCCGCTGAGATGTCAACGAAGCGGCATCAACAGTGGAAGCGGCAGTAGGCATGAGGTGGATCGTCGTCCAGGAGCGACACTGAGAGAGAAAGAGAGAGAGAAAAGGAGAAAGCTGAGGGAGTCAGCCACCTGTGAGCCGGGAGGCAAGGGGCACAATTTGTGCAATAGTCGAATGTCTTCATGCTAACACGAGGGCACACGTCTCTTCTGAGGACTCCCTCTCTGCTTGGGTAGTATCTACCGATCTGAAGTGTAATAATAACCGACTGAACATACGCATTGCATTTTCGAGAGAGCAGACCCCAGCAGTGCACGCTATATCCAGCTCTTTCAAGACGTATTATGCGGTATTGAACAGGAAAGAATTTGCTTCAAGTAGCGAATTCTAATCAAGAAAATCTTCGGCTGAGATTTCGGTGTCGCGTAATTTCGGCGCAGAGAGATGACCAGCATGCATGTCTCCGATACATGGTAACATCTGAATACTGATTGCACTTGTTGCCGTGAATTTCAGTGGTTATATCAGCGTTGTTATTTTATTGCAAATACAGCTACTCAATCAGATCTTCACTTGCACTCAACATTATTTTGTTAATACTACTAACATAATAAAATCATAATTTTTCCACGGCCAACATTTGACTACTAAAGGTTTTCGGGCTGACTCCCAACCAACATTCAACGTCCACGGTACTGCCAACATTTAACTACTACAACTATTACTAATATTATTAGTAGTATTATTATTATCATAATTTCCCCATAAATCCAGCCAGCAAAGTTGAAACCAAACTCCTGAAATAGCACTGCTATGTTAGCTTGTGTTGGAAACACTAAATTCCATCTGACATTTCGGTCATAAGTTCCCAGCGCACCTCTGTCCTGTCTCCCTCTCTCTCGCGCGCGCTGAATGCAGCATGTATATTGCTACATCAACAGCGTATTCAATCTAGGCTTTCCGCCATCCCCGACCGTGGCATAGCCGCCGCCGCCGCCGCCAAGCGTGCTGCTAAATAATTGATAATGTCCCATATTCGTTTTCTTCACCGCTGTCCCTGCCACTGCTCCTGCCAAGCAAATGGTGTTGTTGTGTAAGCAAGTGTTCACACATGATGGGCCTATTGCTGATGACAGCGTAAGCCATCTTAAGCCTTTGCGGGCGGGCTTCCGTAACTCGGTGAAGCGACACCCATCGCGGGAGGAGTGGGGCCGGTGAGATAGCTGCGCATTGTATCAGCGGGCGTGTGCGGTGGTCAATCTCTGGCGGAGATATATTTTTAGTTAAAATAGATTGTTCGTTATTATTTTTACCCCGTGTCATAAAACCCTATCAAATAATGGACAAGTGACAATTGTCGCAAAACGTGTCGTCGTGCGGAGCGAGCACACCATATGCATCCTATGACGTAGGTTTATATGCAAAGTAAAGTAAATTCGCTGGGTTGACTGCCCACAGCCTAAAACATTTAACGTCTAAGGAACTGCGTGCGGCATTGCTTCTCTAAGACGGACGAATACGTAAAGTAGCCGATATTTCGGCAATGGCACAAAACGGATGAAGGCTGTTGTAACTGGTTATCGCCCCCAAGTTGATCCCTTGAGGGGGGCTGACTATTTCAAGTGCACCGGCTGACCGGCGTTTGGCTTCCCAGCCGAGCAATTTTGGCTTCGTTGTCAGTTCGTCGACGAGTGTATACGAACGTGCTGGTGTATATTGCTGCATACCTAATTTGTATACCGCTCTCACCATTAGCTCCATGATTAATGTTTGGTAGGTAGGTATCATCATGTCACACAGTTAGCTAGCTAGCTCTATGATCAGTCTATTCCACCGTTCCGGCCGAGTTCCCTTGCTCTCTCTCTCACATACACACACCCAGTCTCTCTCTCTCTCTAATTGCGTCAGAGGACGGTTAATCTAGGGTGATAAAATCGTCCTGTTTATGTTCCTCTGTGTTTTCGCTAAGCCAAAGGGTGTTATCAAAGCGTCAATCAATTCTTACAACTTCGCTGTGAGCGCGAACACATCTCCTTCGCGCGCTGAGTTCGTGAAGCTTCCCCAATGTCTCTCTTCCCCCGGCCTCTCTCTCTCGTTACCCCTCTCCGTATTTTTAGTTTTCTCCATCAGGGAGAGCGGCGCTCCTATATGATACCAAGGGGTTTTTTCAACCCAGGACCTCGTCTCCCTCCGCCAAATTGACACCTTTCCGAATCTTTATCCACGCTTGGTCGTCGTACTTGGACGTTCGCGGAGGAGGGGGCTTGCGTCGTGCACGAGCCAGCGAGCTTCAGCACCATACTACCGTCCCCTTGATGGATTCGGCAAAGACCAGGCCGTGAGTAGAAGGGCAATATCGTTAGTAGGAACTACTGACAATTGCATCGACATCCGTATAAGGCTGCTGTATAGGCAACTTGTCCGGGAGGAAGCGAACACCACGAGCTCCTCGTGGTCCTTGTTTGTTTATTTTCGCTAGGAATGAGACCGCTCAACGAACGAATGTGCGACAGATGGAAAGAGCTCGCTGCTAGAAGAGCGGTAGCGATAATGGGTGCATGATGGAAGTCGAAGAAAAATCGCCTACGGTCGAGCAGAAAGCGCCCGAAGGGACGACCAGGCGATAGGAACAGTGTAGACAGTTGAGGTAGTTTATAACGAATGTATTTCACGTGCGTCGACCTCGCTCCCGAATCGCTTTGCATTGCTTCGTAGGACGGACCCCACTAAATGCAAAAGTACGACCCCTGAGGCAATAAAGGGCTCCTTTATATGAACTAATATAAAAGGGGTTCCGCGGAAATGTTATATGTTGACCGGGAATCAGCCCGAGAAGGTTTTGTTTAGTAGAGGAAATTTGTGTAATTACAAATGGATTTATTGTATAATTTCATTCACTGCAAAAAAACCCTCATGATGAGATTAAATGTTCTACTAGAAAGTGTTCAATGTTTACTCGAAGGATGGAACTGGCTGTGCTTGCAAGAAGTCTGCAACGCTGAATGACAAGGGGTATTTTCACAGTTCGAGATCGAACGGAATTACGCACTTGATACGATACCATAGCTAATGCTGTAAAACACAAACTAACTGCACAGCGAGAGGTAGGCAATTTTTCCTGTGACGACCCAGTGGTGGTGGTGGTGGTGGTTGGCCCGCCCGAAATAATGAATGACTTTTGTTATCCGTTCCCCTCTCCGAGAGAGAACGAACGAGAGAGAGAGAGAGAGAGAGAGAGAGAGAGATCAGAGCTCTGTAAAGAAGAGAGATCAGAGATCAGTGGTCGAAGTTCGTCTGCGTATCCGCGCGAGCAAACTGAGTCAACCTCAATCTACGGCGCTCAACGACGGACGACGGTATTATAGCACAGGAGAATATCCACCTCAATTTCTTCCTTCAGATATATAACTGAATCACAACAACCCAAGTGCTCAGAAGTGCTCAGCAATAAATGATGGAACGACGGGTCAGTTGTGCAAGTTTGTCCAGGTTTCTACAGAGATCAGATCACAATGTTGCGTCAGACGAACACGGCGATGAACGAAGCTAATCGGAACGTGGATATCTGGATTGAATTTTGGTAGAGAAATGATTGTTTGGACTTGGCCATAGACCACAGCAATTCGTATATCATGACATGGAACGAGGTCTAATAAGAAGGAATACAAACCTTGGAAGCTGCCGGTGGAAAATATGTTTCCATATCCAGAAACAGATGCGTTACTCAATAACGATTCTGAACGACGCCAAGTGAATGTACACAAGATTGTCACTCTGAGCTACTGCAGCACTACCGAATTATTAAGTATAAGAACTTTGCATACCCTGCCAAACCTGGATGCCGCTTGCTCAAGCTATGCCACAACGTGTCGCCGGACAACATCGACTATGGAGCGTAAAACAATTGTTAGGGAGATCATTTTCAACGGTCTACCAAACAATAATCTCACAAGGACAAACACATTACGAAACTAGGCAACGTCGCATACGCATTGACTGATCTGTCATTTACTGCCAAATCCCCAAATCGTTTTTCAAGAGTTGTCGTGGTAACAACAAGGATAAATACATTCGCGCATCGTGTTCGAATACAATCTCTGACAAATGGCTATCCTAAGCAGTACAGCTATGTTGCACACAACTGGCTGGCTAGAATGTGCTCGGAAGCGAACTCTTAGTCGCGATACGCTTCGAATGGCCGTTGCCAATGGAGACCGTGAGTATCGGTCCAATTGTTATTCAATTGGAAACCAATGTGGCAGGTTTGTCTAGATTCGAGTATCTCTCTCACTCATTGACTAAGTCCTGACGACGCGGGAAGGCTCGTCATTCGAAGCAAGCGTCCAACACCGGCTGACCACAGTCGGCGTATAAACCGGAGCTGGCGTATATATGCATATACATGTATACAATACATGCTATCCTTCGGAGCTTTCGCAGCCGGATGGGTTAAAGAAGTTGGGGAAGTCTCTGGGACCCCCAAATGGCTGCGGGGCTGAGGGCTTGTTATATATGCTAACCCTCTCTGTACTGTACAGGTCTGTCGCTTACTCGCGGAAGCATAGGGCTGTTCGTCTCTGGTAGCGGCGGCGGCGGCGACAGCGGTGGCGCTCTGCTGGCGGCTGGGGTTAACGTGGAGTGCTCCCGTAAGGAAGACGCAGGGACACCGGACCATTGGCGGCAATGGGTTGTCGGTCGGCGACGGCTTCCGCAGATCGCTTGGCAGGAATCCAGCCCCCAAAGCTGGTTACTGCAGCGTTATGGCATCTCGTGCAGGGAACCGGAGGTCTAGGCAGAGGAAAAACGATGTGTACAACGAGGCGGGGCTGCTGCAACTGTGGATGTTGTGTCTAGGGAAACGAGACTCCCGGGTGGGGTTTTGCGACGTGGCGTGTTATGGGGTGTTATGTTTCCTGCTGTGCCAGCAATCACTGATAAGCTGGAGCTGCTGCTGCTCATCGCGCTGCTGCGTCCTCGAGGCTGCTTACTCCCTTTGCTTTCCGCGCACGGGATGTCTCGGGGACGCTGCTGCTGCCGCCGCCGTCGCGGCGAGAGAGAGATGCGGCAAGGATGGTTAATACACCCAACGTCGCTGAACACTGCCGACCCAGGCGGCATGACCCACCAACCGAAAACCACACACATACGGTACGCCGGCCGACTTGAACATACATGGTTACACACACACATATATATATATATATATATATATATATATATATAATCAAGCGTGTATACAATCTTTCCCAGATGCCCCACGAAGCACAATTTAGACCCAGAGATTCCTCCCCCCATCCCCCGCTTATATATTATATACCATGCGGTGGTGTGGTCTCGCCTACGCGTGCCCGGAAAATTAAGACGACGACGACGACGACCATGTAGCGAAATTAGTTAGCACGTCCAGAATTGTAGAACGACGCTATCGTGCTCACTGGACAGCTATCTCTTATGAGCCCTTCAAGGAACCGGAGAGACATATACACATAGAACGCGCTCAGAGCTGGTTAACGCTGTTCACCTTTTCTGTTCCATGGTGGCCTAGGGGCCAGCCGGCATCCGCTTGGGCCGAGGTCGGATGACCAACGAATGACAGAGAGAGAGAGAGAGAGAGAGATCGAGGAGAAACCATAAAACCAAGCTTAGTTCGCACGGAGCAAGCCTGCTTGCTCTCGCCTAAGGACGACGGCAGTTTGTTCATTTGACCCCCGCCTCCACCAGTGCTCGGAACTGAGCCCTGGTTATCAGCTAGCGTCCACTACCCACTCATGTCCTGCTCTCTATGTTTCGTATATATATATATATATATATATATATATACACACGCATACACAGACACCCACTCTGCCACTTTCAACACACAGCAAACTCCATGTACGTATAACGCTCAGCACTGGCCTGGTGGATCATATTAGCGAAAAGGATGCTACGACTATGTACGCGTTGGCTTTAAGTTATCTGGTTTTGAAACTAGAGGAAAAACCGGGAAGTTTTCTCTAATTAAGTATTGGTGGCCGTTCACTGATTCTTATCGATTGAAATCGAGCCGAAATTGATTTTCAATGCAACCTGCTCCGACCATTCCTGCCGTAGCAGAATACAATTGAAGGTTGGGATTGCAGTGATGACAAGGCATTGATGAGAAGTATAGGGAGAAATGAGAATCGTGGCTACTCCCTTTAGCAAAATCAATGAGCTGCTATGCTCAGTTTAAATGCTTACTAGATACAATAGCAGATTGAGAAAGGTGTAAGTAAAAAGCGAACTATGCTTGCTAACTTCAGCAACGGAAGCCATCCACATACGTGCGTGAAAAGAGGCTGAGATGTATTAAATGTCTCTCTGACAGAGCATTCTATTATTATCGGCAGAGTATCGTAGTCTGCTCGTATGTTCAGACAGTTGTCAGCGAAAACAACGATCAATCATAACTTGACCTATCTCGGCTGGCATCGGGAAGCGTTGCTGTAACGGCTCGCAAGCGGGGCGACGATGCGAGCCCATTTGTAGGTTCAGATGAGACAGAACTATCCTATATGTCTATCAAAGTGCAATTGATACCAGCGACATATTCATTTCTCCTCCATCTTCGTCCGTGGGGGCCTCTCCGGATTATCCTCATTATGGATATCGTCCTGCCATGAGGCAGCGTCGCCTCTGGGGCGTCATTACCATTTGATGTCAATGTGTTTGCCTTTGAAAAAAGATTCCCTCTAAAGCGTTGAAATTGTCAACATGTGTTCGTTGTCCTCGCGTCCGAGGTCAGATGGGATGGCTTTGTAGGGTGTTTCGGACGTCCTCGGAAGATGGGACGTTTTAACAGCTGCAGCCTAGGCGTGGGTACGCCGTGTTGTTCCCAGATGGCTCTGGCGGAGGCAAAGGACCCGAGGCTCGCCAGAGGTTGTTCGCACTACGACCGACTAACCGACCGCGCTTCGAGTTCGGCGCCGGCAATGATGTCGGAGGAGCTCGGCCCGATGGGTCGAGAGAGGCTGGACGCGCCGTCCTGTTAATAGTGGAGTTTATATTCGAGTCTCGCCTCGGCGCCGTTCCGGCGTCCCGCTCGTTCGCTCACAGGAGATTGGCCACACAACTGCCACCGGGTCAGCCGTTGCGAAGGGTGGATGGTGGGGTCTCCGCGGAGCCCTATGGAAAGGAGCTCTGTGGACGCGCGCGCGCGCTCGCTCGCGCGAGCACAGCCGTTTGTCTGTCAACGTTCGTCGGCGTCGTCTGGTTGAGATAAATAAAGATAAACTTTATGAGGCAATCGACTCTCCTAGCTGGCGCGAAGGCTGCCCCCGCTAACAGCGTTCGCTCTTTTGCCATTTCACCGCCTCGCACACCTTCTCATACGCCTTTCTCGCTTGCGACCGTCGTTCCAATGGACGACGAGGCATGGCAAGACTGAGCAACGGACGCGCCATTTGGGCCTATCGTAGAATGGCCCAAGAGCGCTGGCCTTCGCTCGGCCTGGTCGTTAAACACCAAAAAGTCATCGTTCGCGGCACACCCTGCCCGACGCGCGAAAGCGTCAGACCTAGGCTCTCATACGCGCGCATGCTCCATAGTGCAGGAGCGGCAGCTTGCGATGCCAGTAGGAGACGGTGGGTGTCGGGGAACACCGGGGTCTGGAAGGCTTCCGCCATCGTAGGCGACCATCCGATCCATGCGGTGGTGGTGAACAACGACGACGGTTACGAAGTGGCGCGACTCCCTGGTCATCCGTTGTTGGCGGCCAAGTTGCCCGATAGCGCTGGTGCTCTCTGCCACGGTATCAAGCGTGCGGTCATTTGAGAACAGGTCTAGGTTTCTGCCGTCTGCTGTCAAGACTACCAATATAAATATATAGGGTTTTTACATCGTGTACAATAATACGCGTTGGCGTTACGCTCACAAGTGGATCGGAGAAGTTGACGTTATTGAGTAGCACTGACCCGTCTGGCAGACACGGAGCCCCTCTCGAAAATCTACCATAGATTTAACATTATACGAACTAATCCCAGCACAGCATGACGTATCAACGTGGATTAGACCGCGAATGGCGTTCAAAACGGCGAGAGCTTAGCCAACGCATCGGGCTGTTGTCTCCGTTCGTTCCAAGCGGACCCAGAAGATATAGGCAATCCATCTTGAGGGGTTTCTCCATATGGATGCTATTATTTGGTAGGAGGACTATTTCAGGGAAGGGCGATTCGGCAATGTCCACTGTCTATATAGGACTGATTTTGCTTATGGTACTACTTACGAATTTGCCCGATGATCCATACGAAATCATAAACAAAGGCTCTCTGCCTTCCGCGAATAAGTTTTGCGCAAGCTGAGATTTCGCATAGCGCGCTAGCATCAATCCCAATAAGAATATATATACCTCTCCACATTCACCCCACATATACCCCATATATACCCCACGTCTGAGCACCGATTCCGCAACAACAGATCGGGCGACGTTGAGCGAAAAACAACACTCCCAACCAAATTGTTTAGTATCATCATGATCGAGGAGAGACTATAAGCGAAGGCTAAATACTTCGGGCAAAAAATGAGTGTACCTTCAATGCTTTTACATATCAGCTTAACCAGCTGTCGTGTTCAATAATCCACCCGACATATGCCTTCCCGTTATAGAATGACTATTACATAATGAGTACATAATAAGAGTAGGTTGTTGTTTTTTTTGTCTTGTAGCTGCAGAAGAAGTTCCCCACAAATTCTCCTGTAAATACCCCGTTGAAATTAGAAATATAATATATGTATGTTCCACCTATGTTAAGTAACTATGCTACGCCTATTATGACGAAGAACGCTCCACCTTCTTTGGATAAGCGTTGCACAATTTGATAATTTGCGTAGCGCGGTGAGGCCATACAGTCCATATGAATGTATTATAAAATATGATATCTTTACTATTGTACAATGATGAAATGTATTACGTAGTATGAAATAATTATGCATTATCCATATATATTTTTATGTATTATACGATATGACAAGTTTGTTATTGCACGATCAAGGTCAACCGTGGGTTGGAGATTAAATCTTTCTTCTACACGCTCTTAGTAAGACAGGAACCCCAGCTACACATAAAGAGCCAAATACTTCTAGCATTCTGTCCTAATCTCACGACTCTTGAGTAGAACAAAGCATATAGGTTTCATGGTATCGTAACAGAATTACATATTCTAGTTACTCAGGGCTGAAATGAATAGTCCTACCGGGTTTATATTATATATATATATATATATATATATATATATATATATATATATCTGGTGGGACACGTCATTAAATTAGCATCGTTGCCAGAGCAATTGCACGTGAGAAGAATCACTAGATCTTCACAAGACTTTCAATCCATGAGGGTTAGGTCCTGGCGGGAGAGAAATTAGGTATTACAGGCTGTCATAGAACAAAAGCAACATGCTCATTAATATACAAACTGATCAGAGATCACATCTGCGTGAGGCCATCTGCGACATTTCGGTCTGTTGACCGGTCTCAGAAGCAGGCGGCGAGGATGCGTGATCAATTACTCACGAAGCAAGTCGATCATCCGCTTAACATCAGCCCTTTAAGACGAAATCTCTTAATTCACCCACGTTAATCTTTTCACCTATGAGCTAGAAGGGAATGTGCAAGCCAGTTTGTGTGCTAGGTAGATACAGCACATGGGCAGCACATGTTTGCCTTGAGCTGACCCTCGCCTGCTAGCTTGTCAGACAGCCCTCAGCACTTAACCTTCAGGTATTACTATGAGGATTTGTCCGAGCCTAACCTTCGTTTATTTTCTCTACCTTACTCGCACCTCGCAAGGATCCTTAGCAGCACATTTTTCGTTACAGCACATGGGCGATAAAGACACAAAAACCTCACCTACCAAAAACCACAAAAACAAATTTCTCTTCATCGTTAATTTATAGTCGCCTAAGTGGTCTCTATGCCTTACACAGTCATGCACAGGAGCTAGCCACATGTCTGGGTATTATTGACCAATGCCGTTCCGTTTGAACGATAACTCCACACAGCGATAAATACACCCAATTACCACACATCTCTATTTCTTTTCGTTTTGCCGGCGTCCATTATTGCTGCCAACGTAATGATTGCGTATAGCCGCTATATATATATATACATATATATATATATATATATATATATACAATCCGTGTGCTTATGCCCATGCGTCTTTGTGTGCGTTTGTATGCGGGTGCACGTGTCTCCATGCGGTGGTCTCGTCTGGAGACATGCATTGTTCACTTGCAAAAATATAGCAAACCACCAGGCCATCATTTCGGGCGAGGCAGAGCAGTTGTTATATTCTCTGTGTGTATGTGTGCCTGTCGTCGACTGCGTTCCGCGGCCTGATGCTGGCAGTCGGCGCTAGCTGTCCCGACGGCGGACGTCCTCGCGGCGGCCATTCGATATCCCACAAGCTGACGTCACACGGACGAACTAACAAACTAAAGATTGAACGAATCAATCGTCAGAATTGGTCCTAAACCGCTGACGGCGGCGACGGTAGCGGCGACAAAAGTAGAACTGAGACTCGCCGTTGCGGCTGCTGTTATTGCTGCTGTTGTTCTTGTAGCTGCTGCTGTTGTTGTTGCTGCTGTTGTTGTTGTTGCTGCTGCTGCTGCTGTCGTCGTTGTTGTTATTGTTGTCGTTGTTGTTGCTGCTGTCGTTGTTGTTATTGTTGTTGTCGCAGTGGCAATGATCTTTTAGCTGATCAACCTTCCCTCCGTTGCAGCTGCTCGGATTGTCACCTCCCCCATCTCTGCCGTCGCCATGGCTGCTGTTGCGGCGGCGGCGGCGGCGGCGGCGTTCTGTTATCGACAGTCGATAATTTGCTACCAACGGCGGGCTACCACGAATGCTACTGCTGCCGCCACCGCCGCCAACCACGTCGTAGCGTTGGGTCCCGCCGCCGCTGCTGTTACAACTTCTACGAGAAAGACCCACTATAGCCAGCATCAGCAGCCGACGGCCATACCAATAGCAGAACTGCGGCCGCGGCCAAACCGCCACCGTCTGCAAACCGCCACCGCTACCACCGCAAACAAACGGTGGCTGATGCCGCACGATTGCGAGATCGAGACCTGCAAATGTGCACACCCACAGGCGAGCGGGCCAACCGTCTGACCAACAGACCTGCCAACAGATAGATGGGCTACGGAGCATGAGGCGGTCGTAGCAAACCCCGGCCGGCAGAGCAAAAGTATTGGCAGCATTTCTCCCTCTCTCTCTCTCTCGCTCTCTCTCTCTCTCTCGCTCTCTCTATCGGTACCGTTCAGCATTTCTCTGCAAAATTCAATAGCCTCTCCTGCTACCGCTGCATAGTTTTGTGTCGTTCGAGTCAAGGTTAAGCTGTGACCGAGGCGGGACGAAAAGCCGCCGCTGGCTGAGGGCTGTATTACCGATTGCTCTGCTCGCAATATATGGTGCTGATACGGGTGGCAAATGCCGCGTATCTAATATGATATTCGATTGCCTGCGGGACTTTTTTGCTCTGTTGCCAACAAAACGCGCGTACACAACGGCGAAACAGACGCACGGGGTCGGATCGAGCGAAAATTAACATTAGCCACTAATGAGCCGCGTAACGATTCGGTGGCTTGTCCAGCCTGAGCGCGCTCTGTCGCGAAGACGCAGGCAGGCAATTGATCAAATCAATGATTCACTAAACGAACAAAAATCACAAGGGAGCGATCAGTAAATCAATCAATCAGTCAATCAATTAATCAATTAAGCGATCATCAAATGGATTCGAGTTCCCCATGACCGCCAGACCATCAACCGGCAACTTTTAACTAGCGGACCGCGCAGTGTTGAGGACAAATCGTGCACAGACTTTTCGTGATGTTTTTGTCGAAGCGACACAGAATGTCAATACGGACCGTGGTGTTTATGGGCGCACTGTGCGCTGTGGAACGGTTGCCGGAATTGAAGAGAGGCAATGTATGTTTCCAATCTCGAGCTTGGGGCCGCCACTGGTCAATAGCGATTTTACCTAGACTCAAAAAGAAACTTCTTACACTTTTACTGGTTGACTGTGTGTAGGCTATATTTCACTCATTTGTTGAAATCCGGAACGACATTCGCACACAATGAACCGTTATGGTTTGCAGCAGTTACGACTGAGTGACTCTTTTACAAGATCGTTCAATGAATTGTTCCTATACAGAATGCAAACTTGATGAGAATTACTCATTTTGCTATTGTTGTATTATTAACGCGCGCATTAATCAACAAACCTGCTTCAGAATAGACGTCTCATAGCGAAATCAGCAAATCAGAAAAAAAAAAAAAATCAGCAAATAATTAGTGAAAGATAGAAATACATTGAGCACAATGAGCTGTCGATCAAGACATACATATATATATATATATATATATATATATATATATATATATATATAGATAAGCATACATTGAAAATATTGATCGTTTCGACAAGAAGCTTAATTCTTGCTCCGTCGACAACGTTGTTATTTGTGCTGTTACTGCCGCTTAAATTATGTACACACAACCAAACCACTGTATCGTTCAGTGTAATTAAAGACAGACGCTACAATAATAACAAGAATAATGTTTAATAATGGCATTGATTCAATACAATTCATCTCCAAAGCAGAAGTATAACCACAATCAGCTGAAACCTCTACAATCACAATCATGATTTGTTTTGTTTGTTATGCGGTCGCTGTCAACCTGTGCAACTATTTTCAATGTAATGAACGACAAACTTTGATGTCCTCCGGCTCTCTTGCAAGGGGCTGAAATAGACGAGGTTCGTATGTACATGTATATGCAGGTTATCCAAACAGTTGGTGATTGGCTAACGGGTCAGAGAGGCAAACGAAGCGGTCACCACCAAACGGGCCAAATAGGCCAAGTAGGCCAACCGTTGTTGGCCGAATAGGCCAACTCTTGTTGGCCGAATAGGCCAACTCTTGTTGTTGGCGGCTTGGCGAAGTGAGAAACAAATTGAGCCGTTATCATCTCCGGGCGAATCTTCGGGATGCATCGCCAAATCAGGTTCCAACAGTCAATGTTATTCAATGCTTCGTTTGCATGCTAACGCCATTCGACTCGAGATCCTCAAAATGCATTTGATGCAGGCCAGAGTGCCAGCTGCTCAGGTGCTGCACAGTGTCTTGTCGTATGAGTAGATAGATATCCACGTATCAGAAGCGTCTATATGTATTATATGAAATATCAGTGATATCAAGCATCCTCAAGCGCACTAGACGTGTTACGTTGTCACGTATAACCAGCTTGATGATGATGCTGATAATGAGTCGTCGTCTGGAAGCTTTCCTCATGACTTATATCAACATGGAGCGAAGTTCCACGTTGATCGGAATTAACTCAGCCCTGGGCTTGAAGGCTCGACACCATACGCGCTAGTGGCGACAGCAGATTCTTGGGTGCGTTCTTGCCAGGTTTGATGGGCGCTGCCGCTTTGCCACAGTCCGCCGTCGGGAAAGCGGTGCACACCGTGTCCAGCAGGTCGCCGGCGTAGCCCTGAATGAGGTTGTCGACAAACTTGGCCGTATCCGCCCCGCACGGCGTCTTCACCGAGTCGATCATGCACATCCGCATGCTGGCGAACGAGCAGCACGACTCCTTCAGCTGTTTCTTCTGGTCAGGCTTGCCGCCAGCCGACGTTTGCGCAGCAGCCTTCGTGACGGTTTGGTCGAGGACGGCGACGAGCTGTGACATGCATCCGTGCAGCTGGACGCCATTCTCGTTTAGACACTTCGCGTGCTTGAGGTATTCCTTGTTCTTCGTGTGGCCCTCCTTGCACTTGCCGTTTACCTCGGCCTTGACCCCGTCGAGGAACAGGGTCACCATACCCTTGGGTAGACGGGGCAAGCATCGGTTACTGTAGTCCCGGGCGCACTTTTCCGAGGCCTGCTCCTTCGGGCATACGTCTTTGAGTTCGGCCGCAGTCATCGCTACCTTGGGTCCTGACGCGAAGATGATCAACTCGGCCCCGCATTTCTCCAGGCCGTCCTGAGTGCACATAGGGTCCTTCGCAGGACCAGCCAGGGCTGGCGGCGCGAAGCTCGCCAGCGCAACCACGGCTAGCGTTGGCAACCACGTCGTAAACGGAACCATGTCGATCACAGAATAGACCCGGCGAGCCCGGGTCTCGGTTCTTTATCAATGACTGCGTCGGCCCGCAAACAATCAGACTGATCATCGATCAGGCTCCCCAGCGCCGTCTAGCGGAGAAGGTGCCAGCGAAGGCCCAACAAAACAGATATCGTAATCTGGAAAAATCACGTAGTTGACATCGGATCTTGATAGCAGCAGTGCACGCACAGATCTAACTATAGTGATTTACGGCGAGCCTCCATTCCAAACCAACGGGTACTTCTCCATTGAAATGTCAACAGCACTGTCTAGTTAAGGATTTATCCAGTTTTCAACAAGCGAGGATCACTCCATTCACACAACGAGTACTTAAATTATTTTTCAATCGCATATTCCACTTGACCAAGACATTATTAGTGAGCAATTATATCGACACAGAAAGTGTGTGCTGCGACCTTGTCAAAGTCCGAAGACTATTAATAGAATTGACGTCTGAGGGTCTGTGTCGAATTACACCAACGTGTGACAAATATAAAAGGAGGGAAGGTTGAAAAATTGATGGAGGAATTACACTATTTCTATTATTAGTAAGAAATGCGAGTATTAGACTTAACATATATATATATATATATATATTTATATATATATATATATATATATATATATTTATATATATATATATATATATATATATATATATATATATATATATTATATATATTGAGCTCGAGGAAGGTGGTGCTATTTTTAGAGATTTCCTCAGTAAAGTTCGACACTGTGTCGTGCGCGCTGGCCATAAAAGCTGGTCCTTTATCTTTTCAGCGACATCGCGTCTATAGATGAGCGCAGAATAATATACACAGAAGCCGCGAGTGGTGCTTTGAAATAATTTACGGAGATGTCAGATACATTCGCTTTCTTTTCATGAGACCTTTGATGGCTAGCTACCTACAGAATCGTTTGGTATTGAAACAAGTGGCGAACGCATTAGTCATCTTTACTCAGCCGAACACAGTGTAGACATCGGTTGTTATAGAAAAATAACGGGATTAAGATATTGTTATGGGAGGGAGAGGGGGGTATCACGTCACCCTGCAGATCGCGTATCGTCATATCGTCGTGATCACGCGCAGCCTGGTGGGGTGGCATGATCGGGGGGGCAACTTTTATCTTGATATTGGGGAATACGGCAGCTTTCTGAGACAGCCTATTGTTGATAACGAGTGATACAAGGGCCGATACAAGACGCTCGGTCGCATGCGGTTCGCTCACATCGTCTCAGCGACATCTCACGTGTACAAATCGTTTTTACGGCACCGGTGTTGCAATCAGGCGGCTACAACTCAGCTTGAACTTTTTCTCAACCGCAGCAACATATATATATATATATATATATATATATATATATATATGTGCACTTGTTTTTCTCTATGGTTATACCCTGTTTGTCGTGAGCAGACATGCCTTTGGCTAGCTTTGCCGAAGGCTACAATCACTTCTGTGTCGCTGCTTCTGGACGATATCGTTGTTTAGAGCTATTGTTGTTTACGAATGTTCGTTGAGTCGGTGTGCTGTGAATGCCAATTCGGCTTTCTAGATAACGCATACGACAATTAGATACGAATTGTTGAATGCTAATGATTCACTAAGGTGTCTACTTATATCAAGAATATCTCCATAGATCAAGTCGAAAGACGAAGAAAAAACTGGATATTTCATGAGGCGGAAAATGCCGAACCTTTGCCATTATACATTTGAATTGAACGCTATAACCTAATCTCTTGACTGGTGACAGTTGAATTCATTTTAGAAACGGCCCCAGCTCAGTCAACAGTCGCTGCCTGAAGGACCTTATGATTCATTCATTCAAACTGAGGTTTATATATGGAATTGCGGTATTTATAATGCTCTGAGTTCTCAGATAAAGAAATATTGAATGATGGTATTATCATATAGGTGTAATCCAACTAGATGTCCACAAGACCATTTGGGCATCATTTATTAATTGGCAATTTATCTGGTTCGACAGATTTCACTCGACCTGTGTCATAACATAATTTATAGTTATTCTGATGTGCCTTTATACGATTTTTTCCTTAAGGCCAGGCGTCGGCTTTACGTTACAGTGTCCACAACCCTAGACGTCCGATCAGTGACGGTTTCTCAATTTTCCCTACAGATTTCGGCAGCGTGGCCACAATTCCGAGCTGGATCAACATCAGACATAACACCCGGTTGCTTTCGTGTTCAGCCACCCGCCAATTCTACATTCGGCAAAGTCTGAAATAGGCCGCTCGATGAACTATGATGTAGTTTCGTGCCGCGGTTGTATCTCCCGAACCACATACGAAGCATACGAATACATCAATGCGCTCACACCCTCGTCTGGAACAGCGCCCCTCTATACAGAGATGATTTCCTTTGTGACCGCGTCCTGTTGAACCCTTTCGTGCCTGGTCGTTCACTGCTTTCGATGGTTGTCGATGCGTTTGATGTTCGTTCGCGTGTCATCAGCGCTGTTCCCGCTACTGCCACCGCCGCCGCCGCCGAAGGAGACAGGCAAGAGAGATGTGACGGTACCGGGCTGTATTCCTCTGCGGGCTCCCCCACCTACACACCGACAATAGCAGTCGAAGCAAAACGAACGAGGAGACCGACCTCCTTCGCGATTTCCCAGCGCTCCACTAGCCGCAGTGGTCTGTCGCAACCGCAAACATGCGCTGAGGTGACGAGAATCAAAATGGCTAGGTACGACGCGTGCGAACAGGCCGGTGGCCCTTTGAGCCGTCAGGCTCCGACATCCATCGACAGACGTACTGTCCTCGTGTCGACTGCCGCCCTCCGCTGAAGCAGTGGATGTGGTGGAACTTTGTCATCGCCAGAGTCGTGATGACAAAAAATCGCACACACCAGGCTCGCTCTTGCCGAACTCAGGTTCGTTTCAGGAAAATGTATTCTTAACTGAGACAGTCGTCTGGCCAAACTCGTACTTGCTCGAATGCAAGAGCCGAGTTGGCTCAGCTCTCGAAAAACGTGTCCAAAGCTATTATGTAACCTATGTTGTTAACGAATTTGCGAACGTTAACGAACAAAGCGTACATGCCAATGAAGAGGTCTTCGATACGCGCGACATCAAATGCGCGTACTTGTTATGGCCAGATGACGGTGCTGTGTCATGAGGCGAGGAGAGTGGTTTCAGCAATCCTTGCGGCGTTCCTTAGATACGTCCTCTGCTACCCGGCAGGATTTGGGATCACGCGACTACACTCGCGTAACCTTCCAGCCCCGCACTGTTCCACAGTAATGGGGCAATGACCCCACAGAGCGATACGCTAACATCTACACAATCCGCACACTCGCGGCCAGATGCATATATTATATATATATATATATATATATATATCGTATGCCAGGAATGAAGATGGCTATCCAATCGCCAACATCGTCGTTCTGCAGCAGAAACGCTGCAGAAATATCGAGGGGTCGAAAAGACGGGATCCCTATATTTTGTCTGGGCCACCGTTCACTTCATTTTTGTCCATCTCTCTCTACTCCGCCCAGTTGTTCCTCTACGTCAGAGTAGGACGAGATAGGTCAAAGGAAATGGCAGAAAGCAGAGAAAATCGTTGGCGAAATAGGTCCAACCTAACCTCGGAAGTTCCAACCTAACGCCGGCGAATGCAGCGAGCATCAATGGTGATGCCACCGACGACGACGACGAGAACAGCATAAAGACGGAAGCTTCTGCACGAGCGGAAGAAACAGCGGCAGTGGCGGCGGCGCCGGCGGCCACGCAAGCAGTTGTCTCGCAGAGGTCTCAAATGGCCTGCTGTAATGATGGTGGCGGGCTGCACCCGACAACGAGAAGAGGGGGATTACCGGCGCGAGGCAGACGACAGTGACAGAGGCAAATAGCAGGCCGTTGCCGGCGTGGCGCACAAATGGAGGCGCGTCGCTGAGCAGCGTTACATCATCGTTCGCTTCACTCCAAACACTCGAAACACAAACCGGAACGATGGGCGACAACGATTGCGAGGTGTTTGGCATGCCCTTTCTTCCTTAACAAGAGGAAAATTGCCAGCCGATGTAACGAGCCTTGCAGGCAAGTGGCAGGGGATGGTTGGGGGGTTGCTTGGGGGTAGCGGACGCTGATGCGCGCAGGGCAAAACGAAAGGAGAGGACGTGTCCATGCTGTTGGTTCGAGAGAAGGACGGGGGCTGAAGGCAAGACCCCGGTTCGGTCCTGGACGCGCGTCGGCGTAGACAACGATTGAAGAAGACGTCGTGGCCATGGAAGCTACAGAATCCGAGGGCGGCCGGCAGCGGAGCCAGCTGCGACGGTGATGATTTCTCGTCGACTCGATGATTGCGTGAAGATGAGTGCAAGTGCCCAGGAGTTAAGTGATAAAGCGAAAAAGAAACGGGACCAAGTCAAAGTGGTTGAACAACGTCGTTGGCGCATCGTTCTACGGTGAACAGTGTTCTGAGCCAGCGATGATGTCCGAGGCGGACCGTGTGCTTTCAGCCGGAACGTCCGAGGGAGAATGGAAGTCAAATAAATGGACGAAGCGTTGCCAACTGCTGGGATAGCGGAGGAGGGTCACACCGGCGTGACGGTGTCAATTGGCGAAAGAAAAAACTCTTCGCGACCAATATTGAAGAAGCAAATTACTTACATATTATTATTATATACGTATTGTTTAGATAGTGGCCCTTCATGGCTAAGTAACGGTAAAGGTTTTATTGGTTTATTAAAGGAGCTGCAATTTTACAATGCTTAAGCTCTCTTATATGTCACGCAGCGGGGCTCGAACCTGCGGTCTCTGGCTTCCGGTAACCAGAGACTTAGCCGTCCAAGCCACCGCGCTGACATTTATGATAGGTGTATAAATATGTTCGCCAGCTATGAATGACAAGCATCATCGATATTTTGAGAGCAATGAATGCTCAGAAAGCATAGTGCAGACCGCTCAGTGATCAGCAGGTTGGCACGTCCATTAGCTTGTGTGCGTTATTTACACCGTTATTTTTTTGGATGCAGATAACGTGCTGATGTCGTTCGGCAACCTTGCCACGAAGAAGCATATCAGTCGATGTTTACAATATTGATTCTCGATTGAATCGTGCGTAATAAAAAGATTAGCTGATGACTTACTGTCCCTGTCGGCAGAATCAGATAAAAATAGTGTTCCTGCAACGCGCCAACTAGACAAATTCTCCTCAACACCTTGTTCTATGTTGACGATCTTGATAACCACTAGGCATCGAGGGGGTTTTATTTCACTTGCATATGTGCGCCATAAAATAAAAAAGCATTACCAATGATATCTGCGTAACACTGTCGTCGCGAATGATAGACACCCATCGTCATTCGACAAGAACAAACAAACTAACATTGATTGAGTATAAAGAGAAACGAAGAGAGAGAATTCCAACAGATCGTAAAATTAGCTGGGACTGGGTGTGGTAAGATTGTTCATCACAACGCCGACCTTGTCGATTCATTTTCTTTGCTTGATCGCTTACAGGACCACAAAAGCTTAATAAACCTGGTTCGAACAGACACGGCCGTACGGCCATACACGCACGGACACACACGCGATATGAGTCCCCCCCCGAAACCACTTTCAGATTTAGACGAGCGTGGCGTACAAACGTGTAAATCAATGGACGAGCGCCCGCCGCAACACGCATAGAACTAACTGTATATATATATATATTCGTGATTGTGACATCTGGACACCACAGCCACTACCTGATATCGATTACAGCAATAGATTGTATTGTTGACTTCCCCAGTGGGCGGCCACACAGACAGACCCCATCGACCGTTCGCAGGCGCTCGCCCGGGGGCCCCCGACGTCGTCAGATTTGTTGGGTCCAACGGACATCTCAAAAGACAATTGCCCTTCGGCTGTTTCCATTGCGGCTGTGTCCACGGCTATCGCAGTGGACGCGTTTCGTCGAAACGCAACATGGTGGTGATGGCGGATGATGATGATGATGAATGCTAAAAATGTACAGATAGATGTTGCCTTCCCGAGCCAACGCCGGACTATTAATGGCACGCAGGCGCCAGACAAATATTGACAGCGTCGCCGACGCTGGCTGGTGATCAGTTGTCGCTACGGGCTTCTGGAGAGATACGGCCATTATAATAATAATAATAATAATAATGATTATCGTACAAACATGTGCGTCCGAAGACCGACGGCAAGGAGTGCTGATGAAAGTGACAACAACAACGATGACGAGGTGCACTTTGCTGTATTTTGCCATCATTCGTGCGGGTGTCATGCGTTCTTCTGGAACAACGCCGCGAGCATTTGTACACTATATATATATATATATGGTATCTATGTGGACTTGGATGAGGCGGGGAACGGAGCTAAAGGACCCAAAGATAGCACAGCAGATGAAATAGTCTTTGAGATGGGAAGTGACTTGGGTGGCACACACTAAAAACAGTCGGCCGCCAGATGCTTCGCCTGCATTCATATATATCACCTGTGATGGCTTACGAGACGAGGTGTTTTCAAGTGTCCCCTTTGGATCTTGGGTGTGGTACACGTAGCTTGCATTGGCCAGAAGCATTGGATCGAAGATTTGGAGATAATTGGTCTGCCTTCGGCAGATGATTACTGATTTGTTGCCACGGTGGCCTGGGAGGTGGGCAGGGCGGACGTACAAGCCTACACACGGCATTCATCCTGAGGTCCCGGGTTCGATCCTCAGTTGAGACGTGGTGGTGTTACCTCACTGCGTGAAGACCGATACGCGCGCTAGCCGTATTCTAGTCCAATGGCTTCCATTCTAGGAGCAACCTCCTTTAGTGGGCAGGGGGGGGGGGCACTACTGAATATTAATTTTCTGAACCCCTTTAAAACGCAAGTGCTCAACGGTCGGGATCGAACCCATGCATGTCGCCTCCGCTCGCTAGCCACACACGAATGCACCACCAGGCCGCCGTGCTCGACACCACTGAAATAAGCTAAATGTTGCTGGGTGACGTTGCCGGGTGCATTTGAGCCACACAATACGCGGATGTTTAGCGTCGGACGTCAACCTATGTAACGGACCCGTGTTATCGCCTATCGTGTCAAATATTGGACTTAATAGATCTGCTATTTCTGATAGCCTAGATTACCTCTAGTTCTCTGCAAAACTGGTCTCTCCCCCTCCCGCGTCCTGCTCTGGCTTTTTGAACTTTTCGCCATACTTCGAAATGGTTTTAGCAAAGCGCCCGCCAGCCGGAAGTGGATCTGTGTGCAAATTGAATTAAGAACGATTCATTTTAATCTCAATAATACTTTGAATTCGCTTTGGGGGCCATATCCGAGACCAGTCCCCGCCCTGCCGCCACCAAGTTGCTCGGATCCCTCTGACCATCGAATGGTTGGCAATGGCCGACTGTTCGACGGGTGCTTCGACGCACTGTTCGCGCACGCTTGACTTCGAGCCGGGAAGGGAGCGACTGAAAGCTGTTCGAATGGACTTGTGGAGTCGAAATGAATTCCATCTCAGCGGCAGGGCTTCCTCCTCGCTCAGCCGAACGCGTCCTCTGGGACACGTCGACTGACGGTCAGACGCCGATGAGAGGGAGACCCAGGAGGCAGCTTCATCCCTGCCTCAGATTTCCTTGAAAACTCCAATTCGACTTGCGATGGCCACCGCTACCGCCAGCAGCACCTAACTATTATCCCACATTGGCGGCCTGTGATTTTCGATCACTGTCCGTGTACTCATGCCAAGATTGCGCGGATAAAAGTTATATATCACACACGATCTGCCCTCGTGAATACTGAGATGCGGTGCTGAGTCTTGCAGTCGAGTCGATTCGTCGCACTGCGTTATGAAGGATGTAATGTGTATGTAGACGTTACATTGAGTAGGCTTGCAGCGTCGTGAAGCTGACATATAATGTTTAAGCTATACAAAACGAAAGCCTTCTGTTTCGCGTGGTCGGTTTTGAGCCACCCTCGTTCCCCGTAGGTCCTCAGGGCTGCCTCAGAGTGAATTAGATAAACTGTCATATATAGACTTGTATGCAATAAAAAAAAACTACTCGTGCATTGCACATCGCCTGACAGTACGTCTATGTCAATTAACGTTATGCCCATGTAGTAATTTGATAATTAACTCGTTTATAAATCAATCAATCAATCACAATCAATGCCATGTATTATAACCATAAACAGGTGTTTATGATGATGAGTCCGGGATCGAAATGTGCACCTGGTGCACATGGGAGGTGAGCGTCCTTTTCGATTGC
This sequence comes from Stratiolaelaps scimitus, assembly GCA_019614645.1. NCBI lineage: Eukaryota > Metazoa > Arthropoda > Arachnida > Mesostigmata > Laelapidae > Stratiolaelaps > Stratiolaelaps scimitus. The sequence continues at coordinate 1,822,462 of JABWDB010000046.1, forward strand.
CCTAAGTAATGATTATTATTATATAATAATAATAATAATAATATAATAATATAATAATATAATAATAATAATAATAATAATGATCTTGATTCTCCTGCTCTTGCTGCACCGCACCGCATTCATTGGCCTTCCAAGTGAAAACTTACTGGGTACTGTAGTCCTCGTGTGAAAACGCATTGGCCCGCCGAATATCGATGGATGTATTATACTATGATTATACGTGGCCGTGTGTACGCCCCCTAAAAAATTCATCCTCACCGCGGCCGTGCCGCATTCCACGGTGCGGTACATTGCTGACCACTGAGAGCGGAGTGTATAGTGAGATTGCGAGATATAGTGGATAGATTGATAGATAAGGCCTCGGGAGAACTTGACTTCGGCGGCTTGGTTTCGTGCGAGCTGGACACAGGCCGCCTTCGAAGAGGAGGATCGGCCCTGGCTCGTGGAATGACGCTGGCAGAGACGGCTTCGTTTCATTGGAACTCGACAGTCGGCTGTTCGCTGGCGTTTCGCGGACCCCCCCGCGTCGCCGGGGGTCTCTGGCCGGCCCGGGGGTCCAGCCAGTGATAGCGGCGATAGAGGAAATACCTGACCTTCTCTCACTGCCGCCTCCCTTGTCCACATCTTCCTGAGACCCTGAACGACGGCGTCCTGCCTCCCAAAACATGAAATGGGGATATGGCGATATTGTATTTTATATATATATGTACATTGGCCTGAACGGCCATCCCACATTCACTCAACTGTGTCCTGAGGTCTTCGGATAACGCGAACGTCGGCCACACGAGCCTTAATTGACCCATTGACTGATACGATACATCAGTGGCTGCAGCAGCAGCGGCAGTAGCAGTTGCAACAAAGCGCTCAGATTGAATTCAACAAGAGAGCAACACAAAGATAGAGACAATGACAATGACCGAATGAGCGTGGATGGCCAAGTTCATTATTTCGTCACTCAGTGTCTCGGTGGGTGTTATTATTCTGCAAAAAGCTGAATGTCACGGGGACCGGTGATGGTCGGTAGCTCAAGGCAAGCCAAGAGGAAAGTACAATGAGAGCTATGCTTTTCATTGTTTTTTTTTTACTTTGGAATCAATTATACGATGGGGGCCACTCCATTTGCGTCGTTCGTCCGTGATGAATCTGACGAGGGAAGAGCTCGAGTGACAACATACAACTTTTGACCTTGAATGAAAGCTTCGTTTTCAAAGGGACTTGCCGATAACAACGGTTCGTGCCATTTCGCAGATAACCTCTGCATTTGTCGCTAGCATGGCAGTATGCGTGCGTACACTCACACGTTTCCACGTTGTGGTGCGTTTCATTAGTTTAGATTATTATCTTCTTTATTAATCGTTTGTGACAGCTGTAATTGCAGACACTATTCATGCTGTCTGTAAACTAGGGTACGTTTCTATAAAAACAAAGAGTCCAAAATCAACTCATTAGAACCTTAGTCGATTCGTCTTCCATGTAACGCAGCTGGTCCGCTCCGACACCGGGCACACAGAGAAATGCTGATACGAAAATACGTCCACCTAAGCGGGTTTCATGACAGAGAAACGAACGCTTACAGAACGCTGCAACAAATCGTGTGTCTTGCCTCTGTATCCCCCTGAGGTACTCGGAGTGTACGGGAACATTCAAACTCCTCTCTATCTCTTAATACACTGAAATGAAGGTGCGTTCCTTGTAGGACGAGAGCTAGCCATTATGCCATGTGCAACGCCGCATGTCGTCACCTGAGAAAGTTTCAACTGCGCTCGCCTAATGTCACTGCAACCTGAGAGCCAGAAATGATGGCAGTTCGTCATCAACTTCCGTATGGCCCGGCTTTGACATCATCAAGAGTGTATAGGGATACTCTGTCCACGACGGCTCACTAAGGAAAGAAGAGCGTTGTAACTTGCAATGTGAAAAAAAAATAATCATGATATCATATTATACATACATCATGCTTTGCTCAAGAAAGTTCGGACAAGTTCACGAGAAGTGTTCCGAGAAGTGTGTGCGATTCTTTTTTCCAACGTATCACCGACAACGTTCGAATACGCGATCCGCTTGTGGTGAACACTACAGTGGCATTTCGACGGGGTTAGCGGCAACTCCTCTTCGCCGTATTTCGCGAGCAGCAGGGTTTGGCGGGCGACACCGGCTCGAAAAGCTCATTTTATCGTAAGCGAGAATCGGCAACTTCCATGAAACGATGCTCTACTCATGCTCGACTATCGCCAAGGTGAACACCCAGGGCAGGCATTGCCGCTTGCCCCCTATGCATAATAATAGCTCTATTTGTGTATTATGTTAAATGACTACAATAGGATCATGTTATTGTGACTTTCGAGCTATCACTAACAGTATCGAAGCGATACGATGATGCTCCGCTGCTGCCGAGAATAGCTCGCTGTTTTCGAGTGGCAGCTTGTCCAGCTGCGAAAACAGTGCACAATTCGCACCTGCTGTACTCATTCTTTTCGCCTGGTAGCTGGCCACCCCGATCCATTTGTACTAATTGAGACGATGGAGAGAGAGAGAGATAATGGAAGATGCGCAACGTACACAACTCCATATACTATTATAGTTAGGACAGCTGTCCCTTCCTCTCGACTCGCGCAGCCAGTGATCTGTGGGCTCGCCAGTCTCACTTGCCAGTCAGTAACAACGCTACGACTGGCGGACGACGATGATAACGATGCTGGAGCTCAGGCTCCTACGCGGATGTTTTGGGTTGGTCCGAACGCTTCACTGTTTTCCACTGCCCCGCAAGCATGACTCGTATAGCACTTTGTGCCTTATACGAATATACATAATATGTATATATATATATATATATATATATATATATACATTAGGGCTATTTGCTATATCGTTAATTCTTCCTATAGCTGGCTGCTTCCTACACCTGCATACACTCTCTGTAAAGCCATCACAAACATGCGTAAACACTGCTTTCTTCAATGACATCCTGCCATGACTTCATTATTTACACTTCGTGCATATGCATACAGAATTAAGTCCAAACTGCCCAACAACTTGAACGACCACAACGACGTAAACGGCTAGAGACGCGAGTCAATAAGGACGCTTCCATCGGAACTTCCATGTTTGTCCATCTGTGTGACCACTGTGGCCATTGGCTCATCCCGCATCCGTGAGCTTCGTCTCGGACGGTTGGGAGCGGCTATGGTCAAGGGGGTATGTTTCATACCCGCTCAACCACGGCTGCGGGACTCACATCTCTACGTGAGTCGTTCGTGTGGCCGACGACGAGGGCGAATGGCGCCCACATCTCCGACGATCTGTCAGGTGTCTTTCCATGCTGCTTAGTGTAGCAAGCAGATCTCGCCGCCGGCCGTGTGACTTCTTCGTCGGTCATTCTGCTGAGGCACACGGAAGCTTCGTGAAGCTCGGTGAAGGGAGCCCTGACGGGTGTCTCTCTGCCAGTCTGCACGGCTTGGGTGAGCCGTATCTCATTTCGTGGAGACATCCTGCGGAAGCGAGCTCGCGATGCACAGCCACTCCGCCTTCGGGTGCATCCCGCGCCGCCACCCTACACACAGACAGACAGACAGCTTCTGCACGCGAACTCATTGCTAGACGTTCGGGCGTTCACGAGGTCCGGGATGTCGTGTGCCGTTTAGTCGCTGAGATCCAGGATGTGATGTTTGCGAGCGACCTCTCACGACGAGCTACAGTAACAAACGAACGCGCAACGCGGCCAGAACGATCTGAGCGAGACAGTGACTACGATGGATGTCTGTGTGTGTGTGGTCTGTGTGACGTTGACATCTCTCGGTTTGTCGGTCGACACGGGAGTGGCATACACGCCAGAGGAGAAGTCCCCTGTGCGGTGAGAGCCGACCGGAAACTGCCGGGTGGAAGAGGTCTAGCAGTAATAGCGGCAAAGGAGACGACGGGTCGCAGATACCGGGTGCGGCGGTACCCTTCGGTTCGCTGTGTCAAAGACGGAAGAGCAAGCAAACGACAGACAGACCAGAGAGAGAGCGAGAGAGGATTGAGAGAGAAAGAGAGGGAACGCTTGATTCGTCCATGTTTCGCAGCAGTTGCCAGCCGGCGAGTACCCGGCCGGACCCCTAGCTCGCTCGCAGTCACTCGGTTGGTTTGCCTGTACGCTTGCTTGACTGGATTCGTCATCCAGGCTGTGCTGCTAGATGACGCGGGACACGGGCCGCGCGATAAGTGTCCCCTACGAACGTAGTTAGCATACTGTGCCACTCAACAGGCATCAGCTACACATGGATTGAGCGTTTAAGGCGGCTGGGTCACAGTTTCGTGGATTTGGACTCGATGAGACGCCTCGCAGTGAGCACTTCCGACCGTGTTCAATATACAGCACATTGAATGAACGAAATTCATTTACTCTAGCTATCGGCGAACTCCAGTGCGCGAAAGCGCCACCGTCCACTAAGGTGGTAAATTCGCAGAATACGCCTGGTCGATATCGTTGAGTTCGCGAACTCCACGAACATGGCACGTGGCCTGCCAGTTTCGTTGTGATTGAAACAAAATGAAATCAAGCAAAACAAAACAATGTTAGGCTATACTTGCTGTGTATTCAGGACCGCCCAATTTGTACGGGAAGATATAAAGGGTTTATTAAAGGAAGTGCAATTTTTTCAATGCTTAAGCTCTCTTATATTGTAAGCCCTCTGGGGGTTTTGGTACAAAGGAAAAAACTCAAGCTTGCTAATCTTCGGGAAAACTGTTCTGATATCGACACCTCTACAGATCTGTATTGTGCAGATGCTTTTTCGAGGAAATGCTTCGGAAGCTTTTTTTTTGTGGCTACTCATGAAATTCAAGTATTGCCCCGATACTTGCTAGTGCCGCCTTGCTCGGTTGATTAGGAAAATCGTGTTTTAGAAAACTCAATTTCGGTTTTGAGGGATTTCTTTTTGGATTCCTTACTGTCCACGACACAATTGCAAAAATCTTGCCTCTTCTTCTGACAAAAGTTGCTTAACTACCAAACTAATCGATACGAAGCTATGTATATCTATCCAACCGGAAATCAGGTTGCAAAAATCGAATCCTTGTCCAGCAGAAACAGGAATAGCCTTAAGGCTGCAAAGAGTACATCTAATAATATACGTCACGAAACTTAGTTCTCACAGGTAACAAAAAAACATATAGATGCATAATATCAGAGTGAGAAAGTGAACCCAAGATAGCGTTGTTTTCCAGAGATATCCTGTTGGGTGCATCACGTGGAAACCAAGATGGGGGTGCGGGAGAAGTGGATATGAGGCCCAGGACCACATTAGGACACTTCTCTCCTATGTAATGTAATAACACAGGACTTTTTTTTCAGCTGACTCTCAGCTGTTCCCCTATCTGACCCAGGCCTGATCTCTTAACCTTTTAGGTATTACTATGAGAACCTGTCGGGGCCACCAATAACACAGGACTTGTCCGGGCCCTCATAGTAATACCTAAAGGATAAAGTGCCGAGGTTAGGGGCAGCGCAATTTCTACTTTGGCACGCTTAAAGATTGGGAAGTGGGGGAGCCTTCTTGTTCTAGATATTCTATTGAGAATATATAAGAAAAGGTGTCCTTAGACGTATCTCATGTTCAGTGGCGGGTACAATTGTCGCTCACTTTTATAATTGACTACTAATTTGTTAAGTGCTGAGGCCTGTCAGATCGGTGAGGAGCTGATGGTCAGCTCAAATAGTAAGCACATGACTTGTGCGGGCACATAGCGCAAAACGCCCATGCTACTCGATGATTAAACGATACCCAGTGGATGGTGAAATGACAGTGGCAGCATGGCCTGCGTGAGTAATGTGCACCTCTTTGCAGTTGTGCAGTTGCTATGGAGCAGTAGAAAGGTCAACGATTTGCGAGCTCCACGGTGATCTCCCAAAGTCGTGCTTTGTTGGGGCGTGGTCCACATAGCCCCCGGGCACAGAACACATGTGTCCAGCATGAGGAGACGCCAGCAAAAAATTTGACGTGGCGATGAATATAGTAGCACCTGCTTCTGGTAGGAAAAATCCTTCGATCGATACTGCGAGCACTCCACCCTGACTGGCGTCTGAAGCAGGATCGACACGGCACGTTGCCCGTCGCCGAAAAGCTGAAAGCTAGGCACGGAATAACGGTTGTTTTGATAAGCATTTGTGTGTATATGCGTGTGTGTTTGTGTGTGTTTTCGTGCATCTTAAACATTTCTAAATATTTCCAGCTTTCCAACGAAATTCCTGCCTTCCCTTTTCCTCGAGGATTTGATCCGTTTCGAAATGAATCTTAGCACGAGCTCTAAATAATCGTACTAGGAAACTTTGCACTGTCGTAAAAATGCTTCCAAAGTCGAGACTCCTCGCTGGTTCCGGCCAATTGCTCAGTGGTCCGCCAAGTCATCATAATATAAAGAGCGGCTCCTGTCTGACACTGAGTCATCTGAACTCGAGCGGAAGTCATTACAAAGTGCGGCCTTGCGCCGTCCGCTCTCTGTGTGTCGGCCAACTCGCCAGTCGGGCTTGGCGTGTGCGTCTTCAGCTTTTGTGTGCACTGCGCTATGCCATACCGTGCGTGGCGGTCTTCTCCTGCGGGGGTCACGCAATGAACGCGAGTCATACCGCCACCATTCGTGGCCCAACTACCAAGCCGCCGCAGTGGAACTCATGATACGAACATGGTACGTTTGATGAAGGACGCCTGCTGGTGAACGGTGCCAACTGCCAAATCATCACGGTGTCTGGCGGAGTAGGGTTGCATAGGGCGATATTGCGGATGGAGGGTTGGCGGTTACCGTCGGACGGCTCAACATCAGCACCTCAATCCACCACCATCATCCAGTAAACGAAGCACGGGCACACACACACACGTACAGCACACTCGCCCGTATAAATGCACACACATCACAGGTTGTGCGAAGGTTGGCGTCTTCGAAGGACGTCCGGTCGGTAGCTGGGCGCGCCCTCGGCCCCGTCGCCGCCGTCGTGTAGCCTGTCACAGCACAATGTTAACGAAATGCACCGGCGAAGAGGACGGCGCAGACAGAGAGGAGACGTGAACGGCGAGAGGGAGCGAGCGAGAGCTAGTTTGTGCCTTCGTTCGTCAGACTCGTGGTTATTCCAGGTGGTTGGCGGTGGTGTTCCAAAACGGAAGTTTCCACATAGACACAGCTACAGCTACTCCGGAAGTGGTCACAGGCTGGGCACCTGCCAGCACCCGGCTTGCGCCTCCCTGACCACGACCGACCGTGACAACATCGCCGCTGTCTTGTCCCGGTTCTCCTTCTCATCTGAAGTTGGGAACCGACAAGCGCAGAGGCAGAGAGGGCAGAGAAAGAGAGACAGACAGGGTACGTACATGGCAACGCGCACTGTAATACAACAAAGCAGCATTCCGACAGCAGTCCGTAAAGGGTCCGTATGCATCCGCCCGCCGCCTCTGCTTGCAGTTGTATGCCAGCAGTGGCTATTGGACGCGGTGACACGCGAATCCACCGGGTGGATTGCAACTGGCCAGCGGTATCTTCGTCATGGTGGTGTCCCACTGCGATATCTGATTTGCTCTCTACCCTATAGAGCCGAATAGGCATAGGGGTACTGTGGTCAGTGCCAAATGGACGTTGGCACATCGTTACGCAGAATCAGAGGATTGCATGGGGACATACATCCAAAGAGAAAGGGGACTTGATATCTTCGTGCGTTCGTCCCTTGTCCTCTTCCCCAGATTGATGCAGGAGATGGTACGACAATGTATACGGGGTAAGAAAGCGAAGAGAAAAAAAGGCGTTCCTGAGGTGGTGGTGGTGGTTTAATACAGGACGAGTGCAGGAGGACGAGGAGGAGGACAACGCCGACGCATGAAGCACCGGCAGTATCCTGCGTGGGTCTCCCCCGCTTGACTCCTCTGACGGTTCTGCCACGGGCGAGTGTCATGGCGAGCAGTACAGGAATACAAGCCGACAGACGTCTAGACGAAACGGACTCGAGCGAGGGGATAACGGGTGGAAGAGCCTGTCGTAGGAGGATGACGAAGCTAGATGATTATTATTATTATTATAATACAAAAAAAGTGCCATACACAGCCGCCGTCGAATAAGATGCTGAAGAGCATTTTTGAATTTCACTAGAAAAAGCAGCTAGCCGAGTATCGAGCAACAGCATCGTTGGGCCTCACCGTATTGCGTTCGCGTCGTTGCTACACGTGTCCTACCTAGTGTTCTATCTACCACTGTTTCGCCTGGCCTCCGTTTCGCGGTGGGCGACGCGGCAGCGGCTAGCCCCCCAGATTCAGAAAAGCCCTCGGCTCGTCTGCGAGAACAAGAAGCCCACAGACACACGCGTGCACACTCCTATTTTGTTTCCGCCGTTGGCAGCGCGTTGGATCGAGACGGGGCGGGCCATCTCCTCTTCTCACGCACCAGCAGCTGAGGAGGACACAGAGCAGGAGAACGGTGGAGCGGACGATGCCTCGATGTAAAAGGGAAGATGGGTTGTTTCTAGTGTCTATGGCGACATGAGTGATAGATCGTCACATGCGTGAGCTGTCCGTGTTCCTGTGAGCTGTCTAACTAGTGAGCGAACGGGGAATTGTGTACGAGGTGATCGAACCAACAGAAGTCGATCAGAAGCGTTTTACGTCGCTGTCAAAAATTTATGTATAAAGTGGGGGGGGGCTGCCGCATAAAGTGCGACCTACATATCTGTGCCCCGTAGAAATGTGAGCAAGCTTTGTTTTCGGTTAGGTGCAACCTGGCATCGATTTTGATCAGTTCGCAATCAAGTAACACAGCAATAGCCGTTGATATGAGATGGGCGCTTCGCGATGATATACCATTGTTGACGAAAGACACATGCAGCAGAACATTTTCGGAAACGCTTGTCACCATGTTATCACTACCGGTGATGTCTGCATGCGATATGCTGTGTACAAGATTTAAAAAACACGTCACATTATCCCTTCAAAGGGCGGGCCTGAATGATGCAGAATTCCTTTGCTGATCTAATACATATAATATAAAAATCGTTTTTTTTTATTCATATATAGTCCGCACATTCTTAATGACTATTATTGTTCGTATCAATTCTCGAGCACAATCACGGTCGGCCAACCCGCTATACAGCCGACTGGCGGAAAGTAACTCGTTTTCATTTTCGTATTGCTAAGTAATTTATTAACGCTTGGCAAGCATGTTAATCAATCAGCAAACACCTTACAAAGTTTCATCCTTCGGGCCAAGGCCGAAGTGTCTGTGAATTGCTTTTGCGTACGCGCACCCATCCGAAGTTTCTGCTCCGCTGCGAAGACAGAAGAGACGAATGAAGTCGACCGCGAGGTAGGAACCTCGCCACTCGCGATGTGGGAGATGTCAGCGCCTGCCGACTCTGAACATGGCCATTCCTGATACAACAGGCCAATCGTACAGCGTTGCCAGCTGTTGTCTGCTGCGTGCCGCTGCGCCCTTCGCAGACGGCGTGAGGCGGACGGGCGCAGGCTGTTGCTACGACTCTCGAAGACAACAGCTTTTGCGAGAAGTCCTATTCCCCTTGACAGGAACAAGGAAAACGAGTTTAAACGCTTAGTCGTTGTTAACCCCGGGCCCCCTCGCGCTCTTCACTTGGAGGAGACGAAGAAGAACTGTTGAAGTAAACACGCTTTGTGGGGCTTAGCACTCAGCGAATTCTAGGGCAGAGAAAGAGACACAGAGAGAGAGAATAATTAACACATTGTAAAAATCAAACTTTGCTGTCTCTACAACATAAACATCGTGCCATCAATGTTTCACATTACGACTTGTTGAGCACCGTTGTTGTTGTCGTTGTTGTTGTTGTTGCTGTTGACTGGTTTAAGTTATTACTGAATACTTTATTTCTAACTCCGAACAGCAACAATTCGTTGGATTGGTACCGGATGCCTATCAAGGCTATTCGCCTCATCCTTAATCGTCCTTAGCTCTATATTCGCTTCGTCAGTTTCAAAAGATGCTTCATATATATTCCAATGTAAATGCATAAATATATATATATTTATGACCGCCATAGTTAAACACCCTTTTGCGCGGCCTACTCGAGTTGTGGAACAGTGACATGCTTAATAAGCCATCAACATGGCATCCGCTCGTAAAGTATTTGTGATCGCAATAAAGTTCGCGCTCAATGCTAACGGCTATTTTCGCCGCTTCGCGTACCGAATTTTCCAAGCGTATAGATTCTCTCTCAGCAAAGGGAATTTTGATAGACTTGAGCGTCTCGATATCCTTCGATAATATAATATAAAGCTATCTGTTTCAATGGCTTTGTTTAGCTCAACGCGAGGCAATATTCTCGCTGGGAGATACGCGGTTGGGGCCCGTGGTTATGACATTCGACCTCTCGTTGATCCTAGAGTGAAGCCCCATTGCCAATCTCTCCTGAGCAATTCCCTTGTCCCGTAGGTGCGTGTGTATGCGTGTCGATCTGTATTGGATATATGAATATTTCCAGCCAAAAAGTAAACCACTGACGTTACTCTAATGCTCTACCGTTGCACCTTTCGCGGTGTCACCTGAAAACGCAACGAACTAGATACGTTTTGAAGCCGCGGAAGGATGTTCAAAACGGCAATCGTTGCCTCGACCTGCTGAACATCGTTCCCCATCGCTTACAACCCTTCGACCGCCATCAACGGCGATCCTCACGCTGCGACTGCTGTGGCACCATGTGTTGTTGTTGTCGTCGTTGTTGCTGCTACTGTTATTGTTGTTGTTGTTATTCCTGTCGTTTGGCCGGCACCAGTTTTATCTAAAAGGACATAGTGTTGCTCCTCGCATCTTTTGTGTCGATTTGATCCTCGGGCTCGGCCACCGCCGCCGCCGCTGTGGCTCTTGCCCTTATCATCGACACTCACTTACGGCGGGGCTGGCTGCTCGTCGGCAGAATGCCACCCGTTTCAGCTCACTCGCGAGTTCGTGTGTCCCCCGATGTTAGTCGATTCTGCTCACAACGGCCGAACGGCGCAGGCAGCAGATGCCGACAGCAACAACAAGCAGCAGCTGCAGAAGCAGTACGTCGTCCACCCATCCACTCACCCCCTGGCATTTTGACTGTCTTTTCATTTGTCAGTTATAGTGCCTCTAGTCGTGGAGAATTTCATTTTACTATTTGTTCCCCATGCGAAGACTCCCCCACCCCAGGCAGCGCTAACAGCGACAGCAGCGACGGCGACAGCAGCAGCAAATTCTTCTCCCATCCTTGCTTTCCACTGCGCCAAATGCAACTTCGCAAATGTGTGACATGTGTTTTTTTCCTTTATTGCCTCGCTATTGTTGTTCGCTTTGGGGGAAGGGGGGGGGGGGGTAGCGATGGTGGATGATGTTGTTGTTTGTACCCCCCAACACAAACCTCTCGTGTCGAGGCGCAATTGTTCTGTTGCGAGTTTTTCGGCTGCTGCCCGCTCTGCCTCCGCTGTTGCAATCGCTGTTGCCGTTATTACAACTCAACGCCATGACACTATCATATTATTGTATGTACTGTTGCTTAGTGCGCTCGGGTACGTCTATCTGGCAATCGGAGGAGTGCGACATGTTGGTGTATACCTGAGGGTTTTTTCGGGCTGAGTCTCAGCCAACATTTAACGTCCACGGTGCCGCTGCTTTTTAGCATTGGTTCGTAAGACGGATCCCTTTAAATGCAGATGGGCAATGGCGGGGATCGAACCCGCGCACCTACGCCCGTCTCCTCCGATTGCAAGACGCAGACGAGTACACCGCCGCGCCACCGAGCTCGACAAGCGTAGGTGTATACACGGTTTCGATTCCCACCCTAAGGGCACATTTGCTTGAAAAACAGGGATTGCCCGCCTAAGGAAACGCTGCCGCGATCAGTTGTACTGTGAACTGAGTAAAATGTCCAAGGTTGCGAAGAGAAACTTCCATTGTGATTAGTTCACCTGCAGCTCGAGCAATAGCAGTTTTCGCCGATACTCGAATTCGTACAGACAATTTGTTTCTTATGATATCTCAAGCGAGAGCATGCGTGAGTGATCGTCGGAGTTGCTACCACAAGGGTAGCTGTCCTTGTAGCATGGTAGCCGCGTTGCTGGAGACGATTAGTTCCCCATAGTTTCCATTCACGGCGTGGTGAAGGGTGTTGGAACTGCTTCGATGCTCGTGTTGATTATGATGCCGACAACGATGATATGCGACTAGTTTGCCAGCAACGACAGGTACAAGTACGATAAATGTCGATATGCTCCGATTCACAATTGCGTGACACAATTCAACCCCCGACAATGCCATCGTTCCCTGCCATTGTACTAAGGACACGACACATATTTATAGGGGGGTAGGTAGCGATGACAAGCGGCGTCGTTTGGTGGATATCCAGTGACGCGAGCCGGCCGTGTCCGCTCGGTGATCATTGTCTAAACGCCGATACGTGTCGCGATCACTGATATGTGCGTTCACAATATGAATACATTGTTGTTCAATAGAAGGAACAGTATTTCATATTTCTATCATTCGATTCCTTTCACTATGCACACAATGAGGGTCAGCTCCTCAAAGCCTTTTTTACCCTTCGCGTGGCCCCAGGACCATTACACTTGGCGTAAACGGAGCTATTCAAATTGAGCTAGCTATGCTCGGTGAGTGGCGAGCACCATCCCGCATTAGTATAAGTAGACGTTTTTTTAATAAGATTTTTAGTAATTAAATAATTGTATATCTCTCCCCCGTTCGTTTCTGGTAAACAAGGGAATTACTTCGTCGACGAGCTGCTGGTTGAACGCTTTTGCCAATCAATATTTTCGTTTTTCAAACTCTCTGCACCTGTTCCGAGAGTCTTGAGCGGTAGTTCCTTAGAATGAGTAATTCCCATTAGGGTATCTCTCAAACATGAATCGTTTGATCGGACAAGCTCATGCAATAAACTATTTCCTCCTGGATCAGTCTCGCACTGGTGTTGCCATGGTGCTTCAAACGCTCATAAAATCCCACAGCATAGCATAAACCTCCCTACGCCCTGAAGCCCTTATCTTCGTTAAGCTAGTACAATGCTTGCGAGTTCCGCATCAGTGGCATCTCACAATAACTGAATGTTTTGCGCCGATTTCTCCCGTGTTGCTGGGACGCACAAGCGAAATTACTTGCTTATATTCCTGCTAATATAACGTATCTAGTGCAAAAGCCGGTGCCGACACTGATTATTGCCATCGCGGAAATAATGACGAGGAGATTTTTTTAGTTTCATACAGTTCAAACCTTCCGGAAGGCTTTGAAGGCTCTAATCCGCCGTTGGCTTGGAAGGACGTATCTTTGCTGGCGCAATCATTTGGTAAAATTCCCCCTTGACATCTCTCCAATTAGAGTTTTGCAAGCAGGGTATGAGCTAGAATTTGAATATAACGATTTGTTGTTGATTTAACTCTATGAAGAGGTCGCCAGCTCAGGCCGAAAGGGACGAGTATCAGAGAAAAAGAAAGTCGAAAAAGCTTTAATAGTTGCCTCCTGATTCATTGCATAATTTTTGCTATGTCCATCAACGACGTCAGGAAATAACTAGCCAGGTAGTGATTAGAAAGTTCGGTTAAATTGAAAATCGTTTGCTTGTTGGAGATGTTTGCGATCGGTTGGAAGCCTGGGCAGTGATGATATTTTACCCTTGTAATCTATTTAACATGACCACTATCGAAAACACAACCGAGCTTCGAAATTGAGTTCCTCGTAATTATTCGGCCTCATTTGTCATTTAGTGAACGGCACGAGGTCGGTGTCAGTGTTCATTGAGTTTAAGTTTGCTTTGCCTATATAGCTTACCTACCGCAGATAGGGTCTGCACCTGTCTTTTGCGCGATACCTTGTGCGGCGAGGGTCTACAGCGAGATACAACCTTCGTACTGCTGTTGAAAGCTATGCGAACCGCTCATGTGCATTGCAGTTGGTCGAAAATGAAACATTTTCAGATTTAGTAGAATTTTCGTAGATATTTCTGGGTAATATTGCCACGTATCAGTGCCGCGGACCCAAGGACAGGTAAAGGGGAAACGAGCCACAGATCTCCGAAATTCTATAAAGTTTCCCCATAGCGGTTTCGGCCTCTGGTTCTCGTTGCTCCGCCGCGTGCCCGGGATCCGTTCTTCCCTCGCTTTGACGTATTTGATAAATCCACAAGGTGTGGGGGGGGAGGCGGGAGATACTATCCGCAAGTCAGATGAAATCCACAAAGGGAAGCAATCTCCTATTCCAGAAAAAGGTATTCAATGTAACCCCTCTGGGTTTTGCCAAATGTCGCGAACATTCGAACGTTCTTCTACACGAAGACGCCGCTGCCACCAAGATCAGATGACTCTGCGCCGGCGCAGCCATCCCCCTCTTCCGACCCACAGACAGAGTAAATAGTATCGCGTAGAACGGCGGCGCCTTCGACAGCCTTCATCTTGACTTCAGCCAATGTTCGGCTTTGTGGACTTCCTTTTCTGCGGTTATAACATGCTGTCAAATTGTTCCCCCGATTCTCTCTGTGGAATACTTAGTAAAGGGACACCTCATCTCGTTCTGTGCACCGCTGAGCGGTTCCCAGCACGGATAGCTTCTGAACTCAATCAGCTTCCGAGCCAAATGAAAAAACGGCGTTCCGTTTCCGATTGTACTAGGAATGGTCAGGGACGATGGTCCCGTATGCCCGCAGGGCGATCTTCCTGCTCCTTCGTGCCACCTTCTCGTATGCGGGTTTGGCGCGCGTCCCAGACGTCAAATAGGTTCGCGGCGGCAACCGCCATTGCCACCAGCCGCTCCCGCCGATTCGGATCAGTCGATCGGATCAGACGATCTATTTGAATTCAAATTCTCGCGTCCGCATGACCGAGACTCGCTCGGAGATAAGCGGTAGCTTTGCAGACGACGACGACGATACTGCTGATAATCTATGCTGTCGCACAGGGTAGAGAGAGAGAGAGAGAGGAAAACTCGAACGGGATGGGGGCGAGCGAACACAGCCTCACGATAGCGTTCATTTCAATCGTTATCGAACATTTCGTCGAAACCGGCTTCGCAGATCGTAGACAGACAAGTGGAAACGAAGGAATATATCCCTGCGGTAACGAATCGGAGAGAAGAAATCAAATCTATCCAAACTGTAAATGGTAGACACGTGTACTGGGCGGATACCGAAATGAGGGATGATTTCCACCAACAGGAAAACTGCCAGTTCTACAGTCAGTCCAGTCGAGCTAGACTTCACTTCATTGATCTTACCCAATCATTATGATTGCGACCACTAAACTTAAACTTTTTTTCGGACTGACTCTCAGCCAACATTTAACGTCCACGGTACCGCTTTCGCATTGCTTCGCGTTGCTTGCTATGATTGCGACCACTAGTACTACTACTACTGGTCACGTTGCGTCTCGACCGGATAATTGAGTGCCACAACGGGTAACACCTTGATCTCTATCAGTACTTGGAAGCCGTTTCTATTCTATCCATGTTGATCTTTGTCGGCATCACCGACTATACGTGGCATGGAAGGCCTGCGATCCAAAAGACGCCATAGAGGAATATAGACGGAATCATGCTTCCTTAGTCTCGTTTAGCGCTTCCTCTCTTACCTTCATCAATTTCTCGCAACGCTCACTGGATATATGTAGAAGAAAGTTGAGCGTCAAGGATTCACAACAAGTTTCACATATTTGCCTGCCACTGTAACAACTACGGGTCACTTACGGCCCACAGAGAGTAGCGCTGACGCAAAGTTTAGGCTGACGCGTGTTCGACAACAACTGAGAGGTGGTCTATCGTTGTCGATAGCCATTTCGTTGCTCTATATGACGCTGCTTCACGCATGACCCAATTCGCATTAGCATATTTCGCTTGACTTCGGCTCAAATGTCACTTCTTGATCAAGGATTATTTCTGAAGAGGACGGTATGTCCCCCAAACATCGACAAGAAACACAGGCATTTGTATGGCATGTAATGGTATCTGCTGGCAAACAAGCGATTGCTTATTGAGGACCTTGAATCTCGATTTGATTTGGCTACTGTGGTACGTAGTGGCGGTGGTGCGTTGGGCAATAATCATAGTAGGAAGGATTTTCGGACTTTAAAGAAAGACACTCGAATTTAGGGTACACTACTCTGCCGTCTCCGTCCACCTCTACCTGCTGTTGGTTGCCTATGAAAATCTGCCGCGGATCTTAGCGGAGGGAGGACCCGATGGCGGGCGGTTGTCGGCGGCTGAGGTGACGATCACGTCATTTACGTAGCCTCACGTATTCACATTGATGAACAACTGCTTGATTTGTAACCACCGGTCCCGTCGCCAGTCGAGCTGTCAGAACAGTAGTTCCGCTAGATCGATTCGCCGCATAGCTGGTCGCTAAGTATCGTTACATATAGATACTCTGGAGTGAAAATCAATTTAACATAGTGACAAAATATAGCACTAAGGGTGATACTCTCAAATTTGATAACAGAATCATAATATACGACATCTGGAACTCCCGACTTGACCTTAACTTACTAGAAAACGCATGAGGGGGACGTTTGCATGTATTAACCGGTCTGAGTGAGGCTGCGCAGGCGAATGATAAGGATGTTTTTAAATGTATATATACACCAATAAATGGTATATATACATTTAAAAAGAAAAAACTATATATATAGATTGGAGAGCAGTAGGTATATAGAAATAGGAAGAGACAAATATTTAGATTATCAATAATCAAGTTTCGCTGTAGTGCGCTTTTTGATAGACTTCGTGGTCGCAGCTGCTGTCCTGTTGAATTAATTCGGAGCGCAGGTTTGGCACAGTGTGTTCAAGAGCAATAAAGGCTAAATCTATTCTGCTTGAGCAGATGAAGGTAATTTGCTCAACCTCAGTGCTCAGTGGTCCGATCTACGAAAGTGGCGCAGGTCTAGACTTCAAGAGATCGACTTCAAGACGTTCAGCTGTAATTGAAGCCCTATGAGGCTTACTATTGCCCACTATGTTAGCCATCGAAACTACCATTCCTCTTGATTCGTTTTATATCCCCCAACGAGCATTAGTGAAAAAGCGCTCGGCCAAAAAAGGTTCATATTTTGGTTAATAACTTTAGTGGAAGTGTCCGCCATGGACAAGAGCGTCCCTCCAGGGAGATCTCAACGAATTGCACGCGTAAATTGGTTCAGTCGAGAGGTGTCATAAGTAAATAAAATTTCTATAAATAAGTGTATATATATATATATAATATATATATATATATATATATATATAAGGTTAACAGCTGAGGGTCAGCTCGAATATATATATATATGTACTGTGCATTGGTTCGCGGCATCAAGGCAACGGAGGGGTACCAGGTTTTAACAAAAACTGAGGTTAGGTGCAGAGTCCTCCCACTTCAATCATTATATAATCATTATGTTGTCGTGCACTCAACAACCGATGGCGAAATCCGTGCAGCATTAGATGAACGCATCGTTATTAATCCCTTCGTGTAGGGTTTGCCGATGGAATTATATTCATGTTTATATTGAAATACTATATACCTAACTTATAAGCCAAGGATATTATTAACTGTATTTTTCCATTCTTGCAGACTTACTACGGCGACCCGTTCGGATCAAGAACCTCAATGGTATGTTAATGGTGGAAACTATTCGTTGTCAGGTTATATATCCTTCCTGAAATGTCTTTGTACTGTAAATTAAAAGTCTATATCGGAGGATAAACACTGTTGCTACACGCTCATATTTCGAAATTAACACAGGTCGAAGGACGGTCGAGTTAGGAGAAATGATTATAGCATGGCTCATTTGCAAATTAGAGATTTTCCAAATGATTGGCCTAACCATGGCAGGGCCAGCGACATCCACGATATATAAATATATATTCAATAAATTCAATTCACTTTATTATCAAGGGTCAATTTACAACATATCTGCTTGCTATTCTGAGAAGGCAGAAAGGAAACGGGTCATATGATACAAGGAAATGATGCCCTACGCAGAGCACGGGAAACTCTCCAGGGGAACAAATCATTAACGCACTGTGTACTGGATGAATGAATTTGGGCGGAACATTCGTACCTAGGCCAACAGACCATTCCAGGAAATGGTTTCGGGGGTCTTGTAGTCACGCCCGCTCCTTATCAGAATTGACTTTAGAGGATATTTTTACATCGTCCGCATAGATCTTGACGGATATAGATGGTGGAAGTACATCCGTAATAGAATTTCCATACAGTATGTACATCAGGGGGCTTAATGCATATATGTATATATATATATATATCGAAATGAATGAAACATATATATATACACAATGGTAAAAAATAGTATTTAATAAGTAAAAATCTCATCAATTCTATACAAAAGCGACCCGCCCCACCCTTTGTATCATAGGTCTGGCTGATTCTGAATCGGATTCCACCTCCTAACGAGAACTATGGTTCAGATGTAGATCTGCTCAGTACAACGTAACCAACTATCTTGCGTTTTGTCATCCACCTCAACCCCCCCCCCGGTGGATCGTCAACTCCACTTTAGTTGACCTTGGAATGATCTCTGGTGGTGTCCGTTTGAAGAGAATTTTTTCCTCTCAAACAAACAAAAAAAGGACCAATCGGTTGTCCAGGTGCTTGAATCCACTCCACCCACTCGAACGTAGCCGTCATTTTATTTATCACCCCACCCCATTCCCGTTTTGCACAGTGTTATCGTTGCTCTGTCGCAGGCAGCCCCCCCCCCCCTGCGTGCTGAAACCAGCTCATCGAATCCTTATTGCAGCAATTCTAAACTCAACAATTCTTGAGTCACACACCTGAAGAGTAATAAAGTTTAATTGGATATTGATTGAATTGAACAATTAACTGATACGGACTCGACTCATCTCTTGAACACGGAGGCAGGCACTGATTCAGTTATACCGTCTTCGAAGGTAAATGGTTGTTGCCGATACGTCTGTCCATGTGGTTACATAGGAAAATACAGACTCGGCCACTACAATATTCGACCTAGATTGGGAAAACCTGTCGAACATGTGCAGGGGACACCCGCATTAGAAAATAACAGTGAGGCAATCGTCGAAAATCAATCAACGGCCACTACCCACGAGCGAAACAACATCAGCGCACCCAAAGATCAGATCGAAATCACACTCGGGGGACGTACTCTAAACAAACAAGCCGAAATCAAGCCAATATATACATATATATATATATATATATATAAAACACAAAATGTGTATCTTGAAAATCAGTCATGTCACAGTAATTTTTCGTTACTCCATCCTTTATCATTCGACCTGTGTCGCTTATGAATTATTCACCCTAGAGGGCTTTGCAGCCGGAGGTAGTACTTAATCGACTTATCGAGACGAACTCCTACACCGGCCGTGCCGAACCGGAGCCCCGACGATGAAAACGACGGCTGTCGATCATTTCGCAAACTCGTTACTGACGCGTCACAACTTTCACGGCAACTTGACTTGAGGCTGAAAAGCATAAATGTGTTTTTTTTTCTCTCTCTCTCTCTTTTCTTTTATCTAGTATCATCACTGTAACTCAATATGACACGCTCACTCTGAGATTTGCCTGATACAGCAGGAGCAGGAATAGACTCGATGAATTCGAAGGTCTACAAGCCGCTCGTTTCTACAATGGCTTGAAGCAGGGCGTATAACGAAATTTGCCGACAATTCGATATACATATATATATATATATATATATATATACATACGTCTATTATATATATACATATATATATATATATATATATATATATATATATAATAGACGTATGTAATAATATACAATTTGAATATTGTTTCACTATCGTTAATATACCGCCTTGCTGACAGCACTTAGAAACGTCGACGTTTTTTCCGTCCCTCTGAGGGCCTAGCACTTATGTACAGACACTTATATATATATATATATATACATCCATATATATACATCGTAATAGCTGGTATCAACTTGATTGATGGATTGTGTCAATGCATCAGCGGTTCTGTTCCAACGAACGACGAGCCCAACCAGTGACTATTATTAGTTACGTTTATTAACGACATATGCCAAGTGCGAGAATTCACCACGGAGTCCCCCCGCGGGGGGGGGGGGGGGGGGAACGGGCATAATTGGGGTGAGTATGGATATAAATAATTGCTGGCTGTTGTTGCCATAGCGAACGCTGCTCGTACAACGAACGACGATGGATGAAACTTCGCCCTGTTATCGTCGATAGGCGTTTGCTCCGCCATTCATTCATATGTATTGCATATCAAATAAAAGATGCAAACTTGGATTTACCCAGACATTGGATAGGCACGGGCGGGTTTTCATGTGAGGCGTACGCGTAAAAGGCCACTTGGCATGGTTGGGTCATTCCGCGGATGTACGCGGATTCTTGCGTGGTTTTGACTGAGAGTGCGGATCATGTCGATCCGCCAGGTCTTGCATTGTCTTGGATCCAACCAGGAGCAGGTTAGGCCCGGGCCTGAATGTTCCAGGACCTTGTGGCGTTGTTGCCACGCCGTGGCCTGTTTGACGAGCTGCACGAGTCCATAGGTCTACGTCGTCGTTCACCGAACGTTCTACGCGTAGCATCTGTCTCTGCAGCTGCAGGCAGCGGGCACGTTCTTCAATTAACGCCGGCCTCTGCTAGCTAGCCTAACCGCGAACATACAGCGGTGAAGAATAGATAGATAGATAGATACTCGATTAATATGTAGATCTATAGCAGTATGAGAAGGAAACAAGAGAGACAGTGAGCGAGAGAGAGAGAGAGAGGGAGGTCAGCATCGCAGCAGTGGGTGATCCGTCACTTAGGCTGCGGAGGCGCGTTTTGAAGGATAGCCTCCCTGCCTGGGGCCCAATCGCACACACAGACACAACCACACACGAGCCGAGCCCACGCATACAATAGCAGTAGCAGCAGCAGCAGCAAGACAGCTACGTACGATCCGACATGATCCTCGATCCCATCCACCGTTGCCCGCAACACGGGAAGATCCGAGGCAAGTGCTACCCCCATCACAGCACTGAGACATTGTACAGGCGTATCGTCCTGGAAAGCTCCATAGTACCCTACATACACACGCACACAGACACGTGTTCACTCGCAGATAGATCGGACGATCACAGGGAGATGGGTCGTTGCAGCAGCAGAAGCAGCAGCAGCCGCCGCCACCGCCGCCGCCATGAGATTAGATGAGAAAAAGTGCGATAGAGCGGCGTCGGTGCCGGCATATGACCTCGCCGAACGTCGTGTACTGATTGATTGGCAAAAACCGTTCGCGTTTTTTCAAGCCATGTAAATTACACTTCCATCACAGTGTTGGCGCCTTTTTCTGACAAGTTTTACTATAAGACACACACACACAGGTATATATATATATATATATATATATATATATATATATATATATATATATATAGATCCGCAAGACTCCGACAATATCGGGAAGTCCGATATACGGAACCGTTTAACCAAACAAAGTTAATTTATTTAATTACATTTTCAGTGTCAGATACAGATGGTATTGATTTTGGGATTACGGGATTGATTTTGTATATGGTACAGGTGATGATAGTCAAGCCGTATTAATCTATGGATGTAGGGTAACGAAGCCCGTCACAAGTGAGCACATTGGTCTACCTTTTTACTCAACCTCAACGGGATTTCGGTGTCGATGTCAGTCCTACCTTAGACCTTGACTCTCCCATTACTAAAGTTGCGAGGGTGGCAAATTCGTGATGTGTAATAAATCGAGTGTTTCGCCGCTTTGTTGTTCAAGCCAAGTTCATTTCTACGTGACACCTTATAATATCAGTCATTTAGTTTCTGGATACCTGTCCAAAGATAGAATGCCCACATCTAAAGGCGCGACGCGGGCAGAATATTGACGCCCTGTACAGAATCCGGAAGGGACTTATGCGAGAGAGACTTAGGTCACGTCAAGTTTAGCGTCCCGAGACAATCAACGGTTCCAGGTCGCCTAAGCCAACTTCGCAGAGAAGGTTGCAGACATAAAAATGTTGTATAAGCCGGTGAAGTTCAATAAGAGTGATCTGCGTTTCTAGGCATTTGCAGAAATTATCCACGTATAAGTTATATAACCATACGTTCTTAGGTTGACTTATTTCTGATTGAGTCTCATCAAATATACGGTATTATCGAATACGGTGCCAACTAACGGTTTACGTCACATAGTGACGTTGCAAAAAAGACACGAAGTATTGTGTTCGGAATGCAATACCTTGAAGCACTGCCTAAGTTTGGTAGGAAAAACATCCTCATACCTCTGGCTCGTATATGTAGACCTTGGGCGGGTACGGCCCTCTCACTGCGAACTTCCTCGAAGGTTTCTACCATGGGTTGATCCGCGCAACCGGGGACAAGCGGGCAGGTTCTTTCCTTCTGCAGCGCCTGTCCCTCACTGTGAGGCAGAGGAGCCATGCCATCGCCTTCCTCGGGACATTGTCCACCTCAGCCCCCCCCCAGCCCCATAATCCCTAGAAATAATTCCCAACAACTGTATGTTTGAATAAATATGTAGAAGGTAATACATTTTGTCATTTTGCCTTTTATACTCGTTTGCATAGTTTTATTTATGATTAATACAGATGTATCACACAAATATATTAATATGGAAAAAATTAATTTGCCGATCGCCGTTGGAGCCAGTTAACCTACGTATTGTGAAAGTCGCTCACGCTA
Source organism: Stratiolaelaps scimitus (assembly GCA_019614645.1). Taxonomy (NCBI): domain Eukaryota; kingdom Metazoa; phylum Arthropoda; class Arachnida; order Mesostigmata; family Laelapidae; genus Stratiolaelaps; species Stratiolaelaps scimitus. The sequence continues at coordinate 1,845,121 of JABWDB010000046.1, forward strand.
AACGAGTTAATAACACTTTTCCCCTAAGGGTGGCTTAAGTTTATGTCTTTAAGAATAATAATTTATATTGCTCTAATTTACCAATATCGTACTCATCTTGTGCTATACGCTTTTATTGCCCATCTAGGCTGAGAATAAAGGTTCATTTGTATTGTATGCTGTGTCGTGATTGATATATGAATGAAAATAAAGAGATCCTACGGTTGGTTCGAGTCAAGGATAGTCGATTTGAGCAAGCAAAAAGATAGCAATTGCCACCGGGCAAAGTTGACCGGAAAGAAAAGATGATATGACTATGGACGTTCCTTTTGCCCCTGGTTCCCGGAGCAGCGCGAAACCAACCGTGGGGTAGGAGGCAATCTGGTGTTACCCGACCGAATGTCACACACCGCGATTGGTTACAGAGGGAGTGTGTCGAACATTTAACGAGACTACTGACGTTTAAGTTACACGAAGAACAACGGAAGCAGAGTAGAGGCACGGTAGAATTGAATCGTGCAAAAGGTCTGCATGATCGACCCGTGAGAATATGACCTCGATGATCGTTAAAGACACGGTACAGGTTGCAGATATGTTTGAGAATGCTCCAGCCTATTTATATGAGCCATGATAATGGGTAATTTGAAGTCGTCGGTAGAGTTTGACGGGTGGAACACTTTGATGTGCTTTATGATGCGTGTTTATGCATAAACGCTAGCTCGTATCTCTCGCATCTGTTAGGGAGTGGGTTTCTGCGAGAATACTTCTTCATTTGAGGCGAATGAGCGTTCTTTGGTGCAACTCACTCTGGTGACAAGAACTGTCCATTGTGTTCGCGTTTCCTGGATCCTCCATAAGCACTGGCCGTTTTAAAAAGACTGAGATACTGAGCACGTTGCCAGGAAAATAGCACATTCGTGTTTGAGATCGTCCTTCACCGAGGATCTGATTGAGTCGGGAAGGGCTGTGGCCTTAGTTGCTGCGACTGGCAAACAGGACATCGTCGTCGATCGTGGCCTACAGAGTAGCTCCCTTTTTAGAGACTCTCGAAGAAGCTTGGGCCCCTTGCGGGAATCGAGCAGATAGTATTATTATTGTTATTATTATTGGAAACGTTACACCAGCCGAAACCAGCGCTTTATCCCATTAGAAAATATGATTACTCACCAGTAGCTTTCTTCTGCGTCCAGATCATCTTCCCTTTGCAAGGTCAATTCAAAATTCTTAGATTTAGCAGATCTTTTCTGTCTGGCCTTCTACTTTTACAGCAAAGTTACCTGGGCGCCTTCTCCTGCTATCCCATGATTCTTCATCAAACATCAACAACTTTTCTCTTTCGGAGCTGTTTGTTTTTTTTTGCTTCATGCCCTTTGTAATATTCTCAAGCACCCTTGTAATCGCTGCGTGATAAGGATATTTTAGAGAGCTCAAGCATTGTAAAATTGCAGCTCCTTTAATAAGCCTATAGACCCTTACCCGATCTACTCAATGCTTCGGTAGGATATTCGCTGCCTCTCAACGAGGCATCGTTCCCGAAGTGGCTTAGCTTATCGTTACGTAGCGTTCGCCCCTAGAATCAAGGTCCGTCTGTGAAAATAACCTGGATATCCATTTCTGTGACTGCTTAAGTTGACTCACACCGCAGTGGTCCAGGATTGTCAGCAATGGCATAACCACTGCCCTTGACGCATGACCCTAGATTAAACGTTCGCACTCCCCGCCCCAGCTTTCCATTTCTATTTTGTGATTATTTATTAATCACCTTTGATCACATTGGTGCTGTGCTATTGCTCGTTTCAGCTCGTTTCAACACGAAGGTCAGGGAATTAGCAAAAAGCGGAATCGTTGACGACGCATACAGTTCCACTTCGGGCGGTATCCTTAGGTAACACTCGCCGCGTGGGCTTTAAGCATCGGTGCGCACCGTTTGCTCACAAAGCGAAACTGGGGTGTTTTACCTATATAACGCCTGCTGGCGACGTCGGTGATTGTAAATCTCAGCTGACCCAGATACGATCAGATGCGTGCTCGTCAGATCTGTCTTGTCAGGGGGGCGGGCGGTAATATGCAAATATGCTGGGCTAATACACACGTGTCGCCACTTGTGTAAGCGACTTAGCGAGAGGGGAATTTCGCAACGTGGTAGCGACGTTGTGTACTGAGTTACCTCGCTTCGTACTAAAGGCTAGTGGCCTTCATGCGGACGACATGAAGGTGGGTATAGACTATCAGCGGAGAGTATCAGGTCCGAGCTGAAACGTCTTAAGCTATCTCGCTTGTCACCTTATGAAACCTGGTGGCCTCTGGAGCGTAAGATAGGCTCAGGTTTTCATTTTGACAAGGGGAGGTGATGGTATACCAGATTTTTAGATATTTCCGTCTTAATCTCGAGAGCCGTGTACGTAACGAAGGGATTTCGTACGTGAACTCGAGTGAGTCTCCGTGTCTCTTCATTATATCGACGATATTATTTTAACATGCACAATTTTGTGTCTGGTCGGAACATTTGAAATTAATACATGATGACTATAATATTATATTGAATATATGGAAACATTTTCGTTTTAAATGTCACTACCAAGCGCACGACTCTAGATTTTTAAAATCTATTAAGAAAAACGTCTCTTAGTTTCAATTTAACTAAAGTTTTTCAAAGATTTTTCGAATTCTATAAAATCTTCTATAAAATTTATTGTTTGTCAATCATCAGTAAATGTCTTTGCAATTGCTTTCACTGCGATGCAATTAGTAGAAGGATCCTGCAGGACTCTTTTATGCTATTACATCAGCCTTATTATCACGGCCACATAATAAGTAAAGTTTCCGGGACCAGATTCTCAACCAACAATGTAACGTTCACGGTACAACTGCTATCGGCATTGCTTCATGAGATCGACAATCCCTTTCCAAATGCAGATCTACAATAGTGGTGGGAATCGAACTCGTGCACCCACCTGCCCCGTCCGGTTGTAGGGCTCACGTACGCGAATACACCCCAATATGAGCACCACTGTTCACCACCCATAGTAGGTCCAAGCAAAAATCGCAACGCAGGTGAATCGCCGCATAGCCAAAAGCTGAACAAGCTGCGAGACGAAGACCAAACACTGAGAAGGGACAGAGCGATCGAGTGCAGTGGTGGAAATCCGAGCTGACGCGAGAAGAAGCGAACGCCGAAAAAGGCCGAACACAACCTCGTAACCACACGCACCGATCTCAGTACCACCATTTACCACCAGAACGCCTCTACCCTTAACTTCGTAACATCGGCTAACGTGACCACCGAATCTCTCTCTCTCTCTCTCTCTCTGACACGTTACATCCGATAGATTTGTCTGCCGCACTGAATCTATCCATCGATATATAATAAGTATCTATCCACACTCTCTGTGTGGATCTCTCGCGCTCTCCTTTTCACGATCTCGCTCGATGCCTTGTCTGTGCCATCGGATGCGAGCAGCAGCCGCCGCAGCAATCGAAGCATCGGCGTTCGCGGCGGCCCCGAGATCGGATGGTCGTTCTCTCGCTCGGCCACTCGGCGGTGGTGGCGTCGTCGTCGTCACCATGGTAGTCCCTCTTGCTTTTCGTTCTCTCGATTAAATGGAGAACATTTTTATAACATCAGTACATTAATGTTATTACGAAATCCCGGCCATCGCGGCCAGCACCAGCGGTTCACCACCGCCACCACCACCCGTCTCTGAATGGGCGATGCTGGCCGTATACGTCTACATGGCGAGTGTGTGTGGTGTGTGTGAAGCCGGGCTGATGGGCTGGTGGGCTGCTCTGTCTGTGCGCAATGCCGACGGTCGAAGAGAGGTCCAAGAGACGGATGTAAAAGTTTGTCAACAGCAGCTACTGCTGCGGCGTCAGTGGCGGCAACTGCGGCGGCGTTGGAGGCCTCCCCCCGTTTCATTGCGCGTTCGAGCCGCTCATTCCAGCATCGTTGGAGGCGGTGAAGAACGCTGTTTGATGGCTAACCCCGAAAAGCTTCACTTCAACCCGACGGAGTTTCTTGTCCCGCGGTAACAGCAGCAGCAGCCGCTCAGCTCAGTCGCAACCATTCGACACCCGCAGATCACCCACCCAGAGAGAGACACACGCTGAGCAAGTGAAGCCGACAGGGACAAAAACGTGTTGGCCGTGCCGGCGAGCGCGGGAAATCAAACAGCGAACGTGAGATAGCCGTCGCTGGTAGGACCAGCCCGACCTCTGGGCAGAAAAAAAAAGGTTGTGACAGCTCCTGAGATTATCCAGGGAAGGGGCCAACAAATGCGACAGAGACACAGAGAGAGAGAGAGATTTTTCCAAATTCGACGCGAACGGTTAATGGCGGCGGGGACCATCAGTTTGTTCGCTTCTTTGTTTGCCTTTGTGTGTATGTGAGTGTTGGGTCTGTGTGAGATCTTTTCCTCGAAGGGGAGTGGGCTGTGTCTTATTTTCCAAGAGAAATGTGCTCGTCTTTCACATCGTTGTGACACTACCAGATCGTGTTGAGTGCTACAAACCAACAGAGATCAGATGAAATAGATAAAGCAGGGAAAAGACAGTGAAAGGAAGCTGTAGCCCTTTAGGAATGAGAAGGGCATCTCCCCACGCCGATGTGGGTTATAGACACCGTCACCTGATTGAGTGATTACGTGGATCATGCTATTTTATGAATCACTGTAAAAGACTATCGAACGTGTGTTTATTAGTATTTCTTGGGATACAATTGAAACAGCGAAGTCGTGCTTTCATCATGAACAACTTCTCCTGCTTTTGTCTAATGCCCCCACTCCCATCTATTAGCCCCAACTATAGGAAGTAGTGGCATCGGACCCATGTACCTACGTGCCTTCCCCGATTGCACGATCGGCGCATACGAACTCCCAGCACGCACCAATATATATATATATATTTTTTTTTTTTCTTTCGGGGGGATTACGGGAATGCCTGATGTACATGCGCGTACATCTATGAAAAGCGCTTATGTGGGACTTTCAAACCCACGAAACCCGCCAACCCCCGCCCCCCTTACGCAGATCATGGCTCGGAACGAACCATATATCCAGTCATATCCAAACGCATGCACTAGATTTATCTTATGAGCCCCGGTGTAAATCCTGCATTCAGCGGTATATGGTGGATAAATCAACCGCTTCTAGACAAATAGTTGGTCACTGTGTTGCAGCCTTTCCCTACACAAGAAAGTTTCAACGCAAAAGATAAGTTGTGGCCTGTCTGGCCACAACGAACTAAGAATTAATTGCAGGTCGATAGAGACCTGCAATTAGTTCTTAGTTAGTTAGCTTACGCAATGGGACGTTCAGGTGTTTAGGTCACGTACTCATCTTTGGACCGCGTTCGGCTAATACCTTATTAATCGATATATGTATCATTATCCATTATTTCTATTTCGATACAAGACGGAGTTGCAAGTTAAAAGCCACCTCATGAACATGATCTAAAATAAATGTTTCCGGGAGCTGACTCTTTACCGTCTTAAACATTGAGCTCACCCCGCGGTACAACTGCTTTCACTGCACTGCTTCATGAGACGGACATCTCCTTGTTAAATGCAAATGTGCAACGGTGACCATGGAACCCGTGCGAGCACCTATACGTGTTGCACTCCTTCGATTGCAAGGTGCATATGCCCATTAGAGCACATACAAATCGAACCCGTGAGCTGTATCTGCCCCATGTGACCTGTGTTGTCCTCGCTGAATTATCCCTGTCCAGGTTTCTACTATACGCCGGTGTCACTCGACCATACGATCGGTTGGATGCACCGAGTCAACGCCCTAAAGACAGTTGTGTGTTTATCGAGCAAATGACGTTGATTAAAAATAAGTTCACTAATCAATATTGTTATTCTGAACTCCACGAAATACGTAGAAAGGAATAGGCAAACCATTACGCGGACAGCAAACCGCTGAGGTCTGCTCTGATCGCGGGACACCATAGTACGGCCTTACTCTTCGACGAGTTGATACAGTACAATTGTACATTTAAATGGATTAACAATCAAATTATGCCTCATCATTTATCCACTACGATGTCAAATTCTGTACAGCGTCTCCTACCTAATTTCCCCAATATATATATATATATATATATATATATATATATATATATATATATATATATATATATATATATATATATATATATATATATACGATATATATATATATATATATATCGTATATATATATATATATATATATATATATATATATATATATATCGATATATATATAACACGAACAGAGCTATTATACTTGAGCACCGACACCCACGCTGTTCGTAATTGGCCGGAATCCACCAACTGAGACGAGCGGCAAAAGCTGTTATGGCGCGGCAGTTCCTTCTACCTGTAGTCGTGGTTCCTCGATTTCCATAGGGGGAGCAACGTCGGTGAGCTCGGCCCGCGCACGGTAGGTGCGTAGACGAAATCGCCGTCGTCGCCGTCCCAGCATCGTGTTTGTTCCTTCGACGTTAACTACGTTCGCCAACCACGCGAAGCTAATCGAGCGTCGTCTGATCGGCGGAATAGATCAATCACCGCCTGAAAACTTTGCGCAAAACTGGCGAAAACTCGCAAAAACGATTCACTTCAGCATTCGCTTACAAAGTGAGGCGAACTATTTTGGTAGCAGCGGTGCCGCAACGATTCCGAGTGTCCAAATGCCGGCAACTGGTGATATCGCCAGTAGAATATGGATGAATTATACACGGAACTTGCCTCTGACTATCTTCCGCTTGCTACCCCAGGGGGCAATCGTTCCGTTACCACGGCGCGTCAAGGCGGCTCCAAGGCTCAAAGGTTCAAAGTTAAAAATTCGCTCGCAAATTTCTACATCCGTTGTGATTTTTTGTCGGCAAAATCACGTGACTCAATCATATTTCCTCTGTTTCCGGCAGTGGCAAACATCTGCCATTCTGCCACGCCGTCCCGATCTCGACATTGGCCCAATTGCAATTAGTGGAAGACCTTGCCCGCCAGTTCGGATCGCACCAGCAGCGGGCCTTGGACAACCGCCCCCCCCCCCTTCCCCCGGACTTCGGGGGTGGCAGTGTTCAGCGTTTCGTTCAGAGACCGAGCAAGACTGAAAGTAAGGAAGCGTCCTCGACACGAACATCCTCGACTCGCTCGCTACTGTTCACTCCCCTCTGGTACATTATGCACGAGCGGAGGATCGCGCGACGAGAAGGCGGGCGGGCGAGCTGGCGGACGGACGAACGGACGATGAGAGAACGTCGTAACCTAGCGTACGCACGCTGCGAAAACAGCCGCGGAAACGGCTTTGGCGTACGGGCGAGCAAACCTCGACCACGAGCCGGTAGCTAGAAGTCATCCGCACGCAATCACGGTGTCAGGACTCTGTCCGACTTCTATTCGTCTTAGTCCACCAGGTGGCGTCAGCAGAACACGTCCGTCACAAGGCGGCGCAACGAACTTTTACCGCGTTCGCTGGCACTCTCGGCCCGTTGGGGGGCGGGGGGTGCTGAAGCTCCGGGCGGGTAGACGTGGGTCGGGTCGGGTCGGGTCTGCGAAGGTGGCGTACGAGGCGCGGAGGAGTCGGCAGCTTTTCGCAACATTTCCAAGGAACAGTCGAGGAAAACCGAGCGGGCTTATGAGGAGACAAGACTTCTGCTTTGTTCCAATGAAGGCAATGGCGGGCGATCCGACTGTCTGCGTAGGCCGTCACTATGCGTGGGGTTCCACAGCTACAACTAGCCTACGACCAGCGTCCTCAAGTCGTCGCTGTGACGATAGCCACAAACAGAAGCAAACACCTACCTGGTTACCAGACTGGCTGAGTGGCTGGGTCTGCAGGTTGCATGCTAGCTCCGCGCTAATCCGCGCTATGGATCAGCCGTGACAACAGTCGGGTGACCGGGGGCAGGGGTGTCGTCTGAGCGTAGCTGAGCAGAGGAGTCGCATTGCACACAAACAAACTGCTGGAATGAACTCGATAAACTCACTCTTGTTATACAGACAGCCATACCCAGCAGACTAGGCTATGAAGATGGAGGGGACTGTTAGGGCGACTTGTCCTCTTTACCACGGATAGACTTTGCCAGTTTAAGATGCAGAATCGCATCGTAACTGATTAGCGTCTTGTAACATTTAACATGGGTAGTTGTGTTGGCATTATTATTGATATAATAATAATAATATGGCTTTGTTTCTTGTGGACTCGAACACTCATTTTGGCCAAGCAGCGATCAACTGCAACACGGAACATTGACTTCAATCCATTTCGGTGAGTTTTATTTTTATGTCTCCGAGCGCGTACACGCACTGACAACGTGAATCGATTGTCGATCAGAGCAGTGGCAATGACCTGAAAGCCCGATTCATGGCCACGAATTACCTTATTCCTTCGACGTAGAACAGACTAATCTCGAAGAGAGAGAACGATCGGTGCCGGCAGCAAATCAGATTAAATAAATGGACTCACTCAGACGAGCGAGACGTAATCAACGGCCATGTACCCAGCAGTCTCCCGTTTGCGCAGCTCAATAGAGGGAGCTCCTTAATTTGCAGCTGCTACTAATGAATAGACAATGCAAATATGACGGTTGAATAAAGGCTTCGCACGATTTCCTTAGTGGATGTCTGTTGTTAATTCACTTTCCCCAGACACGTGCGTATGTATGTACATGTGAAACAAACTCAGTGGATGAGCTAATCGTCGACTTCTGGGCGACACACTACATTGGATATTTTTTATATATGTATATATATAGGCCAAACTAATCAATCTTATTAGAATAGCAATAATCTTAGCTCTGATTTAGAGTCGTACGAACCTGTTCACAGTGACCTTGTCTGGGCCGTTCGTATTTGTTCATTTGTATTTGTATTTGTACAATGTACAACATCTTTCCTTCGACACAAATCACAGAGGAACAAGTCGACTCTGTTCCGTTCTCGTCTAACAGCGACCACTGGTAGCATATAGATGACGCACCCCTCGAAGGGCTGTCGACGACGATCCATCGGATGTAATCGTTGTCGGCCGACGTCAGCGTCCACCACGACATCAAACCTCGAATGACCCAACTCAAAATATATCCCTTCTTTGATCACGCTCAAAAGCCGAACGCTGATAATGAATGTCCCGCCGCACAGTGGCAGGCCCCGCCGACGTTTTTTACGCGGACAATAATTTATCAGTCATTTTCAAAGAGTGCGCTCCCCGATGGAACTTCAACGAGAGTCGCTGATGATATGACGCCTTAGTGAATCTGTCTAGGGAGGGGGGGGCGGGCGATGGGCGATCTTCTCGTAGAGATCGAATAATCCCAGCGGTCCTTCGGTGGGATCGGTCGAGCGTCCCTACGAAACAGCCCTCATGGTGATTTCCCCCCCCGAGTCGGTAGCTTGATGTCTGGCGGAAGCCACCTGATGAGACCGTTTCATCATGTAGCACGGCAGGAGAAGAAGTTCTGCCGGGGCCGCTACTTTAATTAGGCTCTAATAATTATTGGTAGACTCTATTTTTCTTCATCGGATGTCCTTGGATGGGGCAAGCTAGGTTTTTGTAGACCCGACGCAGGGAAGCACAGCAGCCCTCCGAAGGCGGCTACTTAGAGCAACTTTTTTTTTTTTTTTACTATTCTTCAGATGTCCCACGTTGTACAAAGTTTGCAGTTTGTTCACCGCTCATCGTCGTTCGACGCAGTGATAGTCAATTCAGATTGGGTTTGTCTTGTGACGTTTGCCACAGCGTTGATATCTGGAGGGCGTTCGGATAACGAGGGAGGACATTCGACGCACGAGCTTACCTCGTTGTCAGCTAAGGCGTGTATGTGTGCAACAGTAATGCCCATGCGGGTGATTCTTTCTTCCATATATTGATGTCGGTCTTGGGTTGGCTCTGCTATTTCAAAATTAAAACAAATTATCATGAGGCCGGTAGGCTACGACCTAAAGCATCAAATTATTTATAACCCAACACACACAGACACGCGTACGTCGTGGGCTTTTGTTGACCTTGCTGCTTGGACTGTTCCCATGAGATCAAAACTATAATGAAGGAGCATACGAATGAAATATGACTTGATTTGAAATATTATTCACAGGGAAAAAAGTCATCCTTGTTCGACAACTTAACCATTGTGAAATTGCCTCTCCCGACAATAAATCATGATTTGAATTGTATTGGAAATTGTGTATCTAAATTCAATACACCAATAAAGGAATAAATATGTGTCAATCGTTTATCCAATCGCGATCAGCGCCGCTGACCCGAACCGGTGACTGAGCGATTTCCATGATCTTACCTGGATGACTGGATTAGCTTGCGCTTGTTGTGCGTTGTGCACTCTTCTCGTTTTCGATACAAATTTTCGGACGAACTTCGGATGCAGCAATAGCCACAGGTCGGCTTAACGATATATATGTATATATATCCGGGAAGAATAATGCCTCGTAGGATTTTCCCGATGCAGGGTGATCTCATGGATAATGCGCGAAGATATTTGAGGTTCCACCGATTGAACCCTAATGATAACTCTGAAAAGACATTTTACCCTTTGATCAAACATAAAATTCGATATTTTTTTCCAAGTTAACATCATATATTGCATTTACCCAGACTCTTCGAATCGCTCGAAGCGGAAATATAAATAAAGTATATTGGCTATGATTTGAGGGAAAAAAACCTGCTGCCTAATTTCGATCCAATTGTTTCTTGGGGTCCCGTAGACACTACCGACCGAGGTCATTATTTAACACGACACGATACCAATAATCAATAACAACCGTATAAATGGCTAACAAGTGAGTCAAGCATTGTTTGACATTATCGATACTATCAAATCATGTCAACCGTTAGAAGTTCGAATTGTCCTGAAGAGTAACAAATCACACGTATTGTCCAATTGGGTTCGTGTTATATAGCCTAAACAAAGCTAATAAATACGATAGAATGGGCATATAGTCACCGCTTCTTTTAGCATTCGTTTGTTCTGTCAAATAAAGTGTATTTGTATGTAAGGTTGCACATTCGAATCTGCCACAGGCAACTTTCGTAGAAGTGTTCTTTGTAGACGAGCACAATCAAACGTTACCTATTTATAACAATCGATAATCGAATTTAGTAAACAGTGAAGAGAAAATCCATTCGCCTCAGTAGTGTTCCTCCCTCCACTAAGCGTGATTGCGTCACCCGACGGCTGACGTCGACGTCAACACTCGAGCTCAGCGTACAGAAACGACAAATGTCTATTGCGTAACGAGTCCACGCAGAGCCGAGTAGTTCACACAGCAGCTGTAAGAACAAGCCGACCAACACGAATAACCGAGGGATGGCCTAATCCGAGCGACTGAAGCAGTTCATACATATAATATACGCGTCCAATGGCTCCAGCGCCGGCCATCCCTGGCTGGCGCATGCGCCGCTCGGGCGGGGATCGGAGTGTAACACACGTCATTGTCCTTTACAACGCACTGAGGTACGTCCGCACACGTATGAAGTCCTACCATTGTGGAACTGCTATGTGGCGAACGAACGCAAGAGCTGAAATAAATGAAGATGAAACTCACCCCAGGTCACCAAGGCGCCCCGTAATCATCTGACCCATTCGCAGCGACAAGGATTGCTGGCCCTCGTAGCGTTTCGTCCTATTTATTATTATAGTGTGCTACTGCTGCTGCTGCTACTGCGCGTTAAGACGTCTTAGTGACTTAACAGCAAGTCTCTTCTTGACGGCGTCGTCATGTCGAAGTCGGTGCTTGCTGTAACGTCAAAGCGCTCCGACATTGTGTAAAACTGGCCCAGAGTGGTATCTATCTCATACGAAGCAGGGTACGACGTTGGGCGACACCGTTAACGATGGGAAGAGCCCCGAAACAGGGCGACAATTCCAGGAAGGTCTTGCTCTCACCGTGGGCCCCCCCCTCGCACTCGTGTGCTGTGTGACGTTGAAAGGAAATATTGCGTCTGTGGTTATACATAAGGTGTTGGCAGCTATCGCGGTACAATTGGTCTTATATGAGCTTTGTTTAAGCTCAAATTAGATCTGAATAGAGTCCCGTATCTATCGTACGCAGCGTACGTGCGTAAGCAGCTTGATAACGTGGGACGACATCATCCTCGGGCCCCCACCGACGCCACCTCGACTTTGCGGTTGGCCTGCACAATGTTGCCGATTAGGTGTAGCTAACTAGGTTAGTTGTAGCAGCAGCATTCGTATGGGAACGAAAAAATAGCGTGCCACAAAAGACTTAGCAGACACATGGACTTCAGGAGACCCGGTAGACAGGGAGCGGACCCGTGCCCGCAGCTCCCAGCCCCGAGCGGGAGTCCGATCTGAACTCGGCCGAAGAGCCAGCGCTCGGACGCGTCTGCCCTTGCGGCTGCGGTGAGCGCAGGCGGACCAGCCCGGGGCAGCTGACGCAGACCTCTGCGTCCCAGTGTCTGATGGGAGCTTCTATTAGGAGTGCTGGCCATCCCCATCAACGGATGGCCGTAGGAGCGGGGCGACATGCTAGGCTGGGGCAAAGAGATGTCGTTGGTAGTTGAGATGGTCGGCCTCCGAGTCCATGCCAGCCCGGCCGAGGTGGGACTCATAGCCGGGCATTGCGGTGCCGGCCATTGGGACGGATGAAGCTCTATCGTCTTCGTCGGGGGCCAGCCGCACAGCGAGCCCACTCAGATGGAACTGGCCGTACGTTGCGTTCGAGGCCTCAGTCCGTTAGTCGCATCTACCAGCGCTGCGGATACTACTAAGGGAGCGCGGAAAGCGGCGTCCGCAAAGGCGAAAGGTAGAAGCTTCGCTCGGGCTGGAGTTGGGGGGATTTCAGCAGCAGCAGGGCTGCCTTTCATTGAGGATGTGGTGATGCCTCCTACTGTACGGGGCGCGCCACCTACCTCTTGTGGTGAAGAGGCCTCGTCGCCGTCGTTGTCGTTGTTGTCGCACGGGCTCTGTGTGTGAGCGCGCGTTAGTGTGTATAGGCCCAAGAGTTCTTGGAGTCCTGTGTGTGTGTGAAACCGTACGTGCCTGTTTGGGTGTCTATGTGGCCAAGGGACTGCTGGATTTCGAAGTGCGGCAAGCCAAGCTCGACGGGCGGTCGGACGATTGCCGGGGCTGGCTGGCTGGCTGGCTGCTACGCAGACTGGGCACCCAGCTGAGTGGGTGAGATGCAGGTAATTTGGCCCTTCTCCTTTCCTTCCCTACGTTTGCCCGAGTCAAGGCAGGCGCTACTGGGCCAAAGTGGGCGGCAGTGGATCCGACGCCGTCAAGTCGTTCCACCCTAGTTTCCTTCTGCGAGCTTTCTTGACTCCTTGAGGACTCCGGGAGGAGGAGGCTGCTGCTGCTGCTGCTGCTTTTCGACGACCCACTCCTGACTCCTTCCTTGCTAGGAGCTACTGTCTCGCTCCCTCTATTTTCGCTAAGGGACACTCAATGGAAGAGAAGTGCCATACGAACGCAGCTCCTCTCCACGCGCAAAGAGAGCAAGCACACAACGAAGATAGACGCAATAAGGCCGGGCTCTAGACGCCCCTGTTCTTATCCTGCTGGATAATTAGCTTAGACAAACTGATCATAATGCTGATTCGATTGTAATGGTAGATATTTTAGCATTTCTTGATCTGATATTATAACTCTACCTAAAGCTATACAACCATAATTGTACGATATGTAACAACGTTGCTATTGTTTCTCCGTCGGGATATTCTATATCTTTGATATTTGGAGGTTGTTGTTACTCAAGGACATGGTAAATATGCGCGTCATGGTACAAAGACCACGAACGACCATATTGGTGGTGGTATCCCCCCCCCTGGACGACAAATTCATCTTGTGCAAGCATTGCATAGTCGTTCTGTGACGCGTGGCTCCTTCTCCGAATGTATTCTATTACAACTCGAAATCGGTCACATGTTATGAACACATGTGTATCTGCCGTTCAATTGGAAGAACGTTAATCAAGGGTGATGAGCAGCTGTCCGTACAAACAAGATTCCGTATCTCCCGAAATCTCGCCGTCATTATAACTCGTTACGTTCATATCAAAGTGCTAATTCACGATGCAGCTCGTCGACTGTGCACGCGTCCGTCGAAACGGGCATCGTACCGGCAAATCGAGTGCACCACTTCGCTATCTATTTATCAGAGCCTTACACAACACACTATTATTATTATTATTATTAATTATCATACACAGTATTATACAGATGAGTTCCCTACCCTCATTCAGCATAGGTCGCTTCCACTACAAGCCGCGCTTACCGCGTGTGCTTCCTCGAGTCCTTAGCTCGAGAGGGCTTTCGATCGATATTGCCAATAGCTGAACAACAGAAGCAACGCTACCAAATTCTTTCCCAGATCAACCATATATAACAAATACTCTCAATCTCTATTTCTCATAAATATTGTCATCTTACCGTACCAAGGACATAAAAACACTAAACCATGATTATATGAATACATAAGGATACTATTATACAGATTATCTCTCCGTGTTAGCAATGGGCTAAGAAGTACGCAGCGGGGTCTCGTTAGCGTTTCCCAACTTTGGACCCTTATCTATCGCTGATCGCATATATATATATATATATATATATATATAGACAGCAGGAAATCAAATCAAATTGACTTCCCTATACGATTATTATGGTAGTCAGCGGTAGAACGATGTTGTTCCGCTTCCGTCCAGGCGGAAGCCCCATAAGGAGACGCCGCTAGCGGCATGTAGCTCTGGTCAGCCAAACACGGCTCCATACAATCGGGCGACACCTTCTCGTCGTGTGGTGTAGACAACAGTCCAGCGCAACATCATCATGACGTGATTAGCGTCTTGACGAACATTCTCCAAGGGGTCAGAGAGGCCTCCCTCTGGCCGGGAGGCCGTGATCGGAGGCGGTGGAAGAGGCGTTCCGGAACGGTGCCGCCTGCGCTGTCCCCTCGCCGGCTGAGATCCGGCTGATGTTGATGCTGAAGGACAGTATCTGCAGGCGCAGTCCTGCAGGCTGGTGTTAGTTTCGCGGATGGCCGATGCTGTCCTGCTCCTTCTATCCTAACCTAAGTAAGAAGCTGAGAGGGAGAGGAACAGTGGGGGGGGGGTCATCTCCCTTCGGCGGTCTGGGTCCTTGAGGGTAATAAATATGTATGACCCTATGTATGACCACCGTGGCTCGAGAGCCTCAGCCACCGACGCGGCCGTCGCCAGCACCGAGGCTATTTCTACGACGACGACGATGAGATGATTCCGCTGGGATAGAGCATGGGAACGAGCGGTCGGCTAGGCAGTCCGGCGAGCCGAGGTGAGTCGTGCAATCGCAAGCCGCCGACTAAAGAGATTGCGTCGAAAGTGTTGCAGGAGATTGAAGATGTTATACTTCATTGGCTCGATCAGCCTCGGAGGGCGCAGGGAATTCCCACACGATGCGATGCCACTCTACGGCATCGAAAATTGAGAGCGATATTGCCCATGTGAGCGAAGCTCTTCAGTGTCCTACCTAAATGGGAACGTTCGGCGAATGTCTACCATACTAATAAGCAGAGTAGTGAAAGAGGTTCATTAGATGCCTTCTATTATTAGTTGGTTACCGATGGTTATGTGTTAATTGATACATCACGTGATAATTCAGGGGTCCGAATTACATTTTAATATGAAGTAATATTATATATATATATATATCGTTTCATCGCTTAATCTTGTTGTTATACTTGACAATGGTTGAAACTGTGAAACGCCACCACTTAACAACACTCTGCTGCTCCGTGCGTCAAATCCTACGAATATCGATGCAGATGCCTCCATGGGATGACGAATCCATACGTCACTGTATTCAAGAGCTGCTGTCGCTGTCCACGTGTCCTTCCCACCGACTCTGACCACCTGGACACGCGCACGGAGGTGATGGGCGTGGTGTGCGTTCATTGCTGGGCGGAATGGCCCCCTGTCAATGGCGCCCAGACCAACGATGGCAAATCCGGATGGATGCCGCACACAGTGCGCCGCTGCCACGCTGGGGTTGTTACGGCAAATGACTGAGGCTAAACAAGTACTCGTCGTCGTTGTCATCACTGTTCGCTGTTCGCCTGGCCGTTGCTTGCCATTTCGCTCCAAGCAGGCAGGCCGGCAGGCACGGGAGAAAGAACAGCTCAAGGGGCGGCGGTTGTGGCAAGGGGCGGCTGCGCCACATAACGCCACAGGCCGTTGTAACAAACGCATGCAATTGCAGAACAGAGAACGGAGCACTGGCAGCCAAGCAAAGGCAACTCAAACAAAGCACCAACCACGTTGCCGCATTCATTTGCCGACTCGGGCGTGCGTCAGCGGCCATTTGGACACATTGGGCAGTTTGGCACGAATAGCCCCAGTGTTTCGTCAGCATCGCCGCACGCCGGCCAGGCCTGGCCGGCTGGCTGGCTTCCTGGGTGAGTCGGGGCTCGGTGGATTGTTACCGGATGGGGCAGCTTAACCTGGCTGCCAAGGAGCTCTCTCCCACTGTCTCTCCAACCGCAGATTCAGCTGGACTGGGAAGACGGGGACAGGCCACCGCGGATCCCATGGACGGATACGAGCACCATATGTTCTCCCGGCACCACACGCATCGCCCGTACCTACCTATCTTGTATTTCCGTTTTCGCTAACTACTGCAATTGTGCAATGGTCGCCTGCAAACGGTGGCATTTGCTGCTGCCGGGGAATTATTCGTTCCCGTCCGAAGGCGGACCGCGCAGAGGAAGAGGAGCTGCCCCATTGACGGAGGAGCTGGCCTCGTTCGTTGAGGGGAAAAAGTAGCTCGTAGGTGAACACGAACGAATGCATATAAAGTTCGCGTATGCATAGACTCATGTCTTGTATATGGGGTGCACTTTTAGCGACTGTACGTCGGCTGATTCGGTTTGGAGAACACCCACACATTACATATGCACTCATATACATATGTATATATATATATATATATATATATATCAGTTATACCAGACATTAACAAGGTTTTTTGTGGATCACGAGATCATTCATGATATGAAATATACGAGTGCATCAAGTAGCCCAAGCTGCACCGGTGTTTCCAGCCAGCAGTATGCTCCAGTGTATGTCTCTTATGATTCGCACCTCAGGACAAAGGCATAGACATCTTTAGTGATTAACATATTCTCGAAAATTGGTGCATAACCATAAGAATACGCAAGTGTTGCACGTTTTTGCGAAAATCGTTTTTTCATTCCTGCGACAACGATTGTTCCCTGGGGTTCCATGGGCTAATTTTGGCCCCTCCAGGCCAATATATCCAGCCCATCTTCCCCCTAAGCCAAACATCGAGCGTGGGCGTTTGCAACGAACTTGGTACGATAGAGAATAGTAATTTTACAGAGGCATCGATAACATCACATATTCTTGATCATGTTCAGTACTATTATATATATATATAAATGCTACATCATTCTGGGCGTCGGTTGAAACCCTCTATAATAAGCTATAATTACCATATCATGACCGACATTAGAGCATAGATTTACCGGCCCGCTGTGGCTACCCGTGTTGTGTGGCCTTCGTCGAAATATGGCCACGGCGAAGAAGGGGTCTGCTATGGGAACAGGCCTATTTCTTAAAGGCCAACAACGAGACGCCTTCAACGTCGTGTGGAGCAGGTGAAGAAATTCGACTATCGAATTTTACTGTATTTTCCTCATATTCAGCATGAATGGCCAACATCAATGTTTATGTTATATATATAATGAAATACTATGAGGCGAGGCGCCGTTCGATCATGCCTGCACCGTTGACACTGACTTGCCATCTAATAATTCTAACTCGCTTGTTCTATGCCTCGTCGGTTTCTTTGTGGTGACGAAATCACTCCGCTGAGAATATCTGCCAAGCTTGAGAAGACTGCTCTGCTCTCAGTGAGCTAGCTATTGTTTGGCGTCCACCAGTTAGCTATGGGATGCAGCGGCTTGGTCTTCACCGACCATGAGCGAACGTTACAGATCGCCGGCTGTCTCGAGGTCCGAACGCCCAACGTGTCGTGGGGCAGGATGCCCCAAGAGAGAAAGATGCTCGCTACGGACACACTGACTGAACGGTGTGAACAGTCAGGTTTAGCCAGGCACAGCAGCAGGTAGTAGCCTTTACCCGGGCGCTGGTCTAGGGCCACTTAAAGCAGAGCCATCCTTCTCCCCTGCTCTTCCCATGGAGATGCAGGAGTCAGCACAGAATGGCAGATTGAGTTGAATCTTTCGGATAGAAGCAGCAGCAGACGGCGCCAACCGCCTACTGAAGGAGAGCGAGTTGGCCAGTAGGAAAGAGATAGATGAGGAGAACACTGGACCCTCTGTGCCTGCTGTTGTCTGCGGGCGAACGCTCTCCTCCTGAGAGCAAAGGCGACACCGCACGTGAAGCCATCATCCCAAACGCACCTCTGGCTGGTTGCTTGCGTCCTTGACTAAGAAGGCTATTATGTGCTATAGGGCTATGTTGCGAGGATAGAGAATATTCGGTTACTGCCAAAGAGAACGTTTCTGTATTCATTTATGAGCGTTCACATAGGTAGGGCAGATGGCTGAGAAAAAGAAGATATGTGAAGATCGCCACTCACTCAGGGATGAAGTAGGTGCAAGGGACGCAAGAACGAACCTAACGAAAGGCTCGGTCGCCAGCGGTCATCGCTGAAACGGTGGCGATATATGGGAAATTGACCACTTAGGAAATTCGGTGGTGTCGAAAGACGATTACCGACATGTGCGTAATCTGGCAAAGATGTTATTGTAACAAACGATAGTGAAGACTATAGAAGTCGCCGATGGTATTCAACGACAGCGGCGAAACCACATCTGTATCGTGTGCCCTCTGGCGACTGGGCAACTGTGGACCGACTCCTGCTGAGAAATACATTTGGTCACCGATGCGAAAGTTCTGCTTCCTTTGGAAATCACATCCGTATTTGCTAGTTTGTTTCTATCAGGACCAGGTTGCCCTCCTAAAGGGTGCAATGATCTAATCAAAAGTTTTTTCTCTGCTTTGAGCCGTCTTTGCTGACGGGCGCCTAGACCAGACCCGGAGGTATTGTGACGATTCCGACAGTGACGCCATTTGTCTATTGTTGACGAAATATAACACAGCTTGTTTCCATTTAGGCCTTACCGAACAATACCATTAGGGTTTTGTATTCATAAGGCTTTATTTAAAGATCATATATTTATAAGGCCGAGTGAAATCTCATGAAATCGTCATATAACAGAACAACAAAAAGTCAAACGAAAGTTGTGGACATACAACCCAGCACGGGTCCCAACTCAGTGTAGGTGATCCTTTCAACGATGTATAAATGGTGGACTTCAAAACCACTGGGGTTCTAACCGCGAAAGGGCTGAGGAACCCGTTCGATATTCAGTTACGTTCGATATTCAATCACTATGAACACACTCAAAGCACTGTCACGAAGAGTGACCATCAAACTGAGGCTCACAAATAAATTCACTTTGTTTGAACACTGTGGAAACTTTTTCAGAACTCAATTTCAACTTTCCTTGCACCAACCTTTAACTTACCGAAACAGAACTAATTTGGCTTCTTATCTCGAGTCTATTCGTTCGTTCGTTGTATTAACGCTGCGCTGGAAAAAGAAGGGGTCCCTTGATGCAATGAGTGCAATTAGATGCCGAGGATTAGAGAGCGAAAGAGAGAGAGAGAGAGAGAGAGCCGGAGTGCCTGATTCATATCTTCATGTGTGTCGGTACTCGCTGGGCCGGCGACTATTACCGCTTGGCAAAATTGACACCGATAGGGTGTGTGTATTAGGTGGGTACTGGCGGATATTGTGTAGTGCCCCAAAGTGATCGTGGTTAATATGAGTGGCGGAGCTGTTAGCTTGTCAAGGTGATACCCTGCCCGTCTCACTAAATGAAGGGCTCTGCCCAGGGCGTCGTTGGGAAGGGGGGGATCCACAAAGTTGGCATCCGCTCGACCCACGCTCGACCCACGCTCGACCCAGACCCTCGCGTAACTTTAGTGTGCGTGAACCCGAAGACGAACATAGCCTAATGGAGAAAAGTCATACTTGATTCGCTTGTTATCAAGCAAAGTTCGATATAGCCACGCCTGGGTAAGGTCTAGCCGTCGAAACGATACTAGAACTGGAGTGCGTATGAGTTGGAACCTTCGCAGAACTGAAAAAGTCTATTGAGGTGTAACGTTGTTAACAATTCAGAGTGTGGCTAGCAAGTGTAAGCTCGATGCACGAACGTTTCGAGTGCCTTTTACCTGCTAACTGGCCACTTACACCGTATTCAACAGGGCGTCCTGTGTGCCGGACTCTGTAGAGTGTTAATTGGACTTAACAGCCCACGTGGACGGTGGGAATGACTGCGTAAGGTGCAGTCCAAGAGGGAACAGAGCAGAATATATGTCGCCAAACAATTTGGCGCTCTCCTGCAAAGTTTCGCATAGGCGAGATGATATGTTCGGTGGGACACGGCTCGGTGGCAGTTCGAGGCGTTTTGTTCTAATATATAATAGCATGGTAATTTATTCACTTAGGAACGAACCAAGGTGGCCAAGTGGAAGCGAAGCTTATCTCACGTTCGGCGCGCGGATTTGTTCTATGTTTCCAGTCATAGCGTCAGCGTCGACCGACTAAACTTGCATGGGTATAATGCGAACTCATAACGCCGTGAACGATTGTGTGCATAAAAAAGTAACGGATCCTGGAAGAAAGTTAGCCTATTCTAGTGTGCAGCATATATTATAGTTTAGGGTCACCTTAGTCTCTTAATTAATATGCACGAGACTCTTTTGAATGAGGGACCTAAAAACGTTGGGGTTGTGGACGTACTTCCATTCCCTTCGGATACGTGGATGGCAGCGTCCTTCGCCTTCGATGGGAGATTGTCAATTATTGTCTGTGCTAGCAAACGAAATATGGCTCTGTGCTCGTATACTGACCGTTCGATTTGAAATAAACTCCCCAATCCTGTATATCATCGTTGTTTTGAAAGGGCCTCATACAGCGTACAGAGGCACCCTTATGGTCCAAAACTGCATTTACATGTGTAGGCTCATCTACGCACAGAACGAATCACCACGGACTACAACGGATAATAGCGTGACCGATACTGCTAAAAGGCTTCCGTAGCCTGTCGAACACAAGAGCAAGCCTGCTCTGCTGAGCATGAGTCAAGTAATACACAGATAACTAATTGTCATTGAACCCCAACGAAGTTGATGGCGTTCAGGGTAATGCCGCAGATTAAACCGCTGATATCGTTTTAACCCGTTTCTGCCCAAGCAACGCACCGGCTCCAGAGAGTCTGGTGTGATTCCAGCAGTTCCTGGGTCGTTATCGCATAAGTTGCGATGTACGGCGAACATTAGCAGGCCACACCCGGGCGTTGACCGAGCGACTCCGCTAATATTCATCATCAGGGTCTATGGGACTATTACAGTGATGATAGTGCGTCTGCATCATGTCTCTGGCTGGTCGTCTCGTCAAGTTTTAACTAGCGCTCGCATGGAGAGTTAAAGCGGAATTGGCAATAAAAAAGGCTGGTCCTGGTGTGGCAGGAACGCCTTAGTTTATGCCACGGGTTTTCATCCGATCCCACTTGAAAGCGTTTACCTCGTTCCTGAGTACGGGATATTTCAAATATACTCATTCCTTTCTACCGGTAAAGGAGGAACGAATTGCTCCACAAAGTCGGTTAGGGCCGTAACTACGATCGCGTTGGGGTCCAGCGTCCACCACCGAGATTAGCAATTCACTCACTGAATGGCAGAGCATTGAGAACGACGTCGATAAATATCGCCCTATACAGACCTCGATGTTGACCGCAAACGTGTGCAGTAGACGGTTTTGGTTGCAAATCAAGACAAAGAAGCAAACGAACGAAAGGAGATACCCACCAAAGGAAGATTACTTTCTACAGGGTGTTTCACAATTGCTAGCTTAACGACTCTGAAACTTCCGCCAGGATGTTGACGTCTAATGAGGCTTATCTCCGTCAATTGTTTCCTTGGGCTCCTTGGTACGCGCGAGCTTCTCTACGCATCGTTACTCCTTGGCGAGGATCCAGATTGGAGGCAAAATGGTACACATACACATTTCCTGTCAAGGTCTTGAAGGTAACGCCGATAGTACCAAGAGGCACTACAGCTTGGGATAGATCAACCGAATATCGCAGGTTCGAATCCAGCTGTGGACACCTCATGAGAGTGTGGATCCCGACATTTCTCGTAGTGATGCTACCATGTGGCGAGAAGTTTCTGCTGATGGACGAACTGGGCTGTCGAAATGAAAGACTTTTCGTCGCGGAGATAATGAGAAAACTATCTCGCAACTTTACATTATATTTACACCTGGTTGGTTGCAACTCCGTCCTGCATTGGTACGTCTACATATATATGTGTATGTACATAGAAACGTATATGGACGCTTTATCGATATATAAGTATATACATATATATATATATATAATATATATGTATATAATATATATATATATATAATATATATATATATAATATATATATAATATATATATACGCACATGGCGGAACGCTACTTATGGTTAAGATGACACTGTTGATTACAAATATATTAGGATACATGGCGGAGAATCTCGGATGTCAATCAGGACTTTGATTGAAACCGACAATGTTTTGCTAGTTCCGAATGCCTCCCCTGTTTTACATAGTTATCGCTAGTTATAGCGATACGATGTCCAATATCGTCGTTGACATCAAATACAATAGAGGTACAATATATATATATATATATATATATATATATATATATATATATATATATATATATATATTATATATATATATATTATTATTATTATTATTATTATATTATTATTATATATATATATATTATATATATATATGTGACGGGATATGGCAAACGCAAGTGAAGAGTGTGATATTCGGGCGAATGATTGGGTTGTACTATTCGAAGAATTGTGCCTCTATTGTATTTGATGTCAACTACGATATTGGACATCGTATCGCTATAACTAGCGATAACTATGTAAAACAGGGGAGGCATTCGGAACTAGCAAAACATTGTCGGTTTCAATCAAAGTCCTGATTGACATCCGAGATTCTCCGCCATGTATCCTAATATATTTGTAATCAACAGTGTCATCTTAACCATAAGTAGCGTTCCGCCATGTGCAAAGATATCTCCGAGCTTCTCTTTGTATCTATCTGACGATCCATCTGTATGGGGCACGGCACTCTGTCGTCCGCCTTTACGAACTCACGTGTCGTCTCTCTCCTCCTTACGTGAGACGTCGTGTTCCTGTCTCATTAGTCTATTACGATGAAAGGAGGCTTGGCGTTTCCGCGCGCTCTGGAAAGCAGCCCCGACCCCGGAGCGACGAGACAGCCATCTAGGCCACTGCTGCGGCAGGAGATGCCCGTCCCCCTGTCGCTGGGCCTTGAGTCGTTCGGGTCTTGCAGCCTTGAGCCTCGAGTCTCATTATTTACAAAGATCCCGTACGAACGCCCACACCCCTCTGCCCCACGGCATCTTCAAAGCCTGCGGCGGGAAGGGCCAGCGTCAGGGCTGCCGTCAGGGCTTCCTCCGTTTTTTCGTCTAAAGGAAACGCTTGATTTCGTCGAGGAAAAGACACCTTCTTCCAGGCGGGGACGGGAAGTGTATCAAGGATGAGAAAATGTTAGAAGGTATGGCCGGAGTTGGATGGAGAGCTAGCCTGCTGCTTTCTTGAACATCAAACTCAAATCCTTCTCAATACCCCACCCTCCTCCAGCTGTTTCTGCGATATATCCATTCTATCAGATGAATCCAGGACGCGTAACGTACACCTCTAGGTTACGGACAGGCAGACGTTACCTAGAGCAGGTATAGACCACGGAAGCGATAGCCTGCAGACAGACGCATTCACACACAGAAAGGTTAACTTCTTGTGGATGTATTCGTCGACAGGGGTGATCGGGTTCTACAGCTTATGCTTTGTTGAACCGCAGGCCTGATTAATTTCTTGCGCAAACTCTCAGAACACTGGTGGTTCTTGCGGATCTCGTTGGGTGTTGGCAAAATGTTCCTTGGCTCAGCTCCGACGTTGGCCTCAACGACAGGGTGCATCCTAACGATGGAGGCCTTCGACATCGGGGCAAGCGACACGAATCTGTTTGCTCCTGTTCCTAACTGTCCCTTGAACTACGGGTTCCTAATTTTTTACTATTGGACGATTGCTTCCTTTTATTCCTCAGTTCTTCTCCCTCTGCCTCTGTCCCTTCAAGAATCAGACGAGCTGATGAGTGTAATGAAGGCAAGAGCTCTTAAACGCTCGAACGCCACTCGGCACCGACGCGAGCACAAAGCTCGCCTCGTCTGCCAATGACCTCTGCGCCCTGATCAGCCATTGAGCCGACTCGAGCACTGATGCCAGGCAACGTTGCAGGGAACTGGCTAGCGAACGGGCAGTCAGACGCCGCAGATTGCCTTCGAGCCAGATCGAAAGAGAGAAATTGAGTGAGCTGAATCGCAATCGCTCTCGGTGGAAGACAGACCCGTCGAAGTCGTGTAAGGGCTGGATAGCCGAAGACGTCGGACTGCGAATCTTCGTATAACCAACCCCAGGCTCACATCGAACGAACGACCCACCGAAGACCGAATCGAGGTGGATAAGTCGACAAGGATGACGACATGAAATGGGTGGAGAGAAATGGGAAACAAGTCGGACAGGACAGACAGCCGAACTCGAATCTTTTTACTCCTTTGTCGACTGGTTGCCTAGTCTGACTGTTTTAGGAATTGCTGTTGAAATAGCTCAGACTACCATTTTCTGCCAGAGTTTACCTCTATACAGTATTTGACGATAGGAAAACAGACTGCTATCGGGATCAGATTTGATGAAGTTACATTCCGCCAGGTCGAATTTTAAGCCCCAAACTGAGTTGCGAATCATAAGGCAGGGTGAATCACATCTGAGAAACTACAATATATATATATATATATATATATATAAATCCTCAAAGCTCCAACAATATGGGAATGTGCGCTCACCAAACGTAGTTAATATATTTCCGCCCTTTGACCACATTTCTATAGCAAGATACAAACGGTACCGGGATTGACTTCATATGATATATGGTACAGGTAACGACAGTCAACCCTTACGTATGTATTGGGGTGCTAACGAGGCGCACCACAACTGAGCACATTGGTCCACTATTGAACCTCTGCGGACACCCATACTCTAGCACTTTATCATCCCCTCCGCAGCATACACAGGACGCCATCCAACACGATTCTGCCATCAATCGTTTCTTCATCAAACCTACTTCACCTATGTGGTTGCATTGTTCCAGTAAAGGCGTAACCTACCTAGCTGCACTTACCAAACTACCCTGGCCCACTTGCTCTAATACATTGTTCCAATCGTTCCGTTGCAACTGTGATCCCATATCCATGCCATGGCGTCGCATTGCAGGTAGCGCGTCAGCTTTCCACCACTTTCAACCTGCTAGTTTTTTGTAGACATTTTCGAGGATCGAAGGTGGGCCGCAATCCCGTGTACGGCTGGCGTCGATGACAATACGTCCCCTCAACCTGTTTGCGAGTCTATGCCTTCCCTAGAACCACTAGCCTGCTAGTCTATTGAAGTTAACCCTTTGACCTCTTGCGGTAATCCCGTAATCTCAGCTGTGGAGCTCGAAAAGCTACGTAACTTCCCCAATGGAATTGTTTTCATTAAAAACACCCCTCAACCATTTCGCAACAGAGCACCGTGCACCAAAAAAAATCGAAAAAAATATCAAAACGCCATATGGCTAGAAAAAATATATATTGACATTTTTCCAAAAGTCTATTTTGCGCCTATCAGGTACAGTTTCAAGAAGTGGGAAACCGTCCCATTAAAGCGTTTTACAGGTACTCAACCGTTGCCAAAAGAACGTCGACCAAGTCATCGGGTTCAGTTTGTAAATTTTTACGGGAGTTTTTTTTCTGTTTTCCTCTATATTTACATTTGATGGACCCGATCCTTCTTTCTGTATATGTCATTTTCGCCATATTGTTTTCTCGTCGTGCCAATCATCAGAATCCTTAGAGCCCCTTTCAAAATCGTCGAGACAAACTTTACCCGCCGTAGATTACAGGACATATATATATATGTGTATGTATATGTGCGCTTTTTGATAGATCTCGACATCCTCCATGTCCAACTCACGTAGAAACAAATATAAAATGCTTTATTCTGTTTGCCTGTTTACTTATCGTAGATAGGGTCAACTCGCCCGGTCTGGACGTCCGATAGCTGGGCTCAGGGACGCAGAACCCGTTCTTGCTGAACATCTCTCTCTAACTCCCTATATATATATATATATATATATATATATATATAGAGTAGAAAACATCAGCAGCAACGAATGCTGCCGGCAGGAGTTGAAGCAATAACGCGGTTGGTAGCTGTTCAACGGCACCAAACTCAACAAATGCTGCTCTGGCTGCCTCGACGGACGTATCTTGCCGTTCGGTCGTTTCCATTGTTTGACGATCGCATCGTCCTGTAGGGCCTGTTGTTCCGCGTTTTGTATTCGTGTTTTGCGAAAAACCCCAAAACGCCTGATCTTCAAGAGACACAACGGCCCATCGGCTTAAGACAACATCGTTTCAACATGCGAAATGACATTTAGCTTCAATATGAGATTCGGAATGGTACGAGACAAGCGCTTCTTCACTTCAGCATACGCACCGCGTCGTCTATGTATCCCTGCAGTCGTTTGTGCCGAACGACTTTCGAAGGACCAATTCAATAAGCGATTGTGTTTCGAGCCAACACAAGTCAGGAGGCGTTCTGTCAAACCTGCCTATTTTCAGTCCGTGTTATTTCGATCAGACAACAAACTCGAGGAAAGCATGACCAGTTTATTTTCAATAATAGTATGCACATATTCACAGTACGCGCTGTCACAGCTTCTTCGATGGCCGCCGGTGTCGAGCCCCTGTGGCGTGATGCATTCGCTTGCGCCTTGCCATCGCGGGAGGCACGTACATTCACGGATTCGATCCCTACCGTTACACGTTTGCATTTAAAAGGGGTCGTCCGTCTTATGAAGCAATGCCGAAAGCAGTTGTACCGTAGACGTTAAATGTTCAAGGCTGTCAGTCAGCCCGGAACAATTTTGATGATCGTCGTAAATTTGAACGGCGGAAAAATTTGAAAATTGAACTGTGTTCTTTCAAAGTTGACTTGCCCTTTTTCCGTTCGCCATGCGCTAGTGATGCGCCCCCTTGCCTCGATCGGCAACACCGAGCCGGCGGCGACATCTGCCTGTTGGGCGGTTGCAACCGCTCGCGACAGCCGGGGACACGTGCGAACTCCCTCCTCGGAGTGGCCCTGGAGGTTGTGTCATCGCGAAAGACGCTCCCTGGAGATAACAGCAGTTACCAAGACGCAGAACGAAAACACGCCGGCAAGAGAGAGACAGCGAATGGAGAGAGGAGCGAGAGAGGAGAGAGGTTCATAGACGAACTCCTCAATCGAGTACCGAGTGTGCGAGTCAGCCCAGGAAACAAAAGACGAAGCCACGACGAGTTTCGCACCCTGCTGCCCCACTCCACCGAATCATCCCCTTTTTTTCCTTCAACGCACGAGAAGTAGCAGATAAATGGGAAGAATAAGAACCCTCTCCCTTTACCCTACACGTCGTTCGATCTGGGCCAGGACCCACGGCTTTCTGTCCTCTCTGTTCCCTCTGTGTCGCTTGTCTTTCCTCGAACACGACTACGTGGCGCTTGTGTTGTCTCCCTCGTGTCTCTTCGCTCGGGGTCGGACGCTCCTTGGTCTCCTCGTTCAACCCCGTCCCGTTGTCGTTCCTCCTCCAGGGCGGCAGCCTTCCCCGCTCGTTTCGTTCGCCTCTGCCGTGTGACCCAACGAGCAGCCGGTCGCACGTTGCAGCTGCCTGCAGCAATACGCCGAGGCTGGCGGCGGTTTAGGTCGAGCAAGCGGCGCTGGTGGCCCGGCAACGTCCTTGTACCCCAAAAAAATGGGGACATGAGCCCCTTCCGACAAGGCGAGAGCAAGTGGGAGACAGAGAGAGAGAGAGGGAGATCAAGGAGGCAAAACTGGTTACGGGGACGGAGTTGCCGTTGGGAAGGGGGTACCAGATTGATTCAGTCTGCCGTGTGGTGGCACTTACGAGGGCAAGGCAACGCGCGGAAGGAGCAAGATTGGAAATTAATTTCGATACGAAATGAAGAGAGAACAGCTCCGAGCCGACACCACCAACATCAGCGCTACCATCAGCACTGTCAGCATCATCACCATGATTCGTCTTCGTGTTCGCTTTGTCAATTTGTAACGTGGTCATCTTTTCCTGATTCTCATCGACCTCTCGTTCTGTGGTGCCGGGTGCACCGAGACCAACCGACCAATCGACTCATCGAGAGAGAGAGAGAGAAATCTATTGTTTCATCATAAAAGAGGGAGTCTTCCGGTCGACAAATATTCTGCTGGTGATATCTTATCTGGTCGAATTTGTAGGGATGTGCAGCTTTTTTTTAGTATACATTCATATATAATACATTGTATGTATAGTAGAATATCTTTATTGCGCCACATTTAGTATGATTTGTAATCAACGCCAAATACGAATTGTAGTAACAGTAGAACTTTCAACATACAAATAAATACAGAGTATGAGCGTATGAAGTCCCTATCCAATTTAATTCAGTTAAATGCAGAATGCTACAGACAAAGCTACTTATGTTAGTGGGGTTGCTGGACGTGTCGAATACTAATGTTACTATTGTTTTATGGACGTGTCAATTCGTTCAACTATATATATATATATATATATAAAGTCAATTACAATGGGAGATAGCTGTGTAATTTTGGATGGGAAGAAAATATACTTCGTCGCCACGTTCGTTGGTCGTATATAATAAATGCGGAGACAACCAAGGGGAATATTGGGTGCTGTCCTCTCGTCAAGTAGTACATGCCCATAATGGTATCTCATGATTGTTAATGCTCGACCTGAAAAACTACGTCGCCAGGACATGACAAATTCGGCTTATGGTCTGTCACCGACCCCAAAAACCCGACACTTATAGGCTCTATTGGTTCGTCGGTGAGAGACATCCTTGCGACAAACGTCACCAGGGACGAAGTAGAATACCCCGGTGGAGAGAACTCTCTCACGGTAGGCGGACTATTGACACCACATGTCCCTGCCGGCATAAGAGTCACGCTTAACGCCCGAACGCACACGTCACCGAGACGAGACATCGGCAGCCGTGAACTTGTTTTTCATGAAGATTCAAGAGGAAGCCAGCGTCCTATATGTCTCCACACGGAGAATCGAGACGTGCAACAGTATCACTTCGATTCCAGTGACCCGCTTGCTCTCTAAAGTAGCTCAGCATCGTGGTATATCGTGGAGGAACGCTTTTGTCTTTACACAAACAAAGCATATTTCACTTCTAGCACGAATGACAGAAGAAGCAAGAGCCAAGCCTAGCGCCCTCAGAAGGCCGAGTCAAACGACTTTACAGATGCTGTCCACAGTTTGGCAAAGTTGAAGTTCGAAGACAGCCTGCAGAATACTCATAAACGATACAGAGGAGACTCGATCACAATCAGTCTCTCTTCTGGGTATTCGAGGACTTTCAAACTTCGCTCGATCCGGTTCCATCATTCTCGCCAACCTCGCTCAAAGGGGTGCCATCGACACGATCTAAAACGGATGTAGGAATTGAAGAGCCCTTAAATGAGGGTATTACGGAGAAACGTTGTGAGTCGGTTCCCGTTGCCGACAACTTGAGTCTACTGCTCGCTTTGCTCCTCATCAAAAATCATTCTTGGAGGCTGACAACCTCCAGAGAAGCCCAGCAAATACGGGAACCACTGAAGGGCGAACACCTGCAATGAGAGATTCGTTTCTATCCGATGATATCTATCTGAGAATCTTCAACCCGTCCACATATCTCGGCCTAACGTGATTATAACAATGACGGGGAAACATTTCGCAGGACATATCGTATAAGGACTATTGCTATCGTAGCAGTAGCCACAATCGTGAACCCGCAGAAACTATCAATCGCAAGGGCTGTTAGACTGCGTGGTTGAAAATCGAGCAGCCTGTGACACTTGAATCAGTTAAAATAAGCTAAGCCTCGTGACACTGGATAGACTTATTCAACTTCCTTAAAAAATAAATTAAAAAAAATAGCATTCAGACTGCAATCGTCTAGTACACCTGGTGGCAGATACGTCAGTGTTGTTCGAGGAGATCCGCAAAATGTTTTGGTACAAAAGCATACCATTCTTTGATTGAGAGACATTCACAGAGGTATCCGATGTTGCAGAAAATGCCAATTCTTTGTTCTCGGCATCCTCAATGGCCAACTATATGTATTATTAGTGGAAGGGGCCGAATAGAGCCATCCATTAGATAATTAACAAGGCTCGCCACTCATGACTCTCATCATCTGGTCAGTGATACGCTCAAGGAACCCAAGAAGCGCCGACAATAATTGTATCAAATGAGATTATTTTTTAGATCTTGCAATACGAGACGCGCGGAGGTATACAGTCCAGTGCGGCCATTAATCCCACTTGTTTTTTTTCGTAGAGGAGGAAATTTTCCTCAAACGCACGGACACCACTAGATGAATGGCCTGTCACCGACCCTAAAACCCTGACACTTATAGGCTACAGTGGTTCGTCGGTGAGAGACATCGTTGCGACAAACGTCACCAGGAACGAAGTACAATACCTCGATGGAGAGAATCACTAGTAGCATCAAACATGTAGCCAAACTCTAAGCCATATTCATGTATATGTTCATGTTCAACACTGTTTTATACAATACAGCATTCTCACGCAACTGACATAAATTGTGCGAAGCAAAATATACGCAAAATATACTAAGCAAAATATACATTATAGTATTGACGTATTGTCATTATGAGGTTTCAATAAATACAATCAGTTCGGAAAAAAAGGTGTATTCAATTTAACAACGTTTTCATGAGCAAGTGTATGATTGCCGTATACTTTTCCATAAAGCAACTCTGTCAGTGTTCCGAGCCATCTCGGTGGGGTGGGCCGGCAGAAGGGGGTACGCGGATTTCGTAGATTTTAAAGTCCCACGCTAGTGCTGTGCATAGATGGACCCGCTCAGCGCGCATGTGCATCAGTAATCTCCGAAATTAATTTCCTGGAATCTCCGAAAAGAAAACAACAAAATCGCTCAGTGTGCTAATTGTGTTAATTTCCTTCACACTACACTACGCCTCCTTCGTCGATGCGACTTCCGGCAATGTACGAACCCTTGATACACTTTTCTATCCACATGGATCATCAAATTTAGGGCATCGGGCTTTCACACGGCTCCAATCTGCCGAGGCGTCTAACGCCACCCCGCTAATCTGCGAACGCCTTTAGATCAAATGATAGAGGAACTGCGTCTTCGCGGGCACCTCCCTGGCAGGTGTCGCCGTCGGAAGGCCGAATATATCCAATAGCGTCCTGCCGGTGTTGTGCGCTCCATCGTGACGTTCTACAGTGTTCTGGGCGACATTTATTCTGCTGTGATCGGTGGCTGGCTAGAATCAAGATATTAGCATTTCATTGAGATCGTTCTCGTCTATCTCCTCAACCATCAACCGTGATCACTTAGCCTTGAATCGCTTCTGCTTGCCTGAGGGCCTGGCATATCGTAGACAACGCTAGATACGCGATGTTATAGGAACGGGACTGTTCACACTCGTTTTCCGGAATCTTCAGTTCAGGGACCCATCCCTGCGTTTCGGAAGACTCCATGTTTCTCGCGAAATTTTTCTACATTGTCCTTCATTTTGTCTGAGATCTCTTGCTTTGTTTCGTGTTTCAACTAATCGGTCTGCCCACCAAGACGTTTCGCAAGCTTGATCCTGTACTTTCTCCACCTGTGGACAGAAATTCACAGCTGATTCATTTCGAGAAACAATATGCATTGGGACGGCTTCCTCCCCCAAGCGGTAATTCTGCCACCTATACTTCGATGTGTTGTAAGCCCCTATAAGATTCCTCTGTATAAATAAATGATGGGTTGATTTTCTTTGGGTGACTACTGATTTGGCTACCAATTATCAATTAACGCCGTGCTAGTTTTGCCATTGACGAATATTAGATAATAGCATGGTATATTGCGTAGCATGACTCGGACTATGGTGTTGAAATAGCTTCTTTATATTAATCGTAGTAACGTGTTCCTATGGGGACATAGCCGGTCCTCTTAACTGTGACTGATGAGATCGACGATGATCATGACGATATCGGGGACTTACGTTAATAAAAATATAGAATAATAATAACAATAATCAGATCAAGCCCAACCTCTTGTCTTTATGCTATTATGCAACATTTAACACTCGGTGTCTGTGTCTCAGGTAAGAGTTGGCGACTTCACAGTAGCGGACATATTCCTTCGGCCATGTTGTCCACCCATTCGATTCTCTCTCAGGCAGGGTAAAGATGAATTGTTATACTGGTGGTTAAGTAACGGGGCACACCACAATTCACGTGAATATATTAATAGTTATACGTACTCTAAGTAGAGAACATGGAATGGGTTGAGATATTGTCTGGGTACTGCTTTTACCCTTTAAATGCAAACGTTACATGGACGTTAAATGTTGGCTGTGAGTCAGCCTGGAAAATGTATAGGTATTGCCTAGGTATAGCTGCAATCGAAACTTGACACTCTGTCAAAAGACAACCAAAATGGTACATACACATATATATATATATATATATACATATATATATACATATAAGAGCCTCCATGACCCTCTTTTCTCTTGTATGTACACACTGGGCCAAGACACTGCGTCGTCGTCAAGGTTCGCCATGAGGTCGAACAACCCTTCGCAGTCAGAATGAGGAGTACTTAAACAACGATTGGTTGAAACGAACAAAGTTAGCTGCTCCTTCTAATCACTGAACTGCAAACAACAGAGACACATGCATACGCACACACACGATACAGCTGCCCCCTCTGTGATCATTTAGGTAAACTTTCGATTGGGACTTTTGTCTTGCCTCTCCCACTCGTCGACGCTGAGCGAAGCTCAAAGGCCGAGATTCGAGCCGAGAATCGGCAGCTGCCGAGTTGCGGGCCCCTTCCACCGCAAATGTTGCCAATGCCGACAGCAGGTCAACAATACGTCGGGGTTCAGTCTGAGAAATGCAATTGAAGATTGGAGACAGCCCGCATCAGTTCCCTCAGCATGCGAAGATGACAGGCGTCCTGGCTCTGTCATGAAGACGCCGGTCTTGTCGAGCAAGACACGGCGTAAATATTTGCATGAACACGTGGGCGAATCATCCTTGACAGAGATATCTCGGTCTCCCAGCAGCTAATAAGCTAAAAGAAGACATCAAACATTGTATCATGCAATCTTGGTGGCTCAATGGCTTGCACCTGTGGATAGCTGAGCACATGCATCCAGACGGCTTTCGCTGGTTCGAGCCCAGCAGGGTTTGTGTGGGCATTCGAACGAAATGAACATCACACAATCCGCCTATGAATATATATATATATATATATATATATATATGTATATATATATGCTCCTCGTCCACGTGTTGTTAAATTAACACTATATACCATTGATGAGAGAACTTCGTCGAGTATCAATGGTTGATGCAGTCATTGTCGGGAGCGATACGACTTCTTAATGATACCGACAAATTACTCCATACACTGTGAAATAAATAGATAGACGATGCACGGCGAAACACAACGTGTGTATGTATACTCGTACGCAGGTAGCTGTTTCGAATTAATCTCTGCTGGTGGATTCGTTTGACAAACGGGTCCTTCCCTTAGAAAACGGCGAATACTACAATAAAAACGTGTTAGAATGGATCGGTGGCGGCGGCGTCATTATATAGTTTGCATAGTAAACACTCAGGAAGGCGAAACTTTCCTCTTGAAACTTCGCTGTCTGGTATTCAAGCGTCTAGCCAGTTGCCCCTCGACCTCACCACCCCCCCCCCCCCAACACCCGGGGGCTGGCGAGGACAAAGAATATATGATTACAGACACGCAGCGTACGTCTATTATGCGTTACTGTGCATTAGGAGAGAAGGGCACGGAGTATTGAAAAAAATTGTTTTCTACACCCGGTATACCTTCACTCGCCGCCGAGCGGAAGGTAAAGGTAGAGGTAAAGGTTTTATTGGTTTATTAAAGGAGCTGCAACGGAAGACCACCGTCTGCTTCACGATTGAATTCTGATGAATTGTCATCACCGAACTGTCGCCGGACGATTATCCAATACACCACGGATGGATGTGGACTCCACCCCCCCGCCCCCCCCGCGCGTCTCATTGTCGGCTCTAACAGATCGACATTTATTCATCTTTTACAGTGGCTCTCCGCCAATCCCCTCTGATCGTTATGGGTGATACGTTGTTCTTCTCTGATCCTCTGCCCGCGCGTTTATGGAAGAGACTATAACTACAGATAACGACATTTAATGTCTTAATAAAACAGAGAGAGAGAGAGAGAGAGAGAGCGAGGTTACGAGACCGCCTTCGTGTGTGATCGGCAGCTATAGATTTTTCGAATGGATTATATCGTGTGTCGCGCAACTGCGTCGCCGATGCAAACCACCTACCAGAGCACAGTCAGGTCGTTTGCTCTTCCATTCAGGAGATGATGAGTCCGGCCCAATTTGAGCGCAGTGCTGACAAGCATTAGTGCACCTCATTCAGCTGGTGGATCGATCTGTCGGTGGAGACATCACTGAATGTGTCTATGTTACTAAATTCGAAGAGACATCTGCCGTATGGCCGAGCGTACCAACAATCCGAGCATCTCTCGAAGCGTGCTAGCTTAGTCACAGGCGAACAGCAGAACGTGCAGGGCGGTGTATATCAACTGTTGCTCGTATACCGAATGAATAATGAGCAGCTAGGCATAACTAACTGTCATACGTACACACAGATTAGCGAATGGAACGGTGAAATACTTTGCTAAATTTACTGGATATAGTAACCTTGTACATACCCATAATGAACGCGGTGATTCAGACTGCAATCAAAAAACGATTGATCGATATTGGTATCACTCGATGGGCAAGGTAAGCTTGTTGTCCCATATACGTCCCCGTATTCAAAGTACGACGAATGTACATATCTACGTAATGACGCTTGTTTTAAATGCTAATCAAGGAGAGAAATGGCACTCGACGTGATGGCAGAAGTTCACTTAAATTTTTGTAGTGCTATTGGTATGTTAATGATAATCTGCCGAACTTTAAGAACACTGTTTTTGAATTCTTTCATTTTGTATGATGTTTAAGATACACGTCATGCCAAATATATATATATACACATATATATTTCGTCACCGAAAACATGATCTGTGAGCCAGGTTTCTCTTATGCAAACAACGTCGAACCAATAAGAATCAACCGGTCGAACCTTTCTTCAGCAGCTGCAATCGCTTATCGGTGTTGAGATATATTATAGCATTGGTAGAATTCTGCGAGACTTCTGAAGTGTACCCTCCTTATCCTAGATAAGTACACGAGGCAAACAATTTTCCCAAAATCAACACAATTATTGTTCACATGACCATCATTTATTTTTTGGTTCTAACGATAGAATGGGTCGATTTTTCTCAGAGGGACAAAACGATCATTGGAAATTACTATCACCCATGCCCCAAGCATCTGCTGGTGGTACTTGAATAGGCTTTCCTGTCAAAAGGAACTTTCAGAACGAATGCAGAATACCGCGAAGGGAGGTGGCTCCCCATCAGATGAACATTTTGCTGGCCAGACCGTTCGACGCTGCGAAGGTCGCTCTTGAGTCCATTATTTCAAACTGGGACGCTATTCGGCAGGTTACACCCTCAAACTTTCTGGTAAGAGGTGCTGAAGTGGTCCTTCTCAGATTCGCTTGCCTCGTGAACGACAGGACAGACACTCAATGCTCAATAAGCAGCTCTAAGTGAGCTGTCGACAACGGATAAATAGCAACTCACAGTGAGCTTCGTTCGCTCTCTCTCTCTCTCCATATATATATATATATTTATATATATATATATATATACATATACCTTCTGACCACTTTTCGTTTATTAATAACGCATCCTTATGGTGAACCTCATGATCATAATTGTTTTCTTGTACTCCCGCCACAGCAGAATCGACCACCTCGTCACGCGGACGAGCCAATGACGGAGGTAAACCCCTGCTGGAGTTTGAATAGCGGGGCCTTCATACGAGTTTATGTTGGCTCTCAGTCCATTATAACAGTTGGATACATGATATTGAACGTTAGCGTTTGATTGGCGATGGCTATTTGATTTGCACCTCCACTCATCGACGCAACAGTACTCATCACGTCGTCGACGCTCAATGTCGTCAAACATGAGAAACCCTCAATAGCTACTCTCAAGAAGCTTTATATTTATGTTCAACGAAGTCGCCGTGGACTTTGAGGCCTTGATATTGTGTTCTGCTTCAATAAACGAACACCGAGCAGGGGATACGATCAATTGTTCCCCATAGGAATATATAGCAAAGCATCATCATAGGGGGAGTTGACACAAGATTCCGCCAAGTGGTCAACGATCCACTGTCGAAATACATGGCAGGCTTGGCTACATCAATTGTATTGTTATAATCAATTGTTGAATATACTGTTCATCATTTGCTATCGTATTGTGTAGGAGCTCTATGTGTGTCTACCGACTAGTTAAGATTGTTTCTGCAGTTGATATCATGGATAAACGCGGGCACTCCTACGATGTTCGTTACTTAAGCGAATTGCTTGGGAGGTGAATGTCCCTGAATGTGAATACATCTGGGAGCAGCCAGCTCAAGCCTCGCCAACGGCAAACCGAACTTCGGACGAGGTCGGCCTTGTCTTTACGTTCTAGTGTTGTAAATATGACATATACATACACAAATATTTGCAGACGTTTGGCCTCGAAGTCGTCCCATGAATATGATAATAAGCTATGCTAATTTTACGTACGCAAGCGTAGAAACCTTTGCTGGAGTAACCCTCTTTATTAGCATTTAAAAACGGAGCATAATGTGCAAGGTAGTGTCGGGTGTTGCCCCTGACAGCTTTCGTGTGCTTTTCCTCGAGTCGGAGTGCGAATTTCTGCTCCGTCAAATATGTATGCAAAGGGTGAACGCCGTCCTTCGAGATGCTGAATGCACATTTCCAGGCCTATCGATCGACGGAGTTGACCACTTCTGGCCATGATTAATTGAGCGCTAAGGCATACGTTTGAAGAACCCGGTGCAGGCATCAATCGTTTTTGCCTTCAATTGATTAGCGTTCAGGCGGGCCACGCGGCCATTCTGCGTCCTGTGGCACCCCGTCGAATGCGGCAAGATCTGTTCCAATCGCCGTCGTTGACGGCCAGTGACGAGGGCCGGCGATGGAGAGGACCGTTTCAATTTGAAATCTTATCACATTCGATTCCTCCGCCTCATCGCAAGGCCACCAACCGGAAGCGGGGAGAATCAGTGCGGATATCCTAAAGTCTCCGTTTGGGGGCTTGCAACTGACGCCGCCCGTAGAGTGAAGTCCACACAGTGATGTTCTATCGTCGCTCACCTAGTAGCTGGTGAAGGTGACCGTGGCGATGAACGCGTGAAGCGAAAAACCCAAACGAAACGTTGTAATAACGATTACATTCTAAAAATGACGATTACCCGTCCCGTCTCAACTGGTTCCCTCATTTGAACGCAATTCGATGCTGGCATGTTCATTTAGATACAATATTTAACAACCACAAAAATATTTATTCAAACATACAATAATTAGGAATTATTTCTAGGGATTATTTGGGGGGGGATTAGCCGGGAACTGGGGTTGAGGCCCACATTGTCCCGAGGAAGGCGATGGCATTGCCTCTCTGCACAGCGAGGGATACAATCTATATATATATATACTGTTTTTCGAGCTGACCCTCAGCTGTTCCCCTATCTGACAGGCCTCAGCTCTTAACCCTTTAGGTATTACTATGAGGACCTGTCGGGGCCACCTTTGCTTATTCTCTGCCTTTTTCGTACCTGACAAGAATCCTCAGATAAAGAAAGATGATAAAGAACTCCAAAGATTCTCCGCGTCTGACAGGATTTGAACCCAACACACACGTGTCCCTCCGGTCTAGTAGTCTAAGACGCTCACCATCCAGGGGACATATATATATATATATATATATATATATACTGTACAATATAGTAGCAGAGTGGCGCTCGCCCCTCTCATCTCATCATGTTGACCCGTCCCACACTTTGTCCTAACCAAAGGGCGGAATAAGGCCGGTTTTTTTTTTGTATTAACATTTCCGAATTAAGAACCTTCACCACATCACCACATCTCCACCTTCCCACCCTTCGTCCACGACTAGGCCGAGCATAGATCTAACCGGAAACCTGAACACAATTTGCATATTCTATTTTTCGTTTAATTAATAAATCGCCCGAAAGCGTTCTCATCGCTCCTTAAAGCTGCTGGCCTCGCCTTACGACCTAACAAAACCATTCGTCCGGCTGTGCCGTCTTTCTCTCTCGTGTGCTCGGTCCTTCGCTGGCCCGCACAGCGAAACACTCACCAACCTACACAGCCATTGACACTACCACTGTCGATAAAGCCGTGTATCACAACGAACGAGAATTCGAGAGATCTGACGACCCCTCGAAGGCTTACTGTGGCTGGCCAGCGCGCAGTGTCCCTGGTGGTCAGGCATCGAGTGAACGGGCTGCTCTGTCGACCGTCGAGTCGGTCATGCCATCAGTGGCTGGGATAGAAAAGCTCAATATTGGTCGTTGGTCCACGGGTGTTCCATGCTAGAGAGAGAGAGAGAGAGGCGGGGATCATCGTGGCCGCTATCGAGCCACCACGTCGCCGGGAGCACACAATAACGTTCGGAGACATCGAGGTCTGGTGGGGTGCAACGAGAAAGCCAGGAGAGGCCCTTCTCGTATTAAAAAGGCGACGCCAGTTGCTGCTGCTGCTGCTGTGGTGACGGTGGTGGTGGTGCCAATGTGGAGATGGTGCCGACGACAGTGGCTAAACCGGCACTAGTCGCGCTGCTTAGCGGTCACCCGCTGTGGGATTCAGGGGTCCTGGGGTTAGCCGCCGACTCACCGATCCAGTCCGGGCGACTGTCTCCTGGCCGTGGCCTCTGGGTGCAACGAGCCGCTTGCCGCATTGCTGCCTGCGGACCTGAGCTGAACGCGAATAATTCACGAGTGGACGTCGTCCATCGAATCATTGGGCCTTTCGAGGCGTACAGCCACCGGTACCGCCGCACGATGTCGCTTCTCTATTCGCGCGTATCCCGTCTAGTTCTCTGCTGGCTCCAGCATCTCTGGCCCCGTCTGCACCCATGGCTTGTTTCCACCACTGATCTGCCCTCCCACTTTTCTCTCTAATGTTCGCTATTTCGTAGCCTCCGTTCTCGTCGGCTGCGGTACAACGCCAGTGGGTCGTAGTGGGGAGAGCCGGAGAGCTCTGACTCCTCCTTCACGTTCATCTGTTCGTGTCGCCTGCCCTACTCAGCTTTACATCAGAACCCTCCACCCCCCGTCCCAGATCGCCAACCCAGCCAAAGCCAGTCCAGACCAGCCCAACGCGCTGGCCGCTCGTGCACTGCTCACTTCGGCCCACCAGATCCTCTTTATCCTCCTCCACCTCTATCGGCATGCAAGCCCAATTTCAGCAACGCACTCACGCTGGGCGTGCATGTGTGTCCTGCACCTCCATTGCTGGACACGATGTTGATGGCCGTCCCGCTGACTCGCCAGCTGACTCGACCGGAGGTTCCCGGGAACCTTTTCACCCTGAACCCTGCCAACCCCTGGGGCCGCCTCCCACACTCAACTACCTCTTAAACCTCCCAGTCGCCCCTCGCCAAATGCCCCTCACGAAGGCTGTTCATGGCTGGCTTCGTACTCTTTTCTAATCCTCACGCCCGTCAGCCGCGGTCCCTTCCTTCCCCCTCCGAGAAGCTTTCCCAGCAGTGTTCTCCGGTAAACGCAGTGTTCGACCCACTATTTTCCCCAACCTCATACGCTCGTCCTCGCCGGCTCTCGCCTCGGAATAAATGCCGGTTTCCTGACGGGGCCTGCCCCTCAGTCTCAGCTGCTAGCCATCGAGAGCGGCGGGCCAGAGGCGGTGGGTGGCAGCCAGCCGGGTCAGAAGGCAGGAAAAGCTAGTAGTCATTAGCGCCGGGCGTCGCTGGAGATGGTGGCGGCGGCGGTCGTCGTGGCTGGAGGCGGCCGAGGACTTTGTTAGCGTTTGCGTTCATGCAGGTCGCAGCACGCTGCCCATCAGCAGGGCACAACGTCGGGCACGCAGGTGCAAGACAAGCAAGCGATGTTGGCTGGCAAGGCAATGCTGGCTGTTGTCAAGCTGAGCAAGCTCGCAGGTGAGAGCGGCGGCCGAGCGAGCGACAAGGCGACAACTTGAGCGAAACAAGAAACAACGAGGGGCAGTGACGACAACGAGAACAGGCAACATCAGGTAAAGGGGACAAAGTAAATACAGGCTGTCAACGAAGACATTCGGCTTCTGCTGCTTAAGGAATACATTTGTGTCCGCCGGGGATCATTTGTTTGGATGAAGTCGTTTCTGGCCGGAATTATTTTGTTGTGTACACGTTCAAATGTGAAATCCTGCCGATTCTTGCCGCGATGGATCATGCTGTTTGAGCTCGTTTCAAATAGTATATATATATATACACTTTTTTTTCGGAGGAATGGACCTCGTTTGTGTGCTTGACGACCAAGCGCGAACGACACCGGAACTTAACGATGAGAAGCACCACAGGGTCAGGATAGCGAATATTATAGCGTATACTTATTTGTATATGTTATTCGGCTGACGCAAAATAACGACACACATGTCTCGTCCACTGCAACGGTCTGCTATCGCTAGCTATTGCTTGTATCGCCAGTAATATTCAGAGTGATTAATCCATTGCTGGCGCAGAACTGAGGCTAAATTTGCACAAGGGATAGCCGGCGTCTAACCAGCTTCAGGTGGCACAGCAGGAGGCTCGAGTGGGTCGTTACCATTTCTTCTTTTTCGTGAATCTCTGTTAAAAGAGAACATATGTACGAAGTGTCACCACGTCAGGTGGCTTCAGTTTGTTCGCACACTCGAAGGACAGCCGACTAACGGAAGTCAGGAGGAAATTAAGAAGCTACAATCTGGTCTCTCTTCGCCGGTCAAATGCTAACGATGACAAACTCAACAGGACCCTAGATAAAAAGGAACCTGCCCGCAAGCCGAAACGATTCTAACAAAGAACCAGATGGCCCAATCGTCAGCCATCTCTGCTGAATAGGCCATGCCTCTCTCTCTTTTCTCTTTCCCTCTGTATCTCCTACAGCGGTTGATTTTTTTTTGTAAAATGTTGCTGACCACACTGGATGCTTGGAAAATCGTGTCTATAGAACTCATTAAACATGGATTTGCAATCGTGGACATAATGGAATAAAATATAATATTAAGTCAGAATATCGCATAAATTATAGTGGAACACAGGTGAAGATGTTGAGCTCTTTCTGGTATACAGGAGGTGTTGTTGCTTGGGCCATGGTTCGGAACTCGTTCAGTATTACTTCAAACCAAATATGCGTCTTGCGGGATTCGAACCGGTTGAATGAATGACGCAACGAAGAAAGTTGAATGGGCAGTTCTCAGTGGGCTCGACCATCGGAATGATGGTTTAGAGTTAATACCGGGGACCTGGAACCATAGGGATCCAGGTTCGATTCCCATGGAGTACATTTCAGTCGATATGGGCATTTACCTGCAGACTTATCAATCAGACTTATCAGACTTATACAGTTATTTACCTAAAGACAAAACTAGTTACCCTTAAAATTTCATCGAAGTTTGGAGCTTCAGCCAATCTACAAGTCTTTAAACCATGTAAGTCTAATCTATAACACATGCGAACATGCCCCCGTTCTACCGTCTTTCACTAAACTCTTTCGACATAGAAGAAAATTAGCTACGAAATACCATACATCTTTCTCGCAAAAAACAGCTATTCGTGCTACACATTTATCTCATACGACAGCCTCGTCTTTAATAACCTTCCATCAAATCTGCCCCTTTATACTTGTTTACACTAGCCTCATAAAATTGTTATGAAAACAAGGTTACATCATACGCCTGCTATGATTACTTAAGGTAGGGTTTGCTATATGAAATTAATTAATTTATTAACAGCGCAGGCAGATTTATTCACGCAGAGTAAATGTGTCCTCGCGCGCACGAGAGAGAGAGAAAGAGAGAGAATCACGCCGCGGGCCGTTGGGGATCGCCAGTCGTATTTCCCGCCTGAGCGCCTCTCTGGTGACCAACAATGACGACGAGGACGACGACTCAAACGCTCGGTCCACCCGCCCCACCCCCCTGCTCGGCCTTCGCTGCCGTCATAAGCAAACATTTCGCCCGCGTTGTGGAAACGCTTCAGCCACGCTTCGTCCTGAGACATCATCACATATTTCCCCGCGTTCGAGTGAACTTGAAGCGGATGACGGGTCGACTATCCTGAGGACGCTCTTTGAGCAGTCGGATGCCGCCTAAAGCTCCCGTAAGTCCCGCTCTCCCCCTCGTCGTGTCCCTTGGGCAAGACGCACGTTGCAATTAATCTCTGTCCCTCGCGGCCTCGCCTCGACGCCGAGCACAGACCACTTGAATGTCTCTGGGCTGGAATGACGGGGCTGACCAGGCAGGCCGGCTGCTTGGAACACGCCGCTCCCTGGGGTGTGCCAAGCACACGG
The DNA here is from genome assembly GCA_019614645.1 of Stratiolaelaps scimitus. Classification (NCBI taxonomy): domain Eukaryota; kingdom Metazoa; phylum Arthropoda; class Arachnida; order Mesostigmata; family Laelapidae; genus Stratiolaelaps; species Stratiolaelaps scimitus. The sequence goes on from JABWDB010000046.1 coordinate 1,887,858, forward strand.
AACGTAACGTATAACACGGAGCGGCGGGGATATCGCGTACGTTTAAATTATACTATTATTATTATATCTGTTATTATATCTGTTGACAGACCGGCTGTTCTCGAATTTCGCGGGCACACACAGGTTAAGCGCGCGTAACACACGATTAGTATGAACACCAAAAAAAACGATCTTTGTTTGAGTTTGAAGGACTCCCAGCCCTAGTCACTCCCATCACACATGCACTTCTCGGTTGTAATCCGTTTGAGCGCACTGTAATGGCGAACGTCGGAATGAAAAATCCCACGCCTCACTGAGCTGTCCACGACGGCTTTTGACTTCGTGCAGCAGTCCTTCTGCTGATCGTGGTATTCGTGTTGATGCGCTGCTACACAGAGAGCCATTAATTACGTGGTCCAGATAATACGTAAATACGGCGTAACACACGTATATTCGTTTGTCTCCAGGGGGGCTCATCTGCTGCAATGCATGGTGTAACGTTTTTACAATGTTTTCGCGCCTTAATAGAATACGCGTGAGAAGGAAACACGTTTCCTGTGTGATCCTCTCGTCATAGTGGAACAGTGCTTAGTCTCACCCCCCCCCCCCCGGACCCCCGGACCCCTTAATCTTACAACTGCTGCACAATAATGCGCGGTGCTGAGTCCATCAGTCTTCTGAGCGTTCTTCCAATGACGATAAATACGAATTTTTACGAAGTAGGTTAATAAGTATGGGGGTTGTTGTCCTTTTCGTTTTTATATTCTCTGCTATAGTCTATGCACTTTTACCATAATCATTGATGTACGTTATAATAATGAAATATTGAAACATGTTCCTAGTATATACATACTAATTAGATTTTGCCGTCGTCGTCGTCGTTGCGATCCGTGGCGGCATTATGATCGGAACTAGATCGTATTTAAGACCCACGATTAAGTACGTTCAAACTTCAAAGACCTCGACCTGGGTGGAGGTTGTCAGTCAGAGACAGAAGGCTGTTTTATGTTTTTTTTTTTTTTTTAGACCGCTACACCTTTCGCTCAGATAATATTTGTCGGTTTCGCCTCCGGATATTCGTATTCTATGTTACACTATTATCCGACACTGTCCATGAATAGTCTCATCAACATGACGTGGTCAGGTATTCCTCGGTAATGTATCCCAATGACGGGCTGGTACACTGTCTACTGAGAAATACAATAGTTTTCCCTAACGACCTGGCCTAGGCCTTCCGGGGTTCTGCTTAATCGGTAACATCGCTTCGTCTAGGCGATGAGGAAGTAGGCACGTGGAACGCCGTCAGTCGAGCATAACACGTTGCTTGATTTACTTGGTAAACAAAAGGGGCCAGCCGGCTGCAGTGGCGGCGGCGGCCGCATCACTAATTGTCTAATTTATTTAGCAAGCAAATGGCAAACGTGTCAACGGACACACGCTAACGACCTTACAGGGCCTAGCGGGCCCGCAGACAGTCAGTGAGTGGTCACGCAGCGAAGGCCAACCCTGAACCTGAAGGAGGAAATCAGGAGGTGCCTGGTTGGCCTGGAGAAAGCAATGTCATGTCGTCCTTTTAGGTTGCTACCTACGGAACGCTGCTTCGATTTGCTTTAGGCTGGATGCAAGAACATTGACAGTGGCGTGCTTCGGCACTGTACCTGCTGAACATGTTTCGTTCGCGCTCGGGGAGGCATCGACCAGCGTCTACCACTGTTCCGGTGTCTCTGACCATGATAATACACATGTACTATACACAAAGACACACACACACCTATAGTAAGTAATAATTATCACAATAGTGGTTTATTAATGCATACTATATACGAGTCATTTCGCAATGGACAACGAGTTCGTTTTTAGCTCAGTTGAACGTGGCAGATACTTCATCCAATATGGCCCCCATCCATGATACTGCTTGTCCTTGCAGAACAAACTATGATTAAAAAAAAAAAACCACAAAGGTGCATTCGTCCCAATAGCCCAACAATATGACTATTTCGTCCTTCAACGGCAGTGAGCGTCCCGAGGGGATCAACAATCGAGGGATCAGATCGAACTGTGACATTTTGGTCATCGGCGTTGAAATGTAGCATAGCTATGGGTTTCGATCGAAGCGACAGAAAATACCTCAACTCGAAAATGTCCTTTCATAGACAACTGCTACTCGCGTACGACGAATCCTTGAAAAATGCTAATGTGTTGAAAGCGCCGATTTATTGTACTTACGTTTATTGCTCATGAATTTTATTTTAAAAAAAAAAGAAGCATAAACCATATATTTTCCCAAATCGGCCCGCAATGACCACACGAGTTTCTTGCACTCAGTTGGAGACGCGAATCGACCCATCCTCCCTCCCGGTAACTAAATACCACTATAGTAGGAAAGGCCGAGCACTGCGCGAGTGCGATAACGACATCGCTATGTTATTCTCAAACATTCGTGTGGGCTGGTGGGTCCAGGCCAGCGGGGGTCGCCTGAAGTGACCTCCTAGTCCGCACGAGCCACCTTCAGCGTTGCTAAGGACGGACGTGTCCTTCGTCGGAGAAGTATGCCTCCTCCTGCTCGACGTGCATGAGGGTTCCCCCAGAGGGCGCGTTCCTGCCACCCTTAAGCACATCGCACTTTGGGAGCGTTGTCGGCCAGGTCTGCTGGCAGGACTGCCGGCCCGAGATTGAGGGGCGACAGTGCATTTGCTCTACGCCTAAAGCAACAAGAGCAACGCACGTACATGACGACGGCGACAACGACTAAACCTGGTTAGAGCCTCCAGCCTGGGAAAGGTCCTCGCCACGGACGGCCTCTTCTCAGGCAATGCCTGTTCCCGTTGTGGGTATTGCAAGTATACCGTGGGTCTCTCTGTCTCTCCTGCATTTGGTATCCCCATTGTGCAACGGCCTTCTTTACCGAGGTATTGAGACGTTTGATGGTTCGCTGGTTTTGAGAGCACTACCAGGTCGCCCCCAGTAGGACTTCACTAAGTGCAGGGGTCGCTAAGTTCTGTGTCGAAATCTGTTTGAACTCTGCAAGATTCATGAACTTTATTACGCTTCCGGTGATACTTGGTACCGCTGGCGTAACTCTCTCTCTCTCACAGTGCAGAGATAAGCGGAAAACATTTTGAAAAACTGAACACAGAAATATCGCCAGCGCAGAACATATACCTGCCCTCTGTTGCTAAGCATTGACATCCTGTAGCGAATGTACTGGTTAACATAATAAGAGCGACTGGACATACGATGTCCACTGTCTGTGTGTGTGTGTTTGTACGTGTATATGTGCTGATGGCCGGTCACATTGCGCGTACACCTATTGATTTGCGGGGGATCGACTTTGATAGCCTTCGAATGCACCCGTGGACCCTGAGTGCGGCCAGTATCGTTAGCGGCCAACGGGTCCCTAACACCAGGATGACGATCACGCCAAAAAGGAGATCGCAGGACCTCGTACATCGGATGTTGATACCTTCGAGATCGCAGCTCACCACACCCACACACACACATACACTGCCCACAACTGATGCTATTTTATTGTCCAATAATATGGCCGGACCTGAGAATACAATGGAAGGCACAGTTCCATCTGCCTCAATGGAGACTGCGTGCGACGAGCGTATCGGCGACCAGAATCCGTGTGCTGGCTTATCTATCCATTCGTCGACGAAACAGACACCTTTGCGAAGATGCTTGCGCCAGTGCGGTTTAATAGGACGAGCCCTGCTGTGCTACATTAGTGGAGCGTAGTGAAAGGAAGGCGAACCAAAATTTCATATTGGATAAATGTGTGCGTCCCCCATGGTCTTGTGTGTCGGGACGTCGATATTGGACATGACACTGAACCGTACATAAATATATAGAGAGTTGCCCATAATAAAACGAAAAACGACAAGACAAACAAAAGACAAATGAGCGAAAGCACAATTAAATCAATTCGAATATAATAATACTTACAAATGCTGATCTATATTAAAGTAACCCAACTCGTCTTGCAATCCACAGATCCCATATTTCAGCATAGTATTATGTCCCCTGGATGGTCTAGTTGTGAGCGTCTGGGACTGCTAGAGCGGAGGGACGCAGCTTCAAATCCTGTCCGACGCTTTGGAGAATCTTTGGAGTTCTTTATCATCTTTCTTTATCTGAAGGTTCTTGCCAGCCAGGTACGGGTAAGGAAGAGAATAAGTAAAGGCGGCCCCGACAGGTCCTCATAGTACTACCTAAAAGGGTTAAGACCTGAGGCCTGTACGATAGGGGAACAGCTGAGGGTCAGCTCGAAAAATCAATTACTTAGCATGATATTATGACAACTATTTATACAGAAACAAATGAACGACACTAAAAACGATAGCAGCCGTCATCTGCACGCTTGGCGGTGTCAGCACAGGGGGCGATAGCAGTCAGCTCCACTTTCCGAACAACAGAGTCTAAGAGTGGAACTAGCTGAGTCAGAACCATATTGAGAGCTGGACACACAGCGATGTATCATAGATCATGTTTGAGTACAGATGAAGGCACGACACTCTGTGGAATTCAGCGCTAGATGATTGCAGTAGCTATTGCAGTGAAAGCAGTTGAAGGGCGAACCGCTGTGAGCAGATAGACGACAACAATAACAACAACATCATCGCTCAGACACTACCACCGTACGTAGACCGCTATAGATGTTGTTACTGGCGACAAAGGCGAGCCCACGTCAGGCCCAAGGTGGGGACCCTCGTGGCCGCTTTGTTGAACAGCCCTCGGCGGCCGCACCTCGGCGGCCTGGGAATTCACCTCAGGGGAGGGGGTTGGGTTGAGGTGTGGTGAGCACTGAGACGTGTAAATTGCACAAATTGTTTACGTGAACATACCAACGATTAGCTTCCAGCCGCTCACATCTGCGCTGACTTTATACATGTAGATATAGGGATAGCATTGAGGGTTAGCTAAAAGAAGTTTATATAGATATATATATATATATATATATATCCAGTTACATCCGTGATCCAATTGATTGTATCATGTAATGCTATATTTTTCTTTCAGCAGAATAAACAGGCATTTATCAAATACGGCTGTGCAGAGCTGGCCGGCAGAATTCAGCCCGTTCCTACAGGAAATTGATATTCACCATGTAACGATATCGTTAATAGATTTCGCTCTTGTCCGTTATGTGAGTGCCTGTAGACAAATAGTTCCTTGTTACGAAATATCTCTGTGACGCCAATTTATTCTCCGCCACTAGATTGGACATACGAGTCCCTTCGGCTAAGAAAGAGACCGCAAGGCTCAACTCGACCCGTGCAACGAATGGACCAGATCCGAACTCATTCGATAAAATATGACGGAATATGCTCTATTAGGCATCCTGAAGCCGCGACGCGTTCTCGTTGCTAATAGTCCGTTGTGCTTTCTTCGCGATTAGACGTAATCCGAACGTCCCAACCGATGGGGCGATTGCTAACAGCAGATCGTTGTTGATACATAGGTGACACTACAGTCAGCTGATGTCGCGTTTTGTCTCTTTGATCGTTGTCTGCGTGCGACTGGCCGCTTGTCGTTGAAAGCTGTGGGCGACAAGCAGTCGCCGATCCTGTCGGTGTGAGTTCCCCTTGTTGTCTCGGTGACAGAGCATATCGCTGCACATTGCTGTGAATTGCACACTCACAACGCTCTGTGCTTGCATGTGCCTACGGGAATAGCTAGACTCAGTCGGTCGCCGACGTGACACGTTGACGCGATATCAATAATCATGATCTTTTTTTGGGTTCTGCTGCTGGTTGTAGTCGTATGATCGTAGCGGCGTCACGCAGACTTAGAGATATCTAAGCTACAATCCAAGCCACCGAATCAGTTGATGGCGCCTTGATGGATAATAGTGTTGGCGTTAGAAACGAAGAAGGCGATCGAGTAAGCTTAGATCCTTTATGTGTTGAACCTGCAGGACGCATAAGTAGTTCAGAAGCTCGCTGGTATTATAGTACTTCAAGAGCCTATCGGGCCATCTTTACTTGTTTTACTATCCTAGCCTATTTTTTCTATTTCCACCTGGTGAGAATCCACAGGTAAAGAAAGATACGGGAAAGATCGTTCAGCTGGAAGTTACAGCTTTGTCAACTTTGTGAGCTTGCTCGCACTACGAGGCGGGAGATTGAGAATGGCCGTTGCATGCGTACGCATAGAGATATTGATGTAGGTGCTCTGCAATGGGTTATTATCGAGCTGCCGTCCAATATCTCTCTATTTCTAAAACACTTTTCAAGCGAAGCAATACAACAGTTGATTGTACATGAAATGCAAAGATTTGGCGGAATTTGAACCTGAAAATATTGTAAATATATACCCCGCCTGGCTGACAATGCAAGATGCTTACCACTAGACAACCATCTGAGGCGACGAGGTCCTTGGATTAATATTCGCGCAGCAATTCCGAAGCCTGCCATGGAAAGCCAGCTGAAAGTCAGTCCAAAAACAGCAGGTGTTCTATCTATACTGCTCCGAAGCGATGAGATCCATCGTAACACCACCGCTAGTACAGAACATGCTGCTTTTTCTATGCTAAAAAGCAGTTGTACCGTGGACGTTAAATGTTGCCTGAGAGTCAGCCGGAAAACCTTAGTATTCTTTAGTATAGAACATGCTTTTTCTTGACACAATTCAACATTAATCCCAAATGAAAGAGACGCAAACACGCATCAGAGACACGGGTCATGCGGGGACCGCATGCCTAACAGCCTTTGCATTTGATTGCATCTATTTTCCTCTACACCTCGCTACCCGTTCAAGCAGCCATCTATCGCGTCATTTCTTCTCTAAGGGTTCAGGGTTCACTTTCGGCTGGAATATCTTCTCCCCTGGCCTCGTTTCAGTCGTACGTAGCGGGACGCACTATTGAGGACTAGCATTGCAACCACGTCTCGAGTACCTCCACACGGATCCCCAATCCAACTGGAGCCGCCAACGCTGCTAGCGGATCGGGCGACGCGAAATGGCCTTGTCGCCGCCGCCCCCGCCGCCGGCAGCAGGCACCAGTACCATTGCTGCCGGCCGACGCCGATGGTAGCTGTAGCAGGCTACGGCTGGCGTCCCACCTGCCGCCTCAGCATTCACGTCGAAACGCAATGACCCTCCCCCTCGAAGGTGTACGTTGCTATTGTACCAACGTCAACCGAATCGACCTGTTGTACATCGATGGGTAGACGCCAACGGCAGTGGTACAAACGCATGCGCCAGCAGAAGCTGCCGCAGCCGCGACAGTAGTAGGTTCCAGCTCACCGAGTGCTAGCTCGTTCTCCTTACCGCCATGAGCTGCCATCCTGCTTCGCCGCTCAGACGCGAGTTGTTCCCATCAGGCCGCAAGCGGCAAACGTCCGCTTCGTCTCGGCCCCGGCCCCGGCCCCAGCCCCGGCCCCCACCTGCCCAACTGGCCCCAGATCGCCAAAGTGCGTGGCCCCGGCGCGCCATCCCCGTGACGTGGGAGATTGCGACTGCAGGTGCCTCCCTAGCCCAGCAACTCCAATTGTGCTCCGTCGACACGAACGGTTGAGCCGGCTGCTGCTGCCGTCGTCGTGGCCGCCGCGTAGTGGCCTCGGTGGCGCGCGCGGTGACTTGGTTGCACTCGCTGGCGAGACAATCGAACTCACTGCCAGCCGAAGCGTTGTAGCGCACCTGAGTAGTGGTCGTATTTCCTCTTCTCTCTCACTCTCTCCCTCTATTACCATTGGGTCTAACCAATATTATAAGTAGATGGGTAGATTGGCATCGACGTAGCGTAACCCTTACCACTTTCGTATTCGAGCGCAGGGTGGCACTGCGCGGCACGCACAGCAAGCAGGCTTGAGGACAAGCCCTGCTCGGAGGCGGGTTCAGCCCTGCAAGTTCTTAGCGGCAATCGCTAACGCTGCTTTAGAGGAGCTGGTCGGAGAATGCGCGGTTTCCGCGTACCGATGTATTGTAGAATACAATTGTTGGCTTCGGGGCATAAATATGGTGGCGTAATGTCAGACGCAACGGGGGCCGCCTGCACTTGAACGAGACGAAGGGTCCCACAATACTGCTAGCATCCACCTGCTTGTTGCACACCGGCCAAGCGTTACAAGCGGTGTGCAATACATTTAGATGTATACGGCCGCCGAAGCAGTTGTGAGAGCAGTCGTGGGTTGGCTGATGCTGCTGGCTTCTGCCAACGTCAGCAATGATCCAGCAAGAAAAAGCAGCGGGCTGCAGGAGCCAACATCACTGATCTTTGCCGGCAAGCCGACCAGGCCTGTTTGGTGGCATTCTACTTATACAAGTACTGTGTCAGCGTCTATTGTATTATACATGGATTCTTAATACTCGGCGGAATTGAAAGGGTGCGATGCACCGACGAGGCACATATACCTGTTGTTTTAGGTGGGAGGAGACAACCTTTTTTTTAGTCCATGATAAGGCGCACGAACCTGTTGAAGTAAGCCTGTCCGACGAACCTACGCAGGTGTCAGTTGATCTGTTTGTTTTTTGACAGATAATTGGGTATAGTTTCGATTTGCACGTGCCCCAACGTGGACAACTTCTCGATATCAGAGGGCACCAAATGTACTGTTCCTTATCGAAGTGGACCGCATTTGCTGACTGAGTCAATTTCTACTTAGAAAATGTCCGGTCATATGTATCCGATCATGACTAATCTTGTCCTGAAAACGTCAACCTCGCGATAGTTGTCGTATGATATGGCGACAAGTATCGTTTTTTAGTGTTACCAAGTTGAGGGTATTGTTGCTAATCTATCTATTGCATAAAACTAGATTGCCAGGCCAGCAACTTGGGCCTTAGTTCGATCCAACGTGTACTCTTGTTGCAGCGCCTACGATGCAACTAATTTAATAGTTAGCAACAAGAACAGAGAGAGAGAGAGAGAGAAAAAATGAGGCGATTTCCGCTTGTTTCCTTGACACTTCTGAGCAATCTCAAACTATGGACTTTGGTGATTGATGCTGGCCGCCATCGAAACCGCTGAAGAGTTCCCACAGAGCTCAATGATGCCACAAGTCGCTGCTGCGATGGCCACCACGAAAACGTGATGTTATTTGTGAGATTGTCTCATAACGAGATTGCCCGCGAAGTGTGCCTGCCGGACATGGCTTGAGCGCACTGTCCTGAGTGAGGAAGCTCATCAGGAGACTTCAGCAGGCCGGGCGGCCTTGCTGGCCTTGGACATGTCCATCATCGCGTGATCCATTTATCACCGATGAGGATGAGAATGCCAACGCAAAGATTCGCCGTTTAGTTGCCCGCGCCGCCGTGCCGCGCGACGGACAGAGAGGTCGGGTCATGACAGTGATGTTCTGCAAAAAGCCCTCAGGGTTTCAGGGTGGCTGGCAGCCCTTGTCGTCGGGCAGGGTACTGCCTCGTGGCTCGTTGCCAAAGAACTGGGGATTATACCAAAAGGGAGGGAACGAGAGGAGAACGCAAGGGAATCATAGGAGATGGGCACGGGCAGGCGTCGGACACAGCGGGATAATCAGTCGTTCGGACGGGATATTTGAATTTGACGCCACTCAGCCGAACGCAAACATCTTCCAGGTCTGGGCTTCCGAGTCAGCGGTGGTAAGTTGGCAGGTGTGTCAGATCTCGCAGATTTTAATCTCATGTCGCCTAGGACCGCTCAATGTGCCCAACCGATGCTCGGGTGACTCCTGTCTCCTCTATCGATACCGCTGATATAACATTGATATATCAGAGATCAGCTGTCATGTTTCATGTGTTGCCACACTTTGCCAGTTCGATCTGGCCGTCAATTGTTCCTAAATGTTGTCCAATGATGCCGAGTCGACTGCCGTATCTGAGTGTGAGATCTGAGGTAACGCGACTAGCAAATGAAAACAAAACTTGCGTGTTCATACATAGCGATCGGTAGGCCGAGGTAAAACCTTACACCAGACTAAACAATGGTAATAACAAAAATCATTCGACAATACAGATCGAGTAAGATGTCAAAACAAACCCGCAAAACATGGAGAAAAAAAAGCGCAACAGTCCTCGTATCCTATCGAAGCCGTCTATCAGATCCTAAACGATTAATTTCGCCTCCCCAGCAAAGCGATATACGTTAGCAATACATTACGTGCAAAACAGAATGAAATAGGTCGATTTTAGCAACGTGAATGCCGTTGATTCTGGTGTTCCTGTCGTCGTCGTTACCGCTGTCTCGCCCCAATGTTACGATAGGTTGAAAGGTGTATTTCTTTGCCTGTTCCTTGCCTGCTATTGTCCTACTGCGGCACCCCGCGGCACCCACCGGCCACACGAGTTCGTCGTCAGGGGAACAGTTATTTATTGCACACTGAATGGTTGTATTTGTTTTCAAGGCAACGGCAATTTCGGTGCCCGCCAGTGCCTGTCTATCCCGTCTTGTTCGTTGGTAGCTACCGTCGTTCGCTTGGTCCGGGAGGACGCAATGTCTGCCACGGCCGCAGCTGCTGACGCACCATAACCACCACCGCAGGCAGCGGCGAGCCCCGTATAGCGAGCGTTTCGGTGTACCGCGGCGGAGTTGGACACTGTCACGCACGTTGGTGGAACGCCCCATGACAACGGGCGCATATATCGATGCGTCCCTTGGCGAGCGAGCCTACCCACTGTCATTTCGATCCCCTGCAAGGCTGCCGTGTGGGGGCGTGGTGCCGATAGCCGACAGAAATGTCTGTTGTTCGAGATCCTTTAGCGCGGATGGATTCGAGCGAATCCATCCGCGGAGAGTTCGAGACGCAGGGAGGGACACGCTATGCGACAAGATTCGCAGGCTACGTGGTGTCGAAAAAAACATCGTCGAGAGAGAGTGTACCGTGGAACAGCATCTTGCTACGGTATCTTCACAAAGCTCGCTCCTGGCCGCGTCTGCCTTCACCGGAGGATAGTTGTCTTGCCGGCCAGCGTTGCTTGACATTCTTGTGAGTGTACCAGGAGCTGGTCAGACACTGGAACGCCTCGTGACTGCCTACGGAAAGTAATGGGCAGTAACTATTTCAAGGAGTGTTGCACCTAACTTTTCGGACATCCTGTACACACGTCCTAGGTGATCATCTGTCTCACCCAACAGCGTTTTATATCATATATATATATATATATATATACTAGTATGCTTATATGCCACCCCATATGGAAGACGGGGGAAGTTCCAGAGAGAGAACAGTGATCTGCGCCTTCACCCCGTGTCTCTGCAGCAGCGTCGTTTCCTCGACCATTGGCAATACGAATAGAGGGGTATCTGCCTACCTATCGATTCATGTTGAGCGTCTGTTCGTTGGTCGGTTGGTTCGTTCGTCTACCCGCTCGGCCCCTAGAGAGTATCTTGGATCCTTAAATATACAGACTCAATATGCTAGTGGAACACGGGATCTGCATCGGCTACACGATTCTTATTCTCTTTCTCTCTGTCTCTCTATCTATCTATCTATATATATATATATATATATATCGGGTCATGGCAAAACTTAAATCACTCCGGGCAGTATTCATTTGTAGATGTGCATATGTTGTATACATACTCGCCGACTGACTCGCGACAGAACATGCTCACATATGTTGCTTATAGTGCACAATAAATACAGTGGTGCCGCGTACATTAGCGAGGCTATCGTGAACGATATTGACATGGAAAGAGAACACATGTTCTAACTAACGTTTGGTTAGTATGCATTTAGTCTAATTACGCGTACATAATAATAATAATAATAATAATGACGTACGAAATGGTGCTGACTCAGCATCCGACTTCAAAAGCAAACTTTAATGTGCGTCACACTGTGCCGTATAAAAAACATATTCAGATGTTGGTGAAATGCTGATGCGTACGGAAGACACTCCTTGTCTTTTTGGTCAGCTACTTAGGCCGAACGACAGCTCAAGCGCCGAGTGCCTGTCATTGAAACGGAAGATCGGTACGATAACCAATGATAAATCACATTCGAATGCTGTGAGCAGCGTTGCTGACCCGGCAACTAATTGGCGTGTCAATCTCGAAACCGTCGAGGTGTTACTAAAACCGACCAGAGCGATCTCGATTATTATTATGCCACAGCAGAGTCGACGTCTACATTTGTATCTACATCTACCTTACCAATGTCCGATACCATCTCTATGTAGATATCTCCACAGCAAGATCTTCACTATTCTCTCACGTAGATCCCTATAGGAGCAACATGAGACCTGCATCAAGAGGTGGGTGTTCGGGGCCTGGGCGGGGTACTGTGTAGGAAGCAAGCCAACTACCCCAACTGTTGGGATTGTAGACCTATTCGTAGAGCGCCTTGTCACTCGTCGGGTCCATGTTGCTGTTTGCTGTTGAGGTAGTCGGAAAGACTGGACGTAGTATGCAGCCTGCGATGGTCGTAAATTTATTAGTATGGATCGTTTACCGACCCGGAGCAAAAATCGCGCGCATACGATTCGCATACGAGGGTCGGCCGCCCCGCGAGTATCCCCTCCGGCGGAGGAATCGAGCGAGAAGACGAATCGCGGCGTACGCAAATGAGAATGAAGAGTTACAGGAGCCGTTAGCAGGAGCTCGTGCCTGGGGTAAACGCGATCATAGCCGCAAAGGCCCACGAAGGCACTGCCTTGAGCTGCGAGGCCTCCAGACAGCGAAACTAGCAGCAGCAGTAGCAGCAGTAGCAAGCGTGCCGTCCCCGCAACAGAAGCCGTACGCGGGGATTGAACGCACGACGCGATCGGAAAAATAGCGATCGCAAACCAAAAGCCAACGGAAGAGGGCTGGTGGAGGGCTCGTAACGAAGAGCTAAAAGAGGAGCAAGGCAGTGTTGGCACGTCAGTGCCAAAGCGCCCTTCGTCGGCCAATACGACGAAGCGAGTATTCACAAACAGTCGACACGGCCGGTCGAGCAGAAGATCAAGGGTGGGGGATTCGGAGGGGGCTCGCTGAGGGGTGGTTAGGCTGCCGCAGAAAGCGACGACGGCCTAGGTCGGCTGGCTGCCAATGACGTCTCCTGGGCTCTGCCTTCCAACGCCCATCGGCGGTTGTGGGAGGTGGCGGTGGTGATGCTGTGATTCGCAGTTGGCCGGAGCGTCGTTGAAGCCAACCGGCAGCGAGTTTAGGAAGGTGTTTACTGCGTTCGGGCGGGCGATCATTTTCGCGTTCACGGTTTTGACTTTAGGGACTAGTGGACACTAATGGGTGCCGTTCTTTTTATGATTCTAATAATAATAATAATAATTATTATTATTATTATTAATCACGTAAGTTAATGGTTCTTTGCAATTGGTATCGGATAAGAAAGTGCCCAAAGTAAACATGGCAAAACCGAGCTAAAATGATCTGATCGTATCGATAAACATAGTTATCTTCCTCGGCGGAGTGTTTCTCTGCTTTTCAACGACGTTACCTACGTCACCCTGTAAAGCAATTAAGCTGCTATCGCCGAACTTTAGTTGGTCTTGAGATAATAATATTGATAATCATATTGATAATATTTTTTAATCATGAAGTATTCTATCTAACATGGATTGTATATACGCATATACGTTATCGTGCGTAGCTGGGTGTTTGTAATTTTTTTTAGCATTTTGGTCCAGCGTTGCTCCATGGTGACCGGCGCAGTCGGTACCCTTCGATCGGACCCATCGCTGCAAGATCGTCGTGTCGTCATCGGGAGCAGGAGTTCTGCAAAATAAGAGATTTCCGCTATCCGGCGAATGGGCTCCGGAGTCAACGGCGGGAGCTCATCGGAGCCGTATGTCCTCTGCTTCAAATGTTCAAGGAAATGAGTTCGTTACATGTCAGGACGCGTTTACAGGACAGAACTGATGTACAGCAGTAGGCATTAGTCTCCTACGAATAAATTCATGCGAAAGCAGTCAGACCAACTTACCCGCCTGGCGAAAAGGCTGATGAGCGCTTACTATAGTGATTGTGAAGCTGTGACGCGTCTACTGCGATTTCACAGGCTCCACTCGTATTAATTCGCTCGCTCATTTGACACTCCATCTCAGGACACCGATTTTCATACACGACACGTTCCGGGGAGACGAGTCCTTTCAAGGAAAAGTTCAATGACACCGTCCGATATGACGGGGGGACCAGAAACCTTGTTGGGGGATTCAGGAGGCCGACTATATTAATTTTTCTCTATCGCGTACCCCCTCCTTCCCCCGGGGGGGGCTATATCTGCAACACTGTTGCCTCGTTACGTGGACCCAGTTTCAAACATCTTCGCGGTTCATCATAAACATTTGAAAGGCGTCCCTGCACGGCTACTGCGTGCCGCGTGCAGAGCTATAATAAGCGCGCAAGAAGCTCCCGTCTAACAGCTGACGAGAGAAGGTGCTCCCTTGGTAGCTCGTATCGTGCGCTTCCATTGCACATTTCTCCGCGGTCGCGGAATCATCGACAAATGTATTGAATGCAGGCCAGCTCGAGCGGGATGTCGGCCAGGGTACGAGAACAGGGCAAATGCGAACCAGCATAGACATGCGTAGCCATTAGTATTCGTGGTCGTTGGCTCGTGGTCGCACGTGAAAGAGTGCGGACGAAACCATCTACCTACAGCCGTAAAGCTCACACATCTATCCGCGTTCGCCGTGCCTGCCTGCGAGGCGAACGCTGGCCCGTCAGCTCGCCGCGAGAACAGATAGGGAATAATGGCAGAAAGATGATCACCTTACCATAGGTTTTATGCACCGCCGCCCTTGCCTCGCTTCCCAAGACACTGAAATGTAGATGTGCGCCCATACGACTACTACGTCTAGGCACAACATATATACATACCCACTCTCGTCACGCATATTCAAAGATTATACGATGTACATATATATATATATATATATACACGCGTCTCCAGTCGTCGTTCTGCAAAGGTACTTACATCTGTGTGTTCTAGCAGTACCCTACGAAATGAAAGGAAAACGCGGCCGAACCCCTCTCTGGCTAAGGGGCACCTAGGGTGAGGGGCGACGTTCGTTCGCCGCCTCCTAGGTAGGCATCCGTCGTCAGCTGCAGGCACCTGCCTAATGGCTGCCGCTTGCCTGTTCCTTAGCTCGTTGGCTAGGCTTGCCGGCTTTGCCGGGAGCCGCGGCCTTCCCGGGTGGGCCCATTTACGGCCGTCGGTGCCTTATGCATATACCACTCTTTGCTTCGTTCGGTCGGTGACGACGACATTCGGCTCGAGCTTTCCTCGGGTTTCCTCATCGTGGTGGATAGTCACGGATACTGATAGTAATAGCAGCCGCGTGGACCGGCGTTGTCAGTGAGGCAGCCGCGCGGCTGCACTGCTGCTCTCGGCGCCACCTTGGGAAGGATATGATTATGTCGTACCGCAGTCGCCGGCCCCGCCGTCTGATCCTAATAGAAATCTACGACTGCCGGCCCTGGAACCTAACCACGTCTCCGAATCGTATCTCCCCGCCTGTGTGTGTCGATACATTTCGTGGACCATCTTTTACGAGTTTGTGTGTGTGTGTGCGGCCGTATGTATTTATGTCGTCTGCGAGGTCTCTCATAGACTCGATCATCATTAGTCCAATGTTGTTCGGTAAACAAAGATCACTGCTTATGGCAGGCGGTCGCTTTTCGCGACCAATTCACTCCCGTGGTGAGCTACAATGTCACGTGTTTGAAACTTGAAGACGAAATTATGCAGTGTGTCTAAACGAATGAGTTTTTTTTATCACTCCGATGCTTGACAAGTTCTCTGCGCAAAGGGTCGAACATGTCACTCTGACGTTACGGTGCGCTATGTCGAGCTCCCCACAGAGAACTGGTGAGTTCTTGTGCGTATGTCTTTGCCTTTGAATGTTGAATGAAATGAATCGATGATCCATGTCATTCATCATGCCTAATTTGTAAACACTCTGTAGTCTATATATGCAGATTCATACGCAGATATATATATATATATATATATATATATGCTACGCCGGTATATATATGTATTCGTGTACATATCGAGAATGTCATATAAAAAAGTCATTATCTATTTATTTATCCAATCTACAGATCAACATATTCCATTCGTTGCTAACGAACAGATTGCGAAATTCGTACATTACTTAGAAAAACATGCATTGTATAGGCAGGACGATCACCCTATGTGTACTTTTTACCCTCGATCTTTTTATGTGTACCGATCCCTTGGGTATCTGTCTGAGGATGCAAGTACGCCATAAACAGCAGACGTCTTTCTCCATATCAGTGAAATTCAAGCCTTTCGCGAAAATCCTTCCAGCATCAATGACAAGGTGTTGTTTTACTCAACGATAACTAACCGCCCCTAAGTATGTTCAACGACTGGGGTTACACAGATGTAAGTTCAAGTTAACATCATGTTCAGTTAACATGACGCTGGCTTGAGTTACCATTACGACGGGTAACTTATGGCGTTATGATGCTGACCGGTGGCATTATTGGCGGCGTGAATGTCCATGAAACGCATAATTCTCAATCACCCAACGAACACTCAATGATGTTGTAATGATGCCACGAGATTAGAAGTGGGCACCAACCGTCCTGTCGCACCGCTCGCTGCCGATATTTTGTGTAAAGCCAGCGGCTACAAGCGAACACTCATTGTGGCCTCTCTGCGCGTCCTCTCGATTTTTCCCTACGAATGATCCTTCAGGACATTCAGGTGACTCCGCCATCCAATCCCCCGGCCTCGCTCTCCTGGGACGAGCGGGTTGTGTTTCGAAGTGATATGACAACGACGATCCGAACCGTGAACCTCCTATGTGTCCCCTGCGGGACCCTACCCACACAACACCTGGAAGCGCGTTAAGTAAATGCGTCCAATCCACCTGCGCGAGTAAACAGGTTACGGTTAGTGAAAGTCATAGTTAGAGAGCGAGGCACGATCGTCTAGCGCGAACGCTACAACTGTCTGGACTCGTCCAGTTTTCTCCGAACGCACTGATGGGGTAGTCATGGTGTTCTCTCCCGTTACGGTCATATGACTGAGCTGTGGGCATAGCGGCGGAAGGGGTCACGGGGTTCGCCGGTTGTGGAGGGAGCTTTCAACCTGTCGGCCTATTTGCAAATGATAAATGAGCGCGGCCCTTCGAGGTCGCCTTCGCGGCTAATAGCACCCGTGATAAATTTTATATTTCCCTATCTATGCACTAATGTAGAATATAATGGGAACTATCATAGGATGATTATACCAGCGTCTAAATGTGAATTGTGCACGACAATTCATGGGCATGCTTCCTCCCTGTAGGGCCTTGACAGATGCGATGGGCCATGTGACAATGATGATATCTGCCGATTCTACTAGCGAGAGAAGGCAGTACGTAACGTACTTACTGATAATACGCAAATGGTTAACAACGGGTTGTGTGTCCATGAGCAACTAGCCATATCGTCGACTCGAGTGATCACCTCAAGTGCATCGGCAGGGTCCTCCTCAAGCCTTCTTCGAATTTTTTTTACCGCCCCGTAGATAGTCCAGTGGTGAGTGAGAGTTTTGGATTGTTAAGCATAAGGGACATATTTCCTGGCTTGAATTCCTCCTGTCAGACGCTTTGGGGAATCCTCGAATTTCTTGATCATCTTCTTTCTTGTCTGTGCAATCTTGCCAGATACGACAAGGGTGAATACATATTGTAAGGGATGCGCACGAGAATCTCCGCTAGACGGCGCACCCTTTGTAATATCTACCGATCTTGTATCTTCCCATTTCTATCTTCCCTGCTCACAGATAACTCGTCGTCAGCAGATAAGCGATTTGTGAGCATGTTTCAAAACTACGACGCTCCCACTTATCGAGCTCCCGTAACTGACCCAATATAAAATGTCATCCAACCTCCACGCCTCACCGTTGTTCGAAGCACTCCACGAAGCTGCTTTGAGGCCGTCAAATATTTACCGCAATAGGACCACTTTGAAGGTGGAACAGCAAGCCGCGAATTCATCGTATGGGCGTGTATTTGTACGTGTGTCGGGCTAACTTAATGCGACGGTGGTCAATTTCAAGCGAATAAATATTACCAAAATGACGAGTGTGCAAACGGCGAATCAGCTACTCGAATGGAGAACAGCTTGATTATTTTACAGGTAAAGGTAGACGTTTACTAGTTAAAATACTATAATAATAAATATTAATAACCTAGTTTTAGCCCCACGATTCGATACAATATATTGTGGGTTTTGTTTGAACTCGACCACAGGAGCGGCGGCATCTGACATCTGCAATAAACGTCGAAGAACGTTTTCGCCTGCGAAGATATATCTGCAGAAACTTGGGGGCCGGTGGTCTGTTTCCGATAACTGCTATTGTATCAGGTCGTTCGGGTCCTGGGCATCGGGGAACCTTGGCAACCCTTGAACCCCATCGTTCTAGCTAGATAACATTTGACCTGTTGACACTGAGTCTTCGCTTACGATGCAGCTCACTGCTGAAGTTCAATTTCTTAAAGAGGAGATGAATATAGAATGGCTCATGTGCAGAAAATCGACGTTCAGTGATCAAATTTTTGTTTCTTGGGGGACCAAAGAAAGATACGACGGCAAATTCTAGACAGCCGGCTGGACATTTTGTGCCGATTCAGCAGGGTGTGATTGACTGTTAGAGATCACAGGAGTGGTGGTTTCACCTCAGGACATCTCAGGAGTGAACAAATTGCGACAATCACCGCAGCCTTCGAGCGATTCGACGGAGATTCGACTATAACCTCTCCGTGGGCCCATTCGGGAGTCACGCGCACCTCATATTACGGAGTTATAACGAAAATACGGAAAATTATCGAAGAAAACAAAAAGTTACGAATTGACTTCGACGCAGATGGAAACACGTGCGGTATATTCTAATGCAAGCTAGAAAACAATAAGCAATAAAAAAAAAACACCCGGGTAATGCACACTGTTGCGATCGACGAGTCTTGGGTGAGTTTGTACCTGGCGACATCAGAGGGACCTAATCACGAAAATGGCTTGGAACGACGAAATGTTACCGTCGGTGGCAGCGCCGAATTTCTTCCCTAAGTGATGATTCCAAAAATACTAGCTATCAACATTAACGGTGTTGTTCGTTTGAGCTACTTCGTACAGGCGAACAAATCGAAGAGTCCAATGTGTCCGGTTCCCGAAAACAAAAAAGCTCACAACTACAAATAGTGCGGCTATCTATGAAGCGAGCCAGAGTGTGGCTTCTCGATGACAACGGAAGACCTCACCCCACTGCCGCAATTACGAACAGGATGGAGGCCGACAATATTCGTCGTTTGATTCACGCCTGCATATTCTCTACAGCTAAACCTTCATGATCAGAGTTGTTAGCATGCTCAAAACAGGGCATATAGGTGGTGTATATTTCGCGAACGTCGATCTGCCCCAGGTGGCTATCGGTGGATAGCAACGTGGCTATGATAACAAAACCGGAAATTTGCTACTGGGACAGTTCAGAGCTGCTTCTTGGGCACTCGCTCAGATTCATAAATGGCATAGGCGAGAACCTCTGATATATATTAGGCTATCCCCTTCAAACTTTCGCCTCTTTAAATGCCAATAACTTTTGAACTAAATGAGTTAGAATAAATATTTTTTGGTATATTTTTTCATCTTCAGTAAATGTACTGAAGATGAAAAATGATGACAATTTTATGACATGTCACCAGAGGAATCCCAGTTTCAGCCGACAAAGACCTCATGGACCAAGCTCTAGTTTGCTCAAAAGCTGCCTTGATTCTGTCAATCCGTTCGTCCCTCGTTGCACCTGATTTGTGGTCCCCGCCTCGGTGGTCATCGGTGTCCATATCTCCACTGTTATATCGCTTGCACCAACTTTGCACCGTTCGCAGGCATAAGGCAGACCTGCCGTACGCGTTCACTAATTGTCGATGGATTTCAGCTGGAGGGTGTTTTTGGAGAAACAAAAACTTGATGTTTTTCCGTTGATTTTTGGGGGAATTTGAACTTTCTGCTGCAGTGTCCATCTTTCTGATCGTATCGAAACCACTTAGTGTTCGAAAGGAAGCCACGTTCCGGCCGCGTGCCCACTCCAAAAATCAACGCATTGTATCGCGTAGTTCGGATTGTGCGCCATTCGAAAGGCGCGAGAAAGTTTGAAGGGGACAGCCTAATATATACTAACAAGTCATAGTTCGACGCCTGTTTTTTCGGTTCAACAGTTAACATCATTATATTTCGATGCGCGAAACAGCTCGGACGACCTAATCCGCACAGTCGATAGGTCACCAGCGGACTTAACACAATCTGACGAAGTCAGTCGTCGCTCATCAACAGCCTGATGTCGGTGTCTGAAGCCTAGGCGATATTGTCAGCAGCATCGTGCAGCTACGATTCTATTGGAAATTGGACATTTAAGGTTAGGCATTTACCGACATTCGACATTTTCCCATATGTTACGCGTGTGTACGCACGGCAGATGGCGTGTCTTCGTCACTTCTTCCCTCGGCTGATCACAACAGTCCGACGATGTTCGTCATGGCCCTTTTACAACAAAGAAAATTGCCTCTCTCTCTGTATGTCTGCATAGCTATGGCCATAACGGCACATTCGTTGAGGTCCCTTGCTCCGAAGGAACATTTCGACCCAGTACTCTTCACACTCGACAAAATCCTGATCGAGTCTCTTGCCGTCGTCAAATTTCAGTATATACGAATTTATTCACGGATAGGCTGTTCGAAGAACCTGGACGGACGATCGGCACAATCGGAAGGCAGGCGGGGTCCGAACACTGCTTGCGTGTCTGTGATAATGTGCAGTACCAATTGTAAGTTCATCGCCGATAATCCGAAGCTAAAGGATGGGGCTGACTGGAGCAAGCAGCACGAGTGGCGCACGTCGTTGTTTCCTTTGAGAAGAAACTCACAGCTGGGTTAGTAGTATATGATTGATTCAATTGATGGATGTGATCCGACCGACCTCGGAGCGTCGATCTCTCGGACGAGCGTCTCTCGTCCGATTCAAACCATCGCTGGCGAGGCCTTCGTCAACGAAGCCGGAGATGGTCCGTCCAGTACAGATTTGCAAACAGAAACAAATACAATACATACAATACAAATACACCTTTATTAACCAAAAGGGGGTGGTACAAAATCGCGAACGATCGTTCTAGTCCAGCGCGAACATCAGCCAGAGAATCGCACCTCACGCATTACAGATTTTAGCTCCGAACAGTGTTTTATTCGAACAGTGACAACAAGAAGTTGGGTAGAAGTATCTCGCGGTATGTCTTTGCTGCTTGGAATGGCTGAGAGCATTAGATTGACAGGACACCGGGGAAACACGTTTCGTGGAGTGTTGTAGAGTGCAGGATTCTTAAAATAATGCTATACAATACTACTAAAGGTCAATTCTTTTTTGGGACGACTACTCACAGCCTTAAACACTTATTCACGGAACTGCTTTCGGTATTCGCTTCATAAGACGGACAACCCCTTTAAAGGCAAATGCGCAAAGATGAGAATCGAACCCACGCACCTATGTGTCCCCTCCGACTCCAAGGCAGGCGCACACGAAGTACTCCCCAGGCCATCGGGGATCTCGACAATACTACTAATAACTCCTACGAAACCGGAATGGCGGTTGGCCCAAGATACCGTTTTTCAACTATAATAGCAGATGAAGCGGAATCCGCTTAGCGAAAAAAGTTATGAAGCTACCAGGCGGTGGACCCTCTCCCTCGATATGTTTTTCACCACAATGCGCCCAACATAATCCAGCCACCTCCATCCCGATCAACATCCGAAACCATGATTCGGTTTCAGAGATGCTCGATCCGAGTTCTGAGCCATAATTTCATTCGCAATTGTCTCATAACCCCCAGACACACCGCTGTGGTTAGCCTGTTATGCAATTTCCCCCTATTGTGCCATTGTCACAGCATCTCCGCTTGGTAAGACGGACATTCATAAAACGGACAAACCCTTTTTAAATGCGAATTCGGTGCAACGGTGCAGATCGAACCTTCGTGTTACCTCCGATGGCAAGTAGGCGTATACCCTCCCCTCCACCCTACGATCCTGTGTCAATTAATCTACTACAAGGTTCTAGTGATTTCGTTATCTTGGAGGAGTAACCCCATTACGCTATCTCGGTTACGCAGCCCCATTGACTCGGTCATTCAGTTGCTTGATGATCATAAGAATAATAATAAAATAATGATAATTACGTGCATTAATTCATCGTCTCGTATCAATGGTGCGGTTGTCCTATTGAACGAACCCGGGAAACACTATCCTCTGCTGAGAGCCTATCTCGTCCCTCGGGTCGGAACCCGCGACTTTTTTTTTTGAGAGGAGAAAATTTTCTTCAAACGCACGGGCACCATCATAGACATTCCAATCTCCATGAAGGTGGGCAGATCCAGTGCAGGGGGGTTGACGTGGATGACAAAATGCCTCTGCCTGCGAAAACCATCCTCTGCTAAGAGTCTATCTCTTCCCTAGAGTCGGCACGCCTGGCATTAGTTCGATCTCCAGGGAAGGTGTGTACTGCTCCGACTAGTGTACTATACCCGGGTGCCTTGGTCTCCTACGACTACTTTGGATTCCGTGTTGCTGTCCGCGAACGCTCGGTCACCTAATCCCCTGCCCGTAGCGGGAAGCGCGGGGAGAGACTGGTGAAGGAGGAGGCCCCCGTAACAGGCCGGCCAATCGACCCAAGAGGTACCGGCTGCTCGGTTCACCTATCCCGGGCCCACCTGGACGGGAACCCGCACCCCTAGTTCACTGTATCTGAACATTACGATTATAGATACCAAATTGTTGTCATATCGAAGATCGCGCCACTTACACCGAGCTTTGCAGAGTGACGCCATCTTTATAGTAACATCATTCGGGAATCAGCCGTATGCCCGAAACAGTATCGAGTTCCGTGACCTTTCTCGTAGCTTAGATTGTATCCTTGGGGGAACTATATCGTATATTCCAAATCGCTGGCGCCGTTGCCGACACCGTCACTACACACACACACGCACACAGCAAAAAAAAAACATATATATATATATAATATATGGATGCATATCTAGAAGCTTAACTCGCTTGAGATGATAGTTTGGGACTGCCCTGGCGTTTCTGTCATACTTGAACTCGGTCATGCACCCTCAAGCTTGACTAAAATATCTACACGTCACTGCAATCTCGCACAGTATGATACGTACATGTGTAGATATGTAGATGGATCGGTAGATAGACATACCCGTTGGATATGGATATATTCATGCGCATATCGAGCCCCTCAATTCTCTGTTGACTTTGTAAGAAACTCCCGACTGGTCAGATGGCCCACCCAGTCTTGACACTCGGTCTCCATCGACCTAAACGAAACACAGCTCCCCATGGCAAAATCCTGATTGACAAACAGCTGGCCACTTCGTTATCTCCTCCCGTTCCTTGACACGTTCGCTTGAGAGACACACAAAGCAAGACGAAGCGAGAGAGAGAGAGAGAGAGAGAAGGACTGGATGTCCTGCAGGGCACCCTCTTGGCAAGCAAATGCCATATAGGCGAACCTCATTCCCGCCTCAGGGCGGACGAACGCTGGCATCTCCACTTGGCCAAACGGTTGATATCCCGTCGATCCGATATTTACCCATCCAGAGACCCTGTATTCTCTGCATCATCTCGGTTTGAGTTCCTCTGTACGCATGCTCGCCAACGTGGTAGCGTTTCGCGAATAGGGTCACTGATGTCCACTTTCTTCCAAGTTACACCGAGCCCGGCCAATCCCACTAGTGTATTTTAAGCTGATTCTCAGCTCTAGCCCCATCTAACAGGCTTCGAAACTACCTTCGTTTGAGCAGGACGACACCATTTGGACTGCACCGTCGAGCAGCACCGGTGTCGTCATCCGTGCAGAACGCTTCAGTGGTAACAGCGGCGCTTTCTAAACGATGAGAATCACGAGGTCCAACGCACGCACCTGCCACCCGGTGGCCACATCCCGGGCAAAATTGCCACTGCCCGGTCGACTCGGCGACCTTCAGGGCAAGCGATGGTTAACTGCAAGGATCTTCCACTACGTCATCGCTTCTACTCGATTTCCCCTCATGCAGCAGCAGCAGCAGCTATTATATCATCCACTGTGAGAGTTCCCCCAGCAACTCGATCGAGTCATCAGCCAAGAGACCCTCTTCATCAGCTCGGACCCCTCCACCTCGCCTCGGTCTCTGTCGTTGCGGCACTCGATGAAGCCATCAGCATCGCCAACATCGTCTCACATACATCTCACCATCTTACACCCCGCTTGTCTCAGAGCATGCATACGCTTGGCGCCGCGGCGAGTGCCACTGACGCTGCAAGATGCCAGAGTAGCAGGTTGCACCCTGCGCAAGCTGTTCCTTACGCTTGGCTCGTCAGCCAACCAATATACACTGCTCTACGGGCGAGCCACCGTTACCTCATTTTGCTTCGTGCAACAACGCTACAATATTGGACAAGAGATTAAGCACTGAGCAGAATATGGCGTACGCATATAAAATGACTGGAGCAACCTCGATGATTGGCCAGATCACCAGAAAAGAGCAGAGACAGGTGACTAAAAAGGCATATCGTATAGAAAACATAGTATTGTATCTATAAACATATATGTTGTATGTTACTATTATTTGGTAAGATTTGCTCGTGAACTGGCAAATTGACGCGTCGAAGCAAGGAGGGACAACGTGCATTGTACCCGTTTGAGCGAACAATGACTACTGTTACACGTAGCTATTGGCCATACTACAGCTTGTGGATTTAACATGAGACGATAACAATAATTAATCTAACTCATAATGAGTAAAATTCGATTGCGCAACGCGCGGATTAATGCGGGTCGTCGAACGGGGACAGGATGCGCCGAATACTCGTATTTTTCTCGATACGGAGATTTGACCATCCTATAGATACGATACATCCGACACTCTCGATCTTCTGTGCGAAATTATATATATATATATATATAATTACAATAATAATCATCTGATCTATGCACTAGATTCCTAAGTTCTTTGTTGCATCCACTTTCTCTCGTTCAGGCTGTCAAAACCACTCCACCTTAAAATTTACTCTCCGTGGTCACGTAGTGGAGAACCACCCTCGATCATTTAGGATGTGACAGCTATAACGGAGGGGTTTTCCACTTCATTGATCCAATCCGAATTCAAACGACTATTAATAGAAGTCACAGCCGTATCCCGGCGGGGGGGGATTTTCACGCCACTTTTCCATGAGATAGAAAAGGACGTTTTTTTTAAGTTCTGGACAGGTGATGACGGCGAATCGGTAGCTAGTTAGCCACTGACAGTAACTGCTGAGCAAGAATGCTCCTGATACACTTTGACGTTGCTGGCAGCAGCCACAACAACCGGTTGCGTTTGTCAATGCTCAGTCCGTCAGTGATTAGATGTTCACCACTGTTTCGATGTGGGAATCCAATCTAATGCATCGACTTGCCGGCCATTTATAGCCGAAGCGGATCACGTATCCTCATCGTTTGTAACGGAAGGGGGATTCGTTGGCACCGAGATTTGTATTGTCGGTCCGAGCTGCAGGTCCAGAAGTCCACTCGGGATCAGCGCTCCGTTGTGGGCAGCGCGCCGATCTCCTATCAGAGATACAGAGAGAGAGAGATGGGGGTCGCATCAGGTATATGTCCGAAATCTTCATCGGCGTTATTCATGATAAGGCTCATTCGGTCCTGTCAAGCAATCGGCGCAGAGCGGTGCAGAGCGTCTACGAGATCGCAGTAGAGAGTTTGCGTACAACCTGGACAGTCTCCGTATTCGACTTGGCGATTCTCTGCCCACTTACCAATGAAGCAAAACAATGATATTTTGTTGTAACTAAGTGGCAGGCTCTTTGAAAGGCTTCGAACTATAATATATGTGATTCCTCACTCCTAGGTACGGCCTTAAGGGGGCGCAAAAGCGTCGAACTCTTGTGGTCGTTCGAGAAATGAGTATGCAATAGCCCCCGAGATGGATAGCGGTAACATGGGCCCTCGGTGTCGTTCTGTCGAAACGGGTTCAACACCGCGAGGTATACGAATACATGAAGAGGAAAATACGTCAATGGTGAACTAATACTTACTGCCTATGGGGCAATGATTAACAACCACTACATGATAATCCCGGCATACGACAAGGAAAGATCAGCACTTGTAGCCAATGTTGTACAAGTGAAAAACATTTTAGAATACATACACGCGCTTCCCTATGACCCTTAGTCTTGTGCTGGCAAAGTTGCACTCGCATAATTGATATCGGGTCATTAGATGGCTGTCGGGGATGTCGGATACTCAGCCGGATGAACCCCGATCAAAGCACGATCACCATGGAAAGGCTAGTCATATATGGACCCCGACGCTAGGGTAACTTAATTACCCGGAACTGAAACGCGAAATAACGAATGTATCACCACTTGCTGCTGCACACATTGGCCAACCTACCTCCGCAGGCACCACATACGTACAACAGTATAGATTTGGGCAGAAATATATGTTGGCATACTGGCTGATCCTCTGGGGGAAGCCTCCCCATGGAGTATCGCACCCTTGGCGCGTGATTGAGACAACGAACAACGACGCTGCGTGAAGGCCCACCCTAAAGCACTTCTCCAGAGTTTAACAGGACTCAGCCGAGGAGGTAAGCTGCAAAAAAAGGCGACGCCAGAGATAGTGCTCACCAGGTGTCGTTCGCCGGCCATCATCGGTGGACGTTTGAACGAACGATCGAAAATTTCCGTTGCAGGCGTCTAGCTGTAGAAAAGCTGGACGAAGGGTAGTGGCAGTCGCGGCAAACCATAGAAATAGTCTAATGTCACCTACGGAGCACGGTGAGTTGTTCAGTATCGTCAATTCAGCCGTTGTGAGGTGGTGGCTTCAGTGAGAGATCAATTGCTGCTCGCCCAGCTCGAAGTCAGAGATACGCTGTGTGCCCTGACGGTCGCCTGCAGTCGGAAGTGGATCGAATAAAAGGGTTTTCGTGGCCAAAAACGATAGTAGTTGGCAACAGATATCTCGATACGTTTTCGGTAGCCACTGTTGCGATACGCTGGGGTATAAGCCATCTGTTCTTGCCGTTGGTGCGATATCAGAGACAATATCATTGTTCTCATGTTACGGCGGTGAGGTGGTTCAGATCGACTTTGGCGACCAGCTCCCCCTATATAGTCCTTTATACTTCGATATCTAGAGTGCCTTGAAATTGAATCGGCTACGTATGAAAGATAGGCTATCGCAAGATGCATACGGACATCAGCAACATTTTCACAGGGTATATCCACGGGTATAAATAAATGCATTTATCAAATTGTGATTCACGGACGCGAGGGTGGGGTCGTATCAGATTATCTGGGCAACAAGTTGTTCGAAGTGTTTTTCGAGACAAGATATTGAACCCGCACAAGGTATTCTTACTCGAAACATAAAATTATTATAGAAATGCAAGGTAAAAGGTGAAGGTTTTATTGATTTATTAAAGGAGCTGCAATTTTACAATGCTTAAGCTCTCTTATATGTCAAGAAAACCGAACACCATCCAATATGGATGTAATGCATTGCACATGAGCTGCCAATCTGCAGATTACCCTCGCATTGATCAGTTCACATCTTGTAACAGATTAGGTAAGCTGTCGTTTTTAATTTCGGCCAGTCTCTTAAAAACAGAACACACACGCAACTCGGTTCACTGAGTCAATATTTTTCAAGATTCACCAAGTTGAATCAAAACACGTCGAACTCACAAGTACAGGAACAAAACAGAAATGTGCCAAGTATCTGAACGCCGCCAATTGAGTTACGGCAAGGGGCGCACACTATAACGAATGTGGTGGGTGTCGGACAGACGACGCTTGCTTTTTCCCATCGACAGTCGCGGAGGTAAAGGTCATACACAATATATATATATATCGTGTAGATCTATATATATATATATATATATATATCGTGTAGATCTATATATATATATATATATATATATCGTGTAGATCTATATATATATATATATATATATATCGTGTAGATCTATATATATATATATATATATATCGTGTATATCTATATATATATATATATATATATATATCATATATATATATATATATATATATCGTGTAGATCTCTATTTATTCCGTTATGTTCCATCGACGCTGGCAGATGTTTTGTTTGTTTGCTCGCTGCTGAGTGGTTTCAGCGGGCGCATGGGGGCCGAACACCGGCTCCCTCCACATCGTGGAGTTTAAGCCGTCGCCGTCCCTCGACGGCTGTTTCGAGCGCGTTGAAGTCTGCCGAAACCGACGACGCCTATAGAGCTAGCGGCAGCCGTGGCCGTTGAAGTAGTAGAAGTTAGTTCGGCTATTCGATTCGAGAATGGAAAGAGATTTACGACACAGTGAACTGTGCTAGCTGTTGCCGTTTATGCCTGCCCCATATATCGCCGCTCTAGACTCCGCATTACCACCGGCACCATTGCGTGGAAGGGCCTCTGTGGTCGTATCGGCCGTCCTCCATTGGCCGCGTTCATACGGAAGCTACCTCAAGCACCTTCATATCCACCTCCCTTGCTGGCCAACAGCGCATCAGTATCAAGCAGAGACCCGAGCCCTGGCAACGGCTCGCTGCCTTCATGTACCTCCCCGTACGTAGTGTGTTATGGTTTCGAATTGCCTAAGCCCAATGGGGATTGTCGTCTTCCCATCATATCAGGCCTTCCCGCTATGCTCGGCGTAGTGCCAACGACCTAAACTGCCCCTCCGCTGCTAGTTTCCAATGGGTCATTTGATTGAATGGACGTTACACTGTTGCAGTGCAGTGTGAAGTTACCGAGGGCGAGGCCTCTTACGACTTATAGAGCAACATACAGCCAAACATTGTATCACGTAATGTTAGTAGACGGATTCGCCCTCATATGGCGACTGTCACGATTGACGTAAAAATACTCAGATGGCGCAAGTGTAGTGACGATATATATATATATCGCCCGTTGCAGGTAAATGAATATCTAATTCTATGTTCTAAACTGTTAAATGATGAGTAATGAATGATGACTTAAATTATACACATGTGTGTGCACCCGAAACAGGCCTTTAACTGAAGACCTTTGCTTGATCCGCAGATGACGAAACCGACAATGTCGGTGCACGATCGGCCGGATCCTGCCAGTGTTCACCGGGGCCACCAGGTCCTCCGGGTTTGCCGGGCCTTTGTAGAGGGCCTCGCGGGGCTTCGAGTGGAGGCCGCAACCGGCGTTTCAGCGGAGGGCCGCCAGGTCCACCAGGACCAAAGGGCGACAAAGGAGCTAGAGGACCACCCGGTCTGGCGGCCCTTGATGGACTGCCTGGTCAACCTGGCCTCGACGGGATGCCTGGGATGCCAGGAGAAGACGGGACCCCAGGACGAGATGGCCTGCCTGGCCTAGCAGGTACACCAGGACGGCCCGGAAGCAATGGAACTGATGGTTAGTAGAGCACGAATCCTATGGAATAGAGCGTTTATACCCCTATTCTCGTTTAATTCATTTAATATTAAATTCATAGAAAACAATGCTAGCACGCCTAGCAGTGTGCATCTGAGAACACACCTATTGATATTGTATTTATTATAAGTTTTTTCAGGGTTGTACAGGGCCATCCTCCTCGGCACCATTCACATCGGGGGGCGGGGGGGGGACCGCTACAGATATGTTCGTAAAAGACACCTTTTTATACCTCGTTGGTTTCGTTTGCTTCCGAATTAGCGATCGCCATGAGCGGCTATTCCACCGCAATAACTTGGGTGTTCAGCGCGAGTGAGCGTCACTGAGATCGACCAGGGCACACCAAGCACCTCTCCGAGTGCGTGGGTTTTTGACGATTTGATTCGAACTGACCCCCGAAACGCCTATGCAGTACCTTAAAAGGGGTTATACAAGGGCATGATAAGCATGCAGTATTGATCATCAGAAGACTCGATATCCCCTGGAGGGCTTTGATTTATACCACTTCAACCGGAATTCGTATGCACACGAACCCTGACGCAAATATTGACGGTTGCTTAATTGCATAATGACATTGCGCGGTCGGTGAGTCCTATAGAGACTTGACGTGTCTCTGATTTGTTTATCTCACAATGACTACAAGACCTAGTTGCTTTGAAACGGAACGAAGAATATCTAAGAAAATATACATGTGTAAATCTTCTTCGAAAAGCGAGAGCTTGCTGTTGAAGCAATACCAAGAGTGATTTTGTAACTCTCTCATTGTGGAGCTCACAACGCTGTTGTTGTTGTTGTTGTTGTTGTGTATAACGAATTGTTATTGAGGGCCCAATAATATGAATGAATATATTATAAATAATAAGTATGAAATCTACATGACATCATATTCACATATACTTTCAACTTCTTCGTGCTCTTTGCATCAGGCATCCCTGGCGCACCGGGATTGCCCGGAGCAGCCGGCACTCCAGGCGCACAGGGACCTGTCGGCCCAAAAGGCCGCCGGGGTCCCCCGGGCGCCGAGGGACCTCCCGGAATGCCCGGCATTACGTCGTACACCATCAACGGAGCAACACCTGCAAGCTTGAACATCACAGACGTCAAGGACATCATTGGTAATATTTCTTGTTTATCATCTCCAATTAATGATTTTCATTAATATCGAAAATATGCCCAGTCATAGTCAACGCTCGTATGTATGGAGTTGCCACAGCGTCGCTTCGTCAGCTTGAACGAAAGCTAGTCAGAGCTTTTTCATACAAGTTCGCTATTTTTTTTCTCATACAACGCCAACAGCAGAATAAAGTGATGCTACCTCCATCTCCGGTGGTTGGCGAACGGGGTGAAACAAGTGGTCCAAGAAAGGATGTTATCATTGCAGCGCAGACTTAGCCGTGTGCCAATA
Organism: Stratiolaelaps scimitus; assembly: GCA_019614645.1. Lineage (NCBI taxonomy): Eukaryota > Metazoa > Arthropoda > Arachnida > Mesostigmata > Laelapidae > Stratiolaelaps > Stratiolaelaps scimitus. The sequence continues at coordinate 1,918,623 of JABWDB010000046.1, forward strand.
TATGTGGTTGAGAATCGGCGTACAAGTATCGTCTCCGTATCGTGCCTTGAACGAATAGCTAGCTCCCGCTGATCTCACTGTTCATCTAATGTTGCCCTAGCCGAGTGTTACTACTACTGCGTGTTTTGTATTAGTCAATTAGAAAAGGAGGAGACAGTTGTATTATTCTGAGTGTAATTCCTGCTACGAACGTGCGGATGGACCGATATAATGTCAGCAGACATTCGTGCGTTAGATGCCGCTACAGATCGAACCCAATATAGGAAACTATTTGGGATATATATATATATATATATAATATATATATATATATATATATATATATATATATATATATATATATCTATTCTATTTATTAATCTTGATCAGATCTATCTTAACAAGATACCGCCGAGTGGGTACGTTTTGCAGTGTCTACAGCCATTGGTAGGATTAGGGATGGCTGTACGCGGCATCGGGCCGAATTCTCACGGGGCTCATAGATACCAGGTGCTGGTGGCGGTGGTATCTATGATCGCGGTTGGATTAAATTCGAAAAAAGCAATAATTTATGCTCTGATGGCTGAAATATTTGGGAATTCGAGCGAAAAATCCCTCGTTTTTTTCTTTCTTTCCTTTTTTTTGATTTGGGAATTTGCGGAGCTGCGCCCAAAACCTGTTTGCATTGGAGCTTGCTTAATTGGTGCAGCTCCGCCTGCGGCGCGTAATTTGACAACATATCATGGACAGAGTGTAATAACGTTGACGCCAATGGAACCTGAGGCATTAGGCCACGGAACACCCTGAATTGAAATTGATTTTTGGAGTTCGATTGTCGCTGTCGGTTTGGCTGGCGAATCTATGCACGAGTGTGTTACGTGACAGATCTTTGCCACCAAACGCACACAGGCGCAATCTGTCTAGACGATACCCACACGACGTTCAGTGGATGAGGACACAGACCATAATGTTGCTCCTAATTGCTGCTTATGTAAGCTAGCACTAAATGAGTTCTCATTATTCTATGGCGCTCTATTCACTATTCAGTTGTTCTCCTGCTGACGAATTTAAAGCCGAAAGCTCTTTACAATGAAAACTATAATAACTGTCAACAACACGCACAGTTTCTCAGGGTATAATAGCTCTGTTGGGCTTCTCTCATCGAGACGAGCTTTTACCTTTGGGTCTATCGGTGACGAGGAGCGCGTCCCTGAGTTCTCTGTAGTGATTTACTGGTGGTAGTGGCTATCTGGGCACTGGGCTATCTCGGCGTCCGTGGGTGCTGTCGTCGTGTTGGCACCACCTTCAGCTAGCTATACTCACTCGTCTTATGCATATGCAGTGCGTAGGAGGTCTGCAAATATCGTTGACATTCTACCGGTCTCTGCTATTGCAAGCAACACAAAGGACTTTTGTCAACGACGCTACGCATTTCCGCTATAGCCAAGACAGCAGACAGGTACCTACGCAGAGGTACGTCTGCTCCCGCGAATGTTTTCGACAAATGAACTGACTACGCATCTTGGACATGGAGTGTGCGTCAAGGATCGACGGGATTCGTTGACAGCAGCGCGATTCTCTCGTTCATTTGATCTAGTCATAGTCAGTCGTGGTCAGGTGAACGAGGCATAGCACCGGGGTCGTGGCTTGCTCTCATTAAACTCGGCTGTTGTTGCCACTCCAGCACGATTTCACCATCGCCACCGCAGACAGGCAATATTCCCTTATTCCCTTACCTGGAACACAACTGCAGTCCCACTGAGCCGGCTGAACCGCCGGAGCCATAGGTTCGTTGATCCTTCTTCTGCAAGCTGCGGTCGCCTTCGCTGGGTCAAGGTCACAGCCTCAACATTCGACGCGTAGATCCTCAAATTCAACGTCGTCCGTATACTGTAGATAAACAAATATTGCCCGAGACATGTACCGACAATGAAATTGTCCGACCGTCCGCCTCACAAGCGCACCGATACCCTCGGGAACGGCAGGGTGGGGAAAACATCGATTTCAAATCCGCCTGGCTGAAGATCAGAACGGAAAAGTGCTCAGATGTGCTACACGTCCCGTGAATGTTTCGCTGGTACATACGACACCTTCAGCAAAATACCCCGCCGAAGGAGTGCAAATTAAAGACGGAGATACAGGTGGATAGCTCGAATGAAAGCAAAAAATCTGATAAGTAGAAATAGGAATAGTTCGGCTCTAATCAATTAACAAGTATGTTCTTATCATTTTGGACACGGGATTTCTTGAACGGCAAAGAGCATTCTCAGATTCCATGCGTATTTCGATATGTGAATATGTTTCATGTTACGGTGACACGTTAGCACGCTCGCGACAAACATCTCTTGGTTGTTTCGGTATACGAGGCGCCGCAGGAATATACAGGGAGAATATGTACACTCAACCACAACCGAATATCTCATGTTATTTGCCTTGGCGGACCTTCGAGAGGCCCAAATAACCAATGGAACAACTCATAATTCTAGCCTTTGTGCGTGTTATGCAACTATGAATGGCTTTCAGCTTAGCTTAACCTTTTCGGTTGCGCCACCGGTTCATGCATTGTGGCGAGAAATGCTCGTACAATGTTTTCAAAGGGTGTCACATTGGGCGTCGGCCATACAGCGGTGTGCGATATTCTCGAGCAGGAGGGTAAATCCTTTTGGCTTCCAGCAGATTGCTCGGCTTTCCTCGCAAGGGAGCTAGTCTTTAGAAGCGAAGCAACTCTATCAACGTGGTTTTTTTCGCGCAAATGTCTACCGCTAGCGCGATTTCCCGCAGGTGGCGGCATTTGCTGGTACAAGCCATAATGCTTTTCAGCAAGCTTTTCCAGCAGGGACGAACCAACAATAGGGCCAAGGTCATGCTCGCGGTGCAACGGGTGGCCTGTCCAGCGGAGGGTTCTAAACGGCCCTATAGTGTCAACGGTTGCTGTGGATAATATCAAGGACATCCGACGTCCTACCTCAGTCTTAGCGTGCCTCCCTCAAGATAGTGGACTAATTAAGTGACGGAACTCCCGTAATGTGTTATTTACGATCACTCATTCATTCAATACACGCGCCGCGTGACCCATCGAACGTCAGTGGATACGGCACATTCAATCGGCCACCATCTTTATGCGGGGTCATGGCTTGTGGGCAATCAATTTTCAAGTCCGTTCCTCACCTGACTGTTAATGCTAATCAGCTGCGCCACACACTGGGATCCTCCAGAGTAAATGTTGAAATCTGTGTCCGTTAGAAAACTGGAGGTCTGAGAAGAGCACACTAGGAATATGATATGTCAATGTACTACATCTTAGCACTGATTGTACGCTCAATGTTTGTGACGACACCGCGAGAGGTGTAATACACACGTTGTCATTACGGCTCATGCTCCGAAATACTATGATACAATATCATACGCTTGGCTACGATGATATTCCTGCCACTATGCGCGTAGCCGCCAATAAGTGCCACGGTCAAAATTGCAGTCAGACGAGATCTAGCATTGTATGAACTAACGCCAAACGGTTTAGAAGATATTCTGGAACAACAAACGATGCTCTCCTCCTAGCCAGAATGAAATGTGTGTCTGCTCCGGCGGAAATTGAGCTAACCTGCGGTTGGTTGCTCGACATTTTTCCTTACCGCTCTGGCGTAATAGACCGACTCCCGGTGTCTGACCACTGGCCATCGCCGCCAGCCCGAGCTCAGGCTCGGCTCGAAGCTCAGGCCAGCGCAGAGTGGCCCCTCCCCGACCCTTTGCGCTGGTAGTGCTACTGGCACTAGGCCATCGCCGGCGGCCAAACTCTTTATGCGTCACCCCTATTCCTTGTCCAATGTGCCACAGGCAATCCACCATTGTGGTTGTGTGGCTGTTCCTACTACGACGGAAGAAGAAAGAAAGAAAGAAAGAAAGAAAGAAAGAAAAAGACAGACAGAGAGAGAGCTGCGGTCGGGGAGATCTTGGCGGATCGTCTCCTTCGTTAGGCTAGTCATGTCTGGGATATTGGTCGACTGTCCAGAACGAGAAGAAATGGGCGAACGCGTAGCGGAAGATAGCTGAAGATAGGTGAAGATATTATTGTGTGTGGGCTGAGGGGGCCAATGAAGGATGCATCCTCGCCTGTCCGTCTGCCTCGCTGCTCGTGCACTCGTGCAGGAGGCGGACAAACATCGAGCCGTAGGTAAATATTACCACGGCCGCATATGAAATATGCTGTCCCGTGGGCCGGTCCGCCTGCAGGTCTTCCGAAAGGTCATCGGTGAAGCGAAGAAAAAAAACAACTCCTTTCAGCCTCTCATCGCGGTGTACGTGGCCGGCTGCAGATGAACGAGGCGAAAGGAATCGATGGCTGGCCTTCGAGCCGAGGTGTGTGCTGCTCCAAAGGAGGTCTGACGAGACAGGCTGAGATAGATGAGGCCATAGGAATATCGGTTGCGGAAGTGCGATATTCGATTTTTTTTTGCATACAGTGTACGTACCTGTGTACATACCTAGTTTAGCAAAATGGCAACTATTGAATGAAGGGTAGGCCATGCCGTTGAATTCGCCGCCTGGTTACGTCCGGTATCGAAAGCGTATCAAAATAAGAAAGAAATGCCCGGTATTGCTCGTCAGTAGAGTATACGAATGAATAGTAAACGCTTTCGAGAACGCTCTATCAGGTCGTTAAATCTTGGCACGGCTAAATCGTATCTGCAACGAACAAATCCGCTGGACCCAGGTTTTCGCTAGGGTGCCGCCCGCCCCAGAATTGGGAATTCCTTCGCATTAGTTACTTCGATAGACCACAAGCATGCTAAAATCAACAAAGAAGTATCCCGCTAGTCGAGTCATCCGCTATTTCGTTCGTTTGCCATTTCAGTGCCGGCCACAATTGTTGAACGTGGCGATCAACGTGTGCAGATTGAAGAAGGTTCGCCTCTTCAGCTACGCTGTACGGCCCACGGGCAGCCCGAGCCGCAGGTCGTCTGGAGGCGACTTGATGGACGACCCGTCTCCGCCGGACGCTGGATGCGTAAGTACCTGATCAGCAGAAGGCGAGTAATCAACGAAACTCAGTCTTCTATTGTACGAGCGTGGCAAGGTCAACTCGCTCGATGAAGGGACGTTTCTGTGATCCTAGCGACACAGCACGAACACTTCGGGCAACTTTTGGGGAACTCCGAATCTCGGTCGGAGACTCGCCATTTACAGAAGATTGTCATGCAAGCATTCTATTATAATATGGAAACATGTCTCCATGTCTAGCGCCAACATGAACAAAACATGGCTAGTCATGCAGGGTCAGATATAACCTCAACACGGATACTTATCGTACACACAAATACGATACAATCCATTTTCTCTAACATGCCCCCATGTCTCTAGATCACAACTTTTCTCAATTTTTTTTTTTTTTTTTTCATAACTGAAGGGAGCTCAATGAAGCGGTCAGATGTGAAGGGCCAGGTTGTCTGGTCTGAAGTCGGCGACAGCCTTTCCTATTGCAGGAGAGTACGAACGAGTTATCTACAATAGATGTGACGGTTATTGCCGCTGGCGTGACGGAACTGCACGCAGGCCGTTGTCCCGAGGGACTTCGCCGAGTTTGAAACAACCAAAGCGAATCAGGAACGAATCATGTGAAAAGGCCACCGAAATGCGTCACAAACAACGACGAACTTCTTAGCTGCGAGGACTCCCACTGCATCATATGTTTTGGCATCTCGAATCTCGAGACACTCTGAACAAAACAAAAGCTGGACAAAACCCCTCCGGTTGTCGCGTCTGCTATAATCGAACCCTCGATAATCAATCAATCAATCAATCAATAATGCTATCAATCAATCAATATCGCTAGCTGCGCAGATCCGGCCAAGATCTCGACACTTTAATGCCGAAAAAAAACCCCTTTGTTTTCTTAGTACTATAGACCTTCGCACTTTCATACAGATGTTCTATTCGATTTGACAAGATTAAACAAATAGCGCACACGGACAATTGCGTTCCTTAGACCTCTCCGCCGGACCCGGCCTGAAGGGCGTTCGACGGTGTTCGGTTGCGACCACTTCAGAAGGACGCTAAAGATTGGACGGGAGAGTGAAGAGCCCACTTGTAATTATCTCCTGCTCGCCCCCGGAGGGAACTCACAAACTTTAATCTCATTCGCATTGGTCACGTCGTGGTAATGTAATTCGCTGATAATAGGAACAGTAATCGAATTATCTAAGAATAGCCGATGAGGAAAGATTATTCGACAGGTGAGCCCCGGCGTACAGCACGTACCAAATTATTTGCTTGAGATTTCTATAAGAATATACTGTACTCGTAAAGTTTTCACGGTGTACGTCTGCCTTAGCTACGTAGTGGCCTCATCGTAGACGAACAACAGAAAAATGCTATGAGTATGTTGAGCTCCTCCGGTTGCACCACCTCTACTGGGCCGCCCACACATGTATGCACCGGTCACAAGGTTCATCGTAGAGTTTGAACAAAGAGCCGCTCGCCAACGACTATTATTATCATTATTAATTATTGTAATTATTGCGATTACGCAGTGTTTTCATTACAAGTTTATTAAAATGATCGTGTAGGGGAGGCTTCAAATAGGTAGGCTCTGATACTCAGGCTTGCTGGTGATTCTAGACTTAAGGTACATAAACACATTGGGTGCTACAGAGGCCATAATACGAGGAACTTAATTTTAGGATGTCTATAATTGATGTGATACATAATTATCAGGTGCCATCGCTTCCGCTATCGCAGTTTATGTTAGATGGCCAACAAAATAGCCATGATCTTCCCTTCAAGTTAAGCAACATTTCGTCCGCTCTATTCATTAGGATGCCGTTTCCAAATGCTTATTAAAGGAGTGGTTAGCGATTATTTTTTTGCTAAAATAGTTTTCCAGGAATTACTTATAGCTCGTCTTGCTATCGACAGTAGAATTATATTCGTATATTTATTATAATATATTAAACGTTACAATAGGTCGGAATTTCTAGGGATTGGGGACAGTAGGGACAGTAGAATTGTTAGCTGGGTAACAAGATGATAATTAACTTTGTTATTATTATTATCTTATAATGACGACAATTTATCGACATAGTCAATTGTCAAGTGGTGAGCCAAAGGCAGAAAACTTCCCGCTCAAATACTCAAAACTTTCTTCATAATATTCATTGATCAGGCTACAAGTTGTTTCGTTCGGTACGATATGACAAATTCCTAATGATAATAGTAATAATAATAATAATAATCGTAAATTCAGGGTAATATTAATCATCATTATCATAAATCATATATTTTGGAGCTAAATTAAGGTCTTCCTGATTATAACCTATAGAGATAATAGGCCTCGTTATTGACAACGAATTTCCTATTCGCCTTGAGTAGAGCCTCCAAAAATAACATGCCATTCGGAGAGTCCACACGTTCGGACCCGCAGCAAGCAAAACAAATCGACTTTGACCGCGTTGCGTGGTTCAGCCACTTTCTTCTTTGGGCGCAAAGGCCTCTATTCACCGCCGGCTTCGCTCGTGGGCCCCTTCCCGGTTTCCCTAGATATGCTATTTTTTTTTGAGTGGGACGAACGCGCGAACTGACAGTCTCCTCCATCGTGTCTTCTCGTGACGTTGCGCATCACGAATACGATAGAGATACAACCGCGATGAAGACCAAACAACTATTCAACTTGAGAGCACTTCGACTCGGCCACATCTCTGCTGTACTGGTGGGGGGGCGCATCTTGTGGAGGGGGATCCACCTCATGTCCGCATCGGGGCAATCTTCCGTATGTCGTACTATTCTATGATCATATATGTGCAACACTTGCATTATGTATTAGAACGGAAATTGCTGAATGGACTTGTTAACATGACATCATATCATTGTATACGCAAGTGAGCTGTTTCGTCTTCCAGCTTATAATCGAAGAACGTTGGCGTCCATCGTCCAAGTCCAAGGTCGCTATAATCATGTGCGCTCATGTGCGAATTCTCCGGACCCCCCCATAGCGAATTCTGCACATGTGTAACGTCAACCCTGCGCACATAACGGCTTCCAAGAAACGCACCCGACGTGCGGCAGGGTCCTGCACCGCCTGTCGGCATTCCCTCGGCCGTCGGTGGCGGTTTGAACAATCAAGTGTGTTGTGCATAGTAAGCTGAGCTAGATGAAGAGGCAGAGAGCAGTCGTATGCGCAGTTCTGTCAGAACGCACCAACTATTCTTCTTGATATGTGGCGTCGGTCACGAAGGGGCCGCTGCCGCCGCCGCCAGCCTCAGCCTGGCGAAGACGCAGTGCTGGAAACAGGGGAATTTCTTTCCTCTCCTCCTCCGTCAGGTTTCAGGAGGTGGCCTGCAGAACTGAGATGGGCTGAGGGGTTTGGTGGGTGCCGGTGGAAGCGGACTTGAATGAAGGAGGTGTATGAGTGCTGGCGGCCTATGACGACGACGACAGTGCTGGTGGTTGTGGTGAACGAGACGCATTTTGCATTGCAAATCTCCTCCTCGTCCTCTGCGTTTGCCGCCCGCAAAGGCACAACCGTAACCACGCGGGACTGTCTCTGCTGTCCTCTATCGTTCTCTCGCTCTATCGGGGACTCACAGCGGCCGACGTCTCCGGAACGCCCAAGCCCTCGAAGCCTTCCCCGAGCAAACGCGCCCGCCTGCACACAGTACCAAGCGCCACCCCAGCCCTATTTCACCCACATCATTTCATAGGTGTCGCTCCAAACTCAAACCGAGTTTGCTTTACTCTGTTGGGGTCCTCCTTCCATCTCGCGTCGACGCCTCAGCGCGCACACTGTGCACTATGCTTTCTAGGCTCTCTTGGCGAGCACCAGCACCTCGACTACCACCGGCAGCTTTTCTCTTGTTTTCCTCTGCGTTCAAACCTCCTTCGCTATCCCCGACGCGACCCGACGCAGATATCGAAGCCGAGACGGTGGCAGTATAGCTATGCCAGGAGACGGCAAGGACACTAAGGCCGAACTGGATGCCTGCCTGCCTGCCAAACGAACTACGAGCGACGTGCGTATGGAGAGCCGCCCTGCCTGAACGCTGCCTGTGTGCCCTGCTACGAAGGAGAGCTGTCTCTTCGTCGGGCACTGTGGACTGCGCGCACCAATTCCTGCGAGCGAGTGCCACTCGGCGAACGAAGTAGAGGCCGAGCCAGCCGAACCCGAATATCTTGCCAGCTTGCTCAATCACTTCACCCCAGATCTCCCCGATAGCCATCGTACTGTCCCCGGACCCCACAGCCTCTTTCTTCCTTTTCCAGGGAGGGCGGCGAGCGCTCGAGGGGTTGTCTCGACCGAAGGCGTCATATCTGTCACTTGTCTGTCAACACCCTTCTTCGATCATAGTGTGTACTCTGTTCAACGTTGCCCTCCTGCTGCCGTCGTATATGGGCGCTATTTGCCGCTGCTGTGGCCTTGACCATCTTCCCTCAGCTCTGAAGGGGAAACGCTGCTCGCCTTTGTAAACGTTTGTAAAGGGGGGATCTGCATAGAATAATAAATGGCTCAAGTCCCAAGCGGGTGATCATGAAACGAGCGATGCGCTCGCTCAAATGTCCTAGAATAAGCCTGGCAGATCGTGTTCGATTCGACGTCAACTCGATACACTCAACGTTTGTAGATATATGGCAATGTGCTTTAATGCGAGATGCCTGGCCGCCAGCACATCGAACCACTGTCCACTGTGTCAACAGGCTCCTTGATTGGACGTTCCTATTAGAGTCTTTCCTTCGACCCGACATTAACCAAAACGTCCTTTGTGGTTGACGCCACCCGGGGAGAGGCAAAAAATATACGCCCTCCGCGTCCATACCATACACACTTTGTTGGATACATATGACTTTCGATTATTTCGAGGTCAACCTCCTATATAGACAGAATTTATTAGTCAATTGTAAACGTTGGCGACAATGTACGCGCTGAACGGGAAATACATCTAAGAACATATTCCTCTATATAGTCTTAATAGAATGCATGTTGATGTTATGTTGTTAGTTTTTTCTCTTTTGCCGTTGCAGTTGAATTTCGCCCACACCGTTTCACTTAGATCTGGCCTATGTATCTTCAGAAGAATGCATGTCAACCATCAGAGACTCCCCAATTAACAACGGGGAGACGGATAGAAGATGCCCTTTGCTTTTGTCGAGCCGAGTCAGTAACTTGGAGAAAGCGATACATCATGCGAACAAATCAACACACGCACATAAACAGCCACGCGCACAAACAATCCTATTCAACGAACAGCACCGCCTCCTCGATTTCACTCATCTGTGGATAATTTTCTCACATGTTGGTTTTCTGACATATCTGACATGCCTGTCTAATAGTACCCTTTAATTAAATAAGCATATATACGCATTATTGCGTCACGATACGTACGAATGGCAAAGAAAAGCAGGATGATGGTCTTCACGCCTCTGAAAAATGAAATACTGACGCTAGCTTTTCACAAAACCACGGGCGAGGTTTTGGGGGATAAAAAAAAAGGCGCATACGTAGAATAACAATGATGTGGGATTTGTCTTACGCCAGGCGAATAGGATCATAACGTTGTATAACACCAAGAAAATCGATAGTGCTGGGTGCAGCTGCAGTTTTGGAGAAGTTCATTATAAAAATTAAAAAAAAGCAGATGTGCCGTGTAACCACTTCCACAATATTAGAAGCTTTAAAACTGTTGACTAATCTAAATCGAGATGACCTTTTTACTATAATCATATACAGATATCGCTATCTGAAAAGGCGTGGGTGAACAGAACTACCATCTGACATGTATTCCTATTGACCTGCAGAAACCCGTTGAAATAATCATCTGTCAAGTTAGATCACGTTTCTCCATATATATACAGGAAATCGATCCGATTTTGTCACTATCCGTTTTTACTCACTACATATGTTCAGAAGGTTGATTCTGTGGATGGTAATGTCACCTCAATGACAACTCAATCCTAGGGGCGGCTTGAGTTAACGTTTGCGAAATTTTCCATAGGGTCACATCCATTTTGTAAAACCCTACAACTATTAAGTCTTTATTGTCTAGGAGGCTCCACCTATCCCTGTTCAGACCGTGGCGGTACTCACGAACTTCACCCCAAGTTCAACCGTAGTGCGATCCCTGCTGCTATCACAGCGGATTTCATTGGTATTTCTCTGTTTTAACAGCACTGAAGTATATACCTATATATATATATATATATATATATATATATATGTTTGTTAGATTGCACTTAGTGTGCTTACCTCATCGCAGCAGAGCAGCACGATAAAACGGTACAGGAAAATTGGGGTGAGTACCTTCCGCTGGCGGTTTCCCAAACTAACTCGTCCTCTCGCTCTCTCGCTCTCTCCAGTTCCCTGTCTACCCTCTTTATAATTATCTCGGCCCTTGCTTCGGCAAGAGTCATCAACCGTCTGCTGGTTACAATCTAAACGACCATGGGTGCATCGGGACCTCCTCTACTGCAACCCGAACCCCAGTGCGCAAACTGAGCTCCCCTTTGCTTCGCTGGTCAGGCTGTGAAACGAGAAGGGGCCGCTTACAACCGGTGTGCGTCGGAGTCCGAGCAGGCACCGGCTGTACAGCAACACAATCGGAGGACACCACAACGAAAGGACCGCACCTCCCACCACGACGACGACCACCACCATACGACACCATCTCCGACCTCTCCTCGCCACCGCGCACTGCCATCGCAACGGCGGCAATAAACCAGCTCGAATAGTTGCTTCTTGCGCTGCTGCGATTGCTGCTGCTGGCGCTTGTCTGCTAGCTCGCTAGCCGTTGTTGTCGATGATGTTGTTGTTATTAAATAAGTTTAACGCCGCCGCCGCCTCCGCTTCCTCCTCCGCAGCGTTGCCAGTTCCTCTTTGTTCCTCACTTTCTGCCCGGAGCGGCTGTGGAATTGTTCCCTGGGGAAATCTCAGCGTCAGCGCGCCGACGACAGAGACCTCGTCCAGCGTTCAACCTCCGACAACTCCAGGAGTTTCCCCGTTCTCCTCTCGTAACCCGGCTAGCCCCACGCTTCGACGATGTCCCGTTCGTACAAACGAAAGACGCAGGCGTCTGTCCTCTGTGCAGCAGCAGCAGCTGGCGCAGCCGCCGACGCCGCCGCCGTTGCCACCGACGACACTGCCGTTGGGCCGCCGTTCATTGTCCCCGCGGGACAGTCACCGACCTCCTCGGTCACCCCCAATGCCCCAACGGCCAGAGAGCTCGTCCGGCAGCTCCGGCTGTGGGGGAGCCGCGCTGTCGCATTTCCGTATGCCCGAATTTCCCATCCACTGGTTGGTTCGCCTGGTCCATGCTGCTGCAGCTGCTGGTGTGTGCCCGAGCCAGCCGTCCCAGTTTTTCTCCTGTCGCCACCGGTTCGTGTTCCTCGTAAAGACAAGTAGGTGCGCACGGGCGGCGTTGCTGGTGCTGTCGTTATTCGTGTACTTTGTACTTTGGGTACTGCATCAGCTCGAAACGAGCCTACGAGCCCATATGGAAAGTCCACAACGGACTGCGCTCCAGCGTCCTTCAAGTGCGACGTTTCGAGATCTATGATGACACACTTAAGCGTTGTACATACAAACGTGTACGCACGCAAAAGTGGAGCGCATGTTCACGAAACGTTATGGCACGACGCTGCTGGGGGACGGGGGAGCCCATTGAAAAATTGAGCTTCTCACATTTAGCGGCCCACCCAAGGGATAGGTATTGCGAAGGAGGTGGGCGGAATGACGTCGGCTACATACGATGATTGAAGGCGATTATCGAAAACTGCTATGCACCAATGTGACACTTTGTTATCTATAGTCGTGGCGAGATCAAAAGTCTAATTATCTATTACGCTACAAGGATTGGCGTGGAACTGAGGCCGTTCATTGGCTACTGCAGAGAGACGACAGATTCGAGCTCCGCTGCGTGATGACATATAGGAGAGCTTAAGCATTGTAAAATTGCAGCTCCTTTAATAAACTAATAAACCTTTACCTTTAGTGCAGGTATTGAACCTGTGACCCAAGTCTTTCCACTTGAGACGTAGAGGTGTTTCACTATAGTACAGGTTTTGGCGCCACCGCATTTGCAAACCTTGTCATTTATGCGAAAACGATTATAATTCTGAAATCTTCAGTGAGTCAGTTCATTAATTCGTTAGTTTTTACAATATCATGACTGTCTTCCGGTACACAATGTTCCAAGATAATTACGAGTTTTCGCAACAGCTACGATTCAAGTGATTACTCCTTCACTGCGTGATCCTGTATCTGGTACTCCCTTGACAGAGGGGACGGAGAGAAACAGAGACATAGCGACGTATAGCCGTGCAGCGGTTCTACTATAGTAAGAAGAATTGGAGATTAATTAAAAAATGAAAATGACACGAATGAAGTGATTGTGATCTTCCATCATTGTTATCACTCTCGTTCGAACTGAGTTCATCGACAGCTGTAAGGTGCCTGATATTTCTCTCGAATGTCGCCAACAATTGAACGCTGTTCATTAGCCTATATTGTAATCCCTCTCTTTAAATACCCGCAAACATCCTGTATATTCTGTACTTCCGTATATCTTGATTAGATACAATATATATATATATATATATATATATATATATATATATATATATATATATATATATATATATATATATATATATATATATATATATATATATATATATATATATATATATATATTGTAAACGCTTCCATTTGATCTGAAATCCATATGCCCGAACTTGAGGCAAACCTATCGACTATGTGTCCATGCAGACCAGATACTCAAATACTGACATTTATGTCACAGCAACGAACAAGTGAATAGCTGTAATTAGTAATCAGATTCTGTCATTTGTCTCGTGTTTCAGTATCTTCCGTTCTCGCGCCCGGTGGCTCACTCAATTTCACACAGACCCTCCGTGAGGAAATGGGTACCTACGTCTGCCTGGCCGCTAACGGAATCGCCGCTCCGGATGTGCGAAAAATCTTCATCGAAGTGTTGTGTACGTGTTCACTGCATTAGGCAATAATTACGTGATAATTATCTTGCTGATAGCGCACGATCGCCGAGCGCGAAAAATCCAACGGAAGGAAGTTGATTTATAGACCTCATTAATTTTACTTTGCCATTACACCGGTTGAATCGAAACTAACAATGAAGATAAGAAGACTCGAATTTTTAATGAGGTCCTCCGAAGTTAGTCGTTAATCCATATTCATGATTACGTGATAATTATATATATGTATATATATATATATATATATATGTATTAGCCATCATTTATAGCGTATAGGTATCTTTCGCCCTGCCAATTTAACCAATAAGGTGTCGTTGTGACAATCTTTTTAGAAATCATTTCGCTCATTAAATCTCCTGACGATGTTCACGGCCATATATTCGCCTTAGATTGAAAAAACACAATCTTACCCAATTACTCACACCCATTACAATCATCATCCATATCTTGGCCGAATTGTGCACTCGGAGCAGGAGTCCTCCGTGTCGATTTTGTTCTATTACCACATGAACTAATATGACCATCCTAAATTTAGATCGTAAATAGTCGCCGTGACACCTTGATTTCCGCCGCGTACGTTTCTACACGCTGTAGTGCTATAAAGAGTAAATGTGATTTTATACTATTTCATGGGCGTATTAGCACCTGATGACATTATCGACGAACGCAGAGGCTGGGGTCGTGACGCCCTTTTGGGCTTCCGGCGGCCGGAAATTGTAGTCTTTCGCCGAAAGCGAAACTCCAGCTTTAATTTTGGCAGCTGGAAATGTGATGTTTGGATCATGACGACGCGTTTCGACATCGACGAGACGATCTAAATGCCATCTCACCGCGTTGAGCGCGCCTTGGCATGCTTGTCGTTCGTTGAACAATGCCGAGAACGGCTGGGATCACAGTGATAAAGACTCAGCATATGTACGATTTGATAGCGAATTCCACCACGTTCGAGATGGGTGAAGCAATCCTGCATCCGTTTTTATCATATGTATAATAGAGTTCGATTGCTCCTTCCATATGAGTCGTGTGTACAAGCGGGCTTGAGTGATTGATTACAGCTTCGGCAACGTAATCTATAGCGAGATCGATCGCTAAGGAACAATTACATAAACCTGTTTCTAGAGTAGTTTATTCTCCTTGCGAGCAAGCCAAGCCTTAAGCGCTGAAGCTTCCAAACGAGTTTCGAAGCGCTGATGCTGATACTATAAAATCATAGAATTACCTCAAAAGTCACCTGCAAGTGCTTGCACAAGCGGTCAAGCCGTAACGAAGGGGAGTGCGCATGGCTCTCAACGTTAGCGATTCACATCATTCATCTGTTGTTTGCCGCCCCCCGAAGTTCACCCCTTGTGCTAAAATGGAACGACGGAATGGCAACAAGCATTTCGTGAAACCACAAGAATTCGTAATTATGGACAATAATAATTGATAATGCCCTCTCGTGTCAGGTCTCTAAATTGTTCCTGTTGACGCAAACTTGGTTGCGCATTTTAGGTCTAGCTCGAATTAAAAAAAAATCGCAAAATACCCCAGCGAGGCAATTTTCTTCATGGTACACACACGCATATGCACGCCGACTGAAAATCTAGACCCGTATCATAGGGCTGGTAGGAAGGGCACTCCACGTAAACGAATCGGTTCGCGATTCGACACTTTGACTTGCATGGCGTTTGATGCTGCTGCTGCTGCTGCTGTTGAAATAGCCCCATCAGAACTCTCTAGGCGAGCCAAATTGCTGTCCCCTCTGTACACGGATCTCTCTCGACCATTTGCACCCTCTGTTTTGTCCTCATCTATCAAAACAGACCATCCTTCGTGGCCGCCGTTCGCTGGTGCTGGGTCTAGCTTTGCGCCGTGTGCCCAACGTAAGCTTGCTTCGCCAGCTGCTGAGGCGCGTCGGTGCACCTCGTTTTCGAGGGCTGGACGGAAGAGTGGCATTGTGGTGTTGTTGGGTTCCGCGAGGTCGTGAGACGGGATAGCGAGACAGAGCACAGTTGACGGAAGTAGCTGCTCTTCGTTTGTCGGCTTCTTCGATTTTGTGAGCAGCCCCAACGCTCAGTAGATTGAGTCCCGCGGGACTCGGCCCCAGCACCCCGGCACCGCCGTCTCGAAAAGGTTCAGTTCTTGCCCTGAAGGCCTGATAGGTCGACATCGACACAGTAGTTGCAGCAGAGCGGCAACGCAACGGTTGACGCAGCACCGGTGGAAAGTGACCTCGGGAGAAGGCAGCGCGCGAGGACGTAGACCCAACTGCCATGGCAGAGAGTGCACAGGCCGTTGGGAGGGCATCTCCCGCTGGACGACGACGATAGCTGGCTTTCTACCTACGAGAACAACGACACTTTTCATGTTGATCTCGAAGTAAACCTCTCTCTCTCTCTCTCGCCCTCGCGCAGGACGCGGAGCCTGGCCATCCCCGTACCCGCTGCTAGTATTATAATAGTACTGGTAGCGGTAATAAGAGTTCGTCAGCTCGACCGTGCCATAATCTGCCCACTTGGCCATCTTCTATATATATATATATATATTGTGAGCGGCGACCGTGGGCGTCCACGACTGGACGGCGTGTTGAAGTAAGTGGACGACGGGAGGTAAAGAGGATGAAACTGGCAACGACACCGAAGGGAAATGCTGCCTGAGCCTGGTGGGACTCCGGAACAGCGCAGTGAACGCTTGGCAGACAGCGGCAGCAGCAGCGGCAGCTCAATATGTCAACTCCAGCGACGCCTCGGGGAGGCCCACGCCAGCGGTGGAGAAGACACCGGCCGACTAGAGTGACACCTCGACAAACTCAACTCTCTTTCCCTGACCCCGTCCAGGTTCCTCTCCCCGGCCGCCTCGTTCGTCCCCAATGTCTTTACCTAACCCAACAAACCCTTAGTGGTAGAGATCTCCGTTTTACTCCTCATAGAGCATCACTTCTTGACCCAAGCGGAGATCCCGAGAGATCAAGTCGAAATAGATCGCCCGTTGGGCCATCGTTCTCACCAATGCGCTTAGCCAACGATATAGAGATTGACCACTCCAGGAGAATCTACAATGTGCTGAACACCCGTTTGTTTTCGAGAAATAAGAAAATGGCGAAATACATTCGTATCATGACACACCATACAAGTCGTAGAACTGTGTACTGAAAGTGAACTACAATAGCCGAATAGTAACTAGTGAATATCTTACGTTCATGTTTAGCCCGCGTTCTACCTTGTATTCAGATTCCTTCTCGGGGGGAGGCGGGGGAGAGGCTGTCCAATGAACGCGTGTACATCTCGTCGGCCCACACGCCTCGAATGTGAAGGGCAGACTCATCTTTCTCGCAGTCTACAAACTCGTATAAAGTGGTGTAAAGTGGTCTGGTGTGTTCGCCCTATAGATTCGCACCCACCCACCCCCCCTTTCTCTGCTCGCTCGTTCCCGTTGACGACATCCTTTCGTCCATTCTTAGCGCGTCATAGATGGGTAAAGTGAACGTCCGCCGCAGACGGAGACAGAACTGACCGATTTGAGGAGCCCGAGGCGGGGTACCGCCTCCGGGCCCCGGCATCGTTAGCGAAACAGGCCAGCGAAACGAAGCCGAAGTCCGCGAGTTTCGCACGACGTCCACGCGGACTGCGAACGAACCTCTGGGTAAGCGACAACCTAAGAGTTCGGAGTAGACTACCCGATACCGCGTGGGAGCATTCGGGACGTAGGAGCCCTCGGAGATGACATTTGCTGTGGGTAAGAGGCGAAGGGGGGCCGTAGAGAAATCCTTTTGGCTCTAGATCACGACGAGCATGCCTACGGTTGGCAAGCTACAATAGTAATGAGAGGTGCGTTGTATTGAGAAACTGTGGCTGGGAGGCAAGGTGAGAAACGCACTACTCGGACCCCTATCTATTTGTACGATTCCTATTTTTCGACACCAAAAGTGTGAGACAATCGGCTGAACAGGGACAGCAGTGCCATCTGAGACGTGTTTTTTTTATAATAGATGCAGTATGATGGCTGATGCATTGTAACTCGGGCAGATGTGAAGTCTACGTAAAGTTCACTGAATAAAGAAATAATGTCAGATTGAACGCAAAAAAGTCGGCTGTTAAATTTGCTATACCAAACTTCATGCAGGTGCTATGAGCCTTGGAGCTAGAGCTGTCCCTGTGAGAACTGCGGTAGGCGGTTCATCGCAACTGACATGTAACAACAGTTGAGCTTGCAGCGGTGCTCAGCGGTGAAATCTCAAGCAGCCACGGTTTTGGCTCGAAAACTCCCGAATCTGTCCTACAGGTTCAATTGTCGGATGTCTCACAAGTTGGCCGACAATAATGCGAATCACCGAATAGCTGCTTTGCCTATATCTGCTCAATTAGCACCGAAAAAAAATCACTCTTCTTCCGGAAGTTTTTACTTTTACGAGATGTGGATCGGCTACGACAACACCAGTACCTTGGCGGTCTGGGGCTCGATGCCGGCTGGACGGCCAGCAAGGAGGGCACTGTGGAAAATAAAGCTGTCGTTGTGCGTCTGGTGGGATTTTTTGAAATTTTTCTTTTCAACCCATACCGACCCTAAGTTCCGTTTCCCCCCGAAGTTTCATTTACGCTCTTACGTACTATGAGGTTCGTACAGGAGAGGGGACCCGTATTTAAGCCCGCCTCAATACTACCTCAATGCCACCGGTTTCGAATTAATACCACAATACCGCCGATATTTCAGTCACCGTCAAGAGCTGCAGTCATCAGATAATAACGGTATACTGCTCTCAACATGTGCGTGCTGTTTTTCTACCCAAGTCAATATGAAAATGGCTAGTCTACCTACAAAACAAGGAAAGGACATTTTCGCCACAAAACCGAACTTGTCCCCATGTATATTTCACGTTTTGGCGTTTGTCCACCGATGATCTTCATTCATACATATGGTATGAGTATCATGAAAACTCTTCTGCCCGCGATTGTAGGTCAGCATGGCTAACACGCTTATAAGGGGATCCGCTGCAAAAGGAGAATAAAGTGCCATATGTTCCTATCTTCACTCTATGCCCTGAGAGGACGACCAGAATGAAGACGAGCGAACCAACAACAACAACCTCCACTTTCACTGCCCGTCAGCGACCTCCAGCCACTGTTCGCCAGACAGCAGTTGACACGTATGATTCATGTTCAAGAGAGCTTTCTCGGATTGGCTGGATGTTCTTTATGCGCACTCGTTCTCTCTTGCCTATTTTCCGGCTCAATGCCAGCCAAGGTCTCACCAAAGCAGCAGCAGCAGCAGCAGCAGCAGCATCACGCGAGTAAGTCAACTTTGGGAAATTTCGCTCGACGCACATCGAACAAATGATCCGCAACCGAGGAATCCCTCTGCAACTGGCGAACATCTATTGAACCAATAAACATTTCCCGCCCTCCACGAACCCACTTACGCCACCATTTCGACACGTAGCATATATATACCATCCCATGCAACGCGTACTCCGGTTGACCGGCCACCCTGAGTCGATCCGTTGAGTGAGCTGAACTGGCCAGGTGTACACTCCCCAAGAAACGGAGAGACCACGGCTAACGTCTACCCTGTAATATACAGCAGAGTTTATAACCTTCAGTATATTTCCTCGGGGGCCCTGTTCGCTCAAGCTCCTTGCTTCGTCGCTGGCTCCTCGTTTCGTACGGAGTCCCCGTCCCCGTCGTTCCTTGCGTTTTCTTCGGCTTCGCCGATTGCTGTTCGCGTGCCCGAGCTGCAAAAAGCAAAGAAAAGAAATCCGACTGCGGATGAAATATGGCCTAAAATCCTATTCTCGAACAAGACGCAGGCAGGCAGGCAGGCTGGCAGGTAGTTTTTGATCTGGTGATTTTGACATTCGGCCAAGGCGCATCAATGGATCCAACACGCGGCACCGTTCAAACAACGACATGATGCCCGCTTCCATCGAGACGTGATCTCATGAATGATGGACAGCCGCCAGTCGATGGTGAAAGACCAGCGAGGCGCGATCTGGAAGTCCACCATGCCGAGATCGATCTGAAATCCTGAGTCCGAGAGCAGTTGGCATGAGGGCTTGCAGATGCAATCGGGGCTCTGTTGGCGGCTCAGATGTATGTGCTAACCCCAATGTGCAATGTGTCCGGGAAAAAACTGCTAAAAATACTTAATAAATTTTGTTACAATTATTTGCAAATTCGCAATTGAAGCGAAAATTCGAGTCGGCGACGAAAATCGTAGACGGTTGATATCTAAGTGTATGTTTTCGGGCTGACTGCTAACCGCCTTAAACGTTTGGCTCAGTCCACGCTGCACAACTGCTTTCCACATGCAGGACAACCCCTTTAAATGCAGATGTGCAAAGGTGCGGATCGAGCCCGTGTATACAACTACGTGTCGTGAGGGTTGATACCTAGAGGCGATCATTAATTATAAACACACACACAAACATTGAGGAAGATCGTTATGTTTGCGATTTCTAGCCAACATTTCTCTATTCAGATTCGAAAGGTTACGTCTATTTAATAACAATGTATAGTCATACTATAGCTTCATGCAGATCCAAGAGTTATAGCCTAGCCACAGGGTCACCATCTCCTGGCCATATTCTCATACCTACGTTTCGAACTACGCACACGATATATAGGCTACATGCAGACTAGGTATCAGTAGCTCGCCATTTTCACACTCTTCTCTTTCCTATCTAAGTCTCTGACTTAGCAGCTATAATGAGCAACAATCAACCAGCAATATACTAATGACCAAACTACATATTCTTGGAATATTGTGGAAGTAATTTAATACATATAAAAGTGTTCTTCGAGGGGCTCTCATAATGCCTCCATTTCCTGTCTACCTCATACGTTACACGGAGTGCATTAGTTGATATATATATATATATATATATATATATATATATATATATATATATATATATATTTACATGACAACGTAATCAGGTTCGATTTGTATCAGATGAAATTAATCCGATGCCAGCTTCACCCCGACGTAGGCTAGGTTGTTCAGTGGTCGCCGACGGCGAGAGTTACACCAGGCGAAATATGTCAAACAGCATTGGATGAAATTTCCTTCTATCAATTCTAATCAATTCGATTTATTATTGCCACAACTTACACGAACTGTAACGCTATCGCTTTGCCGTCGTCTCGGCAAACGATCCCATAGGCGGAACCCTCTATTTCCTCATCGTTCTCGTATTGTCTGGCGCTGTGGGGACGTTTTCCCAACTCTCATCTTGTGTACGATGTACGCCGGCCGGCAAAGGTCATATCCGCTCTGAAATTTTTCATTTCTTAGTGGTCGTCTGTCTCATTTGTTTCTCTATGCCGTTAGGCTGCGCTAACATATTACCGCGCTACGTGTTCGGGGAGGGACAAGGCAATTTTCAATTACCAGGTTCAGTGGTACCGAGAGCGGACGCCGGTGAACAACGTCCCCTCTGTTATCAGTGAGCGGCATGACCTCCGAGCGACAACGCACAAGTATCACTCCGAGTGAAGGGCGGTCCACGCTTCTGAGGTCCTCATCCAAACTTCAGCTCGTCGAGATTGTGGATAGCGGCGCAGCACATTATTACGTGCACCCGTTCCCTGCTGTTATTGTTACTACTGTTATATTGCTGTTCTGGGCAAGACGAGGAATTGTGGGGCAGTGGGAAGGTCTCATCTTTTCGATGTGCCCATGTTCGTTTTATCAATGTGAGATTTTAGGTCGACTTTTAACGCGTCCGCGTACAAATGCCACAACAAGTGTAACGCATTCATTTTAGAAATAAATGCGTAATCTATTACTACGATTATTATTATTATTACCATTATCCCTGCCATCACAGGCATATATCAGACTCGCTTATATACACATCCACCAACTGCTGGTGTCCTAGAAGAGTGCTTCATTCAATGCTCACACACGCAGATGGCTAGCGAAGAAAGCAGCGCTGATGGTAATACTATCTACTAATGGATTTGTCATAAGAACTTCAGTACCGCTCCAACGTAGTTATGGTACACAGACTACACGAATGTTGTCTTTGGCAATATCCACTTGATCCGCGTGCGCATGGCTGGATGACGTTATACTATGGCAGAAGCGTATTGCTCGAGTCTCAATATGGAGAGATACGCTGAGAATTATTGCTGTATTATTTATTGTAACTTAAAGAACAGCAGCACATATATATATAATTATTATTATTATTTCGCATAACACAGTCTATTGATATCTGAGCATAATGAAACGTTGTATACAGTTTATTCAAACATACAGGGTAAAGGTAAAGGTTTTATTGGTTTATTGAAGGAGCTGCAATTTTTATAAAGCTTAAGCTCTCATATATGTCATCACACAGCAGGGCTCGAACCTACCGTTGTTAGGAATTATTTCTAGGGATTATGGGGGGGGGGTGAGGTAATTGAACCGCGTTGGATGTTCCTAAGAACATGCAATTGTTTGCAGACAGCACAAGCAAGCGCATCTGCTCTGCTGATTTTTTGGGTAGCTAATCAACTAGTTTGGTCATTAATTGGTGGTTTTCGAAAGTTTAGCTGTTAATCAATAAGCAGGTTGCAGGGCTTCGCCTTCGACGGTTTGTCAGAATGAGATGTTGAAATGATTCTTCTCCAAATTGATATTGCGATGATACGAGCGTTGCACCAGCTCTTTAGGAGACTAAGAATTCCCAGTATTTTATGTATTATGGTAAACTGGAAAATTGTCCTCGACGGTCTTTCTAACATAGGTTCCCTTGTTGGGCAGCATACTGTATTTGATTAAGGCTGCCTTAATTAACACGGTCCTCGTAAGGCTATGCAGCCCTATGGATTTTCAACGGTTTCTATCGAAAGCTTCTCTAAATGAGTCTATGAATCTGTCAATACGTAGTTAAGTAGCAGCACATATTGCAGCATGGATAAGGAATACACGCACTTATCTTAGACCGCCAGAAAAATGTTTGCGAAAATATTGAAGCGGCGGTGGCAGAGTTCTAAGCAATATTTGCCAATTTTCAGCGCGTCTCTGCTGTTCGAGTTCTATTTCGACATTACACGCAACCATCTAGATATGTATTTACCTAGAAAAGTTGTAGAAAATATTCCTCTCAAAAAGGTTTCCGTCGAACCCGTCAAGCTTTGGCTGCTCTTCGATAGAGGGTTGTGCAGCTTTGCGAACAACCTGTCTGCATATTACTTCATAAATACGTGGCCTTATGCTATTGCCATGCCTTTAACCACATACGTCTAAGTTAAACACGTCAAACTATCGACAATTTCGAAAATATATTGAAATTGTCTGTTTCTGAATCTTCCTGTTCCAGTTCCGCCGTTGATTAAAATCGCCAACTGGCTCATCTCTGTCCGAGATGGAGCGACTGCCCGCTTGGAGTGTATCGTCGAAGCGTTCCCGAAAGCTTCCGTGTATTGGGTTAAAGGAGACGGTAAGAACTGGGTAGTTGTTTGTTGTTGTTGTCGTTTTTTTGCCTCGTCAACAGCTACCAAGTCGTCCTGCAATGTTGTAATAATTTATTTATTAGTTTATTTCTTTATTGAACAATTTCTGCGAGGTGCGAATCGCTGGCGCAGATCGGTTGCCGCCAGTTGCTTAGGTCGCCAGCGATTGAGGCAGAGGCTATCGCATCGTCTATGCCCGCTCAAGGTAGAGAGCTATTCAGGATCGACATTACTGCCAACCGGTCTGAAGCTGGGTCTATTTGCTCGGCGGGCGTAGAGCCAACCAGGAGGGTTCGCGAGAGACAGACAGAGAGAGAGAGAGACTGAGAGATCTATCTAGAGAGAGTTTAATGTGCTTCGGCCGACGGTTGGCTCCTAAAAGCTTTCGAGGCTGGCTCCTGTGCGATTAATTCTTCACGAGTAATTTCGACTCATAGTCTCTGTGGGGTGATTGCATAAAAGGGTGAGGCGCAATTATAATGACCCCGCTGACGAACCGTCGAACACACACGCGCTCGCGTGCGCACATGCGCGGTGCGATTCCAGCGATCGTTCGACTAGCGACGGTACACACCTTGAGCGCCTTGGGGACCTATTCACTTGTTTGTTTTCACATTGGCCGAGTAGTTCAACGTCATCTCGCGACTGTGTTCTGGTGAATATTGATACGCGCTGAATAGATGAATACGAGAAGCAGTCGATCCGAGACATGGACGAGGGACACCAGCTAAAGCCTTCTAACAGCCGAAGAGTGGGTAGGGGGCGGGGGAGGTCTGCAACAGTAAACTCGCCGGGTAACACATGCCCGAACGAATTTAACACGAAGACGATGTAAATAAATCGAAATAAATTCAATGGACGACAAGTTCACTGGGTCATTTTTCAATTATAAGCACGTTTACAATACATAGGCCACATGTTCACCGGTGAAATCTGCTCATTGAGATATAACAAAGAAGCGTCGCTTCAGCCCGTTCTTGATATTTCGGTAGTTGTGTAAACGAGACGAATGGTCAGTGCGGACACGGTGAATTCGCTGACGCATAATAACAACGGCATTGCCACGTCTAATCTTGCCTTTACAATAGATGAACCAGTGATTCACGATGATCTGAAGTTCACCATCTCAGAAGAATTCGAACCGCTGCCGCCTACGGCGTCGTCCTCGTCATCATCCGGATCGGTGTCCGCTTCAGTTCCTGCTGATGATTCGAGCGGCTCCGGTCAAACGGCGGGTTACACGTTCAAGAGCATTCTCACAGTGGCATTTGTGGCTGAACGCGATCTTTCGCATTACAAATGCATCGCACGCAATGCTAAGGGCACTGCCACGGGCGTATTTTCTCTGACGCGTAAGTATTATATGCATATCGTATATATATATGAAATGTGTAAGTATTATATGCATATCGTATATATATATGAAATGTGTAAGTATTATATGCATATATATATATATATATGAAATGTGTAAGTATTATATGCATATCGTATATATATATATATATATATATATATATATATATGAAATATATATATATAAAGGGACATGTTTAAGATATTAAAGGATAATTGTGAAAATCATGCGATTCATTCAACACTTGCATCTAAAAGCCCCATGAATTTCAGATAGTAATTAAAAAATCAGGTAGGATACGAAAATATTTTAGTTAGCAGATCAGATTTACCTATGATAATTATAGTGGGCTTATATACATATATATATATATATATAACTAGCATTTTTTATTAAATAAAAACCCAATCAAGTGACACATCTAGTCATCAAGAGTGTCAGCAGATGATGGCTTTTACATAGTGTACCCAGAGTTGGACTGCAATAGCATCCTTTATCTATAGTATCATGAAATATAATCATACTTTGAACTATTTCTAGAGAAGACGCACACCGTTCAGAAAAATCTCCATAAATAAAAGACCCCCCCCCTTTATTATCATTGTGTGAGACAAGGGCAGTTTTATTATTATTATTATGATATCGCAGGGCGTGGAGCGAAGGGCAGCCACTAGCTTCTAAGTTGGTCTACGCGCCAGCCTTTGCTTTCATCCGGAGAGAAATGAACCTCAGCGGTGCTGACTTTTGAGAGGTTCTATAAAACTTGAAAGAGACGGCTGGCTGCCGGCCGGCTGATACTGTTCCCGCTCGTTGGCCTGAGTGCCAGTTGAGCCGCCGCCGCCCCGCCCCCCGAGCCAGCGAAAAAGGGATTCGTTGGGCCCTTTTTTCGAGAGCCTCTCGGCTTCGGCCTTCGGTCGACGCGGGTGCGACGACAGCATCGAGATAGGAAGACTATGACGGCAAGTTCAGCCACAAGTGGCTCTCAACCACATAGTAGCAGCAGTAACTGCGGCCGCAACAGCAGCAGCATCGCCAACACCAAACGGGCCTAGCTGCTTCAGGCCCGACGGCCGGTCCACTCGGTTTCCACAACGTGGACGATGTTATTCTTCGTCCTCGCCAGCAGGGCACGCAGGACAGACTGCCGGCAATCCCATCCAGTGGCGTTGCTGGTCTCCGGCAGCGCGCGAAAGTTGTTCCAGTTTTGCACAGAAATACGCCAAGATGAGAACGCGAAAAATCTCGCCGTGCTCATCAGTCTGCCCAGACTGATCCGGGGTTTCGGCTGGATGTTATATTATTATATATTAATACCTATGGGTGACAAAGGTCCCCCCATCATTCCTAGTGAACTTCACGCCAGAGGGGACCGTCCGAAATGCTGCCACTGTTTTTGCATCGTTGAATCGTGGGCCTTTTACCGCCACCAGCCACCGCCAGCGAGCGCGAGAATATCGAATATGAATTATTGCACTGTGTGCAGATGTGGACCAACGCTGACGCGCTGTGCCAATACGCTCGTATTCAGTTGGCCGGGGTGGAGTATGCGCAGACTGAGATCCTGGCGAGGGGGCAAGGGCCATCTTTTTTTCTGTTAGAATCCGAGCGACGACGACGACGCCGCCGCCGCCGTTGGCGGCTAGATGTCAGCGTCGCACAAGCGCAGCGGCTGAAGTACTCCTGTGGAAAGTCAGGCATACGAGCACTAGAGGAGAGGGTTGTTGGCAGGTTTAAATACGCCCGTGACGCTAAAATATGATAATACCATTTAGGGGATGTCCATGGGGGGATGATATTATATATTCACCCTTCGTTCGTACGAGATGAAAACGATGGAATCTCCTGAACGGGGAGTGTGGAGTACCTCAACGAGGTCTGGCACCTGTCGTCAGCCGCACTGAACTCTATACCAGGTTGAAGTTATGCAAGTTCGTGGGATGATGCTAGCGAGTATGTGCTATTTCTGGGTAACCACGTCATCCGGGGACACTTTGTACTATTTTCAGTAGAGCGAGTGAATTTGCCGCGCAAAAACCCTCACTGACTTGACTATTATGGAAGGGATGCCGTGGTTATGTAGATCATCTTTATTATTTTTTTTTTCAACTGAATCTCAGCTGTTCCCCTATATGACAGGCCTCAGCACTTAACTCTTAGGTGTTACCATGAGGATTATCATATATATATATTTTTTTCTTTTTAACATTACCATTCTATTACCGAACGCTTCCAGTGCAGAGGTACAGTTTCCTGGTAGCAGAGCCTATGGGTGCTTGGTATGCGAGTCAAGAGTCTGGAGTATGGCACTGTCGGTACGCCGATATAACGAGGTGACTCGTGGAAGATAGAACGCCCACAAGTCATGTACATGTTTGCGGGCAACGTGATCGGTCTCTCTCTATCTCTCGCTCTTTATCATTGTAATGGAGGCGGCGGTTGGCACCGAAACCATAGTGTACATCATATGATAAAGTCATAAGCGTATTACATCCGGTCTTTAGTTTCGCCAACGTCAACTACGCCAAACGTGAGACAAGCTGAGACCAAAAAATATATCGGCTCCGTATGCGCCAGTTAATATAGTGCGAGAGCAAATCTCGAATAGTTTAGATGCACTAGCCATCAGCTCGTCCGATAGCGCCGGTGCGGATGCAGGATCCGCTCAAGAGCACAATAGTCAAAAGTGCTTCTTCAAGCAAATAGCACCTGGGAAATGTCAGTCTCTGCCATTTTCTGCTAAGAAGTGGAGAAGAATAGTCTGTGGAGTTTATTCATTAGGCCCTGATGTGTTGTTACTCGAGGCGATCTTGCCCACCTCCGTTCCAGAGTACTATCCGAACCCGACGATGCTTAGCTTCGGTGATCGGACGAGAACCGGCGTATTCAACGTGGCCAACGGCCGTCCACAGCCCACAGGGAGTCTCTAAACTCGTATCATCATCGTTGTTCGTTGGCGGGAACACAAGAGGTTCCGAGGCCCGACTTCGAGGGACACTTTCTCCCATACACGAGCGATGTGATATTATGTTATTTTTTATATGTTATCTTCATAACTCGTATTCAGTCTCCTGAAGAGGGTTAAGACGCCGCCAGTAAGAAACAACGGAAGAAAACTCGTCCCATCTGTCCGTCAACATCACTATTTTTCTAAACAAAAACGATACTTATAGATGCGTTATAAATTAGCAGCATCTTAAGTCAAATGTACGCTTGATTCTCGTGAGAGAGATCGTGTAAAAGTATTCGTTACTGTATTCCTCGCAATCGGACAGAAATCGACAGATAGGCCAAAAAGCAGCTTTTTTATCATTGCCCCAAACCCCAGCCGAATGCGTTGTCAAGCTGGAGAAGCAAGCCACCGGCTCGGGTCTACAATGCAACGGCAATTCGAAGGAAGCGCCAGCCAATTCTCTCTGCGTAGACGTTCCACTCTCGTACAACTCCTCATAGAGCAAAATCCGGCCGTGCGTCTATTGTTGGTTATGCGGGGCCTCTGCCACACATCGTGAACATTTTCAAGACACGTCTCACGGGGTTCAGTTGTCGTCTGTTATACTTTGTCTGTCTGATCGCGCCCCTTCATAAAGGTCGTTTTACAAAAAGGCATCCGGTAGTTTCCAATTCTTGCCTCGGAGAAATGCCACCACCGGAGAGCACATTTGAATGTAGGTGTCGCCCCCGAACGAAAACACCAAGCATGTCATGCGTACGAGTCCATGGACCGTGGGCATAATCACAAATTCTGTTGAAGACGATGCCATCATATATATATATATATGTATATATTCAACGAGGCTTAGCTTATGCGTGCAGCCGGCGAATCAGTTGCTAGGCGCGATCGTAGCATAGAGCGTCACCTCGCGCTTCCGAACGTGGTCGCGCGAATCGCCGTGTATCGCTACAAAAACAACCACCGTGAGGTGAAGGCGAAAATCGTTTTTTTCTTTCGCTTAACTAAAGGAACTATTATTATTGATATACAATGTTCTTAAGTTCTCTTATATATTGTCACCATGTCACGGGATTCGAACCAATGAAGAGAGACAAAGATATACCCAAAGGACACCCGATAGCGAGGCGAAAGCGTGAACAAATAGATGGTAGCATCAAGTCACTCGGCGGGGCGGGGGGCGGATACTCGAATTCGGCAACGATTGGTCATGTTCTCCGGCTAATCATTGATCCAATCGAACGTTTATGAGATAATCGTCGCCAGTTCGCCAGTGTGCGGCAGATGCTTCGCTTCGGGCAGATTATGTGCTGAGAAATCGTCCACAATCACGCTGTGAAATCGTGACGGTGGCGTATCAAAGGGCTAACTGTAAGCTGCCGCAGATGATCTAAAGAAATACCTCGAGGCGCGGTCGATTATATATGGTGTCAGGTGTCTTGCCGCTGAGGTCGCCTGTTCGAGCCTCGTGATTTGGCATCGGCTTTGTTCGAAGTATGACATCCTCAACTTGACGACCGGATCTCGATTTACCGGGTCTCGTTTTTGTCTATATGGGCGTCGTTGCCACGATATGTTCAATCAATTCGTTTACTCAATGTTAACCGCATAGCAAAATGCTACCAAAATGCTGCGAACTTCCTCGAGGGGGTCTACCATAGGTTGATCCGCGCCACCGGGGACAAGCGCGCAGGCTCTTTCCTCCTGCAGCGCCTGTCCCTCGCTGTGCAGAGAGGCAATGCCATCGCCTTCCTCGGGACATTGTCGTCCTCACCCCCCCCCCCCCACCCCCATAATCCCTAGAAATTCCTAACTACTGTATGTTTGAATAAATCATATATATAACATAAATGCTACCATAGCTTAAAATTCGAGCTTAACCGAGTTCTCACGTGTTGTCTATTGCAGGAAAGAAATCCAACGTAAGTGGTACCGGTAGCAGCAGCAGCAGCACCGATGGGGGTACGGTTGAAGACGTCAATGAAGCTATCACCTACAGCGTTTACGGGGCACCGCCGCCTCCGCGACTCGTCGTCGAGGATGTGTTTCCATTGGGCGCTAGCTGTCCGCTTTGCCCAGATTGTCCACCGGGACACGAGTGCACTCCCTCGAATCAGACTCGTCAGCAACATCGAGTACTAATTCAACAGTTGAACAACAACAAAGGTAACTAGCACAAACTAAAGCATCTCTGACGAAACAGAATGAAATCTCGTTTCAAGTGGGACACACACACACGCCAGGATCCTAAAACGCCAAAGGGTGTTACAGCTATACTAGAGTGTCGTTAATTTTGTATCAACAATTAACGACAATACCAGCTACTGTATGATGATGAAAATTCACTACAATTTCCGATTGTGTTTCCCGCCGTTCGGCAGGTCGAACATTGGAATACGAATGTTTCAGCATCCGCTTGATTTCGACAATTGTCTTATATACAGTCTTATATCTGCGCCGTTGTGGCGGTGGACAATATAAATGTCGCAATATACTTGGTCACGTCCAATCCCGCGGCTTACCTTGCATCAGTAGGGTACGGTTAGGTACGACTAGATTCATGCGAAAATCGTGCCATCCTCACGATAAAACCAAAACAAACAATGCTTCAAGCCAATCTGGATTGAATCGCGAAACGAAATATATAATAGAAGAACAGCATCTCGACAAAAACCTGTCCGGCATTCACAAGCAAATATCGAAGTCAGGGTTGGAGCTAACAGTGAAATCCGTAAGGTTGTGCATGTCGAAATAGCAGCAGCTGACGATAGTCTAACACTAGAAGACATATTGCTGCTGATGGTGACATCGACATGTTCCATTGCATGTAGCCGTGTCCCTGTTAGCATAAGTTGTTAGAGTAAACCTGTATAGCTGATGGCGAGCGAAAACCAAAGAGCTTCCCTTGATCCCAGTGAAATTTCGCTCAATAAAACTAACTAATTATTATAGCTAAGGAAAATGAAACCTAATTATAGCCAGCCGAACGGGCGCGATCCATTGAAAATTTGTCCCAGGGGGAACGCGTTCACCTTCGTTGAGAATTCGACAGTGCTTTGCATAGGCACACACATACTATGCTCTACGATAGCGAAGTGAATTGTGGCGGGGACATTATCACTTGGGAAGTTCGAACATGTCGAATGCCTCGACAGGGCAGGTAGCAAGCTGAAATGTGCGTCGAACACTGCTAATTTATACGATGGAGGCGGTTGGTAACGACGGCCTGCCTCGATCAAATCGTGCGGTGAGATGGGAGGGCGCTAGCCACTTCAAGGGATTCCCCAGAGTGGACGATAGCTGCCAGTGATGACGCTACCGACGAGATCTGCGGCAATTGCTAATAGTTAGCAGGGCAGAAACGGAGAGTCGGGATGAAATGAAGTATCCCCCCCTTACAAAGACTGGCCAACTTACACATACGTGTTCATCTTTCGCAACGGCACCACGCCGATTAGATATAATATAGGATGTATGAGTGTCGTGGCGATCTGGGTGCGCACAGAAGCGTTGTCATGAATCCGTGAATGGTTGGTGGCTGACAACAACTAACTACTTTCTACGATAGCCAGCTGATGCGCAAACACGAAGCTGGATTGATCGATCCGTTTTGTCAAACTCCCATTTGAAAAGCTGAAAGTATTAGGCCTTCAAGTAGTAATTCTCTGATTAGTTTCGTGCATCAAATGACACGCGTGAACATTGAACAACAACTGAGCTCTTTTGCAATGCGTAACCACGATTATCGAGAGTATATCTGGCCCCAAGGTAAAGCTTTATTGGTCTATTAAAGGAGCTGCAATTTCACAGTGCTTAAGCTCTTATATATATATATATATATGGTATCTGATCATTGATCCAGATAAAGTGAATTATAGCTCATAGCCATGAACTGATAATAAGTTAGTAATAACTTGCGTAGATGTTGGTGTCCTTAACTTCGGCAACTACAACTTATAGCGACAAATGCAGCCTCATTGATTTGAAGCTAGCAATTTCCATATTTAGAAGAAAACAACTCCACGGCATCAGCTCATCCTATCCAATATCCCCATATGGCCATTTCCTAAATGCTTTTAGCAGTCATATCGAAACGAATTGATCCTTCACTGCACGGATAACAAATACGAAGAATCCGCCACTGGAAAAGTTCTCTATCTCAGATTCGATTACAGGTTGGTTATGAATGAGAATTTGAATGAGACAGTTCTGTAACGGCGTTCGTCCTCAATTCCTATCTGACACCTTGGCACGATATCAACGATGCGAAATAAGTTCTCATACAAGAATCCACGCCGTTAGATACTTGCGGATTTTACTTGTAAGTTATTACTATTATTATTATTATGCTTTAACATCACTAGGGATGCTAATCACATAACGTATGGGCTAACAAAAATATATATGTGCGCTATTTATGTTTGATTGTGTATTTGGTTTCGCCTGACTTCCAGCGACGCTAGCTCCGCCTGTGACGACATTTCTCAACGTCATTAATCTCGAGACAGTCGTCAACAAGTCACACTGGCTTCATCTTAAACCTCGCGATCAGGGTACGTGGAGGAAGGCTGTTTCTATTAATAGTTAACGAACGTCGCCACCCGTTAGCGTTCTCAAAGGCAAGCGCACTGTGGCGCTTCTTCATCTTCTTTGAAACGAATCGTTTGTCTAAGTGTGTTTACGTAAAGTGATATTTTTAGCTAGTTAACCATTAATAGCTGACTGCCACAATAGAGTCTTAATGTGGGAAAACAGCCCACAGACGAGCTGCGGGGCAAGCCACTTGAAAGAATCTACACAATGCTTGGAATACATATTTCTGAGGGGGTTTCGAGAATCCCATTCGAAAGTACCTATGAATGATCAGAACGAGTTCTGCAAGTTGCACTTTACCAGGTCTTGAGATCTTACGAGGAGAACAGCTCGCATGAATTTCTGCATAATATATCATCCGTAAAATATACATCTGATTCGATGCAGCTAGCTAGATATTTGTGTATGATGGAAAAGTCTGCTCCGATTTGTCGCCAGACTGAAATGATTTCGCGAAATCTTCGAAGTAGTCATCTCAGATGATTTAGCTGTTGCTAGCGTTCTTATGGACGTCTAACACTTTCAACCACTATTCTACATACGAGTTGAAACAAATCATAACGGTTACATTCACCTTGTTCGCGGCTTCATTACGATACGATTGGATTGTGTAATTGCGAGAATTTTCAGACGACTAACATAGAAGAAAATCACCCTTGAAAACCTGTGATATCTGGTCGACCTGTATTGCATGGCGGTTGCCAAATACGGGTGCCCAAATAGGTGGATCTCTCCACCTCCCACAAACTGAGCACACGAAGAGAACACCGTTCTTGAGAAATTTTAGTTTTTTTTCCCAGTGCAGGACTTTCAAGCCATTGAATGAAGAAACTGATACTGATTCACGATAACACCTACTACCACAAGTCTAGCTGTGATATCTCCAATAGATGGCACCTTCAAGACCGACTCTTCAAAAAGGTCTGCGTTCGCTGTGTCCGTTACACTAAAGGTTCACCCTGACTCAAAAAAATGATGATGCAATGAGTAATTAATCAACACTCTCTAAGATACGTTTTTATCAGGGGTTTCGGCAACGCATGATGCACGTGCGCCACTCTGCCAATAATGAGTGACTAGTGTGGGACTTACATATCCACTAAACCCGGGTTTCCCTGCTCCCCCAAGGCTCGGATATTGCTATGCACTACTTCGATACCGTGGAAGCGGACCTCCGACTCCTATTATCTATTATCCGATAGTGCGTTAGCCCGGTCCAATGAGGCATCAACGCCTGTACGTGACCCGAGCGCCCGTGGGTGCATCGAGAGTCGTCGTTTGGAGGCATTGCGGTGCTGGGAATCCATCTCTACCTTCCGTCTCAACGATCCCTAATTGGTCGATCAAACTTTGCCCTTCTCGTGGTTTCGTTAGCCACCTTGAGTGTCATGATCGCGTCGAACCATCATGCCACCGCCGACGTCAACATGCAGTTGACGGCCGCCTTAATCGGTCGGTCCGTCACGGCGCCTCTGCCCGCGTTTTTTGGTTCCCTGCAGAGCGGAATTGTATGCTCCACGTCACCCGGCTCCCCCAGTCGCATAACAAGAAATAATCGGGGTTGGCCTTGTTGATCCTGACCATGTAGCCCTGGAACTGAGAGTATCCGGGAAGGACCTGAGTTGTACAATAGTATAGATTGTCCTGTCAACAATCACAATATAGACGGAGGTCTGATGTCGGATCTCTTGTCCAGCGTCCCTTAGTAGTTCCCCTAGGTGCTGTCTATTGCTTCCATTCCTCCTGCCAACAGTCGATACTGCGGTCAGGTCAAGCTCGCTCTCTCCTTCCAGGAGATCCCATGACGGCGTCTTGGCTAAAACAAAAAGCGCTTCCGTCGATACCATGCTGTATGCCCGGCTCCGTACTCATGTGGCTAATGTCCACTGGGCTGCCCTCAGCGCGTTCCTGTCCTTCGCTGTTCGTAGGACCATATCCGCCCAGACCGGTAATGCATACAAGGAGATGGACAGGGAAACGGAAACAAGAAGCCTCCTCTTCTCCACTGAAGGTCCGCCGACTCTCGCCATTATACGGGCCCCAGATTCGCAGCGACCGTCTAGGCTTTCTTATTTTGCGCAACATGATCCGTTTAAACCAGTGTCGAGGACGACTCCGAGATAGGTGAGGTTTTGAAGAGCAGGTCAAGAGGATTTAGCCCTGCGAAACCTTGGCTGGGCTTTCTTCCTTTCAATTTCCTCGTAATTCAAAGACGATAACGTTTTCCAGGAGCTTCCTGAAAGTGTCAAGAAAGCATACGGGTCGAAAGGCTGGTTTGGGGATCAGCACCAGGTTTGCCTTTGTCCACAGCCTCGGAAACCCACCGTCCTTGAGCAATTTATTGACCGGAATTCTGAGGAACTCCGGCCAACACTTAAGAAGTATCCTCGCCACTTCGCGGGGTACTCCACCGGGGCCGAGCGCGTTACCGAGCGCCAGCCGCATCCAATCTTTCTCCACCTCATCTAGTGTTACCCCTGTGAAGTCATTCGACGCAACCAGCAACTCGTTGTCGCCTTTTCTCGCCTGTACCCGAAACAGCCTAGTCATGGTCACTTGTCACGGTGTCCGGCAGCATATCCGCGGAAAGCTTCTGGGGGTTCCGAAACTTGCTCGTAAGAATACGATACGGCAGGATGCGTCGATCTCGACAGCGTGCATTATTTCTTTCCACGCTCGGGCGTTCCTTCTAACGATGAGTCTTCGAAGGATACTGCTTACCCGGAACTCCATCTCTTGTTAGCTCATTGCCGAGGAAATGTCCAAGTGCATGTATCAGTGACGGCCTGTCCAAGGGGTCCTGACGCCACATGCCTTCCATCGACCTTATGCTGCATTCACAGCCGCGCTCACAGCTGCATAGTAACGTCGTACAGACATGGTCATACGACTGAATTCATGACGGGGATAGTCAGCACCCTATGCTTAGCGTCGTACAACTTTTACGGACTCGGATTTGTAGCAGCACAGATAAGAAGTAATAAATAGAAAAACCAGTTAACAATATCACACCATCCAAATATTGTTTCGTTACAGAGTGTGCGGCACACGTTTCGTTACTTTACAATAGTTTGTGTTAGGTTAGGCTATCAGCAATAGTTAGTAGTAGTAGTTAGTGGTACCATAGACAATGTGTGCGTTCTGGGAACCTTACCGATTTGGGCTGACATTCTACGCAGCGATCCTCTTTTGCCTCGCGATTGTTCCCGCTCTCGTCCATATGAAACGCTTCGATAATGATGATGGCAACATGTCAAATGTGCAGCTCGTCGATGTTCAACGGGGTAGTGGCTGTTCCGTTAGTGTGCGCGGCCGCTGCTGTTCGTGTTTATAATAGCACAAAGCTCGTGTGGTTGTCGTTGCTGTCGTGATTCTGGTGGTGCTGTGGGGAGCGGGTAGCCGTCGTGCGAGTATATTGATTGAACAGGTTGTTCTGACGATAGACTGTGCCAACCATCTTCAAAGAAACCCACAACAACTTTCGAGATAAAACGGAAATCGATATATGCAATTTTCTGATCGG
Organism: Stratiolaelaps scimitus; assembly: GCA_019614645.1. Taxonomy (NCBI): domain Eukaryota; kingdom Metazoa; phylum Arthropoda; class Arachnida; order Mesostigmata; family Laelapidae; genus Stratiolaelaps; species Stratiolaelaps scimitus. The sequence goes on from JABWDB010000046.1 coordinate 1,954,436, forward strand.
CAAACCGCTACCGCTGCTGCAGCTGCTGCTGACGGTGTCGGCGATGTTGGTGTCTTCTCCCCGCTCCCTCGATCGCTCGCTCGCTCTGGTCGAACTAGGGCAAATCGTCGTAAGCAGAGACGCCTCGCCCGATCTGCCGTGCTCTATGCATTTTCGAATTGACTAATATCGTGTTGCACTTCATGATGATGTGCTTGATAAGACGTATAAGCGCTATCGACGTTTGAATGTAATTCTAAGTAGGACAATGACAAATGAATGAACTAAGGGGCCATCACAAAGGTCGAAACGTCTGCTTCCTCCATGACTTCGGTAAGACATTTCCCATAGGAGTAGGGACTTATGCGAGCACAGAGATTCGGAGAGAGAGAGAGAAAGAGAGAGAGATTGTGAGCGTCACCATCGAAATCGCAAAATCCAATAAGTGGCTTCGAATGGATGATCTACAGATTATTCTCCAGGGTCTCATGTCGGGCCCGCACAAGTTCCCCTTCCCGCCACCAGTATTTCCAACAACTGGCCTTCGGGCCACTTGAATCAAGCGAAGCGCTTATGCTCAGCGATGAAAGAGGAGCCGCTTTTCGACAATCCATATATATATATATATATGGCATCTCCGCTCAAATCAAATGAACTACTTCCAGATCAACGGTTACTGATCGAATGCAGCGCCAAAAGCATCACTAAAAACCTTATCGCTTATTTATAGCGCACGGAATGGAGCCGTTTGGAGCCTGGAGGGGTGGAAATTTAACGATATCGACGATATTTCAATGCTATATATGAAGACGATAACGCGACACAACTACGTATCTTCTACTTATATATATTGTAACTATATCTTCAAAAAAACGATTACAAAGCATGGGCCAAAATACCTTGTAACACTGATGCGCTAATTACGGAATATGACGTACTGAAAAAAAGCCCATGCTTGTTCTATGGTTTAGTCGCAAAAGCTACCAGGCTAAAACAAACCATCTATTATTGACTAATATATATATATATATTTAGAAGTGAGTTGACTTGTTTACCTCACTTGTTATATATATATATCTATATAGCGAAGGGGATACATATACTACTACGTGCTTGGGTATATCCAACTAATTTAGCCAAATCCTCGACGTTAACAAATAGCAAAAGGATTTGGTGTCGACACAACAGGGAGTGTTTCTGCCTCTCCCACCGATAATCCAGACCATAGCAGGAGATTATGCGGCACTTAAGGGGTCGTTTGGCAGAACGGCTTCGCAGCGAAATCGATGTAAGGAAGGCCTTGGGAACTCGTTCCTCGGGTTCTGCGGGATAAATCCCAGCTATCAGCAAAAGTCTTATGGGTGTGATTGTCTGTATATCGTACGATGATAGGATGAATGTCATGTTTAAGGGCACTTACGCGTTATCTTATATGCGCCACAGCGTGGAAAGGACTAGGAACGACCTATTCAACCTCAGCGACCTTCAGATAGAAACGATTACTAGCGAAATCTCTTACGAAGCAATAGGGTTTTCTTCTGGTCTTGTTTCGGCTGCATAGACAAGGCCAAAAATCCTATCTGCTATTTGGAGCTTGTACAAAAAAATCTTGGTTCATCTTCGGTAACTAAGGATGGATGTCTCCTATTGAACTCTGCCACTTCTACGGAATGAACGCAGTCGTCGCGGTAGGGAGGTGGCTTATATCATTACCTACCACAATGATCTCCACGCTGCGCCAGCAATGTAGGCAATAGCAGCTGGATCAATCGTGTATCGATTCTCCAACCGTCCCCCTAAAAAAAGTGTCCGGGAGGACAGCAAAAAGTGCCGTCTGAGTTTCATTGCTAATTAGTTAGTTTGCATTGTGTTATTGTAGAGTCTACCTGAGGGCGCGGCTTAGAAAGGGGAAAAGAAAAATGAAAGAACACCTTCACCTATTCCACACACTTTCCAAATAGTGAAATCCTATACCTGGCTAGCATTCAATTTCGCGCTCGTTCAACGCGGCATCACGCCTAGGTCGGCATTTCCAAAATACCTAGAAAAGAACCCCCTACACAACTAGCCTACACTTCTGGTCAAAAAATTCGTATGATATAATTGGTGTTATCGACACGCACAGCCATGACCACCGACGACATCCAGCGGTGGGCATTTTTATGCACGTCATCATAACAACTTTATTAATTAAATTTTGTTCTTTTTTTCCCCCGCTTTCATATTGTTACCACATTGTCTCGGTTGCGATGGTAATCAGTTATCCACAATATGCGATCTGCACACCCAGTAATTAAACATCGTTCAATCAAACAACATTACGATTATCGTTACCACTTTGCCACGCTGATGTTACCACCCGAGGAAGAGCGTCCCCTGCGCCGTCAACGCGTCCACGTCTCAACATGCGTTAATGCAGCGAGATACCTGTGACGATTCCCATAAGCAGTAACGGTCCAGTGGCAGCGGTCGCCGCCCCCCAACAATTCTCTCACTTTACCAACATCTTTCCAATTTAAGCGATTTGACCTAGCGCGATCTGCAAGCGCCAAAAAAAATATCCACTGCACCCGGATCATACTCACTTGATGTATTTTCTTTGTTCAACAACGGCAGCGAGATGTCGTTCGCATCAAGCTTCATTGCCCTTCATTGCCACCTCATGATCTTGCGCGCACACACGCCCACACACACACACACTCGCACACAAAGTTCACAACAACGTTTCCCTTAATATCAAAGACAATAATTGTAATAACAACAATCCTTCGAGCACATCCAACCGGCAATCCTCACTGTGGTGCTTACTGCTGCTGCTGCTGTGATATGGCCGTTTAGTATCTGTGTAACCTCATCGTTGAACCGTTCCTGTGTCCTGGCCACGCGTTCTCGCCTCGGTTTTCACCCTCTCCGACGCCCGTTATCGCTGAAGCCGCGCTGCGTCGAATGCACAAGCTGACGCAACTGTTGCCCTGCAGAGCTCTTTCAGCTGTCATCTTCCCCTGTGATTTGCCTCTGTCGGCAGATTTGCCATTGGTTGTTATTCTCATGATCTCGTTACTGGGGTATTGTTACTTAATTCAGATTGGAAAAATAACTCCGCGCAGAGGCTCTACAATGGAGCGTTTAGGCTGCGGCCGAACTCAGTCGTTTGTTTGAGATTGGCGGTAACAGCTGTGATTATATTATACTAATTCAAACTACAACAGCTATTGCTACTATTATTGTCCTGGAGTATCACCACCGCTGATCTGAGCCTCCTCGGCCTGAATTTGATCCATGAACCAGGGCTGGCCACCCTTCTTTCTTCGCCGCGTCAAAATGTCCACGCCCCTGTCAGTAACCAGGAGCGTTTGCTCGAACTGGGCCGATCGCTTCCCATCAGTGGTCACAGCAGTCCAGTTATCCGGCCACACCTTATGAGAACAGAACACAAATCACCAAACGTCATTACGCCTGCACGTCGCATATCTATCTACACGATACACTCTCGACCACCCTGCGAAAGTTAGCTATCTCCGAATCTCCACGCGAGTCGCGCCAGGCGGCACACTAAAAAACAAATCTATGTCTACGAGCCACAAGTCATTCATTTTTATCATTTTGTTTACTTCGTATCCGATGACCACATCGCATACGATACAAATGTGTGTCATTTCGATTCGGCGGCCGACCCAACTCAACCATGAATACGGAGCCTTCAGCGGCTGCTGCCCAGTTACGTACCTCGTCATGCCAAACGCCTTCAGAGATCATCGGCTCAATGGTGAAACAGTGACCAGGCTTCATCACGCCGACAGCTTTGTTCTTGGCATAATGGGGGACACTGGGCGCTGTGTGGAACAGTGAATGGATACCGTGTCCACAATAGGATTTCACGACGGAAAATCCTCCGTTCTGCTGAACATGCTTCTGGATAATGTTCCCAATATCGCGGTACAGCATACCGGGTTTGCACGCCTCGATCGCCTTCTGCAGAGCTTCGTATGTTACGCGGACAAGCTTCTTCGCTGCCTCGTCAACCTGAATCAACACGACACGAATGAGTTCTGTGTTTTCTACGGTGCTGGTGCCGCTCGCGCTGGCACGAGCAGCTACACAAAAATTACTAACAAATCATCTCGATTTCATGTTATGCGAGAATCGACACTAACTAAACACAAAACGGAGAGAAAAGTAGAGAAATATCGGGTCCCGACGTGGTCGTCAGACGAGTTCAGTGAGGACAGCATGCAGGCGAATCGAAAAACAAAAAACTAGAGAACATTATATGACAACTACAATTCGATATACCTTTCCAATGAAGACCGTTTCGTTCAGGTCGCCGTGGTATCCATTGTGGTAGACGGTGACGTCTACGTTCAAGATGTCTCCATCAACCAATGGCCGACAGTCAGGAATACCGTGACAGATAACCTCGTTCACGGACGTGCAGCAGCTCTGCCCCCGAAATCAACGTCGGCATAGATGGCCACACACAGACACAAATGCAAATTAATTAAAATCGTAATACAACCCCTTCTGAGCCTTCGACTTCTGCATAATGCATTATTTGGCAAAAATACTATAAAAACAACACGCTGGCAAGACAGCGATTCGTGGTGGATAATTTAACTTCGATTGCATTGGGCTCTTCGCCGGCTCAATGACAAGAACTCGCCAAGAGTGGAATGTTTTCCTGAATCGTCCAGCCCATTCAAATGATGCTACAAACAGATGAACGCGCGATGGAAATGGCCGTTACCTTTGGAAACTTATAGTAATTCAGAGGAGAAGGATAGCAGTTTCGTGCGATAGCTGCCTCATGAACAAGTCTGTCCAGTTCGTCGGTAGTTACACCGGGTTTCGCCGCCCCCAATGCAACGTCGAGACATTCACGCGCCAGCAGCGATGCCTTGCGAACGCCTTCCTGTTCCGCCTGCAGGTGAAAAGCCTAGGTTAGTAACAAGGCCGTCAACGGCTGCGTGGTATTGTCAAAAACAATCAAATGTAAGAAACGAAAATGCGGCCAGCCCGCCAATAAATACACTTTTCCACTTGATCCAACTATCAGGGATCGTCGCCAGCGAATTGCCTACCTCGCTGAGGACTTTAATCTCAGCGCCCTTCATCGCTTGTTCGGAGATTGGAACACCTTCCGGGTGGTCAGCGTAGTCGGGCCGTTTTATATTGGACGGGACAGCGCGCTTCGGGGTGACCTGTCCAGGGCGAAGCTTCCCAGAGAAGTGATAGTGTGGCCAAGGGTTATATGATTGCTTTTCGTTGTTAGCATTATTCTCGTTTTCCGACTTTGCTGTCTGATGAATAGCCTTGTGCGTATTCCACGATCCCTTAAAGCAAGCTTGGTTGCAAAAGAATGAGCCTTTGATGCCTGCAAATGAAGTACAAGAAGGAACAAACATTATCGTTACGCCCAGGCGTCGAGGATGTCAAGTATCAAACGATATAAACACAAAGCTTTCATGGGAGTCCATTCTAAACAAACTCAACCGACCGGCTTTCAACAGAAGTGCTAAGTTCACACAGGCGCTGTCTATGTTATCCAGCTGCATAACATCTATGTCATCAACATCGAACGAAAATAGAATAGTCACTTTTTCAACTTCAATTAACGCGACCAATCTATTCAAACGAACGAACAACCAATAATTACAATCATCGTCATTAAGAACTGATTTATATTTCGTATATTATCGAAAGCGATCGGCGTACATTCGTTAGTCCAGCGAAATTCAGTCATAAGTTCAGTGACATTCGTTCAGTCTAGCAATATTGGCCGAGTTGAATTGAAGGCACAACGTTACGCGCCTCATCTTCAGCCCAAAATTCAAAGCCATGGACGCAAGATTCAACGCTACGTCTTTCACCAACATCAGCTCGTATACTAAACAAGGTCCCCTACAATATGCCGATGGCAAAATGTCCGCCTGTCTTCGTCTCCTCCCATTGGAAGTATCCTAGTGTCCAACTACGACGAGGTTATGGCACAGCTGAGATAATCGATAGCACTCGCGCAATGAACAGAACCACTGACCGACGAATGGTGGCCTTGGTGAATTCTCGTAGTGTCGGGGCATCTAGTGAATAAATATACGAGTAGAACGATAATTCCGTTGCACATCTTGAACTGAGTGCGTAATCGTACACGAAGCAGAGTATGGAGAGAACGTGGGAAAAATCGAGATATCTGAATGATAACTGCAGACAGCGCCGGTCCGCTATTCGATGCAAACGAAAAAGTGGGCGAGGAGGTCGAAGCTACAACAAGAAAACCCGTAGTTAAAGAAAAAACAGTGTTTACTGATCATCGAAAAAGTACCAGGAAACAACCCTTGCACAAACGTTTGACTCGAATTGTGTTATGATGTCGAACTTATATACATAGGTCTTCTCGTGCATAGAGAGGCGGAGACACCCGCAGTCAAAATACAGATTTACGCCAATAATGTACTTTGGGGGAAAGAGCGAATTAATTCAAATATGTAACCAAAAGTCGTAAATTACGTAGAAAGCACATATCCGAATGAAACTCTGAATAATAATCGCAAAATACGCCTAATGCCGAGGCTGGGCATGTATCAGACATGCATTTTTTTTAATTAATCAGAGACTCTATTAAACATCACACCATGAGCCTAAACGCTTTGGTGTCGTTCATATGCTATTCGAACGCGTTTTTGCTTAGCTACTTAATGCACTAGACAGCGAAACCGACTCAATACTTGGAACGATTCGAACGGACCGTGTATACTGCACCCCTCATCAGGCTAAAGCCGCATTAGCACTGATGCCACGGAACAGCATGGAGCTTGCTTTCGCGCGCGGCCACTTCCCTGTACGATACATGCCTAGCTACAGACATAGTTATCCACCATATCGACATGAGGTGCATTGATAAGATATGTATTTAGCATGGTGGCGCATTCGATTCTCGTATAACTGCCCTACGAGCGGGGAGTGAGTGCCCTGTCGACTACTAACATGCGTAGGAGATTTATCAAACAAGTAACAAGTACATAATAAATTCTATCAGAATATCTTATGAACGGCTACAAGGCCACCACTACAACAACAGGAGTGCACGGACACACGATTCGAACTGTATGCGAGGGGCGTTCGAACAGTGCACGTAGCCGAGTTCGCCTGTTTCCCAGTCGGCAAGACGGGAGCTATCCGTGCGGCCTGCTATTGCATTCGGCGAATCATATATCTCTACGTACCGAGTTTGAGACAGGTAGGACACTGGAGTTTGGCGGCTTCGCCGCATCCTTCGGTCTGACACGTATCCATTACTTGTTCAGGATTGTAGGAGAAATAGCAATGAAAGACGAACAGATGCACCAGCGAAAAGAAACAACGCTACCACTGGTCGAGGTTTTCTTTCTCGCAGAAAGCAACGACCGGCCTATATATAGAATCGTTCCACAGTGGTGATGGCTGTAATCGCACGTTTTCTAACGAGAGCAGCGCGCCATCTTTGTTTTGACTGATGACGCGCCAACCGGGCCGAACGGGCGGTTCTACCGAGTGGGTCGTCCGAAGGGCGACAACACATGACGATTTGATTTTCGAGTTTCATCTATAGTGATGTAAACGCTCGGATCTGATCTGGGAACTTTAGGAAGAATAGGGAAAATAGCAGGTTAAACTGCAGGATAGACAATGACAAGCAGTTAAATAAGATGTGTCTCTTTTCGCCTCTTTTTTTTAATTTTACAACGAATTTTCTATGATAAAGTCACGTAGCTCACACACACTCATGATAAAATCAGAAGTGGTTGGGGACCCTGCTAATTTCGACGCCATGAGTGGCCTCTACCAACACAATTCATTGTGGAGAACCACAAGCACGATATGACCAATGGCGTGGTGGACGGATCTAGGCTCCGGGCGCCTTTAGCGACGCGCGTTTTACGAGGTACCTCGAACATCAGCTGCCTGTGAGAGGATCTGACGCCTCTATCGTCATCTTCATAACAGAACAGGAAACCGCTCAGATAACGAATTTCTGGAAGATTCCCCCCGCACGAAAAAACCGACAAGCTCTCATTCAAGGAGTTTGTTAACCTAACAACGAAGTTCTGTGAGCACTTTCCGCATACTGAACGATTGAATACGGGTGGCTGTATGTAAGACAAGAAATGTTTAATTAAAAATATACAAGCCTATTTCAACTAATATATATATATATATATATATATATATATATATATATATATATATATATATAGTAAGTTTTTTCGGGTATAACTATGAGGGTGTTACTATATATATATATATATATATATATATATATATATATATATATGGTATTTTTTTATGAGCGAGCTCCTGCGCAGCTCCCCAACACGCAATTTAAGTACAACTCAAGCAATTAGAGATACCTATCATAGGTTTGCCACCCCGCTTCATAAGAGTACCACTCTATGTCCACTAGCTAAGCGCAGACCTTGAGATATGCTGCCGCACGAGTTCGTGCCATGTAGCGAGTTTCATGGAAAGAGGTCGAGAGGCGACTTCCGGTTGCTGACCCCTCTGCGGCTCGTAGCCACGTGGGTGTTTGGCCTCGCGAAATGCTCCCGTCTATCCGGCCAGAACAAACGAGAACGAGTTGCAACAACGGAAGCGAAGATACATAGCACACGCTGTTGATACCACCCGTCCGGTCAGAGACTCGAGGAGCTGTCTGGCTCCTCGAGTGGTGGGAGGGGGTGGGCGATGGTGGAGGAACGGCCCTGATCCCAAAAAAACCGAGTAACTCGTAGGGGAGCAGACGAACGGGTGAAACGAAACGCTCAGACGGGGCGCAGCGGGCAGATAGGCGAATCAACCCAGTTAATATTATGAGAACACTACTTCGTATGCATATGAGCCCCCGGAATGCCCCCTCCACGTCTGCCTTGACGTCTGTGACGACTCTAGGAGAAACAGCAGCGAGCAAACCCATCTCACATCGTTTATATCTGTAATACATCTGTGTATATATATATATATATATTTGTGGGTGAGGTTGTACGTTGAAGAACGAAGGCCGCGAAGTGGCGTGAGGTCAGTTGAGATATGCTAAGCTAAATCGTATACAGGGAAAGAGTGAACACGGGCTGTGTCCGCTGGGCGGTTAATGTCAGCGGGCCGCCTTGGCACATGAATGGTGTGACGCATTTTTTGCTTCGGTTGCTTTCTGACAGGGCTGACATGTTACAAGAGGCGAGACTCTGGATAGCGTAATGAATGTGTACTGTACGGGGACGACGTTATTCCATTGTGATTCATTAGTGCTCGGCTAACGTTTCGAATATGTGTATATAGAATATACACCGAGAAAACATAGCTTGTATTATATATTAATACATATGCATATATGGTATCGCGTCAATTAGAATTTGAACCCCAAACAGAGTTGTGTTATGAAGCGGTTGTTGGATGACCCCTTTGATTGGTGGCGACTGTGGAACAACTTTTCTCCTCCAAACTCCTAAATCTCTAACTAGGCTACTTAGCAAATGGAAACTTCATGCTCTGGATTGATTTCCTATTGTTAATGCTGGGATGCCGAAAGCTGGAAGGAAATGTCTGAATAAAGAAAAGCATGCTGTGTCTTAGATAAAACCATAAACAAAACGTCGAGTGAGTTAGAAAGTCGACATCATGTAAATCAAGGTGAGGGTACTGCTTTGGGTGAGGACTTGACCCACATCGTTACAAAATTATATTCAAATAGGCTGGCAAGAACTCGTACTCTTGATAAATAAATGGACTCCTGAGATCTGCGCCTATCCAAACAACACTAGCCACTCTTACATATGTATGCAGCTTTTTGAAGTAAAATTATTATTAGAAGCATTTAGATCGGATGCCCTCCTCGGCACGTAGGGTTTCAAGCGTCGACTCTGCATGAAAACAGTTGATCTGAATTTCTCTCATCATCGTTTCCAGATGGTTGTCCAGGCCGAATATCTAGGGTAGGCCATTTTACTTATCGTGGCGCGGCTGCCTGTCACCGTTAGCAGGCTCGTCCTATTTTACGAGATCATTTCTGCTTTGTTTTTTTTTTACTGGTGGCTGGAGAATCGTCATAGACACCCGATTATTGTTGGGTAGTGTAAGACTCGAGGAGGCGGATGGTCTCCCCCGTAACCTAAACACCAACGATCCGGAAAGCCTTACCAGCATTACTTCGGGGGTATTTTATCCTACCTAGGACATCTATACCTACTTTGTCCTACAAATGACCTGACTAATGACAGATGATTAATGGATGCAGCTGCTTTCATAAACCGCCGTCACATTTTTCCATTTCGAGTTTCTGTACCTATACATCGACCTGCATCTGCTCGAGGGGAGTGGCTTCGAATTCGACTAATCTCATCATTGAGACCGCCACACTTTTTTGACCGCAATTTATCCGAATGATCTAACACAGAGAATGTGACTCCCAACGAACACAAATTCGTTCTCTGTTTCTCCGAAACAGGATCAGCAACAAGCTTTGCCATCAACCTTTACCCAAATCTACATATACGCGTGTGTATGGACTGCGGCTCGGAGTGCTGTTATTGTCGCCGACCCTTCGTTCGTATATCATTAGTCGGGTTTTCGTTGGTACTCGGCGCCCTCGCCCCCCGCGCCCGCCCCCCTGAACACCATCCATTCTCATGTCTGTCATATCTCGTTCGGTCCAGAATTAGAGTTATCTCGTAATTATTCGAACAGACCGATTCTCACACAGCTATATGCACCGACGATTCGCTTCTTATTGGATACATCCTTCCTTTGCCGAGCCTGACGCCCACGCCTTGCTCCGCACTCGTCCGTGCACGGTCTACGCTCGGTCATGTATCGCCTCATAGATTCCCCGCCAACAAGTGACACCACACGACCGCTGTCTCGTCTGTCAAACCCGAGCCGAAGCTGATGCCCATTGACAGTGCTAAATCACCCGCGTATGATATCATTGTCGTAATCGGCCATCGTCATTGTCGTCGATGCCGCGATCACACTCTGTTGCCCGATGTTCAATCCATTAGTGCGTTAATTAATTGATTTCTTCTTCATTCGGAGCGGATAGATAGAGCGGGTCATTCACCAGTATTCGTTAACGTGATGGAATCAAAAAGCACGAACGCAGCCAACGAACGCAACGAGCAGGGAGGCTGGGCCCCAGTGAGATTGTGTGCGTCTGTGCATGCCTTCTATGGGTGGATCGTTGGCTAATTGACACCTTGATGAACAGAGCGAGGGAGACAGGGAGAGGGAGAGAGAGAGAGACCGGCAGGCAGAAGGGGGGCGACAGAGGACTATGAATTTGATTTCGACCTCGTCATCAAATGATGGCTGTTTCTATGAATGCCAATCTATATCATAACTCTCATCGTCATTATTGACAGTTGCCACCGCTGCCGCCACCTCCGCAATAGCAGCAGAAGCAGGAGATGACTACACGCCGTCAATTCGTTACGTTGTAATAATAAGGGCCACCTCCGGTAGCGTTGCTTTGCAATGCAGAGGGAATTATCAGCGGCAACGCAAGATGGCAGTGATACCGATACACGCTACAGCGTGACCGTTGTTAATTGCTCATTTGCTGATTAGTCGGCAGTGCCGATTGTGACCGATTTGGATTGGGTGTCATTCATCATCGTGCACGCACGCAGCACGGCAAGCTAACCTGCACGAAAGAAAGACGCGCAAAGACGCCCGCCGAGGTGCCGCTTCTATTGCCAGATCTAATAGGAAATAACAATAATAACAATAGAAATGTTTGGTGAAATTTATCGCTGATATAAAGGTTTCTTTGGCTCATCAATGGAGCTGCAGTTTTACAATAGTGATGTTCTCAATAGTTCACCACCAGGTCGCGGGACTCAAACCTACGGCCTCTGGCTTTATATGGTCGGAGACCATTTATCCACCGTCAATAAAGCCAGCCCTCTCTATTACGTCCAGCAGTGACGTGGGCATCTCGTCTGTTGCTTGTTGTTTCGACGTTTCCAGTCGCGTTTACCACAGTTATTCTTACACGAGGAAATTTCCCCTGTAAAACTTACTAGCATTACTGATTATCGACTTTTATTATTATTATTATTATTATTATTATTATTATCGACTATTTTATTGGGTACGTTCGGTTATCGCACAGACTTCGATGTGAGAATTGTTTCCAACACGGTGTGCACGGTAAAAACATTGACACAAGATTTGAAGAGACACATTTGGGAGTACAAAGCAATAAAGGCATTATGATATAAACAGTTATTTCTCTCTCTCTCTCAGACATACACATACACACAGTGTGGAAGGATATTTTTCTCTAACTGGAGAGAACTTCGCTGTTCTTCAATGATAATGATTGGAGTCGGAGAGTTTCGACGTCAACATTTCAGTTGGTCTCAAATGAGGTCGGAAGAGATGGAAGGCCTCAGTTGACCTCTTTCATCGTCCATCGTAACAGAATGTTAGTTAATAACATTATCTCGCTTTTACCTCGAATCCCCTTCTCTTCACGGAACTTCAAGGCGAACATAAACAAATAAGTTGACAGGTCTCGCTCTCAAATTGTGTTTGTGAGTTTTTTTGTACGACAGCATAGGCGAACTGACGTCCACGTCCATTCGCTAATCGAACACCATTTGTCCTTCTCTGCATGCATATTTCAGAGTGCGCTCGCCGGCGACTTGTTTCAAAGGTGGGAAAGCCGGTCCTGGTTCGTCAGGGCGGCCAGGCCGAGGGCGGCTGGGGCCGCGACTGTTTCCGGAAAGCCTTCAATGCCTCCAGGTACTGAGTACTCTTACTGGGTAGACACATTACACAGACAACTTCCGTTTATGCTGCAGGTCTGTGCTTCTCGAGAGAAACTTGACTAAACGCGCTCGTTCACAAGTTTGACTTGATTAGATCCTTTTTGGGGTCTGTTTTCTGTCTTTTTAACTATTGCTGGTACTCATAAGAGAAACTTTATCAACATGACTGCATCTACAAGATCACTGCATTGCATTGCATCCGATTTGTATGTGTTCTGTGGAAGTCCAACTGGAGACCCTTGTAGTCTTTTTCTGCTTGTAATTTTTTCTCTAATGTTGAAATATCGAATTCATTCTAATGCTGTGCCGATGCCGCCGTAAAACTTTAGTTAAATGAAAAGATCTCAATCGTCTCGTTAATATCGTATGGGAAGAAGTCTGAAAGTAGTCCGGCGAACATGTGCAAGAGTGAAGAATTCCATTATAGCATTTTTGTCACGAAGACTGTCACGAAACGATCTCAGCTACGTATGAAGTTCGTCTCAAGCGGACGACAATTGTTTTATACTTGCATCGATTGCACTCGCTGTATTCAGCATAATTTCGTCACTGGTATCTCATCTCGTTTTTCATTGTGTTTTTTCTTTACCCGTTAATTGTCATCGTTATTGCTCAAATAAACAAATCATTCGGATGTCACAGCAACGCAATGTTTCGCTAATGACATATGCTTGTTGCATGTACATTGCGCACGTGATTAAAACATGGTTATTAATAAAACACTCCTTCACTGGCCATTGACGACACTCACACGAATTTTTCTTCTCTATCTAATGCATCTGAATTTCCCGTTGATAATAAACGGTTTCTTATTGAAACGAATGTAAATTAGACATAATCGTCATGATATCGTTCATCCAATCGATGTCACAGCCCCGGCACAATCTTTACTAAGCGCACATCGTTCGAAACGGATCGTTTGACGGTCATCTCGTTGTAAACCTGAATCTGCTCAGTGTTCGAAGCATCACAGACACCAGGGAATGGCACCACTAACGATTCCGTGTGCTTTTCGTGTTCTGTCGTTGTTATCAGATCATTCGTCACTTTGGACAATGACCCGAACACTCTTCTTGAATTTGTCAACGGGAAACTCGCCAAAAGGTAAAGTCCGCGTTGACGTTACAGCCACACGCGATTCTCAACAGAGCGACCGGCGACGAGGTTTCATAGAGAAATTACGAAAGCTTACCACAATCAAAGGTGCCCCCCCCCAAAGGTTCAATGATAAAGAAATCGATCTGGGATTAAGGGGCAATAGGTCACAGAGAATTGCCTCTACAGACGATTCGTTTTGTTCGGATCGTCAATATGTTTTGCTATTTTCCCTCAGTCAACTGCCTGCTTTGAGAAGGCTTGAAATCCTTACAGATATTTACTGTATCCAGATTATCTATATATATTTACTTGTGGTTATGCAGCGAGTTTGAAAGTCAGGCAACGCTACGGAATCCACATCAACTCTATTTGACACTCCCTATAATTACTGCCGGTAAAATCTGGCCCTTTTTTACTTAATAAACACACACTAATTATGCGATAATAATAATAATAATAATTCCCTATTTTTTTTCTCGAATATTCTATTAAGGATATACAGAGGAGCCGGTTCTCAGACGTATTTCAGGTTCAGCGAATACAATTGTCGACCTTCGTTGGACTTAATGTCTTCGTACCATACACCCCGATGTACCAACGTTTTCGATAACATGATTACTATAATTCATTATATGACCTCAATAATAATAATAATAAAACTATCACGCGATGTAACCTAGAAGAGAACTTAAGCATTGCAACAAATAAACCTTCATTACAAAACGCTAACCTCTTTCGTTTACAGAATTCGTTGAACGTATATATCCATAAAGATTATATGATAGAAGGTAATTAAATCGAATATCATTTGCGAATCAGCAAACATTTCTATCGCCTAACAACAGCGTCGTCGATATAGGACGATATGTGAACATGAAGTGAGCACATCTATTTGGTTCAACGCATACCTTCAAGCTATAACAAGTCGAATGATTAAATGTGGAACGGTTTCAAATTGTCGATTCCTTCCAGGCATGCGCTCTCGTATCCGTTCCGGGGCAATTCGCACGTCGTCTATAATAATGTTTTCTATTATCATCAGATGAACACTCGAAGCCTTGTGCGATACGACCTTGAAAATAAAACATCGGCCGCTCTTGATATTGATGATGTATCCTTTGGACGCTCGTCCAGGTAAGTGAAAGCCAATGAGCAAATGAATTGACCATCATGGATGCATGTTTCGGGAACGTTGACATAGTGCAGCAAACCACGCCGAGAAGTATTGGCAACGATGGTTGTTTGAAAAGGTTCTCTTTTTGCTCTTGTCGTTTGAAGCTCCTTGACCGTAGATAGGCAATGGCTTCACGTGCCCGCCTCTATCACGCTCGCACACTTCGTAATGCCATATAGGCGTTAACTCAATGCGGTCACGGTGCTGTTAATCTGAACGCTCCTCGACCTTTTGTAACTTGCTCTGCTGATACAGGTTCCTCTGTCTTGTAAATGGCTAAGTTGATACAAACTCGTCGGGTGTGGCTTTCTTTTCGCCGGAACCGATCTCCCATACTATACGTTCATTGCCTTTGATGAACTTGGAGCCAATTGGCTCTGCGTTCATCAAAAACCACGGAGCGACGTTTCGTCCTCGATTCCCGGCAAGCGCCCATATTTGAGTGGCGGCAGCTGAGTCTGCGATTCTCCTCAGATTACAGATGAACTTCATATCGATCTCACACGCGCCACTACTTCTCCTTTGAGCATTCACAGTTGTATAAGCGGCCGACTTCCCTATTTAACATTATTCGCTCTCGGCATTAGCCGACACTCTCTCAACCCTCGGCCTCGCCGTGTTCCCCCTAATGAGATGCTAGAAAAAAGCCCGCCCGAGAGCGAAAACCTGGAAAAGGAACTGTACATTCTTATGGCAACCAAAGACTCAAGCTGGCCTGGCCGCTCGTGCCCATCAGCAGTGTGCAAAACCCAAGACGAAGCTCCCGTTGCTCGGTGCTCAACTCGGAGTTCGGTCGACTTTTAGCTGGTGGGTCCTTTGACCCCCGCTGAGCTGTATGCTGCACACTCACCGCATGAACCTGCTCCTATATTCCCATAGAAAGCAGGTCTCGCTCGCTCCCCACGTTCTTCGCTGCTTCGGGGCGGGGAAGGTCAGCCTTCGCCGCGTCAAGGTCGCTCGACATTTGCATACAACGTACACGCTACTGAATCGACCCTCGAATTTCGCCGCATTTTTTCTTCGCCCTGTTCTTTTCCCATAGTTCTCCTTCTATTCTTCTTCTGTTGTTTTCTGTCTTCGTTTAACCGTGGCTTGGCCGAACCCCTTGCCCCCCCCCCCACACCTTATAAACGTTCGCCGTACCCCAGCAAGCAGGTCGTAGCCATCGACGTGCTTTTGTTAGCACTACTTAGAGCGCTTATACGGCACGTACCGTTCACGTGCGTACTGCTCGAGGGCAGCGTGTGCTGAATCTGTGTAGCAATGTGCCAACGAAGTCGAACAATCGAGGATAAAAACCTTTAATGGCGAGGGCGGGGTGGAGGGGGTTGACGGGTGGTCACCCCAGGCTAAGGATCAACGGGCCCCATGCCGTACATAAACAGACGCACACACACACACACGCGTGCAGGCAATTTCACGCGTAGCCGATGCGGCGAGCGAAGCTAAGTCATCTCTCGGTGGACGAGTTACCCTGGATGCGTGCTAACTTTGTTCGTTTCGTCAGACAGTTTTGTCTTCTTTTGTCCGTAGACGACAGAGGCTGGCGAGATAATGAAGAATCGGGAGTTTACTAAACGCTTGATATTGTCATAGATAATGAACGCGCAAGTGACACCAAAATAGGACCGCTGATCATTTATTCGAACAGGACAAATAAAGACCGAGAATTGCACCTACGAGGACCGATTACGTGGGGACATGCGAGAGGTTGCTGCAAAATATTCGCAGCATTCGTTTTATCATCAGAAATAATCACAACTTATGATCTATCGAAAACAGAAGCGCAAACAAATCGAGAGAGATTATTCTCTCGTATATGCTTATTCTATCGTTATGGTGTTAGGGTTCAACTGGGCAGATTGCGTATTGGTAGCCTTATCGGGGGGCCAATTAGTGCTGAATTGGCATGGTCTCTCCCAATGTGGTTCGAACCAATGTTTAACGCATACTGTGATATTTTCAGTGTTTTTGGCATATATATATATTATATATATTATTTCAATCACCTATGTTATAATTGTTTAGTTCTTTGTGACTCTCTTTTATCCCATTTTATTTAACTAGAACGTAAGCGTTAACTAACTGCAGTTCCGTAATTAAACAAAAAATATTGTATTGTGTTGAACTGCTGAACGACTAGACTAAGCAGATCAGTTAGAAAATCTCCATTTTAATGATCATCTGAAACTAACATTTTTGCTATATCGTAGAGTTCACTCTATTATGTATATTATGATACAATCATCTCTATGTGTTATTGTATTATAGGTATGTTTTAGGTTATTGTATATTGATTTACGAGACTAGTGGCAAAACATGCGTTTTGTTCTTCTCACTATTCTTGCTTCAGGCTGCTATATTCAACGAGACGGAGTCACGTCGATGTGATGGCCGATGAGAATGGCCTCTGGGCAGTGTACGCCTCGGAAAAGTCCACCAACACGATGGTGCTTAAGGTGAGAAGGAACAACATTAAAATGGACTACAGGTCACGTGGCTCATACAGTATAGGTTGGCCGATAGGAGGCGGCCGACACGTTACAAAAACCAAAACACATAGAGATATTCGTCGACGCACAAGTTCCATCTCTTCGCGTTCATGGCTGATGGCAACGAACCCCATTTGACGTGTCGACAAAACGACAAAACACGCACGTTTTCTTAATTCCTCTAACCCATTAAACTAAAAAGGGAACTTCCCGATTACAACGAATTCATGAAGCTTTATAGCTCAAGACTACTGTATTTTGCATTGTGTTTGTTGTAAAATTACAGTTTGACGAATCGTCCATGAAGGTTGAACGAGTTTGGAACCTTACACTTGATCATCGCCAGGTGAGTGCACCCTAATTATTTATTTATTGCTACCATTACTGGATGATTGACTCAGTTGAAGTCCTTTTTTCCCACGTTATGCTTCTTGTCTTCTACTAATATATATATATATATATATATATATATATATATATATATATATATATATATCGTGGATCGTACCCTATATATATAATAGAAATTATGTAATATATATATATATATATATCGAATTGTCGTACTCCGATTTGAATCGATACCCGATTGGTGTCGTCGCCCGCCGCCGTCTGTTGTAGGTGGGTGAAATGTTCATCGTGTGTGGGGTTCTCTATGCCGTGGGCGGTGTCACTGAAGCCGCTACCAGGGTGGAGCTCGCCTTCGATCTCTACCTTGAGCAGATGCTTGCGGTCGGTGTTAGCGCGCCACCTGCACCTGCAAGAGCTGGAACAGCAGTGGTCGCAGGCCCCGGTGTCGCAACGGGTTCCGGTCCGGTCAGTCTCACTCTGAGCAATCCGTACCGAAACACGACAATGATCACCTACAACCCTGCCGAAAGTGGCCTCCACTCATGGGATCATGGACATCAGCTTTACTATCCGCTTCTATTCACACAACATGTTCAACAGGTATTATATATATATATATATTTATATGTGTGCGTATACAGCCGAGTCCCGTGACTTGACAGATCCCTATCGAGAATTTAAGCGTTGTAAAAACGGCAGTTCCGTTATTAATTTATATATATATATATATATATATATAGAACAGTCAAACCATATTTCTGTAACGTGTTGTCTATTGCTTGCCCATTGCACCAGGATAAACTAGCTATCAAAACTAACTGACAATTCGTTGCTTTAGAACGTTTTTATAGCCGACATGGCTAATTACTTATGTTGTTATGGCGAGGCCACTATTGGCTATCTGTATTCGGAGAAATAAAAAAAAAGCCAGCAAAATTCTCTGTTCTAAATTGTCGTTACCATTGCAGGCAAATCCTATGGGAACGCCGACGCCTTCAGCAGGATTCGCCGGACCCCGTTCGCCGCAGGGTCCACAAGGACTACGCGCAAGAAGGACAGTTGATCGGTCATGATAAAGCATGTTGTCAGTGGCCATAGCAAAAGGTCGACACCTCGATCGCTGCAGCCGAAGCCATCGCCCAATGAGAAGTTGCGAATGACCTTGGGAAAACCAAAGATATATCTTCGGCGACATATATATATATATATATTAAGAGAAAGATGAAATCGAATAACGAAGGGTTTTGCCGAAGACCATAGCCGGGATGGAACTCCCTTCAATTCAAGGGTTTGGCAGAGTCCGGCGACACACGTAACTTAACGCAAGGATCCAAACATGAGGGGCATGATAAAAACACAAAGGTACCAACCCAATATCGGCCATCCCAGTGAATGTGTGCACACGGATCTGCCCAGCAAGGGTCCGCCAAATCACCGAGATCCGCACCGCTGTTCTCCAACGGGACGTCTGGCTCTTACTCAAAAGTGTTCTAAATTATTACGGATACATTTTACCGAAAACTGAGAAGACAAGCGCTAATTGGCTGATTGCTTCCAGAGAAGGGACGGAAATCAATTGTCGAGTCAACATTACCAAAGTTAGCTTATGTTAATCTTTACGTCTCTTGTGTAAAAGTAGCCTTTTTTCCTTAGTTGCTACTCGTTGCATTGAATCGCCGTCGAAAATCGATTGATGGTCCGCTCGAGCTGACAAAATGCAAGACTACAATATCTGAGAGAATGCTGAAATATGAAGTCCATCTTTTTGCCCGGACCAAAACGCATCGTTTGCTGTGCCCGCCTTAACGACGTCTACGAGTGCCACGCTCTCTGTATAATAATGGAACGCCTGTTGGCTGACGAGAAGGGCAGATGATAACACCTCACAGAACTGACTTCACAATGAGCGATACTACAAAAAAGAGACACTTTGGACTAACAATAATAACTGCAGATCTGACGGCTATAGTGTGTAACAATGACCTGCTCTGCTGGACAACGAGGAGGTCTTCAGAAGTGCATTTGGGTAATGAATTATATTCTGATTTACTATTATCAGTATATATATATATATATACTACATGAGTTATCAGGGATCATGACGGTGATGATACACACAATGACAACAATAAAGATTCGTATCCTGAGGACCGGAGCATGACCACATGAGGGAACCGCCGTGGCGTATTAAAGAGCCACGTCGAAGAAAGTTCACGATGATACCGTTGGGGTTCTCGAAGAAAGTTCACGGCGAAAAGGGACAAATGCTTGGTGGGCTAATGAGCAAAGCATCGTACCCCGAGTCCACTGTGAGCGCTGTACATAAGAGAGAATGAGTCGAGGCAAGGAGATGAAGGTTATTTGGTATCAAACACGGGACAAATAGAGGTAAAATTCTCAGCTTCAGACGATGACCGACGCCCCCGATGAGGGGGCCGGGGGCGACGGTGTCACTGATCGACCGAGTAAACGAATAATTGAGGCGGCATATATAAGATATGTTGTTACGTTACCGAATACATATATGATGAATGCCGCTGTGCCAGCAACAACAAATAAATTAGTGTATATACTAACTATAAGGGATGAATTATTGGAGGATCATTTCGTACACGCGGGTATAGATAGCTATATTAGGTATTGTACCAGACGAGACGGACGCAGGTGAACTGGTTCGATCGCCGCTTTTGCACATTTGCATTTCGCACCGTCCGTCTTACGAAGCAATGCCGTGCAGGTAAAATGTTGGTTGGGAGGGAGTTAGCCCGGAAATGTCAGGTTTAAGTACAGCATATATCGAAGGTACTTAAGTAATGTGAGTTTGAAGGCTTCATCATGCTAGCCATGTGACATTCCGCTTCATTCTCGCTTAATTAGTTCATGAACAGGGCAATCAAAAGTCCGCCTAAGAATTTAGTGTTTAATGGCAATTCATTCGGGAGTTGAATTTTTGCAGCTATTAATTAATAATATTAATTAATAATATTACGCAATATATATTAATATATTAATATTAATTAATAATATTACGCAAGACGAACGTATCGTTTGGTAGAAATTGCAATCCTATTACGCTCGTACGCTCAGCGCCAGAGAAACGAGAACGCCATGTATCGAAGGTCTTCAAATCAAACTACGAGGACACGTTCGCCACACGGGCCCTATGCCCGCTACGAATGACGATACGTGATCGAAACTTCGCCATTTGCCTGTCGACCTATTCCGTTTGTACAGATGCTACCATATTGTTTGGGAGAGAAATCGCGATCGTTAGCGCACGGCGATTGGACTTGTGCGCGAACGTGTTTGTTTCGATAAGCGAACAACGTCTGCCAGCGGCTCGAAGTACTTCAATATGAAGTGGGCCATTAGTAGACTCTGCCAAGATATCTATTCAGTGTAAAATAAGTGGGGGGCCACTGGCAGCGAAGGTTATTTCTTTAAATGGAATTGAAGAAGCGTAGCATAGCTCGTGGCTCGGTACCGATCTATCATAAGGATGGGAAATAACAGCTACACTTGTATAGAGTAGCGTGGAGTCCAACGCAGAAAGTTAGCTGTGCGTTCGATACAAAAAAAACAAGCGGCCACCGAGTTTTTTCATTGTTACTTTGTATTTGTTGACTCTTCTAATCATATATTTTGTAACTAGTCGATACCCAGTGATTCCAGCACTAACAGTTGCCATATATTCGCTGAAAATACAGATTTGTTGACAATTTTGTCCCTTCTCGTTGTTTAATTAAACCTTCTTCCCTTTTTGTTCAGGTTGTCGGCCCTAATATATATATATATATATACATGTTTTCAGCATGCCTACAATGTTGATGCATTTTCTAAATACCGTCAAGCTACGTGATTCGTGGCACCGTTCGTCCAGCGAAAATTGTTTGTTGAGTACTATTCCGGTGTGGGCTTATCGAGCATAATCCCGCAAAGTTTGACCGCACTTCAACTTCTGGACAGGAAGAAGAATTCTTTTAAAGAGAAAGCCGTTCTAGATTTTCCATTCGACATAAATCGAAATCATCGAAAATCATCGACCTTGAAACGATGAGCTCAACAACCGATAAATTTACAGGTTTACTTTCGAAAGTGGCTAGGCCTTTTGCAAAATGCGGCCAATTCATAGACATTAACATTAATCTGTGCCACATAAATCAAATTTTCTTCTTCCTCTTCTAAAAACGAAGCGTCCATTAAAAAGCACATCCATATCTAACTATCAAATATGGGGCCTGTATTTTCAAAGACAACACTGTGCCGACTGCTCAATTGTCCCCGTTATCATAAATTGTTATAAAAAATACCTTGAAAAAGGCAACTAGTGCAGGATTAGCGCATCGTGCCGCCGATTTCAGACGAGGCTTTCACGCTATCTCAAATCGCAATGCGTGTTTCCTGCCCTACTTACCTAATTAAATACTATCGATAATTAGAGCGATGCGATAGGCTAACAAATCAATTCGATTCTGATTGGGCAATGTCGGGGAGTTCTTCAGACAGTCGAAATATACAACAAAGACATGATATTCATCTAATTAGACAGCAATATCTAAGCCCGTTCCCGAATTGTCTTCATTGTCACTCTCTCCTGCTGTTGTTCAATCGTATGGAATAATTAAAACGTAGATGTAGTCCAACACGGTAATTGCCGTGACGATAAGGGAAGCGCAGCTCAATATTGCCTAAGTTGGCACCAGCGCGGCCCAACGTTTGTCGTTTGACATTCGAGCTCTTCAAGGGATTCTCTTAATTTGAAAATTTGAACAAAATCTAAGATTTATTTGCTAAATGATTGGCCGAAATTACTGTTATCCGTATGAATTACGTTATCCGAGAGTCACTAGTAGCAAACACAGCTACATCGTGAAACCACCTCTTGTGCCATATTCGGGCACGTTTCCATGTGCTGTATTATTTATCGTTTTAATTCCATACTGTTGTTGTGTTGGCGACGACCATATCCAATTTAGTTCATCCAATTCATTCTACGCAGCTTCAGTGCAAGACATGTTCATGTCTCGCATTCAAGGTAGTCGTTAGCAAGTTCCCAGGACACTATTTCAGTTCACAATACTGAAACATTCCTTAATTATTTTTAAAACAGCTTGATTATAAAAAAAACTGCGGTCCAGCCAATAACCCACAATTCAAATTAAAAAAAGAAATCTTTAAGTCCATTGCGTCTTCAAACCAGCGTTCCATCCTTAATGCTTTCATGGTCCCGATAACGTGTCAAGCATTTGCATTACGGGAATGCACCATATTAGATATATCCCCCAGCAGTGGAACACAAACGTCACCGTCACGATTATGAGATTTATCATAGGTATACTGTTTAGAAAAATCGGAGAACAGTTAATATATATTGCAGCAAGTGAAGTCACACGCGAGGCTAGGCCCCTGCTGCCCTTGTCCCATTGGACACTCATCGAACTTATAGGTACCCCACTACTACGGTCAGTGTCGGGAGGAATAGTCCACACATCGCTGAGGCCACGGCAGAATACCCAAGACTAATAAAGGTTTTGCAATCGATGACTGATTCTCAGTCTGGTCTAGCTTAAATTGACTCCATCCCAGATCTTCAGCAACCTGGTAGTACACAAGGTTCGTCCACAAGGGGGCCCACGGCATATATGAGCCAGCTTCATTACCTTCCACCGGTTTCAAGCCCGGCTCGGACACTCGGAGACTGGTTGGACGTATTCGTTGCTTCAGAGCCCACCGAGATTCCTATGGAACCTCGTCGCTATAAATATACAACAACAATATTCCGGCATTCGGGTGTCATTGCTTGTTGACATTTGCTTCAGCGACGCTGTTCATTATTGTTGTTCTTGAAGTGTTGCTACGACAACGGCTTCGAGATTACCCTCGTCAAGGGGCAGAGAGGATATCAGGTCTTCGGAAGTAATCGCTGGGGAGAAGCGCTCTAACCGAAATTCACGAGCGCAACCTGGAGCTTAACATTACGCCCGATAAGGTAAGGGTTCCTTCTGTCCTAAAAGGGCGTTGTTCAAACATTTCGAAATGAAGGTGGAACAACAAGTCCCTCACTGAACTTCATAAAAAGAATTATAATACCCACGGTAAGCTTTCCCTTGGACCTACTATGACAAATAGAAAATATGTCGACCACTAGTATAGTAATTTACCATGCGTGAGGATAATCTAACTTGTGGATGAACTGGCTGTCAATGATTTGCCACGCTTAAATTCATGCTCTCTGAACCTGATTGGCTCTTCCTTCTGTCAACTATCCACTCCCTTTTGATAAATCTTCAACAACAACCTTAGCTATCATTTTTGGAAAGGCACGTTGACTCTGTTTATATATATATTCAATTTTTGATAAACACGAATAAAATATCATATAGGTAACATTGACTTAGTTAACAATAGGTTGTGTATGAACTTCATGAAATAATGGGCACTTTTGATGAAGCCGTGTGCAAAAATATGCTATAGTGTATTTTCAAATTCACTATACTTAGAATTAAGAGAAACAGGAACAGAAGAATCAGCAGAGGGTTCCTATAATCTAAAACCTCCTGCAATGTTTAGGTATACCTAACCGTACGAAGCACCACCTTTGCATTAACCACGTTTGGATTTTGTACTGTTCCAAAGCTATTGCTTCGTACTCGTTCCTACGAGGATTAGTTTTCTTTGCGGAAATTCGATAGGTGATCAATATACGAATCGTTTCATGGTGGGTCAATCAGTGACCCACAGCATCAATGCTTACAACACTATTCTTACATTGGACTAATATAATAGACGATGGTAGTAATACACGATCGATTGCGAGGGACAGATTCAATGAGTTAATGCAAGCGGATGCCATTGGCCACTTCCCTGGCCTCATTCGCGGTGATTTCAAATCCCCGCCACTGTTCGATTTGCCGACGACAGCACGACTCGCACGACAATTGCTACCCGGCCATGGAACTGACAATGAGCAAACCGTGGTCGTCTGCTTGCCAACGCAGCATCAACTAGATCCTCGAACTCTCGGAAGTTGACGTTGTTCGATTTTAACAACGTTATCGCGGAATATCGTCACGCATTTCGATTTTGGGTATACCATATTGAAGTTTTCCGTCATTTAGATATTCAGGGTCAGGCAACATGCCTGTTAGTACTAGCGCGTTTCAAGCGAATTCGTGTCTGATGACAGCTCAGGGGTCTGTTGGCGGGCGCAGCGATACGCTCCCTCACCACACAGCTGTTTTTCCTAGCAGTATCCTTCTGCGGCCGCTGGCCCTAAGACGGAACTCGAAGCAAAACAATGATCCGTTCGTTAGTCGGTGGATCGGCGCCTGTCCCCTATGGCCATGTGTGGGGTCTGTCGTTACCCGTAAGCGCTGACGGCCCTACTGCTCTCAGCTCAAAACACTGCTTTGGCTGCTGTCTCTCTCAGTGCGTGTGTCTGTGTGTGTGTGTGGGTGTCTCTGTGTGTTTGTGAATCTGTTTGGATTTAGAGAACCGAGACAATATAACCGTATCGCAGTGTGCGGCTGTGAGCGCCGGATTATTTGTTCTTGCCAGCCTCGATTCAAACGAGAACTCTACTTCCGACTTAGTGAAGTCCCGTGTCTGTCTTGGTGCTTTTCCGTAGAAGCTGTTCTGTTCTCCGCGGCCCGACCGCCATTGCCACGAATGTGAATGTAGCGATTCCTTCCAGCCTGAGCGACGTCAAACACGAACACGGACTGAAATCCAGCTCAGCGGAAATCGCCGTGAAACAACAATCGCGGAGCAGGCAGAATTTTTCAGATACTTCCCCGCTGGCGCAGCTATGTGTCGGTAGAAGGGAGACCAATTAATGAGCGGGTTATAATTGTTGACGTGGTCTAACACGGTCGAAAGTGATGTGACATTGTACTGGAAGACGAGTGTGGGCGAGAGAAATTGTCCCGAGGTAAGATATGTTTACCTCTAGTACACGTCACACAAGTTGCGATATGTTCTAATTTCGCTTGGGATCGAGTCGATCCGGTGTTTCTCTCGCAGAACGACGAATGTCATGTGGATATGTCTTATTAGAGTGATGATCGCCAGAGTGGCGTACGCCGTATATTTTGAGATCGTATAGGAATGAATGTTCGAACCTGCTATTTTGCCCAGTGGTGAAATTGAATGACTTTTATTTATGTGGCATATTGAAGTTTGAGACGATCTTTCGACGCATTACCAAGATACACGAAGTAAGCGAATCTTTACATGGTATTTGCGAATTTGTATTGCGATGTATGTCGGTGGATTATGAAGGCTCAAGTCACTTGCTGTGGAAAGCCAGAGACTTTAGGTTCAAATCCAGTTATGACACGATTATATGCGTACTCAACATGAGTGAACTATTTGTAGGAAATATTATGATCTACATGATGGAAGGGGGTGCCGATCCAAAGCGCGGAATCACTGAAATGCGTATCTTGTGCTATTCAGAATTGTTTACTTGTTGATTCGGCCAGCTGGAGATATATAGCGTACGTCATAGAAAGAAAATTTACTTTAAGGAAGTATTGAATAGAAGATGCACTCTTTCAGTAAACGAAATCGATACCCTAGAGAAGGTGTTGCGTCCCCCCTTCGAATATTATTGCGGGTTACCAATGCGGACCTTGCGTGACACGATTGTGTAACTTTCGATTGGGCAAGTTTGTATAAGGTTTGATACCATCCGCTAGTGCTTCTCGAGTCATACGAGATTCAATCCGAATATGATTTGGTATTAAAAATTCATGACTAAGCTGGGATCTATACATATATATATATATATTAGAGGCGGATGCTGTATATCTTGAGATCATATATAAATATTTGAACCTGCTATTTTGTCAGTGATGAAATTGGATGACTTTGGACCATATCTATTTTTATATATGGTCCGAAAATTTAACGCAGACAATGGCGCTTCATAAAGCAAATGTCATTTAGCGGTTGGAGACATGATGTCACTTTATTTCGCGGCTTCGAAGTTCGTTGTTGTACTCGGTGTTTGACATATGATCACAGCGCAACTTTGGGACCCGCCATAAAATAGTGCAATGAAAGTGTAAACGTTGTCTAAACGGCACCAAATACGTCCAAAATGACCGGTTGTCCGAATGAGGCCAAAACTAGGAAAAGGACACTGAATAACCGTACTACTCCTGGCCTTAAGCACTACAATTGTTCTCGCATAAGCCCCTTCTCCTCGCAGATCATTGATAGCAATACTACACAACAATCAATCGGCTGCGATAGAAGAAAGACAGCTGAGTGTCTCAGCTATGAAAAAAACTATAGGTAGTGCTGGGATGGGCGGCTCTGTTTATCGAAATATTCATTATCGTTAAGCATAACGATGTTCCTTACCTTAATTTTGTTTGTCCAGACCTTTAAAGGATTAGTAGTGCGTCGCTTTCGAAGAGGTTCTGCACCATTTATTTCTCTTCGAACCGAAGCTAACAACATACGTATATGGCTAATTCGCATAAAATGTCCTGTTTAAATCGCTTTCCATTTTTGCAGTAGATGGCGCTTAAAACTACCCCCATGGCTTAAATTAGTTTTCGACGGTGAGCAACATGCGTTTCTTGCACACAGCAGGCTGCAGAGCTGGCATAACGCAGTTTACGCTCGTTTTTTTGGTTGATTTAAAGGTCTTTGTGAATCTCTTGAATCCTGATGGATAGGTCAGCCGAGGATCGCCAAGTTGAACGGAGCACCGCTCGCGCGTTGGCCGTTTTGTTAAGCCGCGTATTTGTTCGTCTGGCATATCGATTAGCTACCAATATGTCCGATATTGTTGCTGCTTAGATACATATCCACTAAGTATGAACGTGTAGGATGCGTTATCTCCAGCGGGTATAATAAGCGGTTCATTCGTGCGGTAATTAATTAGATATCGACATGTTGTCAAACGCGTATTTAATGCGTCTAGGACGTGGGAGCTTTTAATACATACATATATGTTAATGTCAGTACAGACACATACTTAGCCACATCTATGGGATGAAAAAGCCAACTTGAATCTTGTGTCAAGACTTTCCAATCAAATTGTCGTCGCGAAGGCCAGAGGTTTCTCTAAGAATTAACTGAGCGCAAATTTGCTATTTTGCAATCATTACGATCTGTTTGAGTTTTAACCTGTGATGTCGGAAATAAATGTTTGTGTTGAATCTTAACTTCTTGGGTCTACGTTCGCAGTCGGCTGCAATACATTCCGCAAGAGGGGTGGCTAATAGAAATTAGACTTAAGTTCGTTTATTTTTTCTAGCGCAACTGGAATAATTATTAATAATAATTATTATTATTAATGATTACGGACAGATTGTTTTACATTATCGATTTCCCAAGGGGAAATATTTTGGCGCCATTTGGCTTGAGTGAGTTTTCAACAACACTCAAATATTTGACTGATTCTGAACTAGATGAACTAGAATTATGTCTATTTGTAGCTCGAAGCTTCCAACGAAGGCCACAGAGTTTTATTATACTTGGAGAGAAGAATATTCTTCAGAATTCTGAATCGTGTTGATTTCATATTCATGAGACAGCCAATTCTATCAGATTTGACGATGTGGAAGATCGTATGAGCTCCCCAGTAGTAAGGTATTGTTTTTATAGGTGCTTGCTGCACACCTGCCAGTTATTCAATTCTAACCTGCCTGTCTACCTTTATCGTGTAGGGTCCAGGTAATATTTATGGCTCGCAAAGTGATCAAGCTGCCCAATGAGGTCCTACCTCCAGCTAGTAATCAAACAACCTAACATTAGGAGCACTGCGCCGAATGGCTGTGTTTTGTTCTAGCCTGAGTACTAACCTAGCCTATGCTCTGGAGCAGACTAATAGTGAATTAGTACAGCTACTCAGAGACTCTGGAAAGAGATCTTGCAGCGGTGAGATCAGACAAAATGGATTGTGTGATAAAAACGGGCTGTATTTTCTATTACAATTATATTTATTAAGTGTCTCTAACGAGATATTTGTCAAGTACGAACAAAGTCCTAAGTGACGATGAGGTGAGACCTCTCGTCCAAGAGCTGCCTTGAGCCCGCTTGTACGAATCAGTATTACAGTTTACTCGATCATATTTGGTTTCTACGCTCTTCCGCTTCTTGTTCCCTGTCTTCGTGACGGATACTCTGCTTTATACAGTTTTCAACTTCGATCTCTACAATAGATGCTGTGTTGAGATACATCTTTCCTTGTAAAGGACACATGTAGATTTTATGGTATATTGATCTCTGAT
Organism: Stratiolaelaps scimitus; assembly: GCA_019614645.1. Lineage (NCBI taxonomy): Eukaryota > Metazoa > Arthropoda > Arachnida > Mesostigmata > Laelapidae > Stratiolaelaps > Stratiolaelaps scimitus. Next base: position 1,983,579 of record JABWDB010000046.1, read on the forward strand.
CGCTATCGACTGACGCTCGATCTCACCACCGCTCAAGTGAAGTTAGTAACGCTCTCCCGCCTCTCTTGCTTGATCTGATAATCGGATTTCTCGCCTAGGTAGATTTTGTCTGCATTTTGTGTATTTCTGAGCAGAGATACAGGGGCAATTTTAGCTTTCTTTAATTTTGCTTGGAATAGCAGGCAAACGTCCCATAGACAAAACAGATATATCAGGTTCGAATGCCATTTACCTAATATTATAATTATATAATTTCTTATAGCCGGAATGTACATGAAGCTACCTCATTCGACGATCGAAGCAGCTAGAATTTCTCTCGATACTGTTAGAGCAGCGTAAATTTGGCCCAGGAATATGTTGGAGGAACTATACCGGATAAAGGTTTCCTCGTACATTATAATTCACTGTTCCTCTCGTTACAGTTGTATTTTACCTCTATGGTATTACTTTATTATTCCGCGATTTTTATTTCGTTTTCGTTGTATCGGTGTGTTTGTTCACTTGCAGCGCTATTCGCCCTGGAGGCCTCCAGGATGCTGTCGTTTCGGCAGGGCCTGTTCACCCTGGGGAGTCTATGCATCTCCACAGCGGTGGTGGGAAATGCCTATCTGCAAAAGAGACAGTTCTATCCATCCGTCGTTTTCCTCACAAAGTAAGTTGTTAAATTTCAACAAGTTCGTGGAAGCATCTCTCTTCGGTGGTGCGTTTACTGTCGAATGGACACCGAATGCGTCTGGCATCTAGATTGTATGACGAAGGTCAAACTAATCAGATTGACCGTGTTTTTTTTCTTCACTAGCTTGTTATACCCACGTCGATCGATTGATCTCTAATGTCGATTTCTTTGTTTGCGATACGTAACAGGTCGAACCCATGTATGGCCGTGATCTATGTTCAGACCGCGGTGATCGTATGGCTCATGGCCAAGGCGATGGGTAAGCTGTTCTTCGGGCAGCTTCGACCGGCCGAAATTGAGGTGGGTTATCCAGCAAAAAAAACAGCTGCTCGAAATAGAGAGAGAGAGAGACGATGGACGGTGTGGAACAGTGATATAGTCTAGTACTTATAGTGTCAGTCACTGACACACGCACCGACTGTTCATTTGAACAAGTACAGTGAAGACTTGAAAGTAAAATTAATATTTTACTCGCTTCTAACAGATCAGTTCTAGCCACGGTAACAAATAGCATAGAATGGAACAGGCTTATGATTTCGCTCGATTGAGAGCGTTCATACAGCTCGATAGAAAATTTCTATCCCTGTATGAATATCACCCAAAAATTTTACTAATCTACGAACGGAAATGAGATTCGTTAGAAATATATATATATATATATATATATAGAAGCTTTCTGATAGAAAATGGATGTTTTGTTGTTCCACATGAAATTGCAGCACCTTCTCGAACGATCGTGGTACGCTGTAACGGAGACGTGTTTAGCTTTCACCGTATTCCGGGATGATTTCTCGCCAAAATTTATAGCTCTTTTCGTATTATTGCTTGTGCTAAAGGTGGGTACATGTGCGGACATTAAAAGTCAACAATTTTCTATATTGTCTATATGATAGAATTCGTTCATTTATAACAGAAGCAAATCAAGGAGTAATGTCCACAATATATCTACTGATCACTCAACTATATATATATAAATAAATAATGCCGCTGTAAGGATACTTAACGAAGCCAATAATATATAAGTATTAAGTACTCGTCCATGAAACTCCATGATGAACAGGGCTTTCACTGGTTAGCTGAGGATCGAGTCGATTTCATGGAGCGAAGTCCAAATATCTCGCTGTTGTTCCACGTTCGTGTTCTGAGCCTGTTGGCATTGCTCAGTGTCCTCGATTACGCGTTCGTCCGTCATGCTTACTATAGCGTTGCCGCCCTTGGAGCGTCGGTGAGTTCATTGCCCCACGCACGCATCGTACACAAAATGTAACGCCGTATGATCGCGCATAGCGCTGTCAAAGTTTGAGTTACGACGCCAAAAAAAAAAGCTACAGCCGACAAAAAAGTGAGCTCACTAATATCTCTTTGTGAAGTTCACGTGACCTCATCAACGGAGGAGAGGCTAAATTTCACTAGAATCATTACCTCAAATCGAATATAGCCCTTTAATAAAAATCACCTCTCATACTTGTTCGATTCTCTTCGATGGGCTCCACGATTGGTACGAGTTAAATAATCATATCATATCACATAATATTCCAATGTATTTAAGCAAATTTGGGTACTAATTATCTACTAATATGTACCAGCATGTAAGAATGATAAGTAATAGTGATTGAAACATTACAAATTACTTAAATCGTGTTTGCCTGTTTGTTCGTTCCCGAGTGTAGGTGCAGGTGGTATTCGGCTTCGAGTATGCAATCCTTCTATCATCAGTGTGGTACATCCTAATCAAGTATGTTCTACATTCGATCGATTCACGGGCTGAGACGCAATGGGAAAATAAAGCTGTCCTCCTTCTCTACACTGAACTTATGATGAGCTCGTCCAAGGTAACAAGTTGATATCAGACATTTCTTTCTCTAGCGGGTTCTGTTTTTTCTACCCTCCTTGATTTATGCTGACTTCCTCCCGTCAGCGCGGTGGCTTGGACGGCTGAGTCTATAGCTGTAAAAAGTCACAGGCCGCAGGTTCGAATCCCGTTGCATGACATATAAGAGAACTTAAGCATTCTATGCAGTTCCTTTAATAAATCAATAAAGCCTTAGCATTTCCCTTACCTTTACCTTGTCTGCGAAGGATGGCAGGGATCTGCTCGTTACGGAAAATGTGCGACGCACTGAGCGTTTCGTTTGAATCCGTTGCTGGATTATGGGGGGGGGTGGTGTCGCTTAAAATCTTTGCTAGTTCGAGCGTGTTTCCTGAGCATTTGGCTACCTCGGACTATTGTTCACTATGTTGATGTCATAAGAGTGTACATTTGACAACGCTATGTTCGCGTACGCTGATTCATTCAGCAGAGCGCATCTGTCTAGCTTTTTTGCGACTAAAGCACCCACGGTGTGTGGCCATGTCCGTGTGGCAACTACCTTCCCCATGCGCTCGTTGACCTAACCATATGGAGTTAATTTTTTGACTAATAGGGTTAACTTTGTGCGGCTGTCATTGTTGTGTCCTCTTTTCTTTCTGTGGCTGTCTATAGGTGCTGCTGTATGCGACGTTCATGCTCGTCATGCTTCGTATCCATACATTCCCGTTGTTCGCTATTCGGCCAATGTATCTTTCAATAAGAGCATTGAAGAGAGCCTTCAAAGATGTCGTGCTGTCGCGTCAGGCAATCAACAATATGAACACGCTGTACGTATGCACCAGCTAGTCATATGTCGTCAACTCGGATGGAGATCCGGGATGGAATGGATGGCCTAAGCTGGTCAAATGTGCCCTCGTTACGATTGTGTAACTATTGTATCGTTGGAACGATTTGTATAAAATGTCTTTCTTTCGAGTTACTGACACTGATTACCCAGTTCGTTAGTGGCTACTTTCGTAGGCCCATAGAGAGTGTCGAGAAGCAACAGCTAAAGGCTGAATGAAGTTTCGCCCTCTACGAGAATGTTGTATGCATTCGAAGGGATTCACCACGTTCATTGTTGTTGTTGTCCCTTGTCCTTGCTGGTCCTTCCTGTCCTTCAGGTACCCGGATGCCACTGCTGAAGAGCTAGCGTCGGCCGACAACGTGTGCATTATTTGCCGCGAGGAGATGCAGGTTGCGGCGGCTGGCGGCGGCGGTGGTGGCGGCGGCGCGGGCGCCAACAAGAAGCTGCCCTGCAATCATATCTTTCATGCGGCGTGCCTACGCAGTTGGTTCCAACGGCAACAGACGTGTCCAACGTGCCGGAGTGACGTTCTCAAGTGAGCGCAGCAGAAACACTTAAGATGACGTCTCTTAAGTGTCACTAATTCATTGATCTATTATTGATCTATTTTCTGTTCGTGAGAGTACACTTGGTCGTCTATATAAGATGTGTCGACAACCGTCTGTCATGAGTTGTTCATCATTTCTGAAGGTCCATATAATACATAATTGCTATCGAGCCTTACTGAGTTTATGCTGCAATGTGTGGGCATTTTTATGTGTTATGTTGTCATGTTGATGTTAATGTGTTTATCTTTACGGTTAACATCATTGCTGCTAGTCTTGTGCAGCATTGCAGACTGAGTGTAGTGATCGCCCAGTAAGTTCAATGGTTTCTTTATATCAAGCAGCGAGGTCTGCGTCATATTAAGGCAACACTATTGCTTTGTTTGTCCTGAATTTCAGTGTTGGTGGCCGAGGTGCGGCAACCCCCGGGGCAGCAAACCCAGCAGCTGTTGCTGCTGCAGGCCAAAGAGGAGGACCAAATCTTCCACCCGGTGCCCAGATTCTCCCACCTTTCCAGATGCCTAATCTTCAGGCCCTCTTTGCTAACTGGCCCAACCTAAACCAGCCGCCGAATGCCAACAATATTCCGGCCCAACAGCAGCCGCAGCAGCCTCCAGCGAATAACAACAACAACGAGAATAACCACGCCCGTATGTATAACGATGCAATTAGATCTACTTAGATGTATCCTGGGGCTGTGCAACTGTACAAGGGACGTTCCACCGGAGCAGTTAGATGTACGGGCATACAATAAAAATTCGGTATCTACTCTGACGGCCGCGTTAGCTGTTCCGGAGTGGTTCACGAGATCTGCCGGTCACTAAGGATCTTCAGACATCTTTTTTGATGGCCGACTAGTTCAGTGCTAGGTTGAATATAGAAACACGGCATATACTTGAGGTGAATCGTTCCCAAGTAATAGTAACGAGCTGTGTTCATAATTACTCATTGGCATATCGGCGTGCCTTTCCATGCATACGATTTCAGAAAACAACGCCGGTATGGCAGGACCAGCGGGTGCCGGAGCACCGCCCGCCGGAGTAAATAATGCAGGAACGAATCAGCCTGGTGCGGGCGGAGCTCCTGCCGGCGGTGCCAATGTCGGCGGAACAAACGCATCGACCGTTGTACCACCTCCGCCTCCGTTCAGCCTTCTGCCGGCGATGTTTCTTCCACCGCCTCCACCAATTATTCCGGCTGGGCTCAACCTCGGCTCGTTATCAGAGGCCGAGCTTCGTGCAATGGAGGGTAACGAGCGGCACGCTGTCGAGGCTCGAATTCAGCACCTTCGCAACATTCAAATCCTTCTCGACGCTGCCGTCACGATGATGGCACAGTACAACAATGCTACCGCCATTGCCTCAGCTACCCCGCAAGCTCAGGCCGCGCAGACAGCTTCGACATCGGGAACTCAGCCGGCTGCCGCAACAGCGGCGACCCAGAGCGGCCCACAGCAGCCGGCGCAGACGCAGGCGAGCACTTCGGGGAGCTCCAGCAAGAGCGGCTGTGGAACGGTGAACGCGGCGGCGAAAGCTTCAACGTCGACAACGACTAATATGGTAGGTTGTGTCCAACCGTTGTACAGTATGTGTATAATAATCGGCATGCGTAATTTTATTCGAGTCATATGGATAAACTGAGAATTGATGTGGGAAAGCTTGTTTTAATGTGATTGAAACTATTTGAAATTCGGTGTAAATTGATGATTTATGAGAGAGGAGACGTCTAGGCTACTTTTTTAACAACCCTTATGAATTCAGAATCGAACGGCGTGATGCCTACGACTTCAATTAGCTTCTCGCCCGACTCACTTGCTGTACAACCTGAGTTGACCTCGAACACTGCACTATTGTCTGTGTAGTGGAACACTCGTTTTTTTCGAACTAGAATAATATATTTTATTAGTTTCTTGTCCATTTTCCATTCGGACATGCCGCAAGAATATGTTGACATCTTGATCAATGGGTCAATGATAGGTATCAGAGCGGCGCCGTTGCCGACTGCTTGATGGTGATGTCGCTCGATGGGTAACAAATTAAACAAACTGCCCGAAATATTTGCAGCTCTGTGCGAATATGCCGTATGTACTATATATATAAAGTGTTGTCACTTTGAGCTAGCCAGAGAGAAAGAGAACTTTGCCATGACGATCTTATCTTTTTTTTGTTTTGCCTTATCAATGTCTCTTATCTGTTCATTTTACCTCAGCAGTATGGTAGACACCCGTCTGACTCACTTTTCACCGGCTTTAAATCAGCTATATATATATATATATATATATGTGCTAATCTTCCTCCTTTTTCAATGTTTCTTCCTATAGACGACGACACGATCTCCAACTGTCGACACGACGCCAACGGTAACCCGGGTGCCTGACGCCGCCGGTTCGCCAGCATCGTCTAGTACAGCCGCTGGTGAGTCTTGTTTTTCGTCTCACTTCTCAAACAACATTTACCGGCGTTTTCGCGTAACAGTAACTTGTGGCTATTCCGTCATTTTTAAGAATATGACGGGATTGAAGATAAGATTAATTTGCCCTCTACCTTGTGTAAGGCTACGACAAATGACAAAAAACTAACTGGAAAACGAGTTCCTTTAAGTGACTATCCAATCCATAGAATTTTACTCTGGCAGTCGATAAGCAACGGTATCAGCGGGCATCTAAAAGGTGTGACACAATTCTCGCAAGTATTGTGGTATCTCAAAGGAACGCTGCGGCAAAATAGTCGTCGTAATTTTTCCAAAACAACAGTTTTACAAGGTAGAAATTTGATGCGGGGTCTTGGTGAAATCTTTGCGTGACCTCAATGGAAGAACTGCGTCATGTTTCACAGGGCTGCGCGATTTCTCATCCTTTTCAGAAACATACATATCTAGAAAAAATCCAGATTTTGAAACAAAAGAGAAAAAGAAAAGTCCAGGGAGAGTTTTTCTTTTTTAGCCGACGGCTAACAAAATCTAACTCGAGCGTTTTTTTGCAATGCTATTTCGGGTTGCTTTATGAAAATCGTAGCTTTGGGACATGCGAACCTATGATGGGAAAACGAACTGGTTATTTCACTAATGAACGTCGCATGAAATGACAAAAAAAACAGAACTTTGCTGTAACCTAACGATTTTAAATTTCGCTACTAATCATATTTCAGGCACTATATGCGCCTCGAATCCGACCTTAGAAAAGTCGCTTGTCCCTTATACAGCATCTGCCTAGTTTCATTAAACCCTGCTGCACATTGTACTTCCATTTCTATACGAATATTGAAATATATTGACCAATTTAGATCTATATTATATATTAGCTAAATAAAGCCCCCCGCCCCCTGCTAAAGTGTGTGTAAATATCAATAAAAATAAAGAGCTAATAAATCGATGGTTGTTTTTTTTTCCCCTCAACTTTCTTGCCTTTTAGCAAACGCAATTGACGCGAACGAGCTTCGAAGACGTCGGGTCGAGAAGCTGGCCGGACCAGCGACGTCAACAACAGCTGCAGTAGTTTCGGCAACGCCAGCGGCAAGCCCAAACGGCTCTGCAGCAAGTTCGAATCCGGGATCCGTGGGATCATCTCAGGGCGGGTCCAGCTGAGGGGTGTCGAGCTCCAACGATGGCGCTGAATGATTGTTGATAATTCTAAGAAATATAACACTACGAAGAATTATGATACTAATAATACGACTGATGATAATGATGATGATGATGCTGGCGGCGAAATGATGATAACAATGAAAGCAACTAAAACGAACGGTGTCACTGTCTCGGGGGCGAGTAATCAGCAGTGATGTGAAGGGGACGCTGTGTGCGAAGTCATATGGGGAAAAAGGTGGTGAGAAATATTGTTAGGTACAGACGAAGACAAAGATGCGAGGAGAGTCTGGGAGAAAGAGAAGCCAGGATTATCATATATATATATATATATATATATATGGAGAGCGGTGAACTGGGAGAGAGTGATATACACTTTGTAAGCGAAGAAGAGAATATTAATATCGTATAATAAAGAGAAAGAAGCAAAGATTATATGGTGACTATGATCGAAGGCTAAATATCGCACTTCAATTCGTCCTCTTCTGTTATACTGTTTCGCATTGTTACGTGAATTTTTGTATAATTATATAAATATTTATATATATATACATGTATGTATAAACACCCACTATATATATATATATATATATATATAGAGTGGGTGTTTATACATATAATATAACCTTGATAAATATATCTGCGATAAACGAAATACGTGCAGCATCTTCGTATCGGACCAGCTGCCTCTTCTCTCTACAGATAGTACTACTGTGTAGTACTACATATAATTCTATATTGTTCAGAGTTAGATGAAAGCTTTTTTTGGAAGGTTATAATCAGATTATTCTGGGGTAAAAATATAAAAAGATGGACCAGTATTGCCATTTAGTCGGAAAAATTCGTTCGAGCTAAAAATCATAAAAAATCCAAGTTTTAAATTTAGCACTTTTCGAATTCTTTTTTTTTGGAACATTGTATAATGTATACGCACTGACCCCCGACACAAATTGTTTTTGCCCGAGATTGTGGCCCATTGCTGGGTCCACTAAAAGCAGTGATGTCCCACGAAGTGGTTCCCTTGTAGCGGACGATAACCTTTCACCTAATATCTGTAGAAAGTTAAAGGATTGTATCGCTGGTCCTCCCAATGTTTCGAAGGTAACAGGTCTAAAATAGTACTCATTAATTAATGAGGCGTATTTTCTGTTCTTCTTGCTCTGGTGTATTGGCTGCGTGGCCAGGCTGTGTTGCTCCGCGACTAGCCCTAGAAGATGCAAAAGTGTCAACCACAATGCAATCCTAAAGCAGAATTTTACCTCTGGAAAAGAGGATTAACGACATACCATCAGGACCTCCCTACGAGAGCGACCCATATCTTCTGGGCTACGAATGCAAGGAATAGATAAGAAACGAAGAGCTTTGGCCATAAGTAACGATTATTAACGAGTGTCTCAGGCCACGACCCGCACCTTTTGTACAATATAGTCCATGACGACCAAGAGAATCAACCGGTTTTCTGCAGCAACAGGTATGTGTGGAAGCTATATCACTCCCCAATGGCAAACCTACTGCAAGACGGGTACATTGGTCATCAAGTACAGTCCCCATATGAGTGGAGGGAACAGCACTAAGCTATGCTCCCGCCCAAGGCCTAAAAAGGCCCTCAACCTGGCTCATTCCAGATCGCTCGAAGTCTGATCAAGGAGGGACTGTTAAACAGAAAAAGCTGCATCTATTTGTGTTGAATCCCCAAACCTTTTAGCGGTAGCTTGTTAAGTAGGTCAAGCTTCGCGTTTAGTTAACCTCTGATTGGTGTTTCCAAGTCACTTCAAGTAATAGTTTCTTGACTAGATCAGAAATCGAATACATCGACGCGATCACACTGGGTCCAGCCAAAGAAGAAGCTGCTATCAAACCAAGTCCACCCATCTCAATAGGAAGGGATGCTTGTTTTCGCGATATCGGAGAAAATTCAAAGTTTAACAAGGAGGACAATGAGTCCATAAACTGATCATTGGATACGTCCAGTAGATAACGTTTATTTGACATATTGCAGTCTCTGAGCAAGTGAATAATTCTTCCAACAAATAACGAACTCCTCATTAAACACAGACCTCTGTGGGCTCCTAACAAGGGCAACTTTCCTAGGGTTCAAAAGCCAAGCTAATGAGATTCCAAGACAGTAGTAATTTAACTTCAGGCGATGATTGGAAATGAGTTGACATTTGCAACATTCCCTTTAGTCATCTGGCATGTTAGAAGTGCAACTAACTAGAGGTAAAGGTAAAGCTTTATTGGTTTACAAAAGGAACTGCAATTTCACAATGCTTAAGTTCTCTGATATGTCATGCAGCGGGACTCGAACCTGCAACCAGAGATGTTAGAAGTGTTCTGAATAGATTTAGTGGTTTCCTGCTACAGGCGAAGACGTCTCCTTGGTGTCCTAGGAAATCAGCGCACGAACACAACGACAGGCGGCGTAGTGAGCAGGGGCCGGAGACCTAATATCATCACAAATTGTGTCTAAAGGAGGAATGCTGCGCTAGCCATCCCCGCGACGAAGTGGAGCATTGGCCGCTGCGGATTTTGGGATACAGTAATGAAAATACGAATAAAGAGATACCCATATGCTTTAAATTCGAAAATCGTCAAGTTGGCCAAGAGAACTTGATTTCATGGGGATTCACGGTGGGAGCAGAGGGCCTTCGACCCTGCTGCAAAAAGCTAAAGGCGATTAAGGAGTTCAAAGAGCCCACAAACTCGACCCAGATCATATCGGTACTGGGAACCCCTGGTTTACACATGAAATGCATCCTGGGGTTTTCGGATGAGTGGAACCAATTCGCACGTCGGAAATTTGCTGACTTTATATAACCATGTGGCGCATGACACAGAAAAACGCTTCTGTGCTATTTCGTGATCAGAGAATTAATCGAGCGGTGACACTCGGCAAAGGACTCAGCAGAACTCCACACATCAAGTTTGCACCCGAAAAAACTACCAAGTCGTTCACTGAGCTCAGTCGGCTGCTACCACGGACAAAGGGTGCCTCAGACTCAAGACGGCGGCCACCGGCCACCGTAGTAGGTACCATCATTACGCGGCACCGATATTTAGGCAGACCCCTACGTGCATCACAGCCCAAACGAATCGGTACAGGACACGAAGAATTTTGACTTTTAGCATCGCCGGGGCGAACTAGGGTGGCTAGGAAAGCTGTACAGGCCTTACCGAGGCAAACACGAGGCAGAAAGCACCACCTCTTGGAAAGGAATCATGCGAAAACACACTGGAGACTTAGACAAGAAGTTGGTAAAAGTTACAGCCAGGCTCTTGGACAAAATCGCTCACCCTACACCTCAAGCAATGGTACGAATAACGATACGAATCGATTACAGATCCACTCTCCCAATTTTGCGCTGTGCGTGTCACCTTGCAGAGTCATCGGTACCGCATAGGGAGAATTGCCAGTCCTCTGCGATTTAGGCCAGTTGGGAAATACACAGGACACCATTGGAAACTGCACAGCATTTAGAGAAGCAAGGCATCGTTCAGCTCGATCCTCAATATTCCGCCAACTCGTATCCGTCACGAAGTGGTTGCCAACCTTATGAAAGATCCCGTCTTGTTTAATGCAGAGAAATACGTTCTCCCCTTTGCCGTGTATTGAGTCCCTCCGGCCACGTGGCCATGCCTACCACAGGGTCGTACACAGGCCGGCCTGATTAGTCCCACTGTAGGCGACTCCTGCCACTCGACGCTGATCCCGGCCCAACTCCACTTGAGTACATCCGCCGTCCTCCGGTCGATCCGCTTAGCTATGTCAATTGTCTGGGTTACCATCAACTCATTTTCTTCCAGCAGCAGCCGGTTGCGCATAGGTGGCTCCCTGATATTCGTTTACAAGTGGGATTTCAGCGCCTTGTCGTCCGCATAGGACGCACCCCGCTTCCAGGCGCCGCAGTATGTTAGAACGGTTAGAACAATAATTGTTTTTCGAGCTGACCCTCAGCTGCTCCCCTATGTGACAGGCCTCAGCTTTTAACCTGTTAGATATTACTATGAGGACCTGTCGGGGCCACCTTTGCTTATTCTCGTCCTTACTCGTACCTGGCTGGCAAGAACCTTCAGATAAAGAAAGATGATAAAGAACTCCAAAGATTCTCCACAGCGCCTGACAGGATTTGAACCCAACACACACGTCCCTCCGGTCTCGCAGTCCAAGACGCTCACCACTAGACCATCCAGGGGACTAGAACGGTTAGAAGCGAGGTTAGAACGCACCTTGCTTCCAGACGCCGCAGTTCCACCACGAACTCCACGATCGGCCTTCCCAGCTGCTGCTGTCGAAGGCGATACTTATATCTTGCAGTAGCCATACCCACCTTCTCCGCGAATCGACGCCTCAGTCTCGGGAAATTGTTGGACTCGTCTTCGATGTCCACCTCTATCTTCGACCTCCTCCTCTCTAGTGGCCTTATACTGGATTTGACCCTCAACGCCAGAAATGCAGCAGCGCGGCTCTAATCACTGTGCTGGTTAGCAGTTGTCTGCGCTGACCAACGACCTCCGATGTTGTTATGCAAACGTAAATTTTCCTGGCTGACTCACAGCCAACTTTTAACGTCGACGGTACAACTGTCTTCGGCATTGCTTCTTAAGACGGACAATGCCTTTAAATGCAAATGTGCAACGGTGGGCATCGAACCCGTGCATCCACATGTTGCACTCCTCCGATTGCAAGGCACACACGATGCCCTTGTGTGGAACTCGAGCGCTTCGATTCAGTCGTCCCACCGTATGGCTGGAGACCCCGATTCCACCAGGAATATCGGATAAGTTGTCAGAGCTGCGATCTTGGCTGTGTCCCGCGAGACCACACACCAACTGGGCGATTGCCTGAAGAAGCCGTCTCTCCACCCGCCTCTCTGATTCGTTACTTCTTTTATATTTTCGGTGATCTCCCTACCTCTAATCGCAAACCGCTTTGATTTTCCTTGTAATCCCCCAGTAATTCCCGGACACTCTCAATCCTCCCTGTGCCGTTCGATGGTCTAAAGATACAATACTATGCTGCAGAGGGGCAGGTATCTAAGAAATATGTTGATTTCAGAATCAGCTCTAGCTCCGTAACTATACGCTGAAATAGGAGTATCGTGTACAGCATATGTGTACCTCTCTGAGTGCCTCTATGTCTCTCTCTCTATACAAGACGTAATAGTAATAATAACGATGCCGAATAAATAATATCAATCAACAGAAGGAGAACACTGCATTATTGTGGGTGTCGTTTTTCTTTATTAAACATGATGTATAAAATTATATTAACTCTAATAATAATTAGCGTTCATTATTCACCGTAGAGTGTTGTTGCTGTTGTTTTCTTTTTCGCCCATCATCGCTAGTGTGCTTTTCGCCGTTTCTTCACGTCTCATCTTCATAGTCATTAGATATATGTTATCTTCATCATCATTATCCGCGTTTGTTTCATGCTTTTTGTTATTAGTCAATAGTCTCTCTCTTTTTGTCTACGCATTACAAAATACAAAAACATATTCATTTTTATATACAAGGATATATAAATTGTTACTTTTGTCACCACGCCAAACATATTTCTGCTGCTGCACAATCCAAACACTGTCCATAGATGGTGTCCCCATAGAGATATATATATATATATATTATATATATATATATATTATATATATATATATATATATATATATATATATATATATATATATATATATTGTGTCACCAGCGTCACCTATGTAAGTGTCGCTTCTGCCTTCACTCTGTATCGTTCGACCGATTCTACGATGGGATTTATTTGATTTCCGATGGTGTCATTTCTCTCTCTCTCTCTCTCTCTCTTGTATCTCTCTTTACGGTCACAAAAATTTGGTTGAAAAACCCCCCGTTTGGAAATCCAGCGACATCAGCAACGAAACAAGTGAACAATAAATTTGCCATCACCGTCAAAGCTAAATAACACACGCACCGCCTTCGCGGAGAATCACTCCACCGAAATTCGTTCAAAAACCACCCTCGGTCGTCAAATCACCATTGGCATCATCGACATAACGCCCCTCTATGGGTGTACCAGTGCGTTATATTTATCATGTCATAATTTTCTTCATTGTTGACACCATCGGCGCGTTCGCGGTCGGCGTACATCGATATGGGTGTTTCATGGACGTGCTTGAAACTCGTATCAGCGCGCAACAGCGCTGGCAGGTCTCGTTTGCAATCGCTTCTTGCCGCAGTGTGCGTACTCGCTCCGCGATCGATATCCGTCGCGCAGGAGGTTTTGATTTCTATTGCAGATGCTGCATTGCTCGTTGTCCTGTTACCATTCGTTGGGCGGGCAACACACGCTGGGCTCTCTTCCCGTTCCAGGCTTGGATCGTTGATCGTTGTTGCTGGCGATGTGCCAAGACGTCACATGAGCAAGTTTCACAACGTTCGTCTCACACGAGCGCACGCACACGCTCACAAACGCACTGGCACGCATCAAACATGCTAGCATGCACACGTTCGCTCATCGCTGATGAATAAATAAACAGTAAGTAAACTAAGACTATTTTCTCGTCACAGTCCCAGGCCACAATAAACAGCAATGATAATACATGAGGTAACCGAATCAAGCCAGATACCTTTCAGCCACGCTTGGTCTTGTCCCAACGGGTGTACGCCAGGCAGATCGCCTCCTTGTGAGGCTGCTTGACGCCTCCTATGGCCGAATCCATTGATAATAAATATACATCTATTTGCTGAGTTTCTTCCCGCGACCGCTATTCTTGCTTGCGTTACCGTCGGTGTCAGGAATTTGTCGAGCCACCAACCTCGCAGCGTGTTTCATTAAAAATAGTCCAATTCCAATCAGGACGTTCGCAGCGACATCGATCGTGAACAATGTTGCTTAGTGGTTTGTCAAGGTTAATTGTTATTATTACTGTTATTGTTGCTGGTTGATGATGATGGGAGTTTCGATTGAATACGCATTTGTCAATTGATAGAACTAATTCACCGTCAAGTGGTTCAACACATCCGACCAATATTGCTGATGTATTAAGTAAATTATTCATAGATATGTATATGCGTGTATACCTGTGAACGAAATAGTCTATTCGATTGTCGAGACAGAGAGGCAGCGAAACTCGCATTTCCACCTGCAGCCTGCTCTCGGTCGTTACCGTTTATAAGCTACCACCGTTTAAATACCAAATCCAATAGTGAGTTTTCGTAATGTTTCGATTCGGTACTTTGAAGAGTATGCATACTTTTTAGTCCTGTGCTACGATCGCAAACAGTAAAGCCGTTGCTTTCAATAATGTTTTCGTCATTTGCAGGTCAGTCTGACAATATTTTAGCAATAGCTGAATCTTGCCTGTGAGCGTAGATAGCCAAATATCTATATAGTTTAGCCTGTGTCCTATTGTAGTGATATAGGTATGTGAAATAAATATTAGATATTTATTAGTATAATATATAATATAATATAAATAGCTCTGTACCAGAAACTCTGCGCACTCCCTGCAGCCGAAACGTATAAAACGGTATCGATATTTGTAACAATTTTTTCAGGCTCAAAACGCGTGACTGTGCCACTTTTCGACAACGGATGATCTTTCCTACTCAATCCCTACTTATATCCCCGTTTCCCGGCAGTTTTTCATTGTTGAACTTTTTTTTCTCCAATAATAAATAATAGTAGTACTAGGTTCTTCGATATCAACATTATTATATAATCATCATGAATCAGTGAATCAGGATGCCACAGGAATTCATTACTCAACACGATGACAAATACATCCTCGTGTACACGCCGTCGACCGTGTTCCGATCGCCGTTGCGGCGTCCAGAATTCACGACGCGTACGTACACATTCGAGTGGCCGAGATCAAAAGCGTTCGACACATCAACAAAATCAGCGAGAAAAGCCAGGTCTGGCTCAAATCGTAGTGATCCACTTGTTTCACAAGTTTCCTTGACCGTCGGGAGATGGGGCATCGTAAGGTTGTCACGTTAACGAACGAAATACGAAGAAGTTACTTTGACTACATTGGTTTAACAGGAATTTTCCCCTGAATGAATCTCTTGTCCTCCTCCTCCTCCTCCTGCTCCATGAAAGCCGATCAGCTCCGCGCGCGCGTTCACTCTAGTCGTCTATTTGTGTCAATAATTGATACGATCGATTTTTTCGTAGGCAAAAACCCTGTAAATTATTGCTTCAACGCACACATACGCACACACACATACAAACGCACGCCTGCTTGCGTGACTGTCTGACTGCCTGTTGCCAGCCAGCGAGCGAGCCAGCACAAGCCTCTTCTTCCTCGCGATGATCCGCATCCTCCGCGGTGCGCCACCAGAATTTTGCTAGATGATTCAATTCTCCTTCAGGGATTATATCATCATCATTATTAAGATTCGCTATTAATTCCGGTCACTAGCGTTCCACCTGTCGAATGAGCGGCGTTCATTGACTGAATCGTTTCGAAATTTCTTGCTTCTCATTAACGATCATTCACACGCGTCAACCCCCACCGCCCCCCACACCCCACACCCCCCACCCGCCATCGTGTGCAAAATCAGGATGGCGGCTCAGAGTAAAATATCTCCTAACAGTCATCGCTCTGCTATGATATCGATACTAATCGTGCTCCGGTCAACAACACTCGGCCGTTGGTTATGGCAACGGCACATATAAAAAGGGCCCTGTTCAAGTAAAACCAATGCGTAAAAGGAGGATACAACGTTTCCTTAACGCGGCGACGACGACGACTGCGATTCAACTGAACTCGCCTCTGACGAACAGCGACCCTGACGGGTTAAGTGAGTTCTGCTTGAGCTATTATAATGTTGTATATAGATAGCCAATGTGTATATATGTATGTATATGGATATATGTCTATATATATCTGTACTACCATTTATCTCTTTCTCTCTGCCTATGCCGATATGGCCACCAACTACGTTTGTGCTTTGTTTTTTTTCCAACTTGCATGCACTTTTCTCTGCGTCCTCTCTCGCTTTCTCTTATTCTCTCTGACCATGCGTACAATCTGTGCCACAAAAAAAAGATGTATATTGTATAATAAATATACATCTGTTTATATATATATATATATATATATATATATATATATATAATAGGCTTATTTTTTGCTTGTTTTTTTCCGCCAACACTCTCGGTTCTACCAGTTGTACGTTGTGCTAGTTCACCTCATCTACACACATTTTCCCCTATTGAATTGAAGCTTTCGCTCACTTTTCACTCCACTGTAGACAATCGTCTCTGTTGCATGAATGCCTCCTCAACATACGTCCCTGTCTCCTAGTGGATAACTATTTTGCCAAAAGGAAAAAGGTACCAGCCGCTATAAGGTGCTCGTCTCGATTGTGGTTGTCTCGTTTTGTATTTTCTCTTCACATTGTTTTTTTTTGTCTTCATTAATCACACAATCCACAATCTGCTGATACCGGCCATCGGACTCCTCCAATGCGGACCAGCAGTCTACTGCAGCTAGGTCAACGCCACCCCCATCACCACCATCTGAATCTAACTCGGCAACTGCCGCAGAACGCCCGTCATATGTACATTAAGTATCCTCTAATGATGGTCAAGGTCGCCGAATACGTTCGGTGCCGACCCGTGTATGTATATGTATATCTGTCTGGCCCCCACCGATGCCAGAGACGTGTCTCTTCTGTTTAGCACACAGGCGATATCTGCACCGGGCTCATGGGCTGCTCAATCGTTGCATGTGTTGGGTGATGTGTTATAGATTGGGACTCATCCGTAGCGATGATGATCAAGTGCTTATTACTTTGACACCAAATAAAACAAATCGTACGTGCGTCGACCCGACTGAAGCGTTCGAAGCGTTTCGTTGTGTTCGTTGTACGTTGGCTGCCGTTGAGGGCCGTTGTGAACCGGTCGATCGGAACGACGTCTCGATCGTCCGACCATCAACGCCCCACTGATTCGCCCTCCCGAGATGTACATCGGTGTACACTGTCACGCTCTAGTCAATCAGGACAGACGTCATGTTGCGTCGTTGTCGTCGTTGTCCGTCTAAACTGGTGGGGGTCCCTGCTCATAGCGTAGCTGAGGCCCAAACGAGTTGAGCGTGTTGGCCACGTCACAGCAGCGTGGCTCCATAAAGTACGCCACACAGTATAGCATCACCAAAGCCACCTGTTTCATCGTCGACAACAATCGCAGTGATGGAAAAGACGACCTGTTAGCTAGCCTGTACGACAATGTGGATTCGTCGATAATGGTGACAAAGGGTGACAACAATTACAGCAGTAACGACCAAAGAAACCACCATTGGAAACTTGTTCGCTTATCGATTTTCGGTGAAGGTCGAAAAGTCGATAAAACATTAGTTAACATCATGGTCACATACAAGTAGCTAACATCATATTGAATACTTTCGTACTAACTATATATGTGATGTCATTTTCAAACGACCTGCACAGCGATATGGACGATGACTTGCATGGTCCGGCTGCAACCGAGGACTCGTGGAGTTTGCTTTGTTCCAGTAATAAAATCGTTTCTATGGCAGTTTCTATAGTGTAATCTCATCTCGACAATATCATACTAACCTGAAAGGGAAGAGCTGCCTTGAAGATTCTCCAAATGCTCTGATTGCCCTCTCCATCGGCACAGACGGCCGAAGAATCATCTTCACTTTCATAATTCGAGTCATAGTCGTCACCGTTGACTTTGGACTGCAGCAGGATCGTCGAGCCCGGACAGATGCCACCTTTCGGCTGGAGGGATGTCAATGGCAGATCGGCAATGCTGGCGCCACCCTTTATCTGGGCCGAGCTATAACGGTGAAGATTAAAAAAGCACATAAGAAAATTAGAAATTGCGCGGAGAGTAGGGGTTTTCTACGAGAGCAACAACACGGAGTGGGTGTCAACCGAGTGCATTGCCGAATGGGGGCCGAATCGAATATACTAGACATAGGTATTAAATTATAATAGTAAAGATGGTCCTGATAGGTTCTTGAGGCGATACCCAAGGCCTGTCGTCACATAAGGGAACATTTGAGTGTCAGTTACAAAAAAAAAACATATAAGCCTTTTTCCGATTAGATTGAATAAATATCAAAAATAATAGTAACAAAATAACCTATTTCGTGTTCATGAGAACTAAGTCACTAAAAATTCATGATGACCAACGTTTGCGGTTGAAAATATTTTATTCAATCTATATAATGTATACATATATATATATATATATATATATATATATATAATCTTTTTTGTAGTACTCACATCTTAAGAATCTCGCTGATGTCAATCGCGTTATCCGACGGATCAGTAATCTTTAAGAGAAATCAAAACATCAACGAAGCATGTTGTCATTATGTTCCAGAACGGAGATCGTTAGGGGAAGGGAGTCCCACGTATTTGTGATAGAGTGGTTTGATTTATACAATAGTGTAAATATTGTCCCCGTTGCTCATACGTGGTGGTTTTCCGGTGTGAATTTTTTGGAAGACCATGGGATCGCTGGCCTGACCGATACTCGAATGCAGAGGCATCACTTGTTATTCGAGAGCAATGGGTGACAAACACCGCTGTGGCCCTCTCGTGATTAACGATGGCAGGCGCTAATCGGTCATCATTAGTGCGTTAATGCGCCCGCAATTAAGAGGAGGACGAAATCTATATATCCTCGTCTATTACAGTCGATTTAATCAGATTTTTAACAATTTTTCAGGAGAAAAAATGGGGGTACTTTTTCCTTGGAGGCAGACCCTACCTGATGCTGTCCATTTAGCTCTGTAGCCACTGCCATATTTTCCTGACGGGCCTGGCGATGCAGTGCCGCGAGGAGGAAGCTGTTACGCTTGTTCGGATCTTGAAGGAAATTCTTGCTCTGCTGCAGATTGGTCAAATGGTGACCAGTGCTGTAACGAGAACGTCATAGTAAATCTGATTGCCTTTGAACTCGAGATACATGCAAACAATTTCAAAGCGGCGCTCGGCAACAGTTCCAGCTCAAGTGGACGTTTGCCACGGGCCAGTGTAGCTAGGTAACCTAATATATCCTAGATACAGAAACCTGTAAGAAATACTCAAATAATGGTGTAATTAATTACCTTTCGTAGAGCGTATCCCACGTGTTGTAGAGGTCCCGGACGTCCTGCGTAAGCGAAGAGACCCGGTCGGAGTTACTGGCAGCCAACCGATGAACCTTGACCTTCACGTTTAACAGTGACCGTTTAAGCTCGTGAAGCGATGACAAATTTCTCTGCAAATAGACGAGTTTCAAGTTTATCATTGGCCATCATCTGCCTTATACCTGTACAGTTTGCGTTGAAAAGAACCTCAACACAGTTATTCGGTTCAAGTACTTATTAGAAGGCTTTGTCAACCTTTTTTCGTCATCTTCGTATATACGATATACAATCAATAGTGTCGTTGATATCTACCGAATGACAACTGCATCTAAAATGCTGAAAATCGATATACACCTTGAGGACCGCGATCCGCTCATCAAGCGTGCTCACGTTGAGCCCTTGAAGATCCATGCTCTCGTCTTCGAGTTCTCTCTGCACACACTCCATCTGTAGCATCTCTTCACGAAGCTTGACGATATCTTCACGAACCGACTCATCAGCATGCGTCCGCCGGAATGGCGAGCTCATTAGCGGGCCGCCGCCACCGCCGGGCTGGCCATCAACGGTGCCAACGGCACCGGTGGAGTTGCCAAGGACGAGGTGTCGGGACTCCTCGTTCAGGGTTGTCGCGCCACGAGACTGGATATCTACGAGCAACCTATTCCAGCGTTCCATCAGTTGCCGGATAAGTTGCTCTGTAGCGGAGGCAACGACACCAGGAGCGAATCCGCAACTCAGCGCTGCGTTGTTGCCGGACGCGCTGCAGTCACCAGGTTGCTCGTCAGGTCCGATCGAGATGTTGATCTTAATTATCTGAAGGCACTGAATATTCGACCGGCATTTGGCGATCATCTCATTCTACAAGCAGGGAAATATACAACAAAAAAAACAAAGAAAACACATTTTAACGATTCATTTAGTGATTTCCACATGGCGATAATATCTGGTCGAATTGTGTGCGTATGTGTGTATGTGCAATTTGCCATATAAGTCCCCTGGATGGTCGTTCAGTGGTGAGCGTCTTTGACTGCTAGACCTGAGGGAATCTTTGGAGTTCTTTATCATCATTTTTTATCTGAAGAGTCTTGCCAGCCAGGTACGAGTAAGGAAGAGAATAAGCAAAGGTGGCCCCGACAGGTCCTCATAGTAATACCTAAAAGGTTAAGAGCTGAGGCCTGTCACATAGGGGAACAGCTGAGGGTCGTCAGCTCGAGAAAACAATTAAATTTGCCATATAAAGATCATATATCAAGTGATCATGCTACCGTTATGACAACAAAACCTGATTCACAATGCAGCTTGTCGTGAATGACAATCTAAACTAGCTTCTATTCTTTCGTGATCCGTTATAGAGTGGCCAATGAATTGAGAACATAGTAACGTATGATTATTTAACAGGGTGGTTAAAAAAGCACATCAGCTAGAAATACACGAATCGATCCCCATCGTTAATTCGCATTTGCGTTCAGGTGTCCGTCATACGAGGCAATGCAAAAGCATTACAGTAGACGTTCAATGAGAGCCAGCCCGAAATCAACATTTAATTGGCTAGAAATACGAAAAGGTTATTAGAGCGCTCACAAATTGATCGGCGGTCATCGCATCCTTGGACAGAAGATACTTCTTAAGCGCGTTGGTCACGAACGCCAAATCGCGATGGCTGCGGCTAAGTAGTTCATCCGTTTTCGAGTCATCGGAGCGATCTCCCGCCTCGACCCCAGCCTCGGTTTCCATCCTGTTCTCAGGACCAGCCAATGGTGGTGGCACCACATCGCCATTACCAGCGTTGTCACCATTCACCGGAACACAGTGGCCAATGTCCATTTTGCTGTCGGAGCAGCTGTTCTTGTAGTTGTTATTGTTGTTGTTCAGCTGATGTATCTGCTCCTGTTCGGATTCGAGCTCGCTGTCGCGTGCGAGACCCCGGTATCGTCGGCTGTCGGTGTGGCCCTTCTTGTAGCCGCTGCCACCGTGTACCTGGAGTCCCGACAATGATGAGGTGTCGGATGTTGACCCGATAAACGAGCGGTAATCCTCGCCGAAGCAGAGCAATCGTCGCACCGAGTCATCGTCCATCTCTTTCTCGGAGTAGTGCTCGAGGTCCTGCTCGGAGAAGTGGTCCTGATAATGGTCCCACGTGTTATCTGAGGATACCACCGAGCCCTGGTCACAGACGGTGGCCTCCAACACCTCGCCGGCGGCGACGCAAACATCGCTTTTCTTGTCGACGTCACTCGCTGGGTCCTGAAAAGGGGACGCGCACGAAAAAGGAAATAGGACAACTTAATGGCAACTACAGTACATCACACATATAGGAAAAGAAGGCTTTCCGGTTTGCTCGGCTAACGAAAACATATCTGTGGCTCACATGATGCTCGCTCAACTATGAGAAACGGTATTTTCATAGGAAAAACCTATCCTGCTATAGCGTATACGATATATTGAAGGCCACAACAAATAGATTGGCAGTGAGAACATTATCCACACATTGAATATCGCGATGACATGACTCAATCCCAGCGGTCCGATCTAATAGACCACGCTTTGTGACGATACTGCTAAGCCGTCAGTCGATGACGACGATATTGTATAATCTCTACTGCCACCTTGACACTCAGGTCAGCGGCCGAGCAATCGATATAATTGACGTGGCAATTCTCGGCCATACAGATACTTACAGCTCGATCGGATTCCACCATAAACATATCTGTATAGCAGTGTCGTCTAGTGAGAGAAATTAGACAACACCACGATTTGCTTGGACGCTTCACCGATACCGAAGCGGGCAAGACAATAAACGTCCTACTTCTAACAGGACCAGCAATGGCCGATAAGCAGGCCACCTCTGCCGATCACGCCGAGCGTCGTAGCTTCGCAGAGAGACATTAGAGAGAACAGAGTGAGCCCGCGCGCGCGCGCGCACTGCCCTTGAATATAACCGCCGCAGAGGGTGAGGGTCCCCCGACAGAGAGATGCCACCGGCTACATGTACTTAGCTTGTGATGTCAGGCTATTTATATAAATGTATGCAACTCTCGCATAATACAATATACTACCCTCTAAACAAAGGTACAATATAACACAATACTACCAACAAGATATTGTGTTATATTATACCTTGTATATAATACAACTGCAGCTCTGTGCAATATAGCACAAGTTGAACATTGTAGTTCAGCATCAGTACGATCGCAGTGGGCAGTGCTGCCTGTGGCTTGATAGGCACAGATATACTAACGTTTCTTCTATATGTTTAATATAGATTGTGATTTATTAATGAAATTGCAGTAATTATACGACACTTAAGTTCTTGTGAACAAAAAAAAAATTAAATATATATATATATATAGATGGATAAACAATACCTGTGTGTTATTTTCAGGCTACCCTGTACAAATTCGTGTTACATAAACCTAAGTAAGCACAGAGGCGCGTGCTACCTCCACCAAGTTAAACGATAACCGAGCGTTGGAGGTGGCTGGGGTGCTAAACCCGGGTTTACAAGCATTCCCGAAACCCCCCAAAGCAGGAGGGAAAAACATTAAACCAGGAGCCTATATCTAGTTGTGATGCCCCGCAGATGCGCAGGGGGGGCACCTGTTTCGCGGAGGTTTTTAACATTCAAACAACTGTATTGTTGCTCCGTCAGGTCGTATCCCGTCGTGCGGTAAAAATCAATGACAGCCCTCTTCGCAAGCACGAGCGGTAACCAGATATCATCGCCGGCTTGAAGGAACAATCCGCGTTACCCATAAAGCAGTCACGTCGGAAGCACTAGGCACGATCAGATATACAACTCAGGGTGCCAGCTTCGCCCCCCCCCCCCCTCGTAAACAATCCTCGTCCCGCCCTGAGCTTACAACTCGCCTCAGCCCAGCTACGCACAGACACGCGACACCACATCTCCCCATCGCACAATGACTCAAATTGAACGTACAAACAAACAGAAAAAATCCTTGAACAAGCTAGATTTCTACTCAATCGATTTGATTTCTGTTCACCATTACAGTAGAAGCCATATCACTTTTCCTACCTGCGCATTGTCGTTCGCGCTCGAGTGGCCGCTCCGGTTTCGGGAAAGATTCGACTTTGACAGCGCTTTCGATCCTAATCGTCGCCGACGAACCGGGGTGGACTTGTCCTTCGGCGGCTCACACAGATTGATTAGCGAGGTTGTCGACGAGTTCCGTTTCGCGCTGGCGCCAGCCCCATCAGCGCTTACCTCTGAGTCCGATCCGGATGAAGCGTTCGAGCCCGTCTTCGTCTTCGAGGTCCGGCTGTGTCTGCGACGCTCAGCCGGCGTAAGGTCACTGAGGCCGCTCATTGATGCCGTCATCGAGGTCGACATCACGGATTGGGTCGTCGACGTCGCGCTGCTGGCGAGCGTAAATGAACGTGACATGTGCGTGGGCAGTTGCTGTGCAGCGGTAGTGGCGGCCGCTTGTGTTTGCTGCAGCGGCATCTCGGTCACACTCCAGGGCCTATCTCTGGAGCGGCGTTTCTTGCCACTCCGCAGATTGACCACCTTGGATGGCGTTTCCGATTCGGTTGGTGTGCCCGCCGCCGCAACCGTGGCGAGTGTCTCCACTGAGCCAGCGTTCAGCGTCGTCGTCGATTTGAGCCGGTCATCGCCATCACCACCTATGCCGTCCTCGCTGTCGGACGACGATGAGCCACTTTCGTTCGTGAGTTCACCGCTTGCGTCGCATGAGTCCTGCTCGGTCCTGTCAAGGCCATTGTCCGGGTGGTCCGGATCCTCGGCGGCCACCTCCTCAGGAATCTTCTGTTTGGCAGCGCGCTCCTCACAGCTCTGCAACCACTCCTGAATTCGGTTAACCTTACCGCCGCCTCCGCCGCCGCCTCCTCCGCCGCCTCCGCCGTCAACAGAAGTCGTCGAGTCACCGAAATCAAGAGGGGCAAAGATACGCGAGGCTGAGTGTCTTCGCCGCAACTGCACCACCTGGTCGTCGATGGTAACCGAATGTCCCAGCTCATCTTGACCGGATAGTTCGACCTCTGGCGACGGATCTAGATGAACGGCATAGCATCGAAAGAGAAGAAAAAACATTATGGCTATATAATTGTACAACGATTTTGCTAACAGGTACATACAGTTACCACATTATTACCATGACGTGAACGAACTGAAGACAGAGCAGAATGTCATAGTCACCCACCCTTTGCTTGTATCTGCTCAATTTATATTGTATACTATTTGCTTAGTATATATCGTAGTATCCGTTTCTATATACTTTTTTTTATTTTTTATTTATGAGGAAAACAGAAATACCTACCCCGCTTTCCCCACGCCTTTTTTTCCTGTTTCTATATACTTTATATATATATATATATTAAGTATATAGAAACGGATATACTAAGCAAATAGTATATAATAGAAATTGAGTAGATACAAGCAAAGGGTGGGTGACTATGACATATATATATATATATATATATATATCGAAAAAATAGCACCGCAATATGGGTCACAGTACCAAATGGGGCTATCAATAATTATCAACGTTAAGTATCAACATTGGTACATGTTGCATATTGGCCGTCGCTAAAGTGACTGTATGGTGACTACTTGTCCCTGTTACCTTTTTCGGGAGTCAGTGTTTTGTCTAGAATGTGCTCCTGTTGCTGGTTCTGGGGATTGTCGTGGCGGGCGACGTTCTCAACGTCACTATCCAGCGTGGCCGGTGTCAACGTGTAGAAGTCGTGAGCAGACCCCGAGAGACGCATCGCTGGGCTAGCCACATAGTCCTCATGGAGAACATCCTTTAGGACCTATAACATATACCGGAACGATCACAACGCGTCATCGATGGACGGCGAGAAACACGGCCAGACCATGTAAAACGATTACAGAACGTGCAGAATATTCGAATGAAGATGATGAGTCACGCTTAAGTTCACCGAAACCAAGTCGTCAGAACCTGCGTGCGTTTATGCCTGTGTATGTGTGTCACAACCAAACAAACACCGCTCCGCAAACGACGAGGTCATTGGCAGAACATTTGGCGCAGTTGCTAATGGCAGACTATCATCTACAATTTCAATTACAACTCAGCGGCAGAAAGATCATGCCAGCAGCAATTCGTCAGCAAGTCTCGTATCGTACCTGATCATCATCGATGGGATCGATGTCATCGATGGGAGAGCACTTCGCCGACAGAGGGAAGCACTTTCGGGGAGATCCGCCGCCGGAGAGACCGGAATCTCTCGAGGGCATCTCTGGACTCTCCGGGGTCGTATCAGCCGAGCCGCTCGCCCTCCTGAATGAGTAGATCCGCGCCAGGTCATCCTGACCAGTTTTGTCTTCGCCTGAAAGTTGCGTTGAGCTCTCGGAACTGTAGCCCACGTCCTGAACCTGTGGAGAGTTGACGAGAATTGAGTTAGCTTCGTTTGACAGGCATATAGGCAAGGTGGGCTTGTTCGCCTTCGACGAAGCACGATCCCAAGGCTCAAGAAGGCAATAACAAATACAAATGATTGGAGAAAAACTGCGGTTTTTTTCAACAACTCACTGATTGGGACTTACAGTGACGTTTGTAATGTTAATCAAGCCTCGTTAAGGGCAAGGCCTAGACCGCCAACCGTAGAGGCCGTGCATTCATTGTCGGTAGGCTACCAAACATTGCGGCTTACCGCGTTACGAAGCTAACTCGAAATACAGTTCAAAAAGCCTAACAAATTCTGTGAAAAATAGCGCAACTCATAGCGCAATGAACGTAGGTAATAACCCTAAAGTTGTTGGCTATCTAAATTTGGTGGCATCTGCAAACGAAGCAAAATTGAGGAATATTGATTTTCAGGCATGCTGAGACTGATTATTACCAACGTGTGTGATACAGGCTCTAATTGACGCTTGAAGGGATAACTGCAAATGTATCACACTTCACCGTACATTCGAGGCGCAGTATAAATGTGCTCTTTTGTCCAGTGCATTACGGTCGGTGTACACATCATCCTTCTGTCTATGAGCTGGTAAAAGGCGAACACTCAAAACCTCGTGGACCACGTAGCTGCACTTCAGTAATAATTTACTTCTAAAACCATGAATGTTGGTTGTAGCGCTCATATCGTTCGCGGGGGAGGCCGCGAAACGGCCGGGTGCTGTTTTTGCCGTTGTTACCATGTTCGTTGGCGTTGGGCGCAGCTCGAACGGCTATGTACGCTATGCAACAGCGGGCAAATCAGCATCGCCTCATGGCCGCTCGATGGATGTGTGAATGTCTGTATGGGTGTGCGTATGTACGCGCTGTCTGTCTGGATCGAACGTTCATCGTTTGACCTTGGCTGACCTTTGACTGACTTGGCAAGTGCCAGTAGAATCAGTGCCTGTCAGGACGCTACATCATCTTCCGACAATCGCCGCGGAAGGCGGGCGTGTGCAAAATATAACCGACAACGAACGCTCAGGGCAAAATGCACCCCGCAAGCGAAGGCGCGCGCTGTCTGTCAATGGCTCCATAATCGACGAGTACCGTCGAGTTATAGGCGCGTAAAACACAGAGCTACAAACAAAATCCGAAAGAAGATCGCGAGATAGCGAAAAACAGACAACGCGTTCATCAATTGCCCGAAGGGGCTGGAAGGGGGATTCGTTAAAAGCACTGATAAAATCATAGCCACAGGAATATTTTCATGGGTGATTTTTTAGGACAAGGAATCAGGGCCACTCGAGTAGAAGAGGCCGTCCTACCTCAGCCGGACACCGATGAGTAAACGCCGAAAAAGGTGTCAATAGGTCCTTGTGTCGATATGGTTCATCGGACACCGAATGAGATAACGTTATTTCACTTTGAGTTATATGGGCTCATACATATAAAATTTGATAGAACCGTAGAATTTCGCGAGGGTTCTTCATCAAAAATTGCTGCTCAACCTGACGTGGCGTAGAAAGTGAACGCGGCTCGTCTTAAGGTTGGTCCAACCGTTAATGTTATTCACAAGGGTAACTGGAGCGATATTAGTAGTGAAAAAAATAAAGGATTTTTTAAAAATAAATTTTTTTAATTTTTTTAATAATAATAATAATAATTTTGTTTAAAAAAAATATAAATACTCCCGCCTTATGAAGCAATGCCCAAGGCAGTACCCTGGATAAGAATGTGCATAATTTCGCATTTTGGACGCAATTATTATATCTGTAATATAAACACCACATCAAAGTAAACATCAAGAAAAATTAAACGATTACCTTGAGATAACTACAAGAAAATAACTAGACGAAGGCCTAAAAAAATCTATAGCGCGTCTTTCACAGTTGTTAACGACCAAATCATTCTAGTGACAATTTCAAGGTGGTGAATGTTTCGTCCAGAGGTCTTGCGTAGGATAGGTAGGTGCCGACAGAGGCAATAACAAAGTGTCATTTCCAAAGACAGCGTCTGTTCTTAAAGCGCGAAAAATAATCTCGCCGGCTCAGCGCGACGGCAAGCCACCACGACACGATAGCGGTTGGCATGCTGAATTGGATTCAGCATAAGCATACAACTGTCGAAATGCAGCTTGTCTAGGGGTGGTATAATAGTGTACTGGTGTGTGTATATTGTCGATGAATACGCCATATGAGATATGTATGACTTTGGTGCATTCGATATCTGACGTCCCTACCTTGGGCACATCGAACACGTAGATCCGGAAAGATACAGCATAGCTTAGCCACACTTGATACAGGCCATAGGCTTCGTATACGAACCTCTATTCTACTACTGTTCTGCGGTGCTTTTTGAGCGAGGTTTGCTACTTACGCCTTCGTAGTTTCCAGACGGCGGCCTGTTGTTGAGTTTGGTCTGTGGATTGTGGTTTCCGGTGTCCGGATGGCCACCGGCGCCGTTAGTGAACACCATCGCCTGCACGAACAAAGAACACAGCGAGAAATCGTCGTCAAGTTCAATTTAATTTTATGGTATAGTCTGCTATAGTGCAGATATCGTGATACCGCAACGCTTCCCACTGATCGATCTCTCAGTGTCCCTAGTGATTGGATTTGAATTCAGCCGAAATGACAGGTATGGCTACATTGCTCAGCTCAGTAGTTTCTGACCAGCAGATATCTGACCCATAAAACAACGCATATCCCGTCTCTACGGGTTACAGCTACCACTATAATATTATAGCTACCACTATAATACCACTAGTGAAGTTACACATATACGCTTAGTATTAACTTGAGTACAACGCACCGACGGCTGTTGTTGTTGTTGCAGTTGCTGCTGCTGATGTTGTTGAGGCTTCTTGTGTTTATTCGAATGCTGCGTTTGCAGATTGCCTTTCGTCGTAGAAATGTTGTCCGCTTGATGGGCGCTCACTGACATTATGTTGGCTGGGTGTGTTACGCGACCGGTGATCGTTGATCGCTGCTGTGTTGATCGATGCTCCCTTTGGTGGCCCCCAATTATACTGCGTTCAATCTCCGGGGGCAATATGAGTGTGAGGTCTAGACGGGGCTGCTTGCTCCGTGGCTCATCCCAAGTCTCACCTGAAGACACCGATGGACTTCCCGTGTCCTAAACGTAATAAAACATACAATAATGTCTGGTTATCCAGTGTCGATTTGAGCGAACTAATTCACACGCATACAGACACACACACACTCGATGTATAATAGCAATGACGACTTAGATACGTTTACAAATCTGTCACCAGACAGTTCACCCGAAATATTATCTATTGCAAAAGATGAAAAACAAAGAAAAACCGAAATACAAATTTATCTTTTGTAATAATTCGCAGATTATAACCCAGTCAAATGATAGTGTGTCGATAATATACTTATAGGTTAAAGTAATCACTCAAGGCAACATCTGATATTTAATTAACACGTTTAACTAGTGAGATCGCGGCGTCGTTGGGCCATGCATTGTGTTTTATTCTTATATTTCACACATTTATCTATTTTTAATAATCTTTTTTATCATATATTAGCTTCGTTTTAACTAAGGTTACATTGCCGAATAACGTAATGCGTCAAAATGCCTATTAATTATACAATATCATATCTAAATATCTACATGTCTACGCTGCCGTCAATCAGATCTGTTCGTGTATTCGACAGCCATTGCCTACGATAAGCTGTCATATAAAAGTGCCTGGTATCAGTACCGCTCACATTTATAAGCACCCTGAACCTTCATTCCGATTCGCGTTTCGCTACAGTGAAGCCAAACCGTCGCTAAGGACACTACTAAACGAAGAATTGACAAACTATTGGCCACTGGGTGGCCAAATATTCACAGCGGCGAATGGTGCGCGAATCATTTTATTTCTCAAATACAAGCATATCTATCTATCTCTCTCTCTCTCTCTGAATCTCTCATAGCAGAATCAATGCAAGTGGATGCGGAGTGAACAACGCACCACGCTGTTCAGCAACTCAATTAAGTCCCCCGTCCGTCCCCCGTATTACCCGGAACTAGCGCGTAACGAGCGCCAGTTCAGATGTCAAAGATCAAAACTCGATTAATATCATTATTAATGTCGAAATGTTACCACACTTTTATTGGTGATCTAGCCAAAAGCGAACGATATTATGCGATGCGATGGACCTTTTTTTTATGCTGATTTCAATCTCGGGCCTCCCGAGGTGGCCATATAAAAATCGAGGTCGTTTATTTTAGCACCGGCCACGAGTCGGCGACACTGAACAAAAGGTATATCCCTCGAGGCATTCCACTTATATGTATAGTATAATATAATATGGTATATATATATGTTTTTTTTTTCATATATATATATATATATCGAGGAAACCAGTAAAAAGGGAAGCTTAATAAAATTATGCGGGGACGTTTATGGCGTCACAGTCAAACGTTATTTACACACATGATGAGAAAAACTACTTTTTCAACGATACGGGACATCGAAGCGTTACTGAAAATGGCGCCACTTCTATTGTTACATAAGAAACCGGTGACGCTGAAATACGCCACACTGGCCAGATCGCCCGCGTCGTTAGCCAGTGGTTGGATACCAGTCTGCGAGCTGGCTGACGGCAGTCGTTGAGCGAGCTACTTTCATTTAAAAAAATAAGCTGTCACCGAACGCTATGTATGGTGATACAGCCAGAGAGCAAAAACAAACGCGTACGTGTTGACTCGACTAGGTTTCTATTTAAGGTTATGAAAAGCTTAAATGAATAATTCCTAATTAGTACTTAAGTGTGCGAACCCCTCTTATAATCTCCTACTACTCTACTGAGACATGTTTCGAATACACGAACACTGATGAAAATATAATAGCACCCTTTGAGATAGTGTAAACGTGCCTCATCCAGTTATGGACATCATAATGCCTCACCACGCCAGTTACGGACATATATAAACTAGTAGTCATAATGAGCACTCAAGTAAACACGAAATTGAGTAACTCGTTTCAATCGACTTGCGCACATACAGTAATTGCTATTTTCGATCTCATTTCGCCGCGAACTAGCTAATATTTGCATCGAGAGAATGATTTGCATTTCCTTTCGAAACGCCGTTGTTAACTGTGGACCAGCTGTTCTCATGAATGAGCATTTCTTCGTTGGCGCATAAACAAATCAATCCGTAGACAACGTGGCTGCCCGTTGTCTCCAGATTGATTTGTTTAGTGTAACAATGGCAACGTAAGAAAGAAAATACGCAACTTTCCTGTTTTTGGCCATTTGTTGCGTGGGTGGATATCTTACAACTGCTGCTCATTCGAAGATCTGACGCAGTCAGATCTGTCCATCCGTTAAAGCGAAACATCGCCGGCGGCGAAAGGCCCAACAGCGATTGTATGTAGCAAGGCAACATCACGGTGGAACCAGCTAGCAGTTTCTGTTTTTCAGATGTTTCAACATTTTGGTGAGGTAAAATACATTGGGAAATTCTACCTGCGGCGAGGACGATTCATTTCAACAAAGAAAAAATTAGTGTCACTACGTATACGGAGCACGTTAATGTACACTTTCCCTATATTTATATATACATAAATAAAAAGGAAAAGATTTCCTCATAAGCCAAATGATTCGTCTTCGACAGTTTCGAAAGAGACGCTGTGGCAAGCGGCAATGTGTCAAGCTCACAATGGCAACTGCGTACAACAAACACAACTGCAGAGTTGCTTTTGTCAGCTCGTTCTGTTAGACAGCCAAGGAAGTGAGCTCCTCACTGAGAGAGACAATTAATTATTAGCGCAGGCTGTCTCTATCGGCACAACGGATCGCTGTGTACCTTCAAAGAGAGCTCGAAGCGAGGGCGATCAGAAGTTGGCGGATTGCCCTGTATATATATATATATACACATATATATATATAAGTGGGTGTGGGCAATATTCTACTATAATTGATTTGAGTATTATTGCATGTCAGAATAAGTCGCTGTCTAAACACAAAAGCAGTGTATTCTATCAGGACAGGGTGACTTCTTTAGCTGCTGTGTTGTATGAATATTTCCATAACATTTTCTATTTGAATTAATTGTATGAAATGATGAATGACATTGCAATCCAGAGGACTATACATGTACACTATACGGCTATGGGGAGCACTAATATATGAGCAATGATCATGTTAACTGATCGATTAACACTCGAAAGCTTCCTATATCAGTTAATGTGATAGGGGAAGCTTTTGAGTTGTATTTTCTAATTGTACTGGACATTTCTGTAATATATATATATATATATATATATTGTATTCGTTGACTCGTCAGCCGGATGGTCGGTCGCTCGTTAATAATAATACAAGGCCACCAATTATGTGGCTGTGCAGGAATAACATAATAATTTTTTAACACATCCACAATATTTTTAGCTGATTTACAACCTGCGTCATCGAAACGGAGGGGTGTGCATGAGGATGGGAATAGGCTCGCTGTTGGCTATCTACGATACGAAAAGGCTGTGCATAGATTTCTTCATAACAATGTAACTAGGATCGATTCTCGTCAGAGGTGGACATGTTTTATAGATATGTACTCATACTTCCAATAAAACCTGGCCATTTAGCCTAAGAAGTGATCATCTACAATGCAAGAGATAGACGCCCAACAGAGGATGGTGGTTTTAGCAGGAAGTGGCGCTTTGTCAACCAGTCCAACCTCCAAACCCCTGCACTGGACCAATCCTCTTAAAATGGAAATTGGATGAACGTCTCTGGCGGTGTCCGTGCATTTGAAGAAAATTTCCTCCTCTACAAAAAAAAGGTGAAATCTAACGATATCATCGCCAATATCCGACTTCGGAGATAGGAGTCCTCTGCTATACAGACGGCGGTTCTTCCGCGAGCGATTTCTTAACTGTCCACTCATTGACGACGACATGGTTGCCGGCTGTGTTTGGCGTGGTCGATATGTTTACGGGGCGTTTTATTGCATATAAGGATTATTAAGAGAGAGAGAGAGAGAGGAATATTCTGGTGGCTATCGACTCTCGCGATGATCAATCGCTCCACAAAGCAAATCCGTTCTATGAAGAGAGGAGAGAACTCATACAAGCAATCATATATCTATCGAAAGCTATCGATACTTTTATCGACATCGAAGACGATCGTTTCGACAGCCAGTTCGCCCCACTGCTTGACTGCACTGACCGAAACAGAGCCTCTAAGATGAAGACATAGAGGGCTGTGGAGCAGTGGATGACGATCATGACGAAGCCTATTGTTATAATGCTCCCGCGAGAGGGATAACTCTGGAAGGAAGTCCGATCCGTTTGCGTTTTTCGACAGTTTCCGGAGCAGTCGTGGCCCCGTCGCCAACAGCCGTTGTTTGATTCTTGTGGCTTAGCCTGTTCGTCGTTCGTTGCAGTAACTCGCGCGTGATTGCTACCGATCCTCGCTGCTCCTGCTGGTCGATGCTTCAGACCATCCACCGCTCCCCCCGTGCCCGCCCTTTATCGCGACCCATCATCGGCATCAGCCGGCATCAGACCGAAGCTGTCAACGAGCTCGGATGCGAGCAGCAATGAGCCTCGCATCGACGTAAGTCATACGCCGTTGCCGTATAGCTGATGCGTAGCATGTTCATACGTTCGAACAGATTCTCTTCTTCTGTTGAACGGCGAGATTATACCCCCTCTGCCACAGTTCCGTAGGCAAACACTGACTGACTGACTGTTACTGCTTCGAGACTACGCAATGCCGGCTCTTATGCTCGCGCTGCTGGCGTACCCCATTCAACGATGATAGTGTCGACATTTATTCACTGATCGATCGATTGTCATTGGGCGTATCGTCTCAACACGGACAGATGGGACGAGTTGTATCGTATGCCGACCACTATACAGCGGTACATGGAACATGCCCACGGATGAGAATGTGCCGACATAATAAGGTCTATACAACAATTGCCATTTTATCGTGTACGTACACGATTCTCCTAATTGGTCAATTACGCTCGACGATCCGGCGAATATAATCTATATCATGGAATATGTGTATACGTACGCGTATACGTATGTAAATACATTTTATTAGTGGTTTTATTTTTCGTTTTTGCTTTATTATCATTATTAATATTATCATTATTATTAGTAATTTTATTATTAGCATCGGTAGAGCTGTTGTATCGTGATAGCGATATAGTAGTCGTATCCGGCGGACAGTTTCTGCTTCAACTGAAAGCTAAGCTGTGTTTGCGGTAATCTGCAAATTTACTGAGAATATTGATGGGCCACTTACAGACGAACATGTCACACATGTCCCTGCGGACAGCATTCGAGGCTAATGTCAATGAGTAATTACCTCGGCTAGAAACGCTTGGCTTTAGACCACTACCTGAATTTGTCTTTGCTGAGCTCCAACAAACTCGGTAGCGATTGCTAATCGAATGGTTGGCGCTGAACCTGCCGCTGATCAGTATTCGTGCAATATATGATATATATATACCTTATTTTGGTGTTGGCCGGTTCCCTGTTGCTCCTGAGTTCCCAGGAGCTGCTCGAAGAAGCACTGCCACTCAAGACTGCGCAGCCATAGACTGTGCCACCGTCGTTCGAGATTTGCCGCTATCCGAGCTACCCGATTGACGTCAAGCCCGATTCGGCTGCTAACGGAACGCGGCTTTAGAATTGGCTGGCTCGCGCCAACGGTGAGCAGCGCGTGTTGCTGATGCTGCAGCGATGTCGGAAGGCAACTTTTGACAGTGTTCGAAGAGGAACAATTGCCAAGGTCGTTCGAATCGCCGGGCGAAACTGAGCTGATCACGGTGGATTGCTCACGTTCAAGTAGCAAAAGCTGATCGCAACGCTTCAGGAGACTCTTCACAAGGTTGCCCTTCGATTCGATCTCGCACTGGATAATCTGCAATGGAATTAAAGAGGCAGGTGAGGCTGGTTGAATGATACTGCATTGATATTCGAGTTGTATGATACAGTCTCTGAGATAATATATTAAAAAAAAAAGAAAAAAAAAAATATATATATATATATATATATATATAAAATACATGTACCTATCATCTTATGTGCAGAATTTGCCCCCGAAATGTAATTCGTCATCGATTTCGAGGAGTGACGAGTAAGCGTTAGCTGAATTAGCATTATGTTGATGAGACTGAGATTACGAAAATTATGAGCCGTCACCAGACAGTAGTCATCAGGTTCGGTGCACTTAATTAGGTTGCTGTACCCGAAAATACCATGTTAATTATTACGCGCTATTAGTTCAAAACAAAAGGAGAGAGAGAGAGAGACAGAGAGGTCGATTATTCACATGACCGCGTACTTCTTTTACTTTTCCCAACTAAAAGTACTAATTACACATACAGCACGGGTCATATTGTCTCCCAGCCTCGATAGTGGACACTACCTCGTTATGTGTATATATCGAGACAAGAAACCCCTGTGCATCGATAGCAGCTACTTTAACGTGAATATTCCGCCACTATCATTATTATTAGTATGATCAACGCCATCAGCAACAACATCCGTACGATCTAAATCATCGGTCCCATGCCAGGGCAGAAGATGTGTACACATCCTCTACACATCGGGCATCTTGCAATGTCTTCTACAGCAGCAGTTCGGCTTTTGACCGACAGAATCTACTCAAGAAGGCAGAAGACGATGGGGGTCGAACCACCCAAAATACCAAGAAGTCCTATACCGACTTGTTTCACTAGCGTCCCAGCTGGCACTCGATCACACACAAACACGCATGATACACAGACACACGCCGAGGCACTTCTGTGACTTCACTCATCCGAGCGTCTGAGGCAATTCATCCCCGCGATTCCATCGTATACTGTCATCATTATAATCATAATGATTATCATTGGATTTATTTGAATGTTTGAAATCGGCGCATATGGTCCCATTCTGCCCAATCTCCTCAGCCGCCTGCTGAGCCCA
This sequence comes from Stratiolaelaps scimitus, assembly GCA_019614645.1. Lineage (NCBI taxonomy): Eukaryota > Metazoa > Arthropoda > Arachnida > Mesostigmata > Laelapidae > Stratiolaelaps > Stratiolaelaps scimitus. The sequence goes on from JABWDB010000046.1 coordinate 2,019,457, forward strand.
CTGCTGGCTGCTGGGTGACCTCACACTGGGCGATTGCTGTCGGCTGTTTTGTGTCGAATCGCGTTTGGCTCGCGGCGATGGCTTGCCTGTCGGGATTTGCCAATCTGCCTTGACACCTGTGGGGGCGATTGACTCAGCCTCTCCATAGGATTCCCACTCGAACGGTATCCTAAAGGAAAAACGCTACCGTTGGCCTCATTTCTGGCCTCATTCCGCTCCCAGACGCAACAGCGCAACAAGCGCACTGACAGCCTGAGCACTTTTTACATTTGGGCGACGGTGGTCCACGGGTGGCTAACGCGGTGATTGTCTTAGCGCTGGCCGCCGCCGCCTGACTCCTCATGTACTTTGTGTACGTTTCATGTTTCTTCCATTCCTTCGACTATACTTGTCTGTCCATATATATCGTTGAATCTATCTGTATTCGCCTGATGCGTGTGTTTGACACTCGTCATAGCGGCCTCCGCCTTAGCTATCAATCAATCATCATTCGATGGCGATTCGCGACGCTGACGGCGGCGGCGGCGCCAGCTATGGAACACTACTTTGATACATTCGTTTGTGGATCTACGATCGAGAACAATTCAAGTAAAGTGGAGAATCAACCGTCAATCGTTAGCTGTTGTTGTTGTTGTTCTACGTCGTCTTCTAAGTGGACGACTACGAGGTCCGTTTAAGGCGATGCATTGCATCTGATTGAGTTTGGCCGCCCAGCTAATGAAAACGGGACGATATACGGAGAATTTCCGAGTATCTTGAATGTAACCGTAACTTATACATACGAGTTAGCGAAGTACACAAAAGCTCAATCAAAGACGCCGCGGTAATTAACAAAAACTCGAAGGGGATAGGGAGCGATGCATGCCATATCGCCGTAGCGCGTCGATTGGTAAGTAGCATGTATGGCTCAAAGAGACGATGTCCTTACTACTTGACGACCTAGAACCACGTTATTATCGTACCTAGAATAGAGATACGAACTTGATATTTTGCCAATATGCGCAAATCTCTATTCAGATGTTCAACTATAGCGTAACGCACTCAGATGACATGGTTTAATTCGTGATGATTTTCGGCGTGGAATATATTCATCGAGCCGGTCGATGGTCCGATGTAACAAACCCTTGGGATTTTGATCTGAAAGCGGCTGACTAAAGCGACTGCCGTTGTGCAGAAGCAGCTTATTTACTTTGATATGATGGTGTGTATAGATATATTATATTATATATATATTTGCCACTACTAATATAATGAACATCGGTTAAACTCGCTCAATAGGCCCGCACACAAAAGATAAGAGGAGAGTGCTCTTGCACTCGATCGAAGTACGAGTAGTAGCAGTAGTCGCTGGGAACACTTCACTTGAGGACCTAAGACTTTCTACCCTCAGCTGTCCCTCAACGCCCTTAGGCCTCAGTTGCCGTTGACAATAGCGTCCTGCTTCTTCGTTCACAACAGCCCCTATGGAAGAGGCCCATGTTCGCCAATAGTAGGACAACCTGTTCGTGACAGGCTATATTGGACACAAGTGCACTTCGGTACATATCCGACTGGTAAACTTTGTCCGTAACGCAATGAAAAACCTATGCTGGAGCATAGTATCACTGGGTGTCTTTATAGACACACGCTTGGTGGATAGAATAATTGAGGTACATCCATACTTCAGAGAGGAAAACATCGTATTAAATGCACGAGAAGTTGCTACGGTGATCCCCAAATCTGTTTCCCAAACATACTGCTAGTCGCTATAGCAGTGAGACCTCGATCGCGCGCCTCTAAGCTATTGGACCTCGTTTCCTTCGGCGGACTTCAGCGGAGCCCCCTCCTCCCTCAGTACACTAGACAATAAGAGCTCGCTCACTTGAACAGGCACTGACGTCAGATAGAGAAGCTCAAGGGGTGTGTGTGTCGTCGTCGGCTGCTGTTGCTGGTGGTTCCTTCAAGGGCAGCAACGCAGTGCTAATCGGCTCATGACCCGCCCCCCCCGAGAGCTGGTCCCTTATCTCTCGCTACTCCCTGAACGTACAACTTGTGCACGCCTATTGCGATGAGCAAAAACGGAATTCGAGCTATCATAGACTCGGGAGCGGAGAGATATTGAGACAACTAGAGACAACTCCGAGGGCGCGAGCTGCTGGTGCCACTTCCTCCCCAGCTTTCTCCCTTTCATGAGGCTGGTCACTGCCGACAAAGCCCGCATACATGAGTTGACGGCTCCCAGGAGACGAGGGAGGGACGCTAAGAAGCAGAAACGGAAACCATAGCCACGGACGGGCTATAATAATAAGTCATTTTATGGAACCTTCCGCTCGTGAAAACCTCGTGAGATTCGTCCAATATATTATAGATTGGATTTCCTAATGTTTGCGCATCCACCACGCCCGTCACGGATGCACTGATCCGATGAGTCAGGCGAACTGAACGTGGTGCCTATTCCAATGAAGCAAGTAACTTCCAGTAGCGTCTTTGCACAATGCACAGCAATGCAGGTGTCTTAAACGAATTCGCGCGATGTATAAACGAAGTGGGCTTGGTGACATGCAGAAGTTTGCATCATCAACATACAAGTACCTCCGTTGAACTCGGTCTTAGCCTGCAGTGGATTGTTATACTTGTGTGGGTTATTGGCGTCGGTTCACCTTGTGGATAGGCCATGCACATTAGCAGTTGTGAGAAGATCACTTCGATCCTAGATTCATTCGTTCATGGACGTGAATTTCGTAACGTGGCGACGATACGTACATATTAACATCTTGAAGATCCATAAATAAACCACTTTGCGCACATATATATATATATATATATATATATATGTGTTCACAGAGGTGTTTGTTTTATGCTCCTAATTATAACACCAGGCCAAATGTAGATACAGAGCAGGACACCGGTGTGCGTAACAACGAATTAGAGTTTGTGCACCCTCCCCGCCAGTCAGGGCGTCTTGCGTTTTGCGCTGCTATCGAAATTCGTCTGAGAGCCTGTACATAATGCGCAACTTCCTGAAAACGTTCAAACATGGTGTGACAACGAGATTCGCAGGAAGAATTCGGATCTTTTTTTATCCTCAAACACCCGCGCTTTGCCCGGCGCCTGCTCCCGATTCAGGGGTCCTCCCGCTAAGCACACTGCGCTGCACCATCACGTTGAACTGGTCCACCCGGCAGCTTACAATGGGGAAACCTTCAACACCCAGTGTCTAGTGCTCATCTGTTCAGTGCGTGTAACTGCACCGACCCTTAGCCTCAGGAAGGGTGGGGGGGTCTCCGTAAATGAGGATTAATTCAGTGTAAACTCGAACAGCTCACTACGGCGAACGGGCCGAAATGGGGGAAATTGCTCACGTCTCCAGCAGGTCACGTCTCGCCGCAAAAGCCTTCGTCGGCATTTCAGCTGATGAATAATGTCGTGCAATATAAGGTCATTCCTTAGAAATTAAACATGTTGTACGCAAGCGGCTGAATGCAAAGGCCATTCGACCAAAGGATGAGTTTAGCAAATTTAGCAAGAGAAACACTCGAAGCTCTATAGAATCGCTGACGCGCGATCCCCGAAGAGCTCGTGCGCACCGAGCGTCAAGGGCTCATTTGTCGGGCGTATTGCTCACTGGCTTGAATGTGTTCAATTTGCCGGGCGAATATTTCCGATGATGACCGCCTCGCCAACGTCGTCCAGCCGATGAGACACGATTCATTATGGATACAGATTCATGGTTGAGGGCATGCGTCCCTCAGTGACAGTGATTCGCAGCTAGACAAGCAGCTTCGGCAAAGGCTTCCTTCTCGGCCCTCTCAATAGCTTCGTTGTCCAAGATCCCGATCACTGCCAAAGAGATGCACGCCTTCAGCCGGGGGCGAATTTGGGTCAGAGGAAGGAAGTCATAGCGTACGGATCTCTATCGAGAACTGAGTGCTCAGAGAGTCATCGGGAGCCGGCCCAGCCACAGACATTGGACGATTGGACGCGAGAAATCCGCGGCAAATCTGATCGGTGCCGTACGTGCTCTGATATTCTCGGTCACTCCGACGAATGTGTCAGCGTTTCTAAAAACAGAAACAACTGCCGTATATTTTTGTGAATTGAGTCGATCCCTAATACTATGACGATACTTGTGACAGAGGCAACGATTTAATAGATCCCACATCGAAGGAAAAAAAATAACCACAAGAGAAATATCGACTGTATGAGATTGCTGTGTGTCCATTGCTTGTCGACAATTTTGAAGTTTTCGACAATTCCAAAGTCAGTAATAACCTGCTGCACTTTCAACGCTCTGCGACCCGGAACGTGCTGGCTGGGCTGAGTCGAGCTGCAGTGGAGTGACAGATCAACCAAGAAGATGATTGATTATGAGGGAAATTTTCAATTAGATTTCAATTAGACTTTTCAAATTTTTCGCCCACCGCCGGTCACCGTAGCTAATTGAATCTGTCGCCGGGAAATTACAAATACAGCTTACGTTAAACGTGAAAAATTGCTTTAGGAGCGAGCAAAGCACGCAAACATGAAGAACAAGAAAGCTTAACTATGTCGACCAAGTCGTCGATTAGCAGACTGAGATTCAGTTCTGCCGAATCGGTCCTTGCGTGTAACAGACGTCGCGGGATTGTACTCTGAACAGCACGTCCGTTTGGCCCGACTGGGGTTAGTTTAAGCTGGATTTGGGACGGCGACAATTTTTTGTCAATTCATATAACAAAACGCCATTGAGGATACGCATACATATATAGTATGAATATTATGAATTCGTGTGTCAGAGAAACATCCTTCATTATCATATCGTAATATATACAATTTTATGTGGCCGTCTTTTAGCTTGGCAATGAGAATATGGAAAGCAGACTTTTGCGTTTATTTGTCATTCCGGGTACTATTGATAAAGATGAACTATATACGATAATTATCAGACACAGAAGACGTTAGGTGTATCTGGACGAATCTCAAATCGGTCCCGATTCACCCGGTCTAAACTGCACCAATAAATGGCAAGTGTGTACGGCTCATAATAGTGTCGAGTACATTATACATATGCATGAATGAGCCGGTGTCGCCATATATATATATATATATATATATCATAATCGAATATAGCACTTTTCACTGGTACGAGCATAAATATATTATTCTCGTCAATATTGAGTGCGATGTAGCTTTGCAATACGTTCGTTTTTTCTATTGACGCAGGTTGAAACAGCAGATTCAAGAGGTCACTAATAGTCGTATGTGGGTGTTCTCTGAGCTAGCGCAGGCTCCACTCGCTAGAGCGAGCTCGTTCGCCGATCTGAACGATCGTGGCTCTGATCCTGCTGCGCCATCACGCAAAAAGCCAATTCGTCAAATAGGGATCGAAAAGCGGCAAAGCCGAGGGCCGGCACCTTTGAGGCCCAAGGCCTTCGCACAGGCCTCCCAAACAGCCAGCCAGCCAGACCTTCGCTCGGAGCTCGAGGACCCCTTCGAAGTCGTCAACGCCACGAGGGTAGGGAAAGGCGTGCCGTTTCTTCTGCCGTTTGCGCAATCGAGGTCGAAAGCATTAGGCAGTGGATGCGAGGGGAGCTCGCCAGGTACAGCAACTTTGACGTTGACCTGATCCAGATACTTGAGGGCCTTTTTTTTCTCTCTCTCACGTAGGTCAATGGAGACTATCGAAAAGGCCTCGTGTTCGGGACGAGGTTACTCGTTGCAGCTATATATGATTCGAAGAAGAAGAGGTAGGCAGTATAACTTCGTATACGAAGAAAATACTTCATGCATCTGTTCGGTCACGGGGAAAATCAAGACATTGATTTTTTGTTACTTCCGTCATTTTGTGCTCTTCCAATCAACCCCCGATTTTTATTGTTTCCGACAGTCGGGCTACTCGAGTCGGATAATTTCCCGTAAAGCAAAGCAAATTGTTGTCCGTAAGAATGGCTGTTGTTGGTCGAGGCCAGAGAAGTGCCAGAGGAGCTCTTGGCGAATAGCGCAGATCGACGATGTGTCCGTTACTCGGGAAGAGCAGAATGGTATCATGTGAAATCGACGACCAGATCGTCACATGAAGAGAGCGGGGGTCGATTTGCCCGTTTCGCCATTAGTTGATATGTCATTGCAGAGAAAGTACAGTACTAATAACAATAGTGATAATAATAACAATATCTCCCAGTATGGAAAGTGGACACAGATGATCTGCTGAAGGAAACACTATAAGAGGAATAAAGGGATGCGTATAATAATATAACGATCCATCCGTAACAACAGCAGCAGCAGCAGAAGCACAAACCATAACAGGTATGCGGACGGGAGATATTACCCCCCTCCCAATTACAACCAGCTGACATGAAGAATAGGAAAATATCCTCTGTATACTGCCGGACATATTAAAGGGGTGCGAAAATAATGCACCTTCTATTTAGGTCTTCATTTAAGCGAATATTGCTTACTGCAGGTATGTATCATATACATATATATATATATATATATATATATATATATATATATATATATATATATATATATATATATATACTATTCGTGCGTTGCCCGGCAATGTTGGTTGCTCATATTAGCTGAGTTTCAAGTGGAAGTGGTTTGCATCGAAGGAAACTATTGACAGAATGAGAATGAAATGACATATTACTCTCGGTGAAAATTCTTGGTCAACCTCAAAAGCAGCTCAGAGGTCGTTGGTTCGAATCCCGCAATAGGACGAATGGCCGTCCCCACCGCGTAAGCATAGAACCCCTCGATTCATTACCCCATAGTATGGTAGCCAATACTTCGATAACCGTGCCAAACTCGGCTAGTTCCAATTACTCGTAACTCGTGCGCGGCCGATGGAAGACGGCGCAGATCGAGTTCCGAAAGAGCCCCAGATACACCTCATACGCAGCATATGGATAATAGACGCACAAACGAGCACGGACACTTAACAGCGTCAGCAGGTAGATTGTGACCGTAGGAATTGTTGGCCCATGGCTTCGGCTCTGCGCTGCGCAAATCCGGCAACATTTGGCGCTTGAGTGACAGCGAAGAAAAAAGAAAACAGCGGAATATAACGGATAAGGCAATACAGTGAGAGTGGGAAGATGCTGCAGCTTTCCCGTTTCATTAACCTACTTTTGTGGGCAAATAACGACCGATGCACAAAGACATATCTTCCGCTATCGGTCGGGCCAGCTCCACCTGGCCATTCGAAGGCAGATTCAGGTAGGACCTCATCAGCTCACCAGGTGGTGGGTACCTAGCCTAGATAGCGCCTATGGTATAAGAATACCACAGGACATAAGGCAAAGGCCTCCCCCCCGAGGCAGAAGCAGCAGCAGCAGGACCATATCGAGTAGGCCTTCAATAGATTCGCCCTCTGCCGACTAAAGGTTTACGTCGGCTTATGCGGCCGTGCCTATATGAGTTTAAGATCCGCCTTTATATGAATCGACTATATATATATATATACTAGGAAGTTATGCTGGTGGATCGTCGGGTCATTAGGCTGTCGAACAAAGCCGACCTTATAGCGAGGGTTAATGCGGGGTATATATTCTTTATATATATATATACATATATATGTAATGTACACGAGGAACACTTAATTTTCCAGAATTACATTTTCTCTGCCAACTCGATGTAACATCCTTTACGGTAATCATATCAATATATGTGGTGTGGCATACTTTAAGAGGAGAATTCATTTAACGGTATTCTCTAACAGCCCAACAATCTATACCAGCACTTCGTCACCGATCCACACTTGGCTTGTCGTCTCACTCACAGTTTTCAGTGGCTAATGACAAATTTCGTAACGGACTCCGGTGGAAGCCATGAAATATGCTCAAGGCGGCTCCACAAATAAACGTACAGCTACAATAGATAGACATACATTATCCACATCGTCTACGGGCATAAGACCCGATGCCCACCAGGGGCATGCCTACATCGCTATCATTATATTACAATTTGAGCAGATAATTATGATAGCACGCTTAGTACGTACTTATTTACGAGGAAGATAATCACAGGGGAGAGCCCATGTAAGAGGTAAAAATATCATCAAGGTGATTCGTTCGTCAATGAGACGTAGCGCCACTTAGTGCCAAAAAACGGCGACATTCGTTGTGACACTACAAGAACTATTTACTAGTAGCAATTAGATTAATCACAGTGGTCGGGCGTGTCGTCTCACGTGACGCGGCGGTAATCTTGATACTTATTCATGTCATTTTATTCCAGCGGCACCGCCCAGACCCTGTGCTTCAGTCGACCGTTTACACTCAAATAACCATAGTATTGATGTCCGCTGCGTTTCGCCTTCATATATATATATATATATATATATATAGATTTGTTCATAATTCCACGACAGTTGTGTTTAGCGAGACATCCGAATTTGGAGACATACTACGCCCGCTATACATGTCTTGTCAACATCATGACACACACACATTCACTGCACAATTGAATTTAAGCCCCCCCCCCCTCTCTCTAAAAGATTATCATTATACTGCCTTTGCCGTGCGGTCGTCGATGAGAACAGTGGCCGGCCCGATTTGTCGATGGACTCAGTAACAAGAACCTCGGAAAAGTGTCACGTACGGTGTGATTTTTTTCTAGCAGTAGGCCGATATATTTTCTTCCTGCTCCTCGTCAGCTGCAAAGTCTTACAGTTAAAGGTTTCACTTACTGTGAACGACTAACACAAAAATATGCATAGAAGCATTGGCGTTTCGTCTACGATGTTGTTGTCCGTGCTTGTTAAATCAATGTCCATCGCTACCCAAGTAAACGGTGTGCATAATGTGCCACACTCTTCATATTGATTGCCTTGAATTCGATTTAACTATGCACGGGGAAATGACGAACCTGGCCCCTAGCAGCCAGGTATCAACAGGCGCACATCGATACAGACGCGATTGATTAAAGTAGCAGTAGCAGCAGCAGCTGCACTATAGATTATAGATTTCTTGTATTGGATCAAGTATGTGTACGAGTGGACCGTTTTTCTTGTCAGGCAAAACACACAGTTCAGCCATCTCAGGAATCAATGATTGCATCAGTACGTTCTCCATTCTGCTGTCATTTCAAATGCAAAATCCACTCAACCTGCTTGCTTGCCCGTGTCCCCGCCAGCCGCGAAGAAGCAATCGGAACACAACTGACCACAATTGGTCTATGGCAACACTAAATCATCCGCGAAATCAGCAGGATCTAGTTACCGGCGAAATTCTAAGCATCCGCAAATCCAGCTCGCGCAGACACAACTGTCAAGCCACACACGCGTTCAGTGGTGGTGGCATATATGTAAAATGTATATATTTATATATATTTTTTTTTCTTCTTTTTTTTTGTATGGACAACTGACGTGTCTCTCCCTCCTTTGTGCGTGTTGCAGGGCAGCCATGTTGAACAGGCGATTCTCGATTCCGTTACGTCTTCTACAGGTCTTCTTCCATGTCAATCGTTGCTGTCACGTTAGGCTGCGAGGATCAGTGGATCTGTACGCCACATCATTCGACAAACTGACCGACAACGGCAGCGACAGCAGCAGATGTAATGGTGCAGCGACGTCGAATATCGTTCACCACGAATAGTTCTTGCCAACGTCTGCGCCAACAACGCGGACCCACAACGATCGGGACCTTGTCAATATTAACGTGTCAATATATCCGGGAAGAGACGGTCCAGCCCGCAGAACATCGATGACGCCGCCGCCGCCGCACGTAACAAACAGCTGGCTACCAACGTAATTTCGTTAACAACTGTACACAACTGCTACACTATGACGGGTACAGCCACTACTGCTGAGGTACTGCGAAACGCGGACAGGACACAGAAGAGCGTATATATCTGTATCTGTTTATTGTGATACCCAATTCCGTATCGCTGACGGCCGTATATATTCGCGTCGATTCCATCTAGCAATTGCCTCATTAACAGCCTGGCCGCTTCCATGTCTTTGATTAGCGGTCAGATGGGCGAAAGTGAACTTATTCCAAGAGCATACGTGTAACGTCGATCATAGATTCAACATTTAAATTGCACCCGCAGACAATAGCCGCTGTCCGCGCTACATCGCTCTTTAATCGCATTCAGCGATTCGGTGGTACCCCTGGCGAATTGCAACGGGCTGGATAACGAGATTCGTGGTCCTCGTCACAAGTCGATCTGGGTCAGCGTGATTCTATAAGCGGAACAGCCCATAAAGTATCGTATACAAATGATGGCCAATGCGGCTGAACGGGAGAACGAAGTATGCTTTATTGGCATACAGTGCATATCTCCTAAAATAGATAGATACACTAAGTAAGTGATAGTAAATATATTATATATATATATATATATATGTACGATATTTTTGTACGTGCTACAGTATTGGGTATCAGCAACGATTTGCCTCTTGCGCAAATAGTGTGTTGTCGCCTGCGTGAAATTCAGCCGATGGCTGGCCACCTCGCGCTTGTTGCCACGTTATATGTTGGTCACGTTCTTGGCGAAATCCAATAATTAGATTAAGCCATAAATCTAATCTCCTAGCCCTCATCACAGAATGGGCGCTGTCACTCGTTCGGCGTATAGAAGGCTCACCATCCGTGAACATCGCTGCCGTCGTATATGCGGGACACACCGCCAAAGAGCCGTGTCCTCATCAGCAAAGCTATATATATATATATATATATGATATACATATGTATGGTCTGATTTCCGTGTGGGCCCTGCACCATATGCGAGAAGCAGAGTTCACCCTTCATCCGCCCACCCTCTTCATCTCGCGCTCGATCCCTCCCTCCCTCCCTCTCTGTCTCTCTCTCGATATGGAGTGTGTTTTTTTTTCATATCTGGAGCCGGCGCGGCTGGGGCGAGTTGGCAAATTTATCACCAATGCTCCTCCCAGTCAGCTGATGTCGACAAGTTCGCTTACGAGTGCTCTGACGCAATCTGCTGTAAACGACTGCATGAGCTGGAGCAGCACTAGTAGTACTAGTAGTGGTAGTAGATCATCATCTCTGCGGCTTCTGTATTTGAATGGGCATAAATGATAGGTGGCGGTCAATGTACTTGAACCGTAGTCCCTACTAACCTGACGGTGTTAGGCTAGCACAGGCTGTAATCACACATTCACGAAACTGTGTCACCCCACGAACTCCTAGTGATTGGAGAGGCGAGTCGAGGCGGGGGTGGTTCATGGTAGTAATATTGACCCTGGGTGGAACAGTGGTGCTGGTAATCCGAATGACCTCAACCTCAAATTCATCCAACCTGTCTTCATCAGCGCTAGTCATTCAACCGGAGAAGAACAACTCCCACTGTGTTCACTCGGCGCACTACCATGCGATTCAGTGACGTAATGGCAAATAACAATGTGATCTTGTTGAGAACACTCAAGATTTGCCCCATTGGCCGAGCACGATCGGCTAAGCAAACAGGAGAGAACGGATGAGGATCATAGCGCTGGTAAGCGATAAAGCGGAACCTTTTGTATGAAAATCCGCCGAGGAAGGCGACGGGCTCTGCTTCGCCACGTCCGAACGATATTGTGTAGAAAAACTTGGCAGTGGATGACTTTGCCGTGTCATCAGATAGGAACCTGCCCTTCGGGAGTTGTAACTATATGGTACTGTGCGAAACCTGAGATGGACCTTAGGACATTAACACGGTATGTAATATTGAACGTTAACATTAACCAAATTCTGCTGTTTCAAATCCTATATATATGTATATTATAAATGTGTTAGGCAGGCTGCGAAAATCCCTACCTGAATCTAAACAAAATTTGACACAAGACCACCTTTATTATGTCAAATTCAAATTAAAAAAAAAAAAACTTTCATATATATATATATATATATATATATAGGATAAAGAGAGAGAGCGCTTTTTCCCTGATAAGGTCACACCGGGCATCGTTTTGACTACAAAGTAGCCCTCCCCTAATTACCATGATTGCAGGACATGGTAATTCTCTGTGAATTTCCTGACTGCGCCGTCGGTGTTACCACTGGGGCCATCGCTGAACTTGTCGCCATCTTGCAGCTTGACAACGTCTGCTCTCCGTCTCAATACGGCATGGCAACGTAAAATTCCTACGTCGTAATGATTTACAGAGAAGCTCTGTTATATTTCACGAAGGCTTGCTTTTTTTTAGGGTATATTCACATAGAGCTGATTACATTCCTGGTTTTCCTCCACTGCCGATCCCCGGCTGCTCCGATAAACACGGCGGCTGGGACCAGGACCAGGGCCTTCCGCCTAAACTCCCGCCGCATCAGTCAGACCTCTGGCTTCGGGGCTGAGCCCTCGCTAAACTCCAGAGGTAGGCTCTCTTTTTCAATGTCCGACACCAGAGGATCGACGCGTCAGACGGTCGGGCAAGCTCGAACTGAATCTCGAGGGGTGAACCGAGTCATTCGTTCAGTACCTCCGGGGGCCGGTGACGCGTGGTCCCCATCAAAGGCTGCCGTCAGTGGCCTGATGCCATTAGTCGATCACCACGGGCGCCTCATCAAATCGCTACTGCTAGCATTGTCACTGTGCACTATCATATAATATAACACATTGATGACGTTGACCGTGGGGGATCCAGGGTTCCAGTGACTTTTCAGATTCGTCCCACTCTCGCTCGGCTTGCACAATCGCAATACTCCGCGTGCACCTCGTTCACTGTTCTCTTCGACGGCGATAGATTCTAATATTGTACATCGCTAACGTCATCATGGATGTAGCAAACAGCGATCATCGAGCTGGGTGGACAAAGCTTCCGAAACCGGATAACAGAAAATCTGCATATGTGTGGCGGCACAGCTAGAGGCACTGCAGACAATAGACATGCCGATGGCGTTCTCATCACGTGGCTGTGATTCCTGCTCACATCGACAGCTAGCGCGCTAGTTGCAGGCAAACAGGGTGGTTTTTGTGGCGTACCTCGTTTGGCCACTTCAGTGTCGGAGCTTCGTCTCGTGTCCAGTGAGATTAACGAACTTCAGCTACCCCAGCAGAACAACGCAAAATCGCCTGTATCCACGCTATCCACACTATGAACGAGGCCGCGTTGTTATTGCTCTCCGTCAATACGGATTCGGATCGGCCCATAAACGTGACCATTTTCAAGCGAGCACAAGTGGACTTGAAGTAGCTCAGTTGACGATTTTTGCTGTTTTGGCAAAAATGTGGATTTTGCCAAGCGCATCGCCGGAGGGCGGCGATGAAGAGGCGGTAACTTTAGGATTACTTCACTCGTTGTCGATCAACTGGATCGCGAGTAAGCCACCGCACCACAAGGGTGTAGCTAGGGCATCCGCTGCAGCTTGAATAGCAATATGACACTGACCGTTTAAAGGAAAGCAACATGTTTGCGGAACGGCGAATACAAACTTCAACAGAAGAATATCTCTCGCTCTCTCTCTCTCACTCGGAACTTTGTACTGGCATGTTTAGTATTGTTCCTGCTAAACAACAGTAGTCTAACCTAACAGTAGAATGATTAAATCGCTCGGCAAGCCAATTGCAGTATGCTTTGAACAATATTGACATTTTTGTAATGTCAGTTTTACCTCAAAAAAGCACCACACATAGCGAGGATTGAACCATTATGCTGGTCAGCCTTAGCGCGGAGATTGTTTCGGCTTTCAGCTCTATAATGTATCATACAAAGAATAATTGCCAGCTACGAAAGGTTCTACAAACGATTAAGGTCTACCCTTTCACAGTATTTCTCCTATTAAGGGCTGTAGACCAAAGAACGAAACCACCACCGCCACCACAACAGACACACAGTCGTACCGCCCTAACGAGCGTGCGGCCTAATGAGCATGTGTTTAGCCATCCAATGTGTTCATCCGCAGCTCGTAACTGGGGTCCTTGCACGTATCATACGTCCAACCAGCCCTTCTGAGTTGGATGAGCTAGCTCCAGCTACTGCACTCGTTTCCACAACAGTTTCCTTCCTCAGACGACCAACATGTTCGCTATACAGGACGTGCAATTCAGAGCCCACCGAATGATACAGTCCTGTGGCCACCAATAGATAAAGATATCTGCACGCGTAGACTTCAGTGGTCTGCTGTCGAGCCTCGTTGGGTCAATTCACCGACAACAGAGGCGTCCCCCGCGCCGGTTTTACCTCGAGAAGCTTTGCCATTATAATAAGCTTATCACCATTGTCACCCTACGGGCATGCACCAGCTACCGATCGCTTCCGCTTTGTCACTCGTTTGAAATGATCAACTTGTCCAAGTCGGTCTGCTCGCCGAACTTCTAAAACACCCCAGTGACGACCCCCTGAGGGCGGCTGGCGGGACACTATGTGTTCTTCCTGTCGGGGAAGGGAGCCGTCAAAAGGGAGCTGTATCAGGGGGAGCAGCGAAGCCTCTGCCTAGATATAGTCTGCAGAACCCCAGTTATCGTCGGTCCCGGTAGTGGCGAAGGCATTGTGGTGGGAGGTAGTTGTGTTTCCTTCGGGCCAACCAGCGCAGCGCGACGAACTACCACCGATGTTGTATCATTCAGTGTGGCACCAATAAGGTCGTCGGCAAAATCTCCCCCGAAACAGCAGACGTGAGGCTCAGGCGTCCGCCATGCAGAGGTTCACCCCAGTGTGAGTTTCGGCAGACGACTCGCTTGAGATGGCACTGCTTACGTGAGCCGAGTGCTGATCGCGCTCTCTAACAGAGCCACCACAGTGATAGGGATACCATTGCAAGACCGGTCGGATTGTTTGCAATTTACTTCCAAGAGGAACTAATTTGTGCAACGAGGCCAACACATGAGCAAACCTGCAAACATCTTCAAGCTCCTCAATTGTATACTACGTTTGTGTTAAATTGTCAAAGAACATTTGAATGTTCTTCAGTGTTGATAGTTGGCTTGCATTTTGCCAATTCGTTTTAGATCTAGAACGTGGCTTGTCAGCCACGTTCTAGATCTGAAACGAATTGGATAATGCCCAATGCTGAATACTTTGCCTCAGGACATTCGGCGGACTTGTGGTATCGGCTAAGGCAGCCGGCAGGCAACAGTCGAACTCGCGACTAGAATCTTAAAACAACTTCCTCGATGGCTGCACAGGAAACCTAGTTGTGGGCTCTTGAAAAAAACTGTTGGCCAAATCTCGACGAATCACGAATTCGGACGTTTTGCCGACTGGCCAAAATCAGCGGCAAACGCTATAAACATGCTGCTAAAACAGTATTCGCGTGAGAACACGGTGAATAACGCTGTTATCGACACTATCGGCTCTTGTTGTAACTCACTCAACCTATGGGATCGCTGGTGATTCAGTATGATACTGTATCAATCGGCTACCGTCCCTTGTCGACGGTAAAATTCGACCAAAGATTTGCTCCAAAACAAAAATCGGCACTACCCAGACAAGGACCTCCCCGTCCATCAACTGTCAATCTACTTTCATCTACTTTATTAGGCCTGATAAGGCACCACCCGAGCCTCAGGCAAACTAATAATATAATAGGCAAGTGAGCAAGTGGCCAACCTCGCATCCAGTATTTACAAGTAACATCCCGCGGGAGCAAGGCGTATAAACCGAAGCGACAACGTTTTGCCGGCAAGGGAACACCGGCACCCGGACGTCTCAAGTCACCCCCGGGCCCAGAGGATGTGGCGATCATAAAATCGCATCCACAGTCAAGTTGCATTGTAACGGCATAGACGCTCTGAAGGCAATTTAACAGCATCTTCAGACGAGCACCTTTCTCGATCCATTTCGCTACATTATATCGTTTTTGCTGCTGCTGTTGTCGTTAGGGAGCTTTTGTTGCCTCGGGTTAGACCATGAGGCTATTATACATTAGTGTGACTTTGTTGCTGGCGGACCGATCTGGCGTTGATGTTTTCTTGTTTCAACTTCGTTCGGTCTTCATCTTCTTCTGTGAACTCATGAAAAGGAAGACACCTCAAGATAAACGAAAAAATTGTCGTTTTTTGAGTTGATTTTCAGTTGCATTTCGCCAGCGGGACGAGACCTCTTCAGTGAGTTTGCAGAAGAGGGTCTTGGCCATTTGGTGAGTCACAAATGCCACAACAATATCTCTATAACGATTTAGCATGTAACCGATGCATTTCCGGGCGACTGTTCCTCACAATAATTCACCCCAGTGAAATCTCATATTATATAGTATATATATATATATATATATATATAATACACAGAAACAAGGGAGATCCTAACATAATACCTTAATATTGTAATGAAACACACGTCCACATAGCCACCGTTTATCCCATATGTGTTCGATTTTCTATTATATAGTTCTCGCCTCTCGTGTAGACCCCCACAGTCTTGAACATACTATGGACACATGCGACTCTGCTTGGGTCGATTTATCCCTCTCTCTCTCTCTCTCTCTCTCTCTCTCTCTCCCTCTCGATCTTCATGTACTATATTGCTTGTCTAGCGTTCATCAATGAAATCTATGGTGAACAGTAGCATGAGTGGCCAGGTCGGTGCTTGAGTACAAATGGCAGCAGGACCATTGCTGTTAAAGCTGATGCCGCTAATGGTGATGATGAGGTTGATGGTGGTGATCGCTGATGACGACGACGACGACGACGACAACGCTCAATTGAGGATGGTGAGGTGAGACGGGGCCTCCCGAGAGGCCGCCATTGACCAATACTCGCCTCGGGCACTCGACTGTCAGCGTTTGTCCGCGTGCGCGCCTGCTGTACTGCTTGGATTAATTGGTCAGAACGGAGAACTCGGAGAAATCGGAGGATAGAGATATAACGTCGAGAGAAGCCGACGCTGCCGACATTATTCGCGCAGTCTCCCTCGATCGAGCGCGCCCGGGAGACTATCTGCTATTTGCTTGCGTTCTCTCTCTCCCGTGTTCACTGGGTCGGCCAACTACATTGACGACAGCCGCAGCAGGAGCGGCCAACTCTAACAACCACCTCCAGGGGTCGAGCAGTTAACAGGATCACAAAGAGACATAGAGATAAATGATATATATATATATATATAGATAGGGAGAGAGAGAGAGAGAGAGAGGAGGCCGAGAGAAACATCGCGAGATAACATAATACCATACGAGATCTCACGAGCAACGGCAACAATGCCTGCCGTCCTGACGCACACAACGTCCACCAACGGCGACATTTCTACCAGGCAAAGCGTTCGAGTCGGCCGAACGCCACAGCACGGTGCAGCTAGCTATATGTCGAACGACTAATTTGACACGGACACTTTGTTCGGCGGGCGCTTTGCCCGAGTGCGGGACGACAACTACCCGATAGAATGAGCAGTGGAGAGCGAAACTACGAACACGACTACTACTGCTATTCCAGTAGTGGCTGACAACCACTAGAGAACATATTGTATATCAACTTCTGTGTATTTATGCTCAATTGTAGGGGAGTGCGATCGACAGGGTGGCGGTGATGTCGGTGAAAAACGATGCTACTGTTCATTGCATTGGTACATCGTACATTTTCACGGTATTGTATACGGAGTTGTCCGTACGAAGGAGCAATGGTAAGAGAAGAGCGCGGGAAGGAGTGCGGAATACCGAAACATTGGATGGAGTGGAAAAAAATGATGGATATCTCTCGAGATGAGGCAATTGCAGAGTTGTGTTTTTTTGGCTTCGTTTGTCGAAGGCCGCTGGCCGCGGGTCTGTCGGTTGCATGTGATCAGTGGTTACAGACAAATGAAAGAAGTTAGTGCAGTGTTTCAATTCGCGACTTAAGCAGATCTGTTGTTGTACACTCGCAAAGTGAATCTCAGCAGGCTTTATGTAATTCTTTCTGAATCCGTTTGGCTTCTCCTGGTAAAAGAGCGACATATTTTAAAGGGAGATGCCTTGAAATTCGCTCAGTCGTCATGTCATTATAAATTGTATGTCAATAACGGTAGATTGATTGATGATCGTTGTTGTTATTTTTTTTTATAGATTATTCTGGGTGCTACCGTAACCCGTCCTCAAATAGCAAGTCCTTAGAACCTGAAGCAATTATTCGCTCTCCGAGTAACTCTCGAAAGCTGCTCTTTCTCTTTCTCAATGTCGCCTCAGTGGCTTGTCGAGATTTTTCGAAATAAGTGACCCATTTTTTGAGTAACTAAAACTGACCATCTTGACGTTCAACAGCTCCCGCGAACGTTATGCTTTGGTTCTGTGGAGATTCCACAAACCGTTTTTTCGTTTTTACATTGTCGATTATTTGCTATATTGAGAAATGACGCTGTCTGTCTTCTTCTTCTTTCCGAGTTCCTGTTTTCGTTCCTGTGACAGGGCCACAAAATATGGCAAGGGCTGAGTCATCTAACGGGAAGCATAATCCCCTACTTCAGCCTACTAACCAGCTCAGGCCCCGACAGGCACTCACCCAACCACCCACCCACCACGAATGTGGATCGGTAAGGTCGACAGTTCAACAGCACGCGACGTTGCTGTCTACGTAAGAAGGCTGCTGGCGTCGATCACCGAACGTCCACGACTCAAAATCACTACTACCGTCAACGACAACAACAACAACAATCACAACAGCGACAACAATGGCGACGTTAGGCCAGAGCCAAAAACAACAGAAATGCACAACAGCAA
Source organism: Stratiolaelaps scimitus (assembly GCA_019614645.1). Taxonomy (NCBI): domain Eukaryota; kingdom Metazoa; phylum Arthropoda; class Arachnida; order Mesostigmata; family Laelapidae; genus Stratiolaelaps; species Stratiolaelaps scimitus. The sequence goes on from JABWDB010000046.1 coordinate 2,037,981, forward strand.
AAATCGGTGTCGTTTTCAGACAGACGGAACTGTCCAATTCAAAATGATGCCTGGAGGGAAAAATGAGAATTCATGAGAATCATTCTCGATGGATGATTTTTTTTTCGGAGAAAAAATCTTCTCTTCTTCGGGTAACGACCCATTGTTTTCTAGCGCCGTCAGCCGCGGCCGCATGGCCAGCACTGACGTTCACTTCTTCGTCGGGATTGCCCTTCTTGAGGATCATCGGGACGCCGGCAACAACAGTGACGGCAGCGACAGCAGCAGTAGCAGCAGCAACAACCTACAACACAGTTCCGAGCTGATATTTACCTCGCACCGCCATTACTTCAAGCGTCAACAGCTGGCAGGCACAAAATCAGGAAATTGTTGAAAAACGAAACAGTATCCAGGAGTGTTTTTCTGATCGTCACACACACAAATATATTGTGCATATATATATATCGTATAGACATTCATACTGCATAGCGAAAAAAAAGGAGACCTCAAACAATAATCATCTGCCACATGAATGCATCATTAAATGAAATACTTGGCATCGACCACAATGCGTCCACGTAATCATTTCTACATCATGATATCTCGATCCAGCGGAGGAACATACACCATTCGCTCATGTGAGAGCTAGAAATGATGATTCACGGATTCACGGCTGCTGGAATCGAGGCTAACATTAGCTGTCAAATCGATTGTGGGTCTATCACATGAATTTGCTCGAGAGGTACATCAACCCAAATATGCCTCATTCTCAATATCACTAAAGGTATGATAGGGTTAGAAACCTTGCCTTCACCTCGCGTGTAATCCCCTAAAAGGGGATTACTCACCCATCAATGAGCGTGATTATACAGAGTAACAGCAAGGAACGATAAATTTCAAAGGCAGTCAGCCAGCCAGCCAACCGCTTCTCTCGAATTCGTCCCTTATTCGAGAACGATTCGAGACAGTATCCACACCGAAATTCGCCGCAGAAGCGATTTCACGATAAAGTGATCCTGATACGAAAACTCGAAGGCAGCTCCAGATATCCAGGCATTCTGGACTATCTGTCCATCGACCGTGCCTGCCGCTATTTTGTCTTTTCGGTGCCCGGCAGTGGAAGCATTCGGGGGGTACTGTCTCATTCCATTGGTGAGAGTATGCGCGTTTAGTAAATGAGCGCAGATACCATATCATAAAACGCCTTTTGGACACACAGAATTCAACAGTACCTTAGACCCGCCATCATCAACACGCGGTGAATGTCTACATACGCCATCAAATTATGCTTGCCTCCTGTTTATCCGCATTGTGCTGATCCACTCCGAGGTGATTCATTCGATCAACCACCGTCTATTGTACTTCCGTTGAGGGCCGCACTTTTGCTAGTGCGGCCAACTACTTGTGAAACAAGCGCAGAACTAGACATTCACAGTGCAGTGTACCGGCAAGATACAATATTCATTACAGAGAGAGCATTGTATTCATCAGTGGACCAATGGTTGCAGAAGATACCAACGAGACGCTTTCCACCACATACAGATGAATTTCTTGTGTCGATGACATCATGCAGCGAGTTAAGCCCGTAGGTCAGCCTGCACCAGGCCGAGTGTGCCATGAGTTGAATACGACATTAGTCTAGTTCGGATGCAGCCAAGGCCAAACGCCGCACAGTGAAATTCGATGGGCGGCTACTCCGAGGCCTTTGACCGCTTCCGTTCAACTCGGCTGAGTTTGCTGGTCGGAATTCCGCCGGACCCCGGATCCATCGGGAGATCGGGGATGATCTGCGCCCGATGTAAACGTTCATTAATTTATGGTCCAGAGCTAATCTCGGAGTGATCCTCTTCTCCTCTCTGCGGCCTCGCTATTTAGGTTTGTGATTCACTTTAGTGTCATCCCGCGCCTCAGCCAAGAGCCAAATCTCATCTGACCGCTGGATGGTCACTTAGCCACACCACCGCTTCCCGGAGGCTGGCCGACATCTCCCGCAGCGCGTTTGCCTTGATGGTGAAAATATATCTCATAGTGTGGGATGCGCTCGCGGATAGCCTGACGATCCTACCCCATTCATAACGAGACAAACGCGTTGTCTTCCTCCTCCTCCTCCGCCAACCTTATTCGCACATGATCATAACTAACGCTCTGCAAACGCAAGTGATCGATGAAGCCAACAGCGCGCGGCCAGCACAAGGCATGGTCTGCATAGGCTTGCCTGACCCAACATCAATATGAGATGGACATCGGTGCTGAGTAACGTTCGAGGTGTCCGTCGTGTGGCGATTTGGCAAAGAGTGACCGCGCTAGCACCAACCTTATACCTGCGTTTACATATTCTGCAGGGCGGGTTAGCGTTTGCAGAGGGAATGCCTCATGTTGTGCGGTTGTACTTGGAACCGGATTCTCGATGCAGCCAACCGAAGTTTCACAGGGCCAGCATTCAGTGTTTGATGCCATTGAAAGCCGAGTCATGACAGCCAACGGATGAATTGGCAACAGCAAGCGGACATCCTTGCAAGTCAAACTGCAGCTGAAAATACAATTACTGTACACAATCGTCAGTTTCACAATCGACGTTGCGGTTTTGCCAGCGACATTTTCTGGGGCCGACGACGGGCGAGCACCTCGGACGCCTCCCGCATACAGCAGAGAGCAGCGCACAAAGCCGCCACACGAAAAATTGATTGACACATCGCTTTAACACCACCAGCTCCATTTGCTACACTCCGTAACGCCTGTTGCTCTTGTTAAGTTCGCACCGATTCTGTGTGCAGCGATATCAAAATGAAGACTCCCGCCAAGAAGACGAAGAAGACCCTCTACCATTCGTTGAGCACTCGCATAAGTGTGCGCACGCGTAGGCACAACCGGGGGGCACAGAGCCAAACGCGAGCCAATGTGTCGAGCAGCGAATCCTTTGTCAGGGAATCGGTTTTGTTGCAGTGCTCTCGCTATCTGGGTCTCTCCGTCTCTGCCTTCGCTGGTCAAAGTTGATCGTTCGATAGGGCTGCGCGACGAGGTCGATATGAGTCAGACCTAGAGAGCCCAGCAGGCCCAGCGTGCACACACACACACACATAGACAGAGTGACAGACACATAGATCGGTAGACACCCAGATAGCCAACCCGAACAGGGAGTAATGCATCCTCGAGCTGGCCGGATAGAGAACTCGTGGCTTGTGGTGTTGTATTGTAGATGTATTGTAGGTGGTTGGGTCTGTGCTTCTGACGGTTGGCTGGCTGGCTGGCTGGCTGGTCGGCCATCGCTGTGTCGTCCGCGAGGCGCCAAAATGACTAAAGGGTACCCCTTCAAGCACTCACTCCTCAATGTCAATGTGGAATAGATGAGATGCCGTCCGATGCCGGCACGAGGCAAAAGCCTAGTAGAATATCCATGACTGATAAATTCTCCTCAACATTTAGGCCAGATCAGCGCGCTCTATAGCCACGATATGCATGCGGATCGGACACATGCATCGAATTCAGTGCGTTGCATTATGCTGCATCCGGCTGGCTCCGGTAGTGGGGTAAGGCTGCGATTACCTTGACAATGAAGTCGAAATTCCACGGATTTTTACTAAACAAAAAATAGCATTATCGACCGTTGAGACATATGTTGGGAGCGAGCGACTCTTACCTCAAGGGAAATAAATAAGACAGCTACAACTAAATGTTCACGAAATTTTCTGTTTCTGATGAAACGCTGCCACTACACGACATGTCATGTAGTTATTTTCATACGATGTTTTCACATGTGGCTAGGGACGAGCAAGCATGAATCATTCGAGCTTGTGCGAACAATTATAGCCTTAGGACGATTTTATCCCTTCGAAATGATTCGCTACCATCGGCGTTACTCGTTCTTCTACAACTCGGATCTGATCAGATGGGAGGCCCCCATCGGATCTAGTCGTGGGCGTCAGGCAGCGAGGGCGGATGAATCGGGACAATTCTCAACAGCAGAAACAGCAACAGCTCCACATCCTTCTCAACTGTTGATCAGCAACAACAACAACAGCAACGTTGACCGAGGCAACAACAGCAGTAGCAACAACAACAGCAACAACAGTCTGTTTCCATGGAATAACCCAATGGAAGCGCCTCCCGAACGTTGTTTCGCGACGGGAACGGATCTGTCGTGAATGCACTTTCCGTCTGCAGCGGTCCAACCCAGTCAAATCAGCAGTCATTCATAATATGTTTAATCCAGTGCATTTTTTATATATATATATATATATATATATATATATATATATATATATATATATATATATGTATATACACTACATAACCACCCAGTCATGAAATGTCGTTCAGAATCGAATGCCAAATTCAACAGTTCCCACTAATTCTCGATTTATTTTTTCGACATTTTCATTCGACTGTGCGTCCTGGCTGTGCTTCTGCCACATATAAATATATACAACGTTAACATCGTCACCGTATTCAAACTTATTTTTCTTACAATTATATATATATTAGTCAGTTTGCTGAGAAGTGACGCATGAATTCAGTTGGTCCCTATTGGCGAATAGCTCTTAGCTAGAACTCACTTTCGTTTGCGGCTGTTTTATTGCCGGACACATTTACGATTACTATTCGACACTCACGCATACAGCTGTCTCAGCTCACAACCAATAGCAGCATAAGCCACAAACGAACACAACTGCGATTGCAACAAATGCAAGCAGTCGTAAGCCGTGAGTTGACGCCGGCCTCTTTAGACGATCAGGGATTGCATGCTCGAAGGATGCTTCCGCATTTTCTGCATAGTCGCCGGCCAGTCAATCAGGTATCATCGTGTTTCGATGACCAGCACATGTTCGAATAAACGAAATCGAATCCGACAAATGACCTTCTCGAGTAATAAGACCTGCGGCGGATATTCAATATATCGAACGATATACTGTCGTTATATGGTTAGCCGCAACCAGAGCTGCTTTGGAGCATCTTTTGAGTTTGTTGCTCGCATCAAGCTGAAATTTGAAAGTGAGTCATCCGGGTGGTCTCTTGACTTAATCCGATAGGATTCTCTCCGAGGGGGAATCAGCTCAAATAATGGACGCTGCTTGCTCTTGACCGTTTGGTCGGTGTAACTTGGTACAATCTGTCTAAACGATGCTGAGCATTTATTTGAGACATGGACAAACTCAAGACGCGTACGATAGTGAGTAGTAGTTGGCGGTGGTTGGGCAACATCCGTCCATGTTGGGTAACCGAGGATCAGCCACATGGGTTGGGTTCACGACGGCCAACTTCACTCATCTGAGGGAAGGTCATCTGAAGGGAATCTACGCTTTCGACTCCCTCGTGTCTGCCACCGCCGTGAAGTTCAACGAAGCCCTCACTTAAATTATCGCTATCGAAGACAGATGTCAACGGACAGGTGAAGTTCGGCAGATGAAGTTCTTATCATTAAGCAACCGTCTCGTTGTCCGCAACTTCCATACACTTTCACTCTTGGGCCAACAGAGCGAGTCATTATCGACTTCGTATCGGCTTTCGTCTGACCCTGTTCGAGAGGTAGCGAATTTCAGCAAGGCAAAGTCATAGACACACGCGCAAACCCTATCTGTACTTTCTATCTCTCTCTCTCGCTCTCCACCTGATACACTCCGCACATTTATTGAGATTCAACCACACACGTTGCTTCAAAGGAATATCTCCACCGAGATCTCAGTCAGCCGACAGAGATGGCTGACAGACGGGGACCATTACTATTCGCGGCTCTGGTGGCATCAGCCACAACTCTAATACCAACACCATTAACCGCTTCATTGGCTGCCGGGACTCGTCCGTTGATAGAGAAATTCCTCGAGAGCGCGAGCGGATATCTCGTCGGCACCGACGCTGTGGTTCGGGTACAGCCCTATGAGCATAGATGAGCGCCTCAACGCATCGGGATGAGGCGCATTGACGGGCGGTGGCCGCCCGTCAGCCAATCGGCCGTTGTACACTCGGTACAATCTAGCTTCAGATGACTGTACAAAACGTGAGGGACAGATATAGATGGCTAGGCAGCTAGTGAGGTGATAGAGAGAGGAGGCTGCCCGAGGAAACTTGAGGATGGGATCGAATTTTCAGTGGCGAACGTGCAGAGATTGTGGGACCTAGAGATCGGTCATACGAGCAACACAACTGGGTGTCTAGCAATCTCTCGTTTATGCCGGAGAAGGTGGGCTACGATCTGCAGCAAGAAGAAGAATAGTATGACCCGAGTGTTCGCAGCAGACCGTCGAAGTGGGACGAGTCGCAGCGGCATAACGTCGTACGGCCAACGAGATGTGAGAACCCTCACACCGTAGAACAGACGACGACTGTCAGAGAGACACCACAAACACACGCATAGACAGACGAATTGGATACGAGGTCGGCAGTGACACTAGTGTCACCAGATTTCGAAGCAATGTTCGGCAACGCCAGCTCACATCGGCGTCGTCGTCGTCGACAACAACAACAGCGACGCCAGCGGCGTCACCCTGACTCCGTGGTGGGAGTATCTCACTGAAACTTTCGACAAGAAGCGACGAAACGCCGAACGAGGGCGTTGTTTCCTGCTGACGGCCGCCGGCCGGCTACACTACTCCTGTCAAAATGTCCGGGGGGGTGCGCGGATCACTTCGCGACGAATCTCCGTTTCGTTCCCTATAGTGTTGTCACCGCCCACCCGCACGAAATCGAATGTTTCTCTGTCTTTCATTGGTTCGACCGTCCGTTCTGTGGCACTTCGGACGGCGTGGGTACGCACGTCTAGGCGATACCAGGGCTGGTAGCGTGCTGGCCGCTGGAACAGTGCCGCCACAACACCTTGACTAAAAACGCCGATTTGATCGTGAATCGCCAACAACAGGCTCGCCTGGTAGGAATTAGCTATTAGCTGTGTCGCCGATCTCGAGCAGGCACCGAATGCCACTCGGTCGTGTAGGGTCGATAAACGGGAAAAGAGAAAACTTTACTGTCTCTATATACATATATATACTGTCTGGAAGTTGTCTTCGACTGTCAATAACTGGAGACTCAGAGTCAAATTTAACACCGGACTTGTGCACTGGTATAATGCAGGCAATCACTCAGATAACACCATTCGTCCAGATACACCGGAGTATCATATTGTATAATGTCCGTTATACATCACTACTTCGATTAAGCGACGCCCCAAGCGTCATTCGCTATCTACCAGTTCCACTGAAGAAACCATCAGAGGCATCGTGGTTCTGTTAGAACCAACAAATTGAAAATCAGCCTTATCCGCATGACAATGGAGCTGCAACATCCATAGCGGCAACCTCTATGGATATACATATATCTATATCTGTATGGTTAGCCGCAAAGCATTCATTTTTACGGGCGCCGAAGCGAGATCGCCTAACAATGTCAACAATCACGAACAGGTCCCAGAGGCTTTGTCCCTACACGATTGTATAGTATGACAATCGCACAACTGTCCCAGTTGATCTGATTACATAACAAGATCAGGCGAACGCCGAACTCCGCGCTCTCAAATTGGTCACCAGCAGCTTCTCTTCAATCGATTCCGTCAGTAACTTCGTCCGTGAGAGGCTCTTCATGTGAGGGGTGCCACATCGAAGTATTTATTATAGTTTCATCTGTTTCGTGGCCACAGTCCATTGAGTGGCCGGAGCCGCAAAAGTCGTTTGTGGATGAATCGAATCTCTCGTAGACGAATGATGTTGCTTCACATATCAGTAAGTGTCATGGGGATGCACTCATTTGCGGTGTGCAACTGAGATCGTAGACGTCCGATGGCAACAAAAGTCGATTGGCACAGACATCTCATTGGCGTTGCACAAGCGTCGGTTTGCGCGCGCGCGCGCGGGCACGCGCCCGCTCGCTCCCCACCACCCTGCAGATCCTTCTTGCTAACCCAATCAAGAGCTGATTTGTAGGGGAAAAAAAATTGTTGGATGCAACAGATCTCACAGGCAGCAAATCCACGCACACTATGCTGGCCACTGCCAGTCAAATGAAACTGCTCATCATGGTCACGGATCATCCGACTGGGCAAGTCAGCAGTGACATTCAATTGTGGATGAGGACATGAGGTGGGTTCGGTTCGTCAGCCACAAAACGGGCACCGACAAATGATGACTATTCCGGAAGGAATACGGAGGAGGAGGTCAATGCCACTTATTAAGAAGTCCTACGAAACAACTGGTATATATATATATATATATATATATATTGTCTGTTGCTCGTAAGCAACTGTCAAGTTGCAACATTGTACGCCGCCCCAACTCGCTGCTGATTCACACAGCACGACAGCTAGAATAGTTTTAGGTAATTCCAAATCCGGTTTTGTTAAGCGACAAAGAACTCTCCAGCATAAACTTAGCAACGATAGTAGCCAATATCCCCGATGGAGAGGGACGATGCGTCATCAGGCTCTATCAGCAGAACTCAGCACGACGAACTGGGAGAGACAATTATGACACGCTGATATCGGGTTCATGACAATTGCTCTGCGAGATTTGTTCTCGAATAACGCCTACCCGCGATGTCGCTATAAGCGCATGAAAATGTTTCCATCAAAATTCGATAGCAATCAATACATGTTCGGCCAAACATGTACCATTACCGAAAATGTACCACTGTATGTACATCATACATTGTAATAGTAACATTCACAGACTGTAGATAGATACGAACTCAGCGGCAGCCGATTGCAATGTTCGAACGTTCAAACGCCCACCGGGCAGGTGGTCGCGTATTACATCAGTATCCAGATACCCTGGCCCCCGGTTTACAACTGGGGATTACACTCCACAGCAACAAGGTGAAGATTCACTTTAAATGCTAATTTATCCATTATTTTCATTCGCGCAACACCGTTTCGCCTCTGTGTACATACGTCTACACAAACATCATTGTTTCGTGTACAGCACTATAATCAAAACAATGAATTTCTTTTACGATTCCATGAACGAAAGTGGGACCCGCATGAAAACGTTGTTCAGTCAGATATTGCTGAGACAGTAACCATGAAAACCGCTACGTAGGGACCATAACAGTGGACTAATGTATATGTCTCTGTAAATCCATAATCTGCCCTTGGCTTGCTGTCGGAACCGAAGTCCATACATTGAATCTGCGATGGGGCATCTGGATAGATTGGTCGTACTCCTCAGATGTGCAGGTCTCCTCGTTGTACGCATCAGTGGAAACGGATCGCAATGTAACTGTTTCCAAGGAGATCTCGCAAGCTATTCGTCTTATCATCTATCGCCGTCCAACGAGTGTTTGATAGGGGTGGCCGAGCCCTGTCACAGGAGGACGCTGCTTCGATTGGGCCCAGTTCCTGTGGACAACTCGCTTAGAGAAGGCTTCGATCTTTGATCTGGTTCTTCTTCGACCCCTATGGGACTCGTAAGAACAGGCTCCAGCCGTAGCCTTCCCATAAGCAGTGAATGAATGGGTGAATAGGTTCGATCACTTGTATTGTACATCCCAGCGTCACGTGACGGCCAGTGTCAAATCGTTCAGACGTTTGCCATATCAACCGTCCTATCTGTCATTGGATCCTACAGCGTCGTCGTATGGATCGCTGTGGTTGTCTACCGGGTATATTGCTTTGCTTTCCGCTCGAGGGGACAGCGAGAGATGGATACCGAGACAACGCAGGTATTGGTCATCAAGAATCGTCGCATGACCCCACTGTCATTGTTCAGCTAATTAGTCCTCTAACTGGCTTGAAAATCGGTTCGAGAATCAGGAAATCTTCTGTGAATCTCGCTACTGTCGACTCCGGCGGCAGACAGAGTACACCAACAGAGTATAAGCCGCCCACTCGATGTACAGTATGATCACAAGTACAGCTCGCTTCTATGCAAACATTTCATCAGCTCGCGCCAGCTCGTCTGGCTGGGTACGCTAGAAATGTGCCTCGCACCGTGGCCTCCCATCTCTGCCAATGTCTCCCGTGTTTCGCTGCTCTTGTCACATAGCGATTTGCTCCTGAGCCGCCTTATCTTGCCTAGTCACACCGGTGTGACTGTTGGCATGCCACGGGCCTGCTTTCAGGGTATTAACCTGCCTCGGTATTGGGAGGCATTGGGTGCTGACCACCTGTTTCGTCTAGATAGAACAACTCGAACATAGGCACAGAGAGAGAGAGAGAGAAAGAGAATGACAGACCTCGAATGAGAGAGCAGATGAACTCGGAGTTGTTCCGAGTCTAGACAGCCCGACGGGCCAGCCTCTCATCCGATACGACCGACACTTCATCTAATCAAACCTAGGAACGGTTGGATGGATGTCTTCAGCACTCCAGTCGAATACCTCGTCCTCACCCGGCAGGGAAGATCGGTCAAAAGTCAACGCTGCTTGCTCTCGTACCGAGCAACTCGAAGCGCACACACACATATAGACCGCACCGACAGAGATACACGCAGCCACATGCTCCGGCCGTGGCATGGCACCGGTCTCCTCCGACCAGGGTGAACCACCTCCCACGATATAGTATAATATTGTAGTTGTCTAGTGCGAACATATATCGTATAGCACACGGTCGGAATCCACCCTGCGCGAAGAAATGATCCCCTGCTGCTCTTGCAGATAGAAACACAGGCGGTCAGACGCAGCAACCGAGCGACCGATAGCATTATACCCCCAAACCCCTAAACGGCAACCCCAATCTCTCCCTCTCTTTATGTATTCCTGTGTTTTCATTGTCATAGCTTCTCGTGCACTTGCCTATTGGTGTGTCTAAATGCTGAGATCTTTGTCTACGATGGCGAGTAGCACTGCGCGTCCACATGAAGTTAGAGGTGGTTCGACCTCCAAATCCGTTTTGAAGCTGGATATCGACGAAAGTTACTTGGCTTTCAGATTGGTGTGTTCGTGTACATTCAGGTATATAGACAGAGAGAACACCAAAACTAACCATTGAGACTCAGATCAATGTCAGGCAAGCAATAGCACAATGGTCATTGGGGAAAGCCAGCCGAGTGCAGGTGGCGGCAGAGGCGGTGTCAGTTTTGGGTGTCAATTCATCTGTATGTACAAGTCGATCGATAAGAAGCGGACGATGTACAATCAAATTCAAACACCGGGGTGACGTGGAGATAAGCGTGTCGTGGCGTCCTTTGGGCTTGTCACATGATGTTCAGACAAGCTGGACCCCGCTCACAGGTAACTGCCTTCAGATGTTTTTTTGCGAGAATCTTAGCCGCTGAGCTGGACAGACCTGGGATTGGTACATACCGAGCTTCGATAATTTTATATGTTCGCAATAGTTGCATAGGACAAAAGTGCGGGCTCCGTCGAGGTTCGACGATTCGCGACGATTCAATCAAAATTGAGGTTACAAAGCACAAATCATTCTTCAATTTTGCATAAATAAAATGATTCGCAATCAGCAGCAATGTCGCCCAGCAAGTTGAATCAGGTTGAATTTAATCCGCAGCGGACATTCCCCTTCAAAGGCTATTCAACTAATGACATTCAGTAGCACACCATCATCTTTGTATGGCTCATGCAAAGACAGATGCAACTTCTTAAAGTCTCCAGAACTATTGTCCGGCAAATGACTGACGTGCCCCCAATACGATGTCATAGATGAGGACGGCATTTGGAGATACCTATAACCGCCAGCAGGCCTCACCTTACGTGACTGCAATTGCAGCAAATGTGACCCCCCCCTGCACAATCACAGCGAGCACTTTTGTAGTCGTGCCCTCTTTACGCTGTCAACTTGGGGCGATCAACTTGTCTAGCACAAACAGCGGCGAGGCAGCAATTGAGGCTAACTGCCGCCGGCGATCCGTAACTTTGCCAACAGTTACCACGAAACCTGCCCAGCAACGTTACGTTATTTACGTGTGTCTACGTGTGTAAGTAAGTTGCAGCGTTTGATAATGCGAAGAGCGATCTGTTTTTTTTGTTCCATAAACCGGTGACCCTCAACGCCATCCACCGTCATCTATGGCTCGTTTACGCGTCGGTAGCGCTCGGCAGCATCGCGTCCACATCCTCGTCGCAGAACTTGTCTCGGCCGTATCAGCCCCGCGGCGTATTGGCTGATCGTTACAATGTGTGTCGTCGCGAAGGTCTCCGTCCGATGAACTCACTGACGACGGTCAGACGAAAGAAATGAGAGCCAGGTGCAAGAGGGATCTGTGGTGGAGGGGGGGGTTATAAATAAGCACATGTCACACTCGGCATTGTCGAGCCAATGGAATCAAAGTGAGTCCGTTATGGAAAAAAGAAAGCTCCGCGCCGCCTCACCTTCGAAGTTGATTTGAAATTGTCGCACGTTAGCGCATGCTTAATGCCTTCGAGATGCAGGATTCGACATTCAGAAACAGATCCAACAGATTTCCCTGCCCCCATAAGATGCTGCTGCTGTTGCTGTTGTTGGATTGAAGCGTTCTTGACCAGCCACCAGCATTGACAGCCGAACCAGACAGAGTTCCTCCTTTAACACATTTCTCATTATTCTACTGAGGCGAATCGCGTGAGTAGGCCAGCCATGTATCTGGCAAGTTCATGAAGCCAGCTCCCTGAGGATGACATGATGACCCACGCGTCATCGGTCATACCTAGGCAAGCGAACGAACGACGGTGGTGAATAAAATCCTGCCGCATCGCTACAATGAGCTGACCGATTGTCTGTTTTGCTCTCAGAAAACAAAAAAGAGCGATGCTTGCGAAGTCCGTTTGTTACGCTGCTCAAGCCGGGTAAGCTAAGCTGACAAGAAGCTCCCTCAAGACACCCTCGTATGAGTGCCATATAGACTAATGGCGAGTGTCGGAGCATTGACTTGTCGAACCTGAGAGCGAATCAACAAAAATCCAGAGCACGACCCCGCGTCAACGCAGCAAAGCTGAACTGTACTTCTCTATTAAATGTCAACAACAACAGCAACGATAGTTACGCGTACAGAAATGACAAAGACAACTCGAGCTCATCGCTCTAGCCGTCACCGAACGCCGTCGACGTGTTTTTGTCGATGTGGGTCGAACGTCAGCCGGTACGCAGCTCGGACTCACGGTGGATGAGGAAGATGCATAACCCCCAGCCATCTTGAGGTTTCGATGACGCGCACCAACTATAATACAGCAGCAGCAACAGCAACGGCAAGACGAGCACCTTCGCGAAGAAATCACAAATAACGTGAAGCAGCTACAAATAGCCTCAGAAACACGTTGACGAAAGCTTTGGTTTGCGGCCGCCGTTCGGCGGAGCCATGTCACCATTTCAATGTCATTGACGATCGCATACGGTCGATAGAATAGAGCACCTACAGAATTGAGGATTGTATTCGTCAAAACGACGCGATGGAAACTTGTTCGAGAAAAAGCAAACGAACGAGCTGAATTGAAAATATTGTCGCATACATCATTGCAGTATATTATTATTATTATCTGTATAAGTGTCATTGTTGAAATGTACACCCGCACACGCGCGTGCCCAACAGCAGACACAGTGCGAGGGATATATGGCCTCGTTTCGGACTGCCACTACATTGATTATTAATATTGTATGTCATGGCATGCGTCGACGTAAATTATTTCGGTTATTGATTACGGCATAATCTTCAGCTCTGACGTCGCCTTGTACCGTCGGGTGTGTACAAGTACAATCTCGAATCTGGAGTACGCTATAATTGTGCCACTGCAGCCAACCTGACCGATTGCACGACAATCGAAACGGCCGCTAGGCTGTATAATAATGTATTTAGCCAGATAACGCTAGCACGTGTCAAACGTGGCACAACGTGAACCCTTCACCGCTGCAGCGTCGCTCGTTTCAAGTTGTTATCGCGCTTGACTTTCGATCGCGATTTCATGAAAGTTACTTGAAAATCACGCCGACACCGACGAATTGCGCATCCGCCTATCGTTGTTACTGCTGATAAAACGCTCAAATTCTAAACTTGCTATGCTCAGCAGTATGGCATAGTAACGACACCCGGGCCATCTCATGGGAAGTCGTTTACTCGAAGAAAGCGTACAGCGTGGACGCGTGGGGACAATCGAGCGTTTTTGTTTTGTGTTATTATATTTTTTGTTGTTATTATTCAATGCGTCCCACGTGAAATGAGTGGAGCGAGAGTGAGAAATCGATATATAATCGAAATAGGCTGATGAGGGATGAAGTACCAATTGTAGGATAATTGAATGACTGTTATGAAAAACATTTGGAGAATAAAGAGATCTTTCTCGGGAGAGGCGAGTGAATCGAAAGAAAAGCATAGTAATAGTATAGCCGCCCTGCGCAAAGAACTGAGTTGCTAGGAATGATTGAAGTCCGCCCGGTAGTCTCCGGACGGAAGAGGTACCAATTGTGAGCCCGCTCTTTAAATGCATTATATATATATAGACACTAACGGGCCAGCGTTGTCGGGGGGAGGGGGGTGCATAAATTCGGAGAGGCTGCCCGGAGGTAGAAAATCAAGGCAACGTTCGACACCACCCGATTTGGTTGGGGCGTACCAGTCCTTATTTATTGATTGGGATTATTTCGTTGCTGACCCGCTGTTGTTCGTTGCTGGTCTCGTCCGCCGTCAAAGGGTGAAGGGTTGACGTGGTCCTATTGTAGATGTCGCAGGCAAGGGAGAACGAGCCGCTGTGTTAGCCGGGCAAAGAATAGTAACCCCTTGATCCAAGCGGCTACCTCTTCGAATCTCGTAGCTGTTGCTGTTCGATGGTGTTCATTTATCGAGCGACAATGTGCCGCCTATGGAATCGCCACAGAGGTAAAGGGCGACCATCACGTAGTGGCCATAACAATGAGTGAGTAACTGTTAAACCGTCAGAATCCCTAACAGTGACAGAACTATAGAGAGATAGCATCGGCTTGTCGAAGTCGTACACGTGTGTACATGTAATAATAATAATAATAATAACAACAACGAGCTCGCGTATAATGGACCGCAAATCGTACGAGCAACAATGTCAAAGCGACGCAGCACCAGCAGGAGCAGCAGCAACAACAACAAGAGCAACAAATCTACAGGGCAACAAGATCGGTGTACAAGGTGAGTGACACGGAAGATGCAGCCAGATCATCACGTGACCACCACAAACGGTGATCGTCTGTTGACAGACCGCTTCAGGCCGAACAGTTTAATGCAAGCAAACTGACCACCACCACCACCGCCGCCGTCAATCATCAGCTCGGTTTGACAAAAAAGATATCAGCAGCAGCAGCAGCCGCAGGAGAAGATACCAGCCGTAGCAACAGCAATGTTATCGTAACCGGCGTAACTCCCATAACGGCTGCCGCAGCAGCCGCCGTCCGAGCAAAATGTACACGTACTTTAACCGCTTACTATTTCAATCACAATTAGACGTACTCATTCTCTGTTGCTCGGATATTCTACAGTTATCAATGGTTGTTGTTTGTTTTTGTTATTTATTTATTTATTTATTTATTCGTTCATTCAATCAATTGTCATTCTCTCGCTGTGCCTTGCTTATCCGTTGATTTCAGCCGGGCTGAATCATACAGTCACATATTGACACAACAGCGTGTCCGCGTGATTTTTCACGGTGTAAACGCGTACAAATGTGTTTGCAGTATGTCATGCTGCCGATGTGCTGTATATGTGTGTTTGTGTGCACGAGCGAGCCTTTACGCTCAGCGTGTCCATGAACGCTCGCTGCTTATAGGATCAGCAGGGCCGATATGTGGCCGTCCACATGTGTCGAAGCACATTTCCGGGAAAAACGTATCAAAGCTGTGGTGACTGACGCTCGGCTCGACAGGTCCGTAGCGAACGCACGCCTGCGGTAGACGGGTTCGCCGGTTGTCGTTGTATAAGAATAATAATATTTGCACTTGCTGTGGTATGGTCAGCTGGTTTCACGCTCATAAACCACTTCGAAGATCTCCATGTCCGGATATGCGATCTGAGCTGTGAGCTTCTTTCGCGGGCGCAACAACATTTGTACATTTCGCCATGCGACAAATCGTCATGGAGACACGCGTGTCTTTGCTCACATCGGCCGTTACGTAACCGCATGTAATCGTTTGACCACAATCGACCGTTGGCCGAGTTTGAGGGCTGAACGGTTGAGAGGCTCGAGAGGGATAAATTGATGCTAAGATGTCGAGATGCTGCAAGAAATTTAACTAAAAACAACAAACACACATAGAGTATCAGCTATAAACACTCGCATCGGTCCAACTTGCTATTTCTAGTAGAACCCTTGATATTATTGTTAGGTCAAGCTATTATTGAACGCTTATAGCGTATTCATAATGCGAGGGTCATGCCTGTCTGCTGTATGGTCAAACGGTGTCACCTTAAATCGTGGGGCAGATGTGATATATATATATATATATATATATATATATACATATATCACCGCCGCATTAGCGCTGACTTAGAGATGCCAAGGAGGAGATAATCGTTGTTGAGCGTCCAATCTGCTCGTAATCGCTTCGTACCTTTTATTTGCCCTTTTGATTATTTTACTCAGAAGAGAGAGATAGAGAGATAAATACGAACAAATGGCCGCAACCGACCGCTTGCACCGACACTCGGATCCCTCAGATCCAAGTAGAATCCTCACCTGCCACAGCGATGGCGTCGCACGAATTCTGTCGAGAATTGCGCATGAACTGGCGGACTAGACTAAGTCTCATCCGAACAGTAGGCATACATCGAGCAGGGGGTTGAGGCTGGTGACGGCTTTTCTGACCGCTGGTGGCAGCAACCTCCACCTATCTATGTATATATATATATATATATATATATATATATATATGAGTACGTATATGCAACCACTAACAGCCAGTGGCCGCAATGCCAGCAGCAGCATCAGTAACAACAGCACGAGAGCAACACGAAGACGACGACGTTGAAAAGGCCAAAGCCGGCCGGCCGATCGTCCGCCCCAGGGGCCCCCAGATAACAGCGGCAGCAACAGCTCACACTGTTATGAGACGAAAGACCACCACCATCAGCAACGCCAACAGCAGCAGCAACAACAACAGCAACCATGATAGAGGTCTATGGCGGTGGCGATGATGACGAGGAAAATAATATAATAGATTCTACAGTCGCTTGTTCCACCGTGTAGTGATGTGGTCTCTGTTGCTGCTCCGACGACAAGAATACTACTACTGCTATTACTACTATTAGTAATAATAATAATAATAATAATAATACTACTAATAATAATAATAAGAGAATTAATAATCTTAGCTTAAGATTCGGCACTGCCACCGACGACGGCGCTGCAACCCCCCTGTGTACGGCATTGACAGCAACAGCGGTTCGGCCATGCCGTGCGCGAACAAGCAACCATTACGAGCGGGGACCGATACTGTGTAAAATACTGTGGACATTATTGCTCAAACAACTGCAAGCCGCCTTTCGTACAAGTACCGCTAAATATAAGCAGATAGATACGGTTATCACTTTGGCTTGGCTAACAGACAACAACCTGCCCACACAATCATCAGGGGCTGCTCTGCGGCGTATGGGATATAGTTAGTGATAATCGCCAGAAACGGAGGACAATTTCAGCTAAAACTCTCTAAAGTGCTATGGAGACATGGATATCGAAAAGCGTACACATAGATACATATGTTTAGAAGCAATATTGATTTAAACTTTCCAATATTTACCGATAGGAGCGGAGGGTCAACATGCGGCATGGAACACATGTGTTCGGTTTCTATATATTGAGCGAGTTCAATGGTTCAAACATTCATAATGTTCAACAGCGTAGTCGTATACGTCAACGAGAACACCTATTTATGGCTCCTACAGTTAAAATCCAAGAGGAAGATGAATCACGAGTTGGGCGAAGTTGCCTCCGGGCCAAAACTGCGCTTAGATTTAACTGAACGCAGGAGCACGCAGATGTATGCAGATCATAGCGATGACGAATGTTGATTCATTCTTACCTGAAATCATGCGATTCACATCAAAAATGCTTACGTTAGACAATGGCATCAAAAAACGATCCTATGAAAATCATAAAGTGTTCTCTGGCTATCTTAAGGTTTAGGCAAGATGTAATTAAACGAAGTGAACCTCAAAATCGAATTGAAAGTTTTACAGAAGCAGGGAACTTCATCGGTTCTCGAAACAGGCAGCGGGCCCTTAGGCGTAACTTGAACATCTGTGGTCAGCCTATAGATGTCGGGGTGGCTACTGATCAGTTGCCCCGTCATCTTCGAATGATAGCTATCAGGACGATATCTGAGAAGGCCCCAGTGTTAACAAAACGAACGAGACGTCTATTTGATTAACAGCGTAGATGGACGACCGTGGTCTCGTTATAGCTGAAGCAATGGACAACAAAAAATCAACAACAGCAGCAGCAACAACAACAACAACATTTGAGCAGATGGCAATTTGAGCGAAAACAGACAAGTTTGTAGACTGAAAAGACAACTACGATATACATTAGCGTTCTATTTTTTTGTGCTGTGTTGAATGTGTACACAGCAAAAACAGCAGATTTGTGATATAGAATACAATGATAAAGTGAGCTAACCATACGAGGATGAAAATAATAGAAAATACAGCTGTTGCTGCTGAAGTCAGTCCGTCAGCAGCAACAGCAGCCGTCATTGTATGGCATCAGTGCCATCTGGCGGAATAGACTTTATGCGGCTGCATAAAGATAGCGCAGTCGTATATGGACAAGCAACATCTACCGAGTTCGTCTATCTGTTGTCAACTGAAACAATCAAGACAAATGTGTGACTCCCGAGGGAAAATACGTCCGCATTTCGCGTACGTACCGCTGATTAGCGAAGGGCGGCACTTTATAGAAGCTACTTGTCGAGGAGTAGTACGCCCTCATCCTTGCGTTTGTGAGCTGCGTCGCCCGATGCGGAGATGTGTGGAATCGGTCGAAGTGGCGACGGCAAATGTGCTTGTGGATCTCGAAAGTACCACCGTGCTGTCTCTATTGCTTTGTTTGTTTATTGTTGTTGCGCGTATATTTATTAGCACGAGAACAGAGCACGTGAGTCCACGAAGAGCCGTAGAACGGCAAGTGGCCTTAGGCGTCCGGCGAGCATACGCATAACGAGATGACGAGACGAGAGATAACCCGCTTAAATAATTTGCCGCCCAAAGGATCGACACTAACGGGACGCTAACGCCAGGGTCATTAGCTGAACTCAGTGGTGTTGTCTTATAGAAGACGTTCGCATCTCACTGTCTTGTTCCCCTCTCTCTCTCTCTGTCTCTCTTCCTCGTGTTTATTTGATCTTGCTGCTGCTGCTGCTGCGTTCTTTATTGTACTATTACTATTGAGGAAATTGTCAGCGCCCTCACAAATTGTCGTGGGTGGCGAAAAAAAAAAGGAATTTGCTAAAAGTTAACCAAACCAAACAGCAGGCACTGTATACGGAAGCGGTCTTTCTTTGGGATCTAATCCATGATTGACATCGTGCGCAACACATCAATCTGTCCTTTGGCGAAAAAGTGCTCTTTTAAACGAACAAATGAACAATGCGAACTGCTAAGCGTGAAAAAGAGCCGATGCCATAATATGTGGTGAGAAGGGTAGAACGCCAACGCCAACTCGAGTTGCCTCGTCTCCGTCAAACTCGAGAAGGACAGTGAACTTGATATTGCTAATGGAGCCTGTTTGTTGACGATCAAAAGCCAATCAAAGCATAAACAAGGGCAATCTGATATCTCAGAAGGAGCCGATTGAAATGTGTCTCGCATAATTTCCCATAGGGATGGAGCAGAGAAGCGCCATCGCTGAGGATTAGAGCAGGTCAAGAGGCCTGTGTTTCAATCAGTGCTTGAAACAAAGTGCATCTTAAGGCGCGCTTCTCGATTTCTGGCGGCGTTGCTGCTCGCGCAGTGGATGACGTTAGCGACCTAATACAGTTCAAGTCTCCATTCTGCTACGTTGAACTGCGCGAGCACATGCGCGAATAGCGATTGTAGCCTAATAAACAGTATAATAATAATAAAGGTTGGACTCTGTCTCGTATTAAAGAAACAAAAAAAAAAATCGAATTCATACTGCATTCGATCATTTGGCCGACTGCCTTCAGAACGCAACACCTATGAAATGGCCTCTTTTTGAGGAGTTTCTTTTCAACGAGGCTGACAACTATTTTCGTTTGAGGAACACGGGAAAACAGAGAAATTCCACAACCTCTACCCGGCTGACTAACACTTCCAAGGTACTGTACGATCATTGCTGAATGCATTGCTTTAAAGAGCAGTCACTCGGAACTATCCGAGTGCATGCTGCAAGTACTTGTAGCGGCTGCAGCGAGCGAAGTCTTGCTATGCAACACGCTCAGGTATTGCAGACGCGGCCGCAAAGCGCCACCGGGGCCTCTTACAAACAGATAGAACTAAAGATGTCGATAGAAGTGAGACAGCCAACAGGTATCAGGGACCCGTCAGGCGACCCCGAGTACGTTGCACTCTGAGTCACGTATCTCCGAAGGGACACAACTCACGAACAGTTCCAGAGCCTACTCACGGTCAGGAATGGTCCTAGACATGGCCTGCCAGCGTGATCATACAGTTCGGTGTGCCACATGTATGATGTAACGTTCCGCAAGCTCAATAGTGTACATGTATTACAAGTATATATGTATAATACATGGGGCAGTATGCATTTCGGCAGTTGTTGCACGGTGTTTGCACGAAAGCTGCACACACAGTTCGCATGACAGTGCCGACAAACTTGGCGGAGGTGATTCCGACGAAGTTCGGAACCGCAACCGTTTGCGCGACTATATGCAACGCTAATGACGTTCCAGGTAGTTCCGGGAACTCACGCAACTCATGAGACCGTTTGTGCTATTCGACGAGTACTGAACTCGAACCGCTGCTGCAGAATTTCACGGCGGGCGTTTCATGCACTTTACTTTACCGCTTCTGCGGTGGAGAGAGGTAACTATTCCTCTGCTAACGCTTCCAAGATGACTAGAACTGTTGAAACCTGCTGATAGACATCTTGTTTTGTGCATCTAGGTCGAATCAGGACATCGCGAATAGCGTCGACGGTGAGAAATGAACATGCATTTCTGTCACCCTCGACTCGAACACAAACTTTGCTGTTGAGCATATAGTATGCATGCGTCAGTACGCACCGACATAACTACAAGTTCCCTACAACTATGGGCGGGTATACTTAGCATATATATATATATATATATATATATATATATAAGAACATCCCCCAAAGAGACGAATTAACGTTAACAAGCGAATTGCAGCCTTTCACTTAAGCTGTTCAGCGATGATCGATACATCAACGCGAATCAATAGCACGCACATTGAACTCGATTACCAGAATTGGCTTTCACCAGACACCGGTGCATGTTTTGCGTTGCACTAGTCGCCCAACGAGGGCGACTGGTTGCTGCTGCTGTGTAAGCCTTGAGACGCTATCCGTCGAACCCTGAAACGCCACAATAGACGCCACACAGCCATGGTATCGTCAAGCGAAAATCAAGGTGCAGCATTGACATGATATCGTCAGGTGAGCGGCACTTGTTCGGTGTCCGTGTCCATGCAGAACACCGCCAGTGGAACTATCTCTGCCGCGACAGAAGCTGTCAGCAAAGGCCACAGTATGGGAATGATGCGGGTGACAGTTGACGGTGATCCAGCTAACGGGAGTGACGATCTCACGCCCAGCTGCGTCAGATGAAAGTCATCGAGAGATGGATGGATATACACAATATTTGTTAGATATTTGTTTAAATTTTAGATGTCGCTAAAGACCTCAATGGCATCATGCCACTCAATGCGAACTTTTATTATCCACGGGTGGGGCGACTTTGAGAGAGTCGCTATAACAAACAAGTCCGGCAGAAAATGTCTATTTATAGCTGCTGCCTGCTTGTCATCCCTCAAACACGTGACGAGATCGCGTAAAATGAGGCTGCTCTGGCTACTCTCTCTCTCTCTGGTCATTGATCCAAGCAGGTAACTGAAATGAAGACTCAATTCGTGAAGGTCTTCCCGTGAAGACACAGGTGAACCCGTTTGTTAGCCATTAGCTTATGAACGGGTTACAGTTGTCCCAATAAAAAAACAACACGATCCATGGCGACTAAATGTACGAATCGCACATTCGATGATCTGTCCCTTGAATGAGTGCTTGTACTCAGGAGACATGGTATCTATTTATGGGCACATTTCATTGTTGTCGAAGAAAGCGAAGCAAAAATTTGTGCAACGAAGCTTTATCTCTCTCTCTCTCTCATAATAAAGCTGCCTGCTCGAACCGAACGCTCTGTTGCTGTGCCGTATCGAAGGAGGCCACTTAGACGAGGGCCATAACTCTTGTCATAGGCCATTTCATCCTAAGCCAGCCAGCACAAGCAAACCTATTAGGAATATTAAATAATCCGCTGTCGTATCCCGGCAGTACGAGGCCAGTAGCCACTGATCGTAGAGTGCCAGCACAAGCACTCGATACGACTTTGTCATCCTCACAGATCATTGCCCCAGATCTAGTATAGTATAGTGCATCAGCGGATACAACAGCTCGACTCTCTCTCTCTCTACTTCTGTCTTGGGGAACACTCGCGCCAACGAAATGGACTCGTAGTCCACTAGATCAGTGTGAATTTCACTCGATCCGGTCATCGATACAGCTCAGACGAGGAACCCAATGGACGAAGCAATGTCCATTTCAGTGAAGCGGGCATGGAGTTTACTCATTGGCTGCACCGTCCCGTCTACCCATTTTCTCATAAGGCAGCTCGAATCAACGATGAACAACCCATACTGATTGCTATTGGCACCGTCCCAGCAGCATTGTCTCTTCATAGGGTCACAGTTGAAAATCACCGATCACTTTCGGCAGGCTTAGTCGGCGATTGAGGCTGAACTGACCATCGCACCGGCTGTCGACGCGAAATACTTGACAATTTCCTACCGGCAGCTAACTTTTTTTAACTAATCGTTAGCAAACTCTGTAATGAAGGTGAACAAAATATGTTTTTGGGCAGGGACATATTTCGCTCTGGAGAAATATGACTACCACATGGCTCACACAAGAATAACAACAGTAATAACTGGGGAAAAAAAAGGAACGAAAAATGATTCGTAATACGCGCCACCAAAGTGCATCTACCTATGAAGCAAGGCGTTTTTTTTTCTTAAGGCAGTTCATCGAGGGAGAAAGGGCGGGCGCGGCGGTAACATCGACGATCACTACTGGGCTCTGATTTGAATCAGACCCCAGACAAGGGTGATCAGCTCGCTCGCTATAATGAGCTCTCATTCGTATCTCGGTTTGACTATTTACACCAGCACACATCTGTCCTCCTACGGTGATCATTTTCTCTTTTTACGGTACACGATCATGCGACTGTGGCGTAACGATGCTTGAAGGCGCGTCCGTGCCAGCGATATTGGTTGCTTCATGCTAGATGTTCGAGCGATTTCGTTTACATTAAGTAAAGTTCGCTTAGAAGCTTAAATGACAAGCTTCGATATCGAGCTGGACCATGTCGCTAGGCGAATCGTTCCCTGTCCTGTGACGATCAAATACAAACACGAAAGGGGTTCTAAAAAGGCGTCTATGCGGCCCGTTTCAACGCGGCTTCGATTCGTCCCTAGCCATTGTCGCGCTGTGGTCGTCAGCCAAACGCTAAGTGTTCACTACACGTGTTGTCAATGAATCACACAGTGATCTTCTATGTGGCTGTTTCTAACGCGCCACCCTTGCTGCACTCTCCGGGGCTGCGCCTCCGTTACCGTTAGGCTATGAGCGTACGACGCTAGCCTAGTGACCCTAGAAATGATAGCAATCAAGTGCCAGCTATAATACATAGCAAAGTGACAATAGATCACAAACGGACCAACCAGTCACCATTGCTGGTTAGCACGCTCTGTGGCGACGACAGTGGCTGCTGTTGCCAGCCGTGTCCGTTGAGAGCTCCCCGGCAGCTTGAATACGCGGGGCCGAACGAAGCGTTCCATTGTCGTTTTAGTCACGATCGATGTGCGATGATTGCTACAAGACAACGATACAGCAGCAGACTGACAGAGACGAACGTTCAGCAGAAAGGCGATCTCTAATTTTGACTTAAGCATCGTACAAATTGCAGCTCCTTTAATAAACCAATAAACCTTACCTAATGCCCCTTACCTAAAATTATTTGACCCACAACATTGCAGCAAGTTAGACGTTCTTCCTGCCCCATTTATTATTATTATCATCTTTTATTAGTTATCCGTTGCCTTTCTGCCATCTGGTCCATACATCGCTCAAGCGCTAACCCGCGAGAGCCCTAAATCTCATTAATTTATTGGCAAGCATTAATGTCCTATTTTTATGTGTTGTGGTTCACACGAGCGAGCATTTCCATTATGCGAAATGTCGATATTCGTCGCAGACCTACAGAGAGCCCTCCTGCTATCTCGATGTTTTTTTTTTCTATTAAACGTTGTCCCAGTGATCTCATCGAATCTAAGGCGCGACAAATACCCGATACACAAGAAACCTACACATACACACACGCTCAGACCCAGATATATCGGAAGGCATTAACATGGAGAGCGAGTGTAACCTGTCGGGGCTTGCAAAAACGAATTTGCCACAGACATAAGCCAGCCGCCCAGGCTGAAACACTGGTGGCAGCGTTGCTGTTTCTGGCGCTGACCCAGTGCCATGCCGGCCACGATGACCGCCGATCGCCGGCAGGCAGGCGAGTCTCGCTGCACGCTGCTCAAACGAATGAAAAGCGGGAATATCGGCAGGAGCAGCAACAGCGGCAAAACGAGATGATAAGCCGAGAGCGCGGATGAGAACGACAACGAAACGGTCATGGCATTCTGTCGTGTAACACTTCTGCTCTAGTAGCCACAGCAACGGTCGGCTGCTACGAGCGTCATCTTTAGCAAACATCTTTAGCAGCAGCAGCAGCAGCAACAACAACAACAACACCGACGGCAATATCGGGTGCTATGACAGTGGTCATCGGGAGGCCAACATTCGACGACTGTGCCAATCCGTCGAGTCATAGCCGAACGCTTCACGTAGGCCGTCGAGATTGAACGACATCGACAAGAAGGCATAGGTCTCAATGGGCACCGATGTATATATATATATATATATATATATATATATATATACGTGTTATATGCGATGTGGGTCCTTAGAAGACCCGCGCTCGCGAGAAACACATTACCACCACTGGAAGCAGCCGACTCACCGGGCTACTCATTGCTGATTGTCTAGAAACGGGATGGCCCGTGCTGAATACTCGCCACAATAACTTCACTACAATCGCAAACCAGCCGAGGCGGGTGACCCAATGCTGCATGGTAGTACTCAATGCCAAATGTATCTTACTCACCTACTTTAAGCTATGATACGAACACCAGCGGCAGTAACAGTACTGAGTCTACGGCGAACAGGTCGTGTTCGAGTTGATTCGGGTTCGATTTTTAGTGTTCGAATACTTAACGCCGCCCCGACATCGTGTCAAAGTAAACGAGGAAGGTCCGTTCGAACGTAATCATCATAACATTTCCCGCCTTCTCAGTAGATATTGTGAGAAAGATATTGTAGATCCTGTCTCGTAGTATCCTCGACGAAGTGGGCTGTACTTAGTTGTGGGGCCCTCCGAGGAGACGGCGTCGTATCGAGACAACGTGTACGATAGGCCGTTCGCGACTTTGCTCAATATGCTCAGGCGTATTTTGCTCTGCGGTGATATTCACGCAATAGAGAAATTGCTTACAGATAATTGTCGAGGACAACAACAGCAAATATGAGAAAGATCTCGGTTAGCAGCTCGGAACATCTCGTTTAGTCTGCACGATTTTGTGCGCTTCCACTCAAGAATCGTGAAGCCGGTTAACATTGATGGCCACTCAACGAGTCCAAGGTCTATTCTATGTATGAATCTATATCCAGTGCAAACTGACTATGGTGATAAAGTGGCGTAATATATTGTACACGAGTAATATATTGTACATTATATTGATTTGGACAGATAGAATTTCTTGAACTAATATTAACCGACACTTCCGGGTCGGTACGCCGATATCGATCAGGTTGTTCGTTAACAAATGCTTGTCAATAGATGAATAGCCGTTAGATGCATTCCGCTCGAACGCTGCCTCCCGCCTACAAAGCTAGCTTTCAATGAAGACCACCTTCTATATATAATTTCATTCATTATTTTATACAATATGGAAAATAACTAACAAAGGTGACAGTCGATATATAGATATATATATAAAATATATGCATACATTAATAGTACATTTCGTGTGAAGTACGAGACCACCTATATAGCTCTATATTAGTAGCTGCCGTTGTCAGACATCCTAGCAGCGGGCAGTTAAGCTTTTTTTTTCCTGACGGGTAACTCTGTGCCTTTAGGCTGTCAATTTATTTTTGCTTAGAACGCAACTAATCGAGTCAGTCTAACGTCACTATGAAAACTGGTGTACCCCCTGGTGCCATCTTCCTTGCCTGTGATTGTGACTTCGCCAATAGTAATCTATTATAGAAAATCGCTTCGTTGCACTGACGTCAGTTGAGGGCTGTCCCAAACAATGACAGAATACGCCAATCGCTTTTTCTTTCTCTCTCTCTCTCTCACTTGGTATAAGCCACCACCTAATCATTTCTCGCCGTGTATGTGATAATACCATCGATTATCAGACGATTTCATGCCTGCGATATATATATATATATATATATGTATATATATACGTTCAGTCTCTTGGAATCGACAAAACCGCCTTCATCTGCTTAGTGTTTATCCAGACGACACGCCGGTACTGTAGCCGTGAGCAAAACATGTTTATATTATTACTGTTATTACATACTCTCCATATAATACAGTACGTAGAATACAATGGATGCCATAAGAATAACAATTTTTTGGGTGCCACCATGTGATCCTATGCCGTGTTTATGTCTCTCTCTCTCTCTCTCGCTCTCTCTCTCTGCCTCTCTCTGATGAAGCAAGTGGCTGAATGTGTGGGAGAGACCTACGTTGCAAGGTCTTCCAGAATAATGACACCACGGCGGACAAGCGCTCATCTACAATACAACATTCAGCAGGGGCCATCCATCCGACAAGCTGACAGACAGAGAGATAAAGAGATATTGTAGATAACCCGCGCGGACCAAGCGCCTATCATTTCGTCGTCCGCGGGCCGCGACGGAGAGGCGGCAAAGTGGCGAATAAAAAAAAAGAGAACTAGTAAAGCCAACCGCAGACATCACTTTGTCACTTTGACGCTGCTTGTGATGAAGCAGCCAGTCCGAATGATGCTCAGTGTGCGTTCTCTTCTTCGTCCGATTCCCTTGGTTTCGTCGCTCGGAGCGAGCGTCGTTCGCAATGAGATCGGCGAGAGCTTCTTGAAAAGTGTGACAGTGGTACGGGTGAACGCCAGTGGTGAGGGGTCAACGGGGTGTTGGATCGGAGCCAACAGAGATCTCTGTCGAATCCGGATGGAGTTCGGTTTCGTCCATTGTCGAATAACGACAGGCCAACATCGAAATGTCTCCTGTTATTCGAAGAATAGACTTTAGGATAAATCGACCCTCAACGGACATTATCCTTCAGATCGCATTGCATCATCGCGTATTTTATCATACCTGTGAGCTGGGCGAACACTTGTATACAATTGCAGCGTAGCCTGCGATGACTGTTTCTGCCCGACGCTCCTCGGAGCGGCCGAATAAATCAATAAATGGTAGCCGATCAGCGAGCCAACAGTCAGTCAGCAGCGAGTCCGGGCTATTCGAGAATCTGTCAATTAGTGCGCGTGTGTTTATTGTTATTATTAAATGATGTCATCGTTGTTGCTGTTAAGGCCGTTGATAATTGCTGTTGCAGTTGTTGTGGTTGTTGTCGACATCATCATCGTCATCATCATCATAGTTGTTGTAGTTGTTGCTGTTGTTGATAAAGTCAAGCGGACCCCTTCGATGGACATCGGGCTATCAGGCGCGAATTACAAATGGCATAAGATTACGCGGCGGTGGCTGCGGCCGCGACAGCGGCAACGGCGGCGGCGGATGACTAAATGTCTGAATCTTGCATACGCTCCACTCCACCCGCACAATTGGAAGTCGTCTCGCAAACGCTGAATCGCCTCTGCAACGCGGCCACCAGATCCAACTGCGTGACCAACCATCGTAATACGTTCGTAATGATAAATGAAGACGACCGTTGGGTCATCGTAACAACGACACGAAGAGTAATGGCTCACAACAGATTATCATGATGATGATGATGATGGGTGAAGATCGTTCGTTGGACTGTTGAAATAGCGTGGACTTCACCCAATAATGCCGGAGGATGATCCGGCAAAACGGCTCAGCGGCTCAAAGATTTAGTTAGTTCGTTGCTGCTGTTGTTGCTGTTGATGTGTTGTTGCCAGCGGAGAATAATTATCAGCGACGATGCTGAAATGATCCTCAGAGAATTCAGTGTCAGTGTCGCAAAGGCAATGACCGGCGGGACGGGACAGGATGACGAAATGAGGATAACTGAGACAGGCTGTCGTTTTGATGGATGGCCTTATCGTCTGTACGGAACAGAATGACCGATCGGGGAAGGCGAGCACGTGGTGCTATATTAAGAATAACGCATTCGCAATGGGAATCACTATATGCTAAGCTTAGGTTTCACAAGATGTCCCATTGAGAAATGCGGCGTGTTCCGAGTTACTTCGGCGATTATAATAATACATTGTTTTGCCATAGTTATTAGCATATAGTAGTCTAATCGAATATCGTTGTTGTTAGTTTCACATTGGCCCGTTCGAGAAAGCTCTGTACCGCGGCAAAAACGACAACAGCTGGGTATTATCGTCTTTTACGAGGCTGGAACCGGGTCGTCGCTGCTCAGGAGGCTGCTCATGTTCTCAACGTCGAAATTTTCGATGAGGTATGATCGTCAAGCTGGCTCGCCTGCCTCGTTCTGCATGGAACTGGTCACTTTGATTTGTGTGATTGGCATTCTGTGGGGTTTTAAGCGGTGCCAAATGACAGGAAGCCAAAACGAGAGCCAACCGAATTGAATCGTAAACAGTTGAACTCCGGTATATCGCACCGACTCAAGGCAAGCGAGGTCTCGTGCGTAGCGAAACGAAGCGGTGCGCCTCTTTGAGGTAACAGGCAAGTTCACAATCTCGATCACGATTTAGCCTATCAGCGATGATCGCGAGCGGTTTTTCTCTCAACAAAGTGATGAAAATCCCAGGACAGAACGAAGTTGCGCCACATCTTTTCGTTGATCTGTACGTTGTAGCACTTCGTGCTGAAACGATATCAGTCAGGGGCATCACCTGGATGTGTCCGCCAGTGGCGTGTCCATGGATAGACGAGCCGGAACCATGTGCTAGCTGAAGCAATCCACTGGCTGTATAACTTTTACATATGTGCAGCAATTGTGTCCCCTCGGGTTTGTCGTTTAACCAACGACAAGCGTTTGGTGAAGTTCTCATATATTTTGTACGATGTCCTCCTATTCGGAGGATAAACTTATATCATAATAATAACATAACATAACATTTTTGCGGTTTATTTCCGGGACCGCAATTTTAACAAGTATGTTCTACCGTACAGTTTCCAGTATGTTGTACCGTACGGATCCACGTCAACCGCATGACGCCATGCGTGAACCCCAACAGCGGACGGCTGCCATTTGTTGACCTAAACCTTGCTAAGAACTAGTTCAATTTCAACAAATATAGAGCACGACCTGGACGTGTTAGAGCCAGCTGCCTTGACGCTACTTCAGCTCGATTTGAGGCCCAATCCCTGCGACTCAGTCCCTTCAATCGGCGAACGATAGAATAGAAGGCAACACTGAACCAAGATGGTCCCGTCTGGCAAAGGCGAGTGGACACGGATTCAATTTCTCGATTCATCGAATCGATACCTTCTGACGCTTCTGCCGTCACAACGTGGGAGCGTGTAGTCACTCGTCTTCAGTGAAGATACCCATTAGACCTTCAGTCAACATGTTCGTTGGCTCGCCGAAGGTGCAGAAACACTTCTTCAATCACTGCCATAGGATAAACGCCACCGCGGGGTTTCGTGCCCGCCTAAATAGGGCAGAACACAGGCAGGCAGTTGATACGCTAAACTGGTACAACGATATTTTCGCTTCTAGCCGCCTCATGTCTGAATTCGCATGCGCAAACCAAAATTTTCGCCAGACTCCTCCGAGCAGCGAGAATTTCTACTCCGGGTGATCGATGTACGCAGAACGAATTTGTACGACACCACAAATGACACTTGTATATAACAGCTGTTTCACATCGTTAGAGAGGAAGAGAAACACTCGAATATCCATGGGACGATGTGGTGTAATCTGTCCAGCGTTGTCCCTTGGTACGACCTCTCTGTTGAGTCAGCCTCCACACCCCGACTGGATAATGGTCGTTATTCAAATTATGTAGTACATAATACAATTATGCCATAATATTGGTAACGGTGAGGATGTCGATCGCAGTTAGCTGGCTGATTGGCTCGACGTCGTATCCACGCCATCCATATATTCGATTTTTTTCGACAAGATACCGCCAGATTGCAGACACGAACTCACCTCGTTTTTACACCCGTCGCCAAGTTAAATTGCGCCTTACAAAAGCCACT
Source organism: Stratiolaelaps scimitus (assembly GCA_019614645.1). Taxonomy (NCBI): domain Eukaryota; kingdom Metazoa; phylum Arthropoda; class Arachnida; order Mesostigmata; family Laelapidae; genus Stratiolaelaps; species Stratiolaelaps scimitus. The sequence continues at coordinate 2,068,524 of JABWDB010000046.1, forward strand.
TGTCCTAACGACGATTGACGACGTCAGCCGCGTGTCACTAAAAATCCATCAGCGTCAACAGTGACTGTACCTGCCCGAGACGCGGTGGCTGTTCGCCGGCGCCAGAAAGGCCACTGTCAGGAGAGCCATCTCTGATCTCGTAACGTTGCGAGCGAGCCCGGTAGTCAGTCTCACACCCATCGGTGTTAGCATCCGTGGGGGGCTACCATTACGGCTATTGCGTCAACTGCTTGTGCTGATGATGCTGCTGCTGCTGTTGTTGCTATCAAACGCTAACTCGTGTAATCATCGACAGAACAGCCATCAACGAGCGGACAGCGGGTGAGCTGTCGATGTAACGGAACTGGATTAACAGAAATACCTAGAAGAGCGCGCTCGTGGATCGCGATGTGTGGCAGCAGCTATCCGCCATATCAGATCATCATATCGTAATTGATTATTATTATTATTGACGACGACGGTGCTAGTGGCGACTATTATTATTATTATTTATATGGTGGTGAATCGTGGCGTCGGTTGGGTGACGGTCGCTACGAGGACGACAACTACCATCGACCTTTATGATGTCTACCAACGGCAAAGCGAACACAACGAATCGCCAGGGCTATTTCGGCTTCTCTCATCTCGATATTTCTCTACCTTCCGATTCGATTTGATCACCCGTAATCATTTCTCGGCGTACAACGTGGTACGTATGTACATATATATATATATATATATATATGTGTGTGTGTGAATCGACTACCCGTTCGTTGGCCAGCTACTGCTCTGACGCAGCGTGCGGCGGCGGCCGCTGTGCCATCGGCACACAAACACCCAGAAAGCGTGAATCTGATTTGATGACGGGATCTCGCCACGCTGTGCCTAGTCAAACTTCAACACACAGACCCTGCCGACAGCAACCGCCGCCTTTATCGAGCTTACTGCTGCGGCTGGGGCCACTGGCCCCGTCGACGACACTTGCTGACATTTCTAGTGAAATACAACAGCCAATGACGTAACCAAGACAGTCTCTCAAACAATTTCTGACCACGATTGCAGAGCGGCGTCGCGTCCACAGGCCCTAATAACGGACACGCCTGTTGGCTGGGCGGCATAGCGACTCCTGTGCTGCAATGACTGCCTGTCCAGTTATCCATCCGTATCGACGTATCAATATTGTCGTTTACTCTAGGTAGTTCGCGTTACGGCAGAGAAGTAGAAAAGAAAAAAAACCAACTGGAAAACAGTGAAATTTGCCGACCCCCCAACAACAAATTATGGAAAATCTGTATATATGGGTATTTCCTTTGAGCTCTCTCTCTCGGGTCTAATGAGCTGGCTGTCACATTCACGCGGTTTGCGGCGACTTTCAATGCGGACATGATGTTAATGAGTATCGTGATCGAAGGGCTTCGTCAGCAACGCAAATAAGAATGGGCACACCATGCACACGACTAATAGCGGCGATCGGGAAGGCGCTCGAACCATGAAATGCCATCCCTGTCTACCAGAGGAACGTCACGGTTAGCTAGACAACGAGCGGTTTATTTTTCCGGGCCCCGTTGATCTGCTCCTAATTCATAGGGCCAACGTAATCTGATGAACAACCATTGACGATGAATCTCGAAGGGAAGTTTAGTGTCAGATATAATTGATAGATGGATGTAATTATCTTGTGGCTTGTTCGAGAACACGCCGAATTCTACATCATTCGAATCAGTTGCATCCCAGTCAGTGACGCCAATCCTATGGCGATGTCGGTGAGGAAGACACACAGTAAAATGAAATGTAGTTTTGCCCGCTGACAACCTGCTAATCATACATACATAATTATGCTTGCTGCTCATTATAGTTCTAACGCCCGGTAATCGCTAATAATGCATTCACTCATTGCTGCCAACTGGTGCTAGCTGTCGAAAGAAACTTAAACGAACAAATAAGGAGCTGGACGCCACCCAGCGTGGGCAAAAGAACAGAGAGAGAGACGAGAGAGATATAAGAGTTTTTCTGGACTATAGAATAAACGTCGTAGGGGCGTAGTGTAACTAGAGAAATACGATCCTGCCTCTCATTGTCAAGTGGATGCGCTTGTGTTATATTAATCGCTTTGCCACAACCCACAATTTGGAGTGTAAATTGCGCCCGATGGCCAAACCGGTGACTAATGTTATGCGAACATATATATATATATATATATATATATATATATGAGCGATTAACACAGTCAGGTTAACATCGATCATTATTACTGTTAAGGGTGTCCCAGCAAAATGTGTTACTTTGCTTTGCCGTTCGCGTTCCAGAGTGAAACGACAAATTATCCTCTTCCAGACCCCCGCGCTCCCCCGATAGCAGAGTGGAGCGATGAAGACAATCCATGAAACATAGATCCGTCATAGATGTCATCAGCTCTCGGAGATGAACCAACACCCAGCGAGATATAGACACGAATTCAATAGAATTGCCCCTCTCTCTCTCTCTCTCTCTCGATACCCACCGCAGAGCGGGCACGACAACATCGACGATTTGCCAGCAGATTAATCTCGGCAGTCTTTGTGCGAAGGATCTCGGCGTTCGCTGCAACCGCAATACGACGTTTGTACGAGCGACAAAGACATTGTCGGCAAATCGCTCCATATGCCCTCTATGATAATTTCTGTATGATACATGACACAACATATCATTTGTCGCATGCATACGAAGTGAGCCGTACGCCGTAAGAAAATAATGATCCAATGCATGTATTCGAATGTTTCAACAGGAAATCACGAAGTGGTTCTTACTGTTTCGTTCTTACCACCGGCTGAGATCTGAATGTTTGCTGTGATTACAGCCGTCTCCAACAAGATGCAAATAACATATATATTTGCTTGAAAATCAACTTTATATAATATTGCATTGATGCATTGATATATTAGGCACGATATTCCTGTTGTCGAATTCGATGGCGAAACTATCGAAATCGACGGCATCGATCGCAAGCGGAGACTAAATTTGTTGACACACTAGCAAATCGGGTGAATATCGAATAAAAATTGTTTGTAATACCTATCGGGGTTTTTTTTTTCTTTCCTTCGTTTGAATATCGGTGGAAAATAAATGTCACCAATAACTCGACATGCTGGCCATGATCGCGCCTCGAAATCAGATCTAGGATGAAAATGTTTCAGAGAAGCATGCATACTCGTCGCCAATGACGACGTCACGACAGGCATCTCTAATTAGTTTATGATTCAATTAAAACGACGACAACAACAACTCGACACGTCACCACGCCTGACGATTTTCCACGAGGGTCGTCTGTCAGTAAGTCAGCGATCGGTTATTGGCAACAATGTCGCAACCTCGCGGGAGCAGTTTGCTCGGAGAGGTTTAAAGGTTTCGCGCCCATTGTCAGCAGCCTGTCTCCGTTTTGATGACTAATCGATACCAGCGTAGAGCAGCACTCCGGGCGTCGAGTCGACTCAACCCGGCCGGGATCACCAGCCACCACCGGTATATAATACATAGGTCGACATAGCGGCAACGGCGGCTGCCGCAGCAGCTGTAATCAGGGAGGCGACGGCAACGAGAAGCAACGATCCCCCTATGGACAGCTCCCAACGAGTTTCGTATCGCCACTGGGTGGCGGCGGGTGACCCAGTTACGTCGAAGAGCAGTCAGTCATTCGCTAAACATTCTACCAAAGTTCGAGAGCGAGACCGCCCCACTGGTTTCACACACTAACTATTCTGTATCTGCCACCTCGGCCAGGGATCGGCGGTCGGCAGACTCACCTCCCTCGCTATACAGGCTGGACATGGTGGCTCGGACGACTTTCAGTGACACGGCCGTGGATCCCTTGAAACGCTGTGAGACAATTCTTGACGAGCCACTCGACACATGAATGGTTAGGCGGCGTGATATGTATATGGTTGTATAGCAGAGATGAATATTGGCGCCGTTGCTTTCGTACAGTAATAGTAGTAATAATAATAATAGATCCATTGTGATTGCAATGGGAATGGGAATTTTCTGCGTGTCAATGAGTATCTCGTATATTGTGCCTGCTGAAGAGTCACTACCGTATAACTATTTATGTTTGTAGCAAATTTCCTGTAGACAAAGGCGTTGGCGAAGAGAAGTAATCTGCACAATTTACACAGCTAGATTGCGACACCCTGCCTCAACATGACAATGTTTCAACTATACCGAGTTAATTCAGCCCCTAGCTATTATATATTGACCAGTAGTCCAGCATGATCTAACCAAAATGGCTGATCTACAAGCAATGTATTTACACAGACTAAACGTGTGATGCACGCAGTTGGAGCTGTATCGAAGATCATGTCAACGGGCCACCGGACCCGTAGCTGCCTAACTGGTGGTCATGCGTTTGACTAACCACCCTCTATGTATTCTACCACTGATCTCGTGACAAACACCTAAGACCTAAAGTGATCTATAATAGCCCACACCTAGGCCGTTGAGATCAGAAGGTGGCCCCATCTGATCCCCTCTAGGATCCCACCTCGATTCCCTACAGAGAGCAGGGCTGGACCTAAACATCAATAGATTTTACTACTGATTCACCCGACGCCGATGAAGAACACCTAGAATGCCTTCCTCAATCTAAATCGTATTTATACACACATATATATATATATATATATATATATATATATATTAATACGTATTGAATATTTCCCATTGGAGCTTATAAAATCTGTCGTGCTGGTTGGCCACAGCTCTGCGTGTTTGCCGCAAATATAAACAATAAGTACTGCAATCCGACTTTGCAATATCATGCGTCATGTGTATACGTACATTTAAACGATGACACTAGCTCTCTGTCATTTCGTACGATTGACTCATCTCTAAATGAAATATGTCAACAAATTAATGCAAAATTGCACCTACAAATCTAACACTTCTGGGCATCGGTAGATCGAACTGTGGTGAGAATCAAATTAATCGAACGTCAATGAGTGAGTCGTTTTGTCAAATTCACATTGATCAGTACTCGACTCTGTCTTCCTTCTCATAATCGTCACACTGTTCATCCGCGCCCCTCGCGAAGAACGACTACAAGCGATCTTCATTACAGCTTTTCCCGTGAACATGTTCCTCGTTCTCGCCGACGACCACTCACTAAATGGTTCTTACCTGGAATAAAGATCAATGTCCGTTTTAGTACACGTCATGTTAAAGCAGAACAAGCAACATTCGATTGTACCTAGAGCAGAACATGAGCTGGTTTAGTTTACCTATATTTCCTGGAGCGTTTTTCGTTCTGCTGCTGCTGCTGCAGTTATTGGGTCATATCATATTTTGTGGACGGTCCGCCTGCTGCGATCAACCAGGACGGACGTCAGCCTGTATCGACGCTGATGAGCGAGGATCAATCCTCACCGTTCAATATACCCGCTCGTCTTGGTCACGACTACGTCAAATAAGGCAGGAGTGGTGTTGCTTTTTTTTGTTTTGTCGCGGGAGCCACAAGGGTTCATTAGATATCGCTGCGATTAGCGAAGCAATGTTCCGTCACCTGTTTCCCCGCCGCCGGATAGAAAGAAGACTTGCCCACCATGATTAGTTAAGTACGCCGGTGGACGGACGATAAACCTGCTTTCATCGTACAGCGATTCTTCGGGACCAGCGGAATAACTATTCCCTCGAACCGAAACATCGATATTCAACACAACTCCTTCCTTTACAGCTAGTGCAGGCAGAATACAAATATCTCCAAATAGATATTTCATCGAGGTGAGCTCGTTGTCGTCAGAGCTGACCAGCCGACGAACACAGGTGTCGCCGTTTTGCCGTGAATAATAGCAACAACAGCAGGCAGAATCAACGCGCGAAATTTCGCGCGCTTGAGATGCGCACAGCTGTGCGAGTTAGTTGCGCATGCCGCTGGAACCGCTGGCTGCAGCGGTGACGAGATGCTGCCACTCGAGCGGTGTTACGATGAACTTGCAAGATAGGCGCGAGTTGGCTGTTGAACAACGTCTAAAGTAGGTCGTCACACGGGAGAGTCATAGTTGGACGGAAGCAGCCGAAGGTCGCCGTATCGCGACCTGCCGTCGAGTTTCTATTTGAGCTGCTCGTGACTGCTGTAGCTGTCAGTGGTTGGGTGCTACCGGCCACTGTAGAACTAATATGTCCATCTATTCTTAGGTCCGCGTTGACGCAGGCTTATAGTGGAGCGTATCGGAGTAAGCGATCTCAACAGGATTGACGCTGGGTGTTCAGCTAGCCGCAATGTTTATATTATTCAACTGTGCAGCACAATTCAAACGGTCATCAGCTAATGCTTAGTTATTGTTAATATTGAAACTATTATAAGGACTGTTGTTAATATTATTATTATTAGCTTTATTATTATTATTATTATGCACCGAAATAGACACGGGCGACACTTCATAATTAAGCCTCAAGTATCGCAGTAATTAGTATTACTGCCCCTATTATTAGGGAAAAATAAACGAAGTTGACCGCACTTCTTTGCAGGACAGAACTACCAGAGGTCGTTGACAACGTCCTTCGTAATCGCGTTGTCCACTTATATTCGCTCACAGACCGGAATCAGATGGACAGAAAAAACGCCTTTGGTCAAAACAACAAACGATCACATTTTTTATATTAATCGCCAGGCCGAACGGCCTGAGGATCATATCCAAGAAGGCACTTTGACAGTCGCCCCAGAGTTACAGCATCGCACTGGAGGCGGACCTGCGTCGAATGCCCCTTCATCAACGGGCCGTATGAGTTAAAAAAAAGTAGCCTATTTTAATGTTCAGCTCCGCTCTCACATAGCCACCGATCTCAGCCAAAAGTTCGATCTACCCTAATGTCTACTCCTGTCCACTTTCATGTAGCACCTCTCAATTTGACATTTCTCCACATTGAGCTATCTACCCACCCTATGCATGTATGAGAGAGGCGTACGATCGTTGTGACAGACACAGCAACTTGATGGGAAGGCAACGCATAACGGAGGACCACTGTTCTACTCCGGCTTCATTTACATCATCAGTGTGCCGGGGGGCCCAAAGCGGCTTCATTCACCTCAGAGGACTCTGTTTTCGCCCCCCCTGCCGCCGCCCCTCGTGAGGTGAGCTGGGCACAGCTCTCCTAGGATAGGTTACAGGCTGTACGCGGCAATAATGGCAAAAAGTCAGCCGATGTGTCCACGGGAGCCCTCCTTCTTTTACTTGTTGGGAGGAAGTGGGTCGATGTCCACTTCTGACTATGGTCGTCTAATGCAGACGGCTACTACTTTTGCCTTCGGGTAGAGCTCATTGGGCTCCGCCATTCTCTGGTCGACACCCTGCGCGTTACTGTGCATTAGGGCGAACCTGCCACCTTCAGGGATAAGGCACCTCTCCAGCGGCTCGGCGCCGGATCGATCCGTGGACGCGTATGGCGCCGGTGTCAAAGGCCCGTCTGGATAATGCAGAGAACGGCGTCGGGGCCCTCCGTGCCCCAGTGACTAGTTTCAATATTCGTCACATAAAACTGTACACGAACCCTGTACACGTTTATATATATAAATCGCGTACGAGCGAGTCACAGAACACAGTTGCAAGCCGAGACAGAACATTGGTGTCGGTAGAGGACATATTAATACTGTAAATGAACACTGAATTAGTCCACACGGGAGAGATTATTTGATCAACTAATTACTACACATATATAGTATGTTGCGACCATCTTAGTCATTGAAAATGTTGTTTCGCCGTTCGAAACAATGTTTCGCTTGTTTCTCAAAGGAACTTTCCTCTGTTTCAAATCCGAGATCGGCCAGCGACTACGCTGGCTGTAATACAAAACATAAATTACGCCGGGGGCAATGCTCTGTGATTAACTTTGTTCTATAGGAAGTCACCTTCGCGTACTGTAAAAACCTGCGCGAGCGATCAGTGTGATCAATCCTACAAGTAGCCTAAGGCCTCTGTTCCTCTCGGTCCGTCTGATTCGTATAGTCAATCGATCTATTTATCTTGCAGCCCACGTTGTGTTTTACTATCGTCAGCGTGAGATGATAAAGATCGGCTCCGCTAATTCCCGTCTCAGGGTACTGTGGGAACTGTAGCAGTCCACAGGCACTTTAAAGTGGATACCGTATTTCGCTGTAGCCCGTCATATTGTGCCAGACTATTACCGCGATTAGTTTATGAATCATCAATGAGACAGGTTCACGACCGTCGACACAATTGACACCATGACAAACACGACTATTTACGACATAACATGGAAAAGGAGGAATGGATTGTAAACGGCTGATACGGCAGAAACACGCCTCGTTCCATAATGACTAATCGTATATAAAAAAAGAACAAGATTGGTTCATTTCTAGAAGCACCAGCTCCTGACCTAAGGACCTATTCCCAACAGTTATATTAGAAGTAAACATGCATTCGACAAAGATGTCGAATGGGAATTTTAGTTCTTCGTCGCTGCTTGAACGCACGCGGGTAGCGTGATCAGATGAACTTCTAAAAACACTTCATAGAAAATATCGACGATGCAGACACTAGACTGCAGTATCGTTGAAACGATAGCCGTTCTCTCAGATTTCGAAGACATGAATGTTCATTCAGCCTCTGCACATGGATATTTCATCAGGACACATGATTATACTGCGTAATTTTTCGTGCAAGAAAATCTCTCTGCTTTAGTGAGAAAAATATCTCTCTGCAAAATTACGTAGGCGGCAAATAATAACAGCTGCCTTAGTTAGTTGTGCTTCGCACGAACAACCGTAGCCTCCACACACAACTCTAATGATAGTACTGATCGTCCCTGATATACTCAAGCGTGGCCCGGTCTTACCTAACAGCCCGCACAACAACTCGGTTCGTTGATCAGCCTGAATATGATGGTTGCCGTTAGCTGTTGGGCTTCGGACACCAATTTGAGTTCAACTGATCCAGCCCAAACAGCTGGTTGATGCTATTCAGGTACCTTCCGCAGTAGACAGACACCAAAGATCATTTATCGCCATTATCAGTCTATAATAATAATAATAATAATAATAATACATAAACCATAACTGAACGAGTGAACAGAAATAGGTGTATATAAGTCACAGTTATTTGTGCTTTACACCGGCAGCAACTATTCGCGTGACGCTTATCAACACCCACAAACGCACTTCTATTATATATATATATATTTTATTTTTTATTTTTTTTCTTCAAGAATTGTTTGCTTGTATGCTTCATCGTCAACCTCCCCTGAATGATTCATCGTGTTGATTTTAATGACATCAGGTTTATGATTCGTCAGATTCGACAAACGTGATATTTACCAAACAAAAAATTAATTAATATTTCTTCGCTGGCCGTTCGCTGCGGCCGCGCTCGATCTGAATTCGTCGTTAGCGCATCGCACACTTATCTCATTTTACTCACGATATCCACCCTCCCCGTCTATGCCACTGATAGCCCCGTGGCCATCATCACTTGTCGACTGTCGGCGGCTGTCAATCGGTGTTCGCGCTTACAGCAACAACAATAACAATATTAATAATAACGGCAGCGTCATCTTTGCACACATCGCGGTCGGCTGACCCCTCGCAGCAAACACAGCATTCGCTCAGCAAGATAATATATAACAATACCCCACAATGAAAAGGGGGCGCACATCGGGGGGCGGGGGGCGGAGGGTTCAGCCTGGCCTGAGAGGAAATCACGTACGCGCCTCGTTCATTTCGGCCTGTTTCGGCCGTTCAACGGCTGTTCCCGGCTGTTTACCTGAGCGTTTGGCGCTGCTTTCGAAATGGCTACGGTTGGCTGCTACAGCCAGTTGGACACTGTGCGGACGGAGTGGCCCTTTTTCAACGGCGGAGTCCGCGGATCGAAAATTTTGTCCCGTGAAGAGTAGTACTAGTAGTGGTAGTATCCCGAGGTTCACAGGTTGTGAACCCGTCTAGGTCGCTCTGTCTCTTCTATCGGTCGCTGTGTTGTGTGCCATGGACGAAACGGTAGTCGCCCATGTGCCGGGGACAACGGTGACACTCATCATGCGAATAGCGAGATAGAGGAAGCGTCCGACGGAAGCACAACGATATGGGCTCAGATACCCTGCCCCACTCCATCGATTTAGTTTCTGGCCGATCGTTCGCATATAAATATGTGGACAACTGCATGACAACGTACTTGTCTAGATTTCGCAAACAGTTACGATTTGACGACTTCATTTTTTGCCATAGCAGAACGTAGCTAATAGCGCGAAGTCACCGAAGAACAAAGACAAAACAAGGAGGTAAACCTTCGAACGTTGTCGACTGTTTATTCGGAAATCGGAGAAATTTCTGTGATACACCAGCCATCGTCTAGAGACTCTACTGTTCTAGGCGTTCGCTATCAAGGTACGACGGCTCTCGATGTTCGCTTCGTAATCCTAAGTTTTCACTCTTCGCATCATATAAAAAAAACACCGAAATAATAAGAATAACAACAACAACAACGACGACAACCATAAGTATACCATATATTTATTTAGCTCTAGCTATTACAGCTCACACAAGCCGTTGTCGCGACCCACGCCGGTCGAGACGATATCGTCATCTAACAACAATACGAGGCGATCGTGAGCCTTTCAACACGGCGGTCCCCGTCGTGATGTAACGTCGGCGTTGTAGCTAACGCCAAGATTGCCATACGCTCAGACAGTTTCCAGGTAAAAACAGCCGCTTACGAGGAGGGAACGCACGCAGTTACAACAACGCGTCCAAACGGCCGGACAGCCCAGAAACGAGGCCCAGCACTTCATTGAGCCGCCCTCGCCACGAACGGCCGCCGGCAGGCGGAAGAGAATCGGTGGCTGCTTTTCTTTTGCGTTTACCTGAACGGGGGAGGTCGAATGAGTCAGTCTGGGCAAGTAGAATCAGTTGCTGAGCGACGTCGCTTGGCTGTTTCGCAGCCTGTGAAGGACTCGAAGGTCACGAGATCCGGCCATTTGCCGTTGGTGGTGACTGGCACTGATTCAGCTTCGCGAGCGAGAGAGCGAGCGCGGCCGCGTTTCTTTTTTTACCTTCGGCTTTTGGCGAAGGGACAAACGCACCAATATGCTTATTGTATTATATAAAAGGGTTTTGTGTGATTGACGGGCGCAGGCGGACTAACTGCCGACAGATGGCTATGCCAAAAGTGAATCGCAGGAGTCGCTGCATCGTCTAAGCCAATCAATTATTGTTACTGATGAATACGGCTCTCAGTTGTTCAGCTGGTCAGAAGTCGTTGTTTGAGAAAAGCAAAATATATATATATATATATTCTTTTTTTTGCTATATATATATATATATATAATAATTTACACACTAGCAGCTAAGCGTTAAAGTTGTAACTATAAAATCATAAGTTTATAAGTTACGATTGAGCAGTGACGCTACTTGGCCCTATGGTATCAAACACCTAAGCAAATTTTCGAACGTTTCGAACATATAACGTTCACGGAACCTTGAACTGCTTTCGGAATTTTATCTGCAATAATTTTAGACTTGTTCTCTGTGCCTCATTCGCGATGTCTACGTATCCCGGCATCGACAGCATCCTTGATCCTTAGCCTTTTGCTACAGATGCTACTTATCATGCGGCTGTTACTGCTGCTGCTGTGCTGCCTGACTATATGGGTAATACAGGGTGCCTCTGTCTCTCTACTAGCCATTCGACGAGGGTAGATTCCATGAAGACGCGCCCAAATATGCGGCATAGGATCCCTCCTTTGGGTAGACCGCCAGGATCGGGCTCTCCCCACATTCGTATCCGTCCCGGTTCGCCCTTCTCGTCTCCTCCCTAACGAACCCTGGCGAGCAGCCTCCTGAATACACGTCCTTATTGGTTTTCGCGAGTAGTGACAGAACATGCCTCGGGCAGCCGAAGCAAGGCGTGTAGCAAGCTCAATCCTTGCAGCAATGTTCACCGTCGTGACAACCGCCTCGACAGAAACCTAAGGACAGTTCGCGCTGTAGAAGCATAGGCAGACCTTCCACATCAAGGTCTTCAATATGTCGACGGACGCGGCCTATGTCAGTCCATGTTGACAGGAGAGTGCTTCACTGCCCCCATAGCGAGAATGACGCTCGCGCGCGCTGCACGGGTACGCACACGGGTTGATGTGTGAGGCGTAGGGATTCTACGAACACTTTGCTTGCCAGCACTAACACCCGGTGATGTTCGAAGCACACGATGAGCCACGAATCGAACCAGACCATCGCCCTGCGCCAAGCTGCATTACAAGGGAGAGAGAGAGAGAGAGAATACACATAGAGAAAGCAAGCGAAAGGAAGATATCGTAGGGAGCTAGACAGGTAGACAGCGATGGAGAAATAAGCAACGCGTCATAGCGGGAGACGTTGCAGGAAGTGCAATTTGCCCTGTGCTGACCGTTCTCCGGCACACCCGGGGTGAGCAGCTAAGCAAGTAAGGGCCTACTCCCTAAGGCCACACAATGCACTTGGCGTTGCGGTGGGAAGAACCGCCGATGGAGGTGGAGATGTAGGCCGAACGGGAGGGTAAGTGCACATGGGATTGAAGCTCTGTCCCTGCGCGGACGATTGGAGAAATTCGAGGCTACCTGCCTGCTGTGGCTTGCGGGCGGCTACGTCGACATCGCTACAAATACCTCCTGCCATCTTAGCGCTGGCGGGAGGGTCGTTCTCTACTCGGGCAGCGCACGACGTGCTGCTTTCCTTCCTCGAAGAGGGTGCGTCCATCGGAAGTACATTCGGTTCGATGTAGCTCAGCTTCGGCGCATCGCACACGGCCAAGCGGGCAGGCACACCAAGTCCTATTGCTGCTTCACGCTCAGGACGTCTCCCTAGGAGTACACAGTTGTGGCAGAAGGCGAGTGACAAAGACTGGAGTTCCCTTAGCCGTACGCTCTTGCCAACCGCTAGAGCCTCTTGTATTCGATGCATCAACTCTTTACTCAGCAAAGACTTAACTGTACAACGGAACACGGCATGCTTAACAAACATACGCTTTAGGCTTAGCCATGCGAACGCTTCCATTAACGTTCGCATTCTGTCTGAACCATAAATATAATGTATGTATATATATATATGTGGTACAATATTTCTGCTGTAGCCGCCGAGCAAGCTCGTTCTTCCCTCACCATCCGAAACACCACGAAGGCCAGCGCAATGAGTTCGCCTAGCCAAGCAAAGAGTCGCGACGCCAGTCGTTGCAACGCAGACTGTTCCGTCAGCGGTATGTTGTTGCATTTGTCAGAAGCAGCAGCAGCCGCACGCTGAGTGAGTCACTTTGACCATCCATTACATCATTTGTCGACCAAACGAACATCGACATCGGGGCAACCGCTGACAGCTCGTACGATTCGGTGAAAACGACTCAACAGGAAGAAATGGGTTGAGCCCGACGGGCCAGAGGCGTTCCTCAATGATGCTCTCCTTCGCGGCCGAAACAAATTCGTGGCCTCTATCCAGCTCATTCTTTTCCACCAGTAATCGTAGCTTTCCTGACCTACGACTATAACACTACACAGACATAGCCATGTACGCGATCTCACAGCAAGTCATATTCTAGCGAACCGCTTCGGTCTGAGCAACGGCACCATTTACGGCTACTGACTCTGAGTTTGGCTCGAAAGCCTGAAAAACCAAGCAACGAATGATCAGTGGTTGCCTTGTGACCATTCCGATTGCGTCGGGATCAGTCGGACAGTCGCTCACCGACCGAGCTACGACGGTCGGCTGTTCGGGATATCGCACGAACAGAGTACCATGATGCAGCGCCAATGGCCGACTGGACACCGATCGGAACGACGTCATGTCCAGCGAGTGAACAAAATTAGCGATCTGCCGTCCGGTGGAAAAGCCGTTCGTGAGGTCGCAATGTTTCGCTCGGCGCCGATGAGCCTGCCCCCTTTTTTTTGTACCCGCAGTTCTCTGTTCCAATGTGGCTCGAACCGTGGATGTCATCCGATTATTATCCTGCTTGGTCGCAGCTGCATAAGGAAGACACATCCGGCATTGTGTAACAATAATGGAACGGAGCTCATTTCTAAGCGATCCATACGGATGGTTCAACACTCGGTGTTCTATGCTTCAAATGTCCGGTATCGTATACTGCTCAACAATTAGAAGTGTCATTTGCCTATTTCGAGGTTCATTTTAGCGGACGCCGCCATTCAGCGCTCAAATCCATTAGCATATTCGTATAGCTGCTACCTCGCCCGTTACAATACGGCTCAACGAACACCAGTGACTCTCACGATTTGTCTCCTGCTTGTGATAACAACAGCCTGATCCGAACTATCTATCAAGGTGACTGCCGACGAGCGGCTAAGCCGTACGGAATACCCGCAGTCTCAATGTAGATCCGTACGCCCATATCATGTACCTGGAGACCAGGAACATAAGGTAAAGGTCACTAACCCCGCTGGCTCAATGACATTTATCTGTGCTGAGCATGTATATGCATGATGACAATGCATTCGTTTACGCCTTAAGGTCGAGTTTCAACGTAGTGTCCTGTCCAACGAGCGAGCCTGCATGGCCTGTGTGCGCGTGTGCACCTTGCCTTTCAAGCACAGCAGGCACAACGCGCAATATCTGTCCGCGGGACGTGATCCGGCCTGAATTCTCACTGGACCGAACAATCCCGCCACGAGCTTAACCGAGAGTCAAATAAATATCCGCAGTGATAAAGTCACGAACGACCGATGACACTATGCGGAAGAGCACTCTCCAAGTCTTGATTCTCATCCGACGGTGCTGTTAATGATTCTTACATAGTGTCTGTAGAGTAAATGGTGCCCATCAATTGTTCAACGGTTGCTTGTTGCTTGTATAGGATGGCGTCAAATGGGGGGTAATCTCCGGTGTATTTTGTCTCCGTCGCCGCCCCCGCCACCTTTTTTATGATGGCTCCTTCATATTTCAAGGTCTTTGCCGATCTCCTGATTCTCGTGTGGTCCCCGGATTCAGATATTATTACATCTAATACACGGCGAGGCTTGGCCGCACGCTTTGCTCCTATTAGGTAATGGTAGTTCTATTCGGCTCACTGGAGCCGTCATTATCCCAGCCTGTCAGTATCTTGTTGTGGCGGTGCTGACAGTCACATATGGGAGTTCGGGGAGAGCCACGTGCGACATTGTCCCACGGCAGTACCTATCCGCCTATAGAATCGATAGGCCGGGGAGACCTTCACAACCAATACGAATAGGGATACTGCTGCGATGGTGTTGGATATTACCATTTTGCGCTCAATGATGACCGAGGCGAACGAGATACACGCAGGTCAGGTCCATCGTAGAATTCAACCCGCGCGTCGCGCTCATGATAGGCCACGCTGGGTCACCGCCATTTGTTATAAGCAGAGTTTATCAGCCCGCCTTCAAGGGACCCATTATTGTGAATGCTGCCGTGCTCTGATTTCTACGCACGTTCGTCCCTCTCTCTCTCTCTCTAGTTTATCTACTACGCATACTGTTCGGTCTTATGATAAGGCGCCCATACGGGACTCAATTAGTATTATATGTATATTTATATATATATATATATATATATATATATATATATATATGTATAATGTACATACATCATACTGTGTCTATGATTGGAGCCAGCCAGCCAGTTGACCAGAAAGTAACCGGATTGTTTGTCAACGACACCAAATCAAGCGTGACTTGCTCGAATGTCGTATACCATGGTGTAGTTGTTTGTTTTTTTTTTTCTATAAATTTACTACAGATGGAAATTTCGACATACGCACACCGCTGTTTCACTGATCGATGTTGTTTTTAGCGATTTCCAAATACGACGCCGGACGATGTACGGACAAACAAATAAGCTTCATTTCACCCATTGCGTTCTATCGCCATCAACAACATGTCCAATGTAAAGTCTATACATGTTACCAATCAGGGTGGTGTCGGCAGCGATCACTCATGCGATCACTATAAACGCTCCATACAAATGAAAGCTGTGGATGGAGGCAGGGGATCGTCACCATCTGACGAGATCAGACTGGACTCTCGATAGGCTCGTTGGTCGGCACCTTCTCGATGGGGTCCATCTGTGTCAGGCGAAGTGACGGGCGCCTTTGGTTTCAAACCATTAGCCTCCCCAAAGAAACATCTGG
Source organism: Stratiolaelaps scimitus (assembly GCA_019614645.1). Lineage (NCBI taxonomy): Eukaryota > Metazoa > Arthropoda > Arachnida > Mesostigmata > Laelapidae > Stratiolaelaps > Stratiolaelaps scimitus. The sequence goes on from JABWDB010000046.1 coordinate 2,084,603, forward strand.
TTCTGGCGAAAACATTGGATACCTCCTACCATCACAACGGAACTGAAGCCGTGCGATGACGCGGGATTGGGATATTGGATAATTCGCCAGCGTTGGCTGGCGTTTGAAGAGCGAATTGCCGCTACAGAGGCAAAATCAGTGACACATCGCTTACATCGTTTAGACATAATGTAGCATTCTGAAATCTGAACGCCTGCTGCGCTAATTGAACATGACAAAGCTGGGTGTATTTGTCTCTAGGTGAGCTGTGCAATAGATCGTCCTACCTGACTTGATAATGATTCATGCATAGCCAACCTGAATTCATTTATGGAAAACGATCTGTCAAAGACGTTCCAAGTTAAGAAAAAAACGGGTCGAGCATGCGGAAGACACTATGATGTGTCCGGGGTTCGAGCAAGTTCCCCGTTACGGCATCTCATTGCAATGGAATATATGTTTTCGAAACACTACAACATAGTGTAACATCGTAGTCTAATTATTTTCACTAGGCGTCTGTCTATCCATTATTATCATTATTAATGTTATTTGATAGATTCGTTCCATAATCAAAACAAAAACACAGGAATAATTAAATACATCACTTCAAATCGAGAGAGATTGGCAAAAATCACCTTACACAATAGTAAGAACAGTACAGCAAAAGAACCACTATGAGCTCCACTATATAATCAGCTGATAAGAGCGGAGTGGGATATTGATTCAATTCGCCAAAGCAAAAAGTGCCTTCTCTTCGGGATGCTGCCGAAGACTGTTATATATCCACATTTCTCTCTCTCAGTCTCTGCTGTTGTTCTCTTGGACACGAGTCAATTTGATCGCGTTGGAGAAATAACATCTGAAATGTCAATGGAAGAAGAACTATTGAGTTGACCATTGAGCGCCGTATGGTATCGACAGAATTATCGCCGTAGACCAGTTGTCTGGGCCCAGACAAAAAAACTGATTCTAATTTATCAATTGCACAGCAGCAGATGATACTGTCACTTTCGCTACTGTATGATTATCCGATGGAATACACCACTTGAAATCAATAGGAAATCAATGCACGCTGATATTAATTCGATATGGCACTAACCAATTAGAGCAACAACAACAACAACGACAATTAGACAAGGAGGAAAAGCGAACGATTTATTGATGTATACAAACATTTATTTATATATCTATCTATATATAATAAATGTTTGTATATATATATATATAAATACACACATCTACCACATTATCTCAATGCAGCAAATATGAATGTAATGGCAATACTGTATATATATATATATATAATGACCACCCTTGTCGAGCAATCACGCATATGACGAAAATTTGCAAATGTGTCATAAGGTGGATGCATGCGGGCAACTACTGTTTTGTCTACTAGTGGGCTGCATCATTACAACGAATGCGCATTGTAACAGATTTCCTGCTTGTCATCATAAGAACTACACATGCTTATTCGACAGGAAACCAAATCCCCACCGTAGCAGCGGATTAAAGCCGTCCCGCTATCCCGGTCGCTGCCTATGCATAAATCAATTCTGGCTGTATCAACCTGCGAAGCGTGAAATTGAATAGCTAATTGAATTAATGGCGCAATTCAAGATCAGGCCATATAAGCCGATACGCAAACGATAGCAGATAATTCCAGCAGCATGCAGATGTCTAGCTGGCCATCGATGCGAGCGTGCCAGGCCAGAGTTCCCGGCAGACAACACTGCATCTCTCCCCATCCACGACCATCCACACTGCGAATTTCAGGACAACTATTAATGACGACAGCCGGAACCGTTGACAACTGCGGAAACGTCATCAGGCTGGCGGTTGGATAATCTCGGCAGTAGTGGCAGCAGCAGCAGAACATCGATAGGGGAGGATTCAATCGATCTATACAGAAGAAAAAGGTCGAAGCAGGCCCAAGGCTCACGACGATAGGCCATCGGTGTCGGCCTATTATCACGCATGGGACGAGCTCGTGATCGGGACGATTAATCAGTCGATAGTTTTCTTGTTTTCTACAACAACAACACCATCCGATCGTCCACCGTCGAAATCCGCAGACATGACAAGACATATGTGCGCTTCCCATGTCACGAGGAGACGTCGAGACGATGATCAGATTGTTGCAGTAGCTTCAACACCGATGTCAATGGTGGCAATTTGGCAACAGGTTGTCTCGCCGCTGCTCTCGTACCTTGTAACGTGGTGAGATCGGACGATCAGATCAATCAGGCCGAGCTGCGCATCGCTGCATCGGCAAGCAATCGGCGACCGGTTGGCTGGCCATCGCTGTCATCAATATCTAGCTCGAATATTATTAATAATCAAATAACACATGTTGTAATAATAATAATAATAATAATAATAATAAATAAAGATCAAGTACTGTACCGCATGCTATCGTCTACGCAACAAAGCAGATGATATTCCATTTCGTACGGTATAGAAATAGCAATGAGTCAGCCGCCCAGATCCACCATCCCCGAATATATATATATATATATATATACGATAATCTCATCATCATTAAAAACATACGTGTCTTTTGCACGATCATATCGATGTCCATCATTTGTTTCATCAAACAGATGGTGAAATATATTCATGCATGGACGTAACACGTTGACGTATTATCGGTGAGGAGGGCCGAGTATCGTTTGCCCGAAGAATTACGATCGGTCAATGTAATACTGGAATCGTAAACGAGGTCAAGCACTCATTCGCTGGCATTCGTTTATTTGAATGATTAGTGGCACTGTGACCAGTCACTGGAATATCAGCCTGGAATGACGTATCGTCTATGCGCGGAAATCAATGACGGAGACAGTTTGATCGTTTGAATGATTCGAGTTTCGTTACAGTGCAAGTGCATAGTGCAATGCATTAGCAGAACGGGAAACCCATAGGCTTGGTCCAGTCTCAAGGTGACGACCCATGATGCGGGTTACGTAGCCTACATCGATTAATTTATAAATGAAAATTACGCGGGGAGTTTGGACTGTTGCGAAACTCTCAACATGCCCACAACAAGAGAGCATATTACGTAGATTGAAATCAATACTGAAGATAGATACCCTCTCTTATTCGTAATATATTCGACGGGGTTGTCACCGCCTTTGGCAGAGTTGCTACTGCTGAGAAGGTTTGGTCCAGTCAAGAAAAAGAGCTACACAACAACAGGTCGAAATATGATTATATATATATATATATATATGCCTGTGTCCTTAACTACTGAAGATGTTCGATATTTAGGATACAGAAAAATACGGACGATATCAGCATTTCTTCCTCAACCTCAGTCGGTATACCCTCCTATCAATTGACTTGAATACACAGCTAGTCGCCTCCGATGAGGAACGACGGTTAAGTTGCTTTGAGTCAGCTTTCAAAGCAAAGACGGAAGTACAGTACATTTTAATTACACATCCTCGAATTAATTCGTTAGCGCTCCTTCACCATCATTGCTCATTAGCGTCACCGCCTACAGCTCGCTGCTAACAGTATCGTATTAGCAACAGCATCTTCTCAGGGTGCGATAACATCACGAAGGGCTCATCAGTGACGAGAGAGAGTGCCACGCAAACATCTGTACATACCGTCACCGGTGGCAGTGTACACGTGTACTGCTGGGTGGGAATCGTGGCCAGGCCCTCCCGGCTACAACAAGGTAACAAGTGTTCGACGTACGGCGGCAGCGTGAAGAATTCAAGTTCGTGCGTCGCTCATTAATCGGCTGGATAGGATTGAACATTCATCGGCTAAAGCAAACGACAATAACGATACCATCGACATCTATTACAATAATGGATCGATTCGGATATCACCTTCGGATTGGCTATTCAAGCTAAATGAAATGTGGGCGTCCCCGGGACCCTCACACTGGTGGACACCACCGGCCATTTTCATATTTCGTTTCGGTCTGATGGTGACGTGCGACGCTTGGCTCCCATGTCGCAAATGTCAAGGTTCGACCGTCATCGTCATCGTCAGACGCACCACCACCACCACCACCACCAGTGTATTTAGCCCTTCGTCGCTCGGGACCATCGTGAGGTACCGAGCAGACAAACAATAGCACCATATATATATATATAGATATATATATATATATGTACCGACATTCACGTTCGCGATATAGAAAAAAACATGCTCGTTGTATTTATTTACAAGTGGCACACAAAGTACACCGATGCTCTTCGAGCATTAGCAACAGATTAGACGAACGATTTGTGATGGCTTTTTCGGGCCAACCGCTGTCTCAACATCAGCATCGTTCGACGGCGAAGCATGGCTACAAATCGATGGGAGCCCATCGCGCCAATGCGTATTGTCATCCGTCGTTCCCTGGCGTTCGTTCATGACATAATCGTCATCGTAATACTAATTTTGATCGATGATAATCCCGTCAAATGATGCTGATGGGCGTCAAGGGAAAGCTGAGATTGTTTCTTCAGTTGAATCCGTTGCACATTTTGTATTTCGGTGCGGGTATCACACGAACGCCGGCGATAGCAACAACAGTGGTCATATGTTAAACAAGCCAAAAAAAAACAACGATAAAGTATCCAAGCCAATCGATTAGACTTCGATATTTGTTCTCGCTACTGCCCACACGACATTATAGAAGTGATTAAATATATATTTTTTTATTGGGCTATCGACGACTCGTGATGATGGCGTATTCGATGCTTTTGGCTCGTCTTGGCTTTAGTGCAGCGTTTGATTCCATATACACCGGACACACACATACATACACTCATGTGTGTGTGTGTGTGGGATTAAGGCGTTTTAATACTTTTGGAAAAAAGGGCCTTTTGAATGGATGGCTTAAACGAAATATTCCCTCTAAATATATATGTATATATATAGGTGGAATTCGTGCGTATGTATTTGTTGAACATAGGGTTGATAACGGCTGTTGTTTGTAGACAACGAAAATTTCCCTGCACAGGTTAACAGGTCCTGTCCGCATTTCACAGGTTTGTTTCATGTTTTATCCCCATCGTTGCACATTTGAATATAGAAGGGGTCCGTCTTATGAAGCATGAATGTCGAAAGCAGTTGTACCATGGCCGGAGTTAATTGGCTGAGAGTCTGCCCGGGAAACTTACAAGCTTGTTTAAGGTTATTCTCATTTTTAAACTACCGTTCTGATTGGCTCGTGCTGATTACAGCACGGATCCCAAACGTCGCAAACGAACCCGAATGATTCCTTCTCCAGGTTTGAGCTTTCTCAGGATGAGGGAGAATTTGCACCTCTAATTGTGCGACGCGCGACTAGGCGCTAAGAGAGAGATACTATTGTTACATGCACATTGAATTAAGATCAGTTACATCGTGTGCCGTAATCGCCTTCCGTTCCACGGTCTGGGAAAGCTTCGAAAAGTAAAGCTGCTAGATTATAGGAAAAATCACCGTTCGCAATGAGTTGCGAACGAATTGCAGAGAACCAACACATCCTGTCTTCTCGCAAGGGTCGAAACAATTCGGTGTCTGGCGTCCAGGGAATTCGTTAGAAACAGGTTACATCAACGTCACAAGAAGCTCCTTCGCTAAAATTCCGAAACAGCATATACGCGTTGGATCGACGCTACCATGTTACCGTTCATATCTCTGCTGCTGCGGAGATATCTACGTTTGTGTGTACATCGCATTGCGAACAGGATCTCAGAGTCGATTCGAACCCGCGAACTCCAAGCGGCTGTGCAATGCGATATGTCAAAGGGAACAGGTCGCTGCTATGGTTGCAGCGAGGGGCTGGTCTCAACGGCCACAGAGATTCGCAGCGTCCGGGGCATCTCCACAAGATATGCTATATTTACACAGAGTCAGGCTTCACCGCTGCATCGCTCTGCTGTGAAGGGAGTCAAGTGTCTACCCATTAGATAGGAAAAGCCCGAGCACGTGTCTCGGATAGTTCATAATATGCACAGGGCGCTTACATGCGCACAGCTGATGGCTCTACACAGGATCCGATCAGTGTACTCAGGATTTTCTTCTTTGTCTCGAGAGAGTCTGCACCACCGTCGCTGTGTGTCTCCGCGCCTCGTGTGTCTACCGGTAGTAACTGTTCGACTGTTACGTCGAGTAGTATGCACATAGCATAATTATGCAACGGTGGCAACGGCTAATAATACCTCATCCGTTCGTTACCCTTTGCTTCGCCGACTGCCAGCTGAAGTGAAAAATATCAGATGTCGCTCTCTGATCTGCAAATCGCCCCCACAAATTTGCTGAGGAGCGAGCGTCTCCTACCCACCCAGCGCTGGTTGCTCGCGCTGTAGAATTGCCTCTATCTTAAAGCCTATGCAATCAGGCTCGCTCAGACACCTTGCTCTGTCATTCGTCGTGAGGTACTATGCTCATAGCTCATCTGTCGAACGGGATACGGCAGCCCCATCCTCTCGGATACTCCACCCCCTGCGACGGATTGCTCTCACACATGTCGAGCCATGGACACATCAGGTATCCTTATGCAGTCACCAGTCCTCGGAGCGGAGTGCGACACGAGACAAGTGGAAGACAGGACGACACGGGAGTTTGGCGAACTTCACGGACAAGCCACCGAAGCCCGGTATGAGGTGAAACAACTCGCAATGGCCAGAAAGTCCTGGAGACCGTGGATAAGAACGACAGGCTAGCAGAGGTGGTGGTGGTGGTGCTGGCCGTGGTGGTATTAGAGATCGTGCTACCTCTGTATATTGAATAATACGAAGCAACTCATTCCATGTGATCTCAGGTGTGTGTGTGTGTGTTGGTTGGTTGGCTCATCGTGTCTGCCCTCAACTTCTTGATAACCCCTCAGTGTACGCGCCCAACATGATCCTGAAGCAACACGCCGCTCGAACATCGATGTGGGTTCGCAAGTGTTAGAGATTTGCTTGGGGGAGAACTGGGAGATATGGAGCAGTGTGAAGAGAATCGGCACACATTGAACACAAGACAGGAAGATCCCCTGCTCGGATTCGCACTTGTCTTACGCCTCGGTGAAATCTCGAACACGACTTCACCACCGTGGACTTCTTGAAAGAAGTCTGTACTGTGTTCCTTGGGTGATTTGATCAAGGAGGAGGGGGTCGACAACCACCACTAGATATTCTGCTTGAATCAGCCGATACTGTCTATGATAGGTACATTATTTAAATACCTTCGCTCGTCGCCACCGCTCATGCCATGATATAGAGACACAGTGAGTTACACTACATTCAAAATTAAGTAAATGAGTGCCATACGCTACGGATAGCAGCGCTCGCAACTCCGAGACAGACCGCGACTTGTACTCGTTCCTCGCTAAATACAGCAGCCAGATACTCGGAACATTGATAAGCTCTGCCCCCCCGTCTACCCATAGCACAGCTCAAGGAGTGAGGTGATGTCGAGGCAGGTGAGGCGGCCTGTACAATCAGTTCATTATTGACTGTGGGTGTCCGCTAGATAGCTGTGTGGCGTCAATGTGCCGCCGCTTGTCTCTCTCCGATAGCAACACTCGCAGCAGCAGTAGGAGGGCTCGTTCATAGATTCCTTGGGCTTGCCTGTCACTCGCGCCACATTCACAGGGGATCGCTGCGCTTCTACGGCTGTGCTGCCACGGGATGTTCCCTTCTCCGGTTGGACCTTATCCCTCTGCCCTCTACTCTCGGTCTCCACCTGCTCCTGCGTACCTTCTCAGGTGCTTCTTTGCTTCGGCCTGTGGTATGATGCCTTATATTATATATACATATATATATATATAGGCTAGCAACACCTGCCAGGCTTACATATGGAGAGAAGAGGAGTTGCATTCTGCAGAGGGACGTCGGGGGCTCTCCACGGCTGTACGCGAAAGGCCCCGTTCGAGGTTCACGGGTGTCGACTCTACCGCGACCAGCATGTTCGTCGTTTCGTTCACCTTGCTTGTGAACGCTCGTTGCTAGTCGTTACAGCCTGTTCGGACCTAGCGAACAAGCAGGAGCTGGGATAGAGGACCCGAAAAGTACCCTGCAGCAGCGAGATCGAGACGGCCTGGCACCGGCTGGAGACGGGGGGATTTTCGACGGAGAGTCGCTCGCCAAAGCCCAGGCCTGCCAGGCCCCATTACAGGGGGGCCTGATTTCGAGGTGCGAGGAGTTACGCTGTCGGAGCGACTAAAGGGGACCTTTCCGAGGGGCGAGCGCCCTGAGGGATATAGGGGAGGAACTATTCTTGGAACAGGAATGAGAAACCAGTGGTGCCGACTGCAAGAGCAGGCAGCAAGAGAGACAGAGAGAGAGAGAGAGAGAGAGAGAGAGCGAGCAAGGGTGTGTGAAACGAAGTGAAGAACAGCAGGGCGGTCCAACCTCTCAAACGATTTTCTGCTTGTGCCCCAATCCTCCTGCCCTCAATAGCCCAGTCACCTCGATTTCCACTACAGCGTAGGACAGAGACAAGGGGAACCCTAGATGAACGTTACTTCGAACGTCCGACGCCAAGAGAGGCTGTGCTTGGCCTTTGGAGAACAGCTAGGGCGTTTGCCCTTGATGCTGACGTGTCAGACGGCCCCACCGCTTTCACAGCTGCTACTGCTGGCGCCCTTCGCTGTGCAGGACATATACCGGAAAGAAGGAAAGGAGAGGTCCTGGCACCTATGCTCCTCTGCGGGACCCACCCACGTCGGCTGAGATCGCCCTCGAAGTATCATGGAGAGACGAGCGAGATGGCCATGTTGAGTAAGCTGAGGTAGCCTCGAGAGGGCTTCGCCGAGAGGACACGACAGCGTGTTCGAAAGAAATTTCTCCCTCCCAACCGACTGACTAACGGGCGCCGGCCGAGGATAGCTCTCTACGGCTCTGTGGTACGTTGAGCAAGGTCGGCCAAGGTTGGTAAGGGCGGCTCCCCATCGCTCGCCACGGAGCAGCGGCCCTATTTGGCAGGTTAGAGAGCTGTAAGGAAGGAACTGCCTGAATGTCTACAGACGGCCAAACACAACCTCCACTGATGGTGGGGTCCGGACGACCTGAAGGCCGATTTAATGATAGGGGTGGATCCAAAGGCATGCCACGATAGCACCGAGTGCCTCGCGAGGCGCTGCTGCGAGTGGAGACGCCCACAGAGCCACCGGTAACGAAAAGTGTCCGCCAAAGCGCAAAAGAGGTGGCGAAAGCCGACACAATAGGCAGAATAGTCAATGGAAAATCGCAGCGGGACGCCTCCCTGCGGCCGCAAGTGACCTTAGGAGATGCGGAGGAAAAACGCCGCAACGTCATATCATTAGGGCTATTATTATTACCATCATCAACTACGTTCACCACATCGCGATTTTACGCGCAGCACATTTTCGTTCAATAAGAGATGTTTAGTTCCAATTTCATCGAGGGCATCCTTTGTTCCCGGCTACTCTCAGCCACTTTAATCGGATCGAGTAATTTCGTACACGATTCCTGCGCGCACACAGAATTCAGTCGCGGGCAAAGAGAAGAGCCAATGGTAAGAACGGCATTACCACGGTCAGCGACAATGAGATATAATCTGATCTGGGTATAGAAAAAGGTTGCCGAACCCTTTGATCGTGGATCGGCTTCGCCGGCACAGTATCACGTCACAAAGATAGACGTAATTGCGTGTTGGCAACGATCTAGCTGTCGTGCCCCAACAAGGCACTCGCTCTTGTGTTGGTGTGCCGTCGTCGTTACCTGCACCGCCGTCCTATATGTGATTAGATCACCTTCTTGCGTTCTGAAGGTTGAACTCACTCGCAATATATGACATGATGAACACGTTTGCATTAGCAAAGAGAAATGAAGCAGTCAGCAATCACTGCGCTGCAATCACAGAAAGTCGTTCGACAAAGGATTGTTGGATTATTGATGTCCCACCACCTGTGTTCTGTCTCTGACACTCAATCGCTCGTGGAAGACAACGAAAAGCTCCTGCTTATTTGTTTTCGTGCGTGCCAGTAGCAGAAGTCATAGTAGTTGTTGAAGCAATACTATATATATATATATATAGGTGCTGCTGCCGTGTGTGTTATAGTTCCCTCTGTCCCTCCTCAGCTACCTGTGATAGTCAGCGTCAACAACAATCATAATGATAACAATAATAACATTCGTCTCCATCTTCGCCACTATCAGCACGAGGCTGTGGCAAAATGCTTGTAATGAAAATTGTTGTTATATATATATATATATATATATATATATAGATCGGTGGTGCCGAGATGTCCAGAAATGCTCGTGAACAAGAAAATGTGGCAGTTCGTACGTCGTCATCAGATGCGATAATGGTGATCGACGATTGGCAGATATACAATATATACACATACATACAGCATGCACTCCATGTTGAAATGATCATATGATAGGTACTCATTACAGGAGTGTGAATGGATGGTGGCGGTCGTCGGGGGAACTTCTGAATCGCCCGTAAGGCCTCGTCAAGCTACACTGTCCTTTACACAATGAGTAGTATTGGTGAATTGGGACATACGTATATATTTATATACAAATCTCGTGTCGTCGTCAGCAGTCTCTAGACATTTTACTCCGCAAATTATGAAATGCATACATTTGAACAGATTCATCTACCACCATATATAAAGTTCGATCACAGCATATAACTAATTACTTGAGCTCGAATTTTCAGCAGACAATTCCTTTCATTCAAGACCTCAACAAAGGGTCCAGAGGGGACCATCCCGTACCCAGTGGTTCAATCGCTGCTTGCCTCAGATGCGTAAGCACAGAGATCTCGATGAACCCTCTTACATTGCAACACATTCTACGACTATTTGGCGCCCTTGTGTTCAAAGAACTTTCAGACAACACCTCTATTGTATGATTCTCTTAGGCGTCCTTTCGTCGAGCTAGCATTCGTCTACTGCGAACTAAAGTATCGCGGATGATTTAAATGATAATTAGCGAGTAATTAGTAGTCGTTCGCCCTGGCTAGTCATTATCTGCTTAGCTTCACCTTGCGCTATTATCATTCGCTCCTTAACGCTTCGTCCCCTCATCATCTCCGATCTGGCTGCCCTCAGATAGCACAATTGCTGACGCTCGAGCCGAAGTGCCGAGTCGTCACAGGCACCAGCTGCTCGGACCGGAGAGGGTTTCGACGGCTATCCTGGCATCGGGTTCGTCCTGCACTTGTTTGGTGCTAGTGGCGGCGGCGGCGGCGGCGGTGGTAACTAGTCATTGAAATGTTACGCTCTGTTTCTGCTTCTGCTGTGGCGATTGCAGCCATCCGTCGGTGAATCGGGTGCAGTGCCCCCATTGACACTTGTTTGCTTTCTCGGACCTTGTCTGCGCAAGCCATTGGTCAGGGTTCTGTCATCCGTTGTTACAGCAGCAGCAGCAGCAGCAGCCACAACAGTAGCAATGCTATCGTGACCACTACCACCGCTAATGCTAGCTAGCCTAGCTGGCTACCACTGTTGCTGATACTTCATTTCTGTATGAAACACCGAAGGAATGAACCAGACATGAGAAGACAAGCAGTGCAAGCAGCTGGTGGCGGACAAGCCTGCGACCCGTTCTCGCGAAGATAGGATATTGTAATTCAATTGGGTGAGAGAGAGAGAGAGATAGAGAAGGGGGAGTCTGACACGACGCGAGGTTGGGCAGAATCTCGGCTCCCTCAACGTTTGCGTCTGGACGATCACATCCAACTCATCGCAACATCGTGACAATTCAACAGTGGCAGCAGCCGTAGCGAAGATCGGCTACAATGGTAAATAGAAAATCCTCGAACGAAATAAGGATCACACAACCCCTAATCATGATTCTGCTGCTTCGGTTGCTCGAGTGACAGGAACGAACTCGGAGTTTTGGTTGTCGGTGTGAGCTATTATTCTTGCCATTTGACGCATGACTCTGGCACACGAGCAGAACAGGCGGAAGTGTTGCTTGCCAGAAATACAACAAAATCTGATGATCATCACGGCGAGAATTGACTTAAGTCACAGGTACAACTGCTTTCAAGCTTGAACGCTCAGCGTCTTGAGTGTTGAGATGCATGATCTCACTCCGCATATGTCCGTCTGCATGAAGACAAACATTGTACATTACCCGCCGAACGAGACGTATACGAGATATATATATATATAATAGTATATTTTGGATATAAAATTTCCATTCATAGAACCACCCTGTAAAGGTGTCGTCAGCACAGGTCGACTATTGTCAACATTGACGCGCCGCTTCCTCTGGTCATTGCGACAATTTCGAGAGGGACTCTCCGCTTTCAGAGTCATCTGCCGCTGTTAAGCAGACCAAGATACAAAAGACCCGGATCACCGTAACATTTCCCTAGGCCCAATATGGCGAACCGTTCGCGCGAAGCAAACACCGCTCTAGACATTCACTCTGTCATTATTATTATTATTATTATATAAAGTAGACCATCCTCCCCCGTAGTCGTTACCCGTCGTCACTGAAGCCAATTTCTAATTTTCTCGCGCGAATCGCGTGCACCTCGAACGGACAATGCGCCAGCACGCAAGCGGCGAAATGGATTCAGCGCGAATCGGCCTCTATCGGCGCTACCGAACACAACAAAAGCGAATTGTCTCGATAGCAACTCAGCGAACTCGTTCAAAGGGACTAAATCTAATAATACCTTTTACGTGTTTCGTGCATTCGACAGCGCCATCATGCGGGGCGGCATCAAACTTACAATTCTGTACAATTTCTGCACCGCTACGTTCGGGGTGATTCTCAGATCTGAACATTTTTCTTCAATGCTTCAGTTCCAGTCATGACGCGCCGTGGCTCAGTTCACCACCGCGTTCACCACATCCAAGTCTGACGAACATTATACGATCAATCACGCTACGGATTTCGTGGACACACAATCGTTACGTATGCATAAATGTTTACTAAACGTCTGACACTATGGATATGCGGCGCTAACAATTTAAGACAGATCTAACAATGTAAGAGAAGAAAAAACAAAACAACAACATACACATTCTATGGAACCGAACGAACTTAGAACATCGTATACCGCAAACGCTGCATGATCATCGTGCGTGTAATCCTTACACAGATCCGCACGCCCGCCAGATTGCATTAGCCACACTGAGCAGTGAGCAGCACTGCGCGAGAGACTAATCACATCATGCAAAACATTCGAGCTGGCCGTCCACAGCGTCGTTGACGTTAACGACAGGGATGGCAAACGGACGCCGCGCGGTCTGAAAGTCCGCAACGGGACGCGCACCGAGAAATTGAACGTCAGCGACTATGCCAACAGCCGCTCAGGAGGCGTTGCCATAGTCCTGCCACTCTCTGTGCCGGCACAGCTGGCACGGCCAACGCTCGCTTTTCCGCTCAACAGATGATGGTTCAAATCGACCTCTATATCAAGAGTAGAGAATGTCGTCACTCTGCTTAGTTGGTTCTCCTCGTCGTCGACAGTCGCCTCGATCTCACAATCGCTCCCTGTTGTCGTCGGTGGTGACCGATCACGCGACGTAGCGCACGTGAAGTGAGAGAACAATAGAGAGTACATTGATGGGGTGCCGAGAGAGCTAGGGAATGTCGTCAATGATCATCCAGTATTCTAATTTATCTTATTTTATCTCGTGGTCATATTCGACATTTGTGTAATTCGCGAGCCGCAGCTGCTTGCTAATATATATATATATATATATATATATATATATCCTGTCTTACCCACTGTGTCAAGTACGCGTAACTACGTTCATCGTCGCAGATATCAACCATGCAGGTAAAGGTAAAGCTTTATTGCTTTATTAAAGGAACCGCATGTAATGCTTAAGTTCTCTTATATGTCATGCTACGGGATTCGAACCTGCGGCCTTAACCAGATTGCTGTTTCCATCGGTAAAAATCACAATTATCTCTCTCTCTCTGACCCGATATATATATAAATATATATATATATATCAAAAAGAGAAAGATAATTGTGATTTTTACGAATGAAAACACCAATTCAACCAAACTACGCAAACGTTTCCACTTGTTGAATGAAAATGGCACCGACAATCGATACCAACAAAGGGACTTCGCTTCGACAGCTACAAGCTACATGTTACCGTTATGCAACACCCTCACTTAGTAGAGGTCTCAACAGCAACAGCACCAGTTGCTCTCGTGCAACTTGAGGCGGGTGTCCAAGTACATCCGGGCTGGCTGCCTTCGCAACACTTTGAAGCGTTTCTTCGTTCGTCAACAATAGTGAATACCAAGCGAATACCAGCCAATTGTATGCTGGTAACAGCACATCAGGAGACTCCCTCAAGGAACGGCGTCCGGTGGCGCTCTAGCGGTCAAATAATATCGTTTCTCAACTGTTACGATAGAGTCCATCGTCTCCACCGGGGTCGGCCGTTGTCATCTCCAGCAAGCAGCTGCGGCTCCGGCGGCACTTCTGACCTGTGTTATCCTGTCCTGCTCCATAGCTTGGCCACTATGGTTACTCTGTGTTATGATGCCCAGCAGAGCGTGTCGCCTCTATCAGACACTATTTCATGCCACATCTCATTCCACCACCATTCCTATTGTCGTTGTTATTATTATTATTATTTTTCTATTATTCGTTTTGCTCTCATTCTCTGCTCCGTTGTCTCTGCTATCCCTTTTCTAAGCATAGCATCGCATCGAAACACTAGCGTACATAGAAATACAAACACTATTTTTGCATCGGTCGGTCAGCTGCTCTCTGTCTCGATGTTTTTCTCGATTCGATAGCCCGGCCCACGTCTGCTGTGGCCGTCTCTTCCTTCACGATGATTGGCCATTGTCGCGGGGGGTATATCCGCTCTTCGGCGTTTAACTGCTCAGTGAGTCCGCGAAAAGCCGCAATCCTTCTGAGCTCTCTCTCTCTGTCCTTATTCCCTTTTTCTCGATAGGCTACACTCCCCTTAGTGATATTTCACATCGTCTTCGCGACGATCTGATCCAGCCTGTCCAAATGTGTCGCACAATGCCGACGAACAAAAGCCTAATGCAAGTGGATGTACGTTCTCGATGATCTGACGCACGTCTAGCGCAGCATAAATCAACAGTAGAGCTACCGGTAGCAACGCGCAGCAAACAAAGAAAAAAGACACAACGACACCAGTGCCGTTCGATCGTGTCCCTTGTTCGTATTTCCCGCCTTCGAACAGCAGCGGCATATTCAGTCATCGTTTGGATTATTGTTGTTGTTGGTGTTGTTGTTGCTGGAGCGGAAGGCGATGACTAAGATCACTTGAAGAATAAATCTGTTCTCGTTGCAATGAGTCCGCATGCGGAAACTTCATTCGTTTAAGCAAAACTCGGCTCGTTTGTTCGGATGTTGACGAGTCTGCGATGAGCCACCCACCCACTCACTCGATCAAAATACAGTAAGCCGAATGCTACTGAACGCTATTTGTGCTGTCGAGCTTACACGAATCGGAATACCCGGCCAATAAGAACGGCTCGGCCCGTTCCAGTCAAGTGATGATATGTAAAGAACAACCAGTATGAGTCGGCTGGGGTATATAAGGCTGGGAGCGAGTGGTGCATTGCCTGCCGATGACGACGAGCCAATATATATATATATATATATATATAATCAATTTGAGTGTTTTGCTTATATTCTAATATAGCATTGTAGGACGCAATACGTGTTCTCATCATTATGCTCAGCAGCAGCAGGGGCAAAAATAACAACAACAATTACAGGAAGAAGCGCCCAAAGTAGTTCCAAGTATAAGTAAGTATATCGCCATGTGTATAATCTATTCGCATGCGATTTTCGTGTCCCGGGGCATTTTCATTTTTTTTTTCTTCTGGCGACAACGCCGTAGGGGTGCCACGTAGCCCAGCCGGTGAACCAGACTCGCACAGATGCCGCACCTCGTCTTCTACGTTGCCCTGCCAATGTCTGCTTTGCCAACAGGCCACAGCCTCGCAGACCACCGCTCTCGCACACACACACCGACATCGACAGACGCACACAAATAGCCTGTAGGCAGATCAAACTCGACAAACACCCGCTCGGAATAGACTCCTACAATTTATTACTGCCACAGCTATTGCTCCCTGGACAGAAGCAGCGACCGCAGCAGACGGAAAAAACGCAGCGTCGAGCGGCCCCGTGCGACGTAACGAAACGTTCACAGTCGCCAGAAAAAAAGAACAACAACCGTAGGCTCCTATGCTCATGTTCACATCGCCAGCTGCACGATCCATTCGGCCGTTCGCTGCTCCTTTGATTCGAGCATCCGTCGCGGTGGCATCGACCGTCGCTCTGTCGACCGCTGAGCAAATGAAGAAACCGGGACACTGCTACCGGTTACACGGGCGACCGGTCGACCCGCGCCAATGAGTTTGCTTGGAAGGCAACGAGCAGCACCATCAACCGCCGGCGCCGCCGCCGCCAACATCATCGTCGTCGTCACCGTCAACAGCAGCGGTATCGACAACGACAGCACGAACGGCAACAACGGGATCGTTGCCGTCAACACTAACCAGCAGCAGCAGCAGCAGCAACACCAGTATAACCGCCGCCGCCGCCGCCGCCGCCACCACATTGACGCTTTTGCATCGACGGTAGCAGCAGCAGCAGCAGGAGTCGTTGCTGCAACAGGAGCTTCTGCTTGTTTCATCGGCAGACGGCGGAGACCCGGACGAAACTTCCCTCTGTCTCCTCCGGCTACTCCTACAGCAACATTAGCAGCAACAGCAGCAGCAGCAACAGCAGCAGTAAGCAGCGTTTGCCACAATCGCAGCGGCTTGCTCCGCTGGCCAGTGGTCGGCTCATACTCGTTCGGAGTCCCTTGTTGCGTTGTGCAGCGCTGCGTTGCGTTGCGTTCGTCTCG
Organism: Stratiolaelaps scimitus; assembly: GCA_019614645.1. Lineage (NCBI taxonomy): Eukaryota > Metazoa > Arthropoda > Arachnida > Mesostigmata > Laelapidae > Stratiolaelaps > Stratiolaelaps scimitus. The sequence continues at coordinate 2,101,362 of JABWDB010000046.1, forward strand.
AGCCGTCACTGCTCACACGATCCCGATGTCTGGCTCTGGCCGTGTGAGACTACCTGGGCTATTCTATTCGATGCGGCGCTTCGTCACTGACCCATCATCGCCGTTGGCAGCCGTTGTTGGCACGGTGTTACCGTCACCAGAGAATGGAAGGCAGCGCGAAGCAACAGGTAATAACAGCAGCGCTAGCGGCAGCGGCGGCAGAGGCGGCCGAGTTCGTCGGAACAACAGCAACGGCTGAGGAGGCTGCCGCAGCATCAGATGAACGATGATGGCACTGGATGGCACTGGATGGCTCTTCTCGGCTTTCCTCTTTTTTCTATGGGCTGCTTTCTACCCCGACCCGCTGGACTACTCGGACGGCGGCGGTGGCGGCGGTGGCGGCGGCTGTGGTGGTGGTGGTGCGCACCTCCGTTCGTAGGGTCGATCCGATTGACGGCCGCCGCTGCTGCTGCTGCTGCTGCTGCTGCTGCTGGAGTAGCGTAGAGGCGTAGTGCAGTTGTGGACGATCGGAGTCGGGTGAAGCCAGCCGCTGTGGCAGGAAGACGGCGTCAGGCCACCGTCGCCGGTAACAACGGCGGCCGCAGGCGGACAGACGCGAGCTAGTCACTCACTTGTCGCTCATGAAGTGCACAGTCGGTCAGACCGATGAGGACACGCAGACACAACATACATATATATATATAGACACACACATCGGTAAATCAATGTATGGCAGAAGCAGCGCTATGACGACGACGACGACCACCACCACTACCACCATCATCAACGCCAGCAGCAGCAGCATCAGTTAATGGCCACCAGCACCATAGCGCATCCACTGATGATAAAGCTGACGATGATCATGAAGCTACCACTGATGGCGGCGGCGGCGGCGGCTGCACCAGTAACAACAGCAATGCCAAGACGAGAACGAGCGAGAGGAGGAGCTCCTCTGGATATTCAAATAGTCCCTGGACTGCCGGACCTGGATGCACTTCCATCCGTTCAACGAGCCAAGCAACAAGGCAACAGCCAGAGGAACAACCCTTCCTCCGTATCTGGCTTCGCATCGCTTCGACGATGCTCACGTTCGCTCGGCCGGATGACTCATGCGCCCGGACGGGTAACTTCAACTTTGCTGCTCTTCGGCTCGGTCCTTTTGTCGTCCCTGGCCGCCGCTTTCCGCTCGAAGGAGAACCGGACCGGTCGTCGAGAGCTTGACCTGCCTTGCTGTTGTGGACTCGTTCAGCGTCGCTGCCGCCGAAGTCCGATGCGAAAGTCGCCCGCGGAAAGTAGGAATCATGCATGGAACGGCCGGCTGGCCAAACGCCGTTGTTGCCAACGGGGAGAGGAGGCTCAGCAGAAGTGGAACTACGAAAGTTGAGCCACCGCCCATCATGCAACGATGAACGGTGTGGCTTGAGCGGGCCAAGTCTATGCAACGAGCCTTCGGAAACGATTTGCTGTTTTCGCCGGTGGCATGACGCTGCGTCCAACAACAAAAGCACTTTGTAGTGGAGTTGTTCCCATTTTAAGTTAGATATGGTGGCTGTTGTTGTGAAGCTGCTATATACTATAACACGTTCGTCTTAAGCTCGAAAGCGCTTTTCGTTCTGTCTCGGGTAACTCGAACATTGAACGTTGAGGTGTAGTCCACTGACCTCCCATCTATGTTGTAGCAATGTATAACAGGGAACCAGCAGCCTGCACTGTACGACATTCACGTTCGACACAGACGTCACGACAATTTGAATCTTCCTTTCATTGCAAATTGCGTTATTGCCGCTGGGAGTCACTGTCGAATTATACCATAATCACACTCGGGAACGAGCCAACTGATACACACACGCTTGTTTAGGACACAACCGATTGACCAGGGACGAATGTCCCGTCCCCTGCGAGAAACAATCTTTAAAAAAAATGCTTCGAACAAAACGAATGCGGCTCCCAGAGGGTCGGACCGTCATTTTCGATCAGCAATCGGAAGAATTTTTCTAGCGGAGAAGCGAACGTATACACGAAACAATGCTTAGTATATATCGTTCAGATCGTGCGACGCCCACCATAGACCCACCCAACCAGTCCCTGAGTTGGCACGGACATCTCGTAGGCATACCCTGCCGTCATCAGGCAAAGCCGTGTCAATTTGTCCAACCGTTTGATCTGGCCCCCAAGCAGCTATCTGTTTCTAGGACTAACACCCGCTCGTACGATATCATCAGCGTCATTAATGCCTGATATTCGTGGGCACATTCTCTTCCAGCAATTTCATATGACCGTGGCAAGCAGCCTGTCGACTAGAAGCCTCCGTTGGTTCCGCTATCGAAAATCGTCATCGCTCCATCATCTCAAACACGCCTAGAAAGCATGTTACTTGCCTATTGTATTAGCTGTCTTCTATATTGCCTTCATGATGATGGTGGTGGTGATGATGCAGTTATTATTATTATTATCATCATTAGTAGTATAATAGTATTATATCTGCGCGCTATTCTCGTGGCCATCGTCGACCCAACAGTCGATAGAGTTAGGTGTCAAACAGGACGCGTACAACTGAACGCGCTCGTCCAGCCGGGGTCAATGGCTATCTCAACGCTAGAAAGAGATCAAGGAAATGCATTCCCAATGTTCGCGTTTTATTCATTCGCCAACGTTTCTCAATGCGGCTCTCGCAACATGAGACCGCGCAGCTGGCGACGACTCGACTCAGCCAACGACAAGTGGAGAGTTCTCTCGAAACAGCGCTCATGGAGTGCCCATATTTGAGCGTCTTCATCGTTTGTCGTCCCGCTGGAGAGCGCATATTCGGCGTGATATGGTCATTTGAGCTTTCACGTGCCCTTCAGTACGCCCTCGCCACTACCACGGGGAACACTGCGGACTCCGCCACATAGTAGTCGACTTGTGTAAACCTTCCTTCAACCGTTAAGCTTCTCGTGATTCATCTTTGCTCTTGGGCGCCGCGGCACCGATGCAGCTGCTTGACCGGCAACCGTCGCTGCACGACGTGCCGGCAGTGGCCTGAGTTCGCTGCAAGCGAACTCCCCATCTCAAGAGCTAGCAAGATATTCGCACTCAGCGCACCAAAACGCTTCACTGCGCTCGGACTCAACATGGGGACCAGACGAGAGCCTCGCACAATCGCTGCTGCACGATCTCAAGCTGGAAGATACTTTGGGACAGGCCTCTATTAGATAATATACAATTCAATATATTTACAATATCGACATTCAGGGTATTAGTCACAGAGGGAATAGAGCACACCATCGTATATGGTGTTCACCTACCTTGGGTTCGTGCTGCAGTCAGAAGAGAGGCTCTTTGAGCGGAGGTTAAATTGAGCACCGTTTCGTTGTAATTATCCAAAAAGGCACAAATATCTTATCTCTCTATCTTTATCTATATCTCCCTTTGCGCTATCGTAATTCAACACCACAAAACACACGATATATATATATATATATATATTAGCGCCGAAACTGTGCACTATTGAATGGTCGAGGACTCGAGGCATCTATAGTCGAATGTTTCAAATCGTCACTTTCGTAGTAATCAATCAATCGGTTGATTGATTGATTGAGGCTGCTTTAAAAATTTCAACTGTTCAACGACTGCTGGGTCACCACTTCGGATCCCTGTGGAACACTGCCCAGCCGCCGGTTGAAACAACGCACCTCGAGCACAAGCAAGCACCAACGAATGTTGACGCACAGAAGTCCCTTTTCCTAATTGGACTAATTGAACTTCGATCGAATTCAATTTACATGCGTGCTATTGGCGGCTACTTGCACCCGCGATCGTAACAGGGCCGTCCTTGCACAGCGGGCCGTTTCGAAGGTCGTCAAACACTTATCCACGATATATGTTGCAAATATACGATATGCGTGTATACGTGTGCAAAAGTTCTTGTCACGTCATATCATTTTTCCCTTGGCTATTCGCTACTTCTTTCTCCTTGTGTTGCGCTTTCGTTTTTCTTGTAATTAGAAAATCCCACAAAAACACAACGAATACAATTTTGACGAACAGAAGAACAATAACTGGTTATTCATTCATTTATCCATCCATTATTCATCCATGTTCATATTTGTCCATCCACTTCAATGTCTTGTTGCTCGGTCGCCGGCTAGCTCATGTTGCGGCGGAGTGGCATACGCGTTTAGCGTAGCGTTGTGTATAGCATAACAGATGTTGGTCGTACATGAACACGCGAGCGACGAACACACATTGTTGTTATGACGATTATTATTACGGTTGTACTGACGATGATGATGATAATGCTACAATACGATCTGTGGCGGTTGAGCACAGGCACGAGCACACGGACGTGGTTAATGCGTGAATCGTCGTTCGCACTTGTGTGATGCACATTGTCAACGCGCCTCCGCGTTCATCTCGTGGTGTCTGCGGCAACCAACGAACTGATGGACGTTTGTTCGTTCCACGGCAGCGAACCGCTCGATGGTGGACTGGATTCCTCACTTTCCTTCGGTGGCGGCGCGGGTATAGAAACAGATATTACACCGGGGGGATGCGCGGGGAAGAGGGGGGGGGGTCTTGGAGGAACGAACGGACACACAGGCCGACACAGCGAGGCAAGGCAATCGTCGACTGGTCGATTTCACCACCGCTGCTGCTGGACGGACGCTCGCTCACCCCTTAGCCTGGCTGACTGGCAGGCGCGCGCGGGCTCGTTCGCTGGCCGAGCCGACCGGCGCGGCGAACACCCGGCTCGCCGCCGCCGCCGCCGCCGCCGAACGGGAGAGGCCGGGTGAGGGCCAACGGGAGAGGGCAGCACCCACAACCACCGTGCGCGAAATTCTGAGGGAGAGGCCGCTCCGCGAGCTGAGCCTGGCTGAGGCAGAGGGTAGGTGCGCGAATAACGAGGGGAATCAGAGGAAGAACGAGATAGAGAGCGAGCGAGAGAGAGATCTAGGAGAGCACCGGGAAGAGAGACAGAGAGAGAGAGAGAGGCAAAAAGTAGACCTGAGCGAGGAAGAGTGTTTACAGAAATGTTTACAGAAACAAGAGATACGAAGAGATGCTTGCAACTGTTGAGAAATTAGTGTACAAGGATGGCTGATCATCTGTTTGGGGGCTTATCAATGAACGCACTGAATGACGAACACGGCGCAAACGATTAGAGATGGGTGATTGCTATATTCAACTATTATTATATTAATATGTAATCATATACAAATCGAATTTTCGTGTTGCTATTTTTTTTTGGTTTTTTTTTTACGTCAAGCTATTACACATACAATCATACGGGTTTCTTGGCTGTCACCTTACGTTTTCAAAGGGGCTAACGCCCTTAAGTTGCCTAGTTGACAACTTATCTAACTGCTCTTCAACTTGGCTCCTCAATGGCGCACTGCTTTCGACCGATGCTATGGTTCTGTTGATTCCACGATCTTACTAATGAGCTCTCTCTCTCTATCTGAGTAGGATTATCTGTGGCTATTCGACAACCGACTGTTGTCCAAGGGTAGAGTTCATGTACGGGTGTCCCGTTCTCGTATGTGACACTCATTGGTCAAACGATAACAATATTTATGATCGTCAAATCAAGTCATTTGATATATGTATAATATATATATATATATATATATTAATGTGAGCAAGCAAATCGAACGGTGAACGTAACATCTGGACGACGTAAGCTCTATCCTAGCAATAAACGGATCTACTGTATCATCGATGTGCGCGCTGCTCAGATTCACCGTCACAGGCTAAATGCAGATATATCCGTTGATGACCCAATTCCGGGTATCGTGTACGGTGCACGAAAGGACAATATGTTCACCGAAGCTGCGGAGGGTCCTCATGAAGATCTATCGGGCAGAGCCGTACGGAGAAGTGAGACACTGTCGCTGGGGGGTCCAGATGAACGGACGACGTTAAAGGGGGTTTTCATCAGAACTACCTACTAGTAAATTATTAAATATAATAATAATTTACTCACGAGGGGGAAATGTGAGAATTTGTGCAATCAAGTGGCATTGGTATTATTCGAGGCTGTGTCCTCCGTTCTGTCGACGCTGAGAACGAGACCTCCTAGTTAAAGGTCCGGCATCCTCTATGCGTATTGGCATATACCGCCTAGTGTCATTCTTGCAACGTGATTGGCGTGATCTCCGTAGCATTTCTGCCGCAATTAACGACAATATTGTGTCACTTCTCAGGGAACACCAAATCTACGCACATGCGTAAAATAAATATAATAATATAATAATTGAATTGGTATGCAGAGCAACCACGTAAACAAAAGCACAAAAGCCTCCAGACCGCAAATTTAATAACAGATATTGTTAGAGTCTTAGGACTCAACTTTGTACTAATATATATAAATATATATAATATATGTATGTGTATATATATATATATATATATAGCCCTGCGCTGGCTCTGGGGACACGTTTCTCGATAGCCGCCTGCGACCGTTAACGAAAATTCAATTAAAGGCGATTTCAATCATCGTTGTTTATTTGGAAGCTTATCACCCATACCATATGCGGCAGATGTTTTCGAGTCATCAGTCATGTAGCACTGATGCAGTCAGGGCTATGGTGTGCGACATACCTGAAACGAGTGTGAAAGAATATATTACATTAATGTTTGTAAAGATATACGCCCAAAGGTCAGCTAAACGACCATTTATAAAGAAAGCAAGAGAGAAAGAGAGAGCGAGAGAGAGAGAGAATATACTACACAAACCATCTTACTACACAATATAGAAAACAGGAGGAAAGTTAGTTTCGTTTTTAGACCTGATTCTATTTCAAGATTGATCAACTTCGACGAAACGTGGCACAAAGCCCCGATGCAAGGTATTACACAAGCGACATTTAAATGATCAGTTGCTGGATCTCACTGAATGCCGCCACCTGGCCCCCATGTTGGGGCGGTGTTTGGCTGACCTCATTTTGCGGCACTATAAAATGCAGGCCGGTAGCGAGTGGATCACACAGCCTAATGAGGTACGTCGTTAGCCAATAACGTCGAAATGATATTCTTCATATTATTGGCACCATCATGAATGCTGAGACAGGACTAGTGCCTGCGTGTCCCAGATACCGAAGAAGATCAACTGAGCTACATTTGTCTTCAATTGCCTTTTGATGGGAGATATGTAGCTGCTGTTGATGCTGTTGCCGTCGTTGTTAACCAGCTCTGGGCGTGGGTGGAAGGTATTGGGATCGTGTTACGCTCCAATGTCGACGCACGACACCGTCTGGCTATACAGATTGGTATAGATACTATGGATAATGACGTTCCTTTAGAAGACCACCATGCCATCCATTAACCGCTACCAGATCAACGTGTTTGGGAAAAGGTCGATGTCCCAGCTTCAGCTTATAGACTTTTCATTGGACATTTTAGCAAGCGAAACGCGAGCTATTGTACATGGAACCGCTAAGGAGAATCGGTGCAGTGCTCGGGAGATTTCATAGCGAATCGTGGGAATCACTTGTTCATTCTATGTCTCGTTATCTCGTTTTGGCGTAGCAATTTTTTCGTGAAGTCTGGCTACAATCGCTACGACTGTCGATTTGACATTGTCTATAATTGTTACGTCACAACTGGCAGACACCTTTTAAGTTTAGTCTGTCCTGGTAAATACATCGAGATCAAATTATACGGAGGCTTGTTCGAACACGCATGATGAATGATTTAATAGTTAAACAGAAAAGATTGCAAATAACAGCGGGAAGCAAATCACTTTGAAAATATCCATATACTTTTTCTTATAGACAAGTACTATTGGATACCCCCAGATAGAAATTGAGCCCCCGGGGGTCGCCTGGTGCGTACAACGCGTAGGTGAACACATGGGTTCGATCCCCACCGTTACACATTTGCATTCGCAAAGGGATTGTCCGCCTCATGAAACCTTATGCCGAAAGCAGTTGTATCGTCGACTGAGTTGAATGTTTAAGGCTGTGAGTAGTAGTCAGCCAGGAAACATTGACTTCTAGACATAAATCATTATCACATGATTGTATACAACAACCATTATATAGTAAAGATCCCCAAACTGTTTGCCTACCGAAATCAAGTTATTTATGAAGCTGTACGCCGCCAGTGATCCAACAAGAAATCGAGCTCGACTAAACATTGAGCCATGGTATGATGTTGACCAACGACGGGTATACCCTGATGTTGTTTGTTTCGAAAAATTTCTTCGATCGCAGTCTTTGTCATTTACATACTCCAAACTACACAGCTTGTCAACGTTTTAACAAGCTCACAATGCGGAATTATTATATACGATGTAAATTTACATTATTGTATATAATAGGAGATACTAGCTACCCGGCAAGCTATCGACCGTGAACAAGGGAACAAGGCCACATGTATACAATAAATATAGTATAATAATTCACCCGTGGAGACCCTTCCACCGTGTAATGTATACGGAAATCAAGCTGAATCATCACACAAGCAAAATCGATTATCTCGGCCAGCATGTCTGTCCCTCTGGAACTGTCGCCTCACTGAATATCGAAATGACTGTCAATTGAACCGCCGATGGCGGCGGCTAATCGACGTGTGTCGAACAGCGGGCATCCCGAACCAGCGTTCGACAATCGAAGTCCATTCGATTGTATATAGTAATACATGACTCTAAATTGGTCTGACAGGAAAAGGTGTTGTCGCTATAAGCCATGCATATTCGTATGATCGAATTCGAAACTACATAGCACAGACTGTGCTGTAGGTTGAACTTTTGTGTTGGTGATTGCTGCAACGAGTGCTCTGTATAACACCACCAACTAAATGAGGACAATAGGCGTTGCGTCGAAATGCATTACATATGCATGTAGCATTGCGCATAGATCATCATGCGATCGACGGCTGTTAACAGCGTCGTCACTAAATGAGCACGCGTTAACAAGCTCTAATAGCTAGCTAACCAAGAAGCCAACTTAGCTAAGTTGAGAACGATCTATGGCCGACCGCACTTCAGAAGACACTGAAGCAGGTGATGACCGTTTGGCTGAAGACCAGCCCAAATGCTCGCAGCAGCAGCAGCAGCAGTGTAGACATCTTCAGCATTCTGGTGTTCACCGCATCGCATGCCAATGACAAATGTAACGATGAACACTTTATTGGTGTTTATTAAATGAGCTGCAATTTCTCAAACACAGCAACGGTCTAGCTTGGGCTTCACCCAGATATTCACACAAATATTAAATATATATATGTTCATGGTACATACGTCTTCAGCTCGCCTATCTGGCCGCGGGCCGGGTCGCCTACCTATGTTGTCTGTGCTGTTGTTGAGCCGGCACGTTTATTATTACTATTATTATTATTACTATTTCATTTACTTATTTATATATGTTTTCCTCTGTGTATTTGTGTATTTGTTTCGTTGCGTAGACGTTTACGGCATTATTATTTATTCAGTCGACGATGAAGAAACGGAGGATCGAACCGAGCCGAATCAAACGGAACAGGGCTATCGAGCAGCATCGCCAGACGCGCTATGCTCGACGGCGCATGCGCTGGCTAAATACCCGCCGCCGAGTCAGAAATTAGAATAATATTAATAGTAATAGTAATAAAGAGTCATAAAAATGCAATCAGCACATCCAATAAAACCATGAAAAAAATCCATGGAAAAATTCGACTATTTTACCGAAGCGGCAGCAGCACCAACAACAACAGCCGCAGCAGCAGTATCGTCATGGTCGACGATGGTGGTCCGCCCACAAGTCTGTTCAGTCAGGGGGGGGCGGGGGGCGGGGAAGAGGAGCGAATGGAAAAATCTATTAGAATAATCAAAATAATAATAACAATAATGGATAGAGTCGCTTTTCGTATTTGTCCGTTGGCAGCTTCGTTCCACCGGCTCCTTTGGATATTCAGGTCCACTTCAGTCCGTCGCTCGGCCCGGTGACTACGACCACTGCTGCCGCTACTATTAGAAGACTATGTTGCAGCTTCTTAATTCCTACATTTTCTCTTCCTCTTAGATTCGTTCAGTGCTGTCTGTGTCGGGTCTTCATGGATGCAGTGTCGCAACGAAGTGGCACCACACAAATGGGACAAAATGATTGAGTGTAGAGAACAGATTGACAGCAGCAGCAGCAACAAGTCGCTTGCTACAAACGAAGTTAATATGAGCCTCAGCGAAAAGTGACATTACATATATATATATATATATATATATATAGATTACTGAGCCGAAAGATGCAGCGTAGTACCTAACACAGGGTGGATAAAAACGCACGCGAACGGCAGCGCTGAAAGCCGGCAATATTATCAAAAGCAACTACATCTACAGACCGACGTACCGATGTATGATGATGTTAACCACATTGATGGCCGAAATTCACAATTTCAAGTTCATTCGCGTCGAGCCGTCTCCTTTTTTGTCGATGTTTCCTCTGCGATGCGACAGAGTATCAACGGCGCAGAAATAATTAGTTCGAGCAAGTGTGCACGTTCGATAAGCGGGAGATAATCGATCTAGAATGATTCTATCATTGCGCGAGACTCCCACCCCCGTCGATTGAGAGGTTCGGGCGGGTGGTGCATGTGGGCTATCATTAGACAGCGATAGGTAGCTCGCCGGCCGAATGGCGGGCGACGCCTCATCGATTGCTCAGGACGAACAGCATTGTGGGGAAAAAAAAACGTATATTGCAGCGTTGTAGCGGAAAATTCTAGAGAATTTTCTTTAGAACGTGAACAGTGTTCGCTAGCAATATTCCCTTGTGTCGAGAACGTTAGCGAGCGTTCCTATCGTCGAACAGAACAGTGACATTCGATCAAGTTCCGGATTGGATCCGCACGACGCATGTGTTCGTGCGCATGATATTCCTCCATCCAGTGCAACCAACAGTTCGACTGAGCCACATTTGATTTAGTAATTAATTGGGTATTTGTCGCTCTGATGGGACGTGCTCCGATGGTGTGTCTCGATCTGATCCCCTTTTCCAGAGGTAAGAAAAATTCTGGATTGGACTTGCACTGTGGCTGACACCTTAGCACCTTCTTATGTCCGCCGCTGTACGAGCAACTCAGCGCGGTCATGGGACAGCCAATACAGCCGAACAAATCAAGAACAGAAAATACTACGCCTCATTAATAAATGAGTATTAATTACTTTAGACTTGGGGCTATCGAAACGCTGGGAAGACAAAGGATACACTAATTCAGCTTTTTGTGGATAGTAGGAGAATGATTTTCGTCTGCCACAGGAAAGGCACGTGCAACCGCATTTTTTATGCAAATGTTTCTTTTAGATCTCTAAAGGGGTAACGCAACTTCTATTAGGCTGTCCGGATCAAACTGTCCGCTCGATAAATTCCAATAAGTTTTGAACTAAATTAGTTCAAAAGGCGACTGGTTTGTTGCGTATAAGTCTTCAAATTAGATGTCGAACACTCCACACGCATTTTCATCTGCTCAGCACTCAGTATATAGGGAACCCATTTTGCATTGATTTTCTTCATCTTCAGTATATTGGTGACAATTTCATGACATGTCACCCGAGGAATCACAGTTTCAGCCGACAAAGACCTCATGGACCAAGCTCTAGTTAGCTCACAAGCTGCCTTGATTCTGTCAATCCGTTCGTTCCTCGTTGCACCTTATTTGTGGTCCCCGCCTCATGGTCATCAGTGTCCAAATTTCCACTGTTAAATCGCTTGCACCAACTTCGCACCGTTCGCAGGCATAAGGCAGACCTGCTGTACGCGTTCACTAATTTTCGATGGATTTCAGCTGGAGGGTGTTTTTGGAGAAACAAAAACTTGATGTTTTCCCGTTGATTTTTGGGGGAATTTGATTTTTTTGCTGCAGTGTCCATCTTTCTGATCGTATCAAAAGCACTCAGTGTTCGAAAGGAAGCCACATTCCTGCCGCGTGCCCACTCCAAAAATGAACGCATTGTATCGCGTAGTTCGGATTGTGCGCCATTCGAATGGCGGGACAGTTTGATCCGGACAGCCTTATATTTTGGGCACGCTTAGGAACCGAGGAAGTGGGGCCTCCTTGTTTTTAATATCCTAATAAGGGTATATAAAGGATTCTGTTCTTAGCTGTATTTCACGGGCAGCGGGTGGGTACAATTGTCGCCCACTTCTCTTAACTAATTATCCACAGGAAGCAGCACTAGGCGTGAGCACTTCTTTCTGTCAAATAACCAATAAAACGTCAGCAATTGACAAAGCAGAATTTCCGTGGATGTTCACTTATCCATCAGAGTCGCTCAGGACTTTCTTTTCCAATAAGCGTTTCGCCTGCTGGGAAAGGTTAGGAACGACATTTGCTCTTTGCCGTCCATAATTTCTCTAATCATACAATCACTCACCAATTATAACTTCTTCCTCTAGGAAAATACATTGCAACTGCTTAGTCCCATCATATCTCCCACTTGGAGACTGATAACTCAACGATGATGATGGTGATTCGTCCGAAGGCAAGTGCCGAACATCGGATATACCCTAAGGTTGATCAGAGGATGGTCTTTTGGGTGGTTAGAAGCGTAGCAGCGACCTCAATGGATTACATCGTTGATCTGCCAGTCGGGTCGGTCGGTATCGATGAATCGCGTGTTTCATTACCTACATCTTTCCTCAACTCTCTCTCTCTCTCTCGTCATCGGTAACTCGTATCCGAAATTCGTGAACGCGCTTGTCTACTCATCCTGATCTCTAGTATCTATGTGGAAATTGGCCAGGGCCAGCTCTCACGATGTAACAGATGGTAACATGAACAATTCTTCTCCTACACGCTCGCAGCAGGGACCGACTAGCCGCTACTATTCAACCAATCATAGACACTTCATCCGCATTATGGACCTCTGGTAGCGTTTCGTGGATAAGATTGATGCTCAGTGCAAGGACGAAGATGAATCAAAGGTTTCGAGATATCCAATATTACATCTCTGGTATCTCTGCACATATAAGGTAATGAGGCCATAGGCCCGTTAGCCTATTATGAAAAGGTTGGATCTGTTCACTAAAGATGACAGGGACACCAAATCGCCTCGGGTAACCTTTCGTATACTCGTTATATAACAAGCGGTTCATAGCGAGCACAATACGCATCGCGTCTGATGAAGGCCGAAGCATATCTTGGACACGCATATGCCTTATGCAGGAGTTTGTCCTTCAAATTGTTTTTCAAGTCGCCCTAGTCCGTTCGCAAAATGCGCAGTAGACCGTGATCGTTTTATGAGACCCAAGACCCTCGTCTTCACCTTCTATCAACCTAGGACACACACGTCCTTAATTACGTGCTGCAACATCCAATGAATTTCGAACGCTACGCCTACGTTATATACGGCAACAATATCGCCCGCGACGTCCAACTCGGGAAGCTCTAAGGGGGGCAGTTAATTGAACAGCAAGACAATTGCTCGCTACCAACAGCCGTAGTTCATTCATTATCAGTTCGCTTTCAATCAGGCCCCAAACTGGTGCGACATTTTGCACGGACGCTTGAACACGATATGGTCCGTTTTGACGTGGTCAATTGTTTTCACACGGCGCGGGCCTGGACACTTTCTCTGACTGATACAACGTTTGGACGTGACCCCCCTGATGAGACGAGTCGTGAACCGTTAGCTGCCCCAGCATCCGTGAAGCCATTCCCATGAGCGTAAGCGATCACGGATAGAGACCAGTTAGGTATGAAGGATACGGATTGGACAACGTCCTCATGGGAAAGCTTTGCGCTCGTAATGTATATAAATCTCTAATAAACGTTCATTCCCGAGCTGACTGTTTTATGGTAAATAACTCAGTGATTAGACTTAAACACTATATATCGCCTATTGAAACAGGAAAGTTACTCAAGGGGCTAATGCGTTTTCGGCTGCGTCATAAAGCCCTTTCGAATAAAGCGATTTTGAGAAACAAAAAAATTTGTTTGTGGGGCTCCTCATTGGTGAAAGACAGAAATGGTGGTGGTGATCAGCCGGCGGCGCGAGTAAACTAATTACTTTCTAGAATTAGCCATGAATTAGCTGGTTTTGAAGTATGAAGCCTCTTTGGAAATCTGTGAAAAACACATGGCTCAACGCGGATGTTCGCTGGCCGCCAGTAATCGCCGAGAGATCGAAGTAAGGTCGAGCGTAAAGCCGACCTTCGACTGATTCGAAAAGGCCAGGCTGTTCAGCTCCTCACGCGCTCATCGGGCAGCGAGATATGCCGAGCGACGTTGAGTCCAGGCCAGTCGGGGTTCCAAGAAAAACCCCACAAGTGAAATTGGCCAAAATCACCGCCACAACCTTAGACACAATTCGTGTTGGCTGCTGTACCGTGTGCTCATCAGTATTCGGGTACCATGATGGGAGCGAAGATTTTCTTCCCACTAAAACGACACCGCCCTGACGAGTACGTGTCAGTGATTGACGATAACAAACTCATGCAATTTTAGAAATGACAACGGCATTGTTAAAGCCATCGGATTAATGAGATAGTTGCGGATTTCAAACATATTCACCGTAAGAAAATCACATGCACTCAACACAGATGAACACAAGCTTGCTGCCACTTGTGCATACGCATACAATATTTGGAGTATTAGGCATTATTAGAGATATCGGTATCTATCAATAAGGTTGTTGATTGAAATGTTGTACTCGTGGACGTATGAATTCTAAGCACAGTCATGCATGCGTTATCCTCAAATCCCAGTTGTATGCGTAAGTCTGTTGAATAGCTGAGGTGGACACCACAGCGATGGTGGATAGGCGTCTCATTGACATCGAATACGCGCATATATAGAATGAGCAGAACTGGGCTCGGATCCAGCATGTGCCCGGTGGGATTCGAACCGGAACCCCGTGCTTCCAAGTCTCATGCAAGTTACCTCTATGCCACCTCGATGGACAATATGTAATCGACAACATTTAATCATTGACTAAATGCGCCATACATAAATATTAGATTATTCTCCATAGTTATGTAATAGCCTCTTGAGACGATAGCCGAATTGTGAGATACTGTCCTCACTAACCACAACGACCTACCTCATGTCACGTCAAGAGAATGTGCACGCATATATCTTGGCTCAGCCTGCTGTTATTATTATTATCAAACCCCGCAGTAATTAATAACAAAAAAAATCTCAATTTCACGCCGGTGTTACGCCCCTGGTGAACGTTCGGCGGCAGCCCGCCACAAATCGCTTCCGGGATTGGATATGCGATAGGCGGCTGGACACATGTTTTATATATATATATATATGTAAATTGCCGCAGAATATCGCCATTTTTCGAGCTGGGCCAGTCTCCCGCCCTTTCTCTCTATCGGGAGCAACTTCCTCATGGCTTCTCTTGTGGATAGGTGAATTATAAATGGCCAGCCATACCATGTCTCACTGCTTAACTAAATGTTGGGTGGCTCACCCCGTCGTTGATTAAGTGTCCTCATATAGGCACACACATTGTGGTTTCGAACAGCAGTACCAGCTGTAGTAGTAGTCTATATAATTTATGATTTTATAGCCCGTCGATGGATGCAGAATGCTGAACAAAATGGTAGCACAATTCGGACGGTGAAATTCTACGGTGATACGATGCCCACGAGATAGTACGGGTTAGATCAAGGTGCAGAAATTGCTCGCCGTGATCTGAAATGATCCGAGTCTGAGTAGGCCGGTCGGGCGTTGCCGGCGTTCCGAGGGGCTACTGATGTGGCGTTCCATACATTACGCACCACCGATCATGCTTGTACGCACCGAATGGAGAACCCCTTCGCCGGTCGCCCGATCTGTGCCGCGCGGGTCTCGGCTGTTTCATGGCTGTTACTACATTGATATCATATCGTTAAATCATTCGTAGGAGCGTACAGCGGTGGCTATCGCGTCCGCACATAACAACCGTAGCAACCTCGAAGAGGCGAAAAAGAAATTCTTTAATTTGTCGGAACCCCCGGATGCTGGACGTCCCCGATGCTTATTAATTAATATCTTCGTTCTCTTCTCAAGTCTATTGTCTCATGCTGTTGCTGCTGCTATTAGTGGCGGTGCGTTTTCAGTGAAGATTTACCGCTCGGCCCTTTTTAGGTGGGGCCAAGAGCAAGCCAAGTAGAGATAATTACCTGAATTTTACGAGTGGCTCGCTAATTCAACCTTCGAACGAAAGCTGCCTTCAGAAAGGTATTGGTAATACAGAAGTTCAAATCGTCTACAGCGTCACTGTAGCAGTAGTCTTAACGCTACGTGGAGCAAGACCCGTCCACGATATGTATTGTGAAATTCGAAGCAAATTAATTCACCCTATACGTCGCTCTTGTTCCACGAGTCAACTCAGGACAACGTCTCAATGGAAGCGAACGACTCGAGCGGTGGTTATATGCAGCAATTCGCAGTCAAACGCTACTCCTCCAGGATTTCTTGGTCCTGTCTTTCTCTCTGGTGATTTTTACCGAAAGCAGATCCTTGCAGGAGCGAATCCGCTCGGGAGACCCCGGTTTTCTAAAGGGCGCACTGGCTCTTCCTTGCTCTCAGAAGGTTTTTTGTTGTGAACAATTACAATCACAGACAAGGTAACAATGGACCTTGTGCGGTTCATAAGCCAAAGCTTTAGCCAAAGAAATTCAGTTGAATGGCCACGTTCCGCCGCGTTTCAGTGCCGCATAATCGATTTTATTTCGCTGAAACTCGCGTACAACACGTCGCATTGCTTGGACAAACGTGCGGCGAATAGAGAGCGGCGTGCGTGATCGACGGTGAATTTTGTGTCATTTAATTCCATCAGTGAATGAGATCGTCGTCATTTAATCGATGAGGCTAGAGTGTGCATCACAACGAACTATGAGAGACTGTCATCTTGAAATTGTTGCGGGTTGGAAACACCTTTGGCACCCGCACAATGCCTATATGTACACTAATAACAAGTAGGTATTTATTAGCGTATCATAGAATTAGGCGATGTCATCTATCTTAACTTAGAAATGCTCCCCGTTAGGTGAGAACACCGCGAATGAGGCTAGCAAACAAAACAAAGTCAATGAATAATAAGTCGATCGCTTATTTCGACAGATACAGCAAAAATAAATGAATGTCGAGTGTTGTAGTTGTCAGATGGTGTTCGCTCGTTCAATGTGGCAATACGAAGTAAATTCAATCCGATGAACAATGTTACTTTCAGCCATTCGTTAGTATATATATATATAAACTGGTGTTGATGAATCGGCAGTGTCGCACGGATGTCATCTTTCTTAGGATGACGACAACGACGATCAAAAGTAGCTTGATCTGTAGCGAATCGTACGCGCCTGACTTCGACATCATTCATTCGCGTTTCTTGTTTTCAGCTTCCGAGCATGCCAGGCCATTGTGGTAGGACCCTATTCCCACGTAGGCGTTATCTTCAACATTCGGCAAATTCGGGACTTACGAAGTCCCAAGTCACTTTAGGGCCGCGTGTGAGATCTCTTCAGTGTCGGCCATTGTGACTCGGATGGGGGTGCCCTTTAGTGACCTTTGTTCAAATTATCGCTTGTTTTCATTAACTTGCCCACTTGACAGGTTGCTGTCACCGAGATTCGTAATCTCAGCCGAGGCAGCAGGCATCGGAGGCAGTTGAGGTACGTGTGCTGACGTGTGCGTATATTGCATCAAATTGTGCGTAACTGGAACGAATTGAGATCGACATTGAAATATCTAATGGATGACAACATGTTCACCTATTCGCGCGTCGGTGTCGAGTGATTTGTGCAAAGAAAACCTCAACGGGAGGAAGAAATATATTCGAGACAAAGTGCTCTCATAAGAAAAGAACTGGTATCAACATATGTAAATGATGCATATGTTGAATCTGGGTGGCTTCAAACGGTACAACCTTCATAACGGCTTAAATTCATGTTGTCTTCATGTTCCTGTCATTTGTCCCGTTTATTTAGGATCACATCTTCACTTTAATAACCTTCAATGTGTCATCGATTTCTAGTGGACTACAATTGCGAGTCATATCGAAATAGGTGAGTTCATTATCACTATCACTACAAAACAGTACACAAGTACAAGTCATATTCATGTAACGAGCGTACGTTGCCTGATCAAGCTTACGCCAACCTAAGCTTAACAAGGCTCGGCTGCAAAGCAGCTGTGCTATATATCAAACACTCGAAGAATCATCAATCAGGCTATATCAATGATGCATAATCTCATAATACAGTTTTCAGAGATACGAACAGATCCCAGCAATTGTTCGAGATTCGTCGCACGCCAGTCACTTCCTCTCTCCCCGGGCCGCTGTCATTGTCAACCGCCGTCCGCCGTCTCAAAATGAGTGCGAAGATGAGCGAACGCGGCGTTGTTGTTCCATAGGCGAGTGGTGGCTGTTACCACGCCACACCTTGTCACAACCGGTGCGGCTGTTCGTGTTGCTTGTCTTGGCGCGCGCCGTTGTGTATCGGCTGTTGTTATTGTCCACGTTGTCAACCGTCGCTGTCAGCGTACACACGTACACTGCCGTTGACGCTGAGAACGACCGTCGTTCACCGCAATGGCGATGGCCGCCGCTCCGATGATCCTCATGAACTGATGCTGCCGGTAGTACAATTACAACTAGGATGTATATACGTCTTCTTCTTTTTTTTGCCATTTGCGGTTATGCCCCGTATGGCATAGCGGTAACACTCTCCGTTTGCTAACGGCAACACGAGCAGTGACCGGGGTTCTGTTGTTGTCGCTACTGCCACCGGTGTTGGCATGATAATATGGTCTATTTTTTTTCAATGTGGTTGCCAGCTGACAGCGGTGAGAGTGTCAAAAAACCACAACACGTCTGTCTTCATTTGTTAGTTCACAGCTGCTGGATCGCTCTTGTCGATGTGTCATCGATCGACGTCCGGCCAGTGGTGGTGCCTTGGCAGTGAAGGCACTGCTGATAATCATAATCGCACTGATGTTGATCTGCAAGCAACGGAGCTACAATTTATAGCTGCGTCGGCGTTTCTGCGGTTACCGATAATCAAGAAGACACTCGACACGTGTTGCGACAGCCGGAGTCTATGATGGGCCCGACGTGGCAGCCGCGGCGCGTGCAGCAATAATGCGGTATCGCTTCGCGTCGCGTCACATGATATTTGTCAAGTCCCGCTGCTGGGACTTAAGTCAACAACATCGTGGTCATCGGGGATCAACAATCTTTATAAAAACACAGATCCCACGAAAGAAACAACAAACAAACAAACAAGCAGGCAAACAAGCCACACAAACACAGCACTGATCTGCGGACAACACGCGACTCAGTGATTCACGTCAACTCGGCCACGCCATGTTGAATGTTGTTGATTGATAGGTTGTGCTACAAATGCGAAATACATGGGGCAAAAAACATGTTGGGGACCACCCAGACCACTGGGTTACTATGCATTCCCAATCGGAACAAGCAAAAACAAAAATTGGAAGAGGCAGATATATGCAGGCATGGCACCGACAAAGACCCATGGATGAACGGAGGGTCTATGGTTTTCAGTGGGAAAATGTCTAATATATATATATATATATATACGGGGTGGTCGAAAACAAAACGACACCAGCACATGACAGGGCCAGTAGGGAGTGAACCATACATTAAAACAGCAAACTAGGAAGCGAACGTGAATCATTCACGCACTCACCTGCGATATACGGAATAGACGGTTGATGGGAACAAGTTTTCGGAGGTTTACGTGGAAACGCATCCGAGAAGGATTTGCTGTCATGGGTGCACGATTGATCCACAGTGATTTCATTGGAAGGGGGAGCAGATCTAGCCGTTTTTGTTAACTCACTAAACCTCAACGGGCTTATTCCACTTTGTTGGCCAGGCTATTCCACGTATTCCAGCTTAGTGCACTTCTTGCCCAGTGTGCTCTAATCATGGTAGAATACCGTGATGGGTCAAGCGTTCAGAAACAGAACCCAGCCAGGATGGTAAGATCTGCACTGCATTTCGTTGTTGCTTGAAAGCGTTCAGTGTTGGTTAGCATTTTGCTCTCGAGAAAGAAAAGCATCTGCCGAAGATCCGTCGTCGGCGAACTCTCACAACTATATATGATCTACGTTTCCATTGCTGCATGAAGGACGGATAAGCGAGGCAGCAGCCCCGATAACTGTCACGTAAATAGGTAACTGAATCACGCCCGCATCGATCGAACGTGAGTCTATGTCATTAGGAATACTAGATCTAGCAACAAAAAAATACGGCGACTTATAGCCAACGCAAGGGTATTATTCAATCCACGTGTGATAACACACCGTTAGCTCATAATCATTGACCGAATCATCAAACAGCCGCAAGAGCAATTCGGCAATTTCGGCAACATTTGAATTTGACCAGCAAAGCTTAGCTGTGCAAGAATCATCCTACTATATATATATATATATATATTATATAAATATATATGGTTCAGCATTGGCCTCCCCCAAATATATATATATATATGTGTGTGTGTGTATATCTAGACAGGTAATCCTTCTGACTCAGCTGTCAAGTGGATAAAAGTAGTCTCTCGTTGTGCTCTGCCAAGAACGCCATATATTGTTGACCCGATATTGCGAAAGAGAGCCAACAGCGTCAGTGAACATCGGCCACTGGATGACTTCTTTTGTTTTTATTTATTGTGGAATTTGTCGAAAGTTACGGAATACCCCTGATGATGTCGTTGGACATTGCGATCTACTACAACAGCAACAACAGCAGCAACAACAACAACCTGAGCAGCAATCACAGCGACAAGTTCAGGACTGCAAGGTGCTGGCTGGAGTCGATTATTCTTTACACTTACACCCCGTTCTGTCCCGAAGTCTGGATCACATCGTCGTCGAGCCCCTGTATTATACATCGCTGAAATTCGGATCTACGATCAACGTGAATCATTGCGGACTTGGGCTCGTTTGGATTTGTGTTCCCGTAACATGAGATCCAGACACACACACACACACACACAGACACCACCGAGACATACTATAATATATCTTCATTTATTCATTCGCCTCAGTTGCCCGACCAAGCTGTCATACCCCCACCAGTTGACTGTGGACAGTGGACGATCAATTCGATGGATGCGACGCGGCAGTTTAAGCCAACGGTGGTATTAAGCTCGACACAAACGAACTGACCGACCGACCGACCAACCAAACCCAGGGCGAGCCGGATCCCGATTCGTGATCGCTTCGTCTCGAGACGGACAAGCTACATAGGGGCCAGGTAGATCATATATATATATATATATATATAGGGGCTCGTGTTAAAACGACTACAAAACTAGAAATATCTGCCATGGGTCAGATCCTGTTCTGTTCGTTGGGTAAAATCTCTATCACGAATGTGTATATATATATATATATATATATATATATACATACATGCATATGATGGGGGGGGGTGTAGATTGTGAGCAACCGAGGGCCGTCTGATGGATGCCACAGGGGGTCAGCCTGGCATTCACCAAACGGATTTCACACAGGCCATCGTCATCACATGGTGGACGTCTCCACCAGAGACATTATGGAATTATACTTGTTATCAGCTATGCAATGCGTGAATTCAGCATTCGCAGCATGCGTCAAACGTCGGCGAATCTCAGGAACGCCATCGCATGCTTTTCTAAGTCACATCACTGTGCTATGGGTCGCGACATCGGACATCTTGCTTCAGAGATGTTCCATATTGGATAAACTTGAGATTATTACTCCTGCTGTTTCTGGTCATCATGTGTTGTTGATGGTGTTGCTAGATTCGTGTCCACACACACACAAGTGAGGATGGAAATTCGGCGATAATTCCAATTTTGGCCACTGATGGAGATTCTATAAAAAGTGATGGAAATCATATTATGCTATATCTCTACCTCTGTCGGGTTATTAGACGCATTATATCGAATATGGCTAGCGCCTTGATATATATATATATATATATATAGTACTATCTAGTGCGAAAACATAATTACGGCCCTCTGTCGCATCATCCGATTCGTTCATCATATTCCCCCGCAATCCGGCAGCAGTGTTTGTGCACGTCTGGACAGAAAAACGTCCGTGAAACGAGCCAAGCAGCTAGCCAGTCATTCTCATCCACACTGTGGCGCATACTGCTGCACAGCCCATGGAAAAATATCGCCGTCTCAGCTAGTCGTATGTGTGTGTGGGGTGGTTACCGCACAAGAGCCCAAAGGAGGCGCGTGCTCCTCGCGGCCGACGAGAACTTCACAACGAAGTTTCATATCGGTCGCACACGAACGGGAACAGGCGACTCGAACCAGCGGGGTCGGTTACAAGAGGCAGTCGCCAGGAGAGCGGCAGCCAAAGGCCGCTGTCAAGTTGCTGTTGTTGCTGTGCTTCGGCTGCTGTTGGTGCTTCGTAGCTACATGCCTGAGCCTCTGTGGGTCCGCCGAAGTCTCCCCGGACCGTCGCTTAGCCACGTCTTCCAGCTTCTGGCTGTTTGCGGCCTGCCGCAGATTCGCCAGCCGCACCGCTCTATTCTGGCGCTGTCCAGAATAGAGACTAGCACCAAATAGCCGCTAGCGTCCGACACGTCGCAGTGCCAAGAGACGCTGGCAGCAGGACTGCGCCCGTCCACACATCGAACCAAACGAACAGCACGCGTCTACGACGTCGACAACGCTCGACGAGTTGTTCGTGGTTGCGAGGCGTCGCCGCCGCTTGCTTTGCTATGGCCTACGGCGGCGCACTACGGCAGCAGACGGTGGAGAGGGGAGCGCGACTCGCTCGACGTCGAAATAAGTTGAAGGCAAAACGCAGCCTCGATGAGACCGACCAGAGCAGGACAACGGGCTAGCCGCGACAATGCATACAGGGCCAGCACCAAGTGGACAATCAAGCAGGCTGCTCTGCTGCGATAGATGTTGTTGTTGTTATTATTATTGTTATTATTCTTGTTGTTATTATTGTTATTGTTGTTGTTGTTAATTTTGTTTGGGCTGAAGCTGCCGTGACTTTCTTGGTTGTGATAATAATAATTCACATGCCACTGCTGCCGATGTTGTTGCTGTTGATTAAGGTGATGGTGAATCCTCAACTCGTCCCTTCTACAGACAGAATATATCGCGCCTCTCGCACAAACGCGCAGCAGTAGCATCGTGTCGAATGTATGATCATATAATACTACTAGGTACTATCATATAATAATAATAATAATAATACATAAAATGTATACCGAGTATGGCAAATAGTGGTCTGTGTGGAGGGAGCCCTGCCGGGAACGCGGGCCGGGTCCGTTGCGCCGTCATGGTGCGATATATCAATCTATCTACCTATGCTTCGATCGATCTATCGAGTTTTTCAGTGACCGGGAATGGCTCATCGCAGTGCTCTCTCTCTATCCCCCACCTCGGCGAGCCGACAACACGGCCGTCCAGCGTTAGACGGCAAAGACGTCCATACCCTCCGGGCACCGGACGGCCCGGCGAGAGGCGGCAAGTCCGGGCGCAACTTCAAGTTACCACCATCACTCCCTCCGAGCTCTTTTTTTCTTCTCCTTACCCCGGCCTGCGTGCTCTTTGCCTCGTTGGTTCGCGGCTTCGGCGTCGAGGCATTAGGCGTCGCCTGGCCCCGGTTTCTGGTGTGGCGTTCCAGCGCGAATCTAGAATTGAAGGGCACCGCCTGACCAGCGAACGAATGCGACCAGCCAACCGAGCATCGCTCTAAGCGGAAGCCGGCGAACGCGTCGTCGCCAATTTCTGCCACGTGGCAAACTTTTGGGCGGTGGTCGACACTTTTCTGTGTGGCGCTTCTCGCTCTCGCCCCCCCATAAAACTTGTTACTGCCGAAATTGAAGCCGGTAGAGAGAGAGATCATTGGCGGGCGATGAGAGGCCCATGTGAACGTCAATCTGGCACAGTTCTTCGGACAGAGGCAAATGTGTGCTCGGTTCGTTCGAGAGAAACTTGGAAAAAATTGTCGTTCAATTAATTCGATGCTATTCGAAAGTCGAATTTCAGTTACTCGGCGGACGTGCGCCGTGTTAGGCGGCAGAGCATCATGTATGGGCAAATAATATTAGCTGGGCCGAGCTAGAATTGTAACTATGACTCGCCGTAGATTAAAATGCTTTGTTGACAATGAATTGGATGCTCCCGTGTGACGTTATTCACAAGGGAATCAATGCAAGAGATGTTGAGAGATAAATGTATACAATAACAACGAGGCAGCTCTCGAGCCCGCATATCTTCACATACCCTATCGAAGTAAGTCCTGGCAGTTTTCTGCCCTTGGAGGAAACTCAAGTTTGGTGAGTTTGTAAGTCCCACACACTGGTCACCCAGTAGTGGCCAAGTAAAAAGACTTCACAAAGTCAACGTTTCGTCTCTACAATTGGTAGCTGTCTTCCTCCCCGTCGAATATGAAGCTCGAGGGGTAGGTAGACAAACCATTCTAAGCCTGCAATTCACAACAAGCTAGCATCGTGTGGGCATCAAATACACGTAATCTCTCTTGTTTGTCCGTCTCTTGAGCGTGTTTTCGATAGGTGGCCATACGGCACGATTTAAATGTAGCCAAGCTCCACGCACAAACGCTCTAACGCTTCACGAACTTAACAAGCGTGTAACCCTCTCCGCCGGCGTTCGACTTAAGCCTTGTTCTCTACACCTCAACAACATATACGACACGAACTTCAATGCCCCATCGTAGAACAACCACCACCACCACCACCGCCGCTGCTGCCGCCAGCATGACAATGGTCTAACGGCGCCTTCACACGCGTCGGAATAAATCGCACGAGGGATCCGTTAGGAGTGGTACGCATTGCTTTCCAAGTTCCGCTCGAGCTTCGCCAAACGGCAGCCACCGATGCTGTTGCCCTATAAACATCGCGCTATGATCGCGGATCGGTTTTTCTTCGACGATAATCAGCAATTTTCAACTGAACCTCACAACAACACATGCAACAAAATGCCGATAGCCGCTGAGATGCCGCCGCTCTCTCAGTGTCTGGCGTGTGCCATCGTCGAAAATTCGAATGATAACAACGAGACGAGATAATCCATCGGCATAATGACACTTGTGCATATATCTCTTTTGCCCCTGACGTGCACCCGACTACCGGCCCGCGTTACAAGTGTAACATTGAACAAGCCGGCACACCAGGCACGTGATGGCGTAAGCTGACAAGTGTTCGCGTTTGTGTCTAGTCTGGCTGGCGTGGCTTTCTCGAGAAAAATCGAAAATGTCAGGACTTTTTTTGTGGCTCGCTTTCAGAGCGGCGGCGGTGGCGGCGTCGTTAGACTGTCAAAAGGCCCGTCACAACTTGGGATTGCTGGCCTCCGCAGCGATCAGGTGTGTCCAGGCTAGCGGGGGGTTTCGTTGGCGAGCGTTCTTTCGCAGGCACAAACATTTTGCTAGACTTCTTCGACTTTCGCCGCGGGGTGGTCGCTGGGGTGTGAGGTGTGACGCTGCTTGTAATAATCGTCATGCAACACTCTATCAGAAGAAGAAAGTCGTGCCGGCGACAATTCAATGATGAATCAGTTCGCGGCAACCGTTCAGTGGACAATCGCCCATACGCACACACACACACACCGATACAAATCGTTGTGGCATTTCAAGTTGTTGAAATGTTTAGCCCGCGCAAGGTAGAAAATACTAACTTTACATTGTAGTGGACAGTAAGGTATTATGATATCGCAGAATACAACACAAACCATAGAAAATCTTGGGGTCGTACATTACAAATGAAGGCAGAATGAGAGTTTCCTTCACGCAAAATGAGGGTATTAATATTTAAAAAAAAATATATATATATATATATATATATGTATATCTTACACATGTACACGTGTGCATGCTGGTAAAGACCGAGACGCGTGTGATCGACCGTGGCCAATTGTGTGAATGCAGTAACGCGTCTACCGGCTGCCAGCAACTAAACAGCCCAGTGGGAAATGGTCTTGCCCTCATCTTTCGCCGAGAGGTAGTGTTTTTTCTTCTTCAAAAACAGTTTCGAGGCTTATACTTTTCTCCGGGCCACAACACGAATGGTTAAGTGACGAGTATATGTCTCGTCCACTGTGTGCATCCGCATCAACTTCAGCAACCTCTTGACGAATCCCACCTGGACCTTCCCAGAGAGCTGTCCGCTTCTCTGCGGCGTTCCGAATGAGCTGACTCGCCTACTCCGATACCCTCCATTGAACGAGCTCAATCGTCGATTTGGTAGCGTAGCATTTTACTCGCGCTGTCGGCTGAACTAAACACCCTCACCCGGAGCCTTGAGGCACGCCCGTAGTGGGCGCTGCCACATCACCGGCTTAAGTATAATAGTTATTGTAGTCGTGGTACCACCGGTTGTGCACACTTCTTCGACGTCAATCAAACAGAAACAATAGCATAGGATGAATAGCGGCACCTAGGAGGAGATTTGAACGTTCCAAAGGAAATATCTTGAATGAATTGAAGCGTGCCATTTTTATATTGTCGACCAAATTTAGGCCAAATGCATGCTGTGTATACCGTACCAGCTTTACAGGTATATAGCTTAACTCGAATGCTAGCAATCACGTTGTTGCGAAAATGTCCGCTGCAGGTATTACACGACATCAGGCTACATACACATATCTGTATGATCATAGATCAATTTAATAAAAACAGTGAATCTCCGATGAGAAACTTCTGAAATGCGTATCTCTGCTTCGCGCTGTTACGACTGTATGCCGGTCAGATCATAATCTTGAAATAGTGCTAATCACCATGTTCAAATTCTATGGTGAAGAATAAATACTTCTAACCTGAAAACACAGAACTTAAACAGGGTAGAAAGAGATCTGATCTCTATTAGCCGTCTATGGCAACCCATGTCTCGATTTCGACAGGACCTTTGTCGAGCACAGATTGTGTTGATTATAGATCCTCAACGATCAGCAGTCCGCGCTAGGCAAGTTGATGTCTTAAGCACCCACACACACATATATTTCGACACCTATGGGATTTCATTCCACTGGCTGGAACGAATTTAGACGGCAAGTCCTCATTTTGGAATGAATTAGTTACCACCAAAAAACGCCGTCATTATTCGCAACGACAACCATTTTGTCAAGTGTATATTACCTGTGATAGCGAACCGAGGCTTGGCTGTTAGCTCAAATAATGAACTCAATAGAATATAATTCTCTTCAGCTGAACTGATAATTTAGTCACTCCAATTCACTAATTGAATTTATAGCATTCATTCATACATTCAATTAATAACTGAATCTAAGCACCGATGTTATTCAGTTTGAGATTATTATCACACGTCATTCCATCTACCAAATATGAGGTTACTATTGTAAGCGAACAGGACATTGTGATCGCCTGTAACAGATGCCTCCCAATTAGAATTCAGAGCTTTCACCCGGAAGCGAACACACTGCCTATCAACGATTCCCTGATTAAGACAGTTTCGAGTCGTCGACAAGGGCAATTGCTACTTCAAATAGATTAAGGCAGTCCTTATATCCAAAGGTAGCATTGTTTAGCTTTGACATGCATCTGTCCTAATGGTGCGTTGTCTCCGCGTGTCGTGGCTGCTCTCAATGCAACAAATACAACAGCTACCGTAACGTCGCGGGCTAAAGCACGGTGAATTTCGGTGTCCACAATTTTGTGTAGTCGTCTTGCATCGAAACAAATAATCACGCAAATGTATGCCCCGATGAAACTGAACACACATAACAACGTAGGACACTTGATGATGATGATGATGATGATTATAGTAGTAATGATAATAGTAATAATAGTCCGCAGAATCGGATTGAGTGGGATCGCCTCCTGGTGCCAGGCTTCGATTTCGGATCGTTTTGGGTGGAGGTGCTCATCGGCACGTAACGCCAACGTTCCTGCCATAGTAACTGCCATGTAAAGATTATATATAAAAGTGAATTTGTATATATATATATATATATATATATATATATCTAACGGACAACTTGAAGTGGAAATGGCCAATGGTCGTCGTAACGAATATCGCCCGTGCGAGTGTCGTTGCCTCACCGGCAGAAGCGGTAACAGCAGCGATTTCCATTCGGCTGTTATAATAATTCTATTGTCACCAAAATCCAAGCTTGTCGTGGCTGTTTTAGAGAGGTGGAAATTTCTACGTTTGCCACGCAGCGTCGATTTTTGAGAAAGAGAGAGAGAGAGGGAGGGTCGATAGGATGGCTCAATCGTCCGAGTGATCTGAGTCAGGATTGTTGTCTACATGCAAAACAGCGCTGCCAATATAATGCACATAACGCAAGTAAATCGTCCAGTAAGCGTTGTATGCACAAGCATCGTTGACGTTCTAGCAGCCGTTGTGTCACTGTACGTGATTTTGTCTGTAGTTCTCCTCTGGTTACCGCTCGTACGCGATTCAACACCGTCTGAAGAGAACCCCTGTAACTCATCACTATTGGGGTAATGTTGTTGTTGTTGTTGTTGCTGCCACTGCCGCCGACGACGACGATAGTACTACTACTGCTGCTGATGATTATGATGGCGTAAATATAATGGGTCTGCCTTGGTAATGTGTGCAACGACTATTGTTAGCACAGTAATCGGGTTAAACGGTACGCAGCCTTGACGTGATCATTTTGCGGGCGGTGGAGGAGGGGTTTCGACAATCAAGAAACAATAGTTCCAGGCTGAACACGTTACACTTGTTATGTTATATTACGGTTGCAGATCAAACGAGGAACAACACAGATGACCATTGGTGGCTAGCAGCAGATTTGCGCACAGCGATTGAAATCAACTTTCTTCAAACAAGCAAGCGTACAAGCCCGAGGCCACATCAGTGGAATTAGAAAATAATCATAATAATAATTATTATTATTATTACTATCATTAGCATTTTTAGAAAATCATTATATCATTTAATTACAAAAATAAATAAATAACTCTATGAGCACTATACTCAAGATCAAATCAAGATAAACCGCAGCCCGGGGGGTTTAGTCCCGTCATGTGAACGCGTGCTCGACAACAAGCTCACGTTATAGCACCTTATTTTGTTGTATATGCATCTTAAGAAAAAATCGAATGATTTCAAAGCGAGCAAACTCTCCAAGTTCAATATTACTGTACGTAATGAAAAATACGATGGCAAATAGCTGTCAATCATAAATTAATCATATAATCATCAGTGAAAGCTCGAAATCACCAAAAAAAAAGTCGCAGACCGCTAATTAAGCGCGTCCTCATCGTCCTATGTTGACTTGTGCAAGACAAGCAATCAACAGTTCTCTCTAATTGACATCTAATCACAATTGGCCACTCACGACCTATCGAAACCATAGTCACAAATTCCATAGCAGCGACGTCCGAGCATATGCATCCGTATTCTACCGGCATAGGTTCACGATAAAGCTCGAATTCTGTTCACGATCGTTAACTGCAGAGCTCACAGCACCCTTGGATACATTCCCATTGACCATAGGCCTACCACACACCGAATGAAAAGACAACAAATAGGTTCGAAGCATAACGGGCGGTCGATAACTTCCCACACACATAACACATTAACCCTTCTCTATAGATGATAGCCAAAAATTAGCATACGAGTATTGTTACGAGAGTCGAACACAGAGAGGTATATATATAGGTGATCGTGGTAGAACGAGCTGTCTGGTGTGGCCTTGTGTGGCTGGGCGGCCAGTGGTGCCGAGACGTTCTAATTCAACTTACAGCAGCGCTTGTACGAACAGCAGCGGCAGCAGCAAGAACAACAACAAGAACAATGTTGTTGGTGCTGTTGTTGTTGTTGTTGTTGTTGCTAGTGTCGCTGTCGACGCCGCGATAGCAGTAATAAGAACGGTTTGGCTGCTCGCGACAGATGGTGGTGGTCCGCCTCGATTTTGCTGAGTCATTCTGACGATGCAGTCAGAATTTCGTCTGCTGCGTTAATGGTATGAATTGTATTTAGGGAATAGATGTAGGTAATTGATTGACAGCAATGTCGCCAGCAGTGAAATGGCGTCTAGATGAAATACAACGCTAACAGCACATTTGTAAAATACAAGTGACACCCACCAGTAGCCTCAACAAGTGGCTATTACCCATGAGCTAGGGGTAAAAAGATTAGAAAGTATAGCTGGTACAAGCGTCGAGTAATTTTCGCAGATGTTCGGCTTAATAATAATAATAATTCGGTTGAATATGGTGAAATAGTGTATAGCTGTACACACACACATGTATATATATATATATATATATATAAACTTGTGGTGGCAGAGAAAGAGATAGAGAGAGAGCCCGAAATTGTGGTACAGTGTCGAGCCTTGTCGCAAAACAGGGTGCAGGGTAGAGCGGTGAGAAGCGACAGATGTCGCACTACAATACATATATATATATAGACATTCATTTATCCATCCAGGCTAATAGATTTGAACAGGTCATATCGAAAAACACGACGTGCAAAACAGTACACGTAGGTAGGCAGCCACGATATACAGCTAAAGAACAAGCAAGCAAAAAATTAAGCGCACTTTGAAGCACGACTGTACGAATGATATATAATGACGAAGGAGGGAGCGGCGACAATTGACAACGACTCACCGGGCTGTCCACGCAGGATAAATGTTACTGTTCCATTATACAATGCCATATTGCCAAGCATTCGTTCGCTGCCGGGCGCACTGCTGCTCGTGTACATGTTGCTCTTTCTAGGCGAAATCGTTCATGAAACATTCTCTTCCCACAGGTTTATATAGCCGTATGCTGCATAATGAGTTGTTCTTTGTGTGAGCGGAGATCGGTGTTTCTACCCGCCCGCCCGCCCGCCTGTTCTGTCTCGTTGATGAATTCGTTGCCGAGCTCGGCGGTACCGAGGAAAGGGTTTCGCGAGGGCGCTGTTTCTGAATAACGGGTGAAACAACAGACGCGAGATGGGGCTGCAGCATCCCATCGTCATCCAGATGGTAAACGTGTGTGTCTATGGCGTCACATGAGAACTGTTCATGTCGGCGAGCCAGTCCGCCTGGCGCAGGCTAACGGGTGGGCGCGGAGCACGGGTCTCTCGTTCTGTTGAGCTCATGGGATAGCCACACTGCGAAGTGCTGCACATATAACGCTCATGGCTCACGCGCGGCCTGAATAAGCTGATAATGAATGTCGTCGAGTGAGCGATTTGGCCGGTGAGCTCGGTGGTACTTCTGAATAAAACGCTCGTGTCTCAGGCTTCGAGAGTTTTTGGCGGAATCGGAGCGTGCGGCTGACCAATGCGACCAACTCGAAACGGCTGCTGGTGTAGCCAGAGAGCGGCAGAGAGCGTTTGCGTGTGTCACATAGAGACACTGCACTGTTCAGCGTTAGCCCTCATGAATCATGATTCATTCATTTCATCATCTTGTTCTGCTGTTGCTGCTGTTGTCGACTTTGTGCTGTGCTGGAAACTCGGCACTCTCCTCGACAATTGTGCACCCGTGAGTATATATATATATATATATATATATATATATGCGTGAACGGCATGACAACAACAGGGACAATCGATTACGAACAGGCGGTCGATGTATACAACCTTTGGTGTCCAGGGAAGGATCACGGCATGAGAAGGAAATTCATTGAAGAGAGGGTATCACCATGAGTACGCTTAGAAAGGTCTGGGTTGTAGCCGTACTCCTATGATTCGTTATGGTACATGTGACGCCACGTAATTGTTAGGGGGTGGCCATTTCGAGTACTCGGATATTATCTTCATATCGTGCGCTTGCTAGGCGCACTATTATTAGCAGCACTTTTGATTGCACAGGGATATAGCGATGACCAAAGGCAACGAAATAGTCCAAGCAGCGTTTTGAGTCAATATTTTCTTAGAAATGGTTGCCGAAATCTATATTTACTATATTTATCTTATTAATCTATATTTATCTTTATTTACTCCCTCAGCTCTTGACGTAATTCCAACAAACGAGGCTCTATCCCGGTCAAGCTAATTAGCTCACTGGTAAAAAAAAGTCTGCATGCGTCCGCTAGTCGCATCAAGATGGCTACTGCCGTAGGCGCTCTCTTTCTGTAGATGCATTTCTAAGCAATCATTGATGGTTTTTATTGGGAGAATATAAAATAAATTTCTTATTTTTTGTAATACATTCTTTCCACACTGCTACCTCCGTGTGACAACTCTCAGCTTAATGGTTGCCGTTGTGATGCGCTCGCATGCAATAATCCCAGGAAGCTATCACGAGAGGTACTAGACGCTGTTTTATTATATTTATTTCATAGAAGCTGGCAGACGACATTAGATCCACACCTTCCATTGGTCTAACTAAATAAAGCCTTAGCCGACAAACCAAACAGGTCTGATATCAAGCAAAATATCACCGGAGCCATTGAGCTCTGCCACCTGGTTATACACCGGTATCGGTTACACTGGTCGTCGCTAACCGCTAATAATAAACATTACAAACATTCATTGTGTCGAGTGGGCTCCGCGAAAGCAAACGCCTAACTAACTAAAACTAACTAACTAAGGCTATTATAACGGGAACTGGCCAGAAGGTTCCGCCCCACCGACTGTTTGTACCCTGCCGGGCGGTTCAGCAATTTGATATAATTAAAAGCCACTTAGGCCCGACCGTGCACGAGCGAGCCCATACCCGCCAGGTTAGAGGCGGTCACTTGAAACGTTCCACCGCGGTGGGGGAAGTCTATAGAGATGGAAAGGTTACGTGAGCTCGCGAACGGCGCAGAGAGCAGCTGTAATTCTCTCTGAGAAGTCAGGTCCGCATCGAGCCCCGAGAGAAGGCCATAGCGAGAGAGAAATCGAGTGCAAGAGGTTCTTCTACGAGAGGTACGAATATCCCGCCTACCTCTGTAACCGCTGAGCCTGAATTGTACACCCCTACACATCACACACACACACACACACTCCTGAAACAAATGGTTCGCAGGGGAATACCGAGGAAATGGGGAATCGCTGTTTGTGTGAGAATCATAAATGACAGCGGCATTCGAGCACAAAAGCACTGATATCCGCTTTCTCCCACGATCATATCCGTGTAGAACGCAGAGTACACTACTGTGCGTGACGATTATTGTACTATATGAAAATTCGACTCGAAAGTGGTGTATTTAAATGCGTGAATGAGAATAAGACAACACGCGCGACAATAACCCGTACGATTCCTACGATTAGCACAAAAGGACAGGCGAAGTGTGTGCGTTAACGCCAATTTTACGGATGTCTACAAATATGTTTTGTTATTAATTGCTTTTGTTGTGTAGGTAAGCACGCCACATCATCAGTACACAGTAACATCGATGAGATATGTGCAAATAGAATATATTTATTTTGACGATTAATGATACAATGACGATATGATATCACAAGCTCGATGTAGATAGCAGATAGCTCTCCGTTGGTACAGGAGGAGACGTTCGATTGAATATAAAAAACGCTAACGCCATTGAAGCCATTTGATTGCCGTACGCTAAACGTTGTATTCGCCTCTATGATAGGGCATATTTAATAGTACTGTTCAAAAGTCGTAAATCATCCAGATCTGTAGCCACTTGTCTAAAGCGAAACGCCATGCCAGTTGTGAATTTCGTGACGCTCGTGAGCTATTCAACGTAACCAATATAGGCCGAAGAAACGCTTAGTAATCATATTTTCGAGCCGAATCGTTTCAGGGCTTCTGTATTCGATATGGACAATTTTGATTGTCGCCCGTGGCCTTGCGAAGTGAGGCCCATTCGTCGGTCGATAAAATGCCTTGTGGTGATCACGTGAAATCGTTTAAATGTTTTTTGTTAGCTGACTTTCAGCTGCACCCCTGGCATGTGACACGCCTCGGAAGGTCACATTACTTCAGGAACCACGTCGGTATTACTTCAAGAACTTATCGGGGCCGTGTTTGTACTTTTTTTATACTTTTCCAGACTTTTCGCACTCCCGGACCTCGCACGAAACAATTCGCACTTGCAAGAACCTACAGATTGAAATCCAAGGATTTCTCGCATCCGGCAGCAGCATTTCAACCTGAACCTATATGTCCCTCCTTTCTGCGCAGTCTAACACGCCGACCACTAGACTACCATGGCAATAGTTTAGCTCGACGGTTTAGGTCGCCCAAAAACTCGGGGACTTTTTTTCGGCTCGTGTTGATCAGTTCCTCGATCCGCAGGCCGCGACATGAGTCCGGTGCAATGCGATTTTCAGCTTTTCTTCGTAACGACTTCTAAAAGGGTACCTCATTCTTTCCTGCCCGCAGCCTTGAATACGATCCCTCCCTAAAAAGGTCCCGAGATTTTTTTACTGTAAATAAATCGAATACTATTACCTCTTGATTTTCTCCTACGGAAGCTCTCTGTGATACGAAATTGACGGCACCGTCAGGTATCACGGCAAATAGCGCAAAACAACAAACAAACACCGTATTGTTTGTACTAAAAACAACACAACGTCGTACGTTCTCTACTGAGTTTTATATTTCTCATGTCTAGAATCCTACCTGCACGTCGCTACAATGCTTCCCTCAACTTATTCTCATTTAGTGTCGAAGCTCCGGTTGCTTCGTGCGCTCTGCCTGGATCCCATGATTGTAGGCAGTGGTTGG
Source organism: Stratiolaelaps scimitus (assembly GCA_019614645.1). Lineage (NCBI taxonomy): Eukaryota > Metazoa > Arthropoda > Arachnida > Mesostigmata > Laelapidae > Stratiolaelaps > Stratiolaelaps scimitus. The sequence goes on from JABWDB010000046.1 coordinate 2,135,837, forward strand.
CGCTAATCATTATCGCTGGTCATCACTTGTTACTTCGTTCCATATCGTTGCAAGGTCACGACAAGCAGTCTTCTCCCGCCGCTCCGTTCTTGTCATTATCCTGCTATTATATTCCATTATATGTATTGCGTTACGTTCATCAGGGATATCATCGTCATTGACCGCTTCATTGATCGATATGATGCCGTCGAGCGTTGTTCAATGAAGTATTTTCACAAATAAGCAACTCTGAACATTCAACAGCATTCTTGACCTGCATACGCATTTCTAGTCGGGCTCAGACTATATATGATACAGTGGACGCACACACACACACCATTAACAAAACCAGAAGGTCATCCCATCCCATCCATCGTTTTTCTTTCCTTTAAGAAGCGTTTTCTTCCACACAACCTCGTCTTGTTTCATACACCACCTCGTTTTCTTTGTGAAAAGCAAAGAAAATATTCAAAGCAGACGAAGAAAGATACATCTTCTATCAGGCGTTTCCAGGGCAGCCTGCGGCAGATGCAATCGCCAGAAGTGGCGCACCGTTCTGCTTATTGTTGTTGCTTCCCCGCCTCTCAACGTATTCAGGCCAGCGATGTTTGTTTGTTTTCGCCTTGCGTAACGTTGATCAACCGCCAGAAATACTTGACCGCACAAGATTGTCCCGGTGGCCGTCGGCTAACGGACACAGATAGCGTTTGCGGACGAAACGTGCACAGTGAACAGCGAATCGGGCTTTTCCACGCCGTTCAGGACTGGACACGCATATCTGTCCCATGGCCACGTGGTGCTCTCAGCCAGAGATGTAGATAGATGGACTACAGTGTCCAACTGTAGGCACCGGCGTCTGTAGCGGCGGCCTGCGCTTCACGATGATGGTCAGGGGAGCCTTCACAGAAGTGACGATAGAACCGAAAGCTGCAATGGTGACTAGTCGCTGAAGTAGGCCGCTAAATGAGGTAGAATCGTTGTCAACATAAACAAATCCATACTTCATCTAGAGAAACGGAGGAGAGGGGATACGACATTAAAATGTATTGTACACGAAGGTCACCCCGGCGAAACAGTTCAAACGAAATGGACAAGAGGCCAACGCTGGCTACCATCGGCTGACTTTTGACGATAACTGTGACACAATCACAGCCGATGCGTCAAGGCGGCGATTGCTACCATTTGGATTGACTTGATAACGCGAGAAGTGAACCGACTCTAAAGGAAATCAGGAGATACAATAAGATGCTGCTGGTTGTCACCGTATCACCAAACAGCCCTAACTTGCCGCATTCAGTTCAATATGGCGAAACATCGATCAGGCAAATGTAATGCAGACAAAAACCAAATACACCTTAGCGACATGTGGCAATATATAAACAAGGCATTATTCAGCTCTCTGTCGATAGACGAAGTTGAGTGAATGCTTCTGACACCCCGAATGCTACAAGTAAATGTGGATGTCATTATTTAGCACATCATAAAGCACAACCCTTCGCAGCGTCTCTCCTCAAGACGGGCGTCAAATCGGTTGTAGGAGCCATTGGGTGTCTCATAATTAAATGCCACCGTAAACAGATATACCAGGGGTAATGGTGATTATAACAATTAGCACTTGTTAATATATGTCTACGATGCTTTCTTTTTTTCGATTAATATATGTTTACAATGCTTTCTTTTTTTTCGATCCAAATTTAACACTCGTTACGATAGCTCTTCATAGCAAACCGCGCCGCATTCATACAATTCGTCATAGTAATAATAATTAGCGATGTACTATGAGGTAAATGTCTATTGGTGTAGTAAAGGAACTGCAATTTCAACAATACTTGAGTTCTCTTATATGTCACATCGCGGGACTCGAACCTGCGGCCTCACGCTTTTTACAGCCGGAGGCAACTTAGCCACCGTTCAAGCCACCGCGCTGACAAAACGTTGTTAGAAATCGAAGCCGGTGCTGTGACCGCAGACAGACTTCAGAACCACGCCTAAGCTTGTTGGTGTATTGTGATATTGTAGCAGATGCCAGTTACATGCCACCTGCAAATTGATCAGAATTTCTGATACTACTGTGTCGTTGGTCTCGATGATACGATCTTTCAAATGTGGTCGTGGTCAAGCAAGCAGATAAAGCAGCGACAGCTATTTCTCAAGTCATACATTCACCTAATGAAGCAACGGATTCGACGCGAACGAGGACGCTCATCAGTATCATGATCGAATCCCACGATCACCAGTCATGTGTATCATATGATATTATCTTAGGGACCATTCGCGCTTGATTCTTGGAGGCTCTTCGTGCACACCTACGCAGACATCATGCCTGCGTGGGCACGTTCCATACACCCGTTGCACCTGCACGTTCTTGTATCGGGATTGTTCGATGATGTACGAGCTTCCGCGATTTCTATTGCAGCAAGGGAGCACCTCTCGACCTTGGTAACCCCCAGCTGACGACGCTGATCTCATTCCGTTCGAGGAAGAAAAAGGCCCTTCTCTATTTCAATCGCTGCTGCCGCTCACAGATGGCGGCGGTGAACGACAAGAACTCGCTTAGAACACAGACTTTGAGCGGAATCCGCACCAGTGGACGTTGGACGTCTCGTCAGCGAGATCCAACCCTTAAACCCATTCTCACGCGCAGCAACTGCGATGAGCCTCGCGAGTAGGGGTGAGGCCAATGGAAGACATGTAGACGCCCGCATCAACTGGACCCCAACCAGCCACACCGGGAGTACCTGGCGTTGTCTGCTTGGTGAAACCAGCATTGGAGACGGGCAAAATCCACGCTCTATTCACTCGCGTAAACTCACCGATCTACAAGGAGCGGCAGTGCCAACGAGAGAAAACCCAAGCCCAATCCCCTACCCTCTGGCGACGGGACAGCCTCTGTCGACTAATCCTGGCCACGGCACCATAATATATATCATCATTATCATTACTGCGGCATCACTGGCAGAGAACCACCCCCAATTGTAAAGCAATCAGCAAACTTCACCAGCTATACGATACAAATCTACTTGCTCTGGGTGGGACAACCTTTTTCGAGCTACAACAAGCACACTGAAGCGCTGTATCAGCACGAGCAGTATCCGTGGTGCATGGCGTACTTCGAGAACATCACATGGCTCCGGAATATGTAAAGAATAAAGATGCGATCCACATATGGGTGGTATGTCGTGTTGACGATTTGTGTTTAACAGCTAAAGGAGCCGAGCAGCAACAACTTGCGAGACCCATGCGCAAGTTACTGGATATATATCTCAAAGTAACATTAGCGAATTACATAGTGATTATAGCAAGTGGGGATTTGCCGCGGGAGAACGCCAAATTCGGCACGAGATGCAGTCCAGCTTCGTTTTTGCGTGCCCGCCTCTCTGTTGCTCTAAATACAATCATACGCTGAGTTCGGTATCGTGAGATTTCACGTCGCCCGGCGAATGTTTGATTTTCTAATACGCTCTACTGTTTTAGCTAGAGCGAGCAACAAGCATCAATGCACCGTATAAGCCTCAAGAACTCGATCGTTGATATAAAATTACTGCTTTTGTCAATGCGTGCGTTTCACTATTGCCCAAGTCAACACTTCTCAAGTGACAACGACGACGGGCAGAAACGATCACTATTTTTAATTAATTAAACCGTATGCTTCGAGGACCAGCTGAACTTTCCCCCTTGTCGCCGTCATGTCGCCGATAGCACTCTCTTTATTTAAACGCTAATCAACCACCCTCTACGGAACTTCTCCTCACCACTAAATCTGAATGAACCTCATATTTATGTCCTCGGAACCGTTTTATCTTCCTGTAAATTATAAGTATAGCTCTTTATTAAGCTATAAAATTAAACAAAGTTTTGTATAGACTACTTCACGGAACCCAAACCTGCTCGGCCTCCAACTTTCTACAGCCAGAAACACTTCGCCGTCCAAGCCACCGAGCGCGGGAGCACAGTGGCAACACACCCGCAGCAATAAGCACAGATGTAGTCCAATGCGAATCCCGTGCATGAATCTCATATTAGCATTACCATTATTACCATCATTATCATCATAATCACCGTCATCATTAAGAAACAGATGAATAAGGCCGATTGTCATCAGGCACGGCCTGCTCGTCCTGCTATGAACATGCTAGAAACACCTACCAGTGGCTAGATATGAAGGTGGAACACTGTCTACATACAGCACATATGACCTGACCAAAGCTCTGTCTGCCTGTTGTACCCCGGCCGCTCCTCGCCCAGCAAATACCGAAGCACCGCTCCCGATCGCTTGCTAAAAGACCAACTATCTACTCATTTTTATAGGAGGCTCCGTTCCCTCGTTAGCCATCTGTCTTTCATCCGCAACACGACTCCGGTACCTGTATCGTCCCTATCAGATATTCCTATGGTTCGCCATAACAGTTTCGACAGTAACGCAGCCTATTTTGAAAATTCACTGCAATTAGCCCCACGCGCGGGCGGCTTCGAGGGTTAAGAGCATCGCGGTCGCCCAGATCGCCGCCGCCGCCGCCACCGCTGCCACCACCACCACTGTCGCGAAGTTGTCTCTAAACTTCGTTCGTATGCACCACCGCGCGGAGGCCATGTCACTCCAAATGCCTCTCTCTCTCTCTCGCCTCAATCTCTCTCGGTTCAGTTGGCAACGCAAATGAAACTTGTATAATACTGTACGTGTTCACTGCCTATGCATTTCTTCGACTCATCTTCCTTATAATCTAATATAGAGCAGCAGCAGCAGCAGCTGTCGTTAGGCGCATAGTGCGCATACAGGGAGGGAGAGAGAAAGAGACCATTGTGGCAGGGTTTATCTCCTCAAGCCGAAATCGTACCGGGTCACGCAAGACGCTATTATTAAAAGAGTGGTCAATTAGTATTTCAATACGAATCATCCGATCGTCATTATATGTCCCGCTTCCCCTCACGAGAGTGCTACATTATATTCTAGTGCACAATACATGCATAACAAATGAACAGATGAACGGGACGTGAGCATGTGCTGTTGCTACAGTGGGGGGTGGGGGGTTGCTAAAGCCTCGAACTTCGATATAGCACTTTCGAGTTCTATGCCATCTCTCCGCGCTGTAGATATTCTGTTTTTTCGAGCTGTTCCCCTATCTGACAGGCCTCAGCTCTTATATTATTCGGTTCAATTCAGGTACGCCTCCATACTGACGGGTATATCGTGGGACTGGTGGAACTCGACCCATATATAGTGTTCAAGGGAAATTGACGAACGAGCCGTGAGGGAAATCGCCAAGTTCCGTTTCGCTGACTATTTCTACCGTTCTTCTTGTACTCGATGACGAAGTGAAGAATGGCTTCTGAAAGCCGATACGCCAGTAACAGCACCGATATATGCTCAGTTTAGCGACCCGCACACTGGAAGCACTGCGGAAGACATCTACCTTGACTTGGGCACCGTACAAAAATCTCTTAAAATTAACATATCACCACAATATATCTAACTAAATGCATCTCATCGACGAAATGATGACCGATCGTCCAACGTTCTAATAATTAATGTCGACAACCGCTCATTCCCGCGAACGTCGGATGAGCAGTACCGGTAACATCACGAGCAGTATATAAAACTGGCGATCAATCCATCAAGAAGCAAAAAAACGCTATGAGATCTCTCTTTTTTTCTTTTATACAAGCACACACACACACACAGACAACAATTTTGTGGGGTGTTGAACGGCGGGTGTTGCTGCTGCTACCGCCGCCGCCGCCCGCTTCGTCGCTCCGTTCTTAAGGGGCTCAAAATTCTACGTGAGACGCGCGCCACCGCGTCGTCGTCGTCGTGGAGAAAGATTTCAGCCAATTTGCCACGTGGCCCTCTCGTCGGCTCCGGCGCTCACCTCATCGAAGGGATAACAGGGAAATGCAAAGAACATAAAAGCTTAAAGAAGAGCCGGGGCGTTTCCATATACGACACAGGACAGCGATAACAACGACGACAGCAGCAACAGCAGCAGCAGCAAAAGAGCAAATCACTGCAGCTATTGATCACACACCACAAAACACCCCTGTTGTCGGAAGAAATATCGTCGTTTTCCAGTATGCTCGCTCTTGTCCACCATGACTATCGCTCGGGATCGTACCATTGCTGCTGCTGCTGCTGTGTCTAACACCGCCCCGAAATCCACGCCTGTGGCCAGCATTGATTTTTGAGGCAAAATTTTTCCCTGTCCATAAAAAAATCAAAGCCAATGCTGGCTATCGTCCTATGCGCTCGATGGCCCGACGAACACGACTCACACCCTATGACATCCGCGGTGGGCCGTCTGTATTCGACCCTCTCACTTCTCAGTCTCTGCTCACCGGCTGTAGTGCGTCTCGGGTTTTATCTTCTCTTCGGTCGGCCGTGTTACGCAACACGGGACAATGGACTAACGGACAACTATTGTAGGCAAATCGTTTTCCCGAAACGTAAATCCGTTAACGGCGACGTAGGCGCCGAGGCGGACACCGCGCAGGCAACTTCTCAACAGTGAACGTCTCGAACGGCGGTTTCAACTGGCGGTGCTGGGCGCCGCACACCCGGGCACAGACCCGCACGATAGATCCGCTAAATCAACAGCGATCTTCTTCACAAGTTTCGACTTCTTCTTGAAGACGAATGGTGGGGGTGTCCGAGGCGGGTTGGTTGGGGGGCGGGGCGGGGGGCGGGGGCAGTAGGTGCTCGTGCGCGAGCGTTATTTTATCTTCGATGATTTTACGCCGATTCCGCCACGACTGGCCACGCGATTCTTCGATTCTCAGTGGCGCCGCTGCGGGGGACAGGCTGTGGCCGCAATTTTAGCGGAACACGCGATCGTGCAGCCTTTCAAGCTGTGCAAGCTTCCCCATGATGCGCGCACTCGTTAGACGATGATCTAACATCGTCTACCGGAAACGCCGCTCGGAGGGAACAATGAGCTGAGTATATATAAATGGAATATGCCTTTTGACTTCGGCAATAATCTGAAGTAGCAGCCGAATGGGTATCGATCGTGTGGTCATTGACAATGGCTGCACGTATGACTGAACGTGTCGTTGTGATAGCCGTCCGCATCTTCAAAGGAACGTCCTGAACAGCTTCAAACGAGCCGAGATGCTCCGATATGCAGTTTGCTAAAGTGGACTTTACGGCCCTACCACCTAAGCGACCGGCATGTAACCGGAACTGCATGCTTCACTCGCGTCAGACATCTGCTCACTGTCGCTGTGGAAAGGCAACGCAGCCTTGACAATGGCTCTGCTAAGGCCGGCACCCTTAAGATCGAAGTTTGATCGACAAAACACGTAGCGAATTCGAGTTCGGTCCAACGCGAGACCGAGGGGTTGGCACTATGTCGCCCTTGCTGTCAAGTAAATCAATCATGTTTTTGTTGCCCCACCATTTTATAGCTCTACGAATAAACAATATAAGCCACGTTTATGAGACACATTGCTACACGCAACGGCTCAGATGGATGGAAAAATCCTCCAATGGTCGAATGGTGACGTCTATCGAAGCAGCACGGTTAGGACAGCGATTAATCGTCAAATTCGGCCATAAGAGTGCGAAGCAACGGCTACGGATTTAGCGTCCCACCTTTACTATACGACAACGTGTGGCGGCGGTGGCGGCGGCGGCGGCGGCCGCGGAAAATGCAAGAAATTGACGCGCGACTAATCTAATCGAACCGGAACAAAAACATCTTGTACAATAATAGTAACAATAATAACAATGGCTGAGTTCGCATAGTGCACAGATAGCCGAGGAGTTGACGTGTGTGAGAGGCGGTCGGGAGACAGCGTAAAGGAAAAGATTTATTAGTTTATTAAAGGAGCTGCAATTTCACAGTGCTTAAGCTCGTTCATATGTCTCTCATATGTATATATATATATATGGGGGAAGGAATAACTCTTAATTATCCGAATCCGCTATAATCGGGTCACGTTCCCGCAGTGACTATAGTCGTGTGGTTACAGACGTGCACAGCGACTTGCCACCGAAATGAGGAGTTCCACATGTAGTCTCCGATTGGGGAATTAAAATTTTATTGCAACAAATATAGACGAGAGGATATAACGCAAGGCGACTACTATTTAGTACATAATACATGTTTTATCTGTATACGAAATAAATACGATAAAATTTGATTTTTGTTCAACGAACGAGCGGGTATAGTAAACGAATTGATCGCCGGAGGCAAGCGCCTGCCCAGCAAAATAAACAAACCCCCCGTCAACGGCGAGCACTTCAACGACTTCAGATACACTTGCAACCGCAGTAGTGCTCGCCCGCGTGAGCGTAGCGCGGCGATCATCGTCACAAATCATAAACTGTAAAATCGCTGAGACGACGGCGAAAAAAATTTAAATCCTCCCGTATCTTTATATATAATACATAAAGGAGACGCGGATAGGGGTTTATGGTGACGCTGCCGTTGGTGGCGGTGCCATCCGCGAAAGACACTCGTAATTAAGACCACGCGAAGGAGGGATCATCCTGCCCCGCAACTTATCCACGCAGAACATTTGTCGAGTTTCGTACGAGCGAGTGGACGGGCGTTTAATATTGTACAAACGATAAAACGTGGAGATCTGCAAAAAATCGGTGTACTTCGATGGGCGCGCTAGCGTGTTGCACTTCCGATACAGGTCAGCTGTACGCGGTCGTCACGACACAAATATAGGCACCCTACAGCAGACACTGGTAACATTCACGTAGTGAAAAAAAAAAAAGAAAAATGAACCACGTGTGCTCGATGGATGATGGCGCGTGCAGCAAACTACGCTACGGCCGACTGACGGGACGCGAATGATGTTTACGTTCATTACACAGAACTAGCCGTAGATTGTGTCGGAGATAATGATCATCGATGGTAGCGACTAATCCCCTTCAATGAGAGTTAATCATCCCGTAGTGACTGTGGGGTCCGACCGTTTGATTCAATGGGGGAGATACGGTGAGGATAGCAAATCTGATATGAAAAGCCGAAAGTCACATTTCCCACGGTCAACACCCAGATATAAAGACACACGCGGGCACACGCATGTTCCAGGATCGAGGCGATTCAAACATCCGACGCAGTGTTCTTTGAGTGACAATAGGAGCAAGCTCGAAATTTACAAGCAATATTTTTGTCGAGAGCTTTGTGGCCTCAGTGAGATTTAAGGACAGCATTTTTCCAACCGATATCAGCCGATATCAAGGGTGAACGTTTGTATATGGCCTGCTACATTGATGACATTGCTGTTAGATTCCGACGACGACGACGACGATTATCTCAGTTGCATCAACTACGATATCAGGATACAGTGTGGGCTCAACACGTCAATGCTGCAAATATATTGTTGCAGTTCAATGGAAGCGCCTAGCCGAACCACGTTCCTTCTATCAAGAATACCGCTGATTTCTGCCTCTTATCTATTGTATATATTATTCTAAAATAACCAGTAGTCGATACAGACACATTGTTAATAGTCTTCGGCTGGCGTCAGATATTATACAATACATGAGCGCAAATTGCTTGATTGATCAAAAGTGCGCCCTGAACGTCGGGCGGCGTTCACACAGTGCTAATCCCGCATGTTCCCATTGGCTCGTTGTCTCTCGCCGAGAACGATGTGGCCTGCTGCTGTGCAACAACAAGGGTCATACCACCAGTATACAATAGGGCATCCAGCATGATTTTATCTGTGTCAAGCGATAGTGGCCGTAACAATAAGAAACCAAAAAAACATCTCCATTTCTGAGCGGTTTCGTTCGGCAAGCAGCAGAAGCATTGGTTGCTTGTGTTGTTCCACCTCGTCGTTGCTTGTGCCGAGCGAACAGAGCGCGGCCACTTTAGTGCAAGGCCACTTTCTGGAGCAGCTATTTCGATCGCTTGCGTTCGTTACTGTGGCACATAGACTTCGCGATGAAAATCCGCATAGTATTGTAATAATAATGGCAATAATAATAAGATGAATGATGGCGTCTTTGCCGCTAGCATAATGCACTGGTCGCGCTCGCGCGTAGGAGGCATAGTATCTTCTTGCGGCGATAACTATTGCACCCCGGCAGCAGGAAACAAAATTACACCGATTAAGCTGTTGACATTGTTGTGGTCGACGTCGATCAACCTCTCTCTCTCTCTCGCTATATATATATATATATATATATATACATGACTGTGCCATTACTGTTGCCGGTGGTCGTGGTGGTGCTGCCATTGTTGAAGTTGTTGTTCTAGATTTTCTGTTGTTATCATGAGTCCCTGTCGATTAATGTTGCTTGATCATTAATTCTCGACCCCAATACACTTATATGTGTAATACTTGCAGCGACAGCAGTAGTGGCGTAGCAGTTATACGCCATGTGTATCAGCGTCGAAATGCTCACCCAGCTGTCCTGCGATATATAAAGGAAGTCCTCGCCTATCCACAGACAGATATGGGCGCAAGTTCAGTTTATTTATTATTTCTCCGTTAAGGTATGGTACCATTATCGATTGAGCAAAGGCTCCGTCAGACGACGGGCCGGCACAGAGCATGACGAGACATTTGAAAAACAACGACATGTCGCGTCCTCCACACACACTCGAATTGCATTTAATGCTTGGCTACTGCTGATGATGAGATACATCTCTGTAAAAGGCGGTGTTATGGGTTAGCCTTGGAGAAAGCATGGCGTGCCGTACGGATGCCAGGCGGTTTTGAATGTGTTTTGAGGCTTCTAGATAAATTACGAGGGACTGCTTAAGGCTAAGGCAGTTACGGTACTTTGTATTTTATAGACCTTTTGCATACAATTAAGTCAAAGCTCGATCAAGTTCAAATATAATATACATATATATGGTTCATATTATACAAGCCCATCGGCGCGGTGGCTTGAACAGCGAAACCTCTTGCTATGAAAAACCATCATGTACACGTCTATATACATAAAAGTCCAAATACTATTTCTATCAAGCGGGATGATGTGAGGTAACGCCGACGACCCCAGGGGTTCAACTAGGTATCACTGGGGGTAGTTCGAATTCCGCAGCACACATGGCCAAAGTAGGAACACCCCCAGGGTAAAAAAAATACTCTAAACACTTCTTATGCTGTAGCTATTGTCTTTTATTCGCAGTTACTTGGGGTCTGGCTGAGTCGTTCGCTAGATCAGCACTGCTTTTTATTATAGATCGTAAATCTCAAAGGATGAAATCAATCTTCTTGTTGCCTTCGGCGCATGTTAACATGGATACAGCGAGCGATCACTGGCGGGATTCAGACGAGACGATATCGCCGTCTCCGTCATAACGCCCAACATTTCTAAGGACCATTACGAATACGGAAGGAGAGTGGCTGCAAGCCATATATATATATATATATATATATATATATATATATATATGGATTATTTACGCTCAATGCCACCATTGGTGAAATACTGTTATCGATATGCTGCTGGCCATAACGCTGCTACAGGCAAGGTGGTGTTCCAATTTCTCCCAAACAAACTATTCCAGATTGCTTAGAAATAGGCGGCAATTTTTCCAAGCGTTGAACATGTAGTAGCCAGACACGGGGTCGTTACAGACACGTTTCATCCTGAGGTTCGAGATCACGATTCGAGAGATTAAGGTCGCCGTTCTAACGTCGCTCGAGACTTCCTTCAGTTGCCGCAGGGTTCCAGTCAATTATTGACTCGCATGATTGATTAATTGACAACGTTAATGTTTAGCGAATATTTACCGTTTACGGCTCCCTTCCGATGATCATTGACAGGGTATTACTATCAGTATCGTCTTTATCGTAGCACTCGCACTTAACATTGGTGAGTTTCATCTCGAAGTCAAAGCTTACCTGGAAGATACCGCAAACAAACGTCATATAGTTACGATGGTATTCGAATTGCGTTAAACTGTTAAATTTCAATTCAAATTTTTGTAAATATTCTCACATTGTTAGTGCTTTACTATACTTAGACTAGCGGACTCATATTCTATATTATCCTGAGTCATACACAACAATAGCAATACAACAGGTTTATGACATGTCACGACGCTAGGGTGAAACATAAACTCGGCTGAGATTTGTCCCACAAGATCTATCCCGAAAGATTTCTACTTTCGCAGCCCGGTCAACTCAACGCTCGCCGGGCGCCGACCACATGTGCAGGTGAGGAGCACTGCACAAAACGTTCAACATATTTTCTCGGCGTGTTGATTAGAGTTTGTTCCAAGGGGAAGAATTCAAAAGTTGCCCCAGTGGCTCCACCCAATCTCGCGATGCGGGTGGTCACAGGCGAGCCCAGCCAACCGACCGTGAGATTCTCCTTGCTCACCCCAGAGCCCCCAGCCCCCTCCCGCCCAACCCCCAGAAAACCCTCTGAACCTTTGGGTGTATTTTGATTCAAGACTGGCTGGCGTCTATTTTGGTCAACAGCGTACCTTGACTCACCGGATATTCGCTGGCTAATAGGTAGGACGATACACCACCCCCGCGTGCGCAAAATACTGAAATTTTTCCCTCGAAAAGGTATAGGCTTGTTGTCCAATGACAACACGAGCGTGTCTCGTGATATGCCCAGCGTATAGGGATACTAATGTTGTGACTAGGTCTTTGACATATCGGCGGCGCAGCGCTGCGGCCATTATACACTATAGCATACTTGTTATGCATGGTTATGCACGGTTATGCACGACTCACATCCACTTAACTACGATGTGGCAACTAGCGTTTATTTGAGTTATTTGTAAATAACAGCTACTAAACGGGCGCGAGTGTGCGCTACGTAGGCGGAACCACGAACATCACATGAGACAGCACATCTATTAATCATCGGTGACACAGTAATTTCGCGCCAAATTAATGCGCCGCGATCGACCTCGGAAACGCACTGTAGGCACGAGTGAACGTGAGTTGTGGGCTGCGTGACTCAAGGAAACGCTTAACCGGACGTGTTTCCGTTGCCTTCGAAGAGAAAAAAGACGAAATGCTATGAGAAACAGCTATCGTCGATTAGTCTGAACAGGCGATGAAAGGGTCAGAGAATCGGCGCCGGAAGCAACAACGCGTTGAATAGGATGCATCCGTCGGAGGGGCCATGGTTCCAATGGTCGCTACTGGGTAAATTTTGAAATCAGCAGCAAGATCAATTGGATACATGTTTTAGAGCTGGAGTCGAACAGAAGGCCGTTGATGTGGATGGGAGGAGAGAAGGTCGGCAAGCAGACACCTCTATACGTTGTCTATTTGCTTGGCACTGCGGGCGACGAAGCAGGTGAGGACGCGCAGCGTCAAGGTACTGACGCCCGCTGGTGAAGTGGGTTCGTGCTGTATCACGTACGGACGAAGCGGTACAATCTTGCGATCCGTGGGCGATGCAACTTGTCGGGATCGTCAATAGAAAGCGAAACCTTGAGTTAGGGCCTGAAAATAGGCTGAGGCCCGAGGTAACACCCTGCGGGATGGAGTGTCCTATGAGGACTTCGACCCGACAGGTCCTCATAGTACTATGTGGTAAGGTTAAGTGCTGAGTCCTGTCACATAAGGGCAGCAGCTGAGTCAGCTGAAGAAAAAATAAGCATTGCAAGGCGTGTGACGCTGTTTGCGTGCCTCGCGCGATCCGAAAATACGTGTCAGTAACGCGTCACGGCAAGACAGGCCACCTCGGATTCAAGAGGACGTCGGCAATAATTCGCCCACGACGGCAACGTACACGTGAAGCAGCACGCCGGAGCGTGAGTTGAATATATCTTCAACATTGGATTACGATGGAGCACGCTGAAAGATGTCGTACGCACCCCCAATAGCACCGAGCGTCGCCAGCGACGAGTGACAGCAACGCTTGTGCAAGAGCCACCCGGACAAAAGCTGGTACCTAGCTGTTATGGGCGTGTCTACGAACTGTAGTCATTTGTACGCGCGACAAATGGATAAGTTAGCTTGAAACGCAAACGAATGAAATAATTATCATCCATTTTCAGTAGTGGACCACGCCTGGCGCACAAAGGCCGCGAAAAATACAAATCGAATACGCTTAGACACCATGACAAAGAGCATAATAGTGGTAGCATTGACACCGTAGTAATGAGTGATTGTGACGACGTTCTCGGTGGTGGATATTAATCCGAACGGCGAGCCTTGCTCACCGAAGAGCTGTGATACGATAACACAGCACCCAATCCGTCGTTCGTACATGTGTGTATACATCTCGTCTCAAAAAGGCGACAAAGGCGTCGGTATAGGCGTCGTGTTTTCTTGTTATTTTGTGGCGTGTAATTTTTTCAGTGAGAAAAATAGTAACACATCTATATCTTGTACAAAGTGCCGAACGATTCGCTTAAATCTAAGAAGCCAGATGGGCGAAGATACATGCTACTGTAACAGCGTTCGTTTAGTGAACAGCCAATCAGTGGTGTCAATTTATATTGGCCGAAAATGATCTCCTCATAATATATATATATATATATATATATTGTACTCACACGTTCTCAACAGTAAGTATTTTTCGATCGACTTTTAATAGGTACCTGCGCGTCACCGCCATCCGCGAAAAAATGCTGCCGGCTAGTTAGCACTAAAATAGATACGGTGGTATTAATCTCACATCCGAATTAACGCTAATTGAGACAATTGCCAATTGATTGGCTGGTTGATCGATGTCGATTAAGTATGCTCCCGTAGAGTTTTCGGCAAGACGTGTGTTTCCTCTCAATGAAAACGACGCTTTTCGCTCGAGCGACAGCGAATGCAAATAACAAACGAGCAAATGGTGACTATTCAATGTTGTATTTTGTATATTGACAATGCAACGGGTAAATATAGGCAAAATAACTCATGCGTATTCACGTTCGACCGTTGAACGGCAGCGAATGCGGAAAACGCTACAATAACAATAACCGACGGCGAAGAGATTTAGCAAATAGATCCACAATCGGAATCCCGGCAGTTGCGAGATTTTATTGCCGGACAGACGCGAATCCGTGTTTTTTCAACGTAACTAAAGACAATTCTTTCTGCTGAATTTGTAGAATGATCGTCAGTGGGCCTCGATTATATTTAATGCGTAACATTAATACATATGCAGACATATATAATATATATATATATATATATATATATATATATATATATATATATATATATATATATATATATATATAGTAATACCTAAAGGTTAAGAGCTGAGGCCTGTCTGATAGGGGAACAGCTGAGGGTCAGCTCGAAAAACATTAATATATATATATATATATATATATATATGCATACAGCGACGTCATGCTATGTGCGCCAATGTCGCCGGAGTGAACTGCACACGAATGATTAAATAAACTCACTTCGTGCAGTTCGAATTGGAATAAAGACGTCAATTTTATGTCATATATATATATTATATATGAGTAAATAATGGAACAGAGTGACGCGAAACTGTGAGCGTCTATCATTTCACCATTGAACCATCTCGATAAGCAGCATCTCCACTCAGCAGGCAGTGACGAACGTATGTATACCCCGAGCCAACACTTTCCACAAAGTTCGGATATCTTTTGTCTTTATTGTTGTTGTTTTGACCAGCAGCTGCTCTAGTGTCAATGGCACATTATATCGAGGAGTGAAAAACGACCCTGCTTCGTGTACCGCATACACAAGCAGATAGGTGTTGATCAGAGAACACTCGTCAGATGAATCATCATCAATTGACTGTGAATTGCGAATTGCGAATCTAATCTCGATACTAATTGCGTTCGGCAATGTCACAGGGTACACAGAGATCGATGAGACTGAGTGAACAACGTAGGCTGCGAGAGAGGTGAATCTGGGGACTAGCTCACACGGGAGGACATTTTAAGAAGAATGAACGCTTCTTTGTTTCCGAGAAAATCTCACAGTGCAGCTAAACTCAAGTAGACCACTGGAGTAGGTGGTGCCTTAGGACAATGTGGTCTTTGAGATTTAACCCGCCTAATGATGAGGCTATATACTACGACAAGAAAATAGTACGCTCTCGTAGCTAAACGACAGATAGTTAATGACCTCATATAAATACATATATATATATATATATATATATATATATATATATATATATCTTCTCATTATGATTCCTTATACCACTGCGTCTGCTTATGGCCGCCTACCTCGCCCGCTGTCCAGTCCAAACTCATGCTGTCTAATTATCATTAAAGCCAACCTGGGGCGCTTGCTAGCGTATATCATCGCCTCCTCATTTCGTTCAACCCGTTAATCCTTTCCCGATTCCCACGAAATATTCTGTTTACGGATTTAGCTTCTCTGATATCGTCTCGCACCCAACGCACGATTTACTGCCGGGCTAGCGGAAATATCATATAATTACTCTGGAATTGCTGACTACAATGAAAAACACAAAAAAAACAGCAACAACAAACTAGCTACAGGCAAGATACAGAGCCTCATATAATACGCCGCGGCAAAGAGAAAAAAAATAGATATATATACGGAGCATAATAAAAAATTGAAAACATCGTGTAGTCCAATTGAAAAACTACTTGGCTACGCCGATGAATTCCTTCCGCATTAGCTGCGCGCTAATTTTTAATTAGCGGCTCAACCAAGTCACACGAGGGCCGGTGTGCTCCCACCGACTAGAGAGCCTAGTGAAAGTGTCCGGCCATTACCGAAGTGCGATACAAACAAATGCTCAACGAACTAGCAATACGCTTGACGCTGTCTGTGCATATATATATATGTATGCTACAGACAGAATCAACAATATTGTTATTATGATTATGATGATGATAATAATGTAACCAACCCACTGATAGGTGGTTGCTCGAGTTGTCGGTCTTAACGATCATATCATCACAGGCCCTCCCAGCTACCCATCGCGTTCCACTATTCGCCGTTACTTCTTAGTGACTCGACCCGTTCCATGATACTCTGCTTCAGTAGCAACTCCTGTTACTCTGCATTTCGGTTGCGTCTACCAGCATCGCAACACAAGACAACGACAAGACAACCGACGGTCGCTGGGGACGCCGCGCTCCGATGTTGTTGCTCTCGTTGTTGTTGTCGTTGTTGTTCAACTTTCTCGTGAATTGTTCTTGCACCGTTCGGCTGGAAGAGATATCAGTTGTAGCATCGCCCATTCTCTCCAACGGCACCACCCGGCCGGCCGGCCGGCCAGCCAGCCAGCTAAATAGGTCTACGCTCAAAACCAAACGGCATTCACCAGCTCCGGCCGGCACAGCCAAACGCCTGCTCGTCATCAAAATCATCCGCATTCGTTCGTTCGTTCCCGTGTCCTTCCGTCTATCGGCGTCTCTTCGTCTGCGGCCGCTATTCGGAGTATTGTTCTTTCTTTGTTTGTTAGATACTGTTATCCTGATGATGGTGAGAGCCACCATCAAAATCGTCATCACCATGATCGTGTTCGTTATCATCAGAATAATGATGACGATGTTTATTATTGTTATTGTTATTATTATTATTATTATTATTATTATCATTATTATTTTTATTCCTATCCCGGGTAATGTGACTGCGGTGGAAATGTTCTGCATCTATTTCTCGCAGACGGCCAAATCGCTTTTCCCTAGTGGCATCTACTGCTGTGACCATATCATCATCATCCGCAGCAGGAGCAGCAGCAGCGGCAGCCAAACGAGAGTAAAAGTCGAATATGTTATTAGCTGCTGCTGCCTGTTCGAATGACACCGGTGTATCGAGTACTGTCGGTGCCGCTCCTGGTAGCGGTGCCATACTTCCTGCTTGTGCGATCAATAACGAGCAAAAAAAAAAAACACACATCCGACCGCTTGAAGGAAAGTTGACCAGGCGAGGCTGCGGTTCGAGCAGCAAAAACATGTTAACATGATGACGAGGAAGATGATGATGACGATGATAATTATAGAATCACTAAGCATTTGCAGTGCCGACACTGGTCGTTGTGACACTGATAACCTAACGATAAGGATATATATATACATATATATATATATATATATATATATATATCGACTCTGTCGACGTATAGCGGTAGCTCATTTCGTGAACGCTGTTATAGTATTTATGGTCAAACTATCGCGGTCACAGAATGATTAGTGCATTTGTTGGCGTCCGCTTGAGCGATCGATTTAATTAGTGATGATAACAATCAGAGTATGAACTGTTCACTCTCAATGCATGTGCCGAACGTGCGCGACAGTGTCAAGTATTGTGTAATGAAAGACTGGCAAAAATATGCTCAGGAGGAAGTCTGAACTAAGCAATATTTAATCTAAATGAAGGGCGTTCGGTTTTGCCGAATAGTAAAGTCAGCGAAAATGAGCTTCGACTCGAAACAAGCACCCATAATTTTGTTTAGGTGATTCGAACATTCTAAACAAAGCAGATGACTTCATTTATCTGTTAGCTAGTTATTTACTATGATCAGTTCAGAGAACACTGCCCGTTCAAGTCAAATATAGCGTCGAGATCAACCAGGCCCTTCTCACAAAAGCAATTCATGGACAGGACAAAGCGTGAATGTAATTAGAACAAAAAAAACACAAATCAGAAAAAGTCAGATGTATAATACAACAGAACGATAACAGCCACCTGTTATTATCATTATTATTACCATTATCACAATGCTTATCCATGGCTGCTACCCCGATAATAAATCACTGTATAGCCAACGCACGTGTAGACAGACCGTCGAAGTAGTACCGAGCGTTCGTATGTCCGAGAATCGGCGAATTCAGCAATGGGCAGCAATAAATTACAATGAACTCTAGCACGATCGATACACGTATCGAAATGTGTATTCTCTGTTATATATAGCATCAAATACGAATCCTGACACTACCAGCATTGTATGTAGCGTTACAAGAGGTTGCTGCTGGTGCTGGTGGCGGAATTGAATCAACGTCGAGTCGGCCCCAAGCCTCCGTTGTGCCTTACGGGTTGCGTAGCGCCGTTGCTTTGCCAGTCATTAACTGTCACTCATAGAAGACATACATCCCTCGGCTCGTAGATGTCAGTATCGTCAGTCAATATAGTCAGTCCGTAGCCACTGTGGCGGGCGGCGAGTCCCGGCTTCGAAGGGTCATACTGCCGTTAATATATAATAATATAATACAATTGTGCTGCGACAGCAGCAGAGCAATAATAGTGATACCAGAGCGTGGCATTGTTGAAGAACGACAATATTTCGTTCGAAGGGAAAAAGTAATTGACGTGAGAGAGAAAACGAAAAGCAGCGAATAGAAAGAACACACGGACAGAAGCGAGCGGAAATTCGGATCGAAGTTAAAAGATCGGTTTGTGTTTACCAGCACCAGCAGCAGAAGCAGAAGGCTGCGGCAGCGCTACTGAAAATTTGTCCACGGCCTCCACAGCCGGTATCCATATACAGCTTTATTTCGATGCTGTGAGAGAGAGAGAGAGAGAATCTAACCCGGCGAATCTAACGAGCCTGAACGGCAACAACTCACAGGACGGGAACCCCAGCAGCAGCAGCAGCAGTAACAACGGCAATGTAACGATACACGGCAGCTATTTGTCTTCGGTAGGCCGTACACGATTGTCTCTGGGACGGGCGGCGCGAGATCACTTATGCTCGGCTTGAATGGCGTGCGATGCATGTACCACTGAGTGGGGCGCTGCGCCAACAATCAGCGGATAGGACGGCGGCGCCCAGACGCCGCTGGGAAGATGCCCGAGAATGAGGAGAACAGGCGGTCACCACAAGCACCACGGTATCATACGCCGTACAACCGCGCACCGGCTGACCACTCTGTCACCGGTGACAGACGACGGCGCGAATGGGAGAGAAACATCCCGCGAGAGTTTGTCCCAAGAGAAAGTGATGAAGTCTCCCGCAAAAGTCAGCCCGTACAAAGTCAGCCGTAGACATTCCGGGATCGCTTTTAGTAACGGTGCCGTATGATGGGCCACGGACAGGCGGAGTGCTAGAACAACGGCGAGCCGGTGGTGGCCGATGGTGGCCGTGCCGTTATGTCCGTCTGCCCACGCGCGCGGTTTGGGCCATTGCCGCAGACGTTTGCCGACCACTTTGGGCCATTGCCGGATAGACGGGTGGAATGATCGGATGCATGGCTGCCTCCCCAACCACTCGACAAATTCGCTCATCAGCGAATCAGCGAAGTGGAGGCAAACGAGAGCGATAGTGTTTACAGCAAATCCGTTTTACACAAACAAAACGCTGAACACACAAGTGCGCGGCCGCTGCTAAGTGCATGCGCACGGTATCCATCGATTTATCTATGTGTGACTGTCTGCCGCGTAGTGTTAGAAAACGTTTCGAAGAGATAATAACGACTTGTTATCATGTTGTCCTGTTCGTGCTGTTGACAGGGGCATAGGGACACTGGGAAAATTGACGGTTGTAGCTAAGACCCAAATTGACCGCTAACTCTCAGCTTAGTTTAAGGCTTAATGGTAAGGCCAAAGGCGAATGGTGGCACGATTAGACTAAAGAAACACGTCGAAATAAAGGGCATTGCTATCTAGACATTTGCAACATTAAAATATCGAGATTATTTACACAGAGACTAACAGTTTATCAGGCAATAACGAAAGTCTTCATTCGAAAATCGATAGCATGACATGTTCACCGCTGGTAGAGAATGTGGTGACGATGGAACTGTGAATGCTTTAAATGTCATCATTTGTCATATACATATGTATTTATATGCATTATTGCTATTGTCTTGCTATTGTTATTATACCTATGATTGTATTACTGTCGTATATGTAGTTCATTTTCGGCTTAACCTTCAAACAGGTTAAAATGGCCAACACCACGATATCGAACATATTTTGCCAACCACAGAGCCGTCACCCCACCAAACCCGCAGCAGCCGATCCACCGATGACTTCTTCTATGAGATACTTCACGAATCAACCAACAAGCGCATCTATCCACCTCGCTCGTATTTTACTGGCCAATGGCCGCCCGTAAAGGTTGCGGCCGATCAAGGAAGATCCTTCCATGACACGAAGCTGATCGGCGGTGGCAGCGGTGATAATGTGAAAGAGGTAGCAATGACAATAACAACGTGGGCAATGACGTCACGGTAGTCCCTGTCCCTGTTAATCGAGTTCAACGAAACTGCCTTTCCTCAATAGTTCGAACTTTCCTCATGTCCATTGCCGGTCGATGGGTTGACAAAGAGAGCCTAAGCCCAATAGAAATATACCAACGTCAGCGCTTTCCCCGCTTCTCTCAATCTCTATTTCTCTCTCTCTGAGTGCCTACGTGCGTATATGCATATATATATATATATATATATATATATATATGTGCTCGATACAATTATTAACCGTTCATTTCAGTTTGCGTTAACGTAAGGGCCGCCCCAAAAGGAATTGTCGTGCCAAATTGTGGCCTTGTGCTTACAAGCTGCGAGTAGCTGCTATTCTAGTTGTATTGTTTTGCACCGGGTGCATTTTTTTTTCTTGACAGATGGTAAACACAGTATGTATGGGAGTATTAATTTTTTTGGGCTAATTCCTCTACTTTTACCTGTAGAATGTCCTATTTTGAGAATGTTCCTCCAGGATTCCTATCCTTATTTTTACGTTGGTAACACTCACGTGTTATTTTTATTACCACATGATGTATCATGTGAGTTGAAACGAAGCCACATTAATAGCAGTCTCTTCTCGTAGTAAACAAGAGAAGATACAACGATAGATGTGCTCGTTTTTATTGCGCAAATAATATAATAAGTAAAAAAGCACAAAGATTCATGTTGAGTTCGCTCATTGTCTGTAGTGACCGCAGCTAAGAGGAGATCGGGCCGCGGGACAGATCATCCATATTTTCAAATTATATCATTCGCTAGTCACTTGACGGGGAATATGTCGAGTACATCAATCCCCGATCGAATGCCTTTTCCGCAACGGCCATTTATCATCGTTGGAGAAGAATACAGCGCTTGGCAAGCACATGAAAAGTCAAGCGCTAATATCAAATAACAACAACAAAACAACAAAAGATTACATCCAAAATCCAACGAACTTGGACGATCCAGCTCGATCAGCTCCACTCTGTAGCTTGACATAGTGCCCCACCGCTTAGGCGTGGCTAACTTCTTCCTTAATTGGTCTCAGCAGAGACTTGCGCCGTACCGCCCGCCGTATAGAGCAATGCAAACAACAGTGATTTGACGAAATGGCCACCCAGTGTCAAACGCCGCTATTAGCAAACAGTTGCAAGAACGCTAACGGGCCCCTGAGCAGCTCCACGTTATCTGAAGCTGACAGCTTCATGAAAGCAACATCACTTATAGCACAGTGGTTGATGGCGGGAGTAGCGGCTTCATCAACGAATTGATAACATAGTTGCACACTGACAGGTGGTATTACCATTGTTATTGTTATTATACCAGCAGTAGCAGTAGCAGCAGCAGCACTTCACAATTCACTGGCTTCACTGTTTTCGTTGACAAAAAGCTGCTCGCACCCATCGAAATTTCGAACGTGGCATCATTTTGCACCGCTGCTGATACAGAGTGACCTCGTTTATAAGTTAGCTCATTTATCAGCACTGTTCATCTCTCGCGGTGGTTTCATGATAATGTGCCACATCACGCCGACTTAGGGGGCGACTGTGTCTTGTATGTGAACATGATTATGTTCAGCCTATCTCAGGCAACACTTTTCGACAAGAAATCTTGAAACATATGTGCAAAATGCATCTTGCACAAACGCTAATCAATATATTTATCTCGAGTGAAATATGAGGCGGTCGTCATATTCTCGTCAACAAATACTGCTATAAAAAGTAGTTATATGGACAAAAGCACACAAAAAATCGTGCTAGATTTCACTATCGCGTCCAAGGAATCGCCTCGGACATTTTGTTTACGAATAGTTAATTATGATAATAAAATAAATTGCTTAACCGTCTTCAGCTCCAAGGTGGATACTCATCTACGAGACAGAAGTTTACGGCGAAGCACTGCTCGAAACACGAATAGATGAACAGACGAGCCGTAGGCCACTGGTAACGTAAGTGGGTACATGCCAGACCACCACGACCAGGCCCGATGAAATTTATAAGCAACAGATAAGCCGTAAGCTAGGACGCGTTACAATTCCGAGAACTGCTCAAGTCTATCAAGTCTTCTATCTCGCTGTTGAAAAGGCGCAAAAGGCAAAGTTAAATCAAACCTGACGCGTGCGAAAAATAATCACCTGCATGATTGGTAATTTTATTTTTGCTACTGTTCTCCACTATCCCTGTATGATATATGCGTTCCGTCCACCAACAACACGGGCACACATCAGTGCCTATATGCGCAGGGCTCATTTTCACCCACTTTCTTCTCGCTGCCATCTTCCGACATACGAGCCAAACATAAGTTTATCGCACCGATTCGACAGGACCGCACGGTGGTAAGTTGCCTCGGCATGTTTACCAAGCCGGTCAGCTGGTTCGGCCCTTTCGCTGGGTCGCAACGTGCACGCTGGCCGCGGGCCCGCGTTGTAGACACAGCACAGCCGAGAACCGAGTGACACCAAAAGCATCAGCATCGTCTGCCATCAGCGTCTATGAGACTGCGAGAAATCACCGCGAGTAAACAAGACATCATATACATATACATACATAGCGCGAGAAAATGCCGCGTTCAAGCGGACAACTCTCAATGCAAAATATGTCACTACGCGATATTACAGCGTTGACACGACCGACAATTCAACGCCACAGAGAGAGAGAGAGAGATAGGGGGGTATTGCAGGCGCACTTCATTGCTCTGGTCGATCATCATAAAACGATGCCTCAAGTAGCCCCAGCCTCAGAATGATGCATACGGTAGCCCCAAACATGTTGAACGGGGTCAATAGTGTCAGAAAGGCTAAGCCATCTCCTACCATCCGTTGCCGATTGCCACAGATTTATGTTGTTACTGCCGCTCGAGCGGAGGAAAGTGTACACAAGAATGACAATGCGGGGCCCTAACTTATGTTTCTTTGATGCGATGCATTTTCCTTGTTGTCTTTTTGATGTTCCCCGCCGAGAAAGTACGGGAAAAGCTCCATTTCATCCGAGGTAAAAGGTTTATATTAGAAGAGCTGCAATTTTTGACCTATGCTTAAGTTCTCCTACATGTCAAGTGTGTCAGATGTGTGCGGCTTTTAGTTTGTGGCTAAGCCGAGACACACGATTTAGTTACTGCACATGGGTAACCATGACGTTTGACACGGAACTGGCCCGAGGAGACTCCAAATGCATTCTGCATTCTACCATAGGCATGTCTGAGAGATTAATTGTATTCTACATTTACCAATTATCCCAGTAATTTTTTTATGAATTAGACAAAAAAGAACATAGCCTATGGTGCCTCTCTCTCCTTGACCTCTCACCTTTTTGCTGAACGTTGTAATGTACATCGATTTGGAGCCACTACGACCAATCTTCGAAACAAAACACTCGTAGCTGTGAGAGCGAAAATTTGCATGTAGCTGGATACTCCAAAAAAAAAAGGCTCGTCATTAGGCAATTCCTCAGAACAGCTACGCGCATTACCAATCGTTACTGTCCAGCGGACCAGCACATTTCACCAAGGCTATCTCACTTAGGCATCTGTCCTCATCGTTATAGCATAAGGCGCGAAGCTAGAAGCATGCCAGAGTTGTTGTTCCGAACCAACCGAGTTATTTGGACCCATCATTTTATTTGAAGTTTTGCTCAGTAAAGCATTACCTCCTTTTACGGAAATATAAATGGATCGTAAAGGCAGCACGGGGCTCTTCATTCAACGAAGGGCCGCCGACCAGTCAACGTGGCCGGTTCTAAGGAAGAGACTCACCAATACACATAGTAGCACACCCCCCTTCGTTCCCGTCGAAGAGAACGATGCTGTCTGGAAAACGTGGCGTGCTATTGTAAACTAACGGAATTCACGTAATGTCTTCTTGTTCCTCTGTTCGACAAGCAGCAGAGGTGGGGGTAAGACAATTGACAATAGCAGCCGCGTCATATCCCGGAGGGAGAGAGCAACGGGGACACAGTTTTCGAACGGAGTTCTGCTGAACAACAACCATTTGTCTGCCCCGCCTTCCTGGCTGGGCGACACGTGGACAAGTATTAGATATTGCCGGGGGTGGATCGCACGAGGAAACCCCCTTGCCCCCTTGCACTGAGCTGGCTTCTGTTCCGAAGAGCGAAGGGTACGAGGCTAGCGATCATGCAGACGCTCAGTAAGCGGGTAAAATGCCGCTGAAGGTAAAATCCATTTGGTAGATTTGGCCTTCTTAAGTTTAGCTGTGGCGAAGGCAAAGCGCTTTGCGGGTGTCCAAATGAAGGGTTCACCGTAGACAAACAGTCGTGTGGGTTTCCTTCCAACCCTTAGCAGTTCGCTTCCTCAGGTAGAGAGCCTTCGTAAACTTTATTCATATGTCGAACTGCAGACCGAAATAACGCCCGGGTATTTTGCAGAAGACCACGCCGGCGTACCAGATACGCCTGCTGGTGTTGATACTGATCAAGATTATCCTGACTACTACCAAAAGTCAGCCAAATCCACCAATCCATTCATAGGCACACGAAGAGCGCCACAACGAGCGGGACGCCATTCGCCAAGACCCAACAGATGACAGGGAACAGATGCCTGTGACAAACAGTCAAATATTGACAAACACATCCGACAAATGTATGTATTCAATTCTCTATGTAAGTCTGCTATTGCTGATGGCGATGGCAACACGGTCGTAGCCATTATCATTATTATTGTTATTGTCGCATTCGTCATACACCGGCGCCCCGCCGAAGTGGATTTGATTTCCAACGCAAAGTCCTGCCACCCCCGCCGCCCCCTGAGTCCCTGTCACGGCGACGCATCGGCAGTGTCCATCTTTTCGTATGCGGTTTCTGCCAAGGTACCATCACCGCTGCTTGGGGATGCCGCTATTTACTACAACAATCGCCAACGGGTGCTGCTGCTGCCTGTCCCAACATCAGAAGCGTCTTCGATTGACTTTACCCCTGTTTCTCCTGTTATTTTTATTGTTTGTGTGTCCGTCCCTCTGTTAGTCGGTCCATCCTGAAGTTCGCCTCGTTCACTTTCAGCTGCCGCTATCCGTTGGTGTTTGCCGTTTTGCCCTGGTCCTGCTGCTACTGCTGGCTGCGTTTCAGGTGTTCGGCGGACGGACGATCCCGGCACGGGAGGTGACGCGGGAGCGAGCACCTCACGGATTTTCAGGCGGCCGGAGGCCGTCGGGTTGTCCGCGGGGGCTTAGCGGGGGTTCTGAGCTTTCGAGGGCCGTGGGGGTGCCGTCGGTCATTTGTATCAAGGTTGCTTGGCTAGCTGCCCCGTTGGCAGCCAACAGGCAAGCAAGCAAGCAGCAGGCGCAACGCCGACAGCGACAGCGGCAGAACAAATACATGCAGCAAACATCAGACACGAGTGAATACTGGTCGGTATTCGTCGATTCACGACGAGCCCAACCAAACAGCGACCGACGTACGCCAACCAAACAACAGCCAAGTCCAAGGCTCGCGTGTCCGTTCGTTTGACTACAATAATAATAATAATAATAATGGACACGATGACGGGACCGCGTGATTGAAACAGTGGCAGTGACGGCGCTGTGGGGGTGAATAGCGGACTTTTTGAGCGAACCGCTGCGATCGATGGTTATCACCGATGTCTGTTTCTGTTTTTGCTGTTGCTGCTGCTGCTGCTGCGGCGACGGCAAGAGTCCAGAAAATCCTCCTGCAAGCTACGCTACAGCCACAGCTTCGTACTGCTGGCTGACTACACCCTAGCCACGTATTTGACATGTGAACGGGCCGGGTGTTCTCTATCGGTTTGTGCGCTGTGAGTGTGTACAGCCGAGCCTGTGTCGCCTAGAAAAAGAAGCATATCAGGGATACCTAACACGAACGAGCAGAAAGTTCCATGAAAGTTGTCCTGGAAGCCTCAACTTTCGCGGAGAAGGAAGACATCTGCTATACTCTCGGTCTTGGTCATTGGCTTACCTGTTCGTGTGTATTATCCTTGATTGACGACCAAGGCGTGATCTTCACGACGATTTAGTATTCCAATGATAACGGTAAGGAGCCAATCGATACAGCAACCGCACGTATTATCACCGATACAGATCCGATATATCACCGGAGATATGGGGTCGAAACGAACTCACAAATTGAACCGATGTCCCGGGATGTCTCTGCAATTTTTTCCTGGCCAAGTTGTCACAGCAGGTTTACCACATCATAGCACAGCAACCTAAGCGAGACCGAACCCAGCACAACGATTTGTCAAACTAACAAACTCGACGCACGTGTAAGGCGGACGCGATTAAGGTACACTTTGATTGCTTTCGACTCGAGTGAGAGATTCATTCGGAGGGTGTGATGATTTTCATACTCGGTGTGAGATTTCTACTCTGACGCTCGTTGACTAGTTGTAACTCCGGACGAACAACCACAGCAACTGAAGGGCTCGTGTCTGGCGAGAAGAAGCGGTAAGGACTTGCACTCGATAGCCACAAAGCACATCCACTAAGAACATGTGAACACCGCCTCTTCTGGACAGAGTAATACGTCAGGCACTATGGTATTCTCGGACTTGGTAGCTATTCCGAAGTAAGTTATGACCTCATTCCGTCAGGCGTCCTGGGCCTGGGAGCCTTTGGAGACTCGACGCTTGAGTCACGACCGTTATTCGTTAGATCACGACTTGGCACAACAGCTACCTCTGCTCTAATTGCCACAACAATTCACGTTTAACAAGACATAGAAAAGTGCACACTAGACTGTATCTCTCGATACGGCCAGGTAGACTATTTCAAGTCGATCCACGCGAATGTCTATGAAGACGGCGGTAGCAGCGAGCGTTTCGCTACCAACTTGCCCAAATCTGCCAAATGCTCGGATTGGTACTTCGTCCGAAGCTGAGCAGCTTAACCCATACACCTTCAGGGGTAGGGTCGAACCTAGCGGGCGAGCGTTACGAACCTTGCCAATGTGTTGCGCGTCGCCGACGTCGCTGCAACGCGGCGCAAAACACCGCTCGTGCAACAGGCGCCACCAGCGGAGGCAGCTACCCTATAGTACGAGCAGCGGTGGTAGTTCTACCGGCGTCAGCGTCCACTGTCTGGCTAGCTGGCTGGCTGGCTGGCTGACACAGCCGACGTCCACGCGAGCAACGTTTGCAGCACCAGCGGCTCAGGTTCGGCCGCTGTGCGTTCGTGCGTCACTGCCTTAGACAACGCTCACTCGCTCACGCACCCGCCAGCCAAGCAGGCAGCCGACGTCGCTAGACACTCTACTATTGCGTCTGCTGGCCGCGCGCAGCATCAACGGACCCGTCCGCAACATGGGGTGGAGAGAGAGAATCTGCCGTGCGTGTTGGTTTCTTCTGCTATTTTGCGGCGGCGCCGGCTGCTGCGGCTGGAAGGGATAGATAGTGACATTGCATTGCCACCACCGCATGTGGCCTACACGGCTATGGCAGACACCGATGCTGCAGACGAAGGGACGAACAGCGGGAAGACGAGCAAGCCAGGCGCGCTCACCCGCCAACAGCCGACGAACGAAGGAACTTCTCGCACTTGCAACTAGTTCTCGCCGAAACCTTCGCGGAACGTTCTGCGAGGCACGACGAATATGACGGCGGGTGGACCGACCGCCGAACGCTTGGCGCTGGCTGGGACAGCGAAGCGCGGTGGCGTCCGTGGGTAACTTGGCACGGTCTCAACCCCAGCAGCAGCAGCAGCTGCGGGGCTGATGCTGCTGGAACGGTTCTGGTGCTGGTGTTGATGAGCCGCTGGCAGCCGTGACGGTGTTAGCGCGACAGGTATAGAGATCGTAGCTCCTGCCCGTCAATGGGATGTTTCCATCACAAACGCCAGGGTCATATCACCTGTGTTACATAGATGAGATGGTTGATGAATCACTGCCGCGTCTATCACGGACAGAGGCGACGAACGCGAGACCGCACGAACCCCTGAAAAACTGTCTATATATATTCCAACTTGGAGAAAATGATGGAGCCAATGACGACGAACGGTGATGGACGAACGGCGTCTTACCACAATAACTTGAACCTCTCTTCGGGCTCTTTGGCCTCTCGACCATCGATACTCAGACGATGAGAGGAATCTTTTTCATTTCAACAGAGCGAAGGCGGTCCACAAAAATACAAGCGCACAAAAATTCTGCAAACGAGGTCCTTGCACTCGGTAATAGCCTAGCGGTTACCCTTGCCGAACTTGAATTTGCCGCAACTTCGTTGATGCGAAAGCTGCGCTACTGCTGCTGCTGCAGATACAAATTTTGTACGACGCAAAATCGGTGTCCCGCAAGCTGACTCGTCAGCACAGCCAAAGCACTCACGGCCACGCCGGAGCCGCGATCGTAAGAAGCTTAGCAGCCATGAGGAGGTAAGTTGGATTCTCACACTGGCCACTCAGTCGGTAGCGCGCTCGATGGACAGCCGTGGCAACAATGGAAACGCCTAGCGGGAGACGACGATACGATGACCGTTATACCACGATCACTGCCACTACCACGGCTGGCGACAGTGGTCGCGGATGACAGCTAGCGGATACCGCGACGAGAGGGACAGCTTTGACAAACGACAACTCACAGATAAAGGTGAAGCATATTCTATGGTGGCATATCGACGAAGCGTCGTCGTACCGTAGTGGTAACAACAACTACACCAACAATAACAACAACGACAACAACGAGAGCTGTAGTAGACGCAGCAGCCGAACGTGAGTTCCGAGTTTGATCAGCGGGCGGGTGGTCAAGCGTCGGTGTGCCGGAATAAGGATGGACATGCGCTCCAACAGACATAAGCGCAGTTTAGCTGATACTGGCAACACTCGACGAGCGAGCAAACAAAAGTACTCGCTGTCAAATGTCAGTCGCGTGACGGGCCGACCGACAACTGGGTCAGACGTCGCTGTGGGCGACAATTCCGGCGCGGCCAAATAGGAACTTTGTCCGACCTCGAGAGTTGGCCCTAGCTGGCGTCTGAGTCGACGCGAGGCATTTGACGGATGACTGAGGGTAATGAGCACGTCTTCAAGGAATAAGTCAATGACCGATTTACTGTCCGAGCCGTAGAGGTGATTGAGGAATGGGACGGCAGATGGAGTTCGCATCGCGCGAGCGAGCAGACTAAGTCCTGATTCGAATTAGAGCGCAGTTGGCCTTCGGAACAGCCAAGCATTAGTAGAAACAACTGCTGAAAAACGATCGCAGCGAAAAGTGAGGTGACACAATTGACGGAGATATGCAGAGCGGTGACCAATAATATTCTTTAACGGCCTATAATGCAGCAGTGGTGAATTTTCCTAAGGTTATGGTATTGCATGCAAAGGTAGCACAGGAAGGCCCAGAGTAGACAGGCTTAATACAAAAAAAACACAGACCCGCACGTTCGATCATGTTGGAAGTCGTTGCCTTATGAGGGGCCGGAGCCATCCACCGACATGGCTGACAGAGTAAACTTTTCAAACGTTGGTTACACCCTTTAAAAAGAGAGGTGGCGTGCTTTCAAGCTGTCAAGGTCGAATTAGCCACTTAACCATACCTACACCACTGGTTGCCTGAACCAGCAGACGAACTAGTTCAAACGACGAGTGTCTGCCAATGCAGACAGGCTTGATTGCTGTCTGCTACCTAGGAAAATAAATAAAAACACTGAATATCAATATATGTATCCACTAAATGTTTCAACACACCGTATGCATACTCACGCAAGTTTCACGCCCACTCCGTGGAAAAAAAACGATTGTCGAATCTTCACCGAGGACAACAGTAGATGAATCCTGGGCTGCAAACTTTTCCACAGAATTCTGTGTCGGCATTTACATCATTATATCACCATGTATTACGTATTGTGTGTCTAAATACACCCTAGAATCTGTCCCGTCCATTTCGCTCTTGCAAATAGCCACGTGTCTCAGCCCAAACTAACAATTCACAACAAGATCAGCGTCGTCTTTCTTAGTTGGCCCCACTGCAATTCTCATCTGGCCTTATGGCTGACATGCGACCCCGTGACACGGCTGTATAAACGCCTTGCTCTGGGCCGGACTGACGTGGTTCAACGAAAATGACAAAAAAAAGCCCGCTGAAAAGCAACAGCTGGGACCCGACCGCCTAACAGTACGATCCTGAGTGTCCGTATGTTTGATGTCCACCCAACAGTTGCAACCGAGCTGAATCCAGCTGTTGCAAACAGAGGAGAGAGAGAGAGAGGGGCAGCCTTGCTATCGCGTGCATAATGCCACAGAGTAAATCCCGAGCGAGCGAGGCAGAGCGAAGGAACAAAAGCGAGAAAAGTTCACTCTGAAAAGCAGCCAACTGTGCCAATGTGTATTCGGAGACTCAACTGTCAGCGTGCAACGTTGCCCTTGAGACATCGAAATACATATAGAGATTTCGGCCAACGACGACCTATGGGAGCGATAGTTCCTGTTGCCTTGCAGCCGTTGAGTTTGAACATTTGACAGAGTCTATCCGGCTTCAGAGATGAGGCGTGCTTTCACAGACGAGGTAGCTATTGGATAGAAGTTGAATATAGAAATAGTATTTTCTGAGACACCCACCATATATAGTGTTATTTTCGAATGGCTCTGCGTCAACAACCAGCAATATTTTGTTTAATACTATAGTAGGTACATTTATAGCGGTCACAGAAATTCGAAACGCATTCTCACCGGCAAGTATCTCTTGGTACCTTTAGCAGGGTGAGTCGACGTTTCGACAGTATCTCGTCTCTCAAAGAGGATAAATATGTCTCACAGCAGCCACCCCTAATGCGACATCATACATACCGTTCTGATCCCGGGGGGCCTTTACGTCAAGGAACGAACATAATGCCATGTAACAATTCCCTGCTTCGCCGTATAGGAGAGGATCTCATGAAGATAATTGTCTAATTGAAATCGTATAGTATATATATAGTATACACTATTGTATAGTGTATACTTGGTATACACCGTTAATATACTTCGAGGGTAAGATCGCAGGGGCACAATCACGGACGCTCTTTAAATCATCAACGCTTAAATCGAAGCGTTCCACCGGAGAGCGGTTATCAGGCGTCACACTCTAAATACGTTGCTTTCAATATATCGATATAAATTTGTCTTTGATGCTTAGCTGCTAACAGCTAGCGAATTTCTTTGAAGTACCTGCCAGCTGAAGCAAGAGACGTCCCTAAATAGACTCTAACGTGGTAATTACTGCACCCCTTAATTGATTGCAATGAAGACGTGATTAGTCTAAGCAGAACGCATCGCCCACCTGAATGAACGCAAGTGCTGTCGGCAAGTTTTCATACGATCGTAACAACACGAAATTCACATACAAGCTTACCGGAAAATTATGCAGAAGATTAGGACTTAGTGATCTGACATGCTCACTGATATTCGACCCATGTGGAGTAAACGGATTGCTGTAATCAGTGGCTCAACGCAGGCGTAATTGGATCCGCATGTTCGGTTAGATGTGAATCCAAATCAAGATTAGACCTCTCTCGTCATATTCGATATGTGTTTAAATATTTGTGATAACATGTACATATGCACTATCACTATATATCGTATACACAACAAGGTGTCAAGGTGATTTCCGTAAAAGCCACGTCCCCAACAAGAATATCCCTTTAAAATATATCTTGTGTCACTGACGAAGTCGAACCCACCAGAGGATCTTCGGAGATCTTGTTGAGTCAAAAAGGTCATCTACAAGAGAGACATTAGGGACACAGCATCTCGAGCCGCTGACGGAACTTCCGTCAGCGAAACGTCTGTAGCTGCCTTATCAATATGTTCTAATGTTAGCGGCGGCGGCGGCGGCGGTGGTGGCTGCAGAAGCGGCAGCGGCTTCTGCATCGGGTCAGCCCCCGTTTAGCGACGTTCGAGCGCTTGCCTGGCCGAGCGCACAGGCGGACTGCAGTTTCATACGGCGGTGACGTCGACGCCGACGCCACCGCCGAATGCGCAGACAAACGAACTAGCAAAGGAATAAATGGATGGAGGGACGAATGAATGAATCAGTGAACGACTCGTCAGCTGTGTGACCCGCCGCTGCTGATATCGTTGCTATTGTGTCCATAATCTCACAGTGCCAACAAAATGACAAGGCGAAAAAAAAGCGCTGAACACAAAATAAAAATCAACCCTGGCCGCCATCTACCCAGCTGGCTCCCGCAGGCCTGACTAGGCGGCGGTGCATATACGTACATCGACAAGTTGTGCGCTGGCTGTTCGAACGTTGCATTGGTGGCGGAAGCCGGTAGCGGGGAATGTATGTATGGGTGCTATAAATATATTCTGGATGGACAAACGACCCACCGACCTCTGCTGTAGCGACTGCCATGACCAGCAACGTCCGATCGGCCTCGACCGAACGAAGAACGCGTCAAGTTGAAGGTAAACTAACTTCATTGCTGGCTCTACAGCCCGTTGCACGTTTACCACGTCTTGTGAAAGTTCAGAAGTCCGATACACTTCGACACTTCTGAGCGGCTATAGAACCGGTATGTTGCACCCATCAGACATGGCCCTGCTGCCTCGCGGAAGCAATAGCCGTTCGTCATTACCGATACGAACGTAAATGAGAATATTAACACGGCGATATATAAGTGCTGATCAACGCACAAGAGAACGCTTCCGAAATATACCGACGATATCTGTCTACAATGTTGTTTGCATGCACTCGCTCTACGATTGCATTATACTCATGAAAATGATATATGTATCGAGGACGCTGGGCTGCCACGTCTGATCGATCTGTCAGCGCGGTGGCTTGGACGGGCTCGAGTCTCTGGTTGTAATTAGCGAGAGATCGCGGGGTCGAGTCCTTCTGCGTGATGAGGACGTATACGAGAGCTTAAGCATTGTATGAATTGCAGTTACTTTAATAAGCCAATAAAGACTTACCTATTGTAGCTTATGGATCTTTCTCGGATGGAACATATTCGCCTCCTAAACATGTGTCAAATCACTCGTGAGAATGCGTTTGTATACGTGTGAAGGTGGTCGAATCAAATAGAATTGTGCTGTTGGCTGACTATTCAGAAGAAATCGAAACAACAAAAATACCGAGCTCCGTTTAAGCCTTGGGTTATCTTGTCAAAGTTTCAATGATCAACACAAACGATGAAATATTTACGGCTCTTTCATGCTGGGTTTGTTTGGCCCCATCGGGGATGCTCGGGCGGCAAAGTCTTTGACTGTAAAAACCATGGGTAGAGGTTCAAATGCCACAATGTGACATATACATGTGTACAAGAATTGTGAAAAGTAATCAAAATATATAAATTATATCTCACTGATGTTGATTAACGACCCGGAAAAATTACCTAGTATAAATTGGTTGGTGGTGCTGCCAAAATTCACCACCTACTAGCGCAGACCGTCTGACAGATTAATCGCAGCTTAACATGATAGCCGCCTGCGGGGACAACAAGAATATATACGGATTATAACAAGATCATACTATAAAATAGAACCATGCAGAAGTAAATCAAAAATGCAATCGCGAATCAGTCGGGCAACAACGACGACGTCAATAACACTTCGTTGTCTCTACACAATTTGAGAGACCTTGTACCCCCGGAGTCCTGATCACTGAGCAATTCTCGTACGGCCATTTCATCACGTGTAAGATATAACCTGCACACAGGTTATACTACGTGATATATAAATACTGTGTCGTACGCATACAGAATGCAATTTTTCGCGCATATTGATGTTCGGCATCGTGGATTGACTTGTGATCTCGATAGCAGTACACATGAAGTATTCATACCGTATGGATGCTAAGCGATGAGCTTGTGAGGTTATGCACCGATGATGGTCGTGTTTTTATGGTGATGACCTTGACGGACGATAAATCCAAAGGATGACTATAGAAGTACACTATAGACTAATATATGAGGGTGACTTGAGCAACAGTGAGGTACACAAAGGGTCTATGGGCACACTGTTCTTCGCACTGTGATCGAGCACTTTAATTGGTGAGAGTTCCACAGACGGGCAAACGGTAGGACAGAGCTAGACGCACTCTCAGTTTCTCATCTGATACAGGCGACCATCGAAGAGGATGTCAACCATAAAAAATCAATGTGGGACAGCCTTCGTAATGAGTGCACCCTTTATCGACCGTTATTCCCACTGGATTCTGGTATCACTATGCACTAGACGCCGGTAGCAACAGCACAACGGTGTTCGAAGGTCCAGAGACGAGCCAGCCAACGCTGTGATAATTCGTAGTGACTAGGGTGTGTACGGCTCTATTTAAACTACTGTTCGCACTGTGGGCCTCAGCAGCCACTTGATCTCTAAAATTCGAAATATATATGTTTATATGCTTTTTTCTGACTTTTTTTTTGCTAAACTTTCAGTCGCTCAAAGATATCACATTTCAAGAACATTCCACGAATATTTGACTATCTAACCCAAATGGAGACATTTGATATTGGAGAAATTGTCGTCTTGAGAATGCTGGTCAAAATGGTGGTCCAGCCAGTATCTGTCGAGTGGGACACTTGAAACGCAAGAGATCGTTTTCGTATAAATTTTCTGGACCCTTTATCAGCGAAAACTACGATGGGCCGACGCCGCCAGCTTAGTGAAGATGAGAAAAATATTAATTTCAACCTTGATAAAGAATTTAGACAAGTCAAAATCGGAAATCGCTCGTATTTTGCAAAGAAGCAGGGAGGCGATTTCGAATTTTCCTAAAGATCCTGAACAGTGCGGGACGACGAAAGCGCCAAGTCGACCCGAAGCAGTAAATGCGCCTGAAATACGCCGCCTCCTCCGAAGAGCCTCTAACATCGCTTTTGGACTTGTCGTGAAATTGCAGCCGAGGCTGGGGTCGAATCGAACCTCCGAAAGGTGCAAAGATGTCTTCAGACATCAGAAGATTTAGTTCGTCGAAAACTCAAGCGAAAAGCCACATTGAAACACAAAGATGCAAGATTGAAGAGCTTCGTTCGTGAGCACATTTCGTAGGCAGAGGAGTGGGAACGTGTGCTTTTTTCTGATGAAAAGAGATTCAATCTCGACGATCTTGATGGACATTTTTATTACTGCCACGACATTAGGAAAGAAGAGAAACTTCTAAGTAGACGACAAGCGGGGGATGGTGGTGTGATTTCGTGTGTAATTTCGTTTCGAATATCGTACATTTATATGTGATGTTTTTAGTATTAGTGTGACCTGAGGTGCAAAAAGAAACCCTTTTATTTTTATATTTTATCGAGAACTAAAGTGAATATATATTGCAGTTGCGAAAATAAACTTGGTTTTGAAATTGAAACTGATGATTTGGGCCGGTATTAGCTACAACGGAAAGACCGATTTGCTCTTCGTAGTCGGGCGCATGAAGAGAAGTGCCTACGTTTCTATGTTGAAGGATCATCTAAGGAATCACGTCGAGAATATCTGTGCTGGGAGATTTATCGTCCAGCAGGATAAAGCAGCAGTTCATACGGCGAAGATTGTCAAGGAGTTCTTCGGAACTCAAGAAATACAGTCACTGAGCAGGTCCGCACGCTCTCCAGACTTGAATATTATAGCAAACCTGTGGAGCGTCTTATCTAGAGCTGTTTCTGTTGGTGGCAATCAGTGTCAAAAGCTACATGAGCTACAAAAAAAAGCTTTGGTAGCCGAATGGGATGTTCTTGGATCAAAAACCTCACACGTACATCTTATGAATCTATGCCCGATAATCGATTGATTTCTCTTCTGGAGAACGGCGGCGGCCCGACAAAGGACTAAATTTGTAAAGGAACGATATTAGAATTCAGTTATCTTCGACAAAACACCAACTGGACGATCATTTTGTCGCACTCTCAAAACGACAGTTTCTAATATCAAATGTCTACATATCATATGAACTAGATAGCCAAATATTCGTGAAATGTTCTCGAAAAACGTGACATCTTTGAATGACTAAAAGCGAAACTACAGTGCCACTTGCGGTTGAGACAACAAAAAAAACTGAGAAACATGCGGGTGGGCTATCATTTTGCCGCGCGCTGTGTGGATATTCACTCACTGTTTTCGCTGAATCCAATAATGACAGAACTATACGTGATCGGCCAGCGTACATTGTTCATCAATTGTCTAGTTATGCCTGACTTACTGCTGGCGCATTGCTGGAGCAAAATCTATTTATTGTATCTGGAGGTATATATATATATATATATATACACGACTGTTATCCTGAAGTTCATCGTAATCGAGCCAAGCAAATCGACCTACTTTGTCTGCTAAAGCTCCTCGACCCCATGGGGGTGTTCAATAGCGCCGATCGTCACAGTCAATTTTGTATTCACTGTTTATTTGACTTTATATTATACATGGATGACTTGATATTTTTCGTCAGATCGACAAACCGAAAGGCGTTTCTAGTTTGGCGTCCTCCATTGTCTACCGATAGCTGAATTGACGGGCTCTTCTATAACAAAAAAAAAAAAAGTGAGCAGCTTTCAAAGGCTTCGTTCATCCGACAAATTCACCTTCGTCCATTCATTGATTCATTTGTTGTCACCATCATCGTCTTTGCAGTGAACATTTGAGCAAAGCGATACAGCGACATGAACAATGATTGCATTTAGTAATGATCGCGATATGCCAATAACAATAATGATGACTGCAAGATGTGGCTCCCGTAACCAGCGAATGAGTTCGGAGCTCGACAAGGAAAACATTTCGACTTCTGTCCTCCACGCTTCGTTCGATTGGCGCCTGCCTAACATCGCTGACGGCTCGGCCAGGCGAGCTGAGACGACTCAACGGCGTCCGTCATAGCCACACAATTACGTCAGACAGAGAGCCACCAACAGAGGCACACAGACACCCAGAGGAATACAGAGAGAGGGAGAGAGAGAGGGAGAGAGAGAGGGAGAGAGAGAGAGGGAGAGAGAGAGCGAGAGAGAGAGAGAGCGAGAGAGAGAGAGCGAGAGAGAGAGAGAGAGAGAGAGAGAGAGAGAGAGAGAGAGAGAGAGAGAGAGAGAGAGAGAGAGAGAGAGAGAGAGAGAGAGAGAGAGAGAGAGAGAGAGAGAGAGAGAGAGAGAGAGAGAGAGAGAGAGACGCTGCGGCTTGCCTGACGGAGTCCGGTAGCCGGTGAGGATTGTGACATTAAATGATACATGCAAGTATCACACAATTGACTGCTATCAGCGGATCCCCCCCCCTATGCCATGCTGAGCTCGAAGACAGCTGTGCCCTTTCCCGGATAGCATGGTGGCGATGTGCTATCCACCCAATGGTTGGCTTTTCCTCCAATGCGAAGCTATTCGTGCCAGCGTACTCACGCCAGGCGAAGGGACCCACGTCAGCAAAAGGCAAAATGTGCTCATAGGACAGCGGGAATGAAGCTGCGCTTCGCAGCGGCCGATACCGCTGAGACTCTTGTTCGTGTTGTTATTATTGACAGACTTCATCGTCGCCACTGTGTGGACTTCGCCGTCATCGTTGTTGTTCCCTCTCTCCTAGCCACTGATCATTTCCTCGAGGTCCTTTTCGTTCTCTGCCACCACTAACCTATCTTTGCTTCGTGTTGGTCTTCTCGTGGACGTGTTTCTTGTCTCAACTAGATTTGTCTTCGGTCTGCGGCCGTGCTCAGGGACAACGGCCTTTTTTTTTGTTGCCTTGCGGCATTTATTTCTCTCACCTTTGTGTGAACTTTGATGCTAGTAGAACGGCCATTACGTTACAAGATTCGCACCAATTCGGGCTTAAACAACAACAGCCTCGACCAGGCTAGCAGCAACGGAACCAACAGCAACAACAACAGCCGCCGTCGTAGCTGACAATTCAACTGGTGCGACAACCAGAAGGCCAGAACCATAAAAGGTGATTGCGGTTACGCGGTCCAGCAGAGTTGTTGACGTTTGCTCTGTTTTGGGTTATCTCTCTCTCTGTCTCTCTCTCTCTCTACAGTTGCTACTGCATCTAGGCTTAGCATGATTCTAGAGGAGTTCTTCTTGTTGCTGTTGTTCGTGTCGTCCAATGTGTGGACAATCTGCGCATCTGTATCTGAAAGGCTGCTTCACAGATGATTGCTGTGAATGCTGTGAATCCAGCACAGCCGCGAGTCCCGCACAGCCGACGGCATCATCAGCCATGTTTTACTCCACTGTCATCAGCCAGCAGCAGAAGACCCCGACAATGATGGCAGACGGAGGTAGCGCACGTCCAACAGTTCATGTTGACGTGACGAAGAACCCGACTAGCGGCATCGGCGGCAACTCGATGCTGTAACCGTTAGGGGACTCGGTCCGATCTCGTCGGTTTGGCTTTGTGGCGGTGCATTCATGCTTTGGACTATCGAGATTTCGGCTGTTGACGACGCATCGGCACCACCAGTGAACTACTGCAACAATTCCACTTGTTCTACCGCTACTCGTTGTGTCATGGCATGGAAAGTACATCATCAGATTGTCGATCGAGGCAAGCAGTCCATCTGGCAGATTCCTTCCAGATAGACATGCGCGATTGAATGGAATTGCCTACCAGACGGCAGGGCGAGCGGGCTCCCCCAGAAGTAGAAGTCGAAGCCCTTCAGAAGCGGTAAATTGCACGCACCGCGCTGGTCACTACCCGCTGCCTGGACAGCAGACTAAACGCTGTGACGTGGCTGACCACAGCGTTCATTCGCTCGTATATATATATGTATATATATATATATATATATATATATATATGGTAAAATGAAGTAAATGAGAGGCAACACAGATCGGCCGATGGACTACGACACACGGCGCGAGGCACTCCGTGTATTGGTAACACACGTTGAAGAGCAGTGATCTTTTGGTAAAGCCTCGCACAGACCCCGAAGCACAAACCGACAGTAACAACAACAGCCTCCGTACCATCTTTTAATATGGGAATAATTCGGGGGCCAGCATTCAAGAACGAAGACACCGTCACAGCGGGCTATGCGCCAGTCAAACAACAGCAGCCAAAACAAAAAAGACAAAAGTGACTCGAGGGATAACCATATATACGGAATTATGGGAGGAGATGAACGGTGACTTCATCTGGCGATCAGTGACGGCAACAACCCTTCTATAGAAAGGCATGCTTTCGACGTAGTCAACGCCTATAATCCAATGAGAGGTGCGAAATCGTATGAGAAGATTACATAATGGTATAAATTGTAGGGTGTATTGCGTCTATTGGGTTCGCCTGCATAGATCCAACAACACACGGATGCATACACATGTTAACGTGATAGAAACATGACATTAACGAACGCGACCGTATACCAGCGCGCGACCAATATGGGTGGACCTTGTTGCTGTTGTTGCTTTGGCCTGGGTGTCACCGAGACTGTACAGCCTACATGTGTACATATGGACACTCGTGGTAGAGGGTAACTGCAATTGGCCACATGGCAAACATTGACCTGAACACAACAAGGTTGACCGTTAGCGACAAAGCGATTTGATTCGCCCCTTCAGCAAGAGTGATAGTGCGATCTCTCGTTTTTGGGAGTTTCCAACGCGAAACTTTTGGCGTACCTCGAAGTCGATGCGAACAGGAAATTAATGGCCACATACGTGTATTCGTGAAGCACATATAGTCATCTCTTATTGTCAGCGCAATCAGAACGTAAAAAATCCATGAACATAAATCAGACTTAATCGAGTAGTATTCTAAGCTGCGGTAGATGATCTGTGTAGTTATCGCGTAAAATGATAACGCCAGCGTCTATCTCAAACGCGTACTTATATTCCGAATCAAGCAACAATGTTCGTTTGACCCGCGAAAAGCTGCGGGACCCTTTGGGCCCAGGCGAATTTCATGTGCGCACATATATCTAAACACTTCCAATCTCGCAGCACGCTTGTTTATATCCCGTCTCAACGGTTCACTTACGGTCAACAAGTAGTCCGAAATGCGGTCTAATAATGTGTTACGAGTCATGAGTAGGCCATCCCTCAGGGTAGCTGAATCTGACTGCACACCTGATCAACGACGGACAGAAAACAAACATTTCGCATCGTCCTTCGCTTAAAGTCCGGGTTAACTATAGCATTTATGCTGTATGCACTGTTCGTAAGAAGCGGCACTTCGAATTACACTTCCGGATATATTCAGTAACATGCGTGCACATCTTTATAACTGCTGGTCTCTGCATACCTTGATTCTGTGTTGGTGACGTGAGGTAACGTCGAAAATGAAATTACACTAATTACTGCTGACGGTAGTGCCCCTACGACTGTTTCACTTGTAGCAGCAGAAGGAGGTGGCGGCAGACTTCGTTCGAAATGGCGCAACAATATTTCACTAAGCTACGTAGTGGCTCCATTAGAAGATACCTACGCGATAACAGTGACTATGTCAGAAAAGTTGTGAGTCACATGGAAAGACAACCAGTCACAAAGCAATTAGCAGTAAGACGCCGGAAACAGGTCGGAAATAGACGCTGACATAAG
Organism: Stratiolaelaps scimitus; assembly: GCA_019614645.1. Classification (NCBI taxonomy): domain Eukaryota; kingdom Metazoa; phylum Arthropoda; class Arachnida; order Mesostigmata; family Laelapidae; genus Stratiolaelaps; species Stratiolaelaps scimitus. The sequence goes on from JABWDB010000046.1 coordinate 2,177,191, forward strand.
AACTATACGCGAAACTATATAAGATCATAAAGCGAAGACTAAAACATCAAACTAAAAGTTGAACTTTTCACAAGAACAACGTTCAATAGCTGATACGTCTGTAAGCGATAACTAACACTGCAATTCTGTAGCGGAATTATTATAATACAAGTAAATATAGAGAATTTTCTCATCAAATCAATATGAACTCATTGGTCGTATGTCACCTGAATTCGAATACGCCTGCAAGTAAACAATAACGATATCAATACATATCTAAATATAGATGCATATCTGCACTGCTTGTTCAAGCTTTGGTGTGAATTGGATCACATACGAACTCTATGGAGAATAGTAGGTACTTTTTGTAAATTTTTCTAATTCGAGGAATGTCCTTAGCAAGACATACACCCGCAGTTACAGATCAAAAGGTTGAGCAAATTCTGCTCGAGGATATCTAACAAAGTGTAACGGTGCTGAGCGACGATGAACTCTCGCGAGGCACCACCTAAGAACACCAGCAAGATCCTTCGAATTCAAAGTAGGACACTGTGTTCTAATTCGATGACTTCGGACCGTTTTGACAACCCGGGCAATGACGAACAATAAGCACTAGCCAAGCCGAAGATCGCCCAATGGCGTTGTGCTCCGAAGAATTTTCTGAATTCGAACCAGAAATGACTCAGGCGAGACGGACAGGCAAACTGACGGGGATTTGAATGTTTTTCAATAACATATGCAAAAGCACCACATCGGCGTAGTCATCATTTAAACACTAAGCAGTATAAAATTTGTATGGCTGATTTGTTCGATTCGCTCAACGATCATCTTAGCTGAGCTCATAGAACAATGAAATATTATAGCAAAAAAGTGCCCAGTCAGCGATGAAATCTAGAGACAGGGCAAGATTAGGCTATATATATATATATATATATATATATATATATATATATATATATATATTCCAGGGCGTCTTATGCTGAAGTGATTCTATATTTATATTTTGGACACGCTTAAGGACTGGACAAGTGAGGCCTCCATGTTCTAGATATCCTATTCAATTTTATATTCGGATGTCGATTACATATGCGATCTTGGGCTGGACGACAGGACAAGGGTTTCATCTAGAAAAAATCCGACATCGACACTGGCCAAATACATTTGAGGAGACAGGTCTGCAGGTGAACACAGTGAAAGTACAGTATTCGTTGTGGACATGCAACGCATGTTTACCCTAAGAGAAACGGAGACACATAAGGGATTCATAAAGAAGCAAAAAAGACAAAAATAGCCGCAATTGAGCCCGTACTTTTTGCACTGCCATGGCACCGAGAGTAAAGGGTAAAGCTTTATTGATTTATTAAAGGAACTGCATACAATGCTTAAGTTCTCTTATATGTCATGCAACGGGATTCGAACCTGCGTTATTCCAGAGTGGGTGGCTGGAGGCCTCTAGAGAAATCAATCACTACTATCTATCACCGAATTAACGGGTACGAGATTAGTGGCTTCTACGATGAAGTTCGTACGACTGAAATACGCACACTGCCTTAGTTCCCGATGTTGGCAATATTTGTAAATATTTTAGCAAAAGCGACACGAGGCCCCCACGGAGGCGAATGTATCAAAGTAGAACTGAATCGCTAAGCCAAATTTAGCCCACAGATAGACAGCGATCGCCCTTTAAAGTTTTTTTTTCGTTGTTAAAGTTACATAATACAGCATGATAATAAATAAACAAATAATATTGCATAGTGTGCGTAAATATTTGCTCAAATCTAGCGTTGTTGTGGTCGACTATGATATCAACGAGGCAATACCGTCAAGTGTTGATAGCGCATAGCAACGTCATTCGTTGGCTGGCGCAAGTGCAGTGAATCTATGCGTAACACAGTGAAGGGTCATTATTCGTATATATATATATATATATATATATATATATATATATATATATATATATATATATATATATATATATAGATATATATGAAGACGAGGGAGTTTATGGTGGAGATAGGAGTACACTGATATTTTGTCTAATACCGGACAACTCGTTCATTCACGTAAAAATGCACGATTCTATTTACATATCGTTTGCCATCAATGTACACTAAAACTTTCAAATGGTCTCCAACGGTGAGACATATTGCCAGCGGGACATAGCAACGTCACGGAGCTATCCTATCGACGTCTCATCGCATCTGTTATATTGCTGTTGGTAGCTATCAGCAAATCGAGTCGATTGTCCAACTCACTCCGATGTCAGACACGTTGTAGATGTAGACATCGCTAACGATAGCGGACTTTTGACAGGGACTATAGGGTCGGAAGTCCCGTGGATTGTGGCTAATTATGCGCGCCCGGCGATATTCGCGCCACATAGTCAATTTTACTGGTTGACACACAGCCAACATTTACCGTCGACGGTACTACCCTCGGCACTGCTTCGGCACCACCTAATGGTGGGAAATGTGCCCGAAATGTGTCCTGTCATGGCTGCGCAAATCATGCGCGTGTAGACAGGACACCGAGTTACGCGCCACAAGGCCGCCATTTCAGATCATCTCGTAGATGATCACGGGATGGGTAGACGTTTATTGGCTCGCAAGCAACAACACGGGCGGAGAACAGAGTTGACGAGGTAGATGTAGACAACTGAGGAGAACGGATGTGTCCAGGAGGCGCAATCTGATTTTGGACATGTATAATACACCTCCATATTGCTCAATAGGTGTCGTCTGCGGGGCTGAATGCAATGACGGATTGTTGAACGACCACATTGATCGAAGTTACATCGTACAGTACACATATGAAGAGGCAGTCGGCATCGGCCAACGAACAGTAGAAACTAACAGATTCGCGAAAACTATCAGCTGACTAAAATGGCGCCGTCATAAGATATGGGAGACGCCCTTTTCAACAGCGCGCATCGAACATCGGTCCGCCCACAGAGAGATCTCGTACATTCAGGTAGGCGAGACGAGCTAGATTTACGAGCCACCTGAACCATACCCCCCCTCCCACTCTTGCGAAGCGGGGCCAGCAAATGTGGATGTAGAATGCTTCTCAAGTTCAGTCCACTCCAATCTCCAGAGGCTCTGTCTGGGCCGTCCGCATTTGAGATTCGTTCATCTTCTCCTCTTTGTTCATCATCCTCTTTACTCCCGTCTTACAACCGCATTTGCTCTGTACATCACGACCACTTCGAGGCGAGCACGTGTCCTCGGCTCCGACGCACACAAGAAACAGCCGGTCGTTCCCGAATCTGGCCGAATCTTGATCCGGTGAAGTTCTCTCTCCGACGTTGTCGAACGGCAGAGACGAGCCGCAGTCAGCGAGCTTTTGGCCTTTATTGGCGTTACACGGTATAGTGTACTATTAGATATTATCGAGTCCGAGGTATCGAGCACCGTCGAGGGAATCTCCTACGAATACAAGTAGATGTCATAAAAGTTGCCAGGATGGCGAATCGGTAGGGGTAGAATACGAGCGGATCCATAAAGGAATAAATTGCTCGATTGTGTCGCACCGGGGATTTGATAGCCGAGTTACTCAGCGGTGTTAGTAATGCAGTACTGCAATCAGCGAGCGGCCACCACGGTCTTTCAGTCGCCACATTTCATAGCTGACGTTACCTATTCCTGGCCTGGTAACGGTTGGAATTGAGTTAGGATGTTAGTTACCCATCCAGAGGTAACTCACGTGCGTTTGTGCTGCTAGCCAAGTCCATTAAATTCGCTAATAGCACTCAGATCTTATCCCCGTTCATCTATGCCCTGTAACCAACGAACGCGCAACCGGTCAATCCACAACATCCAATTATCCACAGTGCCATTATCACTGATCCGGATTCTATTCAATCGTCTTGCCTCTTGTTTAACCATATTTCCCTCCAAAATTCCGACATTGGAACGACTCACCCAATCTGTTGCAGAACAACAACGAGATGTTCGGCCTAGCTCGGCCTAGATGCAGGTAACAGTTGTTCCCTGTGCGCCTTCCCATGTTACCCTGCGACTACAATGACTACAATGGTTCCTCTACCCCCCCCCCCCCGGACAAGCTGGCCAGCTTTCTCCTCTATCTATTATATACCCGCTATTCCCGCCACCCGAGGTTCCCTCGTTACTCGTCGTAGCTACATTGTAATGCAGCAGTGAGTGGTGCTGCCGCATGCAGACGCCCCCGCTGCCTGGTGAGGCGCCCCACTCAGAGAGCTCTACTCAATCGTGTCGACACAAAGGAACACGTGAGGAGTCTCCCTCAGTTGCCTTTCGGCGGATTGAAAGCAACGGACGAGATTGTTGCTGCTGATGCGGGGCCGCTGCTGTGGCAAGCGATGCGTGCAGAGCACCGTTGTGACGCACCGGAAAATCTACCTTCAATATTTGTTTGATATGGACGGTAGGGGTTGGCCAGATACGTCATAATAAGCGCAATGAAGGCAACGACAATATCGATGGTGGATGGCGACGATGGTGGATAAACAGCATAAACAGCGCGAGCAGCAAACAAACACAACGGGACAATAACAACTCACAAAAAATAGCTACCGGCGGCGGCGGTAGCAGCAGTAGCAAGAACAACACAACATGTGTTGTCTCGGGGTTCTAGTGGTCTTAGATGAACGAAATGAACAATGAACGCCGCTACTTGTAACAGCTTTTTCATGAGGAGTGCTTTGCATTTTATTAAGAGGGCATCTTTCGCCCCTATCAGCCTATGAATACAATACTGCAAAGTAAGTGATTATTGTATGATCGACATGAAAACTAAGGCATGGATCATTGTTAACTGTTGCAATGCTCAAGCCAACGAATGGAAGATTCCGCCTCAACAGGAATCTTTCGTCTTCTAGCTAATGCTGCACTGGTATAGAAATTATTTATTTATTTAATTATTAATTATTCATTAACAGAAGTAAATAAAGTCTCACGATATTTCAACCTTTTAGGATGGTTTGCGTTCAGCCGAACACGCTAAACCAGTTGGAGGGGGCGCTCTGAGTATCTCCTCTAATAAGACAAGACTAATTGGGACGGTCGATGTACTCCAATAACCTAACTACTAACTTTATGAGTACTGTATATATATATATATATATATATATATATACACGACGACCTGGTGAGTAACGTAAGCTGAATAATCAAATAGGCGAGTTGGCAGACGGGCGTTAACCCGTAACACAGAGCAGAGCGTTCCGTCGCTTCACGTTACAAACGCCACCGTCGGCTTATTCCCTATCAAAGCGAAGAGACCACCTCATATTTATAATGTAACATATCCCTACGCGCGCCCCCCGGCGGCTCGTCCCCCTGATTGCAATCAATTAGTGCTAGCTCAAGCATTCACCGACCTGTATCCCCGACCGGCAATCCTCCAGAGCTTACGGCTAACCCCGATTAGTTATGGCGGCAACGTTTCCCCCAATGGGATACCATTATAAGGCCGTTGTCGGTCTATATATACGTGTATGATATACCAGTCGTTCTATGCCCGTTCGTTTGCATTGCCAAGGTCCGAGTCATTACTGTCCTAGCGATCCCGCCAGTGCGGGCAGGGACATCTATCTCATCACAGCGTGACCTACCCTCCGCCAGCTCGCCGCCAGCTGACCGCCTCTTCGTTGCATGTTGTAAACCCATTGGCGAGAACTGCCCAGCCATGGTCAGGGTCCCAGCCGAAGCAAAAGTCCCATTCACTGCTTCTGTGTCCTCCCCCACTACCTCACTACCCCACCCTCGCCCTCTCCCTGCTCCCAGTATTTCTTCTCCACTTCGCGCCACTTGTGCGCGCCATTCATAGATATCATTCAACCTCTACCCCTCGGACGACGGCTCCGAGTCCGACTGCGCCGCCTACGACTCACTCCCATTCGCGCTTGCTCCATGGTCCATCTCCCGCCGGCGAAAGGCATTCACTACGATACTACTAGTACCCCCTGCCCGAAGCTCGATCTACTGAGAGCCGATGAGAACTCGTGGCAGCGGCCGCAGCAGCCTCAGCGCCATTCCTATAGACGGATACGCAGATACATGGGGGCTCGCACCGAATGGCTGGTCGGTCCACGGGGGCACCGCGGTCGGTGAGCTGCGCGGTGGCCAGAGATGGGGCTGGGGATTGATGAACTTAATGTGGGGTTATGCTATTGCTGTGGTCGAAGGGAGAACGAACGTTAGCGAGGGTGCATGTCCTGTCGAGTTGCTGTTGTGTCTATGCGCTGGGCCAAATGAAACCAACCTAGACCTTGTCCTCGAAACACGGACGCTTCCCCTGGGAGAAAGGGAGCCAGAAATGGAGAGAGGGAATGCGTAGCGATGACATTCGAACCACCACGTGGTGAGAACCACGATATATATATGTTTATACTATATATATATATATATATGTATATTTTTTATATACGTAATTGATAGATCACTAAATAAGTATTATAGATATGTAGCAAATACAACCAAGAATAAGTCAGTCCCAGGCACATTGGCATATTGCTATCACTATCTGCGTCTATCCCCCCCCCCGCGATGAGGACTTGAGTGCTTTAGAGAAGCAGCCTCATTAACGGTTTATGCATTGAAAAACAACGCTCTTATGCACCATACATGTGTACCATCTTCTAGCGCAACGTATGGTGCTTATCCTGTTCTCATCCGTAGGACTCAAGTTGTGTATAGCTGTCAGGTCCTTGGCTTGGATCGCTTTGAGACAAGATCCTGCCAGTGGGTGCATTCGTGAATGACAGATTAAAATGGCAAAAATAGGCCATGATAGCTTCCTCCTCCCCTGCCTGACGGCAGATGACCACTGAAAAGGACAACATGGACCCACAAACGGCGGCCTGTTGTTGTCCGATACATGGGCACTATCGGAGTACGCTAGCGAACTATCGTTATGAGCCGGCAGAAAGTCTTTTACAGACGAATACCTATGGCGTAAAATAATAATGTCATTGTCGAAACACCATTTCGATCAATATGATGCGAACCCTCAATCGCTAAACGCCCACGCTAATTCCTTTTATGCTTAATACTATCGAGTCCCTATTCGAGCCTGTATTTGACGAGCGTCAATACACATTGATTGACACAAATCAATGTGAACAAATTGTGAGCGAAGAGACACGAATGGGTTCGTCCGCTCAAGTTATTCGCATTTGCCGTCGAAATGTTTATGTCCCATACAGGGCAAGCATAACGGGTGGCGACTCGTGTACACTGTAGCTGTTGCTAGCTTGGCAGCGTCATACGCGCACGTGCACACACATACAAACCCATGCACGCCATACGAAAACACGGGGCTTTCCACCGTGCCGAGAAGGCCGAGACCACCGTCAACCATCCTGTGGGAAGATAGCAGCTGCCCGTTCCGTGTCGTTTGAGTGCCCCGTGGATAACTCCGAGGGTGGAGATGAATGGGAACTCTGAAAGTGCATGGCTAGGTAACCCCGGACCAGTTAGCAAGCGTGATGATGGCACGTCCCGTTAATGAAATCTGCGTTCACCGTTCCACCATCAACGTACCTATATATATATATATATATATATATATACATGGGTTACTTGGAACAGCAGGAGGACGGCAGCAAGAAATCATCTAACGGTACAATCCTGTGCTTGTGCTTTCGCAACAAGGTGAAGTCCTTCGTCTCGGCACCGTCCCGGTCTGACTCAACGTCACCTCGTAATTTTTCCCCTCGTTGACGCACTTGTCCGCGCGCTAAATCTACGAGTGCCGCAGATGCAGTTCCTCCATACGATGCAGCTATTGTCGCCAATGTCATACAGCAATCCTATTCCCCCGAATCGGGATGTTGTTTCGCTGGATATCATCCATTCTTGATAATCCATCATAGTTAAAAGGAGACGCGCACTTCCAGACCCGTTGCCTCCAGGAAGGTAGTTCGTCCCTAAGAACATGAAGCATATCATACATTTCTTGATGTTGTAAGTCATCGTCTCATCGACCATAAACATCGTCATCCACATCATTCAGACGATCACCAACAACAAGACACTTCTTGCGCCCTGACGAGCTTGTCGCCATTGTGGCCAATCGAAGCAGGGAATGAGTACACACATCTCCCTTTGTCCATAGTGCTCAATGTCTGCAAGGCGCAGTTGAGCACGACGTCATGACGTGAGCCGTGACCCGGTTACGTAACAATAATGACATCGAAACGATAATGTCAAGCCATCGCGTCCGAAGCACACGCCAGGTGCAAGCGTATGACAACCTATTGGCCCGCCCTTACCACACACGCACACACGCACTCACATAGACACATACTATGCTTTCCCTTCTACGATAACTACCGTAATTTTTTGCTTTCCGGGCGAGCAATACATAGGGTCATCAAGAAGAAAATCACGCTTATAATAGGAAAAGAAAAGAGAAAGATTGAGGGGAACTTTTCAGTGTATATGAATATTTCGCTGAAAAATATGTCTCACCCGTGATATTGGGTCATGCTATAATATTTCGGCATGACGTTGTTCTCGTGTGATCGGTACATTGCGAGAGGTATAGTTTGCTATTATTATTATTATTAAATTATAGACGAAGTACCCCGGTAATGGGGAGGTTTGATGCGGCGGGGTGCATTTCCGAAGGGCGATGATGATCGCTCCAGGGGTGAGGAAAATTGAAAGAAGGAACGTTATGGAAGACACTTGCCATCGCATATAGCGTTAGATAATGCATTGAATATCTGCCGAGGAAAATCGCGATACTTTCAGTCTGTGAACAAACTGTGCTATGCGGCACAGGACAATATGTCATGTTGAAGGGATGAATGCCCCGTTATATTGATATCACATTTACACAATCGTTTCGTGCGGAATTTTACTTTCATGGTCGATTATGCTATGGCTAATTTTAGCGAGATAAAACATTTTCATGAACCATTTGTCATGTCTTAATAAAAACACGGAATCCCAAGCTCAGTTAAATTCATTCTTGATCGCTTTACTTTAAACAATCAGTAAATGGATGTGGAGGACTGCAGGAACGGAAAGTCTATTTCTAGTGGATAGATACAATTCGCAAACGGTGATATCGCCTCAGATCGAACTTTGTCGATGATTAATCATCATCATCGATAGGTTGCTGCATTTCTTTTGCAGATTTGAAGTCGTCCTCGTGCGAACCTGCCCACCTACCGAATCGATAATCCAACCGAAGGATTCGGTTGCCTTCCTCAAGGAATACACCAGATCGACTGGTACAAGGGAATTGCGTTATGGATTAGCTTGGTACCTGCCGACGTGTCTGTCTCCTTCGATTAATCGAAATACCCTCAGCTGAACTCAGTAGGGGTTTAGTGAAGGATGAGTGTTCAGTAACTTTGTGCGCACTTTGAGAACCTGTACTTGGTTGGGGTCCTGGTTTATTTTTATTTCTTTGTTCGAGTTACGATTACTCACGTTTTGGGATTGGCATAAGTGTAATAAAATAAAATCTCACCTGCGTTTATTAATAGGGTTTGCACAGTTAGTCGTTATTTAGCCATAAACAAAAGCAGGTTTTCGATTCGCCTCCAAATATAAGCACATCACACATCCTCACATATGCTACATGTTGACGCATACTTGAACGATACAACCAGATCAGATTCCGCATTTCGTCGGTAAAGGTCATCCAGCTTCATTTTGTTTCACATACATTAATGTACCCTCACTCATTCTTATCCAGTGCAGCCCATCAGTTTTCGCTCAATAAAAGTCGTTCCACCCACCAAGGTCTGACGACCACGACCAGTGTCGCAATTTCGATCTATGCTTTAGCTCCGTAAATGGACAGATTTGCGTCACCAAGGACACACACATTCAATGAAACTGAAATTTTCTAGTCTACCATCTTCACGCACATACTGTTACACATGCATTGATACATTGTCTTCGCCTACGGTGAAAAAAACATAACTCTTTCAATTCATGACCAACGCTGGGAACCCGATATATCTACAAATAGTAATTCAACTCGAGGGCATACTTCTAGATCCGTAAACACCACAAGCACTGCTGTGTACTGTCATCCCCTCTGCAAAATACGTTCTGCTTGAAGGGTTTACTTGCCCTTATCCGGGGGGTGGTGCCAACACGGTGGTGCCAGCATGTTTAGCGACTCTCTCTCTCTCTCTCGTTCACTTTAACTCTCCCATTCTTTGGCTCTGTCAAACAATTCTTCCTATGGCTATGTTTGCACGGGAGTCTGTGCTCGGCGTCCAGCGATGAGGGCTCTCTCCACTGCGCGCCTCTCCAACTGATCCGATGCTCCCAACGAGTTCATTCGGCTCGGGCTTGGTCGCCACTGGACGGATATACTGAACCTCTACCACTGGCCCAGTTGATAGTAAAACAGCAGCAGACACACATGTCAGTAGATGCTGGTTGGTCGGGGAAGCTCGCAGTGGTGGTCCCCTGAGTTCGTAGCCTATCGACGGGCCGGCTGCACACGGTCGTGGGGTAAGGCTCGGCGAGCCATAGCAGAGCAGGAAACCTGATGGCTAGTGGGGCTGACGATGGGGAGGCCGAACGTAAGGAGAGATGACGGAGGGTAAAATATTCACTCGGCATCTCTAGAGCCTCCCGTTCCTTTGACTTTCGCCATTCACGTTGTACTGAACCTCATTGTACGATGCTGCTGCGGCCACTGCTGTTGTATGCCCGTTTGCTCGGCCCTTTGGTGAAGGACCCCAGTCCCTTGTTGCCATCCCCTCTATCTTAGCCGACCCAATCGTGATGCTCGTCGTACGCGCGGTGTATTCCAACCACTGGCCATATCCAGCTCCCACGTATCCGCCACTGCACCGGTTTTCCACGACACGAACAACCAAAACGGTACGGGGTGCCGGACGACCACGCGTACGGTAGCCGGCTACAGCTAGAGCAGCATTCAGGCTCTGGGAGCCCCCCAAGGGTGCGCCATAGCGCTGAATCCGAAGGGCGTACAACTTTCTCTGCACCCCACCCGACGTCGGGTGCCAACCATAGCCACCGCGTCGTTTGTATCAAGCCCGAGTACGAGGGCCTCGAAGTCAAGATGGGATACAGATACAAGTGTGGTTTCAGAAGTGAAGGGGTCTCATAAGGGGGCATGGGGCGGGTTGGGGAAGCGGCGGATAGAGGAGAGTAAAATGACGCCGGCGTTGTGGCGCCAACACTCATATTACAAATGACTTGACTAACCCCCCGTCATCTCTCCGGATCTCCCCAGAGCGCAGATGGACACTGAGCTGAGAAAACAGCTTACTTACGCATATGGAAGACATGTGCAAAAAGATAAATGTAAAAAGTGGGGCAATGTTAATAATCTGACATAAGAAAATAGCGCCAGTACAGCAATCCTACCCAGATTGGTGGGCTGTGCCCCGATTTTATAGTACGAGCAGTGATACTGAATCGCGGAATTTGCAACTATTTTATAGGTTTGTAAGGAATACCGCAGAAAGAGTATCGTTTCTCAGCTTGGCTGAGTGACGGGGCCGTTCTGTCAGTTCGAGGGGGTATCCAGTTGTACGTCATCCTGCGGTAATATATCCACTATAATAGTATTTACGACAAGCTTCTGTAGAGAAAGGCGCCTGGGAGAAAAGCGCCCCCCGACGCCTGGAACGACGAGGCTAAGATTCTCTAAGATCAGCCTTCATCCACAATAAATGGTATCAGGGCCAATTTAGCACCATAGGACAAGCAGAGGCGTACGTCCGCATCAGATAACTTCCACATCAGAGTTACGATCGAATGTTTTCGGGCTACACCTTCATCCAAAATTTAACGTCCGACGGGAATCGAAGCCGCGCATGCAGCACTTTTATTTGAAGCGAACAGCCAGAATGGGAACAGCCAAGCTTGTTCCACGGCAAGCAGCAGTGGGTTATTTCGTTTATGGAGATACAATCGAGAGTGTATCCAGGTTGGCCTCGTTGGCAATGCATGCTTTATCACTGGCTGACATGGTTCAGGGGGTGATCTTATGCAGGTGAAGTCGTTACGCCCAGCTTTTCTCATCTATATATTGCATTCGTGCGGACAGATGTGCGGATATCTCTATAGCCATAGGAATGGTGGCCGCCAGGTTGGCTGTCGTCTCACCGCGATTAGGGGAAGGGGTCTTCTAGGGTGATATTTGATGGTCCCGTTAGCGTCCTAAAGTGCGGGAAGATGCTAATATTTTGATTAGTTACACGTTGCATTTACGAGAGCTAGCATTGTCGAGCAGCATGCACCTTTTACTTTTCGGGCATCTATAAATTTTGCCCGCACGTTCGTTGGAGCGTATAGTTCGTGTTGTCTCTTGGAATATGGGAGAACATGGTTGAGGGTATGAATACTGAGCTTCGTATCCCTGTGGCAACGATCTTTCATTTAACAATGTAATGGCCATTGAGGCTTTCAAGATGCTTGGGTTAGTTGTCGATGCTGACCAACGGAGCTGGTTTTATTCCGCACACCTCAGGGAATGCTTGATGTCAAGTTATCCATGTTCGGGGACTCACAACTGTTCTTGTCCCAGACAGTCAAATATCTGGGGTTAAACTTCTCCGAAACGACCAAATGGCAGGGTCATCTGAGAGCCCTGCCACCTAAGTGCTATGCAGTCATTGCGGGACTGCGGAGACTTAGGCAGATGGGAGTCCCGCGAGAGGCTGTTCTTATCTTGGTTTATAAAGCTCTGTTGCTACAAGTGCTTTGTTACGCACTACCGGTCTGGCGAGGGGACCATCTTCGAATACCCCGCCGAGCTCAGGTTATCTAAAACGATGCTGTTAGGTCTATGGTTTAAGCCACAGAATCTTTGTGGGGATCTTTACCCCTCGTACGAGCTACTCCTGATAGATAAAATTTACACGATGTCGAGGGATCTGATTCGACCGGAGATCGTCTTCACTGCTGTCCCCAGCCGAACTCAAAGCGTTTACAGCCACCTGACCACTTTCAATAAGTCGTCGAAATATTTTGGATATTCAATATTAGTTCGTCTTCAATAATCCTTCCTTCATTTACAGATCTGTGTTCTTTGATCATGATACCAAATCCGCACATCTGCTCTATATCGCTTTCAACCTTAAGGGCGATATATACAAACAATTATGCCCTGATGTCCTAAACATTTGTCACACTCTTCTATCATTATCTGATTACGAAAACTTAAGCATTGCTGTGATCGTAGTTCGGTCAATATACCAACTTTTTGTGCATTGCATTGTGCCCATCCGCATGTTAACCTGCGATACACTAGCCTGTCACAGTTAATCCTCACCGCCAATTGTTTGCATGTCATTTAACATGGGAACTACTGGCCAAAAGGTGCTCGGACCTATTGTGCTAAATCGTAGCCGGCTAAGCAATCATGTCTTATATGTACCTCCGATGTTTTCTCATTACAACCTGTTGTTAGAACTCAACGCCAGGCTCAGAGGTTTTCTTGGCATGGCCCCTCCTCGAATCATTTATGCCCATCCCTTTGCTGCCAAGGCGTTGTCGTCGACAGAAAGCGAGAGGGATATTATGACGCTCTGACGTATAACTCGGCCGAAATCAACGTTGTTCCCTTGCTGACTTGGTTCCTTCGGCATTGACATCGGTGACCCTAAACGTTAACCCCACACTGTATTTCTCTGATCCTTTTAATCCCCTCCCGTCTCCAAGGCGACCTCCGTCGGAGCGGGGTCGCCCCCTGATCCACTCTTATGCATTGCCCGCTGCCCACTATGACGTCCCGAACGTCTTCCTTATAGCTTCTTGCTTCATCTGTACAAGACTGCAAGGCGCCTATAGCCTCGCACTTCCGTGCCAGGAGGTCATTCGCGAATCGCCTGAGTAGTAGTCAGATCGGGTCCCCCCCCAACTAAGGCTAGCCGAAAGGACATCAACGTCCTACCAACATTCTCGTGTCGTGCATCTTATCTACCCACCCACTCATCTGCTTCATACGTTCCCACTGACTTTACTGAGCGCTGCTCGATTCCTGCCCATGCGAGGCCAGTCTTTGTATAAGGTCCTCTGATTTTTATGCATATGGCCCTTTCCATTTTTTTTTGCTATACGCCTCTGGACTTCATTCGGGCCAAATGGGAGATTATGGATGCTGAGAGAGGACGGTGGTGATATTTTGATTCTTCTCCGTTTGATCGAAGAAGCATAGATGTATAATAGGAAGCGCGGTCGTGGTATATGCAACGCTGCATGGGCAATGCCTCATTTATGCTTGGCCTTCTCACAACGCTTAGCCTCTTTTGCTGAAACGATAGACTACAATGGCTATAGGCGTGGGCGGAGATTCCGCTACACTCAAAGGCTCGAAGACCTCGTTCCGTCCGGGAAGACATGAGCGTGGCAAGGTATGTACTAAATATCAACCATCAACAGAGAGCGTCTAGAGGATTTTAGACGGAGAAGGCCGGTGTCGTGCATACCTTTAAGGACACGATGGGAAGATCGCTAACAAAAGCGGCTACAAAGGAACCCCTTAGGGACGTATCGCTTCATTGGACAAGCAAGAGGATACTGTTAGCGTAAGCGATCACTCTTTTTGCGACACAAATACGAAGATAAATGAAACGCAAATGGGACGAGACTGTGCAATGTACCGATCCAAGGATATTTTTCCATTGTTGAGAGGTAATACTTACTCTACATGATTGCTTCCGGTATAGCTGAGACTCGCAAAAAAGTCCTTCGTGAGTATCGCCAGGGAAAATATCAAGGATATGTCCTTTCGCGAAATTGCTAGTGCGGATACGTCAGCTTCCCTAGAACCCTTTCCACTGGGGACGAATTTAAGTGATCAACAGTTCAGGATTGTAACGGAGCCTTATATGAACCTCTGGAGTGGCAGCCGTAACATAAACGACCTCCAATTTAAACTGAAAATGAAACATCACCTTTTTACTGGTAAATTGCGGCACGAAACATTCTCAGCATGACAAATACTAACAAGAAGATCCTATGTGCCAATTTTTTTTAGGCAGCGATCGACTGCGTTTCCTCACGTGACAGCTCACTTGGAATATAACCTATATTATATCGACGCGTCCTGACGTTCCTTTAAAATTAAGTTTTACAAGCATATCCACCGTTGATCGTAAATCGTTAAGGGTTTATTTAAAAAAAAATACGAACAACAATTTTTTTTTAAATGAAATTGTAATCCTATCAATTTCTCGTCTATAGTTTCTTGCTGCGTCAATCATCAATGTTCTTCCAGCTTACGGTGTTGCCACCTAAGGCCAACGGAGATGAGAAATCAAGAAAGACCACGGCCTCCGTCCGTTCATCATCTAGCTTGCTGAATGAGTTTTGTAGCTCGCAGAGGCCCGACGATGAAAATCCCCCAACCAACGCAACCCCCATACCTCATTCGCTTCAACAGAACCGGACCGACTAGCTTTAACATTCGCGTTGCCCACTTGGCCGTTATCACTAAACTAAGAGTCTTCCTCATAGTCCTTCGTCTTCGTAATGCGCCTTCTAAACCCTGTGGCCCGACGCAGCCCCCAGTTCCCCGCCCTCAAAGCGGAGACTCCTGGACAACTAGGTCCAAACTCCGGACTGGGACGAGTGCCTTGCGACCAACCAGTGTCAGACACCAATCGTAGAAACGTACTAGCACAGACACCGGTGCTCAACGTGATTCACGCCATATTTCTTCACGTGTATCGAATAGGAGCTGACAGCAAAACACGCTCTACAAAAGCAATCTCTAACTAGGATAGCGCATGCCGCCATGACGTTCGCATGTGCCCCAATGCGAGTTTTGCTGGAGTGTCTGCAAAGGAGGAGCTTCGTCGGATTTTTATACTTTCTTCGACGTCGGGGCTGGGTTCTGAGGTTGGGGAACACGGGTGGGTGCCACGGTATTGGGAAGTGCGACGATGGCAGCGCTTGTGAAGCGTTAAATCACTCCCCTGCGCTTCCTCCGTCTTTTGCCTCTGCTTCTTTGAAGTCCTGATTCATTTGCTTTTGTTGTGCCCCATGCGACCGCCAGTTCGCCGTCCCAACTACGCTCACAGGGTCCGGATGAGTCCCCGGCCTTTGCTACGCTGCGCCTTGGTCCTGCCGCCTCCAGATAGAAGGAGGTTTACCCATTTCCCTACCACCCCCCGCCCCCCCCCGGGCCTCAGGCTGAGAAAGCGCGAATCGGAAAGCAACGAAGACTCCCGGATTCCTGGTTCTTACCCCAGATAACAGCCCAAATGCGCAGTGCTAGACCCAGCGCCTCCGTTCATTGACAAACTGACAATAGGCCGATTTGGAATCACCAGTAGTCATTATGCAGAATGAGCGAAAATGAATCGCATGGGTGGAAAAATTTCAAATGAAATATCCTTCATCAATCGGCTCGACGGAATCGTACATAACTTACAACGGAAAAATCGCATGTGACGGCGTTTTGACACAGGGATGACGTCATCCAAAATTGGCACGTCCAAAAATAACGAAATGCCAAACCACTGCGCGCATGCTCGAACATATATCCATGATTTTTTGTTACAGCCCCACAGGGGCCGGGTCGAAAATCAGCGCCAATGCCCTTGTTGGCTAGCAACTAGCAGGACTTGCGGCAGTAATCAACAATGGGAAACCTTCCTTGAACTGTCTGTCACTATGCATTGTCTTTGCAAGGTAAAATAGCACACGAGACGCGCTCAAATGCAGCGTCTGAATTCAGTTCGGACCGCAGATAAAGCAGCCCT
Organism: Stratiolaelaps scimitus; assembly: GCA_019614645.1. Taxonomy (NCBI): domain Eukaryota; kingdom Metazoa; phylum Arthropoda; class Arachnida; order Mesostigmata; family Laelapidae; genus Stratiolaelaps; species Stratiolaelaps scimitus. Next base: position 2,193,869 of record JABWDB010000046.1, read on the forward strand.
TCGCAGCGAATGGTTTCCGAGAGCAGAGTTGAGCTTCCTCGTACCAGCGTTGTCCTGCTTCCTTGAGCTTCGTTCAAGCGTTATTGTCTGGCAGCTGCTGTCAGCGCCACGTCAGCACAGTCATTCATGAATCATATATCTATCTATATATCGAGTAGAATAGTGGAAATCGACTTCTAATTTTTGTTGTACCGCGCGAAACGTCAATCCAAGGCGTTTTATCTGAATTAGCTCATCAATTTTGCATGTAGAGGCAGTGTCACATATAGATATATATATTTTTTTTACTTTTACTTTTTTTTTTACCGAGAACTTAAGCATATGTATGTATATTGCAGTTCCGAGAATAAACATTTGATTATGATATGATATTGAGGATGAAATTGGTTATAGGCCAAAATGACCCCGGTGTCAATGCAACAGCTCGAATAGTTACACTCAAGCAGGGCAGTGCACTAAAGGCAGAACCGGATGGAAAAGCCAAGAGGTAAATCCACAATAAAAATAGCCACCCAATCGAATAGTTACAAATCTTCGCCTTTCCATTCTGCGCTCTTTGTCCCTCCGACTCAACAGTGGTCAAGGATGAAACAGGCGATCGCAGATCGGCATTAGCTACATCGAACATTCGTTGATAGCATACACATCGTATCAGCTCCTGATCTAAGGGCCGAGATATTTGTTTGGGTATCCGTGTGTAGGAACAGAAGGCCTATAAATCTTCATGGTACTGTTCCACCCCTATATTTTAACCTCGGCATATATATATATATATATATATATATATTGTTTAGCGTTGTAGCATAGTATTGTCCCAACAACGATAACAACAACGGTATTATATGAAAGCAATACAGATATAATATAAAAGTCCCAACTAACAGGCGGTATGGCTACAGTATTGTTGGGATGACCCACATCTAGCCGTGGGCATAGACCCCGAAAAAGCTATGAATTCCTACACCTATTCATGTAGTCATACAGCCTGACGACGGTTGACGTTCGCTTGCTAACAAATCTTACACCAGCAGCAGCACCACCATCATAACAAAACAAGAGCACTAAGGCACAGCCTACACACACAGTATTGAGTATATTCTATGATAGATCGTATTCACGGTTAGCGAATACCGCGTCAGTAACAAGGGTCACTCAAAAAGTCAAAATGCCATCGAGTTTTTAATTACCACTGCATTTTGAGGGGACACTCGTCGGTAAACAACAGGGCGGTAAGATGCTCTGCCTTTCATTGTGGGCTATGGGTTTGTTCTTCCCTAAAGAACACCCCAGGGTTTTCCATTGTTGTACCCTTTATTCGTGTTTGTGGCCATCTGTTATTGCTGCCCCTAGGCCGCTAAGTAGAAATAAGGTGGCGTATGCAGAGTGTCTTTGGATTCACGGGACTCGCTTCAGTAACCACTGTAGAGACACCGCAACAACAACAACATCAGCTGCAGCAACAATAACAACACTACGATGCACGAGTATCACACAGTCTGCTGCCTCATTTTAATCCTTATACATCTCATATCATTGCTGCTCTTCCTCAGGCTTCTATACATCGTCCTCGTGGCTCCGACTCCCTTGGTTCTTTTCAACACTCCCAGCTCATCGCGCGGCTGAGTCCACACGAATGTATCGAATGAAGAACTTAGCGAACGACTCCGCCCCAGTCAAATAGGCGACAGCAACGACGGTAAATACCCGAACACCGCCACCGGCGGAGGGGGGCTGGCCCGGCTGGCGAAGCCAGTTATTGTTGACGGCTGTTGTGCGACTGGCGGCATTAGGCCTTATGTGTGCATATCTATGTATATCTGCACCGCTCTTCGCCGCTATGTACACTGTTTTAATTGGGCAAACCCACCTTTTCAACCGTTTCCCTAACTCGGTCGCTCGCTCTCCGTCGATGTCTCTCTCTCTCCCCCCCCTTCTCCCAATTCTCTTCAATCTTCAGGCAAGTGAACGTGTGGTTCGTTAGCTTGCGGCGCTGTTCGCCAGGAGGAGTGCACACAAAATAGTGTGCTTCTAACACTCTCATCAACATGAAGCTTAACCTCAACGACCCCATCGCCACTGCCGAGGACCGAGGATCCGCGAGGAGGGACTGCTGCTATGGCAAAAGAGACTTCATCACAAAGGAAAAATGACAGACAGGAGGGGCCAGACAGAGAGAGAGAGAGACCCAGAGCACTCGGGAATGCCCACAATGGCAAGCTCGCGCGCATTCGAATCGGATGGAAGGGTTGATTGCAGTAACTGTGCTACGAGGAAGAAGAAAGCTGATTGTTGTCGTTACTGTTGCCGTTGTCTTGATTTTTGGTCGTTGCTGTCGTCTGTGAAAGGCACTACTCATTTCAATCCAATTCACTGAAATTAGCTAACCTATATGCGCGCAGGCACACACTCTCAGTACTAGTTCCCGCATTTGTAAGGCTGCTTACGGTATGAAGATGCTCGTCTAGCTTGATGAACACGCAAGGCAACGATAGCTATGGAGCAATCGGGGTGTCAACCGGTAATCCTCGTAAAACCTTTGTCCGTGATTTCAGCAAGACGTCACCTAACGAAACAGAATTGCTCTATGTTCCTTGCTTGGCTATGTGAAATAATGTGTGAATAACTTGAGTGCATCTCAGTTCAAGCTAGAGTGGAACCACGAATCTAAACGGGGACAAAAAAAATAGGTCAAGATTCAAATTTTTGCGAGCAGTTTCCTAAAAAGTTCCCTGTCGCAGCAGGCTAACTAATGGACTGGCGCCGTTCTCCGACACCACCTGAGCAAGCAAGCATAACATAGCATAGGCCTCCACCTTTACCATACAAATGCAGGAGAGCAGCATCAGGGACACAGCAGCCGGAACCCCCCTCCCCGTCCGCCCCCTGAGTGAGACATCACAACCTTAGTCATCATCGACTGCTGCCAGTAAAAGCCGACTGAGGCCGGCCCCATGACAGCTCCCCCAACCGCTGCCGGGTATACCTTCCTCTCAGTGGCCGTGTGGCAACATACAACGCTGGCGCGCTGGTCCCTGAGACGAAAAGTCTTGGGGCGAACGATCTTCGTCTTCCCTATCAACTTCCGGCGATTTTAAAATCGAGTCAGCCGATGCCGCTCCTTTCAATGACGCGCCAAGAAGCCACGAAACAAGCCGCGGGAGCGGGCGACTTTGTGATACGACTCAATGACGGCGGTAGGCTTCTTACGCTTGAAATGCTCCATGGCAGAGGGTGGCGTAGCGCCGGTTGGCCGAGGTAAACGGATTCTCCCTCAAAAAGTCAGCCAAGGAGAGAGCACAAACATGTCGAGTTGGCGGGAACTCGTCAATTATCTGTTGATAGACATGCATGTTTAGTAGGCATACAACGCTGGCGAATAGGGGCCTCGGTATAACGATCCGCGGATATGTATTTAGGTATTGGGTTGGCGTCAGCTAGAGAATGACTAACCGTGGCTTAATGACTCCGATTTGAACCTGCTCGTTCCTCTCATCATAGGCGTCCCATCTACCGAACAGGGTAGAACGGTTGGAACGGAACTCATCGAAATATTCGCTCCAAGCAGGGAATGTCGACGACTGTGCCTAGGTAGATTTATTGTGGGATTGCCCATTGATGGAAATTGATGGGCGTGCTTTTGCTTGGAGACGCACCCGCTGCGTTCCGTTGCCTCCAGCACTATAAAAGAAATTACTAACTTGCCTATATAGTAGGTAAGATTAGTGTAATGTCTATGTCTAGTTCATGCGTAAGGACCTTTGTCAGTTTCTGATCGATATAGGTGTCTCCCTCAGTTATAATTCGTGTTGCAAACAACAGCTGCGAGCCTCCAGCGACGTCCGCGAACGTTTCTTTTTTCAATCTGCCTTCTTGCCCGGCGTTGATTAATAGCTCTCGGCAGGATCAGTGTCGAGATGATGATGTTTAGTAATCGGTGTCTACCGCCCACTCCTCTAGAATGAACTACGCAACCTACATGACGCTGATAGATAAATGTGTGCACGTGTGGTGGACACGCTGCACACAAAGTCTAAGACAGGCCCAGTCAAAATGGAGCTCCTTTCATTTGGATAAGTGAAATGAAAAAATAGATGCTCACATCCAGGGTGGAGACAGATAAATGATCATTTACACAAGGAACTACCCCCAACGATAGCGGTCATGCATCGGGAAATGATTCGTTCTGGCCCGTGGCCACGCATGTATCGTGTGCGGGTCACACAGATCGAACAATTCATACCGCTCAATGAGACATCGGCAATAGTAATTGGGGTGCCTAATCGGAGATGCGTCGATCAGGAACTGCCTTCTTCCAATTCTTCTGTCTGTTGATAGTCTCTCTTATATTTAACTTGAAGACGTATCATCGATTAATGATTGCAGCCTCAGAAAAAATGTTAACTAACTAAATTAAAGCAATTGTAATTTGGAAGACAGAAGACACCTATTTTGACCGGGTTCAATTTCGATCCGTCTGTAGCGCAGTGAGTAAATGCAACCAGTGGTACATTATCGCGGTGTACCGCGCAAACCATCACAGATTAGAGCTGCCTATATATATATATATATATATATATATATACATATATATATATATATATATATATATACATATATATTAGGAATAGCTGGCAGGTAATAGAAAATCGTTCTCATCATAAGATCGTCGGCCTTGTCACGCAGACAAGCTGGAAGGTCAAACATACTAGACATAATCTGTCGTCAATCGCTCATCGGCTGCCTCATCAATGCCATCATTGTAAGGTGATTACTGTCTCTACGGGGGAAACAACTAATGTCCCGATCGCATGTTCGGTCCCATAATCTCGACTGGCTTTGGGATTCTCAGGCCTGATGCTATGCTATTTATTTCTGCCCTAATTGGGACATTACCTTGTGCGGTGTATGAGGGATCAGGTTCATCCAACGGAGTCAAAACGATGTCTATCGAGATATAATACTAGGTAGGCCAATTTAGTAATTTGCAAAATTGCGTATACACTCACTGATTCACTGCGATAATAATTCAAGCCCACGACCGGTTAAAAGTCTCTTTCTTTCACCATTATCATTGCTTTCTACAATACAGTCCATTGCACCAATACAGGATTGGCTGGCATATTAGACAGAGCTGACTCGGCGTGAGGGTATATAATATATCTACAGGGTCACGGTGACGATTCTACGCCATTCGATAAACTGAACACCGTCTACTGTCTGGCCTGTCTATTCTCGATTTTGTAGCAGATTAATGCCTCAGTAGAAATAACTGTCACAGGGTCTTTATAACAAGAAGTCTTTATAAAGCTATAACCTAGACCCTCTCCGGTCCGCGCATGAATGATATCCGTGACGAGCATAATTTCCTCACTATCAATGGGGAACATCATTGAATTTCGCACGCGAATTTCTTCTCGTCAAACGAATACACTGTGGTAAACCCACTCACCTTTTGGTTTTCCAGTTTCGTTTTGAGGTCGTGAAGTGTCCAGTAAGGAGGTACAGTCTTCGGCGCAGGCAGTCGCAGCTCGAGGTCGCGTAACCATCGACGGAGACATCGCATATCCGTCGTAATGTCTGACCGGATGACAATGAGCGAAAGAGAAGGAGGAATCATCGACAACAATGTTATATAGCGGTGAAATTAGCCTCCTGATCCAGAGACTTGCAATATTGTGAATGTAACATGATTGAGTTTATGGTTCAGGCCAGGCCACAGGCCACTACGAAGTTCAATATGTGGCACACGATACTGCTGAGCTACCATTTCAATGAAATGTTCTTTTTGACGTCACAGTGGTTGTTGCGTTTGTTGGTCGTTCTCGTTTGGTGTTACTTATAAACCTTGTAATCCTACACATGAATTGGTACGGATTTCACGTCGAATTCACTGTGAATTGTTGCTATTTGATAATGCTATGAGTCTAACTGTCAACGTTCAGTGCGAGATCAGTGGTAAGTACAAAAACAATTAGCTAGTTCCCAGGTCTAACACCAACCTACATCATCTTCGAAATGCACCGACTTTCGTAGTTAACTAAAACGAAATGATTTTACAACTAGAAATTAACTTTCAGCATCATACGGAATTTGGACCAGAGGGTCGGAAATTTCAACGCGTCATCGATACGTGCAACTCGATTATAGCGTGTATGTATATGTATGTATTGCTATAAGATTCCTGAAGAGGTAATTACATTCGGTTTAGGTACACACAAACATCCTCCAAGGCTCAAAACGAGTATTCCCACCCTCAAAAAAAGTTGTATTTGTGGTATCAGAGAATGATGATTCAAAGAAGACCTATATGCGTGTATGATAAAATATTTTGTATTCCCACATGTACAATTTAGCTGCCGTTCAATATCCCCTCAGATGTTACAATTACACCGATATTTCGAACTTCAGTTCGAAATAAAATCTGTTTGTGAAGTTCCGCACGGTAATAAGTGCAATCAGCGGTATGAAATGCAATGGCTTTGATGTTTGCTTGTGAAATGCTAGGTGTTTGCATTTTCCGTTAAGATATGATTGCCGAGAACCAAGGGCAGATCCACTGAACTTTTGAGCTTCAAACATACTCGGAAGGATCCTGCCTCATTTCATAGAATCAAACGCCGTTAGAGTTAGAGTTTAGTTTTTAACATTAGAGTTTCGGCCGTAACTGCAATTGCGAGATCGAAACCGATCTTAACCCAAACACGATTTACCCTGGCACCATAGCTGACCCATTCTGGGGTAATGTAACCACAGTGGCGGGGTGCCGCATCTATAATTTGTTCAACAAGGGGTGACAACTATTGTAGCCTGATCCCGTGATACCCCTCGAAATAACAGGTATTCTGTCCTCATAAAAACAAAATACACTACGCACATTTTAGTGTACTATGCTGAATCCTGCGCCCGGATTATTATACATCCGGACTCGAAAATCAACCTTTGCTGCAGAATAGGTACATAAGTAGCACCGAAAGGAAACTCATTCAGTTGGGGCTGCCAGTCACCTAGTGCCGTTATATATATATATATATATATATATATATATTATATTATAAACAGGCATAGGCATTTGACGTCGTTGAGAGGAGTAACGCATACTATGCAAACAAGTGCACTCGCGGACATTTAGCTGGCATAGACCTAATTACATCTAAACAATAAGTAAATAGCGACACACATATGCATGTATTAGCACGAATGCAAACCATTTCTATACGTACCATGAAATAGTTTATCCTTGTCGAGATTGTCTATACTCTCCTGAGGTGAGGAACAGGCGTTTTCCTTTGTGGACCACATTGTCGACACTTTCTCAGCCTTTGCAGATATCTAAATGTGCAGATATAATACAGAAGATATGAACCATTTAGCGAACACCTATTTCACCAGGATCGAGTGTGCGGGTGAAGAACTACTAGCCATTGCCAACAGGCCACAAGCCACCTAGAGGTTCTAAGATATGGCTAACTATTACAAGGGATTCTAAGATGGTGAAAATAGCGTGTTCATGATCCATGCAGTTGAGAAGCTGCCGAGTTGAAACCGTGAACATGATGTGCCAATTGTTATTGTGTACAAACGGATGAAGCCACATTGAAATTGACGGTACGCCAAAGAGTCGTTTCCACGCAAGGGTTCTTCCGGCTTCGGAAATCCACTGCTAAGTTACCTAATTAGTAGATGTTCCTGTCGTTTCAAAAGTAATTGCCTTAACTTTGATATCCTATGTATAATAAAGGCAATTTACTTTTAAATCCTTATGTATGATGTGTGCATTATAAACATAATTTAGCAACTATTCCTTATATTTCAGAAATGTAAAAGAGATGACAGGTCACGATAATGAAATATTTTTCGGGTAATTTTTCGAGCGAGATATAATTGACTCAGAACAACTGGTTGAATTTTTGGTGAAACCTTCGGCATGTTCGGTCAAACTGTTTGTCGCTAGTCATATGCACTATTGCTTGGTTTGAGTTTATCGTACCTCAGCCCTGAGTTCGCTACCGATGAGCGCTGACGTTGAAGACATCATCTGCGCTTCACGAAGTAGACGATCCTTACAGTCGCGGTAGGTTGATAGTTCCTGGTAAGACCACTGAAAATTACATATCATAGGATTTGAATAGTGAAATGGAATATCATAAAGGCAACAGAAGTAAAGATGGGAAACAAATACCATGGATTTGCGATTTGCGAGAACCACAAATATAATTCTAATTTAAGTATTGATTAAATTATTTTATATTAAAAATATTATTTTTTAAATATATGAGAAATAATATTTTGAAACATTCATAAATAATATTTTTTCTAAAACATAGAAAAAATATATTTTTTAAACATTTATTTAATTTTTTATTTTAAATAAATTAAAGAGAAATTTCACAATAGAAGCCATCCTCTTGGTACAAATGAGAAGGGGTCTACCGTGCTGTACATTGACAACAATTTTACGAAGTGCCGTATATACATATAGATAGATAGGTTTTCAGAAATCGATTTTCTGAGGGCCCTAGTTGATTTTTTTGAGAACCAATTTTGTTATTTGGTTAGACATAAAACAATCATGTGTACTGATCACATGTAACACACAATTACCGGGCTCAATGATTAGTTCATGTGTACTTTGAAGTTGTAGCCTGAAGCTTGTAAACAAAGACGACTATGCAGTCTACTCTCATGGGGCTCATCATTGCTGAAAGTGCACTGATGTTGAACGAGCTTCGATGCATCAAACAGAAGGCAATACGTAAGTCAGAAATAGATCTGAAATATATGGACCCTGAAAAGGTGAACACCAAGGGGGCTATTGTTGTCACCCGAACAGCACTGAAAGAATTGAGCACTCTGAGATTCGACACATATTCAACTCATAAATTTCATTCCTAATTCGCGACTGCTTGTGGCGCTGCGCTGGACTTTGCTGGGCTGGCGTGAAAAAGCGTGGTCTATCGATGTAAATATGCATTGTAAAAGATCAGACAAGGAAGTCACTAAGAGAGAATTCTAAATGTTCAGATTTTTATCAGATTTAGTAAAAAAAAAAGTAGATCGCAGATTAATTTGCACAAGGTCAACGTGATAGGCTAGAATGACTAGGCAAACTAATTAATGAGTTCATGTGCAAGGCAAAATTTAACCTACAACCTATGACAAGCCAATTGTAAAAGACAGCAATCAGCAAAATTATCCTTTACGACATTCGCTCCCGCCCAGTTTGATTCTCAATACCTACATACTTTTCATACATAACGATTGGCGTGAGCTTGTATGATTTATTGTAATAGCCAAGCAGAATTCAGCATCGTTAGGTGTTATGCAGATGTAGAACACCTCGATAAAAACATTTCTTATAGTTAGCCCGCAGGGCAACACATTAAATTGGTTACGCAAGTGTGCACTAATGGACATTTTCCGTTGTCTAGCATTTAGGCGAACACATTTCAGTGTTGGAAATGCGAGCTTATCTATTCTACTATACTGAGTAGCTCAGCAAAGCTTCAGGTATCTCTTACGCAACTTCCTACGATGTTGACTAGCAAAGATGTACTCTTCACGGTTTACCTATTGAAATATCGAGTATTGCGTTCGGTAAGTCCAGCTAAACATATGGCAATGCGTTTGGGAAAATAATCCGCACAGAAACACACGATTATTGTTCGTTCGACTCATTGTCGTTGAATGCAACATAACCTTTAAGATTCTCTAAGTTCAGCCTCGTTGCGAGCACTACAATAACAGTGCATTATTCACCATAGCGGTGCCGAGTTGACCTCTGATTACGTGAGTGTTTGTCGGCGTGCCTATCTGGATGAAGCGTTCACCTTCCCCTCGGGCCCGTGCACAAGACCCCATGGTAAGACCAATAACATCTCGTAACCGAAACAGAACAAGATTTATAGCCATCCATTGACGCCAGACAAGACGCATTCATAGCATCCGCTTCGCAAAAATACACAAGCGAACATCGAAACGGGTAGCGGCTGCCCAGCCGAACAGAAACCAAGGAGAGAGAGAGAGAGAGCTCTAAGGTAAAATATATATAGAAAAGGGCCGCGTATTGATTACAGGTAATCTTGGTCTTGCTGTGAAGCGACCGGCAATACCGGCTGTCCCGTCAATGCTTCCTTTGGGTTCTTCAAGAGTCCTTTTGGTCCGTCTCTTTTCTGCTGAAAATCTCACCATTGCAATCTGCGTCGGCCGTCGCCGCCGCCGCCGCCATCAGCACTATCACCGTGGCCATTTGTTCATCGCGTCAAGTAGCAGGAATTGACAACGGATTTCGACAGAAAACGCTCGGCGCAGCGAGACGATCGCAAACGTCAATGACTGCTGCCTGCTTCGGCTCTGTCTCGTCGTCGGCAGTGCCGGGTCTGGTGGCGATCAGCGGGCGGGCCGCGCGTTTTTTTACCGCCAATCTGGCCGTCAAGACGCCTCGTGAACGCCGCATACCATATCACCACCTCAAGGTTACACACTGCTGAAGGCGAGAGCCTCTCGACGCTCAGCTCGTGGTCGACTCCGACTCTGCCAGCTGGGACTGGTTGGCGACGGCATTTTCACTATTGAAACTTCACGAGCGGGGTATGTCCATCGACAAGGAGTGAATTGGCACTTCTCAAAAATCGTTCGTAATCTAGCCCCGTGTGACAAGGCGAAGATTTACCTGTGCATTCCTAAATGGCTTAAATGTGGCTCTGTCTGTTTGTGTTGGCGAAATTGCATGATATAGTAGTAGCTATAAAGAACATGTGGATACAGCCGCGTGTTGGCTAATTCGGCGCACACCACCGTAGGACAGCGGTCATTTCATTCTCTTGGCCATGCTCTTAGGAAGCGCGCCCGCGAATATTCAAATACTGGTCACATTCATGTCCTCGATCGTTGCTCGATGGAGCCACGACACAATCATTTAGCATTTGTATCACCTTCGAATAGCTGAACCACAGAAATGTAATCTGTAGAAGCCGATACAGACGACGAATACAGATATCTCTGGTAATGTGTAGGTGATTTACGTGCCTCGCTGCGAAGCAAAAGGGGGATAGCCCACGATGGGGGCGGAGGGTTGGGGAGATGGAGGATTTAACACGAGATTGAGGCAGTGAATCAAATCCGTTGTGCACCCATTTTATTGCCGAGACGAAATCCTTTCAACTGAGCACATTTGGTTAGAGAATACATCCGAGACAACAGGGGCGCGGGGTACCGCTGGGGATAAGCATGCCGCATATACAAGTGGCATTATGTAACTGGGGGTCGTGTATCACCAATTCTGCACGAATATTCCCCCTGTAGTATCGTCGTACGGCGTTTATTAGGCGTATATTATGAAGTGGTATCATAAAAATCTGCGTTTCGCATCCAATAGTAAGGTGGTTATTCGGGACGATGTAACACACCATAGGCACACGGACACACATACATATACACATTATATACACGGCAAGAAGGACACTCATATTGTACATTCTATGTATCGTTTGAATCTCCCTTCTATTTTACTTTTTCCTCGTCTTCTTGCCCTTAAGAGCTTCATGAACGACAGCCACAAGTGGCCGATCGTACGATGGCATACAGGTACATTGTGACTCCGCTCATTCGATTTGAAATCAGATCTAATAATACCTCGACTATAACAAGGATGAATTGTTATTCCAATATCGGACCTGCAGATTGAAGATGGAAGTAAGTTAGACGCCACGCAACGGTCTGTCATGAGACTTCCCGGTCGTACATTGATTAAGACGTCTAGGCCATCAGAACAATGAAGGAACGATCGTTTACTCATACTGCCATCTCACGCTTCCATGTGAACACAGGCTAGCGAAGGTAACAAAAAAAAGCCTAGCGCATTTTTATCCAGCTTTTCCCAGTCGTTGAACAGTTGAGTTCAGGCTCTGGTTTCACTTTTGGCACACGTGGGCAGAGCAAGAAAACCGCCATATCCCGGCGTGCAGTATCATACCATGGAACAAGAACCGCCAGGATGGCAACGTGCATCTCATTGATGAGCCATCCACAGTCGTGCACCAAATACTGTCTCATATACCCATAATCCGTCCAGTTGCCTACACTTGATTAGCACCGGCCAGTTTCTCCCCTAAGCGTTGTCACCAATAACTAGTTACAGTATTAATCATTTTAACTATTATAACGATGTCATCAATAATGATAACTATTCTCTTTTCCTCTGTAAGTAAGGCTAGTTTTGCTCAATCCGATCGAACGTCGCCTGTTCTGAACGGCCATCGCTCGCTCCTGTCGAGAACTCCACAGTCGACAACTGCGGCGTCACTACCGAACGCACACAGGTAGATCCACAGCCTAAGTCTGAGTCCACATCCAAATCCACGGACACTAAAAATCGGCAAGATACGAACGTGATGACATGTCCATCCCTTTGTATATCACTACTATTTATTCTTTTCTGAACAGACGCCCCCCTTCTCCCAGCTCGCTCTGCTGCCCCCGGGGCGAAAGTAGCGCGCGCGATCGCGCTGTCAACACGAGTGAGCGGATAGGTACGCACCAAGCTACCGAACCGCGACAGCCGAGCGATCGAGCAGCAGCGACAGCTCGGTTGCGTGAATCCTGTGAAGCTAACCAGAGAAACGATTGCATGAGTCTGTCGGGTCTACTCTGGGTTTCCTTCAATGAAGAGACTGAATAGCAAGCTGGGATACACGCACAACTGAGACCGAACAACAGCGACACTGGGGGCGTTCATTATCTCGTCGACTCTCGGGGGCAGTGCGCAGCCTGCTGTGTTTGAAGCTGCCCGCCGATGCTGTCAATGCCACTCACGTATATATATATATATATATATATATATATTGGCTCATTGCAGTTGAATTTGATGCTCACTGTCCGTCTGATAAATCAAATCACTGCTGGCTATCGTAAACCACTCGTCGAAGACGAATGAATATTGCATATGCCAACAATTGTATAAGACATTTACAAACATAAAAAAAAGTACGAACGAAAACACACATATAGACACTCATGTAACAAACACAACACAGCGAATACGACAGAACGGTTGATTTCTCGTGACCGATGTGTGAGGGAATATGACGAAGTTCGGCAGCGTCTTGGCGTCCTGATGGCGAACACTAGAGTTCTCGGTAGCCTGGGCCAGGCAGCCGTCGGCGTTCGAGTGTTCTTTCTCGAATCTGCTGCTGTGACTTTGTTCGTCTCATCGCTGCTGTCGACGTTGTTTATGATGATCATGATGATGGAGGTATGACAAAAATCACGTCGACTGGGAGGGCCACGTAGACTGGACATTCACTGCCCCCCAAAAAGAATGGGACATTTTAATAGCGAGGCAGAATAGAATTGGCAATAAGCAAAGGTGGCCCCGATAGGTCCTCATAGTAATACCTAAAGGTTAAGAGCTGAGGCCTGTCAGATAGGGGAACAGCTGAGGGGCAGCTCGGAAAACAATTATAGAACAGAATTGGCAAGTGGACAACCTTTGGGACTGCGGAAGCTTACGTAATGCTTATTATACTGGGGGAGGGGGGAGTCGAGAATAATTCACATAGATCCCTCAGAACATTTAGAGAATAAAAACGGTAAAATTCACCTGTTCTGCTGATAGGTGCCGAATCGTTTCAATTACCTGTCCTCTACTTAAAGAGGTCTACGCCATAGAACAGGACATTGAACATAGGACATTAAATTTACCCGAGTTGGCTCTCCCGCGTGGACGACCTTTTACCTGACTTGCAAATCGCCTCATGCGCAAGCATGTCGAAGCCTATTGAAATTTAAGCAAGCATATTTTGTTTGTTACAGGCAGTCCTCTGTGAACCGAGCCGAGTGCTTGTACTAGTGGGAATCATCATATGCCGAAGACCCATTGAATAAAAAAAAAACTGCAGTTCCCACGAGGAGTTCTGCATGCTTCGTTCTCCGGGTCTCCGAAAGCATTGAACCAGTGGCATCGAACAGACCCCTGGGGATTACCACGGCAAGTGATAGCCGCCTGCCAGGGACTCGTTCGCCAGAAACAATTAATCGTCATGATTATTATATAATATCAACGAACCTTCGAATCTTCGCTCATCATCGATTTTCAAGGCAACATGAGAGTTCTGCGGGTATCGGGTATCTAGGACTCAAGAGCAGCCAAACTCTTCAAATCACCCATTGCTCGAAACTCTTCAGATGTTTTCGCCAAGGGCGTCTGTCTATCTCAAAGAATGACAGACACGGGCCATTTGCTCGTACAGCAGCAAGCAGTAGTGTCGTTGAAATGCGACCGCACTCTAAAGTACCTATTAATCTCGGTCTGTTCAAGGACCGTGTGCATGTCGACGTTGCACTGTAAATGTGCTTATTAAAACGCTCATCGACCCCGACCGATCTTCGACCTTTTCCAAATAGAGCTGCAATGACATGGCTTCGCGCTGAGAGATAGCTTAACTATGATACACTTTAATACTATATACACAGATTTACTGCTAGGGAGTCTCATCAATTGACTCAACGGGATTGTATCTTTCCCGAGACAACGGGCTCCATTTTATATTATTTTGTTTTTAACATATTTTTTAAAACGAGAACAGGAGCGTATGTATATTGCAAATTCCGCGCAAATAAACAGCGCATTGAATTGTATGTCGCCCTGTTACACCTATAGCAGGTACACGCACCCAGTGAGCTCGAGAGACACTTACGCATATACACATGCGCAGACAGAAACAAGCAAACTAAACATAATACACAAGGATAGCAGTGAGACACACCCGTCAACAGAACCTTACGCGGTGTCGAAAATGACGAATTGTCCTGGTAGTCCTAGGCGACAAGCACCAGGACCAGACAGGAAATCCACAACAACGCTCTGTTTATGTTTATCTGTATTCGTCGGACGTAGAGCAATGAAGATAGACAGATTATGAGCCATGCTAATGAGAACGTAATCCAATCTCTATTTTAATTGAGCTTAGAGACAGGAATGATAGAGATGGCGTCCTTTAAGAAGGGTCATACATTTTCATGAATGTGATACTCTTATTAATACACGTTTGCTGACTACAATTGTTGCTCAAAGTATAATTATTAATTGAAAGTAAATATCCTCATTAATTCAGATTTATGACATAATAATTGTTAGCCTGCGTCATATTTTTTTGCTGTTATTATTGTTGTTGGCGACCCGGGTCATTAGCCCGGGCAGACGGGATATTTTCTTGTCGATGGCGTTATTTCATCGTTCAATTGCTTCAGGTACAACAACACTATAGAGATATATTCACAAAACGTCAGTGAGCTCTGGTGGATGAGTGCTGACGGAGCAGGGATAAAGAGTCAACGGTATTAGCTTTGCGCACAGCATAATGCGGCTTTTTGGCGGGGTTGTCTCGACTTCGTGGTGAGCGATTGTTCATTTGTGCTTAGACCCGATTCTATCCGTGGGGATTTGTCTGGGCGGGAGAAGAAAATCCGTAGGAAGCGTTCTCTGAATTTCTATACGGCAGCGACGATTCTATGCAACTTGTATACGGGATGGATTCAACGGAAAAAAAAAAGCGAACTCAAGACAAAACCAAATTGATAACATGATGATCGTCTGGATCGATCAACCAGGACGGTACGATTCAATCAACTTGCTGCGATATAGCTGGAAGCTGCCCACATAGGCGGATTGATAAACTCGAATCATTAGTATTATCTAGAACCCGCAGTGCTGACATCGATATCTACCAGATTGAAATCCCTGGCCTGTCTATCTCTGTACTCGTAAAAGCAACTCCAGCAGAAGTAAGTCGTTCTGAAGGTCACTAATTAATCTGCTGCACAGCATAGGCATAATGAGTGCGCGAAAAAAAGGCCAAATCCACAGCCCGGTCCGAAAAAGAAATTTGTGAAATTAGTTTCCCTCATAGTTGCACACTGCCGCAGGGCTTCGCGACCCTATTCAATTCCTCGTCGATTACTGTAGATCAATTTAACTCTGACATGTAGATCAGGTATGTACGCTTGGCCAGTGCTTATACGTCTCATGAGCTGCCTCCTTGGTAGCCAGATTTAACTCATTGTCAGCCGATCAAGTCTGCACTTATATCTGCGTATGTAGATACCAAATGTGGCTAATGGCTTGCAATCGGCAATGCCACTTGCTAATCCACAAATAGATGATGGATATTATAAACAAGGTATGGTATTTGTGTTCTTCTATAATTGCGGACGACAAAAAATATTATTATTAATATTTCGACGTAATTAGAAATATTAATAATAATAATAATAATAATAATACTAATGGAGAACACTATAATCACTATCGTACAACAATTCTGAGAATGAACTATAACGCTCAAATGAAAGACTAACCTTTATTATGTGTTTTCTCCGGTCGGGATCATCTTCAATTTCGAGTTTTGTGTCCATCTCCTGCAACCAACCGTGAACTTCGGCGAGTCGGCACAGCAGTTGTTGCGGCGTGAGGCCAACGAGACTACCCCCCTGAACGAACGGGGGTAGCGCCGGCAGCGACGGCGGACCCCCCGTATAGGAAAGTGACGGTAAAGACGAACCTAGCGACGACATCCCCTCATCAGGATAGGGTGAATGCTGCGAGAAGTCCGCCTCCATCTCCTACAATCATCACAGATCGCCACACATAGTTATTTATCGACCTTGCTATGAGTTGTACATTTAGGTCACTTCAAATAGACACATTTCCTCCTCTAAAACAAAAAAAAAAAAAAATAGACACATTAACTTGTTCGGCGAGTTACGTAAAAAAAAACAATATACGCCATGACAACCTGTCCTGGCCACCTCAGACAGCTTGGTTCCAGTTGTCCAGTACAGGTGACCCACGTAAATAGTTACCCTGTCTCGTAATTACGTTAATTATAGGCTCAAAATTTCTGTATTCATCACAATAATACTTGGACACGCGCAAGGAGGTTAGCACAAATGGCGGATTAGCAGAGGCCACAATATCAACCAGAGCGATAGATGGATATTTATGACTATTACATACATAAACTGTCGCACAATGAAAATGTATTCAAACATACAGTAGTTAGGAATTAATTCTAGGAATTATTTCTATTTTGCATACTTCAATGTTTTTCGTTATTTAATAATCTGATTCATCTGGTTTGGCATTTCCCATAAACATATACCCTATATATATGCGTCTCCCAACGAAGATTAACCAAAGATCATTGCTGTGCCCGGGTCTCGTTAGTACGCCAGCAGTAATAGCCCAGCTAAAACGGCTATCGTCCTTAGCGCGATGGGACCACATTGAATAGATCACGCACATGAGGTGCGACGAATATTTACACTCATTGATATGTGGAGCACAATTCATTTGAAAGGATCGCTGAATTGGCTACGGAATCCCGGAGCTGTGAAAAGTTGAAATAGAAAAAAAAACACCTCGAACTATTTTCATCGAGTGGGTCTTCCGAACGGATCTCGGATCTCTCAAGATCAACACGAGTTTGCCCCTGAGTGACAGTGGCCGAACGCTCGGCAAACACGCCAAGAACCACCGTATTGTCCACCGCGAAATTGATTGGCTATGTATATAGGCAACACATAACAAACGAGTTCCCATTATTTTCAGGTAGAAATCGGGATAGCTACTTCGTGATTGTTATGGCCCGACAGTGAGAGCGATGATCCGGACGAATGCACCTCTGACCTCGAAGCTGGAGCCCGGCGGTTCGCGTTCCGATCCACTGTGCTACATTTAACAGTTTGCAAATAGTGTTTGTAGCAAATGTTGTAGAGAAATGGCGCGACGGCTCAGTCAGCTGTGAAGGAGCGCTGTATCTCAATGCCGAGCTAACGGGGGGGGCGCGTCGCTGGCTCGAGCCGGTCGTGCATTACATACTTGCATTGTGTCAATAAAGAACAGCTCAAACATACATGAGACAATAAACTACTATTGAGATGCGACTATTGAGGTACTCGTTTCCCTTAACGAGTACCTCAATAGTGGCAGGTGCGAATATGACCGATAGACAACAGTGTCGTGAACAGAATGATCTCACTCCTGACTCGCGTATTTCTCATATTATATATATATATATCTAGATTTAGAGTAAATACCGCATGTAAATGCGATTTAATGTAAAAACCGCGACCAACTTTGGTCCACGAAAGAGTGTACAAATATCCCTCTGAACCTCTGAAATGACACCGATCACTTGTATAGAATGGGGCAACTATATTTATTTTCAAAAATACCCCACCATATAACATATCGATTAATTACAACGCTCTCAAATAAATCCAAGTTAATGAAGGCCCAGATCAGACGCCAGGTATCATACGACGTTCCAGGAACGTTGCTTATAAAGGTTTTTTGTTGTCAACGGCCAGAGATTCATCAGAGTAAAAAAATAGCACCCGTGTGTTAAAACCTCATCGCTTCAACCGGCGGAAATCTTCAGGAGATTTAACTTAACCAGTAGTTCGATAGAATCAACTGCATCGCAAATCATAGTTCGAGCTGCGATACTTCTGACATCAGCGCGGGCTGATAAAGAGCACTAGAATATCAGGTGTTATAAGAATAAGATGTCGGAAAGATCGAACACTTGATTATTTACGAGCACTTCGATATATTTGCAGAAAATTCGCAAATGACTATTGTAACGCCGAGACTGCGTGTACTAGCTTTAAGTTTTATGACTCTGGTTCAATCTCAAATCGGTGCCAAACTGGCGTCGCTCACCGCAACACGAGTACCGCATGGTACTCGGTGACAAACTCAGGCTCGCATTCAGACGCATTTTTTCAAACCGTGACCAGATAGCTATGATCAACCAGAGTAAGGACATTTGCTGAAGTATTTGGTTTTAGTTGCATGTAGTTACCTATCGAGTTGACCATTTTACGATATGTAAGATACGCGAATATGTATCGAGCATGTATTCGACGGAGCCCACTGCAGAACAATGCGATTCACGGAAGCCGAATGCTCACTCAATGGACTTAATACTTCTAGCTATATTTAGTAAGCTACAGCATTCTGCTCCGAAGCATAAGTATACGAGACGCGCGTCGTGTAAACATTTAGACGGCCCCCTCACTGCGAACTTCCTCGAAGGGGTCTACAATAGGCTGATCCGCGCCACCGGGGACAAGCGCGCAGGATCTTTCCTTCTACAACGCCTGTCCCTCGCTGTAAGGCAGAGAGGCAATGCCTTCGTCGGGACAATGTCGGCCTCGACCCCGGTCCCAGCTAATCCCCCCCCCAATAATCCCTAGAAATCATTCCTAATTATTGTATGTTTAAATAAATCTTTAGATTAAGAAATCTTGGCGTAGATAGTTACAATGATATTATCCAAGCAACAGCACGCTATGTTGAAATGCCTAAAGGCAAAAAAAAGTTGAAAAAAATAAAGGCTTATGGTGCGGCTTAATTTGGAAGAAATCCCAGTTTTTAGGGATGGATCTTGTACGTATCTCTAACAAGAACGGTCTCACCACCTAATCTAGCGCGGTCTATTTTCAAGCTCGCCGCAGGCGGTCTTCGAGGACTATAGTTTCTGCCGCTCGGAAAGTGGGAACTGGGTCTTGTAAGCAAATTTAGTGACAGGACTTGGTTTATAGACATGAAAGTTATAATCATTATGTTGAGGTTCTGCTTCACCGTGGCCGTGCCCGATTAATAACAAGCTTAAATGAGTCTCAACAGAGAATCAAAACCTGGCCGCCGGCATGGGCAAATTCGCGCGTATTCTAGGAACTGCTTTTATCAAATGATGATTCTTGCTAATTAAAAGGTTGCACCTTGTGCAGCCAGTCTTTAGCATGAGTTGGTACTTTTAGAAATTTACCCACTCGGAAGATATATATTCAAATGCCGTTGAACATTTTACTCTATTTCCCATAAAAAACATCGGCTTCACTTGAGTTTGCTACGTCTCTGATAGAGAAGAATAGACATTATCCGAGAATACGGAAAAAATGAACGTACTCCGAATCCCAAAGAATCCATTATGGGAGCAGGTAATACCGCGTCATGCATATATGTATCATATTGATATCCAATTAGCCTTATCGAATATACGATACAATTAATAATACTAATAATAATAATATGAGTAAACCTTGAATATATCTAGAGTTATTATCGATAACATTATCGTTCGCTGTATGCGAGACGCACGAGGAAGTATTCACGTGAATAGTGGCGTTACCAAGGAGAAATAAACAGTATAAACTATCACCCAATTGTCAGAGAGCAATGTGCATCCAGCTCGCAGTTTTCCTCCAACCTGAACTATCCAACTCCAGAGATAATGTGCACATCCGTCTATTCAGAAAAATGGATTCGGTTGCGAAGGCGCTGGACACTTTGAAAATTGAAGGCCACCACAGAGCACACGCTACCAGCAACACCGACCGTATACGGCCCCAACTTGAGTGAGTGCACTTTTGTAATCCAGCAGAAAATTGTAGATACCACTCAATATATATATATATACACACACATATATATCTTCCTTTGGTTACGCACCACACATGTGTCTTTTTTTGTCATCCATAGCGAAGCCATCATTATCATCAGTTGCACCGCCACCAGAGACCCCCTCCGTTGGAAAAACCGCTCCACTCCACAAGCTTCGTGCGAACTGCACGAGTATCCGTCATAACACCACAGAGTGCACAGTGTCGAGACACATTAACTGTTAAGGAGTTATTGCACAGAGGTTCCTCATGTCATTGCCACCACCGGTGGCACTCATACGCATGGAACACAAATATATATATATCGATATGCCTTGAACATTAGCATTTGAACATCATTCTAATTACACAGCAGCGGCAAGCGCTCACTAATCAAATCTGGCGTTTCTCTGACATCTGGAGACATCTATCGCGCTCGATTGAAGTTCGATTGAAATTCAGTATTCACATTATTGTTCTGCTCTTACTCGACAAGTCTATGTTTGATTTCGTCTCGACACATTCGACGCAGCAGCAGCAGCAGCAGCGGGTCGACAACAAGAATCGGCTGCTGCTGCTCCGGTAGAACTCCACTGTTCGTTCAGAGCGAAGAGCTGCCGGCGGTTCCACAGCAGCAGCAGCAGAAGCAGCCAGCGGCGGGCGATTCTACCAGCAGCAGCAGTAGAGTCGTCGTTGTCGCGGTTCGCCGTTCTTTCAGTCCGCAGTCCACTGCTGTAGGAGCCGGTTGGCCCAGCGACCATCGGACGGCTGCTTGCTCCACCACCGTTCGCATAATACAAAGCAGCGGCAGTTTCTGCCGCGAGTAGACAGATAGATGCCGAAGCCAGACAAGTTTGCTGCTGCTGCTGCTGTTTGTTGCTCTGTCCGCGTATACATCTATGTACGACAGTCGCTGGCGGCGCAACAGGGCCCAGAGCAGAGGTGGCTGCAGTCCCATAGTCGCCGTTCGTCCGCCACCGCCGCCGCCACCACCGCCGCCGCCACCACCGCCGCCGCCGCTACAGCGAGCGATTCGTACAGCCGGCGCCGGGAGTGCCGTCGCCAGAGAACACACGCGACAACGGAGCAGCCGCCGGGGCCAGAAATAGCGGAGAGTTCGCCGGCGGCCTGTATCGCAAGCGGCCGGGGAAGCCTTCGTTGTGCGTCCGTTCGTTCGTTTGTTCGGCTGTCGGTCATATGCAGACGGTGACAGCGGCAGCAGCAGCCTTTCTGCTTTGATGCTGAACTGCTGCTGCTTCGAGCAGCGCTACGATTGTTGCCGCTAACGGCTGCGGCGGCGATCGCAGCAGAAGCCGAAGACGGCTGGCGCCGACGTTGCCGATGTAAACAGAGGCACATAAGCCGAACAGATGGCAGACAGGATCGCCAACCAGAACGATGAGCCCTGTGGCGCCCCCTAGAGACCTGGTGGAAAAACGCGTTCGCGCTCGACGATAGAGCTGGATGGGCTCCCAGAGACACGCGGCGGATAGATGAGAGCAAACAGAATAATAGAACAGCGTGTCACCCAAATGATAGCTGCTAGGAATGGTAGATCTTGACCGAAATATAGTTTCTTCTTTCGTCGTTGTAGTAGTGACAGATGTAGTCCATGCTGCTGTGTGAGCGGTCTAGAAATAAATCCGATAAGGGAAGGCAAAGCAAGCCGGTGGGTACATCGTGCTCGCCAATGCTGGCAGGGAAGCAATTTAAATACCTCGTTAGATTAACGATAGTAGATATACATACATGTATATATATATATATATACACCTGTGGTGGTGACGTTAGCTAAACGGCGCTGTGGCGAAAGTAGAATGTGGGAGCTGTCAGCAGTTTCTAGCTTCGTCTGTGCGATTGATTCCAATATCAGTCTGCCTCGACTATCGTATTGTCGTGTACACCACGGTCATTAGTTAACGCTTAAGCTATGAGTTGAACGCATATGGAGCCACTGATGATAAAACGCATGTGATATATAATAACAAATAAATAATAAATTCATAAATATCGGTGAGTTCAACGCTGGACGTGAAAACAGCAAGCTGGGACAAGGTGCTACGTGGTTAACTCATCGGGTTAGTAAACACATTCTATATGGACACTCGTGTATTCGGGTGCGTCTCCTTGCGAGGAGATACTCCAGAGGAGTGCAACACGTAGGTCCACACATGAGTTCGATCATCACCGTTGTGCCCAATTTGCATTTAAACCGGGGTTGTCCCGTCTTAGGAAGCAATGCCGAAAGCAGTCGTACAGTGGACTGCGTTAAATATTAAAGGCTGACAAGAGTCAGCCCGGAAAATTGACCTTTACATGGACACCGCTCATGCGGGATTTCGAGAGAGTATGTCGTAGAATTTGTCACATGATTTGTCGCTGACAATCGTAACCCGTTTATTATTACAGTTTAAACATTGACTCATTTTATCATTCACAGAAAATACGAGAACTAGAAAATCGCACACGGGAAATAAACATGGCTATCAGTATCAGACAATTGAACGAATCGCAACAACAATACAAGTCTTCGTTCAAGAACAGTTAACATAACCTAAGGAAAAGAATCCGTCTATCCACTAATTAGACAAGGGTGAATCTAAAAATGTGAATGAACTCACCGAGAGACATGAGTTGATTATTCTTAGCAGCATAACGACAACAATATATACAATAATATACAATTACAGAGCTAAATCAATTAGAGCCCATTCATACGCATGAAAAGAAAAAAAAACCCGAGAAATGAGATGTTCAAACACTGGTGAACATATGTTCGCCAGTGGGAGCAACGCCATTAAATAGTTGGCACCAGAAACCACAGGGAGTCAAGCTCTCAACGGTCAAAATGGAGAAAGGTGTTTTTTGCTCCGGTCATAGATCTTTACCTAAACGTAAATGTTGTAAACATCTTTCACTCTCATAAACGTTGTACAGATGAATTAGAACGTTGGAAAAAAACCGCTTAAACTGAGGACGAACACGTCTTGGAGGTAGATAATAATAAGAATAATAATTGAATTGTTTAATTAAACTGGCTTGGGGCCCTGAGCAGGAGACCCACTTGCAGTTACCATACATTTTGAAAGCAAGAAAAACAGAACATCTAAAGTCTAACGCGAGGAAGATTTGTTCATTCTGATTTCCATTGAGCCAAATGTCTATATCCATGCGGACAAGGACTGATCACTGATCTGGTCACTGATGACGTTCAGCTTTGAAGCGATCCAATCACTGCGCATTCGAGTGAGAAAAGCGTCGCTTCAAGCTCAATTCTGATTTGTTATATAAATAAATAACAAGTGAACGAGCTCGCCAGCAACTTCAAACTGGTACAGAACACCTCCTTGTGTTAATTATATTGTGTGTTGTCGTGCAGTAGAGAAGAATCGGAAATCGTCTAAAAATCACGAATCAGGTAAACGGTAGATTTGCTGCGAAAAAGGCGGAGGACGCAGGTTCGAGTCCCGGGACGTGTCGACATCTGAGAGACAATCTAAGCATTGCGAAAACTACAGTTCCTCTAATAAACCAATAAAACACCTTTGCCTTGACTTTCTTAGCTTAGTCAACCACTTTGGCAACAACTCTCATAAACTGCACGGCAGACTTATCATACAGAACACAGCTAGACAATACGGGAATGTATTCTAAATTAATACGAATCATGTATATTTAACTACATTCATAACATTGCATGCTTGTTTCGAATTCTGCATTCCTCGGAACAATGTCGACCCCAGCCACGGTCGCAGCTAATCCCCCCCATAATCCCTAGAAATAATTCCTAATTACTGTATGTTTGAATAAATTTCATCAGTATATGATTAATTCAGTGCTTCGGGTGCTTGATATATATATATATATATATAGCCATATATATCATCATACAAAACGGTTTAGATAATACGAACCCTGCAGGTAGTGACGAGTTGATCATCCATAAGGTAATCGTAATGGCTGGATAGAGCTTCCCAGAAGTCATCTCTGCAAGGGGAATTCGATAAAGAAGATGAAATTTAATTCCTCGTTAGCGTTATCAACATAATTGTCACGATCCTCATACAACGATAACAATGGTGAAAGATGATAGTACAAGATACATTAATACTATAGATATCATCGTACCTATCTATTGTAAGTGGTTAAAATATATTTGGCCCATATAGGTGTTTTTTATTATTTTTAGCATTTAATATAACTATATTGTTGATAATGACAAGCTGGCTGCTTGACACTACGTGTCAGGAGTGTTCAGTGTATTATAGAATTTCGGCGAATGGTTGGCACTATTAGGAGTTGACTAATAGAGGGTAATATTTATTGCTAATCAGCCAACAATTAGTCATTGTCAGCTAAACGATTGATGCATATCATTGCATTAAAAGACTTACACGGCCGTCGACCTCTCAACATATCTAGATGCTATTTTTTCACTGCAGCTCTTAGAACGATTTGAAATTTTACAATCGCCAACTGTGATTATAATGCGATTGGCTCATGTATGTCCAAAAAACACAGGAAAATGATTACGCAGATATCCTTAAATAAATATTGCTCAGTAGTACCGTACGTAATATCCCTCCATTTCTTTATATTTGTTATTGTCGCTTTACATTCTTACAGGAATTGACTGTTTAACAGGATCGAGTCAAAAGCAGAAAAGCTCATTAACGATCGGGCAAAAGTGTGCGAGTCAATAAGGAGATAGTTTTCATTTTTCTGCACATTGCAGCGACCACGTCTGAAACTGCTTTTGCACATAAAGGCGACAAGTTCCTAGAATCGGAATGATTCGTTGGGTTTTCATGCCCATGAGAACTTACTTAGAAGTTGAACTCTAACTCGAATATAACTATCTGTCAATATTTATATTTTAACTACTTTTAAATGTATTTCTTTGCACTACTGTCTATGTCAAAACCCAAAGGAAGGGGCAAGTAAAAACGGTGAAACGTCATCTTAGAAGCGCAGCCATATTTGCATAACATTTTTATCACAGTTTATGACACTCGGAGCCGCTCATGAGTTGTTCCTGTCGGGCTAAATACATTTGGAGTCGACGTCTGCTGTGTTCGTCCATAATTAGGATCTTACCCACTTTTGATTTTTTGGGCCGATTCTCAGCTGTTCCCCCATGTGACAGTCATCAGGACGCATCTTTTAGGACCTATCGGACTTTGTCTACTACTTACAGACCTACCTATTATTTCAAGGACCTATCGGACTTCGTCACTACTACAATCGTCCTTATTCAAAACATGTACCTGTCACTCCGACAGTGGCCTCTTTCGCCTCTGGACGAATGTTGCGGAATCATCGAGGGCGGTCCTGAACTGCGTGGAGGTCCTGCAGAAGCACCGTTCATTCTGAAGAACGAACCCATGGCTATTCGTTTGTAACTGGACGCTCAGTGCGCCAGTATCGCTCGGACGGCGTGCCCGGGGGCTGATTCTGCGAGGGCCTTCAGAACTTGTCACCTTACAATCCACGGATACTCCTGCAATCCGCGACCTATGTTTGTTCCCGCTTGCTTTATCTTCAACTCGAAGGCTCACGGTAGATATCTACTGTACTCTTGTTCTACCTTTTTGTTGCTGTTGTTGCTGTTGCAATCGCCGTTTGCCTTTCAAAGCCCAGATACGGTAGACAACATTTGGCAGCATTTGATCGACAATAGTATCGCTTTTCGACCCGTTTGCTTCGGAAGACGAATGACGATGACGTTGAAGGGTTAATCGTGGAGGGTGGCTGCAGTTGACACAATCAGTTGCTGTTCAAGCTTTCGCAAGTGATTCGACACGTTGTGTCGACACTTGCTTCAAAGCAGGTCGCGATGGCGGTGTAGGTGACAAGTGAGTGGAGATGGTGATTGATAGATTGTTGCTGTTGTTGTTGCTGTTGCTGTTGTTATCGTTGGTTGTGCCTTAGGGGGTAGCGGTAGATGAATCGATATTCGATGAGTGGTACAACGAATTTTTCTCTTGTTACTCCTGCCAATGCTGCTGGTCTCGATGACGACTGATTTGATTCGATTTTCGCTGATTGACGAGTGCAGCTTTCGTGTCGAGGAGAGGTTTCGTGAGGCTGTTCAGCAGAGGCTGTGTTTGGATCGTTGCAAAGACGTTGTGCTAGATCGGTGACCTTGTCGGCGTGTGAAGGACAAGCTGAGGATAGACACAAGAGTTCGCATAACACACGCGCATACTGTTAGATATCGACTTGCTGAATCGTTGTGGAAGAGGTACGCAGGGTAAAATTGTGGACGTGGTGGGGGGGGACAGGTCCGTTTCATTTGAAGCTTTCCTGTTCAGGACAACTGGAAAAATAGCTAGAAATATTATTTAGAAATAATGGCTAAGTATTATAGTAGTAGTAAGTCTAATGTAATCCGATTGGACAATGAAGGATCGTTCGCAGCAATGCTCCTCATGACAGTCGAGGTATATTATGTCATAGCACTCAGTGTCGTCAAAGCAGTTACTCTCGTACATGCGCCAAGAATAAGACAAACGCCCTCTTACGAGTAGATGATTTTCAATTATTTCAAAATGATTCACTTGAGTACGCAACAATCGAATGACAATGTTCAATTCCTAGCGTTAAGATACAAGTTCTAACCCCAACAGATAAAACGGATGTGATCCTAGTCGACCACCTTAATGAGGTGACTTCGACGAGGCAGGGGTGGAATGAGTTGGTAGATGAAGTGAACGTTTCAACACTGCTGACTAACTCGGTAATTCCCAGCTGAACGATACGCGGCCCACGGCACAAGGGATCACGCTATCCATTGCATGACTATGGATAGGATCCTGAAATGGGAACAACATCAGATCGTTATGGCAAATCGACATATGATTAAGTACAATCGCTAATTAGGAATATGAGGATTGGTGTATTCCATGACGTTTTCAATTTCGAGCTTGATTGATATCGGACTTGATTGACTCGATCTATATGTTATGAATAGAAATTGGTGACAGATGGAAGGATGACATTATATTGTCACTGTCCATTGCAGAGATTCGTGAAAGGAACAGTTCTGAGGTCGGTGGACGGTGGATGGTTAGTTACCTTGCCTCATAGAGCGGGATACCTCAGCAGAGACAGCCACTGACTTGGCTGGTTGGCCACCCAACGCCGATCTGACTTGGGTACGGTTTGAGCGTTCGGCACAGTGCATGCACGATCGCTGCAGCACCGGCCTCTGACTCGGCGAGTTCACCTGATCAATACTGAGATCGATCAGGGTGCAGTCAGGCGACGACAACTACAGATGGTGGAAGTAAGCACGAACCAGCAACAAGGACAGGGCAGCGTCGCTCCGTATGACGATAGCTCTCCATCGCGGAGAAGTACCTCACACCTGCAAAACATAAGAACAACAAAACCAACCACATTTAAATCTAAGGCAAGGTTCACGCAAGAACTCGGAATTCTGTTTTAGCTATCGCAATCATAATAGCAACACATGACAACACATAACCGTAATTACGGCAGGGACTGTGTGTCACTGAGAGTAGGCACCTTCCTAAGCCAACAGCGCACAACCAGCCTTATACTGGGACGGTTGAGTGCCATGCATTTCGTAATGTTCATTATTTATTGTATAGTTATGAGACTTAATATACTGATCATTAATATACTATTACTTCATCTTGATGCGGATTTTTGTTTTGAAAATTTGCCCGCTGTGCTAGACTCGTTGCGGTTATTGCATTGGATTTATCATCATTGGGCTCAGCACTGCCCGTCATCTGTGTCATTGGCCTATGTTGCTGCTATTGTGTAACAGTGGTGGGCGATATATTATTTTATAAGTGATCTTTTCATTTTTCGAGAGAGCCCTATATTTCACTCGTTCACCCTGATGATCTGTTTAAGTATAATTGTTCATATCGATTACTCGGCGCCATTTGGATAACTGACGTTCGAGCATCGGACGTCAGATCACGGGAGCTTTTGAACACGTCGATCGCAACAGCGCACAGTTCACGCTCCGATGAACACCCTCCCAAAAAGTCACTGCTTTAATTGATAGCGCTCCATCATCGCAGTGACACCCATTGACACGGATCAGGTTCAGCAGTTAATTGACAGATAGCCGAGGTACCAACCGCCTGCCGAGCCACAGGAGACCCACTCTTTAAACCCAACGAAGGCTGTTTTTGTACATAGACGCAGTATGGCAAATCGTCTGACAAACACTGTGGTTCACCAGGGTGACGCCACAGATGCGCAGGAAGTCGTTCACGACAATTATCGATAGGTGCACGAGTATGATTTTTGCCACGGGCACGGCTCGATAACAACGTCCTACCGCGTAGGATGAATCCTTCTTTTCACTGCAGCGATTCGCCTCCCTGATTGCCGGTCTAATACAAAAATAGACTCGTCCCATTAACCGCCAGCATGGCATCTATCTTACTTTAACACAGACACATTGAAATCGAAGCCAAGAGTTGAACCTACTGAACGCGAGTGGCCCGAATCTGCGGACTCCTGCGTGCTCATCTAAGGAATTGTGTCGGCGTGTCACTACCACCGGAATATTATCAAGGAGTAGTCATCATTTATTTGATTTTGTTTTTAACTTCTTGGATGCCTCAACATTTTTCTGTCATCGGCAATAGAGACAATCTGCTGCAGAAACCATTGCAGTGAATCTAAGAACATTCGTTATAGATTTATTGTTCCAGGGAGAAAACGCCTCTTCACATGGCCAACCTTGAACTAGCGACGCGTCAATTTACAACTGCTGTGGGCTCTTTGTTTGAATTTTCATATATTTTGTCTGTGTGTGGCAAATAATCTGACGGGCCGTCGTGACTCAAGATTATATTGTACTCATATTATGCCATTTATATATGGCATGAAACACGTGAGAAAGAAAGACTAACGAAATTAGATAAATTCGATAGTCTGCACCTTGAACTTCGACTCGCTTCATCGAGTCAACGCATAGAAGCTGCAGCGTAGAGCGATTCTGCGAGTCTGCAACGTAGCTTTAAGTTGCTCAAACACAGTGCAAGCGACAATCACAAGTCCGCTTAATCTGAGACATTTATCTCAATCCATTTGAGCCAAACAGACAGCACTTATTACAGCAGCAGACAAAGAGTCCGGGCTAATGATGACGATGTACATCTAAATTTCTCTCATTTATCAGAATATTCAGCTATCACTCAGCATATGAATGTACTTTTCACTTTTCAAAAGGCCAACAAGCTCTTCTCCACTCTGAGTCTTGCTTGCTTTCAACGATATACACTATAGTACACGCGGTAGAATAGCATGCACCATTGTATGGTGCTGATATCATCTGCAAATGTTGGCATAGCTGACTTCGATATGTTCATCTACCACCATTTTCGGACCTTGAATTACTCCGCTGAGCCACGTCGATGAGCGGAGCAAACTGGCCGACGACGACGGCAACAAGACGACCAAGACGGTTAATTATCGAAGTGTGACGATGCTCGTTTACGTCAAGCGTAAGCAGAGATCTTATTTTTCAGCTCTGTGAAAAACGCCTCAACAATACGTAGATCTGATTGCTTACTTTCGGATGCTGCTATGGTCACTAGCTGGCAGAATGAGGATGAAGAACATGTACGAGTTGATCATCGAGCTTGGCAATTATCAGGACAATTATCCGAGTGATAATTTTATCAAGAGCAAAAATATTGAACAACAACGCATGTCATAAAAAAAGATCGCTCAGCAAAACGATAATCGCGCGATATCGAGCGGACGGTGAACACCAGCACAGTACTGAACATTCGAGACGGTAGCGGATAAAGGTGCATTCCCAAAACGGCGCTGGGTCAATGTATATAAGCTTTTGGAATACCCACATAGACATACATATATATATATATATATATACAGAGAGAGAGAGATGATTTATTGTCACCTTTTATCAGGAATTTGTTATTACAGACAATTTATGTGTTCACTACGTGAGAGGAGACTGTTGAAACTGAAAAAATGTGTCGAAAACATTTTAAGAACGATCAAAGTTCTGCGTCATTGTTTCGAAAAATTCTCTCGTACTGAACACTTTTCTTTATATTACCATATTACAAAAAAGTAAGCTAAAGTTTGTCGTTGCAGCACGGTCCCTGTATATATATATATATATATATGTATTTACACTGACACATTTGTCTGCAAATGATATACTTTTCTTTTATGAATAACTACCGACCAACCGCTGAGTCAGTGCTCCCGATGGGAGAAATTTACATATTCGTTTCGAAAGAGGAAATACTCTCAGATTCACAAGATCCGCATGACTCAGCCATGAACAGTCAGCCGATCTCAGGGATATTCAGAGTGCTTCGTTAAAATCCTCTTTGTATTCGCTTTGCGACATGCTGTTTATAGCGCTAGGTAATTATCAATATGTGTATCATGTACACTTATGAAAGCTTTTGTTTTCTCGCAATCAAATGCATGACTAAAAAAAAACAACATATTCGCTTAAGCGCTGTCATATCGGCGGCTACTAAGTTCTTTACCGGCGAGTTGATCACGGAGCGAGATAGATCAGCAATTTCGTTCGGCCACCCGAGTCATCTGCGAGCTCCGTTAACCACAAATTTTAACCACATAAACACATATCCGCTGTTTATGCTGACAACATATCAAAATGATAGGCATGTATCATGTCCGTCGATACATTACCTAGCGATTAGTGCGACGATCTAGACGTTGAGATCCGGAGGAATTGCTGAACCATTCGCGGTCTAACTAAACATCTACTCCGTCGTGTAGAGCACAGCGGCATCAGATTGACGGTACACTGCACTATCCACTAAGTCAGACACGCTGTCATAACATATCATATTCTTCGTTTCTTTATGACGAACGCTGAATGTATTCTCGCACGAGGGCGATACGTGATCTGCCTGGCCGAATCGTCGCTTTCGGGGAGCGGCTGACGGTGGCAGATCTTCCCGGATCAGTTTCGCTGCGGAACTGAGTCGGAAAACTGCGAGATCAGTGAAACAATCCTCAGTCTTCGCAACAGCAATCCCGCGCTCGATGTCCAAAACGGTTCTGCTATTTTATTGTGCCCCACCTCGACGCATTATAATGCACTACGCTACAACCGCCGTGGAGTTCAACGCCGTCCATTGGATCGAGTGAACACGCGAAGAACTCAAGACTTCAGAGGTCGAAAATGATTGGAAAATCACAGAGAAAACACCGAAACAAAACAA
This sequence comes from Stratiolaelaps scimitus, assembly GCA_019614645.1. Taxonomy (NCBI): domain Eukaryota; kingdom Metazoa; phylum Arthropoda; class Arachnida; order Mesostigmata; family Laelapidae; genus Stratiolaelaps; species Stratiolaelaps scimitus. Next base: position 2,225,545 of record JABWDB010000046.1, read on the forward strand.
GTGTAACTCAGAATATGATCCGGGGGCGGGGGGGGGGGGGTCAATGGAAAGTTATAGTAGCGAATAGCGTGATCTTCGTTTAGTCCTCAAACGACACTCAGTAACAACAACCCGTAACAGCTGTACTCTCATGCATGAGATTTTCAGTGTTCAACGATGTCGGCGTGCTTCGAAATGCGTTTCGGTGAGACGCTGAAGATAACCGCTAACATTAACCGTCATGTTTGAAATCTAGTAGAATTCGATTTGGAGCTTCAGTTTGCAAGCAAGTTAAGTAGCTCGGTAGGTTCGGCCTTGATTGTCAGCCGGATGCCGATTCGATTCGTCCGTTGCAAGATAGCCACCTCTGATTTATAGTTTGATAACTTTTATCGACAGCTTGTCGCGTCGCGCACAGCTATTTATTTATCTATGTGACTAAACTATTCACGCTTGTGTTCCTCGTCCAGACGTTTACACGAGATCTACCTAAATAACCTGTTTCGTTTTTTGGTGACAAACGAAAGGCTTATGCTTATGAGCTGGCCAAACGGTCGCTTGCTAAGAACACGATCGTAAGATCAAGCTAATTATGTTGTCGCTAATTTAGCAGAATTTGTCTGTAACCATGCTGTGCTAACGTACGCTGAGTTCGATTTCGTTAGAAGTAACCAATGTTTTTTGGGGAGTGCACTGCGCGATAGTGCCTGTGCTAAGCTTGACTCAGATTTTCTAACGGCCTCTGAAGTGCGCGCGCCTTTGAGCGGACGACCAAAACGCGCATTCAGTGGGAAAAAATACAAGACAACCAACCATTAATACTTGTGAGCTCACACGATATTAATCGTACTACCCTTACGTATATGGTAAGCACGAAGCGATGATTACTTGTATGATCCAAGTGGCCTCACGAGTCGGACCAATTCTGTAGTTGTTCCTTCGAACTTGAAAAGGAGAGCGATTTTACAAAATCGAAACGTGCCCAAAGGTCAAACACTCATCATTACAGAAATAAAGTAGATTCGATTTTCGACTGGTAATTACTCAGTGCAACACTGAGCGAGCGACATCATTAAACGCAAGCGGAATCATTAAATACGGCATCGTTAATAACGGGGACACGATGAACGTTACGGGCGAATTCGGAGACAAACCAGGTACAAAACGAGAGAGAGAGCCATTAATAATGATTCAGACAGGGTACACTATCATGTATGCGTCAATGGTTAGAAACGCAGAAAATCACATTGAAATCTTCAGAGAATCCAGGATTTCTTTTACAACAGTAATAAAAAGAACAGCAGTTCAGACAACAACGGTGTATATTTGAATCGGTTCAATATAGATGATATCGTTGACTTATCGTGTTTACAAGCGCATAACGAATTTTGAAGCAGTTCAAATGGTGCAGAGCTTCAAGAATGCACTGTTTCGTACCACTTGTGGAGATCCGCGTCCTGCTCAAGCTCAAATACAAGCAAGTGTCCACTCGAGACATCAACATGGATAATGAGATGGCATAATGGAACATCTGATATTAGTTATTCAAACATACAGTAATTAGGTACAGTATAATTGATACCTCCATAGTACGTCATTAGAAGTGAGTGCAATTGATAGCGTAAAAGAATATCGTAAAAGAAGTTCATGGCTGAACACTAAAGCCATCGGAGCCTGTGCAATAATGGGCTCGATACAGCGGCCGCTCGCTTCGCCTCTGTAAATTTCGCTAATAGTTTGTGAAAATATTATTATTAAACAGGAACAGAACATATTATTCCTCACGTTGGTAAAACACAACATCATATAAGCAACACGTAAGTAAATGGCTGATATACAGCACAGAAACAGCGGGAATTTCATACTTGTGAACGCCACTTAACAAAGTTCGGGCCAGCTGTATCTGCCAATTAGAGCTATAATATTATAATATAGCTCTTACATGTATATATAACGTATATATTTGAAATAAAAATATTTTAGATTGCATAATATCCGTAGCAGCATTACGGTGGACATATGATCAGAAGACAGCATTCACCATCGTGTTCCGTTGACATGTATTAAAGATAATACCTTATTATAAATATATGTAGTAAAGTTGACAGGCGTCGATTCCGTTTACTTGTTCTGATATGCCTCTTCGAGAGTTCGACTTTTACTACCGAAAGATCATCAGGCACTGGGCAGAATAAATGGATGTGACCTCTGCTTCATAGAAGAGCCCTATAGTTGCTTTTCTCCCCCGGGGAGCGGTTTCAAAGACATTCATCCAGCGAGATCGGGTTATTTATGCATCTGGATCAGCTGTCATAAAAAGGTGTTTTTTTCAGGCTGGTTTTTGCTGTGTGTCGTCGACAAATCACACACACACACCCACTCATATGAGTTACGGGTGCGCCAGCCACCGTAAGATAAACGAGAAATAGTGCCTAAAGTCGACAGCGTCACTCTGGGGAAGAGGCTGTGCATACGGCCGGTTCTGCCCTGAATTATTACTAGGGTTCTATCAGACAGTTTTTGTTCCCATCAGAAGCTTCCTTTTCTATTTAGCAGACTCACTGTACTAAATCCTTTGCCTATACATTTAGCTAAGGATTAGGAACATGGGCAAAAACGGTATTTCTTCTCGTTTAAAGCGGAAGAAGTAACAGAGCTGAAAGTTTCACTCCTCTCTTCAACACTGTCGTGATCAAAAAACAATGATGGTGATAATAATAATAATAATAATAACGTAGTCTGCGTAATTAGAACGCAGCACCACTCAATGTAATGGCAGGTGACGTTATGGTCAGAAAGAAAAGGGAAGGTGCGTGCTTTTCAGTTAGAGAGGGAAAGGGTCATGAGGTTAACTAGATGGCATTAATGATCTTGACATAATTAGCTGCTTCGACGGATGATAGTCCCATCATTGTAATCTATATTATGTAGGTTAGATAACAGCCTCCGAATCCACTAATGATACTGAGCCATCGGCGTAAGTCAGAATTGGCACAAACAGTTATCAAAACAAGAAAAAAAGGTTCATTTCTGAAATCATCAGTGGACCCTCCTGATGGTAATGTACACAATCGCAATGATCAACTAAATTGCAGTTTGGCAAAAAACTAATGACTAACGCTTCGTTCCCATTGAGAAATGCTAAGAGAAGTGCAGAACTTCTCGATCGATGGGCGGTGTGCTAAATTTTTGAAGAAAATCACAGCCAGAGTAGTATATGATATAATTTAACCCAGAATCAAATCGAAAAGCATTTGTGGAAAATTTGGAGGACACGATCGTTGAGACGTACTGGTTTGGGTTCATATTCGACGATATAACGTGACCCGTTTGCGATGAGATAATCAAGCATGAATGATGACTAACAAACAAATGACCACAGTAGTACACAATTAGTATATTAACTAATTACGCTCAATAGTAGTAGTCAACGAATCGTAGTGGACGGATCTTACGTTCGCTTTGTTCTGAAGAAAGCTCGAACCCCTACCGCAAACGCGTACACTTTCTTTGACAGTGATTAATTGGACAAATCGAAATCCACGATCTACGCAACGAAACAAGCAACAACTAAATTGCCAAACAGCTTTTCAATTTCCCAACGCTGATATCAGACAGACACCGCGTGTTGCGTATTGTATCAGGCGCCGCTGGCCGATGTCGCCGCCGATGTCGCGGCCGCGTTTGGTTGTTCTGTGCTATTATAGAATGACCGTATGTGTCCTTCAATTTACCCGCGCCTGTGTCGACGGAACCATTAGTAGACTTAGTGGTATCTATCATCATTATTACTATTATTATTATCATTATTAGCTTTATAAAGATACCGTACCGAATATATGACGCAAATATTTGAGATTAGTCCCGGACGCTCCCTCGGGCGGTTCCATCTTTGATCAATCTTAGTAGGTTCGCTGTTTTTTTTTTTCTTTCCCATCAACACGCGCGCACCACGCAGCACAATATTTTCCAAAGTGGAAAGGCCGCAGTCACCATAAGCTCACAAAGCGTTCAGCTGATTTGCTGATATTAATTTTCGGGTCAACACGGCGACTTCGAATTGAGCCGAGGTAGTAGTCACTTTCTCCTTGAGTCTTCTGTATCTGCTGCAGGCCACAGGGCAGTGTTGATCGCGGGATTATTTAGGAAATTGGGAAAGATTTATTAATAATGATAATACAAATATATGATAGATCAGATAGCGAATGAGGGCGAGCCCTGGCAGAGGAATCCTTCATCTAAATCTAATCAAAAAAGGTTCGTTGGTGCTCAGGTGAAATGTTGTCGATGAGTGAAAGTTCCCGGAGTACGTATGACGTTCAACTAAGATATATATATATATATCTATGTATCTTAGTTATTATATATATTATTAAGACCATTATATTTATATATATGTAATGGTCTTCGACAAAGACGATCATTTTCGTATCTGGTATTTAGACAGTGGAGCACTGTGTTGGCATATATTGTTCAGTTTGTTCAACCTCGGGTCGTTTTCGACGATTTGAATAAAGAGATTACACATACAATTCAACATATGATTCAAAGCTACGTATAATAAATTCGCACATGTACAATACCATACGATAAATAACAGAGCGCTTCGCGTTGTATTTGTACATCGTTGTACGATTGCATACAATGAATATGAAAACATTTATGTCAAGAGTGGCATCATCATAAGCATTGGTGTGTGATTGTATTATCTTACGCCGATATCTTACACCTGGCAGAAATCTAGTCTCCTACTGGGGCAGATGAACTGCAATAGTTCGTTTGTCAATATCGCCCAGAGACATAAATATGTCCGTCTTGTGCTGAGCTTGCTCATTGTTATCTAAAGGTCGCGCTTGATATCGGTGAGAAAAAAAAAATTGCGCGCATATATATGCGTGTATATATACATGCACATATATATTACATATATACCAAGATACGTAAGTGGAATGAGATTCAGTGGAGAGTAAGAGTTGAATAGCTTTCGTTGTGTGAGAAGTACAGCGTTCACACGACACGATTTAAGAGGGGCTCCGCCATTTCTCGTCTGACATCCACCCTTTCAGTGCATGCTTAGACTACTTAGGATCGGCGAGCGTCGCCTGCCCTCGATTTCGAATATGGGCAGATACGACGGGCCAGGCGTTTCTCACTGGTTTCACTTTTAGCTGAGCACAGCCAGCGGACCAATGGGTTCAGTTTCCCGGCGCGGTTAGCGCCATGCATCGTCTCGGTAAGCATGATCCAGTCACGCCTGAACGATGAGAAAAGCGAGAGGTTCAGCGAATGACTACAGCGACAAGTGACGGCTATTTCCGTTGGCACCGGAACAACGGCCGACACCGAGCCTAGCCGAGCCAGGCCAGGCCGAGCCGCCGTGTCGTGTGGCCAACCCTAGAGCAAAATGTGCACGCGTTCGTGTAAGTATGATACATTAAGCCGGACAAGCAGGCCCTCGATCAAGAAACACGAAGCATGCTATATATATATATACTTTAGCGAAGTGGCTAAACATAGAAGTTTGACAATGAAAAATCATAAAACAAAATTAACAGCAACAACAACAACAATAATAGCAACAATAACACAATGGAGCCAAATGAGAGATATATATATATATATTGGGTTTTAATAACGACGATTGGTTAAGCGCCATACATCAATGTACATAGATAAATAATCAGAAGTAAGGCAAGCGTTGTTTACGGCCATTGGTTAACGTCGAAACAAACGATTTCACAGAAGCGGCGGATATCGACTGAGCCCGCAGCGAATAAAACAGCGTTTTTCTTCATGAAAACGAAGCGGCTCATATCCGGAGCAAGTTAAAGATCCGCGGCGGGTTAAGCAGAAATAGTGATTGAACTGAGACGTCTTCGAGCAAGGTGTGATAATAAAAATAACTGCATTAATTACCAACGGGAAGAATATTGCATCTCAAGGCGTGAACAAAAATGCACTCTCCCATGGGGCAGCGCGCCAGGCTTGCACAGCATTGTGCAAGCCTGGCGCGCTTTTAATTATATATATATATATATATATATATATATATATATAATTAAAAAGTTATAAAGTGAGCCAACCAGTACTACAGCGACGTATTGTTCAAAGTTTTTCTTTGTATTTATTCAAGGTCGTTCGGACAATGATAGCGATGACAATCTTGTCGAATCCTTCTCCTGCTTGGCCCTTGATCTAAGCGCAGTGAATCGCTCGCAAGAGCTTTTCTTCAGCACAGTTTTACGGCCATGGTGGTGGTAGTTCCGTCACATCGTGTCACTCACAGAGTGAGAAGGTGGTGCTCCTTGTCGACGACAGCATCGGCTGCATGATACCAATAGAAAATTTGCCAAATTTACTGTATCTGCCGATCTGTGTGACACTGGATTCAAGTTGCTGGTTCGCGAAGCTGTCCAATTCGTATCGCCCGAACGAGTCGGATTTTCCTTTGATTTGACATGGCCGAAGGGTTTTGCTCGTAATACTTAGATACGTTTAAGCGTGTTGCATATAAAGGACATTCGACACGAATCACCAAGCGTTTCTTAGCCAGGTTAAAATTGAATAGCTTATCATTGATTTTAGGACAGTGAAGTTACAAATATGCCTTTAACTAACTGGTCTGTAAAGTCGCAATTCCAGGATATATATATATATATATATTTAACTTCGAAGCGAAGCTACCATTATTATTGTTTATTAGTTAATTATAAAAGTGAGCGACAATTGTACCTGCTGAACATGAAAGACACCTAAGAACAGCTCCAGTAGTAGAAGATACCAAGATACCAAAAGCTCAGGCCTGTCAGATAGGAGAATAGCTGAGGGTCATCTCTAAAAAAACAGTAGAAGATATCATTGTTTGTTTGTTTGACCAGAGCTGTTCTCTGTCACCCCACCATCATCACAATGAACAGACCCGATACTTATATAAAAGCACAGAAGCCTCCTTGAGGATGTAACCAACATAGTGGTTTGCAGATGAACTTGTGCGTGTTTTTTCCTTGAGTTCACTAATTTTATTTCTTTGTACGCACATCGTTAATGTTCCTGATATTTCGGCATCTGTCGACCATGTGTTTGATCTATTTCTCTTCCCTAGTAGATTTATAGAATGGGCCGTGGTTGATTCGAGACGATATTTTATGAATATCTCCTTCGAACGCTTCGAGCTCTAAAAGTTTTGTGTATATTTTCGGTAAAAAACCAGAGATTGAGCATAAAACGAAACTCAATAAAACTCTTTGATTCTCTGCCAGAGCACCCATTGGACTCTTGATTATTATTATTGTCTTTCTAGACCAGACCGCCCCACCTATCTCCATCCGGATGTCAGACAGAAGCGAATCGTAATATATCATATATAATATTTTTATCCAAAACAGTATCAGCACCAAGCAGTACAAACACTACTCCTGACGATGTTCTCTAACACTTACAATGTTTTGGTGACTCTGGAAGTCTAGAGAACACCTCCCAAAACATTGGCACAAGCACTCACCCAAAGTGGCATAAAAATCACGAGCCAGCTTTCCCGTAGATGGATAATGAGCATATAAGGAAAAGCCCTGGCGTCGTTTAATATTTGCATCACAAATCGTGACGAATCGCTCCTCGTCAACACCGGCATGCGTGCGTATTTCTCGGGCTCGCCCAGCAGGCTCGCTAATATACGAATTTCAGCTTGAAATTGAAACTAAAAAAAAAGAAAAATTTAAACTATTGACGAGTGCAGATGTTACAATTGTCATATTGTCAATAATCAACAGCCAAGTAACAATCCGCTGTTGCTGTCGAATATAAGCACATATTGTTATATATGTACGAAAGACGCTTTCGGCGGTGGCCCGACCGGAGATTACTGGGCGGCACAATAAAGCCACGTAATGGACCCCTCCGATTTGAGAAGGACCACGATTCTCAAAGTCGCAACATGACATCACTATATATACGCACATGCATCTACACATATCTATACCGTCTCACGCCTGTGGATTTATGTTCCGCACAGCGGACAGAGAGTGTCCTATAATGGTATAATTTTGATCGAGAAATCAGCTGAACAACACGTGTGCGCCATCTGCATTCGCCGTAAGCTCATATTTAGCTATTGAACTAGACGTGAGGTGAAGCTCACGCTGTATGAGCGGCATATCGTCTATTGTAGCACTTTTCGCTCGGACTAAAAACCGCGCAGAATTACTCACAATAAAGGGGAGAAACAGTAACGATATACCGGATCTAACGGCTACATAACGGCGGAGGGGGTCGAAATTGATCGTGATTTGCTGTAAGGCCGCGTGCACCGTGCTCAGCCGTGTAAGGGTGGTCGCGATCAATTCAAAAAGCGAATTTTTTCTTGTACCCAACAGATGTGTGTTGTGTGCTTCATCATCACACGCACTACGCACGCGTTTTATATAATTAGCGACGTATTAATATTATTCGTTTGCTACAATTAGCCAATGAGTCTACTGTTGAGGAAGGCGTGCAAATGTGTCCACGTTCATGGCCCGCTAACATGAACAAAACGTAATTAGATATCTGTTAAAATGTCGTTATCACACCAAAACAAAACAGCACTTCCAAACGAGAGGAATATGTTCAAAGTGTATGCTGCCACTCGATAGACGACGAAAGATCTTCCCCACTCTGCTATGTATATGTGGCGATTATCGCCGAATGCCCGCTCACAGTCGGCGAAATCCTGTGATTAATGAATAGAGACAAGTTCATCGCCATTCGTGTCCGTATCAAGGCAGATATGGCACGAACGTGTTAATGGCAATCGTTTAAGCTGTGATCATACAGTGATACAATAGCTTCAAAATGCCGCAATCAACGTATTCAATATCTAGTCGTGCGGGTACAAGCATGGCGAAATATTTGTTTGGATTTATTCATTTTAACCGACTGGCCACCGCTGTTATCGCGCGGAGTTTGGAGTAGTCTTTTTTTTTTTTTTAACAAAATCAGTCGGTTTGTACGCACAGTTATATGATTCGAGGTTGAGGGCACAATTTGCGACATACTGACGACTCGGTATATATATATATATCCTAAAAAGGTTAACGTGTGCATTCGCAGGAGGTGTTGATATGAAATGGCAGATAGTAGCTTCGAAATGAAATTCCGTCGGGGACACGCCTTTGGTGAACGCATTCGTTACGGGGGCCCTGTTGTGTTCTTGGTGATAAAATCGAGATACAAATCACTCTAATCCCTGGCAAAAAAAAATCAATAACATCGCTATCGGGTGACGACGATGAAATGCAATACATCCATGTGGCTATTTGTCCCTGACCAGCAATTTGATCTGATCAAGAACGGAGTGAATTTAGAAGCGTTGTCTTTCAAATGATACCGCACGCAAACGTTGACACAGTGCTCTTTCGATTCGACAGGAGAGAAACTGTCATAAAAAATTGTCACTTAAAAAAAAATATGTACAACATGGAAATATCTGTGACATTCGTGGAATGTTGTTGTAGCAAAAATCGAAGGACCAAAATGGCTAAAAGTGTGAAATTGCAAAACAAAAATGGCTAAAAATGCACTGAATCACATTTTCATATGAGGCGGGCGTAAGATGCCACCATGGTCGTATCGCTCATCAGGGGTTCGAAGCAGATTGTCGACTCATTCAATGGGAGTCAGCTTTTCTTCCTCCTGGCGCGACCCAACCGGTTTGGTCACTGAACAGCATTTATGAATTTCTTATCCAATAAGGTTTACTAAGCATCGATATCCTTATTCAGCTTGATTGTGACGTCTTGAATGAACACTACAGTTATATGACAACCTATAGCACACAATAGCTCAATGAACAAGAGCGAGTTAGATCGATCTATCAAAATAGTGAATCTTATATCTAATTGTAATCATCTCACAACACCTTAATATTGATCCATTGACTGTGTGCTGCTCACGGCACACGTCGGCACCATCGCGTTTTTTCTAACAGTTCTAGCATGGTACAATCATCATAGAAATGAACGAGATAGGGTCGAATCGCCGTTCGATTCGAATTCTCTCACGATCTCTCTCTCTCTGCGCACCGACGCTGGGGGGGGGCACTGGGTAGTCTTCTTCGACAGAGTCTTCTTCGACATCTCAATATGACTGTTCTCTTCATTTTTCCGCATCATCGTCGTTGTTGTAGTCTGCTTACTTTTCAATATTACCCCGAAAAAAAAAGCATTTGCCAGAGGGCCCCCTTTCGGCTTTTTTGCGTGGTTTTCTTTTTGACATAAGAATCATTTTGGTGACGTTCCTTTAGACGGCGGTAGGCGGCCTTTTAACAGGCTCCGGCGGCCGGGGAGGCCAGGACATTTTTTGTGTGGCTGCCTTCTACGCTTTAGCGTCTAAGCTGTGGTATCATGGCGCTGCCTCTGTTGCTTTGCTTTGCCGCTATCGGGAGACAGAAAATGTCGACACCACTCTGTGCGTCAGCGATGGTCTGTGCCCGCGCTCATCGACGGATCACTGTCAAATTCGTAGCGTTTACTTGCATTGACCTGGCGAGTCTGGCATCTAGCGCGCTAACATGTACAACCCTTTAGATAGTTATATATATATATATATATATATATATACCTGTGATTCTGCAATCGTACCATATGTAAGGTCGAATTAATTAAAAACATTCAGGGCTTTTATTTTTTCTATTTTTGTTCTGCGAAAACTGACGTCTTACGAGTCAGCCTAACCTATTTCAGCATTAGGTCTCTCCAAACGTATGAGAACTAGACAGAGATGGCGAATGCAGGCCCTGACATAAAATATACCCATTTAACATGAGAGACAAAATATCGATTGCATGTTAACACCGATGAACTATGAGAGTCTACCGATCAAGGGCAAAACCCTTCCATCCAGTATAAGTAACTAATCAGTTTACGAAACCAGATGTGTTTTACATGAGCGCATTAGTGAAGCGACGACAACATATTGCCTAATCAAAGCAAAACATCCGAGATTGATTTATTTATTTAATTTTTGTTCTACTTATATTATAACACGTATATATGCATGTATAAAGTTTCCCCGTCGGCCGACGTCAATAACGGCGGCCAGTGATCCCGTACACGTGGCGTGTCACGCTATTTTCGCGCCCCACGAAACGCCCAGCATCAAATTGTGTCTCACGTCAAACACAAATTGATCATCTCAACAACAGCAAAAAAAAAGTGCCTACATTTACGAACACGGCACATTTCGTCGCAAGGGATGTGTTTTATCGTCAGTTGGCGGCTCATAGCCGCAGTGATTGAATCTTAACCATTTTGACACCTGTCAATAGTTACCACGTCTTGCCACTTGGAGTCGACAGATGGTTGTCTCTCTCTCTCTCTGTCTGTCTTCTCTGTTGGGTTCATCGTATGCTATGTCGAGAAGAAGATTTTTTGTCGTTTTTACATTATCGTCCATTGTGAAATCGTTACAATGATCTGTCGTCAGATGCACAATGATTCCCCATTGTCCTTCGCGTGATCAGATAAGATTTCATCTATATTTCGTTTAACCTGGACCGTTGTTAACCTCCATAAACCATAGTTCACAGCAGAGTGCTCAGCCACCACCAACGGGACGAGTAAACGGCTGAAACTATATATATATATATATATATGTATTTGAACAAGGCTAGTCGTCTATCTATTTTAATCAGCATTGTACAGACGTTATGTGCTGGGACGTTGCTACGAAGAGCGAGTATTTAGCGTGAAGCTTCGATATATCATAATAATGATGATGTCCGAAGGACTGATCCAGATAATTATATTCTCTCATCTCCTGCCGACGCCCACGTAAGATATCCAAAACCGTAAATGGCCGGTTTTTTTGCGTCACAAAGCGCGGTAAGGGGTCGGCGTCAATATCAGCAGAATGTAAAGGCCATCTCGTGCTAACACACCTCTTCTTATGGAGAAATTCAACACGAAATATAAGGTTACACATGAATTCGACGAGTGGTACTAGTCGTCCTATGGAAGAGCACCCTGTAATCTCTGCAATTTTTCTTGAATATCACCAGGAGGTGTTTAGTATGATGTTATGCCGTCTAAGACTCTACTCAGTACTGGAGTGTTTTATTTAAACATACAGTAGTTAGGAATTATTTCTATTTTTCTTCTTATGGGGGGGGGTATGGGCGGGGGGGGTCGACAATGTCCCGAGGAAGGCGATGGCATTGCCCCTCTGCACAGTGAGGGACAGGCGCTGCAGAAGGAAAGAACCTGCCGTTAAAGTGCTTTTGAGAAACAATTATCCACGCGTCCACCACAATATGACAATCCTGTTCCACCGGGCCGTAACTACGTCGCCGTCGTTTGGCGCCACTTAACTTATTACTTATACTTCGTGGTAATGTGTGTCCAGTCGGCGCGTTGCGCCCGAATCTGCTCGTCTGCAATCTGTTGAATGTGTGACATGTCGGGAACTCACTAATAGCTAGCACCGTCATCCTAAATTAGCGGTTACAAACACCTTCAGTGCTTCGAACGATCAAAATCGCCTTAAGCAGTTCGCACGCATGCCCTTGATTCTCGTGTCATCGAAGCTCAATCAAGTGACGAGTGGAGTCATCCACCTTTGATCTGTTAGACTACACAGCGGCAAGAAGAAACGAAGAACTCCGAATGGGTCAACAGAATAGGTAAAAGTGGACGATATAGATACTGAGCTACATCATAGGGGATAGCCTGAAATCGGTAGGTTGACTAAGCGCTATGATACGTTTACTCTGAGGGGTGGTGTGGGTGTGTGTAACCGACAGCTGTCTGTATGACAATAGATATAATAGCGAAACATTATGAAATATACGATCGTTGAGCAGGTTACCCAAGAATATCCGAAAGTGATCGGAAGTCGAGGACGGGAACTCCTTCCTTCATGTATTTCAAGGAAGATAACAATTAATGCATATTGTATTACCGATGATATGCTGGAGAAGGGGGCTGGGACCTACAGTATTACTTATTAGTATTATTGTTACTTACATTACTTATTATTGTTACATATATATTACTTATTACACATAATTATTATTACATATTAATATTACTTATTATTGTTATTTATATTACTACTATTAGGATTATATATAAGCGTTTTTATATAAAGCCACTCAGTTGATTAGCCGTATGCGTATCATACGCTCCGGGAAAGAAGAGCCAATTGATTTCTATGTATACGAAATCATTTCATAGGACGCCTACGATACGTCTATCGTGGTCATTTTCTACTTCAATTTAGCGAATTACCATCGATTTCTTTTGCAATAAACGTTGCCGAAATGTAATTTATGCTATGCATATACATAAGTCGTGACGTTTTGGAGAATATGTTACTACCAGCTTTTGTATCAGTAGTAATCGATTAATAGTGGAAAGTCGTAAATCGGCAGGCCGCTCGATGCGCCAACAAATTCGTCGGTTTATATACATTTCCGAATCCACTGTCGATGGCGGCCACAGCATCTTTCTCACGGGTTCTCGTTACGCTTGTTCTTCGAAGGAGTATTCAGACTGACGCTTTTGAACTAATACGCTACGCTAGTGCGCTTGTAGTACGACGGATGTAATAGCAATAATGATAATAACAACGTTTATTTATTGACACGTCTGCAGGTAAATACGGGACCGCATCGATTCTCCACAAGTTCTAGGGGATTCCAACCCCAGAGACACTATTCAGCTTGACGTACAGCCTTGTCTTGCCGGTGGATAAGCGATGATCGCATTGACCCAGCGGTAATTGCAGCTAGGCGGATGGGCATTAAGACTGCCCACACTGCTCGGTTTTGAGAGTCAATATCGAAGCATTCTCCTGCAGAAAAAGCCAAGCCGCTGTTAAGGTTTTCCGCCTCGCTCGCTAAAGTCAATCATTCTCTAATGGTATTGCCAAGTTAAGCAAATCACGCTATATAGAAGAAGCTGATATTTTGCATACGTTTGACTATCTGTGCTAATAATATAATATAGTATCTGCACTCACGTACGCTACAAGCTAAGTAAGAAAATGATTTAACAGTATCATCTGCTATCGTTCGATCATTACTCACTAAAATGGGCCAATGTGCAACAGCATCATAAATGTTCAGTGTGTGTATTTTTCATTGATCATCAACCTGCTGAAACAGAGATTTGGACGGCCTAGTTAGCTAGGTTTTTAAGGAGCAAGTTGGCTACTTCAGCCTGACGCGCAGTCATTACCAGAAGCTCAGACGTTCGATTTCATTCAATTTCTTGTGTGTATCAGGTCACTGCATGGCAGAGCAATGGATAACCGTCGTTGAATCGCCACCTCACCATTATGCATCAGTTCAGCATTCGCTGTCGAGCAAAGCCGATTCTTCTGAGAAGTCACTTTGCCGCGTTTCGACACAGCTCGCATTGTCACTACAATTTCACCAGCAGTAGCATATAATCAAATCAATCAATTGCATCACAAAAGGCGAGCCAACCCGCTGTCCCAATTTTTTTCTCGGGCCTGTTACAGTGTATTGCCTCCAGCTCGCGTTCGCCTGAATGTCCAACATCTGATTAACCAACGTGCTATCACGACCACAGCGCGGCATACGCGTAGCGTCTCTCTCCTCGATTACTGATCTCATGATACCGCAGATAGCGGATAGGGGACTATCAAGGAAATAGCATCAAACAGCGGGAAGACGGCGATGAGAAGCTCTCGAATCGAGAAGAGAAATTCGACAAAGTGTCATTGAATCATCAACTGAGATTGAATACACAATTGCGGTTTCGCCTAAAATTGCACGTTAGTGCTAAACTAACAACGTTAGTAAACACGGCGAAAGAAAATAAGGACACTCTGCTCTCGTAGAGTCGTCAGAATTCTAAACGTCCCCGAAACGTCGTTCGAAGCAGCGAATTCGCTATTGTTTTTTTTGTTCCGATGCTTCTCGTGTTGTTTGGATAGCTGATGTTAAATGGCATTGCAAATGACACCATTTTGAGGGTGCGATCCATTGTGAAGTTGAGTGTTCACACTGTGAGATTGTCCCGAGGTGTTTCGTCAGTGGTTACGAGCATAAACCGCTGGACGATGGGCGAAGCAAATGAGTGGTTGAGCAGGATAGCTTTACTGTGGACATGCCTATTCGAATCGGAGTGAAACGTTCGATATCGAGGAGGAACTTATTAATGGCGTGTGTTCGTCAAAATACTGTCAAATCGTAGCCATCAACAATAATTGTCAAATCGTCTGGTCTCAAATGTCTCGACATAGTGCGACTACATTGTCGACAGTTACCTTTGCATACTAATTTGCCGCTGTGCACAACAGCCTTATCTGCAGCCAGCGATGTGGCATGATACCCACTACGAAAGAGGGCAGTCACATTTTCAAGGGGACGATCACAGCTCATCAGCTGGTTAAAGGAAGCTCATATCTGTATGAGATAAATAAAATAAATAAACAGTCAAAATTCTAATTCAAGCAACAGCTACGAGCTTACTTCCCCGAGATCATTCGTACGCAGCGCATTAATTTCAACGAAGTTTTCCGCCAATAAACTCAGTCTACATTTTCCTCAACCAGTATGGCCTACCAGTCTCAAGCCGCATCTTACGCGAGCTTGATGTCTGATTTTCACAGAAACTTGATTGTGTAAAAGAAAAACAAAAAGGATTGTGCACGCGGTCTGCTATTTCATCACTAAGCCATTCAAGCATAGCAGAACATATTTACTTTTTGATGCAGACGACCCGACTTATCCTCAACATCATATGATCATCACCATCTGTTTATCTTCAATATGTCCTCGTTACCCGCAGACCATTACGTTGGATATGCGGACGCGCTCCCATTCAAAAAATACACACCCGTATATCATGTGTGTCCCTATAAACTACAGGCCACTAGTAATCTATTAGAGTAAATGCATTTTTGGCGCACGCTTGCAAAAGGAGACCTTATAACGACCTGTCACTGGTGAGATATATATCTCCCTCTCTCTCTCTGGAAGAGATACGGTTTCGTCTCGTTCGCCGGTTCACGTCAGATCTGTTGAGTGAATGAAATAGAGCGGCGGCCATGGTAAATATTGCTTTTCCACGCATTTGCATAATTGTATTAAATATGTTGTATAAAGCGTACACCCCCACCTATCTCCCGTACAGCGGGGCGACGACTACTATTCCACAATGTACACGGCGTACGTCAGGGTACACCTCTGTGGCCCATTTAGCTTTGCTTTTCTCGTCATAAACTATGATGGATATTAATAATGGTAATAATAATCATATCAACAACAACAACAACCACAATAACAACAATATATATATTTAGTAATAAATTGGATAAATCCCCCGAATACGCAAATCGCTTGATTCGTTTTGTTATATTTCGAAACGACGATGATATGGTCAGCAGCGAGCGTGCTACAAAAACGACCCTGCATGCATAAGCAAACCTGGCCGCCGTCGGCTGTGCCCAGGTTATCATGGTTATGATGGCGTCGAGTCATCTCGCTTCTTCGTTGACTCTCACGTTGTACACCGAACCAGTGAATATCATTAAGCGCACGTATATATATGCATTGTTTGTATGCGTTATAATAATACCGCTTCGGCCAACAATAACCGCACGAGCGTGTGCGCGTTTGTTTAGCTTGACAATTCGTTACGCGTATAAAATATAGATTTAATTTGTTTTGAAACGAGTCATTTTGATAGACAAGCGGTGTACGGAAGTGTAGGCTAGATATTATTACTATTCATTGTTTGTTTTTTTTGTTTTATGAAACCCATGTAAAATGTGTAGCTGTCCCAACAGGGTGAAGGAATATCCGCCTATGACTTTGAACAGCATACCTTAAACCTTACTTCAGCCTGTGAAGATTAGGCCTTTGAAGGACGTTTGTCTTCATCAACAGCGACATATCAATTGATGGGAGGTGTTCTTCTTGGTCCTGACTTGGACATGCGCCTAGGGTAAGACTAGCTTATATGCAAAAGAAGGCGCATAGGCCCACACAGCATTCTGCTTCTTGTACGTAGGCTGATTGTGCGTAAGCACAAATTGTAGAGAGGACTGAATTTATTACACATGGAAAGGTGACCTTAAGGTAAATCTACGATGATTGTCAACCTGCCGCAGAAAACTTGCCGCACCTGTCATCTTGTGCCTGCTTTTAGCGAAAAGCCGAACTAAGAAGATTGAAATTGGCATAAATATAGGTAGGTAGCTAAAGATGTACGAAACAAAAGCCGACACCGCTACCGAGATAATCCTATGAAATACACCCGGCCAGAAATGCAAACGCATGCGTAAATCTATCCACGTATCGGCGGGGAGTTTGCTGGCGCGTCTCCCTTTAACACAGTCTTCTATGTTTGTCGTAGGACGTGGTATAGACAACAAAAAATTGGCGAACGAAACGGTCCCCAAAGGAAATTGCCTGACGCTGCTCACAAGGGGCGTATCACCTCTTTCGGATTATCTCTCGTCATATCTATTGAGCTCCAATGTCGACATTTGTTGAGTTAATCCTATTTCACTTTTTGTCGACTGTCGGCGAACGATGACACCTGGCGAGGTGCCCTCGAAATTCAGCATTCGCCACAGCTGAAAACGTCGCTTAGGCGCGTCCAGCCGGAGCAGACCCCGCATTAGTCTACGGTGCACCGCAGCATTGCTAGCGAGGCCTGCCATGTAAAGATCACCTAGGGGTCAGTTGCCCGAGGAACAGAAGTCGGGACCCGTTTCAGTCGCATGTGGCGATTTTCAACGGCGGGAGACCTATCACGCAGATGACGTGACACAAAAAAATGTGTTGGTGCACTTTTTTTGCCCTGCCAAGTATCCCGAGTCGATGTTAACCAGCTCGTCTTGTTAGCCTTATACTGATATGTATTGATACCTCTATTTGCGAGATAATCTACTTGCTTTTAGGAAGCGGTTGTGCCAGTTATAGGTGGCTGATTTGGTTTGGAGACAAAAGGAGAGGATTTGGTTTGGAAACAATTCTATAGTTACTTAATCTTAGTCTGAACTGACTTCATGAGATCATTTCATATTAAGGTCGTATAAATTAGAATTTGTTACATATTTATTAGAAATTCAATGAAATTTATACGAATTTCGTATTGAAATTAAAACAGAAGGATTTCAGTGACTCATAAGCGGGATGGCCGCTAAAGGTTTCTGATCTCAGAGCATTAGAAGTGTGCGGTCAGGTCTAGTCAGAATTAGAAGACAAAATTCGAGAGAGACACAGCAGTGGTTGTTGACTACCGTCGTAAGCGAAATGTGCCAAGTTTTTGTTGCAATACAAGTCATATGTCAGCCTCAACATGGCTTTGATCCTATAAGCATAGTTTGACACAGTGGCTATCAATCTACTTATTATCAATAGCATTTCACCTGACGACCCCATAGCACGTGTACTAGAAGAGCTACAATCTAATGAACGTAAACAATCAGTACAACGGTGGCAAACACTATCATCCGTTCTTCTATCTCACTGACATCCAGCAGCGGCAATTCTGATAACTAAACAAGGCATCTGTTCTGTAAATTCATCCACCTGCCATTTCACTGATCTGGCCGAGACACTCCGAGATATATACACAAATGACAAATACTACAAAGCAACTCGTTATTATAGGCAAAATTCCCACACGGGTCATTACGCCGCGTGGCGTTCAGCCAAATAAACGGGATCTTGAATCAACTGCTGATCGTTATCACGTTGATCTAACATCGACGTGTCAACGTGTCCAATGAAAGGGAGGCTGGAAATCAAGCGAACAACGGCATTCTCTATCTCCGAATAGTGAGAGATCTGAGATCACTCCCAAAGACAATATCTAGGTATAACGGTATATGATACACCGAATAGATATTTATATGCATGATCATATGATGATGACGGGTATTCGATTTCACTTGGTTATTATCTGCACTACGCCTGATGCACATGACTGCATCAATTGTCGACCATTTGCACAAGATCACCATAATGAATGGCCTGCTATAAGATAAGATTGCTCATACATTATTAACGTGGAAACAGTTTTTGGGAATAAGAATAATAACTTTATTGGCAAATATATTTATAATAATTACTTGTTGACAAATCCGCACGTAGATGCCGCATCGATTCATTGTGCCCTGTGGGATTCGAACTGGGGACCCCCATGGCTCCAAGCCCCCGGCGTTACCCCCTCCATCCCGGTGAATAAAACGAAGAAGTTGGAAAAGTGGAACGCAGAACATAACGTAAATTCAACGCACTTATGATTATTATTATTATTTGAGAGAGGGGCTCCTGGGAAATCTCTCCGCGACACCGGTTTTGCCATCGGATGAGATGTTATCAGGTTATTTGGTCCGTCTGTGTGGCACTATGAGCAGCCTGGGATGCGAACGCGTATCTCTTTGAGGGCGGTTGATTGCCGTGGAGATCACGATCAATCGCAGCAGTACCTCGATATTTTGGTATCGCCGATTCAATCCCCAGAAATCGCGGTTTAACTGGGATATGGTTAACACTGCTCCACATAGGTCTGTTGGACAAAGTCGAGATAAGTCTAGCATGATCAACATCGAACACGGGTCCTTGAAGCAATTATGTGCTACACAGATGCAATCGTGCTGCGGACCGCCATGAAATGTCAGCAAAAACAGGCTATTTCAGCCACGGGTTGCGATCGCCGGTTCGGTGGCCAGAAATCGTGGTTTGGCTGGTATCTGGTTAAGATTGATCACCAACGTAGGTCTGTTGTAGAACGCCCAGATATGTCCAATACGATTGCATGACAGCATTGATTCTTGAAGCAATGCCTTTGTACGTCCAGGAGAGCATAACAAAAAAATCAAGCGACTTATCCTTTTCTGGCCTGGTAATGGCCTCCACAAGACAACGTGTGTTATTTAGACATGCCCCTTGTTAAATTAAGCCTTACCTAATCGATCCAAACGAACTGGGTAGTCACTCAAACACAGCAGCCAGAGCACGGCTCCATAGTCAAGCTACATCAACCGCCTCACTGTTTTCGCTAATTGATCCATAAGCCACGCGCGTGCTAATATACATTCCGCCTTCTCAGACATCCCGAGATTAAATGTTAGCCTTTAAATTGGCTGTTATGGGAAGTCTTCTGAAAATCAGTCCTGAAGTTACTCCATCCAGCGTAAGATAAACCATTGTTCGGGCTTGGATCTGCCGCTAACCGGCACGTGCCGTCTTATAGGTCTCTTATCACCATGCTGTTATAACCAATCTAACTATCACGCCGCAATATTCTCAGCAAAACGAGATCACTTTCGGCAGGCTTCTGGTTCTCGCGTGGGAAGAGTATCCCCCTACGCAACCTGCACCACACCTGTGGATTGCAACATCAATCCGTAACCAGTTGTAACATACGCAACTCCAGCTCAGCACAGTGTAAGAACAACACAGAGCTTTACATAACAGAGTATAATCACAGTCGGACTAGATCGAACGGCTAAAGGGGTTGTGCCCTTTGAACTGGATAACATTCGTACAGAGCTATGTAATTACAAATTGAGCAGCCTTTGCTTCGATTATTCACTTGCGGTAATGCCATAACATTTTGCCAGCGTTCGTGTTCTCCAATTGGAAGTCAACGTCGCATAACGAGCACCGCAATAAAATCCACAAGCATTCTATCATACTTTCATTATAATCCATTATATCTGATCGTGTCGTATCTGATATGGAATCATTTACCTGGCCAAGGTGTCCATAGACTTCGATTAAATTCGCAAGCGTTTAAAATAGTTTACCCAGCACAAAGCTCAGTGTAAACATAGCATGGTGATTTAATACTGCATAGTGTCATGAGATTGCTAGAGTCTAGCGTTTAATGGAACTATAATACATGAGGCTACAATACCAGGGGTTCAAGAAAGGCTAGCACTATTAAGAGGACGGCATTGTCATAGTGGAATTGAATTGAAGAATTGAACGGCAGTAACATTATTTTAATTCACGCATAATACAATCGCAGTCTGGCAGACAGACACACAAACAATGATTCCATTAATGAGCGAGTTCAATGAGTGAATTTTTAAAATTAGAACAAATCAAGTAGGTCAACCAACCAAGTCGACTAGTGAACAATCCAGAATGCAATTCTACACGCGTGTATCAAACAAACAAGAAGAAATCGACGCGTGTAGGACATACGTAATTGTTAACTAGATTACAAAACCAATGTGTTCCCAAACAGTTTGAACTTACTCAACTTTCCTAAGTAACAATAAGGTCTTAAGATTAGAAAGTATCGTACCAGCTTCATCCTGCCCGAAGCGTTCGTATCAACAAATCAGCATTTCGAGTCATTGATACATCCTTCAAATTGCTGTCCACAGCCAAAATACCAATTTGTATACGCATACGCCGTTTGCATGAAACGCGGAGCGTTTAGTTCAAATGGTAAATTCACTCAACATCTGATAGTTCCCCTTAGAATTCTCCTCGGACGCACGAACACGAAGAGCGTATGCAGTTCGCCGTGCACACAGCCAGACCAAGGAAAGTCTTGCTAGACCGTTAAGCCAGCAGACGCTATGACCGAGGGTTATGACGATATGGCGAGAATAATTACTATATAGCAGGAATCGGTTGTCACTGCGACAACCGGATTAGCCTTCCAAAGGCGGTTGGCGTTAACATCAAACAACATATTCTGTCGCCACTACCACCACAAACCACGAGGCACCAGCACCAACAGCGAGCGGCGCTTTGGTCAGAAGCAGCCATTACACCGTTGCTTTGTTATTCACAAGCGCGAACAGCCGTTCCGTGCTCGCCATCGGAAGGGGGCTGTTGTTACGCTAATACCGTAGAATGTATACAGAAGAAATGATATGACTACTGAGCAGCGGGTATGCGCGGAAGGGCGCCCGGTACCGGCGGAGCTCCGGCCGGCCTTAGTGAACAGTGTTCGCGGAGGACCATCTCTGGTCTTGATAGTGATACCGACATCTACCTAGAAGAATTACATTGACGAGCAGGATGAGCGTCTTGATGAGATCATGTGCTATCATCGTAATCACATTTATTATTATTGGGGGTAATTGAGTGGGTTGCCTCGGGGCAAGCATATCGTATATCGAATACGGTGAACAACAAAGATGAAGATTAATGAGACACCGCTTGAGAATCTCGTCTGCTAACGAGAATCAAGTCTAGTAATCAATTCCGTTCTAGTTAGATGAACAACGAGGAGGGCCGTGGAACGTGGATAGGGAAACGCTGAAATGACAATTGGTTTAATCGGGTCCAGGAGGGGCGGGGCGCATGCAAAGATTTATTAAGTCAGATTAATCATGATCAGTAGGTAGCACGAAGATTGGGTTTGGACACTTTGTATTTTTCGCTCAGATTAACAATATAGCATCCCGGAGAATTTCATCGCTGCTGAGCGGCATCGAACATACGCCAGGTTCATATCGACATATTATGAAAATACGAGCAGACTCATTTATTTGCCTGCTAAATAGCTTTCTTAAAAAGTTGTGCAATAGAAATTACATTCGAAGTACATGTACACGAACACGGGAAGTATGGCCGCCGCCTGTGTTACCCGATTTTGCTATTAAGTAAACAGCAGTATGAACTCCAGCCGCTGCTCCATAGCAAACAGGTGTACTGTCTTATGGTACAATATCTTCTGACAACATGTACACGTTGCACAAGGCCAAAAAACATCATGCAATGAAACCAATCATATATATATATATATGCTACCAATGATTATGATTTAGATAAGGCGTTACGAAATCTACACGAGACAAGGAGTCATCTCCGCTCACAATGTAGCCGTTGTCTTTGCTGTGTATTATTATATTCTGCACTGACACGTGTTCGAAACTATAATGCAGCACTTCCTGGGCACCCATCGTAGGTGACTTTCCTCATTTCAAGGAAACGTTTTAGGAGCAGAGGCGAATTTTAGCAGGATTCTAACTTAAAGGCGAATGCTCGCTATCAAAGTGGCGTAAAAGAGCGAATATTCTATGGCCATTGCCAAAGCAATAGCTCTGTGCCAAGCATTATTACGGTGACCTTCGATACAGAAGCGCTAAAGGGAATATATTAGGAATCATCTTGGTTGAATGTTTGAAATGTTCAATTTTTTTTCTTTCTTTACCTGAATGACAGCGGGAACTTTATCTCCCAACGGAGGGCAGATCCTGCTATATATATATATATATATAAATGTTGCGAATTCACTCAATTTAGTATTATGGTTTATCATTAGGCCTTATCGATATAGCCACCCGAGACAAACATTAGCATTGACCAATCCGGATCCGCAAGGCGTATAAGCGTCCACGGGCGCACTATCACCACAACTTGATCAGTCGTATCATCAACTTAATGGTTAAGTTATAAACGGGTGCGAGCAGCACCGTGAAAAAATCCACGTCCATCATTCTTCTAGGGGTGATTCGTACTTCCCGGCCAAGTGCCAAATGTCAAATGGATCCAATAGTATAAGGCAAACCTTAGATTGAACGAGGTGAGACATGCCTCGGCGATATAGCAGTGCTTACCTGAAACCAGCCAAATATAGGATAAATTAGAGTTGGTATTCATTCATCGCCCAAGAGATCATACAGCACCCGAAGTGAGAGTCGGCGTTCCGCTCTTATGTCGAACATGTTGTTCAAAGCGCCAGGCGAGCTACAGACATCAACGACAAAATCAGCAAAAAATGACACCATCAAATCGAGCTAAACATGAGACCATCACCGTTATTCACTCGTCGCCAGGCTGCGTGACTCCGTCTCACGTTCGCGGCCATATCCTCATCGGCGTTCACTTTCTGCTCATTTTCTCCGCGCGTCATTTACTTCAAATAAGTGTCTTGCCATCAAATGAGCAGGCTAGCACAAACGAACAACAACAACAACACGAAGTGATCGCCCGCGAAACCAATCAATATGCCCTTCTAGAATTCTACCTCTCGACCGCATAATCATTTTCCTTCGGCATACACATTCGACAGTTATTTATATTTGCAGTGTCTTGGTGTCCTCTCGCACACGCACGTTATCCTGCCAGCCGCAATGCAAATCCTCCCAAATGGCCGAAATACCGCCAGCCTGTCGATGGCAGCGAAGCGGCGGCGGCGGCGGCGGCAGCGGGGGGAATATTGCGTCATTCTATGCGTTGGCACCTGCATAGACAAGACACTGCGGCGATATACGCTAGGTCCACATTGAACGATGCCGATTCAATGCTAACGAGCAAATGTGTCCGTAGAAAAACAATTCGATCGAACAGATCGACACCGCCCCTGTGAAGGCCGACGGGAACAGCAACCAAAGTGACTATCAAATATTTGGATTGTTGTCATCACTATCTCATCGTTGTCGTCATTACAAGCACACACCGTGGTGATCTGGTGGTAGCTCTGAGCAAAGCGCGCTGCTCGTGGTGATCATGGCCACGATGAGACAATCTGTTTGATCTGGCGTTTATTATCATTATTATTATTATGTTTATTATTTTTGTCATTATTATTATTAACAGCGGACCTCGGTCGACAGCAATAGAAGATGGTTGGCGGACTGTGTGTATATATATATATATATATATATATATATATATATATATATATTTAAGCTAGTACAAATAAAGAAACAAAATTATTTCATTGATACACATGTTTGATAAATAGATAGGCATGATTGTATGTAACATTGAAATTAATATATATATATATATATATATATATATATATTATGTCGCACGTTATACGTGCGATATTTCTAGTGGATTACAAAGCGATACAGTATATGTACTATCAATCATATGTTCGTTATCCTATATGTAATCGTTGTTCTACCGCGATTATTTGCTTGCTGCTTAAGCATATCAGCACGCTTAACTGAACAGAACACAAAGAAGAAACGGAATAGCCATTTCTGAGCTTATATTCCGTTTTTTTTTTGTATTACACAATAGAATCAAGCCAGCAGGGTGATGACGCTGTTCACGCGATGTAATTATTTTCTCCCATTCGCGTTATTTTCACGTTCGTAAGGTGAGTTCACGCACGCGGCATAGAAATAGATAAGTCTCAATAATGGATCATAGATCGTGTCGCGGATATCGTCACACTGTCACTCAGATCGTCATCGTTGGCAACCACCAACACCATCACCACCTGCTGCAAAACTTCGTTTGTCCGAGGAGAAGAACCTAAACGCACATGAAGACGTGAGGCGCAAAAACAAAATAAAAAAAAAGTTAAACAAAATAGTAATAATAACAATAATAAATACTTGTCTCTGTGCTAACAAAAAAAAACCGATTGTCCCGGCCGCATTGTATAATACATAGCATATAAGACATTGGGCGGTCACAGCACACCAGTGCGACCGCGGGAGCTGTTCGAATCCACAGTTCGAATTCACTGTTTCATCAAGATTAATCATGTCATTGAACTACGCTTGCATGCGCCCCACCGCGGATGCGGTCAAATGCCAAACGGTCCGCGCGACCCAGCCGACGAGTACCAGTCGCCGCATCGGCCGAACACGCTCTGGTGGGGCCACCGAGATCAGCTCCCACTGCTACCACCACTACTGACTGACTGACTAGCTGTCTGGCTGTCAACGTGACAGACTTCACGCGGCGGCTGTGGCCCGTTATGCCAGTCTCACTGTGACGCGTATTCAACGTTTAGCGTGGCCTGGCCGATGGCTGTTATCTAATCGAACAGTTGGCGATAATAATAATAATAAAAATAGTCATGGTAAACACGTCGGTGACGACGCCAACAACAGCAACAGCAACAACAGCAACAACAACGCCGACGATCCTGCTGATAGCGGTGCCGATGCCTATACACGAGACCGGACAAGCGGACGACAGCGACAGGAGTCGCATCGCGAGAGTCGACATCAACAGTCAACAGATTCCCTTCCTCGAAACAGCCGCCGTCAACGACTGAACGTTCACGTCTGAAATTCCCACCGGATGGCGCGGGTCGCTGTTCCGCCGAGCAAAAAGCACGAAAACCTAAATGGGAAATGTGCAAATAGAAAAGTGAAGACGAGGAAGATGAGGGAAATGCCAAAGAAAGAAGGCGATGCTCTTTTCATTGCGTTCGTTCGTCCGTTCGTGCGTTCGTTAGCTATCCGACCGCTGTCTCTGCAGTTTAACTCCGCTGGCCCTCATCGAATCGCCGACTCCCACGCATCTACATATATACTAAAATCAAAAGCTGATTCCGATCCGGCGACCCTGTCCATAACGCGTCATCTTGTCTATCTCGTTGTTGCTGTTGTTGTTGTGGCCATTGAGGCTGTTGCTGTTGTTGAGGCCGTTGCTGCGCTATATGAATGAGTGCGTGCGTATGCCGCACGTACGCTGGCCGAGTCGCTCCCCCGCTAACGGTGATGTACAGACTTTCTATATATATATATATATATATATATATATATATATATATTGTTAAATTTACATCTTCTTGTTCTTCTTCGTGGGCAAAAGACGCTTCGTGGGTGTTTGGTGGTCAGTTTGGAGTGATTGGACGCTGTCAGACGTTAAGTGTCGATTGGTCAGGAGCCGTTGCTAGCAGGTGGGTGACAGCTCCTGCGGATGTTGTGACTGTGGAGGCCGACATGCAGAGACATCTGTCTAGTTACCTGCTGTCGACGATGAAGCTTCGATGGAGGTTACATGTCTGTGATAGTAATGGACCGATAAATGCAATAATACAATACAATAATACAAACTGTGGTTTATGGACGAAACTGCATCATACACATTGCTTGAGTTCTCGTAGAAAAAAAAAATAGGTAAAAAGTGTAAAGTATCACACTGCAACCGAAAAAGTTACAATTGACAACATATTATATATCAACGCATATATAGGGGCAAATACATAGACACGTTTTCTCCCTTCATTTAGAGACAATAGAATAATATCTAGCTCATAAGGAGTACGATAATTAGTTCCCGTCATTATGCATCGCCGTCGTTCATGTTCTTCGTGATTAGTGAAATCACGCGCCACGGTACTAAGCCGTTAACTGGGATATTGGCCACGGAATCACAATTTGTGCTCTTCTAATCAAATGATAGAAAATTGAACATATTTGTTTCATTAATTGATGAATTAACTTATTCACTTTAATATGGCGTAATGCGCAATACGGCCTCAAGCAATCAGCCGTATCTCCACAAGTGTCATGTAACATAATAAAATTAGCGGTAATGAATCATTGGCGCTCAGCGGGAAGGTGGTTTCATTTGCTAAGCAGAAAACCCCTACCTTTTAGACGTGCAAATACAAAATTATCCTACACCGACAATACATGAGACGTTGTACCGCGTTTTTTTTATGTGGTCAATTATTTTTAGCCCAGTGTGTCTCACAAACGAACGGTGGCCACTCCTAACTTTTCGGACTTGACCGCGCCAGATCTGCAGAGGGTCATCTGTAATATTTATCTAATATTCTGCTGTCGCAACCTTTGCCGTAATTAGACAATAATATTACTACACATCCATACCCAGCGGTCTCATCAGTGTTCGTCCGACCGTGCACGTTAGCTACGAGATCTATAATCCACATTACGTAATTTTACGTAATAACAGTAATTGGCACGCAGAAGCATTTACGCGCCACCGAAAATCCGACGAGACCTCCTGCTGCTGCTGTGGCGCCACCCACCCACTGGCGGGGGAGTAGCGAAACCCGGCATCAAATGCTGGCGGCGAATTAGCTGTCAATTTCGTGTTCTGTGATCAGATGGGTACGGTATCACGTCTTCTCGTTCTATACGCGTGTTGTCTCGTAGCAGAGACAACGTGGACTATTGTGCGTCGCTTTTTCCTTGGTAGTTATATCCCGTACTGAAATGGCGGATATCCCGTACTGAAGGTCGGACATAATGTGCGACCGTAGGGTTATTCGTAGGGTTTCTGTTTTTGCGAAAATTCTCGCTGTCCTTAGGAAGGTGAATAAACTATGCTGTGGAGTGCCGATGATTGTGTTAGATTATGCTTATATTGAAGAGAATACAACCGTGTATATTATGGGACCACGCTGTTATTCGAGGGATAATAACAGTGAGCAGAATTCATTGGTTTGCGCATATTGGATTCATCCTATACACTATTTATCGTGTTGACAGTTCTCGAGAGAAATAAAACATCAGTTGCATTCAACTGTCCCTGTGTATTACCGCGTATGAAGCTGTCACAAAAAGCTGTCCCGCTTAATTAGATAAATAAATTAATATCTTAGTAGTAGTCATTTGTGGAACACTTGCCGCGCATGTTCACTCATCATTAGCGAACATGTAGTGCAGTGCTGAGCAAAATGACTCAAGAGGGAGATGTGTAACAAGGCAAGCTTTAACATAGATCGCTGTTAGGACGCCAACAAGCCATCTATTGTCGTTGCAACACTTGACTATCATAAATATGTACGATACAATTTAGACATCCCGCAATCCACCAGCGCAGGGGATTTTACGATTGGCTTAAGCAAATCCACAGACAGCGGACGTGATTCAACGGTGTTTGTCGATCAGCAGCAATAGTAAATGTCTTGCGAGCGTCCCGCTAAGCGCGAACCGCTGTGAGCCAAGAGTCCCGAATCAATGGATATCGAAATAACGGACATCGGTGCTCGGAGCGAAGTTAACGCCTGTCGAGCTCCCGGAGTGGCCTGGTAGTGGATTCGTGTGCGCCCTTCAATCGGAGGAGACGGACATAGGTGCAGACATGGGTTCGATCTCCACCGTTGTGTATCTGCATTTAAAAAGGAGTATTTGTTTGTCACATGTATGAAGCAATGCCGAAAGTAGTTGTACCGTGCACTGAGTTCAATGCTAGTTGTGAGCGAGCCCCTAAAGTTTACTTTTAGGAGCAAGAATCATAGAGAGAGAGAGAGAGAGAGAGAGAGAGAGAGAGAGATGCTGCTGCTGAACATATACAATGTACACGTCGATGTCGCTATTTTTCTGCCTCTTGCTCTATCCCAAGTTATGTCTATCTGCACTGAACATCCACATGGGCACCGCAAAGCCCGAGCATAGTGAACACATTTAGCATCCAGTCGCACTGGAACGAAATGCGGCCAGGTCTGAAGACGAATGCAGAGATATATTTATAGGGAAAGATCTGAACAAAACTGAAGGACTAGAAGTACTTTGCTTAGAAATACATTTCTAAGCAAAGTCTAAAACAAGCTAGTATCTGCGACGCCTATGACGGTTATGCTTGACGGTGATTTTTTCCTGTGCCTACCATACGGACAGAAGTCTGTCACATGGGTGGATGTTCAACCTTCAGGCAACGATTCGACAAAATCGCTTCGCTGTGACAGAAGCTCGTAAAAGCCATTCGTATGTGACATTTATTGGAATTACACACACACACGCACATACACTAACAGGTATATATATATATATATATATATATATTGTTATAAGGAAAACCAGCCACGACTCGTTGTCAAGCCAAACGGCCGGGAACGCGTCGTACATCGTTAACTACTCAACTGTTGAACACACTCGTCGTAGTTAACGCAAACGGGTCCCTGCAAAACAGGCATACCCATACGTGTAAATCTTATAAAGCATTTTCAGTTTATGGACGCGGGGCCAAGTGTAGGAGAAGGCCTGCACGCAATTTCGTTGCCACAAAGCAGCTGGCGCAAAGTTCGAGCGCGCGCAAAAGCCCAAAAGCACCGGTCCCCCACCCAAGCCTTACCCACATCGCATTACACGCCACGTGATAAGGGCGAACGCTCGATGTGACTGTACTAAGTCGAACATAAGTCTCATGTCTTCGTTAGCGACCTTCCTCATTCGCTGCATGCCGCCCCATGGCTCATTCGGTGAAGGCGAATTCGAGAAATCACACCCCTGACCCAAAATTAATAGCTAGATCTGCACACAACGCACACTGCTTCACGAAATTCGATTCGGCCGACGACGAACGACTACACCCTGCAGCGGGGTAGTTTTCGCCAATGACAATAATGTTGCATTTATTCTACACGCTCTCAAAGTTACCCCCGGAAATGAAACGAAGGACGGATTCATTTCGATTCGCATTTTGCCTCTACCCGATCACGGTGTCATCGGCGATCCCTCAAACGTCGTCGTCGTGGTGGTGATGATGGTGGTGATTATTCTCAATATTTCTCTCACTTCGAAGTAATGCTGCGACGGGAGAAGTGGGCCAGTGGCCTTCTCGGGGTCGACTACCGCGAATCTGTCATAAATCAACTGTTAGGTGTGTCAAAAGAATCAGCTTTCCCAACATAACGGGCAACGTTGCATCTAGCTTCCATAGCGTTCGATGAGCGAATTCGCGCTCAAGACACATAGATAACAAAGTGGCCCGCAGTTATCTGCCAATACTGAGACACAAGAACAAAAAAATTCGATTTGTGTTGATAAAGGCAAATGCCATTTGTCAGAATTCGATCGTCGGAGCGAGATCCGGCCCTGGCGTAGAAACGCGGAAGATGTATTATACATACACCGAGCTGCGATCAACTCCTTAGAGAAATGAGATAACATTAAAATGCGTTCGGGGTCTTGTTGCGTCGAGTCGGTTATACAAACATATGGCAACAATCGCCAAGTGCTATACATCTATCGGCAATGAACGCCAAATGGACAAAAACAAACTAGCACAAATATTTGTTAATGTTACAATCAAGGGAAATTATATATATATATGTTTAAAATTATTTCTAATTGTTTTGTATGAACGCCTGTTGTCTAGCTCTCTCTCTCTCTCTCTATATATATATATATATATTGTCTTTTTATACAACCGGTACATAAAGTTAAATTGCGATTCGTTCGTGATACTGACACAGCTTGGTTTTCCATTGCATTAGTAAATTACATATATATCTGTGATGCAGATATATAATGGGAAACACCGTTTTCAACGAACTTCCTCGTACAGTATCGTCCGCGGAAAGCGTTCAATCTCGAAGTCCGTTCAATTATAATGTTCCCTTTTTAGATAGATTGATACATTTTTCCTTTTAGATTAAAAGCTAACACAGAGAACTACTCCACCCCATCCCCCGCCAATCCCAGCCTCATTTTACAAGGAAAGTATTATAGAATACACCGTGAAGAATTTACAACTTAACAGATGGTCACGCGCGAGCACGCTCATATATATATATATATCTAAAACGCGAGCGGTGGATCAAGACTGATTTCAAAAATCCGGCAGCGTGAGGAGGCACTGCCGGCTAAATCAGCGTGCAACTGCTGCTGCATCGGGCGATCGTCCGAACGTTGGCTCGGATCGATCTGAATCTGTCCTTACACTTTCCACTCACGCTGGCCACTGCTCCGACGTCTCTGGTCTGAGCAAAATATGAAAATTCACGATGACGAATAGTAAAGGCGATCCGGCAATGGGCAAACATAAAGCACTCAAAAATAAAAATGAAAGCAAAATAACAAATCTACGAGAATTGTCTTTTTATTATTGTTGCCCCGGTTGTTTATTATTGTTGTCGTCATCTTTATGTGATTTATTGCTCTCATTCCTGAGATATATTGCACTACGTATAAATAGATACTTATTTCTTTAAATAATAAATAAATAAATAATAATTATACGTAGTGCAATGTACCTCAGGAATGAGAGCAATAAATCACATAAAGATGACGACAACAATAATAAGCCACCGGGGCAACAATAATAAAAGACAATTCTCGTAGATTTGTTATTTATTTCTTTATACAAACAGACGTGTCTAAATTATCGGGCGTCTGTGTATTGTTTTATTCTTCCCTGAAGCCCCTAAGCTCTGCCGCTCGTATCTCGGGTCGGAAGCTCTCCCGGGGAACAGATTTCATGAGAATCAACCGAAGGCGACGGCTGACTCCCTTTGTTAGCCGCTATAGTGGCTACGCCATTGTGTTATTGTATCACTGTTGCCGGTGTCGTTGTCGTTGTTGCCGAAGAACAAATCGTTGTGGATCCGCGGATCCGAATCAGATATTGAAAGGAAACGCTTAAATCTCCTCACATTGGGCAATAGACACGAACGCAACACAAATAGAGGCGTATCAGTGGTAAACTTCAGTAGCAAGATAATCGTATAATACTCAAGGACTGCCGGTATATAACGTTCGCTTGTTACGAAATCTAGACAATATTATACCAATCAGCGAGTATGTAGGTAGATTTTTTTATTTGCTAACTGTCCTGTTTATTGTTTTTGTCGCTGGGCGCTTTTGTGAACGTAACGGGAGCACTTTGTGGAACCTTAGCGAGATGTTTTTGTGAGTGCCGGATATAAAAAAAAACACATCATAGAGTGTCGTGTTTACTGCCGCCTGTTGCGGTAGCTGGTTGCATTTATTTGTCTGTTCTTCGTTGTGGGCCCATAGAACTTGGCATCTCTTAGCGCACAACAGAACTACGTTAACAAGGGAGAAGACACAGAAGAAATGCAAACACTTTCCGGGACCTAACATCGTTGTGTGACGTCTTTACCGTCGTGTTTATAACGACAAGTATCTGTTAAGGTGGGATCCGCGGTTTGACTGGGACATGGTTAGCGGTGCCCTGCCTATAGTCGCATTGGTCTGTTGTGGAACGCCCGGATAAGTCCAACATGACCGACATCGAACATGCTCCTTGAAGCGACGTTACATAGCCATTCCGAGGCCTGCCATGGAAAGTAAGATGAATGGTTAGCTAAGCAAAAAAAAAATTACTATTTGATAAACACTACGGAACGTTCAACGTTCATTCTGACTGAAACTACGTTTCCTATGGACTACAGATCCAAAGGTGAGAATAAAAAAATCAGAACATCATTCAAACAAAAGCGGGTGGGGGGGGGCGTGCCACAAACTTAGCACCTTAGAACTGTGTATCATCTTCAGCATTGACATCGTTACTTTGCTGTTCGTGAGTCGGCTAAGGGAGCGTCGTGCAGGCCACAGCTCAGGACGAATGTTGAGGCGTATTTGATAACATAGCTGGATCAATACAGTTTCAAGCAGGCTGAATAGCCAGACCGCATGGTCTGTAGCATATTTTCTTCGCTAATTTGCTACGACCGAGTTAACAGCATCGAACGACGTATGCCCGACGTATGATGCGTCACTTCTGTAAAGGGGCAACTGCCATAACCGAATGTACAGAATTAGATACACGAAAAATGTGTGTGTGTGAGAGTGAGAGTGTCTATGGGCGTTTGTTTGTGTAAGATACGTCAACGTTTTTGTTATTGAGCTTTTTGTTTCACTACAGCAACCACGGTATCATTCGATGCACGAACGGGGGAAACACAATTTCAGTGCTAGGTATGCACCATGGCCATACCTGGGTCAGAGAGCCTCTACACCCCATATAAAGGGGGCCATGCTTTGAAACACGTTCGTACACGGACAATTCTCTACTTCGAATGCTTCTAGAGGAAACAAGACAAAACACACACACACACACACACAACCGCAAAAGCTGCTCCACGCCTTTGATAAACACAGCGAGCTGCGACGTGTCGTCGAATAAATAATCCGCCTCACTCTCTGTTACATGAAACAAACCGTTAGATATGGACGCCATTCTGTTTGGATACACCTTAGGGTGTCGTCGGCGGTGGTGACGGTCCTGGTGGCAACAGTCGGCGATGCGAGTTCTACCCATTATTGATGTCCCGGAGGGAGAGTCACCATTGGCTAAACTGTAGCGCTGATGTAGCTGATTGACTGTACTCGTGACCTGCTGCTCTACCAGCTGCCAACCTGCAGTGTCATTGTTAACCTTCATTTGGCCACCGTATCCGAATGAATATCGATGTGAGAAGTTCTGAGAAACCTTTTTGGCCGAAATCATTCCTTGACCCGCTCCCTCATTGAATGTCGTGTCGGTGCCAGTTCAATTGTACACGCGCAGCACATGAACTAACATCTAACATAAAGTATATCGGGCTATCATGATATCACGAGTTCCTCAACCAAAAGTCAGCATCAACAATGAGCGACAGTGGAATATATTAAAGCTAATTTTGTGGAGGGACTCTGAGGTGTGAGGTGTGTTTTTTGGCCAGCGGTATAGAGAACAGATCTACCTATTTATCTTATGTACATTTCGTTTACGTTGATCTTATGTTTTCTTCTCTTATACGTTAATATGTAAACTAATTATTTGTAAAACGTATTTGTTTTGTTGTGACAACAAGTATGAATTATTTCAAGGTTCAATGCTACGACTGGTTGTTGTACCGCAATCGTCTGTTATAGAACGACTCATTAACACCGTGGCTCATCAACAAAACCACCGATGTCCTATTGAGAGCCTGTTCCATTGTCTTGCATAAACTGTTGTCTTGTCGTTTCTGGCTGAGTATAGCCAGATGCTGTAGTTTATCGGTATAACACCTGATCGATCTTGAAGCTACAGAAATGGGTTGCTGACACCTGTTAAAATATGACGCCCAGGTCGCTATTACCCGCCCTTGGCCGGGTAGTGCACTCGCGTGCACTCCTTGCAATCGGAGGAGTGTAGCACATAGGTCCATACACAAGTTTGACACTCACAGTTGCACATCTGCATTTACCAATGGGTTGTCCGTATTACGAAATAATGCAAAAACAATATAATGGACGTCAAAATGTTTAAGGCTGAGAGTAGTCAGGCCGGAAACATTATTATTATTATTACTAGAATATGACTATTTTTATATATGTAATTATAACGGACTTCTTGTGGGGTACAGAGTGAACCACTCATTCTAACGAATGCTATCTCCGTAACTACAATATATTTGTTTCATATTAAATTCTGTCTGGTGCAACGCTTATTATTTGGTCATGGACAATATCGAACGTTAGTAACGGGTCGTGCCTTGGACCTGCCTAGTGTTTCTCCATGCTGTAACTCACTCGCATATTGTTTTTATATGAAATGTCACAAAAATTCCCACCAAACGATTGTACATCACAGAGGGCGTTGCCATCACAAAAGAAGATGCTATCGTTGTATATTGAATCTAGTGATAACCAAATATGTGCATCCATACAGCCAATGGTAGTATCTTAACCTGACGCCACGCCTATAATGCTAGATCATATCATGGATAATTGTGCACTACTTAATCACATTGAGCCGTATCCAAGTGGCAAGCGCTTGGGGATCTTTTTGTTCTTCAACAGCAACATTATGAAACCGCTTCGCGATTAATGGCTCTGAGAACATTTCTAATTCGTTCTGATCTTCGAGTGCCAGATTAGGCCATATTACACGGCATCGTTTTAATCTATAATCAAGTTCACATAGAAAATGTGGACTTAATATTTCAATGTTCGCCATCTTCGCTCACAAGCGCGTTCAACACACAACTCGTGCGACCCTTTTAGTTTGGACCTGAAATATA
Organism: Stratiolaelaps scimitus; assembly: GCA_019614645.1. Classification (NCBI taxonomy): domain Eukaryota; kingdom Metazoa; phylum Arthropoda; class Arachnida; order Mesostigmata; family Laelapidae; genus Stratiolaelaps; species Stratiolaelaps scimitus. Next base: position 2,260,920 of record JABWDB010000046.1, read on the forward strand.
GAACTGAATTTGAGCTCAACCCGATCCGAATTTGATTGTAAATCACTCTTTCTGCCGACCCGGAAACGCAGAGTAATACGAAATAACAAATGATTGACACTTTTGTAAGTTGACGTTTTGATTTTGCAAATTGAATGAGATCGAAGTATTAAAGAGAGTGATAGCGCTCAATACACTTCAGCTAGATATTGATTACAGCCAGTTAAGCTAGGCAATGACGCAAAATCAATACTACTCTAAACATTCAACACAGGGATAACAATGTGCAGATTATAGAATATATATCTTTTCTATTTGTTAGTTCTGTTTAGCCGAACATCCAATAAGGACGTTCCTCGAATCTTCCCGAGAGCGCTATGAATAGACACTTCAACCATTCGACTCAGTAGATTGGGGCATTTCGTTGCTACGATTCTAAATCAATGTACCCAGATATTTTGTGGATCTACCTGCGACAGTCGACATCGATATCTGGGACTGACAATCGAAATGGCTATATAAGAACGTGATCAAGCTGCAACACTATGCCTGGATCGCCTAAGAAGTCCATTGTCTCGCGACATGTGCGACCGCTGCAAATATAAATATATATATATATATACCTTCAGAGATATGTTGGCTCTCAAGCTGTCCCCCGTGGCCCGAGTCCTCTCGTAGAACGCATGAGGGTATTGGTCTCACTGATACGGGGACATCTCATTGTCTAGTGGGCAGAAAATTGCCGCCGCTATATCGTGCGAATGTGCTATCATGTTCTGTAAACGGATGGGCGCTGCTGCCGTCACTGTTGCGGCGGAGCATATTCGAAGGATAGCTCCTATTCTCTCTCGTCGCTCGTCCACCGCCCGTTAGAATCGCCCAAGTGACGGCGACGCTGTTGAAAGCATCGTGTGTATGATTGCCCCCGTCGAATCGGCTAAGTGCTTCCGATGACAGATGATTGGTGAGAATACATTTTACAGATAGTCCTAATGTCTAGAAATACAGCTCGCTAAATATGTTGTCACTCCTGTTGATAAGGACAGAGAGAAATTCGTCGGCTCACGCAGCAGTGAACAACGGAAACGGCACCTGCTCAAGAAACACTCTGCTGAATGAAGATACCAGCATGTATTGACTGCATTGACATTGTTGTCTCTCATCTCCTCTCTGGGATACCCGGCCAGACGGTTCCATGCACGGTTCATCATGGTTGCTGTACTAAGGGGTTTTGAGGGGATTCTCCCCGAGCGTGGCCGTGTAGACACTTGACAGCAGATAGATTGCCACCATAGGGCGTTCGCGGTGAATGAGCTGAACGGGCTCGCTCGTGGCTAAAAGAAAAAACTTCGCACTGCGCGAGTTGAATACAGTAATGATGCAGCATCGAGTTCGCTGAATAATGCCAGTAGAATAGAAATCATATATCATATTCAAGTATTAGATATATTAATATAGAGTAATACTTCGACATCATGGATGTGACTGAACCGTACCAGAACCAGCCCAGTTCAGATCCCCTGCACACGAATCGCCTCAATATGCTGCATTCGTAGAGCAGAAGCCAGCATGTTTCCACATCATGATTTTGTCACCTTTGCCGCTACCAGCAGGCTTTATTACCGGTTCAGCCACTAGCAACGACCCCTCCGACGACGACGAGCATAAGTCCGTCGACGGAGAAGAAGATGAAGTCATATTGACGAGGATGTTCTCGATTGGGCCAAACAAACAAGGAACCCTACAAGCAACCAAACGATCAGCCGATATCAAGAGGCGCAATATAGTTGTCTATTTTATTGCCGCTCGGTGCTGATACATCGTAACCTATATATTGGCCATCGTGCATTGGTCCTCATCCGAGTAGATCCGTTCGAATCGAACGGGACGCGGGTGTCCTGCACCGTGTGCTCGTTCGTGACAACTTGCGCCCTGATCGGGACATTAACAACCGAGTCGTAATCAATTGTAGAAGTGAATTGGGCTACGGCCAACGCAGTCAATTCTGTTAGTGAAACAGCAGCCAGAAATTTACGTTCGCCGCCGCCGAGAGAAAAGATAACAATTCTGCCGCAATTCTGTTACCTGGCGGTAAACAAAGCCAACTGTTGTTATGTTGCTTCGCGTTTGTTTCGACGATACGCGGATACTTTCGGCAGTTTTGTCTTCATTTCGGTGGCATTAACTATCCGAGCGAGCGAGTAGCATCTCAGCATCAGCTTTGACGTGGTCCGTAGGCACCCGCGTCCAAACGGCCCCGCGCCGTTTGAACGCGGGTGCCTACGGCAAATTTCCTTACGAACTCTTCCTCTCACCGCCTCTCGTTTGTGCTTATACCACAGTAGTAGCCCTCCAACTTGAGGCGATCATGTACACGCTACGTGCGTGTATGACTTGCCGCTAGTAGCCAATACCCGCAGGCTGAACACGCTCCTCGCTACGCTTTGCTAGTGAAATATTATACACACAGACATACATCTACACGGAGTGCTCGTCTGCGTGTTCGTGGAGCTTGAAATAGCATGATGGATGCCACCCACCCATAGACGGAGACGATGGCAACCACAGTATCGCCGCCGCCATCACCACCATCATGGTGATTATGATGCTGCTGGTAGCTGGGTGTATGTGCGCACATAGCAGTTTTCAACAAGTGAGCTGAAACGGAGAGCTTGAGGAAACTCGCTCGAAATCGAAGGGAAAATCCATCCGAATCGTGGAGACGGTATTAGCGGAGTAAGTCGCTACGGTCGTCGGCGGCTCGGTTTCTAATGGCACAAGATATCGAGCATTGGTGCCCGCCCGGGCTGAATTCAGGGAATCCTTCCTTGATTACCGCTTCGCTACGATCATCCAGCCATATTCGGCGGAGTTTCTTTGACGGGTCGAACGTAGAAATAATCTCAAAAACGTCAGCTGCGGGAAGGGACAACTGAACGAGCAGAACCAATGGACGAAGCCACAGCCTAAACAGAAACGGGATCTTCTGCGTTTTTTTGCAGCCCGATCTCTACCCTGGACTTGTTTTCACTGCGGGCCCACGCTTGCGGGCACGCGAGCGAACCAGCGATTGGAGAACGGACTTAGGCTCTGATTTCTTCTTACTTCCGATTCATTGGTGCTGTTAACACCAACAACAACAACATAGAACGCATTTACCAGGAGAACCAGCTGGGTACCCGCCGTTGTCGGGGCTTTGGTAGAGAGTGATCGACCTTTCAGAAGCAGACGAGCTCATGGTAAAACAGTCAAATAGTGATAGCAGTAGTGGTAGCAACGATATGACTCGACAGAACAACGCTTCAACCCAACAAAAATCGCTATTGGCGACGCCAACGGCGGCGGCGCCAGCAGAAGAGCTGCAGCTTCAACCGCAAAACGAAATCTTCAATCTCGTTGATGTAGGGGATTTTGAAGAGGTCACCCGGTCGTACGCCGTCGGCTATCCAAGTCAGCCCATAATCACTCGATTTCTCGATCGCGTCGCGTCCCAACACGCTAGATAGGGTAGATCGACGTCTACCTGTAGATCGGCAATGGAAGGAGCCGTCGGACAGCTACCACTATGAGATCACGTAGCATGGCCAGCAAAAAAGGCTATTTTATCACTTCCACTCGATTAAAAGTTCATACATTTTAAAGGTGGTCAAAAGTGCGAAGCAGAAAACAGAAGCAACCGCTACAGCGAATGAACGACCGTATAGCCACTGGTTAGATAGACACACAGCTGGGTGGTATATCGGGAGATTTATGAGTTCGATCAAACACAAAGTTCGATTTAATCTACGCGTACGAACCATTTTATTTCAGCGCCAAATTTGGCCTGGTGTATAGAGCAGTCGAGAAAACGGTATCTGAGTGAAAAATCATGACCGAAGTGGATCTGTGTTTCTCATATGATCGTGCTCGTGTCGTGTGTGTTCAAGTTCGAGATGTTAGAAATCGCTATGTATTTTGCGACATATTGGGTAATGCAGGGTCGAGCCAATCATGTGCAATAGTTGTGTGTGGTGCTCCCCAAGTCTCAGTTCTGCCTTTCATTTAGCTTTATGTTGTGCGGCAATGACCCCCTTCTAAGCATCGAGACCAGCGAGAAACCACAGCGTATCGTATGCTTCGCCGACAATCTCTCTTCTCGTAAAGACGATTCATAGGTTGGTTCCTGCTGTTGGCGTGAGTGACTTCGTGAGGCATCTGAATGCAGTTCAGACATACGCTAGCTTGAGATACACTTGACCTCACTGTAAACCTTTCGAAGACTGCATCTGAATCATTGTCAGCTTGACTTATTTTTATATTATTTCATTATTATTAATGTTATGAATCACAGTGTCTTAGAGTAACCTTCGACTGAAGATTAAACTGGACTACCCACTTTCTCGAAATAAAACGGAATGAGCCTGAATTTTTAAACAAAACGCCTCAATGCTCTATTGATTCATCAATAACTCAAATGGCAAGTGGGCATGCAGTGACATTTGGCTGTACATTAAACAGGACTTTGCTCAAAACGCGTCCAAATTGCTATCCTTGCATAAGCTATGTTGCCTTGACTTCGATCTGGACAACTTCACCTAAATATTGTATCAGTCATCCACCGTAATGTCATTCGGGTGATGTTTGGAGTACTGTGATCCAGTATAACACCAGGATTCTTTTTTTGCACACGGTATTCGTACTGCCTCATCCGCCGCGCTTGCTCCGATCTCGATGGCTGATTCATAAATCTCGAATGGAACACCCATTTGGAGCTGTTCTACGACTTGTATTGCACAACAGAAAAATATATAAAAGTTGCATTTTGACCCGTGGGTGATTCGAAAGTGATTACATCTTTCAAATCTATAGCGTCCACAGAGAGAAGCACCGGCGTTCACATGGACTTCAAACGCTTAACTACCATTTGTTGACTGGCACAGCGGAGGCACATGGCGCTTTACTGTGAGAGAACCAATTATATATATATATATATATATATATATAATATATATCTGAGAATACAGGAAAAGGATGCCCGAACGATACAGAATATGGTTGACTACAAAGAAAGATAAAAGACACGCTCTCAGATCAACCGTCTTTAATAGACGCGTACTTCGCTCGAGTGTTCAAAAGCTGTTGTATAGAGCGACCTCGATAGATGGATAGATCCCCGAGAGGCGAAAACGCACACAGAACATAATAAAGAAATTGACCTATTGCCATGTTAAAGGCAAATAGAGATAAATTGCATTCTCTTTTGTGTCCAACTTGATGATTGTACCTCGATAATCTGCAGGCATCGGCTGAAATCATAGAACAAAAAAAGTGGAACCCGTTTTCACTCAATGGTAGGCGTTCACCGAAGATGAGAGTGTTGAGCGTCGGCACCTTTATCCTCTACGTTCAATCGCGATTTTTCTTCTCGAACCGAATGAACTCTTAGCAAAAAGATACCCGCAAACTGAACGCGTGTCGTCTCCCAGGAACAGTAGAGTGCAATAAACGCGAAATAAAAAGCTCAACATTTTTTTTCTGTTGTATTGCCAATATTGTACGTAGTGTAATGTTCGCCGTCGTGCGACCACAATGTCATGATCACCATTCCCTCCAGTTCCGAGCCGCTTGCCGTCGGCGTAGAGATTATCTGCGGGCCGAATTTCTCTGCGTTATTTCTGCTCCGGGGGAGAGCACCATCGATCGTGTCCATCTATTGTAACAGTAAACTGGCAACATCATCGGCCACAGGCCACAGGTATTATCATCATTGTCAAACGGCATTGTCGAGTGTTGTCCAGTAACGAGAAACGGTTGAGGATGAGCAACGACGACAAGTGGCGGCGGCGGCGGCGGCGGCTTATCTGCGCGGCGAACATTACGGCACCGCCAACAACAACGGGCCGTACAAGACGCACAGTACTGCAAGGGTAGGCGCGCACGATCTCACACGACCACGAACGGACTGCATGCAACGACAAGGTATGAATAACGGTTAAAAAAAAGAAACGCACAGGGCTGTGTGTGTGTGTGTGGCGGGGAGATGTCTGCGCGCGGCCAAGGGGTCGAATGACCTGCGCGACTTGTCACGCTCGTCCGCGGCGTTTGACTGCGATTTATTGTTCCGACAATGCGGTGTAATACAAATAGACGAAATGGCAAACAATGCCATCATCGTCACAATCAAGATGGGAAGACCCTGAGCACGACTCGGGCCAACGGACAGGACGAGTCGAATCGCGTTGTTGCGGGACACGACGAAGCGCTGTCGACGCCGAGGGATCTTTACACCCACCCCTTCCCTCAGCCCTCAGTTCGAAGCGGGGCCTGTCGTCGGTATTAGACGATCAATTTGAGATAACTCTCGAGACGCAGAGATTTTTCACCTGGTCCTCCTGGCTTTGTTTGTGCCTTTCCGACCGCTTTGTGCTTCTTATATTAATAATATTGTATTTAGCAGGATACAGCGGATCTTGCTGTGCCGATCTTTCTCTCTCTCTGGGCTTTCTTTGTTCGATAGCTTCGTTGTCATCGTTCATCGTGGCGTTTCGTGGAACGCTCATAGCGAAGACCGACCACGCAAGCGTCTTCAAGCGGCCAATATATGAATCGATGTATCTCTGTCGGGGGGCGAAAAGTCTGGATTCGTCGCCTATTACCGACGTAGGTGAGGAGGCCGTGAGGTCACCAACCTTGAAAATTGAGAAGCTCATTGAAAATTCTTGAATTCGTTCGTCTCAAATCCCCGCATGCGCCGTCGCGCTCGGCCGTCATCGTTACCTGCTCCTTATTCTGGGGGGACACTCGCGTGGAGCTCGCCGCCCGACACGCCATGCTGTTGTGTTCTCTCGGACGCAACTCTGATGTGCTGTTTAGCCATGAGGGTGATGGGTGAGCTGACAAGATTAATGAATGTACATAAATCACAGATGGTCAAGCGGTTTTGGGTAGATTTATGAAAAGAAACAAAAAAAAAGTAAAGAGATGCTGGAATGACAAGAAATACCACGGGCAGATAATAGAAAACGGATGAACCAGGTGAAGAATCGACACCAATCGATGGGAGAGCTGCGCGAGAACACCCTCGACAAAGGTGGTTACAAGTCACAGGTATGTGTTATATATATATATATATATATATATATATATACGAAAATTGTAATAGCTTCTATAGCGACCTCTTGCTGGAGTTTCAAAGTGAATCAAGTGAACGAAATGGCGGCAAAACAGGAAAAGACGATCTGTTCACTACAACGAGAAGTCTAAATGGCCTAAATTAAAAACGAATCCAACGTTGAATGCAATCTGCATACTATTCTTGGGATACATAGGTAAATCACGAAGCGCCATTGAAAACAATAGAACTAAGCTTGTCGAAACTAAACAGTAGAGAATACAAGGATATTTTTTTGAAATATGAGAGAGTGGGACGGGGGGGGGCAAGCTATATTAACCAGGGCTGTTTCGCCAAATTGCGCCACCTAGGAATTTCTAAAGGCCTATTGTAGCTTAAAACTCCAAGGGCGGCCCATCGTGCAAACAACTGCAAATAGCAAATGAAATATTAAATTACTTCATTTCGTCCAGTGTTTCACTTTCGGCACGACAAACAACATACAACTGTGTGACTACGACGTCTATGTTTTTGCGCCACGAAATAGGGTGGTGATTAGGCTCGTGGCTGTATAGAGAATTTACTTACTAGGTAAGTATTAGAATTAGGTGGTTATTGCAGCTTTCTGTGGACATATTTATGTACCTTGTTTCTAGTGATCGTCATGCAAGCACCGTTGTCGCGACTGCTGCATGCGGGTCCGATTTGTGTGCAACACTAATTGTCAAGTTGCCTTATATGTCAGCAGGTTGCGGGATTCGAACACTTACAGACTTGACCTCAAATAGGGAGCGTGAGTAGGTGACAAACAATAAAAATAATTATTAAACACAATTAACGATCAAAAAGTATCAAAAAGTTAGCTACAATTGTACACCGCCTACATGCTGCTACAATGATACACTACGTAACCCACCACCGAGCTCAGACTCATGAGCTCCTATTGGATGATATTTAATAAAGTGCCTAATCAATTTCACCAAGCAGTACAAAGAAGCAGTGAGCAGGTCTCCTTAAAATTTGTGCGTAGACCACTTAAAAACTACACTTGCTTTATTTAATGCTCAGGTGGTGTTAGAGCCAGACATTATCTATGGGTCTGTATTGCTGTGTATAGTTGCGTGATGCGAAAAATCACAGGGACAACAACAACACAACACGGGGTACCGCCCAAATACAATTGGTTGATGGTGACCTCGGAGCAAGCGCCACATTGAACAAACAAAACTTCTTGTTTTACGCCGAATGACCCGTTTCTCGACTGGAACAACGCTTGGAAACGTCAAAGGGCTATCACCTACCAGAAATAGGACGCGGAAGTGATAAATTTGAATTGTCATTTGGTTTCGGCTAGCACACAAGAACGCCAAGCCATGGAATATGACGTAAATCATATCATCATCATATGACACATATTACCCCACGCGTATATTTTAGATTGGCTGATTCAATTCAGGCTTAGTCGTGGTCGTTAAGGGTTATTTTTTTTTGACCAGGTCAAACCGGTTGAATGACAATGGGGATAATTGTTAAAAATAAAATTGTTGTTTGAATTCGTACTACCTATAGAATACCGGTCACGGAGGCAGCCTTATGCGGCAAATGCAACTAAGCAGCTTTAGGCATGAAGAACGAAGTTTTGAATGTGTCCTACTTTAGATCTAACGATTGAACATCTGTAGTTTCGTTAGCTGAACATTAAATTACTGCCACCTACGGTAGATGCAAGGGGATCGTTGTGGGACTTAAAACAGATGTACGTTACTAATTAATTAGAAGTTCTCATGCTTTCCTTCCATAGGGATGTCGCTTTCCGGAGGATAAGAAGGCCCAAGGACCTAAATCACTGAAGGGAATTAAAACGCGTATGTTTCACCTTCAAAATCTGGCATTTTTACAAGTTGTGTAAACAATATATATATATATAGGTATAAGACAAGATTCAGACAAGATTTCCGCTGAAGGAGGCGGTAATTAAACCATAAAATAATACATGACAATGTGAAGCTGGCCATTCTATCAGCACGTGACTCTCCATCTAATTAAATACCGCTGCTCCATAAAATGTGTCATTTGTTTTCTGTTTAACTAACAGCTCATTGTATTGCAATTATTATCCTTTTCTCGTTTTCTTATATAACTCTGCGTTGCCTGTCCCTGTTTGGCAGTGCGTGGGAACTCCTGGTGACGTCGTGTCGCGACCGTTAAAGTCAAGTTCAAAAGTCAGCCGCGCTTCGTTGGTTGGGAAAATTGATAATGCCAACGAGAGCAGTAAAATAACGTGTGAAGTTTCTCTTAAAAAGGAGTCGTGTAAAGACGACGATATCTCCTATGTATTGCGAGTGGCGACGGCTAGAAACGAAACGAGTGAATGCGCTCGTTGGAGATAGGACTTGAAGTCCACAGTTGAAATAGAGGAAAGGTGAATTGGCTTCAGCAAAGCATTTGACCCACCACACCCCAAGGAGTTTCTTTACATGCGATAGCCTGACAGGTACGGCCAAGTTCTGTTGGGGATTGGTGGTAATCTTTCTGGCCTATTGAGGTGGCTATCATCTGTCTATTATCTTTGAAGGAGGAAAAATCTGGGGCCACTCTCGCCAATGATAAACACACCAACAAGTGCGTTTATGCGTTTATTGCGCGCACGTGCATATTCACAGTCGTAACTAAGATTGAATGTTCTTAGTGACCCCTTTGCCCAGTCAGTTGTACTTCAAATGTGCGGGGACGCCCGCTGGGAGCGTGGCTAGTAATATGCTGTTCCGAGTGTAAGCTATAAGCAAACAGAGCACTGTTTAATAATAATAGTAATAATAATAATAACAGTAATGACGATAATAGCAGTAATAATAGACTAGTTGCGTAAAACGGGGAGTACCACTGATGTGGTTAATCTCGTCCCTAATCTAGAGCTATGGCTAAACCTAATAATGTTTGCATTATTTTGTTTAAGAGTTCATATCGATCTATTTGAAAATGTACATCTTATAAATTAAACAAGCTAACTAACTTCGTCAAAATAAAGAGACCCTTTCCACCCCAAGCGGCTCGCGACATGAAAGTAAGTTAAATAGAACCAAGGAATCGAGTCGTGCAGAGAGGCAATGCTAGCCATTGCCTCCCTCGAGGGTGACCATGACCTTAGGTCTCGGCCTGGCACCCTGTCGCTCAACTGCTTCTCTAATTATCATATATTTTAAAAGGCACAATCATAAGCAATATCCGACATAAAACTAAAACAGCAATCTAGCAATCGAACAGTCGATTTTATAATTTTTAACTAACGTGTACATTTCTTAAATGAATTAAGAGAATATCATTGCCCAATTAAACGTGACACTGCTGACGCGATCCTTGCACACTTCCACGTGTGTTTGCGTTGCACCACGCGCTCATCTAAGCACGTGGCGGTAGCAACAACAATAATAACTAAGTCGAGGCGTTCTCTATACAATAATGTTGTTGTTATTGTTATTATTATTATTAGATCAATGGTGGGGCACAATAGCAGATACAAATAACGACCACGATTATGATCAATCCTGACGATCTGACGGCGGTGGCGCGAACGTCGTTTGATCGAAACGGCAGAGAGTCGGTATCATATGTTCATCATCTACCGAAGCAAGAGCCACGGGAGGAGCGGCAGGGATGTCGAGGAACTCACACGTAGAAAACTCACGAAAATTCATTCGAAGGGACCAACGGCAGAGCACAACAGCAAGAATCGCCAAAAAAAAAGGAAAACAAAGAACTAACTAAGTATAATCGATGCGTTTGTACATGGTTTGATTCCCTCGTACGATAGATGTCGTATAGATGAAATGGTGTATAAGGACAATGCCGCTTTTATGATCCTGCCGAAGGTGGACACACCAGATGAGCGCGCCAGACGCGACAGCATCGTTCATGGAACAAGTGACTATGGATGGCTCTTCTTGCTTGCGACAGGTGTTAGCTCCACTTGAGCCACTCAACGCCACTGATGGTTTGGTAGTAAGAACATCCCTTGGGTACATGGTAAGTATGACTTGAGCATCGCGTAACATCAACAGAGCTACGATTACCGATGGAACGTACGGGAATCGACTCGTCGGATCATTGTAATATATAAAGAGACGCAGAGAGAGAGCGTTAACCTCACGGAAATGATCAACTTAACGTATTGTAAGGTGGAACCGGTGTTGAAAGCAATGATTCTTGTCACACACATACACACACCCGCAACCTTCCTTGACAGAATCACGGGTTGAGGTTGAATATTGAAGATGACGAGTCTACTTGTTTTTGGCGCAGACGCACTGGGTTTCCCAATCAATAGGCACAATGCAGCCAGGTACGTATACGCTACGTATACGCCGAGGTGGTCCTCTCCTTCGTGCTGGCCACTGTGACAAGGCAACTGTAAGCTATTCGTACGACGTTGAAATCGACGTCGTCGACGTCAGCCAGAAGCTGAAGTCTGGCCATAAGCTCAAGAAATCGATACGTCCGTTTATTGTTCAAGCCATACGGCAGATGTTCGAGAGGACACTGCCGGCTGAAACTCTGACAAATCGGCCCTTGATAACAGGACGCGTGCTACCCTTACGCTAACGCAGTTAGGAAACATCGAACGTCGATGGATCCTGTTCCGTCCCTAATGGATTACCCTACCAGCGGCGTTATTACGTTACGACATCGACGTCACAACGAGTCGAGCCGGGCGGGAGTGGCTACATCAGCTGTCGGATTACGCTGCCGGATACTGCTGTAGCATGTTGCTATTATCGTTCATGTTGGCTAATTGTCTTTCTTCTGTATCGAATCGCGCACGTGAAACTCGCCATCGTTGAACCTGTGTACGTATGTGTCCCACCTGTGTTCGTGTCTAACAACAGCTTAAAGTAGTTACCACGCTGGACAGGGTTTTCGGTTCTCTCTCATTCAATGCGATTGGAGAGGGTCACACAAAAAATTTTTCATACTTTATATCGGTTGTTACAGAAAATGCCAACGTTACCAGACCCCGTCGGTGGTATCTAGGGGTATCCGATGTGTGGCAGCTATGCAAGTTAAAGGGAAGAAACTCCTCCATAGTCCAGAACGAACCTCGGTTTGCTCGTCAAACCTTCATAACCGTTCGTTGCCTCGTCGTCTAGGACTCACCTGAAACGTAGTTGACAACAAATAGGGTCAGCGTTGTTAAGATCGATCCTCGATATAAAAGGGGTGGTACAATATTTAGTGACGAGATTAGTAGGCAACTTTCAAGCAGGATTTAATCAAATCCTCGAGGAACCTCTATCGATTTAATTAAATACCCGAGGAACCTGTATGGGAGCGTATTCTCGTGTTGCATTATGATTGTGCTTTCAATAAACGTTAGTACATGGGGTACCAGCGACATTTTGGTACAGCCGACTTCCAAATGAACAATCAATACCAACGCCTAGTTCGAAAATTGCGATCAGGCCCTTCTCAGTATTGCTGTTCCTAGGCTACAAAGAACAACGATTTCCACTCGTCCATATTTTCGATCGTAAATAAACACTCATTTGGATAACAAATCACTACCGCTCGTTCTAGTGAATTTTCAAACTGAAGTTAATCTGAATAGGAATTGCCCGCGACAAATGTTGTCGGCTACTTGTTGTTTTGTTGTGATTTCGTGGAACCCAGGAAGAAGATGAGGCACTATTCTGCTCCGATAAGAACTTCACGAATCCAATCACGTGACCACTTCGATCCGAGAGAGCTCATTTGTAGCTCATTTCATCCATACAAATGCTAATATTTTTCATCTTCAGCTAGCCCATTTCAATGTTTACACTGATTTCGCTGAAAAACTCAATTACCCCATCTCAGACGTTCCCATTCGATTCTCTCGAGACGACGGCCGCTATCGTCAAAAAATCAATTTCTCCTTAAGCTTCCTCACTCGTAGCATAACATTCGAGTAAACCCCAGACGTCCCTCGACCAGATACAGGTCTGCAGTGATTTGTCAGCGTCTCGTTCACGGGGTGAAATCGTCTCGCTTAGTTGCTAAACAAGAATCAGTCGGCCCCCCCTTCAAAATCTTAATTCTCATCGGCCGTGTACGCAAACATAGCCAACACCGGCAGTTTCCTCTCGCTGTGCAAACAGGAAAAGGAACATTAAAAATCAACATATTGACCAAGTTGTCATCGTAACGCGTTTGCTTCTATACACGTATTGCTCCCGATTGAGTTCCTTGACAAGTTGCCAGTTTGATTAGTACGAATACTCGTCACGAACTTCTCAGCAGGGGGGGAGGGTGGCGGGGGCTCTAACGTGACAGCGGCTCACGCTGAACACTAGAGCACAAATTAGAATTTTTAGTATAAAACACAACACAACCTGTGTCAATGTTGATCGCTACGCAGCGAAAGAACACGATGTGTCCGGTCGTTTGGTTATTCTCGTTGTTGCCTCGTTCAATGGATGCGACCTGGTCGGACCTTGAACTAGTTTCAAATACCGTCATCTAATATATCGTCATTGTCGTTTTGGATCAGGTCGGCCGCGGGTCGATATCCGCAGCCGAAGCAGGTATCCCGAATGTCGCATTCAACTACAACTGTCGCTCGGCATTTTGTTTCCGAGATCGATCCCATAACCAGGTGGATTTCTCTCGAGGTGTAGATGCGAGGAAAACGGCAACACGGCTGTTGTACATTTAGATCAGGCCGTGCCCTGCTTGTGTTTGCCGTTAACAAACGTACCTAGCCAGAGTCAAGGATAACCGTAACTTAAAATATCGTCATTCAGGAGTGGCCCCAGACCCAATGGTACCCACCGCGGCCGCGGCTCTCAGTGAGGCCGAACAATGCTAATGATGTTTCAAGATCGTTGGCCTGAGCCGCCAGCAGATAACTGATGCGCTGTTGTATTGTGGCATCGTCGCGCGCGCGCGCGTGTGGTCTCCTCTCTCGAATAACAACAACAGATGGGGCTCAGAGACGGCCGCGTTTAAGACTATTTGATCAATCGTAGGCCATTCTCGTCGGAGGACACTAGAACACCTATTGACGTTATGTGCTGCGCTCTACTGACAGTGGCCCCGACAGACGGCCTTTACGATGAACCTTGAAGTTGGGTAATATTAAAATAAGGTAATGAATGTGAATACAAATAGTTACGAGTGTTAGTGTGATATTATCTAATATACATCATATATTAGATAGATATTATCATAATATATATATAGATATATATATATAAGCAAAAATGCGAGTGTTCGGTTTGCGCCACTAAATGAAACTAGTTGAAAAGGCTTTCAATTTAATGTTTTCATTTAAATCTGATCGAAACGAAATGGTGGAGTGCCAATAGAGGCTGAGCTTGAAGAGAACAGCCCATGGTTTCTGTATCAGAAGTTAGCTCAAGGTCAGCGAATCAGAATAAGCTATTACTGGTCATTATGATATACATTGTGGAATACGCTTGGATAAATAGGCAGCCAGTGGCGTATGCTTGGACCGCACGAAGCGTCATGGTCTCAGGGCGCTGTGGGTTTTTTCCCCACGACTTTGCGTAGTAATGCCATACCCTTCTACAAATGGTGTAAGACCATCAAACGGACAAACGCTGACAAAAGCAGCCCCAACCAGAAGCAGATCCCTTGTTAATTACAGCGTTAGTCAGAAAATTGAGTTCACAAAATAGTATATGAGGAATTGTCCCGACGGTTAGAAATTTCGTTCCGCGATAACAAATATCAGATACTAAGGGAAAGGTTATCATCCACTACAGGAGAGAGCGACGTGCAACCGAATTTTTAATGCTAGGATTTTCCTTAGATATCCGAAAGGGCAACGCAATCTCTATTTTGGGCACCCGCTTAAGGGTCGGACAAGTGGGACCACCTTGTTCTAGATATTCTATTATGCATTGTACAATGCATGTTATTGTATGCATTGTTATTGTATGTAATGTATGTACTGTTATGTATTATGCAATGCATTTCACGTTCCGCGTGTGCAATTGTCGCCCGCTGAACGTGAAATACATCTAAGAACACTCTCCGCTATATATTCTTAATATGATTGAATGAAGAATATTATCGAAAATGTCATAGTAGTGGCATATGGTGGTCATTTCGACGTTGAACAAATGGACACGTGCAATAAAGATATATTGATTAAGTCTGCATAACTATGATTAGTATGATTCTTTTTATTACGAGGTATTATTACGAGGCCGACGGTACAAAACATCAATGGACTAACGAAACCATATCTACTTTCGCTGCTTAATGCAACGCTGTGGGTGGTATTCAATTTTCATCATCGCGCAGAGAGCAATTGGTCGGCCAATCTGTTCAATTCCTGTCAGATGTTCGCGTTCAGCACATACGCCCCGTTGGAACCATGTTGTCCATGTCTACAATGTTGTACTTCATGTTCAACTCAATCCAACGAACCCGTTGGCCGCACGCCTCGCCCAACCCAGATGGATAGACGCGCCATCGACAGGCAGTCGTATATCCAGTTAGCTCCAATGGACTAACCCGATGATGAGTTAACCCGTCAGTGACCGACGCTGTCAGCACAGCGAAGAGAGCCTTACATCCTTGGCTTCCGCTTTTGCGGCAGCTTCTGCGGTTCAAGCGGCGATCACGCACCCCTACGTGAGCATCCATTTGGCGTCTGTCACTTGCTTCCTGTACTCGCCTACTGTCGGGGTATGGCCAACGGAGGCTGTTCCCATCTCGGGCAACGTTTAGCGCTCACGATCTTCGTCATCGATAGCTCCCAGCAAATATTATAGCTCGCACACTGCGATGTCGAACGAAGCTATCATTATTAAAGCTGTTTTTTTTTGTTATGAGCACAATATAGCAATTTCAATACTATTTACCGGTTGGGATGTGCTATGCTACGTGGATAGGCCCTATAGCAGCCGAGAAACGAGTGCAGTCCCTGCATATTGCTGCTGAAAGGGAGGGGTTTCTGCCTGTAGCTAACTACTGATAGGTACTGATCTGGTAACTCGGTTAATTGTGCTTCTCTTTTTACCACTACGTCTTCTGGCTGTGATATGAATAGATCGCGGTGCTTTTTGATAGGTTATGCTCTCCGCTAGGTACGAGTAAGGTATAGAAAATAAGCAAAGGTGGTAGCCCCGACAGGTTCTCATAGTAATACCCAAAAGGTTAACGGCTGAGGCCTATCAGATAGGAAAACAGCTGGGGGTCAGCTCGAAAACAATGATTATTATAAGTTGTGCTATTGTTTTTCCGGTGGAAAACCCTTTTTATTTAACATAAACAGGTCACATCATTACGAGTTATAGCTCTTCGTGTGCTTATATATCTGCATTATATTAATGAGGATAATTAAAACATGATATCGTTAATAACAGTGTCCATGCAGTAGTATGTAGATGAGCTGGCATTTTGGTTTCATCATCCTAGTCAGATTTCGTTGATTTTGTCCTGTTTTGGATCTATAACAATGTATCTTGCTGTGCCAGTAATAGATCGGATCTATTTCATCCACCCAGCTTAGCATGCAGGACTTATCATGATAAATATGAGAAGGTGGGGTCCCCGCCATTATCCCCGACCTTGACATAACTTCGAGCACGCAGGACCCGTTAGACGAAAATAAGCCAGCCTTTTTCAGCTACAAGCGACAATATCTCACGGTAACCTGGTAGATTTCAACAATCGATATGTACAGAATGTCTACATTCCTGCAAAAGCACACATTGAGGCGGACTATAATTGAGAAATACCACTTTGGCTTGCGGTGGTTGACACCGCCCAGAATCAGTCTCTCTCTCTCGATTCTGTCGCATTCAGTTAAGAAGAGGATCAGCAGCGAAGCCTAACCTTATTGAAGTCGGTGCATAGCAAAACAGCGAGGTTAGGCGTTGGCGTTGGCTAGTTGGCTCGTCTACCTAAATCTACGGTAACAGCCATGCGAGGCCCGTCTGTGTAGGGAGGGGTGGTTATCTCGCATACACACTGCAGGGCGGATGGCTGGCACGAGTGTCGAGAACAGGGACTCCACCTCGACTCAGGAGATGGCTAATTGATAGTCGTATATGCCGCATCACAGCCTCGGTTGCCACCAGTCAGCCATCTTTTCCATACCGTACGTGTATACCGAGACATTTATACATAATAAAACAAAAATGATACATATGCACAATTAGCACAATGTGCTATGTAAATGCAATCATGCATTTCACCGATTGTGTGTTCATATACCCGGTAGCAACTCTATGTAGTAGAACTTCGAGTATTTATCATATTTCAAGTTCGCCACTCAAGGAGCAGCGTTTTGCTCTAAAATCTCTAGCAGAAATCGGCTAAGAAAATGCTATTATATTATACAAACAAATAGGATGGGCAGACTCATTAGATATTCGGTTAGTGTATTTCCATATCATCATCCGATGTGGACACTGTTCTTTCGTACCCTGCATGATGTTGATACCACAGCATAGAAATTTAGCAAGGGACTAACTATGCTAATTGAGAATACATGCTGCTCGATGATGATGATCTCGGACGCGTTAGGGCATGAAGTCACCCTCACCGTCTAGCACAACTGCCAGTCTCTCATATTTGGCTTGATTCAAACAAACTCTCCATATGTTGTTGATCATCGAATCAGCATAAGAACATATGATTTCTGAGAATTTACTACATGTTACCATCTGGCTTGTTGGTAGCTCTTGTACACACTTCATCTGACCTCCATGCGAGAGGTTATATACGATCTGTCTCGAACTTGCTCGAACTCATTCCAATTTTTGTGGTTGGCAGACCTCAGTCCCCCTATTCAGTTGGCCAAAACACGAGAAGTCCAGCGGGCTCAAATCAGAAGAATATGCGGGTTGAATCTACCAACGTGATTCACTTCGCGGCCAAAAAAAAAAACCACTCGACAACAGCAGCTTTGTGAGAACGAGCGCTGTCGTGGAGAGAAGCCACGAACGTGTACACTTGTTCGCGGCCAGCCTCGTATTCAGGGACTGAAGAAAATTTCCTCCTCTCAAAAAAAAGAAAAATCCTCGTATTCAGATTCTCTGCCAAATGGTTTTTATGCATCTCTATCTCTGGTGACAGAGGATTTGGTGGTACCAGCCAATAGAAGGCGACTCCGTCAAAATCCATGGCTACAGTCAGCATCGTTTTGTCGTCGCGAATCTGTTCACATAGCTCCGGTTCAGCAGGATTTCACCTGGGTGTGAATATTAGCGGCGAAGCTTCCTGTTGCTACGCATGTGACATTTGACCTTAAATTTGTCCACGGCTTCTTGTCGTCTTTGAGCGTCGTTCCGATCACCTCCAATTGCACTTTGGCAACTCGTCGCTCTCTCTCTTTCTCCTCGGTCTTAACCCTCGCACACGATCCTTATACGACTCCCAAGGACAGGGCCACGTGGTTCACCAAATGCGAGCGAATTCAGCTAAGCTGTTGGCACTGTTTATTTAATAGCTGAACGCCGAATTTGACATAATTTCATTATTTTTTTGAACGAAATTGAATGTTTGAATTTCTTTCTAAAAATCCATTGGTCGGAATTCGCATTTAGGCTAATATCCACAAGCTTTCAACTCAACATACACGAACTCCAAACTTAACAGGTGTGTGAACCCGGTCAAGCCCGGTGGCATCGTGCATTGCTGTGTGCGCCTTGCAATCGGAGGACACGGACGTAAGTGCGCGGGTTCGATCCCCACCTTTGCACATTTACATTTGAAAGGGGTCAGTCTTATGAAGCAGTGCCGAAAGCAATACCGTGGATAAAGGTTAAATGTTGGCTGTGAATCAGCCTAACAAAAATTATAGGTGTGTGAACCTACTCCTAGTTTTGTTGCAAAAAAACAACGCAGCCACTACTGCAGACGGCTTTTTTAATCAATTCGGGTTTGCTTGAATCAATAATGCCTAATAGTAACACTAGCTGCCGAGCTCCTTCTGATAAACAATGCGTTCTGGCGGCGAATCAGATGTTCTATCTTTGGCAATATCTGCCAAATATAATATACACTCGAATCAGTTATCACCAGTAAATTATATTCGATAAATCACTGAGACGGCCAATCCGAAAAAATTCAGGAGTGTAATTTTTTTTCTATTTAACACATGTTATGCAGCCAAGTCCACATTTCATTCCGCCATTATAACTTGGTTATCCACAATATGTCGTGTAGTATTGACAGCGCGTACTGCTAATTTCCAAGGAGCAAATTCACTATTTATAGCAAACGCAGCACCAGCAGCAGGCAAAACCAACAATGTATGCAAATCCTATCAATGCGCGCCTTCGATACTGCATAATTTTCAATTGACCACGACGACGATGATACTTGCCAACATTGCATTTATTTGTATGCCTCGTAGACAACTCTCTGCTTACGGATCTAGCCTCGTCTTGATCCCTTCAACAAACCCTCCTCAGGGGTATCCCAGCGCGTGATAGACACCGCGGCGGCCGCCGCTGCCGCAACAATATGACACAACCGGCATGCGTCGATTTTCGCACTCGTGTTAACCTTATCGAAAAAAAAGTCACCAGTGGGCAACGTGTCGGAACTATGCGAGAAGACGATCGGCCGATGGGAGACTTCTTGTGAAGACGAAGGCAGCTGATTCTGATCGTTTTTTTTTGATCTCTCTGATATTTCTCTGTCCGTCTCGGGAGCAGTACGTCGTTGTTTGCGTCAGACGGGGACCGGTGCATGGGGACTTGGCGAAGTCGACACCGACAGATTGATCCGTAGCGTACGAAGCTGAAGGATAGGTTAGGTGATGATTGAAGGAAGGCGGAGGCCTCCCACAAAGTGCGCTTTGTTGATCAGGAAAAATCGTCGGCGTCCGTGTATTCACACACGAACCCGTGGACGACCCGAGGTACAGAGATGTATGACGCATTGTAGATTCAGTTGATTTGCTGATGAGGCAGGCGACTGTCGAACAGAACATCGCAGTTTGATGGCAGAGGTCCGACCACAACCCTACTCGTCGTCTTGCATTCGCACAGACGTGGCCTCTTCACCAACAAATATATATATATACCAATATACGCACATAGATGTGTGCGGACCAATAGCTTCTGCTAAGTAGAATGCACAATGAATTTGTTGGCTAGGGGATTTTTTTTGTTAAGAGTTCAGTGACATGACGGCAATACGATCAACATGATAGGTCCTTGAAGCGATGCTGCCACACAGCGGTACAGGGTCCCGCGATGGAGCGACAGCTGGCGATGAGCTAGGGTAAGTATTCTTTAAATCATTACCTCGGTGAAGAACAAATGAAGATCGACGAATATAACGATATAATCGAACTACATCTTATACATCTCTGTTGTTTGTTGCGAACTCTAGTCTACACTTAGCTTGCTAACAAAACAATGGTAAGTGTAATGAATAGTTAGGGGAATAGTTATCTGTGGAATTACATGTGAGACACATGCGCATATGTGGTTTTTCAATCTAGCTCTTCATGCAGCGCCGTTTCCTCGGTAATATCTATCACTTTCCTCCAGTTACCCACTTGTCATTTCTTATATATATCTACGTGCCCTTTTTAATAAATCTACTTAAATATACGAGTGACGTAGTCGTACGACTCAGCTGGCAGATGCCGCTGCCTCCATTAACCGCCAGCAGCAGCAACATCAGTTACAGTAGCTGTAACACGAAGCTACTACATTCGAGCCCTATTACCGCCCAGTACTGGACCATCCCATATTGCCACACCCCTGAGCGCCGTCCCCAACGTTGACCTCATCACCCCCGAGAACCGATTTCGTCGGCATATTGTTTATATAAATATAGTCGTCAACAACAAAAATAACGACAACAACGTCAGCATCGACAACTGCAGCTGGTGCAGGATGCCATTGCAGCAGCAGCAGCTGCTGCTGCTACAGCGGTTTCTGGTCGCCTGTTGCCGTCCCATATGAAAATATAACAAATGAACAGAAGCAGTTCCTCTCAGCCTGAGACAATCTAAGCGAACGCCGCCACGAGCACCACCACCATCATCATCACCATTATAGTCATCTGTGTTGGCGCGTGGTTCGACTCAAGTCGATCTAAAGCCGCCCAAGCCAGCGCAGGGAGGGTTGTTATGTCACCCGCGAACGACTGTGAGGGTGATCGAGAACGGAGATTGCCGGCCCGCTGACTGGCTAAGTGAAAAAGCTTCCCTTGCTAGTATTCGACTCACCGCTGCGATAGAGGCTAGCCGCTTATGAGCAGATGGTATGTCAGGAGGCCATTTCATTCAGGGGACCTTAGGGCGACGACGGTCGGCGGCGGAGACGCCGACAAGAAAACACACATATATACACACATAGGCCACCTCTCCCGGACGAGCTCGCATCTATCGGGAGTAAGCCGATATCCACGGAACTTTGTACCGAAAATACAGCGAGACCGTATGCATCATACACACTTGTGAGGAGTCGAGTTGTCTCATTAGCGACTGATATCATGGTCGGTATTTTAGACCGGTGGAATTTTCTTTTAGATGAAATTCGAACACTAGAAAATACGGGAACGGGGTATCACCGCTCTTTATTGGTCCCCGGGGTCCTCAAACTGATTTTTTCCAAAACGTCTCCATGCTACCTTTGAATATGAGAACGTGTACTAATTATCGCGCATCACACGTGTGACGCAGCGAATGAGCACTCGTGCGTGAATACGCCATCCTATTTCGTAAAGCTACAGTTCGTTGAGACATCTCGAGACGCCTCCGGGCAGCGTTACGATTTGAGAAAGAGAAGCACAGACCTTGCGGCCGGAATACGGTGAAGCAGCCCAATTCCCAACGCTATATATAATAAATATATATGTACATATATATATTTCTATCGTTGCTAATCGAAGATGGGAATTAATTCTGATAATGTCGAGTTGCTGCGTTCGGAAATGAACTCATAAATAAACCAACCAAACGTCGGTGAAGAGTAGAAATAGCACTAATACCCCTATCACGTCCGTCTCATCATGTTGTGCATGAAAATATCGTCATGCAATCAATCAATCACTGATTGATCGTTCGATTGTTGATGGTCTAATTCATTCTTATGGCATCTTGTCCTTGTTCTCTCTCCTCCCCGCTCTCTCTCTCTCTCTCGGTCTCGCTCACACAGGCCCACTTTATTTCGGCTCGAAAGTATTTATTAGAAAAAGCGATCATGCCGAATGCTGGCCAGGCCGCGATCAGGCGCAGCCACCCAATTGCGTCTGTTTACTATTTCCATCATTCCCTTGATACTTGGCGATATCCAGCCGTCGTCAAGCACCGCTTATGAGCGATGTACTTGTATACAGTAGTTATTAGGGACCCTCGCTGAACTCGTTTGTCTATATATATATATATAATATATCCATATATATATGACGAGTATATCGACGAAAGAAATGTCAGTAATGCATTTGTTGATTACTTTAGTCGGAACCGTATTATTAATAACGACAGCGAATGGGGCCGTTGTTATGTGT
This sequence comes from Stratiolaelaps scimitus, assembly GCA_019614645.1. Lineage (NCBI taxonomy): Eukaryota > Metazoa > Arthropoda > Arachnida > Mesostigmata > Laelapidae > Stratiolaelaps > Stratiolaelaps scimitus. The sequence goes on from JABWDB010000046.1 coordinate 2,283,475, forward strand.
TTCACTGGCAGAGGCAAGCGGAGCCATTGGCCTCTCATACACCGGATGCAAACGAACTTACGTCCGTGTCATAAGCACGACAAACAGTACACTGTCAAATTTAGATATATATATTATAATAGTTTGCCGTAACATATAAAGTTTCCATCGTTTCAATTAATCTATAATGTATAATACATGATAAGAGTATTGTATAAGAAACATTTTCATGTGTACGTTCCAGGTAAGGCCTCCAAGGTCGACACCTACATAAATCCCGAAAACGGCCTCCCCTGTTCGCGAGATCCCCCACACGGACACGGCGGCTAAACATCTGTATCCACCATCCTAAAACTGGTGAATACAAGAGTGTTGAAAATTTAGTTCTTACCCTTTTGCAATAACTCGCCATCACGGACATTAGCAACAACGTTCAAAGAACATCGACACCAGAGGTAGCCGAGTGGAGAACTTTGTATAGAGTAGCTATTCGTTCCTTGATCCCGTGTGCACCCAGACTTTTTAGTGGGAACGATTCCTCGGAGACTGTTTTTTACGGCGTCTCTCTTGATATATATATACATATAATGTATATGTATTGTATATATATATATATATATTCTGTGCGGGTGCTTGCATGAATAAAAACAGAACTGCGTACAACGAATAGATTTAAAAAGTTGTAGTAGAGGTCCTTTTATTCCTTCGATCGACAACGATTCCCCTCGAACATTTCTGCTGTTTTACAGGGGCGGCAATTTTATTCTACAAAATAATAGATCCGAGGACCCGAAGCGTTTCACACTTGCTATTTTGACTACAACGAACAGCGATGTAGTTGCCGAAACGTTCATATGGTAGGTCGTCGGCGGGTGCCATGTAAATGTCTCCCATGTAATTCCGTCAGCCAGATTGGGCGTAATGCGAAACCGATAGCCCCAGAGTGAGCAGACTGCTCCATAGTGCACATGCATCGATAACACTACGAAGCTACAAGCAAAGAGTGTTTTTCAAGATAAGTGAACCGAACAGGAACGCAAATAGATCTTGGTGTCCAAAGGAAACATTGTTCCATAATGAAAAGGCATAATGAAAACAGGAACGGATAATCAACGAATTTCAATAAGACCCTAAGAGAAAAATGGTTACAGTCACAAACATCATAGTGCCAACAACACCAGCTCGTGGTGCCACAGTCGATGAGCGAACTGTGGTAACAGGCAGAATTTCTCACATCGCATTCACTGAGCTATGAATTCGCATTCATTGTCTGTATGGTGACGTATGGCATTGATTGCTGAATCTTACTAGTGAGTAACACTGGCTACAGATGAAGAATCAGAAAGAGAGAGAGAGAGGGAGGGAGCGAGAGATTGAAGAGATATTGAACAGTCATATTATTATACAAATTATAGTGGTTTCAATGGTATTCGGTGATCACAGAGTTCGTTGGCGCGATAAATAAATCACAAAGAATCGTACAGCCTTGTCATATCCTTTTCAGCAAACAAAGATATGATAATACCAATCGGAATATCTGTTACACATAAATATTAAGCTATCATTAAAAAAAATATCTATATATAAATATATATGTGTATAACGATCCATCACGATTATCATTGTCGTTGTTATTATTATTATTATTATTATGTGCAGACGCACATAATAATTGACAACATTGACACTTCTGTACTGCGACAAGTAAGTGTTACAGTCAGCTGAAGGTAGATGTCCAGCGAAGGTGCATGTACTTCTGCATGCAGTGAGTGACTCTTAATGCACTTTGAGAAGGTGGCGGTCATGGGTGTGTTTATCGATCTCTGCGAATATAATGAATGTCATTATGACCACACTGATTGATGTGGTATTGTTGTGCAACACTTATGCTGTAAGTGGTGACTAGATATCGCGTTTCGCGCTCATTGGAAGAATCAATCATTTCTATACTCTACATAATCGAACATCACCATCGAATCGCACGACTTGTGGATGCACTTGGATATCCACTTAAGATATCAGATAATCCAGTATCTCACAACACATATTTGTTATTGAATAGGGGAACGCCGCCAATGTAGTTCAGCATAGCGAATCTTGCTTGCCGTTGTATTTTGTTGTAGTTGATCAAGTCTGCTGTCGAGCAGCTGAACTTCTTGGCCTAGCACTCCAGAAAGGCGTTTATATTATAGACAACGTCGCGCTGGCTAGGTCAAATGACATGGTTGGGGATTTTCTAGCTCCGATATTTGAAGGTTTTTCGTTGGCGGCGGCAGAGCCACTTCTCGCCGCCTATCCGTGTGGAATCATCATGAGAAATATCGGAAAGAAGAATCCGCACATCCCCCAATGCCAGCCGCGACGGAATCTCACTAATTGATCTATTCACCCAAGCGGTGTCCCCAAGTATTATTATACCCCTCTGTATCAGCAGCTTCCATCGACTTTCTTCTGCATTCGCGACCGTTCACATTAGACGTTTACACACACACATATGTATGTATACGTCCATGTCTAGGAGGGAATCCTACACCGGTTTATGCTCCAGATCATCTACCTTTATATTACATTTATTGCCAAATTTCTAATGTTCCCTGGGTGAACGTGCGGCGGCCATAGCTAAGGCAAAACGAATGCGAAGCGCAAGGTTAAAGGTGACTGATCCGCGGAGAAAAGTGACCTTCCACGTGGAAGAATCTTGTCGTGGAAATACGGTGGCTTATAGCATTCCCCTTGATCTAATCAGCAGATTCAGAGAGTCACGACGACGTCTAGGACAATTAATGTCATTATTTCATTAGTCGTCTGTGGCTTCCACCCGAAAATGATTGTGACTCTTTGGCGTAATCTAAACCTTTCCGAGTGGTTAATGATGATCTCAGTAAGTCATCCTTTAGAAATTAGCAGCCTGTCCCCGAGGACATCACAGCCCTATATAAGGGTTTAGTTTTACTTCAGCTAAATGCTTAGCTGTGACCGCCGCACATTCGCCTAATGGCCATTACAAATTTGACAAAATACGATGTAACATACATATAAACGTGATCTCGAGGAGTCACGGATGTAGCCCTTTCTCCTCGATATGCACCCATACAATCATACATATAAACGACTGGAGAGTGGTCGCGGATACCGAAAATAGTCGATGGAAGTTGTCGACACAGATTGGCCCATGAAGTAGGCTTCAGTGTGGCAAACTTCGATAAGAATTAAGAGCCTCAATCAGCCTTTGATTTGAGCCGAATTTCGAATCGAATAGAATACGTCTTCATCTACAAGTCGAGCATATAACGATTGTTTCTGCTACGGTTCCACTGTTACGAAGCATTTGAGTGGCCCAAGTCATTCCTAAACACCTCCTAGTCTTACTCGTTCGAGACGGCTCGACTTCCAGAAGTCAACGGGCACGTGCGTTGGGTGTTCCGGAGAGCTACTGCCCCAGCTCAGATCTATCTCGTTGCTCTTTTTATAGCTGCCTCCAGAGTCACCGTCGACGAGCCACTTTCGTCATCGTCGTTTGGACATCGTCGGCTGTTGCTCTTTCTCCCTTATACTTCTTTCCTTGTTCAAGCCTTCTGGTCTCCCGCTTCTGGTCACAACGCGAACCGGTAGTTCCGGACACAGCGGGCGAGTCGTCTCTACCGATTCCTCTTGACTCGTCTTCATCTGCCGTCGTTGCTACTGACGCTGATGCTGGATGCTGCGCCGTTCACGGTGTGCTCGTTCTTGTTCGCCTATACAGAACAAGCAGATCTCGTCAGTCAACGCCAGCACCGCGAGCGGCACCCGGCGACACCCTCTCCGGCTCGATGGTCCATCCTGTCAATAGCGCATAGCCCACGACGACCGATTGATTCCCGATGACAAAATGCACATGGGTTGACGCGCCTGGCTTCCAGCTTGTCTCGATGTTTTCTACTGCGGCGATACTACGCTGGCGATTTGAACTTCCGTCTCTACTCTGGCTAGAGATCACCCATCGCGTTGATCGCCCATCGACGCTGGGCCAGAACGAGGCGAATGTCGACATCGTCGTTCATGGCGTCGACGAGTGGAACGCGCCAAAGGCAAACGAACTGACGTGTACAACAATATCGACGAGGAGCAGAAAATGATACAATCACACCCGAAGATCTGCGACGTGGACGTTCACGATGTGACAGCGAGACCCCCCCCCCCTTCCTCTCCGTCCGGGTAGGCTGCCCTGCTTTGGTTACTGCGTGTACAGGCAGACGTGCAAGTGGCCGATCACACGGGGACATTCATAGCCACGGAGACACGACATCCACACAGAGACAGAGAGAGATAGCCGCACTAGTTGGACTACCCACGCCTTCTCCAACTGATGACAGATTGCAGCAAGAGAGAGAGATAGAGCGAGAGAGATATCCACTACATGGTTCACACCTTATTTATTAGATTATGTGCGTGTATATACACGCGCGGGCCTGGGCCGGGATTGCAAATCATTTTACGACGCGAACGTACAGCCCCATCTGTTTGAGATCGTACCATGGCATCGCTTATGTGATGCAGTGCGAACGAAAAATTAAATGAGACAAACGACGTAATGTATTATTATTATTATTATATATGTACTTACCACGATGATTATTTCGGTAGGAACGAGTATTGGCTGTACTGGCCCGAAAATTGCAATCGTACCGAGGAGAATTGTGGTGGATTGCGGTAGAAGCTACTTCCAAGCACTTACATCCACATAAGTGGTTCTCCATCATAAGACATTGACGTATTGCAATATAATGAAAGAAACATAACACCGCTGCGATAGCATTGTCTGAACATCAGCGTTGTCTCAGCTGACGACGCAGTTCGGTATCGCTTGTGATCTAAGACAGTTTCCATGGACTCCGAGACCACAGAGTATCTCTCGGTTCGTTGATCGGTCGACTTTCGAAGCTAAAAATATAAAAACGTCTACGTATTTTGTTACTTGTCGTCTCGTAGTTTATCCGCCGTATTATGTTAACACGGTGCCGTTACCGGTTTGGTTCTGATAAATGGCTGCAAAGCGGTGACCGCTGACTTTTGAAGTTGGGCGTCGAATGGACCCGGAACGTTTAGGCAGTCCTGAGCGGGGTGGGAGAAAAATGCGCGATTTAAATAATCGCTAATAAATCGATAATTGCGATTCATTAGCATGGACCAATTTGATTTGCTCGAGCGTGGCAGTGTTTCTATTTTCGCTGTCATCTCTTCTAATAGCTGAGCGCAGAGCGTTAGAACTAATAAATAAATAAAGAAGAGTCACATCATCATAGTGATGCAGTGCGCTCTTGAATTTTAGCACCTCACAGGATGTCCACACTGCGTATGAATTAGCAGTTTTAGTTAAAAATACGTTTGCGTACAATAGGCGCTGAGTTGATCGTCTAAGATCGAAATGACTATACGGTTCCGGCGTTCTCGCCCCCTTGTGAAAGAGACCTAGGTTCCGGACACCCAGATGTTTCTAATTCCGGAGAACGGATGTAGTTAGTTCCGCCAAGCAAGACAAGCTCGACTCGCATTGACCCGACCTAGTCATGATCGTAGCATCCACGCCGACGTGGATGTTAAGCATTGTGGCTCGATTCAAGAAAAACAATCCACATTCACTTGCGACTGAAGACAGATCAACTCATCAGAGCATCTGGCTATGTCCGCGCATATATCGTCTCCTTACATCAACTGGAAGTCGCTGAGACGTCTTTCAAGAGCGAGCGCCCTTATTTTGGTATGGGGGAACAACTTCGTCGAATATCAGCCACAACAACGACCCGTGAATATGAGATGCGCCGGATAAACAATGCCATCTAGATTCAAATAGGCTGTCGTTGTTCTGTTTAAGACGAATCGCAGTGGCGGCGGCACTCTTTAGCGAATCTCGGCAATGGACCTTGACGCATGGTGGCATCTATCGTCAAGGAGGACACATCGAAACATATGGGCTAGCCTGGCAGAATCTTCAACGTTGAAATAGCCTCATGTTTTATTACATTGTTTTACAAATTGCAGCATACAGCGATCACCACCTATGTTAAGGCTGAACTTTTCCAAAGCCTCGGATATTTCGTCCGTCCCTAGCGAGCTCAACACGTCGTCGTGTCTGTCACACGAGCTGTGGCGCATTGGTGACTTCCAAAAACATAACAGCACAGTTTTTCGTAACGCCTCAATCAGAAATATCTTACTGCTTCCATCTGCTCCCTACCAACTATATATATATATATATATATATATATATATATATATATATATATATATATATATATATATATATAATATAATATTATCTATCCTTACTTGTAGAGACAACTTTTACGAAACACCACTCATGTGCGTTCCAGTAGGCGATCACGGTCACGACAGCCAGAATTTGATGACATCTCAAGTTCACAGGCCCGTGTTCAATATTTTCTCGAATGGATATCCGACATCCAAGAGAGAGAGAGAGAGAGAAAGAGAAAGATCTGAGAGTAACATTCGCTGCTTCGTCCTCCTTCTCCACGTCTTGTTCTTATTGTCTATCAAGTATATATATATATATATCGTGCGCCAATTAGCGCGTGCCACAAAGCGTAACGCTCCTCAATCCTGGTGCTATGCGCCCGCTGGTGCTGCCGCCGCCGACGTTATCTGTCCGATCGCATAGTTGAACGGTGATCACCGAGCGCCGGCATCACCATCACACGATGACTTCTTCGACTACAACCACTACTGCCTTCTCTACAACGGGTGGCCACTGCCGGTGCTGGTGCTTGCTGGTACCGGTGCCAAAACGCTGTCCTGTCGCCCGCGTAATCGTCCGTGACCACCAGCCAGCCGCAGATCGATCTCAACCCGAACTGCCACAAATCCAGCGGCTCGGATCAGCCGTAGCGGTCATAGTACCTCACCGTGTAGCTGCTATCTAGCTGGATACTATAGCTAGCTATAATATAGCAGCTAGATAGACTAGCTACTCGTCATATGATCTGGACCACATTAACGAATGGAGAAGACGCCACTCGCCGGCGTCACCGACTCGACCAGGCGTTCAGCCAGCCCATCCGCGTCTCTGGCGATCAGAGCGTAGCGTTCGACGTTTGCTGCAGGGATACGATATCTCAGCAGTAGACCGTGGTGATCCATGACGAGCTTACGCATCCTCGCGAGGAGAGACTGGAAAGACGACCCCTCCCCGAACCATTACTGAATACGAATGGCTGCTTATCCTGCTGCCGCCGCCGCCGCCGCCACCATGAGAGTTTGCCACCAGAGATCGTTGATCAAAGATCACTGCGAATCGTTCTCCTGAACCTCCCGATAGATCTGTTCCTCGAACCACATGCGCTTCCCACGAGCGGGCCACAGGGAGTGGAAGTACTTTCATTAAGCTGTGCTTCGTTTAGCTACGAATCAATAGACATGGCCAATTGGCCAACCCGCCGCTCATTGTCGTTTGCTCCGCGGCATCTCTCTCTCTCTCTCTCTCTAGTTCCATTTGGTTCGCCTTCTTATTAGTTTTTTCTTTTTAGCAAAGATGCAGTAGAAATGGACTTTTCACGCTGCTGCCGACTGCGGCAAGCAACGACTGCAGCCAGTAGGGTCATTGAGTCGTTTGAGCAAAGCAAACTCGCACGCAGGTCCAACACTGCCTCGGCTTTGCCGGCTGCCGGCTGTATAGAAGGGCCTCTATACTGTCAGCCACGTTCAGCACCTCCCGCTCTAGCTGTAATGCGAGTTGGCTCGCAGTTCAGCGAGTGACAATCAATGAAGATGCCATTACCGGCAGGCACCCGTTGAGTGCCGGTTGTCGTACGGCTCTCTCGCAGGGTTGATAGCGTGGAATCGCCACCATCTCATTGCTATCTCGTGCTGGCTATCAGACTGGCTTCGATTCTCCTCCCAGCGCCAGTTGACGCTTAGAGGCCAGAAGAGGCGAGAGCGATTTACGAGCTTGTCTAATCTTGGGCCTGCTCGAGTGAACGGAAAATGAGCCACACACATGACTTTTACTCGAGTATTACAAAAGAAAGAAATCATTCAAACATACATTTCGTGCTAATTGAACGCTTCGTAGTTAACTAATGGGCGAAAACTGCATCGGGTTCAGTCGAGGAAGTTCAAGCTCAACTTTCAGGCAAGGAAGTTAGTTCATGACGCAACTTCAGTTCCTACATGATGGCTCGATGCTGCGAACTCCGACGATGGGACTGCAGACAGAGTCTATCTGTGAATATCTCGGTTGTTCCTATATATATATTGTTCGCAACGCATTGTCGTCTGCCTAGAGGTAAAGCTCGGAAGCAAATTCGTTCGCCTTCCACATTTCTGGTACGCAAAGCAGCGTCACTAACGCCAGATGGCGTTTACGCCCATTTCAATCTGAGGCGTTCTGAAAATGTACTGAAAACATGCCGCGACGTAATCGCACGCTATATGGCCCAGTCGGGTAGCATTACGTATCGCGCGACTCGTCAGACAACGGCGTTCATGCATACAAATTGAATTGGATCTCTCAAAACTCGGGCATATACAAGCACTGAATCATAAACCTAACTATAACTATATAAACGTAACTAAACTTTTTCGGGCTGATTCTCCGCCCAAATCGAACGTCCATGGAACCGCTTTCGCATTTCTTCGTAAGACAACCACAACATGTTGCCTCGGTTCCTTTAGGCCAAGTTGCAGGCTCAGCCGCAGGTCACCGACCCCAGGGAGGACCGGCCATCTCAGCTGATGGTAATTGCTCCAACAGGGTGATTCGGCAATAGGACTCCGAGTCCGTGTGGTCAGTTTGGACAGGAGCGGCTCCTGAAGAAGCCCGAGCAGTTTCAGTCGGGATGAGGACCAAGGGAGGGCAACGAGAGACCTCACGAGAATGGCGATCATGTTGAACACGCCAATCCTCTGACCACTACGTCAGGTTCATGGTTCCTTGATGACATTGATGATGCTGATGGGTCATGATGATAGCGGTAGCGTGAGTGATGCACTTAGTCCTCGTGAGGACCTTCCTTCTGCATAAAGTGCCACAACCGCAGTTCAGTGGCAAGCGGCCAACTTTCCCCCGAATCATTATTTCACGGTCTCCCCTCCCCGAGCGTTGCTCTCCCAGTTCAAATGAACTGGCAGTGCCTCGAGCAGCCTCACCTGGATCGGTCACCCTGGATCGTTCGACTCTCACGCACAAACAGACAAGCAACTTTAGCTACTTGAACAACTATCCCAAGGAATCGACCAACGATCTGAAATGACGACCAGTCGAACGTTCGCCGGCGAGGAACAACCCTATTTGGCCTGTAGGATTCGACTGACGATTGCTCGACCCAAGGGGAGTGTAATAGTGAGGTAGTAGCTACGAAGGTAGCATCATCACTTGCTATGTGACGGTGAGCAATTCAAGGTCCACAATGGACATCCTATTGTGTTGGCATATCTATACTCCATTAGCCGTTCATATAGAATGTCCGTTTTAGTAAGGATAGCCTAATTGGTATAACCGTATTCGAAAGAAAAACTTGCTGAGCTTGTCAACAGTCATCTCGTTGAGTCTGCAGCTTACAGCTGAAATCGACAATACACTGTACCGCAAGCTTACACGCGTAAAAATAAAAAACACAACCATTTTACCTCCCCCCCCCGCGTACCATCTTTCAACAGCGATATATGATGAAGTGAAGTCTGCCAAGGCGAAACTATATTATATACAATACTACCTTCCCACACCCAATCTCCCTAACCCGCTCAGCTAGACCTAACCCGGCAATACTTCCGCTTCATTTCACCATGAACCACCATCTTCAAGGTACCCTACACTCTCTCCAGGATGAGGCTCACCGCAGGGATTCATCGCTCGTTTATAGACTATCCCCATCCGCTATTGTCTCCACTTCGTACGCTCATTCACTCGGTTCCAGCGGCGGTCTATTTCACGTAGACGGTCGCGTTCGTAACGGGGGGGGAGGGGCAACCTTTTGTGCGTGAGTGTGCTAAATATATAATAATACAATGCTCAGCAGAGATCACAGTGTCGTAGAGTACTCGTCCGTCGACTCGTCCATTCATCGAAACAATGAGGCCACGGTCACCTTCGTGCTCGCTCTCTCTCTGTCTCTCTACGGTCTCCACTCGGATCTCTCGCTCTGCTTTATAGTCTCGGCCCTGATCTCTCTGATCCGCTCCCTGTGATCGCAAGCGGGAGCCTGCACACAGCCAGCCAGCCGCTCGACGACGAACTCCGGGGGATACCAACGTTGAGGGAGAAGGGACTCGTGCAGAGGCGAGTCAGGGGTCGCTCAGAGAGAGGCCTAGGCGATACAGCGGAGCAAACCCCGCCAGAATGCCGCGTGATGCCAGTAGGCGCGGCCATCAACGACCACCATTGCCTCGGTTAATGTTATACTGCGACGCCGGGGTTTCGGCTGTTGGCCAAACTGGCGGAACAGACCACTGTGTAGATCGAACTCCGTCCATCCCCTCTCAGGAGCCTTCACCATAGCGCTCCAACGGAGTTGTGCATGTATATACATAGATAATATATATATATATATACAAGTAAACACCCCGCATACACTATTGTACCCCTCGGGTCTGTAACCATGACCGTCCACAGTGTCTCTATCGAACAAGGGGGGGTCCAGTTCAGGATTGGTCGATGCACTCATTTGGTTTCCGAGCACACAGGTCTCTCTGTCTGTCTGTCTCTCTCGCTCCCTCTCGGCCTGTACCCTGTTGCCGCGCTTCGCTACGAACCGGCGGCGATTGCTCGTAAGCGGGGGCCTTGACTCACTTTCATTTGGTCTCTATCTCTTTTCGATTGAATGGTTGCATTTGAGTAACTTCATTCGGTTGTCGCCGCGGCTGTCGTTATTGTTATTACTACCGCTACGGCCGTGAAGGAGTTGATCATGTTCTTGCGGTTATTGCTATTGTCGAAGATGTTAATGTGCCCTTCTGTCATGGTACACGCTCTGCTACACGATCATTTAAGATCGTGAAGTGTATTAAAGCCGAAACGAACACCGCATCAACTCCATTGCGTGCAAGACCGCTATGGGTGACTTGTACTTGCCGTGTGATAAGGCACAGCCGATTTCTCCCCTACTTCCAATGTGTGCCGGGTGCGTGTTTGGCGTATTTGAATCAAGATTTCTCACCCATGATCAAGAGAGACGCGGAGAGAGAGGGAGAAGAGAACCGGACACTGTACCACTGACCTGCTCAAACTGTAAACAAGGCTGTACCAACGATCGGTGAAGGATGCGGGTCCTAATTAGTGTTCGCGATCTACCCGAACATGCAGAATTCGATCTTAGGCGAGGTCTGTCTCCTGAGGTCGAACGATCACAGTCTGATCTAGGAAATTTCGCGTAGCTCAATGTCACGTGATCGATCCTCTCTGCGCGTTATGCTCAGCATATTAATATTGGCCTTGTACACGAGTGCCCGTATCTGTTGCCCGAGCAGCTAAACACACATATATATACTCCAAAACACGGACATGCTCCATGTGTACAATAGGCATCAGGGTGTACAGCAACGAATCTATACGTCATGATCAGGTGATCATTCGTGACGCCGCTGTTCGTCGACCAGCACCGCTGTGCTACATCCTTCAATCAAATGAACAGAAATGAACGGAGAGTGACAAACGCATTGGATGTCCGAGTTTTCCTCCATCTCGTTAGGCTGTAACATTGTATCTGTGACAACATCCTCTGACTGAAGCCGGCCAACGTACCTGTACGCATATACGAAACGCAAGAAAACAACATTTCAACACCAACGAACGCACGGTCAGGACGCCTCGTATCAACGACGACATTATCATTAAGGCATTCCCTATCCGGGTACTTCCTCCATATTCGCCTACTGAGCATCACACATACCATTCGTCATTATTTATCGGCCGTCGTATAAATGTTCTGTAAACATGTGAGTTTTCAAAGGAATTGCGCCCGAACGCATCTACGCACAATGATTTCGCTGACAAGACATTGGAATTGCTGCCTCGTATGGGGGTGCCGGCGACTCGCTATCGTTGTTTGGGTGGCCGCCACGGCCATCTGCGCCCACCTGAGATGATAGCCCACCCTTTGTCCTCGGACAGACCTTCTCGCTCTACCTGTGACCGCGCAACAAATAGCGAGACACCCGCTGCCAACGATGAGCAATAATCGTCCAGCGTGCGCGAGTCCAAGAATGATATAACCAGTGAATTGTTTATATATATATTTATATATATATGAGCGCACTCCTATTTAAGCACCAATAGTGATGACGGCAACAACAGCAGCTACCAGTGTAACGTCTGATTGTATAATCATAACGATAATAATAGCAATAATAACACCACAATCATCTGTTCGATGCCGCGTGTGCTCAAATCGTAGCTGGCGGCTGGCCGCCCGCTGCCGCCGCCGTGGCTATTGTCAAGCGGAGACGGTGTTGCACACGCACGATTTATACAGAAAGTGAGCCGTTACATGTGGAAGACGATGATAAACTCCGAGAACAACCAGTGGCTGCTGTATGCTGCAACAGCTGCTTCTATTGTCGCTGACTCGGCCGCTAACGACAGTTGCTCTTTCAACCGCGTGGGAAGCTTACGCGCAAACAGGAGATAACCATGGCTGTTGTTGCTGCTGCTGCGCTTTAAGTTAAGGCACGACGCGCGTCTACGCGAATCGAAACAGAGACAAAGGCAAGCGCCCCCACTGGAAGGCATCCGCGGGAAATCGCTTCGGAAGCGTTGGCAACGTCCAAGTTCAATAGGCCATCGATCATCACCGCACCACCTGGGCATCGTATCCACAGGGAGGTGCGCACATTCGCATGAATTATATCATTCTATACTATTTTTCAGAGTTCATCACATACGCTTCGTGAATGGCTACAGTTTCGTCTGCGCGTCCACCGCGAAGCCTTTTTCAGGAAATCCACGACAAAGGTGTATACGCATAACACTGTCAATAGTAGTTTGCACGACGTTTCCTTGTTAGCACACCGTTGACAACTGCGCAATACTCATCGACGGTTAATTGCTGCTGTAGTTTTCAACACCGAAACAGCAGGAACGTGCAGCGACATGTTCATTAATGCACAAACGATGAACGCGTTGTAAAGGTAAAGGTTTTATTGGTTTATTAAAGGAGCTGCAATTCTACAATGCTTAAGCTCTCTCTAAAAGCGCCCGAGATGAATATAATAGATAGAAAACAGCCATGTGGTTATTATGCACGTGCTACGCGTTAGGTATCTCACCATAGTTTTGCGTAAGGTGCATTTTTAAGGGATAAGCTCTCAATGGTGTTTTCCGCCGACCGTTGGAGAGCATTCGGCGGCACGCTCTCTGTGTTTGAAATGTGGCCGTTTAGCGTGAAACAAATGTCCCTATTATAGCTGTTAATATTTGTTATTCGATACATGCATAGAGTGCAGTGTCTCGGTGTTGAAGGCGGTAGTGTCGGCCACAATACAATACAAGGTTTGGTTTATTAACGGAACTGCAGTCTTATCACAACGCTTAAGTTCTCGTAAAAATAATAGCGAAAAAGTGTCGTCTCATGGATTATTTCAAATGCTACCGATTTCTGGAAACAGCATTATTTACATCAATGTTTTGATTATCATAAAAGTAACAGTATACAAGGGGCAACGCCCACACAAATTATATTCAGTCTATGCATTAATCGCAATTATAAATAAACAGACTTTCTCTGTTTCGTTTCATTATAGTATACTCCAAAGGACACCTCTAAATTATTTACAAACAATCTTCCTGACCTCCCGCGCAAACACCTTTGATGATGTAAGGGTTCTAATTTCGCGAGGTAGTGAGCCCCAGACGGCAGGCAAGCGGTGCGCAAGAGCATGGCGGCTGAGTTCTCTTATGACAAATGGTGTTTCGAAGGTTGTTGGCCGACGGTTAGACCTTTTGACGACAGCGGTGATTGGAAGTGCAATATCACGATGAATTTTTCCTCTCATCATTTTAAAGGCAAGAAGTGCGATATGAACCACGTAAATCTTACCTATAGGCAGCAGGTCAAATTTCTCAAAAACATCCGCAACCGAGTCTCGCCACAACGGACGAATGATGCTGCCAAGGAACGTAACCCACACAGACAATAGTGGTTGGCGCATCTACAGTAAATTAACGATGGCGACGATAGTGATGTGTACATTACACATTGTAAATAGATATGGCACGTTTTATTTTCTGTATATAATATATATAGATATATATATAGATAGATATGCAAATTAATAGATTTATGTATACTCATCCTGTCATCGGCAGCAAACGGGCCAAATTAATAGCCACAATTTGATTTCATCATCTAATTAACATGTGCAAAAGATAAGACACAGATAACACAATACATTTACCGTTACACTGGTAACAACGAGCTTACTTACCCTTCGAATAGCTAACGTAAATCACTATGCATGTCCTGTTCTTCTGTACACTTTTGTTCATCGAATTCAGTTCGCCGTTTTGGAAATAGACGTCGATTTCATAAGATTCCATCTCTTGGGAGATTACAGCAACACCGCCTGCGAGACGCCGGGGGTTGACGGCTGGGGTCTCACTGACCCTCACGAAGTATCCCCCCCCCGCCTCTACCGGAAGTAGCATATACTACTGCGATGAACCTATGACAGCCAAATAAGCTGGCGTGAACGTGGCATCAGTTAGCATTCATCTTAATGTTGAACTTCGTTGCTCCTGCTGCTGTTTCTAATGTTGTTATTGTTTATATAAGCATGAAGGATGGACATATCAACTGATTACAACGCAGGCACACATGTACAAGTATAACGCATATATATATATATATATATATATATATATGCGTTCGGTCCACGTTGCGCAATCACACACGAGGTAATTGACAAATCAAGACAGACATTATCATCACGATCATCCGGATTAACGGATATCGTAGGTAGACATTGACAGATATGGATACCACTCAATTTGTTTATCGACCCTTCAGGCTGTTCGTTTCGATGATTTCGATCGATTTCGTTTAAAAAAAAAAGCTATTTCTAATGAGCGAACGAGAAGAACACAGAGGATATATTCGTTGCAAATCACAACATCACGATCATATTCATAAGGCACACGACGATCGATTACAAATTGCTACGCCTCCGTTGAACGGGTTAAAGGACGGCTTCGGATTTGTAACTGAAATGATGACGAGATGGCTACGAATGATTTTCGCACAACGAAAATACTTTTTTCGTCGTCGGTAGCCGTCGTGAGTTTCGCTAAATGATGGTACAAGCCACCGAAGCGGTGCAGCGTTAGTGTAGCTGTTCGTCGGCAGCAGCGCTTGACGACGTCAGGTACCAAAGTTAGGGAGAGAGAAAGATAGAAAGAGGAGAATTTGGCGCATTCGCGTGCAAATTTGCCTCAATATTCTCATACTGTCAATTTTACCATAGAGCAAAGTGTGTATGGAAAGTGATCCATATTCGTAGGGTGATGTGGCGGATAACCTGTGAATATATGTGTTGTGCAAATATGAACGTATATATTTGATGGGAAATTTTTAAAAATCAACGAAGAAAAACCGAGCTACAAGTCCTCAGATTTGTGTACTCAGACCGAGTGTTTCGATAAAGGACTGCTCAGGGTAGAGGGCTGGATCGAATACCGTTCGAGTTTGAGTTAGCCGGGCAGGACAAAATAATTATTATAGCAATCGTTACATCTATATCTCTTAGAGCGTACAATGGAGACCTATTCAATGACAGGGATGAGTTCCCAAATGCGCTATGGCTTATTCGAAGCGGGCCCCTCTGTCTCTGCCTATTCGCCGTCTCACATCATCGATATCCAAAGCTGAAACTCGTGTATAGGAAATATCCCTCAAAAAATTGTGTCCTTATGGGCGGGGGGGGGGCTTCGATAAGCTGTAAGGTGTCACGAGTTCGCCAGATGGTCTTTCTGGATACTTATCTATCTCTCCGTCTCTATAAATAGGAGAAATATATATATATATGGTATATGCTGTCGTATATAGTGTCTCGATCGAAGGGGTAAGAAAATGTCGGTCGTCAGAGAACACACGTAAGAACAGCCGTTAACGAACGATGGACCGTTTTCACAACTTCTGTGGCGACTGATATGCACACGAAATGGTACCTGCTCAAAGTTGAGGCACTTAGCCTCAACTTGTGACCGATCCACCTATATGATTAGTATTAACACGCCCACGCCGCAGATATTATGATGTTTTCTTAACAGGAAATACTCGGCCATCACACGAACAGCACGAAGGTCGTCCCGTAGACATCTATCATTGCTGGGAATCAACCGAGTCAATCTATAAGACGACGTAAAACGTAAAACATTTTTAGGTGAACATCGATAGGTGAGTTTTTTCGAGTGGTTTTTACTGGCTTGACAGGGATCGGCTAGATTTGGATGGGGGCGGCAGCACACTGTATTTTTTAGCATTGCTCGCTCAACGTATTGAGAGAGTTGTTGGCATTCGTTTGACAAAGCAAAAAGTCGTTTTTTGAGTTTGTTGTAACGATGCCACATAACATAGCAAAAATCTGTTATTTGAATCCATAGAAGCATCATACAGCCTTCTGCAGATTCCTTTAATAAAGTAATAAAACATTTACCTTTGCATACATCTAATAAATGATTATTAACTGATGCAGCATCCCATTACTATGCCACTAATGGCTTATGCCAACGTAAGCTTGGTGAAATGTATACAGGGTACTCAATTGGCATGACTGAAACAGAAACACGAGTCTGATAGATAATTTTCAATTTCCACTTTCCGAGCCATCACAATGCAACCGATCCGCGTACTAACTAGCCGAACAGCTACGAATCTGCACGATGATAGCGCAACACAAAGAGCTAATTATCCTAGAAGTGTACAATCATGTTTCATATTGCACCTGCTCCGGAGTGACCCATATTGATATGCGTTTTGATCCCGATTAATTGTCCCGAGACTCATTGCATTACCATAACGGTGAGACGATTGCACGACTAAGCTATTATATATATATATATATATATATATATATATACATATACATCATAAATTAGTTTTAAACTCGAGACCGACTGTAGACCTTTGGTCTTTAAGGGATCTGTTCATCTTTCCCGGTTGGCGACAGACGGCAAATGGGCGAATTTAAATCCAACTTGTTTACTCTGTACCAGTCAGACTGAATCAGGCTCGCGAATCGACCCTCGTCCATAAAAAGCTCCGAAGAGTTTTCCCGTCATACGGCGATCGACTCCATCTTCTGCCGTCTATGAAGACAATGGCCAGCCACAACAGGGAAGCAACGAATGGGACCTCCTTGGCTGGCCCGCGTGTTAATCGCATGTATCCAAGTACGGCATAGTTCAGCCGTGACGGCGCGTCGCGGCAAACGATACACAAGAAATGATCGCCACACGGTGCAGCCAGCGACAGGGAGAAATCAGCGCTAATTTGCATTATCAAATAGGCCTGTCACGGTGATCAGTTTCGATGCGGAACCCAGCCGTTCGTACGCGACGCGCTTCCAGCCGTCGAACGCGTTCAATCTATATTATGAAGTGTTAAATGCGCAATGTGATTAACGCCATCGACGATTACGGATGCCTGCGTGTGTGGTGGCGGCGGCGGCGGTGGCGGTCGAAGGTGTCCATTGTATTCAACGTATATTGTACATACGAGGCAGTGATGAGTCGATTGAGTAGGGCGGCCGTGTTTAGCCACAGAGTGGTACAATGGATACAAATTTCGACAGGCAATAACCTAACGTTGATGTTCCGGCTAGACTCTCAGCCAACGTCTTATATCCACGGTTAAATGGCAAATCTGTACCAGAGACAATCACTCCGTCATCGCTCACCGATGGGTTAACGCTTCGACTTGCTGTTGTCGGTAATTGCTAGAGCTATACTTGCTCCCAATGATAAAGTGTGAGAGAGGCGGAGGGTGACAAAGGCGTCTATCGCAGGAACCACAGCGAGAAATCGACCCCAGCTGTGTTCAGAGGTGGCGTCACATCCGATATCGATTGTTGCCTCCCGCCCCAACCGTATCTCACACACACACGCATACTGATTTTTAAACCGAATTACCATCCGTCGCAATTAGCGCTGCATCGAAAAATTGCGAGATAATTAACACTCAATGGACACATATCTTTTGTGGCCAGCTAACGCTGTCTTCCAGCAAAAGATATGATATTACGCGGCTGGTTGTTTGTCGGTCCGATTCTTCCCTACTTAAATAGCCTCTGCGTGTGACTCCCTGCCACGACCGCCACGGCCGTTTGGTGTGGCCCAATAGCAGTTACTATGGTAGTTAGTACTAGGTGAGGGGGTAGGCGGCGATGATTTCCTCTCAAACGAGTGAACGTACACCTCCTATAGGATGTGCTACAGTTACTACTACTGCTGCTGCTGCTGCTGCTTATGTTGTTGCACAATGGGAGCCAGAGCGAAGTGGTCGTCACGAGGTGATGTCCCTGAGTAGTCGCGGTAGTGTGATGAGCGCTCATCAGCGGCTGTCTCTGTGTCTGTGTGCACGACATCTCCTCATCTGACGCTGACGGACGAGTGACGAAGCAGGACAAACCTGCTATCGCTTATTCGACACACTGGGCTGATGCTTGAGGTACTAGGAGGTACTAGGAGGACTACCCACCGAGCGCCTCGTCTCGCAGAGAGACAGACGGTTGTATGCTCCAACCCAGCGTAACCGTCCCCACAATTGCTGCTATCGTTCGCTCCTTTAGCCTCGGCTCGTTGTTCGATACCGCGCCATGCAATGCCGAACTGGCCGACTTGGAACGCCCTTGCGCTGCGGGCTGCTCGATGTAACCGGCAAGAAGATCGAAGTGCTTGCCTCTGCGCGTACTCTGAGGTCACCAGCGACCAAGTCATCAAGCTGTGTGCAGCACCAGACAGTAAGACTCGCCCACACACACATATATACAGAGAGACACAGTCTCTCGTCAGGCACGTGCCGACGATGCAGCCCGCCACGCGGTAGGCTGCCCGGTAGGTCGCTAGGTCGAGCCGTCAGTTGGGCAGGCAACCGAACCAGCTCTCGTCTCGTGTCCTCCCGATTCAAGGCACTACCACCGCGCGTAGACGGAGCGGCCGATGGGAAACGACAAGCAGTAAGTTAGCGAGCTAGCGCGCGAGCGGCTGAGCTCGCTCCCTGCCGTCAGCTGGACCCAGGCCAAACCTGACGGACATTTATGCCGACCGACGGGCTTCGATGGGCCTAGGGTAAACCTAATTTGTTACTGCACATCTGGCCGAGTTGATGCCGCCGCCGTCGCCGCATCGAACGAGTGTGGGTGTCGGCAAGCGTTTTGAAGATTGCCAATGAATAAGCGCAGCGTGGAACAACCATGAATACGCCTCGTCTGTTAGCTGATGCATTTCTAGGTCAGAGCTGACTCCTAACCTATCCTTACAAGTTACGAGTTGACGGCAAGGCTACAAGGATTCCGATCTGATGGTAATGTTGAAATTATTGCGTAAGTGCGTCTACTCGGTTTAATCCGCCGTAGGATGACAACCTAATCAAAGTATCCTAATCATGGATTGCCGTCACACAAAAGCTTCAGCGTATGTTTTTGAGTGAAGGTGCGCCAAAAAAAAGGCGAAATTCAGTTATCTGTCCTCACTAAGGTATCTGTAGTTGGGTCGTGACCAGGAACTATCGGCGCGTTTCCCATATCCCACCCTCCTCACCATCACAATACATACAGATACGCCTTTCACACAATGAGAGACGGTATCCCGTGCAAATGTGGATGTGATCGTTCGCCACACCGTAATTTGGCCCGCACAATTTGGTATCATACATGCGAGCTCCATCATCGCGATTCGACCAGCGTCCGCAACCGTATCCCCGAATCTACAACTCTAACGGCAAATATGATCGGCTCAAGATATGATCTTGATTCAGCTAGTCAAACTGAAGTGCAACCTATTTTTCAGTAGCATCTTCTTTTTCTGTATCTAGTTACGATGGCGTTTGCAGATCAACAGCACGTCACCAAATCGAGCCAATCCGGTGAAGTAATCGCCGATGGCGGTAATTGCGAGCGCGTTTAACCTGAACAAATTCTTAATTACATTCAGTTTTGTAAAGCATTTCCCAACTTGAGCCGTCTCGCCCGTGATCACCCACCAGATGGTACGTAGGGCATAGGCATTTAATCAGAGATCACTACTCATCAAGATTAGGCTAGTGTGTTCTTCCATCCGCTTGGCTTGACCGGCTTGACACTCATAAGATGACTAGTGATCCAGCTGTTGGAATCGGTACTGACCGAACGACCGGCCCAAACTGCAGGAATATTGAGCTACCTCAATGATCTGAGGGACGCGTGCCTGCCATGGGTTTCTACGGGTCTCTCTCTCTCTGTCTCGATCTAGCTCCATCTATCTGGCCGCCTCTGGGTCCAGCAGGCAACGCATGCGTCTGTCTACCGATAGCAGAGAGAAACAGAGATGACCAGGATAGGTATAAATCCTGTTAATATATAGGCTTTAGGCAGCCAAACGCACCCCGTACTGGACCGACTCATGGGCACGATATGATATTCGCTAGCGGAGTCCATACCTTCTATGTTGCTCGCCCTCATCGAATGGAAACTACCTTGAAGCAGCGGAGCACGATATGCAACCGTCAATATGAAACATGTTTCAGTATCCACGGTCTGAAGAGAAAAGAATATCTCGCTAATATATTATGTATATATTCATCTGAGTCTGTATTTGTGCATGCGTGTGCTATATGACAATGATCGCAGTAAACATTCGTACTGGGTAACCTGGCAAGCCTCAACGAAGATTAAACCCTGCGGGTGCACGCCCAAGAACACCGTGAAGAATGATTAGAATACAGGGTGAAGGGGCATGAATATATCGACACAATGCTGTCCTTGAAGCAAGCCTTGAGTATTACCGTGAACCTAAACTTTTACATAAGCCATGATGTCCATAATTGACGTCAACGTATACTAATAACGTTGTGCAAATTATAATTGCCTACCCAGTTCACTATAGTCGCCAATAAACCCATGTGAATCTTAGTGCTTCTCGCCTTAGCTTTGTTCAAACGGCAGGGCTCACGTAGTCGTTGATTGGCTAATTGTTCGTTTAATAACTAATGGAGTTCGTCTTGCACTGAGTGTTAAATATGTACCTCTAAATTTCGCGTCGGTATCGCGCTATCATACGGTTCTCTGGGTTAACATTTACAATAGGCATATTAACAATTCAACAGTTCAATAACGCTTTTGTCAAAAGCCGTACACGGGTGGGTGTGTTCGACGAGATCAGCTGAGGCTCGGCTAAGAGAAATAAACAAAGAAACACCGATGGATACAAGCACTCGACTTGCCGCTGGCCTCATCAACTCAGTGATTCGTATTGCCATTGAAATTTTTATTTATTAGTTACCTCTTATTTGTCGAAATCTAGCAGAGCTCGTAATGAGACCCCACATATACACACGCATACACGCACCGAGGCAATTTGTTGCTTCGAACACAGCTCGAAGAGGTGTTAATGACAGGCAGGATAATCGAAGTAAAAAATCAATTTCAGCTGAATGCTAATCCAATCGCTGTTTGCTCTGAGCTGCACTTCCTTTTATCAAATATTTTGAAAAAAATATTTGATAAAAGGAAGTGCAGCTCCGAAATTCGCTCGAAACAATGAGCAACAAAGAATACAATAGCGTGCATGATCTTTCCTTCTGCGACGCCTGTCCCTCGCTGTGCAGAGAGGCAATGCCATCGCCTTCCTCGGGACAATGTCGGCCTCAGCCCCGCTCCGAGCTACCCCCCCCCCCCATAATCCCTAGAAATAATTCCTAATTACTGTATGTTTGAATAAATCGTATTCTAAGAATACAATAGACGGCATTGAAGGGCAGTTATACATATACACCATTGTTTCGACTGAGTGCATATGTGTAATATATTACGTAGATTCCCTTTCAGCATTGCTACTACGGAACGGTCAGGACTCATCGGGCTCTCAAGCAGTAGCAGCAGCAGTATCAGAACAAGACCCGACATTTTAAGGATGCAAGGTGCATCCCGAAAAATGTCCATGAGATCGTCTTAATTGTGCATTCGTTATGTTCCGGCAAAATGGCGAAATGCACTAGGTACACCCTGTCGCGTATGAGAGTCCGGCAGAACACATTGAGACAAGACGATACTAACCGAACGATTAGCGATGGTTATTTTATTTATATTGCAGCTGCTGGTGTGAACGCGATAGGCTGAGGATTCAAGCATCCACCCGGATGCGGGTACATTCAATATATATAAATATATAGCGTAGAAATAGTAAATGCAGTGAATGATGATTTAACAGAATTATCGACTAACCACGAAGCCAATGCGAATAAGGATAATTGGTCAATGTGATGTACGACTTTATATATATTCGATGCACTTATTGTAGACGTATACAAACATATACAGATACAGGCACATACACACAACATCCGTGTGAAATTCGTCACAGTTCACCATTAATATCATCGATGTCGCCGCCGCCGCCGCCGTTCTTAGTTCCCGGTCATAGCCACAATCTCGCGCGAGAGGTAACCGCTTCCCAGGCCGACGACGCTTTGGCGGTTCCTTGCGACGGCGACAATCAGCCGATTGACTTAACAACCGTCACAACGCAACTGCCGACCGCAAAGTCAACAAATAAATAATATCAGGGCACCCCCCCCCCGTCCCCTCCCGAACGAAATAAGGAGGGTTCCGTTCGACGGACTCGTATTGGAAAAATCTTCACCTAAAAGTCGTGATATCGCCGTGATGACTTAGGTGCTGAAATTCGCTATCGAGAGGTCCCGAGGGAGATCGAATGTTAATCTAAAGAAAAAATGCAGAACCACATGATAGTCACCGAGAGGAAACACCTAAGGTGACTTGAAATAATTGCGACTTTGACAGTCCCCAGGAAATGGTAACTGTTACCAACGGTGCTCTTCGTGCCGTTGCGACCTCAGATGTTGACATCGAGCGAGCAGATGCCATATCTAAGCACGCATCTTATATTGATGAGCTTAAGGGTACGATGATGAAGAAACATTCTCATTACTATTATTATTATTATTATTTTTATTATTATCATTGTTGTTGTTGTAATTATCATTATTGCTATTGCGAACATTTCATCTGCATCGATAAGTCGTGATCGTTCGTGCGATTTCGGCCAATTTCAACTTCACGGTAGGACGGCTGAATTAAACCAGAAGGAGATGATCGGCCCAGCTAGAGACGCCGCAAACGCAACGATACCCGGGTATTGTTGGCACTTTCTACCTGCGGTTATCCACTGAACCCCCGAACGTCGGTCTCCCTAGCGACTTCTATGGTGATTCAATCGTGGCAATTGTCGCGTCGTGGCTGCTGCTGCTGCTGTTGCTGTTGTCGAGAATCAAAAACGCATCTTCGTGCGGTCTCATGGCCGACGATTGAGCTCGCCTGTTGACTCTGGCTCGGAGTTCCGCCAGCCGCGTACAGCCGTTATGGCATTATTGTATATACGCTTCAGCGCCAGTGCATATACTTCTCTCTTAGGAGAACGATTAATTTTTTGTATAGTCACGATACTGCCTACCAATATATAGGCCAATAGATAGATTGATATATATATAGTGAGTTGCCGAGCGATAGCGATATCACACCGATTGGTCACTCACCATCAATCTATGAATCGATCTCAGATGCAAAGAGGGTGACGCCTAGAAATGTCGTCAGCGCCACGGAACATTCGGTTGTCATCTTTCTGGCGCCCAGTGACTTGGCACTTTTTTTTTGTTCGTTTGGGTGACACCTCAATTTCTTAGGCTGCTGTACCATTATAACGACAGCAGTAGACGCAGCAACAGCAGCAGCATAATCGGCACCCAAAGTGGTAATTGAAGCAAGAGAAACTGAGGTTGTGATAGGTATTGTCATCATCATCTTCGTCATTGTCGTATATTGTTATTATTACTGCTATTGTCACCACGGCAGAGAGAGAGGAAGATTGAACCCGTCACTTCCGATATTGTCGCTAAGACTTTCAATCTGTTGTGATATGTTTTTAATAATCAATACGCACTACACAGCTGACCGGATTTCGTTTGCTGTAATCAATTGTGTTGCCAGTGCCACGTGCCTGGTTTTTTGTTGCCTAATGAAATGATAACATCATTGCTGAATAGAAAGCAACAATGAAGAATGAAGAAAAGGAAAATATTTTCATTTACACTACCTAATAATAATAATAATAATAATAATTGAGAAAGCAATTTTAGCCAGCGTTCTCCATTGTAGCATTACATATATTTGCAGAGATGACACAAAGTGATCACTATTCATTAGATAGATGTCATATTTTATATTTCGATGTCATTGTTGTAGCTGTCGTTGTCTCTGCAGCGGGCTGCAAGCTAATTTGGAAATGTCACTTATAGAAGGTCGAACGATAGCTACGTCGAACAAGCGAAGCATATGGATCGTTACAACATTGAGACCTATGTTAATTAGAAAACCCCACTGCGGCCCAGCTGGGAATCAGCTGCGGGACTTTTCTCATAGCGTTCGATCGACATTGTACACACCCCGCGACAACCTTCGGTTTTTCAATGGAAGATTTTCAAACGCTTCCATCTAACCGCTCGATAATACGTATGGTCGTATATAATAAGTAGTTATTGCTGGAGCTAAACTGAGCTTAAGTATTGGACGTATTTCGTGCGTTTGTGCGTCTACCTAGTACAAACGGGAAAAAGATCTAGTTATGTCGACAAGGCGACAGGTAAATGAGCGTCAAACTCTGCCAACTGTGTGTACATGTAACAACACTCCTCTAATGAAAGTTCGTACTTCTATATAGTTCACACGAGCAGCACCAATTAAAAAACGATTAGCAAATAATTACCGATATAAAATCGAAGCTTATCATCACGAAATCTCTCTGTCCCCTATCAGGGGAGTTCTATTCAGCGAAACGCAGAATTTTTCTCTCCAAAAACGGTTCAGCAACACATGTTTGAAGGCGGTCCCAAATTTGGATAGGCATTCGAGCAGTTGACGGTATCAATATGTGTCCAAGACGACAAGAAACACGTCTCTAAACGCTGTTCCCAGAATGGACATTTTTCAATGATACAAAAAGATATCGTATAGCGGATATACTGATATGACCGACGATGACCAACGTTGAAACGCAACATTAAATGAGTTCGTAAATTTGCTAATCCGCCTTTGCTAATTGCCACCATGCGGCCGTACGTATCGAAACCCCAGCTCGCCGAACGACACGAATCATAGCAATGAACACGGCCGCACACAGCGGACGCCCGCCTGAGCCGATAATTGGAATACGCGTTCAACAATGACGGATTTCAGTTGTCCGTCTATAAGAAATATTGTGCGCTCCCGTGCTATCGCCACCGATAAATGTGATGACCTCAGATATTTGTGTTGAACCTTCACAGCCGATTTGCAGACGATGAAACGTATGAATAGGCGGACAGACACGCAAACGTGGCCGCGATGTTTTTGAGTGGGTGTGTGAGTGATAATGACGATGATGATGCAGCGGCGGCACGCAGCGTTCAGGGAGGCGATTGCGACCCCCAAAAACGAGTGTGGTATCGCTACTACAAGGCATACTGTCGTGAACAAGGGGAACAGCTGGCGACACAATGGTAACCAATGTGTCCCACGGAGGGGAAATGCATCTATGCTTTTGCTAAGAGCTTCAACATGTAAGAATAACGACATGAGTCATTAGCAATGATCACACTTGTTCGGTAGCAGCAGCAGGTGCAGCATGATTGTCCAGGGCTCTCGCGGAACACCAATCGAATTTTCGTGAACGAACTTCAACTGTCCCCTTTTCGATAAGAGTCACAGTTCTAGACTGTTCAACTATTACTGCCAACCCCTGCGAGTACTGCTGTCAGCGACAATAGGAACGGACGTATCGACGGTGCCGCAAACCAACTATTTTGTCTAACAAACTCATCGTTTGGCGTTCTCGTGAACAAGTTCCTTTCTGACAGCTAACCCACCTTTACGCAACACATGCACATCGAGTAGCAAGCAGCCAACAGCTCGGGAGGGGGTCCTGATTAAATGTTTGCTTGTTTTTTGCTTACGCCACACCCAACGTGGCACACTTTCGCCACTTGAAGATCGAAGATCTATCATGGTGGTCATGACGATTGCCTTATGAAGTCTACGCTGTGTTTGACGAACGGGTACTTTGATATCTGATACACGACCAAATAACGCGAATGCTATATATGACGTTGATTAATTTCAGTGGTGCCACTTGTAGTGCATCTTTCTTACCTGAAATGACAAGCAAGACAAACAAAAGAGGAGAACATAGTACACAAATGTTAGACCATCACTCAAAGGCATCAATCAAAGATCAACTCTAGCACATGCATATATATCAAGTACTTAATCTGCTAGAAAGTCTATGGCGCACGATTGACTATTAAAGCTCTACATCTTGATAACATATATAAATCCTTTATTGCATATATATATGTATATATACATATATATATATATATATATATATAGTGTTGATTGCACTGCTCGTGATGCAGGTCTCTTTATTACAGCCGAGTGGCTGTCAATTCTCGAATATATGAGTGTGCGTTCATCGGCATTGCATCGGCGCATCTGCTGAGAAGCAACGCATCGTTCGCTGGTTGCACTTGTCACGAGTTCCGGGTGTGCGCGATCATTTCATCGCTGTAGCAACAACGACTGTTTATCAAAGTCAAGGAGGCCAGCTCGTCATAGGCAGTTAGGATAGGATTTGGGCGAGGGATGATTCACACCCTACTTATACATACTATCACGCCCAATCAGTTTACCGTTGTTTTCCTATCGGGCGAGACCGTACGTCAAGGCAATGTGCTGCCACTTCGTCAGAGGTTCGTTTCTGTCGATCCCTCATAGCTGCGGCTCGTCCGCGTGCTGCAGGACCAGACGAGTCGGACAGATTCTCTCCGTGATGAGTCGGGCGTTCTCGATTAGAATTCCCGCCCGAACGGAAGGATCAGCAAATACAAGGCATCAACCTGCGGTTGTCCTACAAAACGGGGCCTGCCTCCAGGCCCGGGCAGGGCACTCACTGTCGTTCACCCAGTGAGTGTCCTGCCCGATTGATATATATATATATATATACAGAAGCAGCGGACCCTGTGGATCAGTGGGAGCGATAAATCAAACAGCACTGATAGACGGTTGATTATTTGCGTTTGACGGAGAGGCGTCGTGGGCGGTTTCAATCAAGACCGCCGGTCCATAGCCAACACACCGTTTGTTTGTGTGTTTATTTCTAGTCGAATCAAACAGTTGACTGAATTCAGCAAACACCCCACCACATCAGGCTCCACGACGGAGACAAACGAGATTTTCGAGGAAAATCAACAATAAATGCCAATCAGATCTATCCACCCGTTGCACCGCGCCGTTCGCCACGATGAATATCAACAAGCCAAAATAAATAGTGGACATGCTGAATAAATCCTCACGGCAGCAGCGAGAAAAAGCTCCGGTTCGCAATCATCTCCAGTGTCGACGTCGCTCCAGGCGTCGGTACCACCCTCGTGCACTGACACAGCGTCGCTGTGTGAGGCTGCCGGTTGCGGGTCTGGTTATGACGGAAAGCGAAGCCGCTTTCCCATATCACCACCGTGCACGTACATACGTATGATAATAGTTGACGTGTTTGCGTGCGCTTCTATCTAGCTGGCTATTAATTTGTATTTCGATAGCATTGTATTTACATGGTGTCACTGCCAAGTGTCAGTGCTTGCCGCATGCGTTGCGGGATCGCTTCAGATCCCTTCAGTGGGGATCTGATATCTTCCTCAGTCGTTTCTGCTCGGGCAATGTGAATGTCAGTGGAAAACGGCCTACGATCGCTTACCGCCGATCTCACCACCGATGAGGAGGGCCTTCCTTTCGGACACGGCTGGTGCACGTTCACTAGTACGAGTGCCTTGATAGAATGAAGTAGCTGAGGAGGACAGTGAAGTGAAGCAACTGCTATGATCAGCGATAGCCACCGACATCTCTCTGCCCAAGCCCCGGAGCGAAAATAAATTCACAGCGGCGCGACACGCCTTATTACGTGTTGTGACAGCGCGGTGCTAGCTCAGAGCACTGTTTGTTGTTGGCGGCGGCGGCAGTCGAGATTTTGTTTGAATAACATTTGCTTGACATTCGCGTACGGTTCCCTGTCGATGGGAGTGTTGTTGTTGCTGTTGTTGTTGCTATTATAGCGCCCCCTATTGATTGGGTCTCAACTGCGGTAACCTGGCAAATCTATGTACATTCAACGCGAGTTCACGCCCAGCCATGACACAGACCTACCGAACCTAGTAAATGTGATTAAATAATGATAATAATATATGTATATTGGATCAACTGCTATGCTGGTACGTTCCTCTGTAACTCGTGCATGTTTCCATTTCAAAGTCGTTGTTGTTTTCGTTTCCGCTTCGAGCTCGAGGTCTTTATTAGGATTCCTTGGTGTATTTCATGATCATGGACGCGCTCAAATTCAGTTCGGTTTTTTTGCTAGTTGTTAAAATGCAACCCGCATGTGTCTCCGTTCCTTCGTTGTCAGCAAAGTATCAGATACACGCGGATTTGTGTGAATCTGTCTGTCTGTGTGTGTGTGTGTCTTGGCGTACGATCCGAAAAACACAGATCAACAGCCTTTTCCCGATGGTCGTCGACTCGATGAGGTGAAGTCATTCTGATTTAGAGAATAGTTGTACTTTTCGCATCTACCTCACAAATACCGTTCGAGTCAGCACTCAGAGTAAAACATTAAACGTTTAGATAAATAAAATAATTATATAATATAAATAATAATAATACGTTTCTACTATTGGGATTGATTCGTTGAACTCCGTAGATTTAGTTATCTTGTCGGAGAACGGAAACCTGTCTCAGGCTTGTCTCGGATATCGACGTCGCGTAACGATTGTCATTTGCGAGGCTCGTCCGCCACGAATCTGAGTAGCTAACATGTTAAGTGAAAGTGGTTTATCAACGAATGTCACCAGGACCCGCAAGGGTGTGTTTTTGTACAAGTCACTTGGTTTCCATAAGAAGCCATCACATTGCTTATATCTGTATAATAGAAGAGATTCGAACAGCAGAATAATGCAAGCAAAAACCATATAGCAGTTAAAAAGAAAATGTAACTTATAGATAAATAAATAAGATACTCTTTTTAATACAATATATACATTTTTTAAATTTTAATCAGTGACACATAATGAATCACATATATATATATATATATATATATATATATGTGTACTATATACACATAGTACACACACATATAATATATATATATGACTTTATTCACGCTATGCTGGTATCACTAACAATCTTATAATCGTCCTGTTTTTTTTATATAGTTTTTATGAGGCAACGGGCAATGTTAGGGAAATAAATAATTAGAGCTATTAATTATAGTTCCCAATGATTTCTTTTTACCCATTGTAAACTATCTATCGTATTTAATTCTCGTTTCCTCTTACTTTCAAAATTCGCATTTGATTCATTTGTTACATTGCATTAATTCGTTAGAAAAAAAAACAACAACAAACTCTCCCAGTAAAGGTAAAGGTAAAGGCTTTATTGGTTTATTAAAGGAGTGGTTTGTACGTTTCGCTTTTCATTTAATCTTTATTTGATTTTTATCTGCGTTACCCATGCTTGGTAAAGAAAAAGTACAACCCAGTCAAGAACGTCACGTCATCGGCCACTACGATACCCCGCTTCTTACTAATCTGTGGAAAGTATTAAGGGTTTGATTCGGCGTGCTCCTTTGAAGAGGACGTCTGATGTCTTGACAAAGAGCACCACGGCTGGTACCACATTGATCTGATATGGTGCTTCATGTTGCTGAATCGTTCTCACAAAACCCAGCAAGAATCTCGTTCGTTTTAGAAGACAAAAATCACACACACACACACTCACTAATGTTGATTTCCAAATAATAACTCACAACAACGCTCATACAGCAGCTGATATACGCGGCTTGTGACCACGGCGGATTGTCTTTATCAATCAGCTCTAAAATGATTTAAGGCTCCTCCCCCGTTGAATTGCACTAATATATACACATATGGATATGTATATATATATATATATAGAGAGAGAGAGAAAGAGAGAGAGAGAGAGAGAGAAACAGAGAAAGATAATATCTTTGCATATATGCATATATAAATCTAAACAGTCCGTTTCTTGAACAACAACCGACCCGCCACCACAGATTCATATTAGACAGCTTCCACTGTCAACAGCTGACTGATCGTTGCTGCTTGTGTCAATGTGACGACTTCACCATGATGATCAGTTGTACGTTTGCACTCCACCAGCTGGCCTTTGGTCGCTTCTGCACCCAATAACGGTAGCCCCTCGTTTGTCCATCGCGATCATGTGCACAACGGCGAGCATGGCTGCGGCAGCGGCGGTGGTCAAGCAAACAAGAACACAAGTGGGGGTCCGATCGAGTTTGCTACAGCTATTAGATGCTATCATATTAGACGCTATATTCCCTCGCTGACAAATCAACGAAATATGCTAAAGAATATCGAGTATCGCCCGTTGATCTGTCTATTCATTCTGCAGATTGCATTCATCATCCACTTAGAATATTCATTCATCTATCACGTCGATGAACGTACGGAGGGGGGGTTTTTGTGGCGTCAAAACGCGAGAACGGCTGGTCGGGGGTAGAACGAGGTGGGGTGCAGACTTCAACCGCTTCATATCATATCGTTGCTGCTGCTGCTGCTGTTGCTGTTGTTGCTGCCTGTGTGGACCGTTGTCAGCAACTGTCGCCTCTGTCGATCTGGTCACTGTGGAAGCCGTGGATAGCAGCAGCAGCTGTCAAACGCGAATTGACAGATTGAACAGTCGCCGCTCGCTGCGTCGACTCGGTTTCATGATGAAGCCGTGACGAGCTGTGAGGAGCTAGCAATGGGAATCAAAATCGAAAAATGGCAACAATAACAGCAACAACAACAATAACGACGGCCATCAGCAGCAACAGAGGAAACGGGGAGAAATTACGATGAATTGAGGCACTTGAGTGGGACACACGCGACAAAAACTTAGTGAATAAAGATGTCCTACGGCACCCGGCTACCACTTAATGCTCCCACCGCCAACAGCTTCACCAAACCACTCGATGATGAATGGGTGACGGGTTTACGTTTGCGGTAAACCAGTGCTGCTGACGCCGTTATTGTTGTTGTTGTCATTACAACAGCTCGCCCCGTTCGTTATCCGCGCGTCCCACGGCTGCGGACCTGATTCCGCCATGGTGACTTTCTATAGCCAACTAGCTAATCCCTCTGACTCCGTCATCCACAGCGTCTTCACGATGCAGGCCCACTGGCCGGCGGACGTACGAACGACGAACGAACGGATGGATGGACGAGCAGGCGTATCGCGAATCTCGGTGGCCAATTTCTGCGCGGGCACGCACCGATGAATAAACATATCATCATCATCATCATAACATAGTTCCTGCCCCCGTAGCCCGTTCACGCCGCGTTTCGACTCGTATGCAACGCAGGTGAAAGATGAAGACGATGCCGATGCTCGTGGTGATCATGATAATATGCTGAACCAGTGTACAGCAAACCATGTGGTAGTGGCGGCGGTGGTGCTATTACATCTATGATGTTGTCTACGGCCGCCGCTGCCGCAGCCGCTTAGACAAACCCCGTCTCGGACCATCTCGCAGTCGGGTCGCGCAGCTCATGCTTCTGCCTACCTAATATCTATCGATCTATATATCGCTATCGCTGCTGCCGCTCAACCGCCGCCGCAGCCGCCGCCGCCGCCGGGACGGCGACCGGTCATGCCGATGCCGTCGTGGCAAGAATGGCACAGACCATGACTAATAACACTCGCTCATCAGCGTAATGAATAACACCGCCACGCTTGCTACAGTTCGTCGTGTACATATATGTGTGTGTGTGTGTGTATATGTTTCTGTATCAGTCGGTGTCGAATGTGGACAGAGAGCCTTCCACACCGTCGACAACAACAACAGCAACAACAACAACAATAACAATAATAGCAAACAGCGACAACGACAACAACAACAGCCAATATGTATTCGAGTCGTATTAGAAAGAAGGTCTATCTATCAATGCGTCGTTCATAAGCGTATGATAGTATCATAAGTGAGACTGTGCGGTGATATTGCAATCGTTAGATGAGGCTGACAAGCAAAAATGCGTGTAAGAAATGTTTTTGCCAATCTTATGATATGACTCGCTGTTTGAAATGCTGCCATGTGTCTCCAACTGTGCCGTGTGTTCACGGCAAGTGAAACCGATGCCTGAATGTAGCAGGTATATCGATACCCGCTGCTGTCTACGGTTCACCTGACAAATCTCCGCGACGAGACGATTCAAACGCTCCATGGACAAATGTATGCATATATATACATATATATATATATATATATAAATTGTATATGTAACCGCACACAGTCAGAGTGACAGCAAAGCTGTCGACACAGCATAGGATTCGTGTGATGGATACGGAGGTATAAAACATTTGCATTATTTAGATATCAAGCATCTGTTCATTTGTCTATCGACGGATGCTGGAGAGGGGGGATGGGAGAGGCACTAAAGAGAGGCTGCCATGCCGAGGCTGGCAAAACCAACTGAAAACCTGGCATGCTAATATATATATATATATGTATATATTAGCTAGGCCAAGGGGCACATAGACGGTCGCCTGTCCAAAT
Organism: Stratiolaelaps scimitus; assembly: GCA_019614645.1. Classification (NCBI taxonomy): domain Eukaryota; kingdom Metazoa; phylum Arthropoda; class Arachnida; order Mesostigmata; family Laelapidae; genus Stratiolaelaps; species Stratiolaelaps scimitus. The sequence continues at coordinate 2,316,305 of JABWDB010000046.1, forward strand.
CTGAGTTACCCCAGTGGCACGAAGCGAATCCAGTTCAGATATTTCGAGTCCACACCTCGACGAGATTTGTCATTCGTTGTCAGCAAACCTGTGCTGTGATTTCGTTGCCACTGGAGACGTCAAGTGGCAGAACAATGATGATTAGGCGATCTGCTAACGTCCAATGTAGATTGATGTCAGCAGGCGCATACTCTGCAGTCGGTTCTACTGCAGAGCGGGATTTGCCTAATGAGAAGTCGATCTTGTAGAAAAAAAAATGGCGAAGTTCGATCAATCGATACCCGCAGAAATACCTGCCCCCATTAAGTCTCCTACAAATTAGGCGATCTATTGTAGTTTTCTAGATATTATCTCATAAAGACCAAAGCACTGTGCGAATTGCACAAAATAGACACAACATTATGAGGAACGCAGTAATTAGTTCCCTCAATAATATTGCTTAACCTATGATACTAAAAGGAGAAGAGGTTGCCGGGCTGACTCTCAGCCAACATTTAACGTCCACGGTACAACTGCTTCTTTTTCCCTGCTTTTTAAGCTATCATACTATGCCAAATGAATCTACCAATGAGTTTACGCCGAGAGACTACCACCACTCATATTCAAATGCATCACAGTACAAGGTGATCTCCCAAACACTAATTAACAAAAAATATATTTTGGGTAATTTGATGTGCAACCTGCGTACAGCGTAATTGATTGCCAATAGTTGTCAACAATTGACCTTTCCAGCCACGTTGGCAAACCAACAAAAGAAAAGGCTTTTCTTTGTATATTACAGAAGGTTTGCCTTTAGGGGGAGACGAGCACACCCACCTCTATTCTAATGAGTCCCGCCAACTTCGACGAGCAATTGTGCCATAAGATTAGTTAGCCCAGAGAAGACCCGGTGTTTTCCACAGCCGCTGTATGATCAGCTTTTTTTCTCCCAGGAAACGATGTATCCGAATGTATAATACATGTGTGTATCATAGATCAATCTATTTCCGCTTTGTGCTTAAATGGCGACACAAGAACAGAATTAATATAGAATTGCACACCATCTGCACGAAGATCGCACGTGGCCGCGCACATCGCGCCACACGGGATCGTTTATTGCTTAATAGCGTTATAGAGGTGGAACTCTGGCGCTAGATTGATTGATTGATTAAAGCTACGCCTCGCCGGTTGATTGAGATTGATATGGGACATTAGAAATTATGCGATATCCAAGAAGACCATTCAACTATTTATAATATAGGATAAACACCATTATTATTCTGCTTCAGCCAATAGTAACAGCTGTAGTATGCATAATAATAATAATAATAATAATAATGATGATGTCGCCTGAAAATGAGAGCCTATTCTCATAGTTTGGCTGGCATCACCCATAGCGATCATTGTGACCTTAATATCACGCTCACTTTCGCACCCTCTTTTGAAATGCATTTACGCTGATCGCCGAATCATCTACTAACGTATGCAATGATCAGCTGGATAGAGTGGGCAATCCTGATAGACATCTAATCTGATCTCGCTAATTGTTAATACTAATCACTAGGTGCGCGCTATGACCGAAAGACAACAGCTTTGTACAAGGAGAACACACGAGATCGTGTGTTCTTTTACAAAGCAGAGGTCGCTTACTACTCACAGCTGTCATTTATAATAGTTGCCAAGTGTATAATTTGGACGGATGCATCTCACTGCATAGATATAACACAGCTACCTCAGCAACTAATAACAAATATGTCACTACTGACAATGCATAATCTGGACATGAGATAGGCAAGTATTGCTAACCTGAAGTATGCTTGCGATAGTTGTGTATGATATGCTTAACTCGTTAGCGCTGACTTCCTTCTTTGATCCAGTAATTATCATCGGCCTTTAACCATATTCACTAGAAAGCATTATATCGGGACCAACTCGATGCTCGATTCGAACCCAATCTTTATAGGAATACTTGGGGAGCAGAGAGCGGTCTCACGCTGACGAACAGTGAACGCGACTCGAGCTGCTTGTTCACAAGATAGTCAAATTATCCACAAATCGAGTCACCAACCGCGATTCTCCATAATAGACCGCTCACAGATATGCATACGCATAACAGCTACCCCAGATACAAGCTGCGTATAGAAATGAACTTGCATAACAGTCAGTACACTCAAGTAAGCATCGTGCCACAGGGCGACAGGCATGCTGTACCATTGTTTATATCAACCGATATCTAAGATCATCCTGCCGAGGCGACACTCTTAACCACCACCGAGTGCATTCGTCCACGCAGGCTAAATCATGCCAATGTCTATTTTTCTATAGATTTTTATCAACGTTTTCACACTGAGCTGCATTTCACGACCACGTTCGCATACCGTATTCAGCGATCCGAAATGTATCTTCATCATCATCTGCTGATGAATACATATATATAATACAGCATCCAGCGCATTCGGCAAATCGTCTTTCTACTCTTGTCGTCGTCAGCTGCATTTCATCAGCTGATTTTAGTATGAACACGCGCGCGCGCGCGCGTTCGCGCGCAGACTTTTTGCAGAACCCATAACGGCCCGATCGCGTCCGGAACCGGTATCGCGCCCCCCAGCAACGCAAAATTTTCCGTTTTGACTGCCGTTCCGCTCAGTGCCATTTCAGCCACCTGATGGCGTCTCCATGCGGCGAATCCGCCTCTGAATTCGCCTCTTCGGCTGGATGTGAAAACGATGTTTGTATGCACACACACACGCCTGTGTGCGTATGCCGCTGCTGATCAGAACTGCCGGTGATTAAATTAACGAAAAAAAAACAGGATCACGCCAGCAACCGGCGCAGCTAGAAAACGCAGTAAGGGATAGAGGAGACGAAGTATCTAGAATAACAAGAAGTGTATGCCCCTGCTCATATATCCCGCTTAGCTTAAACTTGAGTAATAGCAAAACGGGCAGACGTGTTAGAAGCGTTATAGGGAATGAGCAGCGAGATATTCGATTATTGTATTGCGAGTTCTAGGCGCAATACTATTTTGTTCCCAGCAGTCCTGTGCCGGGTACGATGCAATCACCATTCGTCGATAACAGATGATCATCATAATAATAACGACAACAATAATAGAACACATACACTTGTCGCAGTATATGTGTACATATCCATCGTATGCTGACCATTTTGGCAAAATATAATAGACGGGCCCTCTAATGGTAACTTTCTTCAGGGCCAGCTTTCTTCCGCTGTGGACAGTGGTCGTCTTCGAACCAGCCTCGGCTGTCGCCGCTTCTGTCGGCTTAAACAAAAAATGGCGAAAAAAAAGTCGTCGTCACTGGTAAAATTGGCCACCCAACATCTATCTTTGTAGGTGTGGGGTGGGTCGCGCACTCAATGCCAAAGAAATAATAATAACCGTAACGGAGGTGGTGATTCCTTCGGTTGATGCTGATGCAGGTAACATCACATGACCATTATTAGCAGCGAAATTGTCATTATTCTTAGATAAGATAGAACAGTTATATCGATTGGGTGACTAAGGACCTTAGGACGAATAACAATACCTGTAATATAGTAACAATGTATAATTTCTATGATGTGTTGCTAGAGCTCGAAGAATCGCGCTGGCTCTTAGAGCCGTACGCATACGATTCAGATGTCGACGACAGTCATTTGCCGGCTCGCAGTGGATACGTGTATTCAATGGACGTGAACTGAGGGGTATCACATTATGTTTAAGATTATTGAGGAAGAGCGCCCATATCTACACCGCGAAGCGGTCTGATACCGGAAGAGGTCTACAATATACAATAAGACAAGCGCTTTTGTTCCATGTGTACATTTACCAATTATATATATATATATATTTGCCGACATCGATACGTCTCTGTGTGTGTGTGTGTGCAAAAAGGCAATGTCATCGCCTCCCTCAAGGGTGATCATGACGGCCTCGGCCTGACACCCTGTCCCCAAATGCGCCACTAATTTTTGTGCATATTGTGACACACAATAATATGAAATAAATTTATTACAAACATCTATACGCATGCGGAGATTAATTACGGCATGTTGCTTTGCAATATCCGTCCTTGCATTTGAGGTGGAGCTTGGAGGTTTTGAAAATTGCGAACCACGCATAGAGGGCAAAACCGCTGTATTTAAACAAAAGTCAATGGAGGACAATTGATCATATTCAAGAGCAGATTGCCAGATGCAGCGACTAGATCATAGATGAAGCAAGCTGGTCACCTACTGTCCTGGGTTGTACTCTCAACACATATAATACATGTTGTTCAATGAAGGGTGAATTCTCCATCTCATACACAATTGTGATGACAGACCTTGGAAATATATATATATATATAAATTATGAACGGGTGTAACATTTTAGATAAAAAATATAATTAATCTTTCAGCTACTCGCTATCAGACGCGGATGTTTTTTGCTTCAGAAGCTATATATAATAATTCTGGTTGGGGTGGTTCATAGAACAAGAGAATGTGCTGCAAATTTATCAATAAACGTTTAAGTGCAGACTGCAACGTGGTCAATAGGAATAACATGAACATAAATACAGATATGACACGAGTATCATTGAGCCTGTTGATACCTTAGGTAAAGCTGATTCAATCTTGCTGGCTGCTCGTTTCAAATTAGTTAGTGTTCATACAAATGCTGAGGGCGTTACACTTAAGATGACGTGCATCCATAAACATCCCTCAACGATTTAATACCCCATTGGTTTTCGCCACAGATCATTAACGCAAAGGGGCAAAGAAGTTTACGTTCTGCAGTAAAAAGTACCCGCTCACAATTACCTGCGAGATTGAATTCGTTCTACAGTCACGCTTAAGACTTGGAGCACATTTGTCACAAGTGGGCCCGCCTAACAATGCAAGCGAAGCGTTTCAACTACGGTCAGCTATGTACCCTCGGGTCAGTAGGCAGACCCCCACGGATCGAAGATCTAATGGAGCCTCTGTAAAGGGGCGGGCATCCGCCCCTCAAACGAAAAGACAATGGGCCCACAGCATTGAAATACTTCTGCTGCAGCGACAGATCTTCGTGCCGCCTACTCGTATGATGATGGTACAATATAAATTTCTCAGTGAGGGGTTCCACTTAACGGCGGTTAAAAATTAAATATTCCCCGCTCTCCTCCCCGTCTAGCACAACTGTCTAAATCACTGTTCGTGAGATAATATATCCACCGCTGTCCTCAGAGCTATTCTATTCTCAGGGGCGTATACACACTCTCGACACATACGAAGAGTAGTGATAGAGAGAGAGAGAGAGATTCCAGGATTTGGAAACAGCCCGAGTTCATCGGTCAGACAAAATGCACCATGTGACCTGTGACAGTGAGCAACCTTTACCGTGCGCTCCTGTTTTAGTTTGTCGCTCCCGAGCTGATCACGTCTTTAATGAGTCCTTTAATGAGAAGAAATTCAAATTGATTTACTTGTGACTATCGTACGCCAAAGGGCGTTGTAGACTCCACAATACGATTTATGTTAAGTTAGCATACTCTGCAATCCGGTAGCTCATAAACGCAGGAAGCGTTAAGCACGACGAGAATGGCTAACTGTGTGGCAACGTTGGCCAGCACCTCGAGTTCTTCATTCAGTAATAGTCCAACATTACGCGGAGCCTACTTGCAGGCAACATTATGGCCAGTGCACAGCTGCAGCGATACAGCTGCACCAGCTGTACCGCACGGTGACGTATAATAAGTAGCCCTGCAATGATCGCGCCGGGCTTTGTTTTAGAGAAGATCTGATAGAGAGAGTGTTAATGTTGGCGTCCGGCGGATCGAACATTAGGGCGAGATGAGTGCCTGCCAGTTGAACGAATCGTGCTGTCGTGAAATTTACGAGACGTGAACTATCAGACCAGCACGAGCATGTGGCCGAACATCCAATGTCTCCAGCATTCTTTTTCGAGGTATCTGTAAAGATCCTGGAACTGCTCCTCGCCCAGACAGGAGCTCAAAGTGTGCGCGCCAGTAAATCATGCTGCGGGTCCAGCTGGAGTCGATGTAACCCTTCCGCTAAGCAGTAACGAATCAGCGGACATAAACACCGGCGCGAAAGCAGGCTCTTCGATAGCACCCAAAGCAGCACGTGTCCCGTATAGCAGGAAGAAATCCAACCACAAGGCCTCCCCAGGCCTGAGTCATTCTGGTGGTCGTAAACGAGCCCTGTCTTCAGAAAACCACATTATTTATTATATTTATTAAAAACCACACATCCTGACAACAAGCATGTTTGAGTCCTTACAACAAAAGCATATGCCAGGGTCCTTATCAAACATATGTGTCTGCAATGATGCCCAACATAAGCAGCGTGATCCATCGTCATTATCGAATATTTTGTGACTATTGGGCATCTTGCGCCATACACGTTGTGCATTGCGACAATACTAAAATGTAGAAAACATATGCTCATCAACGGAATACACAAGATAAAGATTTGTCCCGGTAGTTCTACATAAAGACAACGCTAGCTCGCAGCAGCACATATCAACGTCCATCTACTAGACTCGCTGGGTAATTGCTGACCGCAAACGATTCGAATAATCATTTACCATTAGCTTTCACTTCAGTGATTTTACTGGGACACGCTGTACTGGGGCTTGTTCTCGCTCTCCATCGTTCTGACTTACTTTCAGCAAGTCTCCACTCTGTCAAATCCAATGCAGCAATGAATACAATCACGTGGAGAGTAAGAACGCCCAAGACAAAGCGAATAGGTCGAATCGAAAGAGCTCATTTGGTAACAAGCACAACAATCCCATCGTCTCTCCGCTCACCTGCCTCTAATAATATCTGTGCGCCGTTATTCGACGGGCAGGCAGTGTTTCCCAGTATTTATACATCTTGCTCTTGCACAATCTGTCCCTCACGCCGGATTCACGCCGTGTTCCTCTTGCTTCGCCTTACCCATACGTGTGTATAGCTGTATATTGAAAATCGCCAAACACGTATCAATCTATTATATCTTCCTATGCGCTGCATTTGTACTAGACCCGCGAGACATAGTAGCTACGTGCGACCCTCTATAATCATAATCGCATTTGGAACGTCTTGCCTTCCTCACTACGGCCGATTACCCCGTTATCTCTCGAATAACTGTGACAGTGGAACAAGTCGTTATGAGCCACAACGATATATGTAACGACAACAATTCATATGCACTGAAAGGCGGTCATAATTGATTGCACTATCGTAAAGGACACTGTTTGCCATCACAATCATTTCTACTGATGCCGTCATCGTCAACAGGAACAACAACAACAACACTGTCAGGGACAACAACAACAACGACAACAACAATGTCAGAGACAACAACAATAACAACACAACAATTACAACAACAACGACGACGACCCCGACGACCACGATAGCAGCAGCCGCAGCATCATCATAATCCCCACGAATATCAACAACACCGCGCTCGTCAACAAAACGGTTACGTGCTTCACGAGTGGTGGGAGTCTCTGGACGACGCCCCCGGTGAGGCGGCTGAAGTGACAATGTTGTTAGAGCCCAGGGACGGACACAGCTTGGACAAATCGACCCGTGGCGGGGCACATCCCAGATCGCAGGTTCGAATTGTACCGCGGCCACATTCAGGGGGATGTGAATTTCTCATCCCGATATGTATCGTAGCGATGATTCAATAATACAGATAATTAGTGAGTAAAGAGAAATATCTGCTGATAGAAGGATATTGGCTGGGATCCTTCAGAAGCAAATTTGGATAAAGAGAATATTCTAGTATTTCGACACAATAATCAATTCACTCGCTCAGAAATTACGACGATACACGTCCTCATAGCTCTCCTCTTCTATCACACTCATTGGATAGCTCCGAATCGCCCCCCCCCCCAAAAACATCGCTGCGATATTACCAATCTGACACCACGTGAGCATTAACAACAACGAACAAAATAAGGACTAACACAGCTGCGGGTTGGACAACCCTCACGGGTCAGACTACAACCGTGAATGCAACTGTTGCTTCTACTAAACATTGGACTGCTAAACAGTGACCTAACTGCAAACATTGACGCCAATAGAATCATGATAATGATGATGGCGGTGGCGGCAATAGTAATTTCTTTGTCCGGTCGGCAGCCGAAGTCGGCATGCATGAGTGCACGCACACAGACGCCACCCAAAGCAGGATAATCGTTTAGTCAGAACAGTTCGTTGGAGCTCAGAAGAAAGATACGAATCGCTAATATATATATATATTTATCACAGCGACGAGTGCCCAAATAGAAAATGACAACGTGCCTCTTATCGAGGAGATTAATTTACTCTAAACGCCGCCCGCCACCCAGCCTTTTAGTAACTTCATCGTATTGATTCCCTCCAGTCGCTGCAAAGCGTTGCGACGGTTCTGAGGGAACCGTCGCTTCAAGCACAGTTATTCGGGTTGCGTCTTTACTGCGGACGCATGCATAAGTGTCCCAGGTGTCAGCAGACCCCCGAAGAGCCGATCAGACACTAGCTAGATTGGCATTAATAAACGCAGCAGGGGGTAGTATTGAGTGAAACGGGAAGGGGTCTCGGGCCACACTATGGGGACCTTCGCGGGCCGGGGGGGGGGGGGGGGGGCGTCGTCCACACCCATCTTGTTACTGTAATCGGCAAAGGTGAATTTCTGGGATGAAATGAAAAATGCCTTCTGATCGTGTGTCAGCTTCCGTATGAAATGTGAATGACGTGCAATGCAGTAAGCGTATGCATTCGACTTTTTTTATATGTACACATACCCACATTTTAAGAGTATTTCATTATAACATGTTAAAGTAATATATATATATATATCTGTAGGTCATACATCTAGGCAAATTTTTCGATGCGGCTCCCGCGTTTTTTGGCTAGGTAACATTTGAATGTCTAGGGTGTCTATGATAACCGACACGCAAATCGGATGACGATGCGTAATGAGTGTAATCGAGACTGGATCAAGTGGCACAACTGTAGAACTACTCATTCAATCTAAATAACATATGTATATCTTTTGTGAATTTCGTTTTCAAAGTCAAAACAATTCACGGTCGACCACGTGCGAGATGTAGATGAACATGCCTCGGATCCGCCTTCGGGCCTCGTCCGGTGCTGGACCCGTTGAAGCTGGTGGTACCATTCCAACGATGTGTATAATCAACACAGCGCCCGCCACGGAATTCCACTGTTCGCATAGTCACTCCCAAGTTGGCTGATTCAACCTTTTGGAAATGAGGCTTGAAAAAAATTCGGACGAACCCCTTAAATGATCTGCAGGAATATTGGCGCCCACACAGCGACAGCAAGGAATCCACACGGCTGTTTGACGAGAGCGGTCGTTCATAGACGCTCATCGTCACAATCGTCACATTCAACTGTCCGCTTATGAGCTCTACACAACCAATTCAATTTCAGTTGATTCTCCTAGATGAACTACCACTAGCTGAATCTGAATGCGGATTCATTTAAGCAGGACCGAAACGATCCGATAGCATAGTCCACATCGTCCATGCGCGGTTACTAATCTAGAAGGAATGATTGGTCTACGACAACAAACACCTGATAAAGAAGTTCGTCGAAAACCGGCGCGTTTCCAGTACAAGGTCGGTTACTCAGACAGATCAGGCACCTGTCACGAAATTCACAGTAAGTGTACCATCATCCAGATCGCATAGTGATGACGATGAAATTGCTGTAGATGTAAAAGTTGTATATTATATCAGTTCATAACAGTGAATGTTTCCTGTCAATATGATTTCTATCATAGGTTGCGTAGACGTATCAAGCCAGTTTTACCTCATGAATTCATCTCACTAGCTTGGGGTGGCCATCGAGTCTAACTTAGGTAATTGCCAGAATTCGCTATTCACATCAACATCGATCATATTCTCTCTTGCCCCTATAGAAATGGACTACGTTTATTTAAATGGACTGAATATCCAATGTCAACCGCACCGACTGTAGTCAATGCGGTAACTATTAACGGAGGATTTAATGGACTTGGAATGCTTCTCTAGCTAAGAGGGCATGTTCCATTTGAACACTTACAGGTAAGGGTAAAGGCTTATTCGTTTATTAAAGGACTTGCAATTTTTACAAGGTTGCTTAAGTTCGCTTATACGTTACGCCGCAAATATTGAACCCGAAAATGATCATCACAATTATTATAATATCTACACAATATTTAACTCGAATATTCGTCAGTGGTTTAAATAATAGTAGGCGAGGGAAAAAGTTTCCCACGAGAAATACACACGACCAACCTGCCACAAATCGAACAGGGCGGTGAGCCAAACGCATACGCCATAATATGATTGATACCTAGGGTCCGTGCATTTACCGATGATTAGCTCAATAATAGTTTCTCTCTACGAGATAGTTGCTACACTTCTCCATCGATATGAATTTAGAAGAGAGTGTTACAGAGACTAAGATTATTTGTCAACTACAGAGTTATTAGGTCTTCACACATTTCAAATCATGGCTAACGTCAGCTAACTGGTTTGCCAATTGTGGCAATACAAATGAGCGGGTATTAGCAGTCAACAGTTCAATATCTACAGCTTCGCTTCTTACCGCGCTATCCGCTTATACAAGTCGTATCAATCTATATATATATATATATATAGTGTACGACGTGACACAACAGCGGTGCTGGCGTATTTGTCTCTACCGTTCGATATTCATATTTTTGCTCGGTCATGTTACTATTCAATACCCCTATTTAATATCCAGCTAGACCTCCACCTGGTATCCGACAGCGGATTCTGGCCGATTCCGTCAAGTTGTTGCAGCTAAGTGGGAGGCTACACGTTCCGGATAATCGCCGCATCGCGAGATAATACCTGCCCAGAATTGTGGTTTGTATGAGTCGTCGATTGCGCGTAACAGGCTATTAATATTGGAACTAAGGAGGGTAGCGCCGATACAGGGTGGCATTGACATTGAAATGGACCAGGAAAGAAAACCGTCTGTAATTATGTTATATGTGATTAGATAATTATCGTTATGCAATAATTAATCTTCGTATATATAGGCTGTGCCGGTCTCAATCCAGCACACCATATATACAAATAGACTCCTGTACGTACCTGGAGCATAGATACAGTTGGACATCGAAGTGAGTTTCAATTTTACTAAACTAATTTTCGAATGCAGAACCACAAGCGATATTTGCTTATATCTTATGTAACAGATATTGCTTGAAATATCGATGCTTCACATTCAACGACAGGCCGGCAGAAAAGGCCACAGCTAATCATGGACCACACTCGAATAAGGTCAGAACGAATCCAGTCAAGCCAGTTCTTGAGGACGTCGACCAAACACGAACGACTCTCATATCAGCGATATCTATTGATGGCCTGCTGAAATTCGGCGCTCGAATCGACGCTCATTCACGTTTATACGTATCGTGATCTACGGCACATCAAACGAACGAAACACGCAGCGTCGGCAGCCCGCCAGTTATTAACAAAAAATATATATCTAGCGTTTCTTCGAGCTTATCAGCTTCATGTTTACCGGCAGTTTTTTGCGTGAGTTATTTGAACACTGTATATATTCAGTGTACATAAACAGCATTTTCATTTGTCCGCGTACGCCTTTACCTGAGAACGACTCGTTCGATTATATAAGAATCGGCAGAAAATACAACTTCGATTTCATGGACATTTTCTGTGATACATTTCGAATAATCTCTGCAGACGCTATACCGCAAATGATCATCCGGAACGACGCGGCGAGAGTTCGTCGACGAGTCGATACGCCAGGATGGCCAGCAGCTCTTCGAGTTCTTCGATTTCGACGTTATGACCTGTGCCGCACACGTCTGCGTATCCAGATCACGAACGCCTACGTTGCCGGGAATTCTCACGAAATAAATCTGGCCTCCGTATAAATGGCGACACAGAACGAATATGAAAATCTTGTTGTGACAAGCAAATCTCGCTTCCGTTGTTTTCTGCGAACGATTCAATATCAAATCCGCGATGAAAGCGTGAAACGTGTTTGGGAGGCATAAACACGCTGTGGCTAATGGACACGCCAACTATTCTCCAGGAAACGGGATGGGGATCTCTACAGGGGGTGTGTTCGCAGTTTTGACTTTCTTGCATAAGGTATTCGATATTTCGGAAACGCCGAAAAGAGGACGACTTCTGTATTCAATTTCGACACTTCACGTTCGGCAGTTGCCAACGATCAAAAACGTATAACAACGTTTTTAACGTGCTGTTCCAATGAAAAGATGGCGAACATCAGAGTGGCTGTCGGTGTTTAAGTACAGCTACTAGCAAACAGTGCTCAATGCTGAGTTGAAAATCAACTTTGCCAGATGTCGGTCAGACCATGACCATATAGTGGCGTTCTTTTACAGCCATTCCACGCAGTGGAATTTGTAGCAATTTTCAACTTTGTGTGAATATCGTCAGCCGTCCCCGAACTGCGTCTACATAATAATAAGTTGAAACTCTAAATAAATACACCGGCAACAATAGAGAGCCTTCAGCAATATCTACGCGTCCTGTAAGTCATCACTTCTTTATTTGTACGAAATTAATATATCAGGTACTGAAGCTATGCAATGAAATTTAAGTGTGCTGCGACGAGTAGCTCAAAGGGCAAACGAACTCTCACATGCAAATATGACTATCTATCAATACATACACGTGATACCCATCTATAATAGACGTATAACACATGTCTTATTATACTGAACGTATTATACCATGTGGCATAAGGGACATAGAACAGTGATGTGGCGAAAGTGCTTATACACACCCACACATATATATATATATATATTTCCATAATTATCTCAACAAAAAGAAACTCAAGAAGTCCTTGCGTTGGACACGCCACGGACGATATTCATCAGGCCACAACATATTGAACAAATGAGCGTATTTTCAGAGTACATAATTGATTGCCCAGGCGAAATCCAGTCGTACGGCACACAGCGACTCAACCATTCAGTGAGTCAGGAGTCTCCGTGTTCGCTTCTGCCGGGGGGAATTATCTTTCCACTCATGCTACTACTGCTATTATAGCAGAGACAGGCACATCTAAATAAACATATATACCTACAGAATATAATATCATCGACATCCACGCACACAAATGCTGCTGCAATTCGAGCATTCGCAACGAAAACAAACAGCCATGACGGTCAGAGGGGACGCCTCACGATGGTAGGCTTTTATTATTAGTATACATATATATATATATATATATATATATGTATATATTTGCTGGCGACGAGCTCACAGTCTATCGGCTATATACAACACCATACGAAGATAGATAATCTAAATGGCTGCAAATCTACCGGAATAGTCGTCGATGTCGAGCGACAGCTTAGTCAGTCAGCAAGCCAGCATGGTCATGCTCGCGCGAACAGTATCACTTCGCTATGCAATGCAGAACTCTATGTTGTCCGCGTTCAATGGGCCTCTTCAAAGTCGCTTTCGAAAAATTTGATTCAACAGCCTTACGGCGACTTCATTGACTTAACCGATCTGTTCCGTCGATCAAGTGTCCATAATGAATCCAGCGATATACCACGACTATATCGACTCTAATAATATAATATTTGTATATATATGCAATAAGATGTATAAGCAATACCACAGCAGGCATTTTTCATGACAACACGATGACCGGCTTAATCACTTAGTCGCGACCTTGAGCTCAATCTGCTCATACATATTTTATTGCCACATATTGTTATGGCGAAATATATCCTTGACATACTCAGGAAGGCACAGAATTTGTAAACCTCCCCAATGTAAGATGTGGAGTGAGGTAGTCTTAAGTGAATTTGTACCTGTCAACCGCGCCAACGTATAACATGATCTGTTTTATTGTTTGACAAATGCAACTTAAAAAATGGATGCACTCACCGACACCTTATATATATATATATATATACGCTTTCGTACGTGTCATATACGTTTTGCTCAAGGCAAATTTATGCTGACGGCCAATTGAAGTTGACGCCATGTGGGATGCGATTCGGTGTCCTCGTTTACCTCGCTGCTACCGGCTTCGCTGGCGCATTTATCGAAGACATACTACCTCACCAAGCGAGGCGTAGTATCTTTTCACAGCGCACAGGAGATTAACACATCAGCGGTAGACAGGGCAGGGGGGGTTGACTAATGACACAATTTGACTTCAATTACATTTTCTCGGATAGCGGGGACAGCCGCATATCGAAAGTGCAAACACTATTACCTAAAGCAAACATTATAAGTCATCTGTTTCACCGTTACTTAGATATAAAATATATGTATTTCTTAATTTTCCTTCAGTTGTTTATGGGTTTTTTTTTCTTTTGCTCGAAGGAGAATGTTCATTTCAAAGCTCGCCGCAGCTTTCTACCAATTTTTTTTTAAGCATCTTTTTTCTTGTTGAGCATTTTTTCTCGTTCATAGTTTGCCTGATGTTTCGATGTATCGCCTAAATCGTTGAAGAATAATGTGATAAGATGCAGTTTCGAATGGCGATAGTCGCCGGGGTCGAACGCGAACATTTTCACCAGACGGAATCAGCTTGGCCAGGAAATGAACAGGAAATAAACACGTAATAATTAACAGTGAAACAATTTTTCTACAACAGCGAATTAAAACGGCTCAATCGGCCTCCGTAAATCGTTCCCAGCAACAGCAAGGCCGCACACAGACGCACACGCACAGAGTGTCAGGCAGCAATGAGTTCCAGCTATATTCGCTTCCGGACGCGTTTGCTCTTCTCGTCCAGGGAAGATATTTATAGGGAATAATAGATAAGGGATTATAGTACTGTAGCTCTTCGTCATCAAAAGGAGAGTCGGTCCCATTGAAGCTTCCATTGAATATGGTTGGTTATGATTGGCCGTTTTGTGTATTCAGTGCCGGGCATATGCTCCACTAGTGTGAGTGCAACAGGGTCCATATATATATATATATATATACCTGCTTTTCCAACTCTTGGCCTAGCCGGAAAGTGCAAATGTAATACTACGAATTTTGATTTGACTTTCTGCGTTCCGTTGCGGTGGTACGCTCTTCGTGCTGGGTAGTGTCTTCTTTGTGGATGTCGATGACGTTGACTCGCCGGGACATGCACGTTATTGTTGTTGTTGTACGCCCACTGGCCATCAGGCAGTTAGCGCGCCAATAGCTATTAGCACCAACAGGCTAGCCGGTCTGTTGGTGAATGACTGCGATGCTGGGCCTAGCCTTGCTTTGGTGCTCTTGGACGTCGGCACTCCTTAGTGGATAGGCCTCGGCCTTGGCCTTTTGGTGGGCCTACCTTGGTCCGCCAATCAGAAAGGTACACGAGACCGCATGCTTTGCTGATCGAGCGGCTCTACACCGATCCCGTGCGACCGCAACCGAGACCCTCGTCAGACCCTCGTCAGGCGACAAAATGCACCAAGTGAAGAAGGGGACTACCACCGTCACCTACCATTCAACGTATCACTCGCGTGATGCACTTAATGTCTTAAGAGAATGGATTCAGTCGTGGCATCTCCATACTCATCTTCCTGCCCATCGCACAGGTTAATCAGTGCGCAGAGTCGATCGCGCTAATTAGCATCATGCACTAACGAATTGCACACACGGTGATGAGTCAGGTGAGATTC
The DNA here is from genome assembly GCA_019614645.1 of Stratiolaelaps scimitus. Classification (NCBI taxonomy): domain Eukaryota; kingdom Metazoa; phylum Arthropoda; class Arachnida; order Mesostigmata; family Laelapidae; genus Stratiolaelaps; species Stratiolaelaps scimitus. Next base: position 2,331,917 of record JABWDB010000046.1, read on the forward strand.
TAAGAGCTGGTCGTGTTTACCAAGTAGTCCAGTATAACAATAGTAATTAAGACAGTAAAGGGCTAATGAGAATAATGTATGCTCCGCTGCAACAGATATGAAGAGAAATGCTTGCTTCTAACGCCAAAACTCAAGTAATGAGTTTATTGAGGTAACGACCCTTAATATAGTTTCGAGTGGTTGCTGTTGGTTGAGCACAAGATGCGAATGGAAATAATACATGTGCTAATGTAAATAATGCATATATATATATATATATATATATATGTATTATTTCCATTAGCACATAATATATATTATAGAGCCGGTCACGTTCTAGTTATAACAATATTGAATAATAGAATCAAAATTATAATTATTTTTAATTTTAAAATAGTTTTCATACTACATATACTTGTTTATTTAATTTTTAAAAATATTTTTATAATATTCGAACAAAATATTTTAAAATAATATATTTAAAGTTACGTTTTTTGCCGTTATTTTTATTTATTTTTTTTATATTTAAATAGATGATTGTGTATAAGGGGGCTATTTTTTCCAGTACAATTAAGAACTTGTACTGCATAAAGGTGTCTCGAGAAAATGACAAAGCTTCCGGCGACACTCATACTTCACGCGGCGTATAGAATATTTCCTAAGTGTTGTATGTTTGAATAAATATGATCTGTTGGGCTATTTTATTATTAATACCTTAACATCTGGTCGACCGATGCCCGAGCCCACGAACGCAACCTTGCGTGCCATTGGTACATTGCATCGTATGTTAAGATGATGCCTGGATCTACATTCGTATATAAGCGGAAGCATGAGTATGTGTGTCCATTACACATCTTGACAACGTCCCAAAACATGTCCACGTCAGGGGCAATCGGGATCCACGCGTGTGCTCGGCTCGACTTCGCAGCATCACTGACGCTACCGCCGCCGCCGCCTCCACCAGCACCAGCACGGCTGGAGGGTGGTGGTTTTGTAGCGTTCGAGTCAAAACATCGTCATCCATCATCCAAGCGAAGCTATTTAGCTGACCGGCAGATTGTAGAAATTAGCACGAGAACCTCTCCCCAGTGTGTGTCATTCACCAATATGTGGGCGCTCGCTTTGGTGCGCTTAAAGTCAATATCGCGCTTAGTTACCTTCCCTATCGAGCGCCGCTAGCAGGCGTTGACCACGACAACGAATTCAAAACACTGGACAGTTTGTGGCTAGCGCCAGATGGACGATTCACTTGAGCGGCATCGGCAAGCATCTTCGACACTCTGACAGCGGTTGTCAACATCAGCCGATAGGTTCCCGTCATCAACGAAATCACGAATCACAGCACGTATACATAGATATGGCAAAAAAAAAGCGTGCCTTCGTCACACTGTGATCCGATAACTCAGCTTCGCTTAAGTCCCCTGCCTAGATCCGTCAATTTGACCAACTCTGTCTACGCAGAGATCCGAACCTGCTCACATCTTTGTTTCAGCGTTCTCAACATTTTGATAATTTGGAACCAGGCGGTCACTCAGTAAGATCATCGCTACGATCGTTGCTGTTGCTGCTTCTTGTGTTGATTCATCTACCTTATATATATATATATTATATATGTATATATATATATATATATACATATATATATATATATATATATATATATATATATAATATATGCCACCTGTACGGCAAAGGGTGCTCAGGCGTCAACGCATATCGCCGTTCGTGCAAGGTAGCGGTTGCCTCTCGTGGCTGGTCACCCTTCAACATCAGGCCCGAGCCTCTTTTATCCAGCAGGGCGCAGCCCAACGCTAACCAGCTACGAACATAGATAGACACTGCTCGCTATTGACGGACAACGCCGGTGTCGCACGACAACAACAGAGGTTTTCGTCGACACCAATATACATCGGTTACTTGTGCTGTATCTCTGTTGTTATTCTTGTCGCTGCTGTTGCCATTACGGGATCTGTTCAGTGGGATCGCCTGCGATTGGGCCAGTTGTCAGTTGTGCTCGCGAGCCGACGAAATGCCCATCAGCATCTGCCTGATCAGCCCCGGCAGAGCTGCGAACGAGAAAAACACCAAACGCGGGATAGCGGTCGGTTGATGAACACAGCGTATTCTCACACCAGCATCCTCCGCGAAAGAGAAGGTGATATCGCGAAGTGACTCACCGTAGTTGGCAACAGCGCGAAGCGACCCGACGTTTTGAGAACGACGTTCTCGTGTCAGGCCTTCAGCAGCTAGCTGGTGACTGACAGACCCTCGGTTTGACCGGCGGAGACTGACGCTGAAGCCGACCCCAGCAGCGGCAGGGCTTCATTGTATTTGCTTATCACTTGTTATCACAGTACTAATCAGGAGTGGCGTTATACGCTACCAATACTTTAGCTGAAGTTCTTGCTGCTGGTGGTGGTGCTGCAAATAGTGATAGGGTCAGTGGCATATCGGTGAATGCCACTTGCCAAACAAGGATTAGAAGGTAAAGAATAAAGAACGTGGGGGGTTACAGCACAGTTCACTGTTACCAGTAAAATCGAGACGATCAGTAGACGTGTACCCTTGGATACGATGTGGTCCAGTACTAGCAGTAAATCGCATTGCATTGAATATTTACCGCGCCGCGGCTGGATCCATATCGTGGCTGAATGGTTCGCCATATGACATCTTCACATAGAATGCTTGAAAAAAAATAGCTAGAATATCGCCGAGCTTCAAGGGGTTATTAGCTGCCGTTGGGTTGCACACGAGATGATGGCAAAAACGAGACATTTTCCCTTCAAGCGGGTCAAGGTGGAAGTGTGTAATTGAATCGACTCACTGCGACTGGAGCAAATAGAAAGCCCAGCTAAGATCTATTAGATCGTAAACTGGCCACTGACATTTCCGGGCACTGCCAACAGCCATCTATGCACAATGATGCCTTAACGGGACTGTTAATCGCCGTTCATTTCGGATCAAACAAATCTCGGTGATTTGTGTGAAGAATTAAGTAAAAATCTACACAGCTCCTTTCTGCGCTTCGTGCGTTTCGAAATGATGCAATATAATGCCATTACTTTTATTAGTGTATTTTATTTTCCATTCAATACGAATGCCGTTCCTTCACATTTTCCTCGTTTGGGGGGGATAGCCATTCGCTGGCTATGACCCCGAAGCGTGTTCAGAAACAATATAAGAACCCCTGGCGATGCGTCGTCGCCAACAAGTTCACCGGTACCAACCAACCAACGAACGTCAACATGTTAGCGAAATTCACTTTGCAATGTCCTCACGCAAAATGCTCGGAAAAACAAAGCCGGCTTTGCATGTTTCGCTCTGAAGTTGACATACACACTCCACCGAATTCGAGCCGGTCATTAGCACCATGAGCATAGATCATGCTGGAGGCGATTGTCGCGGCTTCGGCGTTGTCAGAGAACTTACGGCCCTCCATCACGTCAAACAGCGTACACCCTGTACACAGAGCGGTGTTTAGCAGTGCATCTGGCGCAAGCGGCCTCTGCTGCATTACATTATACATTCTCATATAACACGATCTGATGCGCCAATCACCAAATGGAGTACGCAAGAGTTCGTCAGGGTCGTTTCCTACGAATACCGTTCGCAGTTGTGCTTGGCGTATGCGTTTGCGTATGCCGAAATTGTACCGTTGCCCTGTTTACCAATTCATGTTTCAACGATATCTCAGCGACAATTAGAAATCCGATGACGAATATTTAATTTCAACGAAAAACAATAAAGAACACTTGCAGCATTTTAATTACTGCGCGAAATTTCCCACGCGCAACTTTGCTGAACTCGCCTATCCGCCTGTTACGTAGGTGTACATCTATATATATATAATATGAACATGTAAAGAATAAATAGAATATTCATTTCACACAAGCTGGATAGGGACAATCAATGGCTTCAATGGTATATCTGTATATATGAGCAGATTTTAGTAAATGAACGTGTTGCTCATTTATGCTTACGACTTGCGCGACTCTCCCGTGGAATTCCGATACGGCAATTAGTCACTGGTGGACAGGCAACACATGTGCATTTGTAATTAGCATTGACTCATCGTCAGTATATAATGTATGTACAATAGATACGCGGCTTACTCACGGTACAACGCGATACAACTACTAATACTAATCCTTTGACATGGCGCAAGTATTACTAGCCATTGAGACGAAGCAATTTTAACTTTTCTACCACTATGCGTTGATAGCATTGAATCATATCTGTATGTATTCTATTTCCTACAGTTGACTATATCTGTGTACGTTACGAGGATATATCTTTACTTTACGTGTAAATAAATCTGCATTCGTTCTCTGCCGACCCCCGCGAGCTCTTCGCATCCCACATCGGCCACTAATCATCATAGTGCAATACTTACACACGGAGTCAGCGTGCATACAGACTACGCATACAGGCAGCGCTGTCACGTAACGTGTACATACGAGGAAAGGCTCGTCGGGGATGCACCGCTAACCAATGGACTAGCTAATGGGCCGACTCGGACGATATATGCGACCATATCGGATAAGAAATGCTCTCGCTCTCTCTCTCTCTCCTGCGAGCGATTTTGTGCGCAAAAATATGCTCGAAATTTGCGGGGAAAACATCTCCTTAAATAAGTGCAATGTTAATATGAACGTGGTGGCCAAGCCGCACGTTGAAATATCGCTTCCGTAACGCACAGAGAGGGAGTGAGAGGGCAGATTATAGAGCACGACGCCAAATGAGGAATAGTGTAATGACAATAATAATAATAACAGCACGCGAGAAATAGAAAACGGAGAGAAGATCCGAAATGCTGCTGCTGGTCGCCAGCAATCGGCTCACAGAGAGCGACTCCAGTGGCGGCGGCGGCCGCAGCAGTAACAATACGACAGCTACGACAACGGCAACAACGAAATATCATGATGATGTTGGTGCCTTTCGTGACCGTTGAATTCGCTCTGCCGGCGGCGGCGGTGGCCGCGGCTGCCAACGATGGATGCTGTGCGTCTGTGAGCGGCGCCGGCGCTCGCAGATCCGCTCGCGGTTGTGTAGGGGGAATGACGAGTATATCTGTGAAAAGTTGTCGCTGAGCTGTTCGGTTCAGTTTCGCTGGAGTCTAATTGGCGACCGACGAGTGGCGTTAGCGGCAGTCGACAGCCGCGCACGCGCAGTCTGATCTATATACGCGGAAACTAACTATTAAAATTATATATATATATATATATATATATATATATATATATATATATATATATATATATATATATATATATATATATATATATATATATCATAATCGTGTCACCGTGCGCACGTTGAACATTGAAAAAGGCAGACACATTTGCCGCGTACGAATGCTCTAGACTACTAACTAAAAGCGGTATCCATTTCTATGGCGTCAATATTTCTCGACTTGCCGAGATTAATCCCATAATTCGCTTTATTAACATATTTCAAAGGTGAATATACTCACAATCAAAAGCACGCTTCTTAATATTGTTCGAAAACAGGAACTGCTAGAACTCCGAATAGTGATATTCTTTAGTTTCCCGAACAATGTCTCGTGTACAGGAGAATTATGGCATATAACTATTGATGCCACAGTTGACGCGGTCGACGCTGAACATCACCACGGGCGGTTTATGTCTGAATGAAGATTTTGTTGCCATCCTCGGCAAAAAAACAAACGTGTCGAAGGTGGATTATTTTCGTAGAAATACAGGACGGATACTGCTGTGACTGTTACCCGCGTGGTCTGGCTATTGACGCAAGGCATTTGGAGTGAGTTAACGATTTCCCCGAGATAGGTGGATGCGTTAAATGGGTTGCTGACTAATTGACGCAGCCGACAATCGCTGTATCTTGAGCAAAATATTTAATTTGGCCATCATGTGTGCACACGACCATTGAAATGTGCCATCAATCAACTTGTCAATGAATTCAACATTATATTTTAGCTCTTCGGGTATATCTCGAGTGTACACATACATCCACGCATGTATAATATATATATATATATAGATATATTATTTTTATTATCATTATCGTCGAGATATGCCGTTGGAAATAAATTCTCACAAAGTAGTTTTCAGTGAGATAGCGTTAAATGTACACACACACTACATATATACATTATATATATATATATATATATATATATATATATATATATATAATATCCCGAACAGTGAACCCGTGAATGGGTTCATTAATGACAGAGAAACAAAGTCCAGGGTCTGACGAGAAAAAGAGAAAAGATCCCTCGAGCCTCGTCTTTCAATGGAGGATGTATCAGCATCACCCTTCTTTTCAATTGGCGGCCATTGCCCCCGCCGAAATCACGGCTGGAGTATTATAAGGTCAGGGTGATATCGTGATTCACTACGCTTTATCACAGCTCTCAAAGAAGCGAACGCTTTGTGGTGGGTCAACTATTGAAACAAACTCTCAATTATCCATCACCTTCTGAGTTTTGACCGCCCTCGGCCCACATACGAAATGGATGCATCGATGTGTGTGTGTGTTCACATCTCTGCTACTTCTGGGATTAATATGACTATTATAATTATTATTGTTATTATATTTAGTCGCTTCTCATACGGCGTTCCCTCGGAAGATAACGCTGATCTATTCTAAATGTCTGCAATAATAGTCGCTGTAAAATAAAATAGGTATTCGCCTGTCTATCCACAGTGTGTCAGTGGGGTACCTGATTGACACGTGATTTGAAATTACTTTCTGATCGTTCGCGTCTTCTAGCTCAGACGAGCTGAATCAGAGGGGACCTGCCAAGCTGTTCTCTGAACGGGAACGCGATCGCGGAGATACGTCATATATCAGCACAAGGTGCTACCACGGCTTGAAATATGAGTTAAAACCACACGAAGCAGGCAGATTGGCACAGATGAGGCTCACGAACGACGTACCGTACAAATTAAGCATAAGCGGCCAGCGTTGCCAAAGGCAACCATTAAATATCACTTGAAATTAAGTTCATTTCTTTCAGCGATGCAAAGCGAACTGATGTTGAAGCCGCTATATCAGATGTGCTGCATACAGGGTACTCGGCAAAAAGGTGAAAGTAAAAGTAAATCTTTATTGGTTTGTTAAAGGAAGTGCAATTTTACAATGCTTAAGTTCGCTTATATGTAACCTCGATACAGGGAGAGCGGAAAGTCATGGGAGGCTGATAGAAGTATAGCGGTCCCGAGTGAAACCTTCACTGCATATGGTCGCCTTTCTGTCGGCCTATGTTATGTACTTAGGCGGTACGCTGCAACAAAAATAGCTCTATGAGAACGTCAAACTGTGGTGGCAACCTTGAAACGCCGATGGGCAATTTGAGCTACGTTTACCCTCATCCACGATATTTCTCGGTATTTAGTATTGAAAATACACGTTACTATCTAAGTAGGGGTCGACAAAGAATGATATGCAAACTCACGGAAAATTACAGTCGGACTCGTCAAACATTGGCTGGTAACGCTCGGAATGCGTTCAATAATTGTGCTGTATAATGCGGTATATGTACAATTACAGTATAGATTGTCATTTCTTGTTAAAGAGAATTATCACCCCTCGCCACACACCGCCGTTTAACTTGTACCCGATGTTGTTCTAACACATTAATGTTATTCTTTCAGCATGTCCAAGGAAGCTGTAGATCTCTTAGTTTTCTAAGAGTTCAACCATTCAAAGGGATCTCATCTAAATTTACGTTGCTGTTGAACTTGAAGCAAAATTCGTGAGGTTCTCGGCTGAGTCTCTAGCTGTAAAAAACCGGAGGCCGCACTATCGAACCTTGCGAGGTGACAAATCCCTTGGAACAGAAAGAATACGTACACGAGAAACACTTCGGAAAAAATCACACAATCTCCAACGTCATTGTTGAACGAAGGCTAGAAATTAGGCAAAATGTCAAGGTGGCGCTAATGCGTATATCCCTGTCTGCAACGTCGCTGAATGCAGGTTCAAGTTCCGCTGCTGTACTGGCATACACATTCTGACGACAGATACATTTCTTGTCGCTGTTATTAGAGAATGGAGGGCGTGGTAACCGGTCGGCACACCAGCACCACTATGAAAATCCCCCAAAACAAAATCCGCCTACGAAATGATTTCCAGCGGAGAAGGCTGGAGTACTCTTAACTTCGTAAACTAAGTAAGACCACGCGAGTGATTCGCTAATTATCGATAACACCAATAACGCCCGTACGATCTATTGCGCGAGTCCAAATCCAGAGAAGAGTCTACGCATTCATGCTGATAATAATAATAATAATGGAAATGAGTACCAGCCCAATATATATAGCGCACGAGGCCAACGAGAATAGCGTGGTCGACTATTTTGCTAACCTGGAGGTCAAACTCCAATGCGTCGCACGCTGTGTACGCCTATGTACGTTTATTTGTGTCTGTTTATTGGCGTCCGTCCACCAGCTTCGTTCGCACGCTGAACTCGCCTCTGATTGCTACACCCGCACACAGATCCCGAGTGGCCCAGACCCACAAACTGTTTCACACAGCCATAGTCCGAGTAGAGAGGTCTATAGCTATATGGATATAATACAAGCAACTACACACACACAGACACATATACACAAACATCTAATTACAGACTATAATAACGATCGGCAGCATAATCAACCCGATCATCATCATCTTGCTGTTCATTGGCCGGGATAAGGTAAACATATTGAACGCAGCAACGATGACAGTAACCAAGCGTCAGCGCCCGATGATCGTCAATAGAGGTCCCTTGTCCTCCATGGTTCAACCGACCGAAGCGGCGGCGGCAGCGAGCTTGGGACTTGAAGTGTCCCAGCGTAACCCAATTAGGTGATAAAGAAGCACAACTCTTCCAGATTAGCCAGCGAGCGAGCGAGCTAGTCACTGGATGATCGACGGCGATAATGCGGATGCTCCAACGACCCTAAAACGCGAGCGTCAAAAAACGCCACCCGCCGCGATTGGCGTCGCTGCTCACGCTGTTAGTACTCGTCTCACTGACAACGGACAAGAACAACGTAGCCGATTTGTCTATTACATGCAAATTATTATTATTGTTCATATTTGTAATTATCTTTATTATTATTATTGCTATTATTGTGAGTCCCCGCGTCGTATCGCGTGTTTACCGCTCATCGACACTTCATCATCTCCATTATCGGCAGGCCCAGGATCTGCTTTGATGAAACGGGTCCCAGCGGATATATATATATATATATACGTACCTTCTCAGGTGATTCTTTACTTCGGCCTGCGGTATGATGCCTTTATATATATATATATATATGTTATCACTATCATCATCACAAGATTAGAGATAACGTGTGGTGGCCTACCAGCTTTGACGGATTAACTGTTTGGGGACCCACATTGTTATATGTAGGAGTTGTTGCGGCCGCCGCCGCCACCGCCGCGGTCGCCTGGCGGACAATTCAAGAAGCGCAGCGAGAGGCTCGACTACTCATATTTGGGCCACAATTATTCTATTCATGCCGATTAGACAATTTGCACAATTATAGATTGATCACAAATAGATAGATAACTGCATAGATGGCAGAATAGAGACCAACCCACAATCGATAATCTCACTCGATCGACAGAACATAGTGCGTTTGTTTGTATTAATAATCATAATAATATGTACACACGTTTCGCATAGATAACTGTTATGGTTCGTCCACCCGGAGAAGGTTTGGCATAATTGCGTTGCCCGGTTGTGTTTACCACACAATGCATATTTGTTATTCTTAAGCGGTATGGAAATAGAATTCGGTTCCGATCCACATAGACTACTGAGGGCAATTTTCGTGCTGCGATCGGATCAGTGATTCATGGGAAAGGCCTTATAGAATATGGTGAATCTAGGAGAAATCTCGATAAGCTTGGACCATTGGCTGCGCCCCTACATAAGTAGGTGCCGATTTACGGTGTATGCCTTTGTCTAGAATTCGCTCTATCCTGTGTACATATATAGTTATTGACGTAGCCAATTGCGCCAAGATATATATTATATATATATTTTTTTTTTGCATAGAATTAGCCGTTGTTAGAACTACATTGAGACGATAGGTTTTACCGGTCAATTCAACTTGTGGCTAGTCACACAATACAAACACCAAAAATTTTCTGTGTGTGATCACCAACTGTGGTCCGCTATCGTGAGCTGATCAGGTGGCGTGTAATTGGTGCAGTTTACACTGTTCAGTTTACCTGAACGTTCAATGTATTTGCCAAAGCTTGCACTTCTCTGGAAAACGCCCCTAGATGTTCGGTTCTTACCTGCAATCAAAAAACAGGACACATACAAATAAAGAGTTAACCTCGTGTTGGGGAAGGTCGACTGAGATGTGACATAGATCGGTCGAGACCAACAAGATGAAGGCTGCAGATGCAATGGATGTGAGGAAGCTCACTAGCGTAATACAAAGTTTAACATGATGTTTGACTTGACTGGAACAAACTTAAGAACTCAAGAGAGAGAGACAGAGAGTTCGTACTGCTCAGCCAAATGGCAGGGCACATTCTCAGCGTGTAATGAACGTGTACACCCAGCGTATACACGCGCTCATTGTCAAATTCACGGGATGACATACAAAGCCGTAACATTGAACCCATTTCTGAGCTCTCTATTTTTTAATAGGGGGATTATCAGTCAGGCACATGTCGATGTTGACCGGGAAGGCCGAAATTCTCGAGTATCTGATCGAGCATTTTGACGGTAGTGCTCGTAACGGCGCCAATAGCTCGTTCTTGATCGAACGGACCTGAGACCTCATTACGAGGTTATAGTGTCGTTGCCGAAGGAAACGTGATAATTGCTTCAGCATAATATCAACTGGCCCTTTGAGACCGGTCAAGCCGAAATCGCTCATTAATTAGCGCATCGAGTGGTAAAGCTGAGTTGCCAGTTCAATAAACTTCTACCCTGTTATCGTAATAACAACGCATACAGGGTCTATCACGGGTTGCACGGCGGGGCTAGTTTTAGGGGTTGATTTTTTTTACGACAGATATCGTCACACGCTAATTGTTCTGACGCTTCAATATAAGATAGCGCTTTTTTTCGAACTTCCCATATGGACCCCCAGAACTGGCGTGATGATCCGCCAACAACCATATGGTTTTCGTTCACTGTCTTACGACCAAGCGCCATTTAGCTAAACAGCATAAATGAAGTAAACCCGTTCTTCTGCCGGTTGCAGATACATAAATATTGAAGCTACACTAATAAGACACCAAATTTGGCAGCATTAGTAGAACAAAACACCAAGCACGATGGTGGAACCATCGTCGCCGCTGAGCGACATTCAATGACCAGGCATTATTTTAACTGATGATACCACCACGGCGAGATCCGCTTCTTCGAAACCCTTCTATTAGAGGCAAAATAACAAGGAGAAGATTATTCTGCCAATAAATAAAGCAAGCCGGCTGCATGATAGAGTAAAATCAAAGTGTCTACGCCTAGATAATTATAGCGAACATCGCAGCTATCCGTGCGTCTGAGTACACAGAGATCCTATACGGTGGTAAAAGGGGCGTTGTGTTTCGCGGATAAAGAAGACCGCTCGTCAAAGTTTGCTAAGATGTGCTAATTCCTGCTGCCTTGAACCTGCAGCATATACCCCCCGTCCGCCCGTCCCCCGCGGTTTTCAAGCCGATTCTGTCATGCTGAAAGTAGAGAACATATCGAAAAGTTTCTAATGGCCCCAATGGTAATTTGTGTCTGTGAAGATATGTAGTAATGAAATGCTCCCCTTGAGCTTATTCCGCCGTTGTGATCCTCGGATCTCCTACGCCAGGGAACAAACTCCTCGATATGGCGTGTGCCGGCTACACTCGCTTGGTGTACCAACCAATAACACATGTGCGGATACTAATCGCGCTTTTCCTGTTGCTGTTCGAGAGTGGCAATTGTGCTCAAGTGTGTTGTGGCCATGTCGACGAGTACTCGTTGTAATCGTGGCGGGTACTAGAAGTGGTCCCACAGTTGTATCCATCTATGGCTGATGTCGAAGTTGTTGAACACGACCCAGCGCTGTTTCCCTGTAAGTTCAGCGTAATCCTCCAGATTTACTCGTGGAGCCTCCAAGAAAGAGAGCCTCTACCTCCATCACCACCTTACCTTCTATCACCTACGTTCTGCCCGTAGTATCTGCCCGACTCCTTTACTCCTCGCCCTCCTGCTACTCCTGATAGAAGGTTTAGAGCAGTGCGCGGCAGGGACGATCCATCACACATGCCGACACATCCGACAATAGCAACCACTTCGGATGGCGGCGGCGGCGGCGGCGGCAGCACCAGCAGCAATAATAACAACCGTCAGACAGACACGAGAACTGCCTAGCGAGCAAGCACCCCACAGAGAGGCCCCAGAACGGCGCATCTACGCGCCTCTAAGCCGGTGCTACCGTTGTAGTTGTTGTTGTTGGTAGCGGCGACGCAGAAGTTGGGCCTGTAACACCGCTCCCACTCGTGCTGCTGGTGCAGATCCCATGTGAATATCACAAGTCTCTTGTCACTCGTGAGAGACTGCTTACTGTTTGTTCGCCTATATATATATATATATATATATATATAGGTCTTTTCGTTCGTCTCTCGAGGCAAGGAGATCGTTGGCGGCGGCGGCGATAGCTACCCACCATCGCTATCGCCGCCGCCAAAGAGGTCTCTCGCCGCAGCGCGTCGGCCAGCGCAGCCTTTGTACAATCATATGGCGCTATATTCTTCTACGAGCAGTCAGCCGCCAGCTCAAAGTGCCACAACTATCCACCGGCTCTGCCTGTGACTGCCACCAGTGGTGCTGCTTGACGTATCTGTGTGCCCGCTTGTGGGTGTCTCCGTGCTATGAGACGGCTATCGGCCGGCCCGGCCACTGGGCGATGCCGACGTCGTTGTCGTCGCCGGAGGGAACGATTTCAGGGAAGGCACGTTGTCTGTGCCATGGTAGAGGCCCGCCGCTCGCTACAAAGCTCGCGAAAGCACCACGAACGCCAGCGGCCGCTCGTGGTCTATTCCTCTCTCTCTCTCTCTCTCTCTCAATATCTCTCTTTATTTTTCGCTGTCCTAGGGACGCGTCGGTCTCTCTCTGGCGTCGTCGAATGCTAAACGTTCTGTCCGCTTGTTGTCGTTCAGTGTAAGCAATATGACGGGTATGATGATGTTGGTTGGCTAGGCCCTGCCACAGTTGAGCTTGCTTATCCGTGACCTGTTTCGCTTGTGTCTTAGAGCCGTATGTTGTTTTTGGGCGCTGGCCACGTCTAGCCACCCCATCTCATGCTAAACACGAAATAGATAACAACGCCTCGGACACACACACACACATATATATATATATATATAAACGATCCTAAACAGAGAGACGATGAAGATGATGAAAAAGGTGCCAGTGCTGATGTGGTGGTGAGAGACGGTGAGGGTGTTACAGTACACTTCTCTATCTGATAATTGCTAGATCTATTCATATTCTGCGTATGGCGGAGCTCTCGTAACGACGAGCCGTTCTAGATGTCCTATACAACCCCCTTGATATCGGCATGCATTATGCATGGTGTCATCCTCAGACAGCGCATCATCACTGGCACGGCACCTTCTCACGAAGTTTCTCAAGAAGATCAACGATAGCTGTAAACAGTCGAACGGAACAGTATCCCTCAGCGTATAATCATCAACATCAACTCCGAGTGGATGAACGGAATCGAGACAATAAATAATCACATTCAAGCTGTCTTACTCTCCTCAAGTTTGTCTATTCGATCTGGCGAACAACGCTGGCCCGAGAACGCCCGTGAAGCGATACGCACTCGATATGCGCAAGAAGGTCTGATAATAAAAATAATAATAATAATAACAATGATAAATATCTCCGTCATGATCATAACCAAAATACGTGCTCAATTAGCACTTGTTGAGCCTGCTTTATGCGCCGATTGACTAGTATTCCAGCGAGAAGCATCATTATTCCGCAGACATTGGATAGTCGGCACAAACGAATGTCGTACCCAACGGACGTGCTAGCTTTGTGTGTTGTGCTTGAGCCGCACGTCCTAAGCGCGTTCATAAATAATCTCGTGGGCTCGAAGGTCGATGGGGCAACGCTTCCTTATAAGGGCGTGGAGCTTAAACGCTGATGGGGACTATTGTGTATAATGCATGCATTGATTTATCTACCAGTCGCTTCTAGAGCCATGCCAGTAGTTGCTATGCCGGTGGTCCGTAATGCAGGAATAGAAACGAAACGGGTATATGAATACGAAATGGCACTTCGCTATAAGATGGGTACTTAATTCAACTTTGATATATCATTTTGTGAGCCTTTCATTTCGAGTGCGTATTATCCCATAGGCAATTGTCACCGTCAGCCCCAATAGACGCGGGCGCAGCAGCTCATATCGCCAGCATACTATGCAATCGTTGCCTTACAATTCATATAACATAATACCGAATACATTCATTTAATATCGCAAAGTGTTCTAGCGGCGGTGACTCTAAATTGCCTATGTGCCGAGCAAAAACAAAGAGGTCATACAGCTCTTACCTTCCTGCAAGTGCGTTTTCCTCTTACGGGAGGAGATCTTTCGGCCAAGACACATCCAATATATTTCTAAGTTGGTAATATAATACCTCTGGCTAGTAGATTCGCAGTCCACAAGCCACTCAATGCTAGCAGATCGCCTTGTTACGGTTAAAACCGGACCCTATATATTATGCCGGTTTCGCCTCTCTTAATTAAGGCGCTTTTTTTTCATTATTTTCACATTTTCTTTTCTGCCTTACCATACCTTCGCAGTTTCAATTGAAAACGTGAGCGTTCGACCTACAATGCAATTTTTCAACATGTTGCCCATCTGGGCGTTGTCAATTTAACACTCGTACAGCGAATCAAGTCAATTCCGTCGATAAATCCCCCTCTGCTGCTCACGGTCACAGCGGGCGGCACAATAAACCAAGTTTCTCACTGAAACCGATTTAGCCATTTGGCGTGCGCGACAATTTCGACTCGACCTAGCTACGGGGAGCAGTGGAGCGCCGTTCGCAATTAAAAGCAACAATGTCGCTGCCCGCCTCAGCTGTGTGACGGAGCGGTTAAACGGTGCTCATGTGTGTAGGGTCGTTTCGGCCTCGCACGAAATCGCTCTAATAGGCGATAAAGCACATGGCGAAGAGAAAGTGGCTGTAAATTTCATCTCAGTGCGCAGGTCGGATGGCGACGAAAGTTGAATAGCGTCATCGTCTTCAAACGCCAAAGGGAACGCTGCGGCGTCTAACCGGCGAGGTCCGAAGACGTCGACGAAGCTCCTGAACCCGATGTCCACCTTTGTCTGAGATGTCCCATGGAACGAGGAAAGACAGTCCGACGAAGGGCCTGATCGAGAAACTGAATAGCTCTGACTCTGGCAGACCCAACGGGAAGACCACGATGAGTCGTCCATGAAGGCATCGGGCGGCCTCAGACGGCACAGAACAGAAGAAAAAAAGTCCATACAAAGTGGGAAGATTAGAAACAGTATGACTTGTTCAGCATTTCTCTCTCTCTCTCTCTCTCTCTATATATATATATATATATATATATATATATATATATATATATATATATATATTTATCTATTTATCCTTCTATCTCTCTATCATTTATTTTTTTGGTTATTTCTACGAGGGACTCACGAACGTACGGCTGTCTCATCTCCACCATGTGTACCGTAAATGAGCCTCACCAGTAACAAACGTGTCCCATAGATCCACAATCGCCGCCGGTTGAATGGAGTCGCCAGTCAGCCGAGGCAGCTGAAAACGCCGCAAGAAGCCGAAACTGCCCCTCACTCGAATGTCAGTCGACTCTCATCAAGCACCACTATGGTAGGAGACATACGCTACGTTGGACATTTTCTGCTGCTGCCACTATTATTATTACTATTATACTAATAATCACTACTGGGCGAAAATACTGAACCGTACAAGAGATTTGTCGACGATGCTTCGGCTGCTGGCACAGTTCCACCACGAACCAAACGGACGCCAACCAGCCAGCCAGCCATCACTGCCATAGCCGACCGAGAAAGATCATCGTATTTGGCACCCAAGCGAAACTCTGCTCGAAATAGCATAGCCGTAGTAGAAGTGGTCATTACATTAATAAAAGTAACGGTGGAGGAGGTGATCTCCTTCCGACGTCAACATCATCAGCCGCAGACAGCTGCGCAGAAGGGAACGAGCGGCTACAAAGTGACGGCGAGTTTGCAACGCCGTTCGTGAGTGAAATGGCAGATCTGCGCGCGGTCGCGGGCTGCAACTCTCAGCGCCGTCATCGAACGAGACAGATTCATGAGAGATCCGAGAGAGACAGAGAGAGAGAGAACGATCCGACAGAGCTAAATGCGGTTGCCGCTCGTGTTCGTAGCTCGTCGGGCGCGAGTCTGAGCTTTGACAACGGCGGCCACTGTTGACTGCACACTCGACAGCGGAAGTGACACGGCGAGTGCCGGCGGCGGCGGCTGACATAGGTGCGAGGTAAATGAGGAATCATTTATGCCCTCATCGAATCACTGGCACTGTGATCGAGGATCAGGTCAAAATTGTGTGTCTCGCTAAAGGCGAATGGAATGGATTCATCCACGACTGCTGGTGTTAGCGACCGACGGCGCTTCGGAAGACCCGCAGCGTTCGATGGCTGCTGCTGCTGCTATTTCGTAACAGAAACAACAGCGGCCCGTCGTCGTCTTCGGTGAACAGCACCGTTGTCGGTACGCCGTTCGTCGCGTTGTACAGCACCTGCGCCGTCTGTCCTTTGGAGAATGACATTCGGGAGGTACATTCGCCCATCAGTGTTATAAGTACAGGCACAAATATATATATATATATATATACCGCATGTTATTGTACCAGCCCAATTGGTGTGATATACAGAAATTAGACACATGAGTGCCCATCGGCACTTAGGGCTGAACTGCAGGTAGCACAGAGAAAAGCATCACATCCAGACGAGTATCACTGTGGCACCACCCTTAATGGCACCGCGTCACATTCTATTAATGGTCGAGATTTTTTTAGGAAGGCCATTTAGATTGACGTTAACAAATCGCGCATCACACACTCGAATTGAGCAGCGGGAATAAATATGACGAATAGCTATATGTATGATGTATTATACAAAAGTGCACCAACACAGGTATTAAATACTATATCGATAATATGATTTTCGGCAACGAAACGACGAATCCTTCAGTTTCGAATGGAAATGATGATGACAACAGATCAGAAAGTTGCCTCTCGTTCATCGGACGAACTGATTCAGCGTGACAGCTTCAGCTTGTCAGTTTACAAAAAGTCGCCGCGCCACAATTGGAGGCGTCTTGAGAATAAATTGTCCGTCTGGCGTTCGAACGTCATCATGTTAAATACATTGATCTGTCATCATTTTTCTCTCCTTTTTGCCAGCATGCAGAAATGGCATCCTTCTCAGCTCACATGGGCAGTCAGCAATTTCGAAGTCGTTATTCATCGATAGTAGCCGTTCAATTCAAAGCAAGTGCAGGTTATAAGCATGATCGGTCTACCAACGGCGTATTCAACGGATATCACCGGGCGGAAACCAAACAAAAATCAATTGTTATTCTCGCCTGCTTAAGACGAAAGAATAATAAAAAAAAAAAAAACGAAAACCCATATAGTACTTTACACCAGGAAGTTATCACCAATGGAATCAGCCCCCTTCGAACCTTTTTTTCGCCGTTTGAATGTACATGCCGACTGCGTGCTTATGTGATATATTGGCGGGCCCATTATATAGGATGATTCGCGCAGAGAAGCTCAAGATCATCTGCAATCGATCGATAGCCATACAGCAGCCGGCGATCGTATTTAGCAGTACGCCAAGTTGAATCGTTCACGGAACACCAGCAAGTCTTCCACCTGCAGCAAATGAATACCAGCACTAATGGAGGAAATTTGGTCACGGCTATATAATTTATTGGTGGGGATTATAATGATAATAATAATAATAAAATCACACGATTAGTATCCCTAGTCGTAGGAAAATGCCTAAACATCCTCCTCAAGCGCCTAAATACAATTAGCAATTATTTGCGAATACCCCGAGAGGGGCAGTGAAATAACCTCAGGTCAGCGATGCTTGTCGGTGTTCTATAATAACTGACGATGGTGTTATGATATTTATTATTTTTTTCATTTTACAGTTACTGGTATCGCACGAGTGACCCTTTCACGGGTCCGTTCCGGCCATGTTTGGCATACAGGAAAGTAGCACTTACCATTATTATTATTATTATAGATCGACGACGTGTTTGCACGACGCTACTGAAGGGATAAATGCCTTTGCCGTGTCGTACAATACTATTGGATTTCAATCGCAGCACACCGCGCCGAAATTGTAACAATAACATTCACTACTGATTCGATAAGCGGTCATAATAATAATATAGTAATAATAATAATCATAATAGTTTAATAATAATAATAATAATAATAATTATTATTATTATTATTATCGGTCAGGGGGAGTTTTGCTGCTGCTGCTGTCAGGCTACCGGCAGATGAGGTCACCGGAAATCTCGAGAGTCACTACGATGGTAGGAGACAGTGCAGCCTGCCTGCACTTGCCACGCGGCCGCGACATACGGCTGGCTGGTGTAATCTTCGAGCGAGCCAACTCTTCGAGCGTTAGATATGAATCAATATAAAAAGTAAAACGTGGATCGTGCCATGATCAGTTCTCGACCGTTGGATACGTTGCCATACAGTCTTTAGTGATATAGAAATTCATCTTGCGATTGATCACAGTGTAACTATTCTAATTATTACTATTATTATTCCTATCACTATTCAATTCGACTGTTCGTAGTAAACGCTATAGTGTAATATGCATATGACCATGTGCAATAGCTTATTATTGTTAAATGGTCCAACAAATTTCGTTGACTTGTTCTGCCAACAAAGAGACTTTGCGCGTCGACCATGAAACGAATACACAATGCAGATTCTCGCTCGAATGTTCCCCCTAACGAAAACGCACATAATTACGTGTCCTGTGTTAATGCAGCTCCGAGCAGTTATTGACTGATGGCAGCGTGTCTTGCAAGGGCGCCTCATCATCTCGCAATAGGCGATTTGCGACTAATTGTACACGCCTGCCCGGGCCGGTTGACCGAACGATCAGACAGATATCTGTATACCTCGCTCCATCGCCCCCTTCATCCCACTCGCTACTCGTGATACGTATGCAAGATACAAAACGACACTGAATCTCCGATCAGATCGCCGGCGATTACGGTGCAATATGACTCTGAGCACTGACTGAGTGATCTGCTGGCCCCTTTTGTTGTTCGATGACAACCGCGTCATCGGCGTTGACACTATGCGAGTCATGTCGGCTTCCCCGTCCACTCACCTACCTGTGATGCTAATCCCCTTCAAAATCGTTCAGCCAAGGAAAAACATGCTGAAAAGCCATTTTTCACTGCCATCTCTATCCGTTTTCACTGCCAATGGGGTTATAACTACCCTCGGCCCGCCGTCGTTTTCGACGCGGCGGCGATGTTCTCCTATTATTATCATCATTACTATTCAACCCCAACAATAATTGTTGACTTTCACCATCTCATGGATAACCTCTCGGCTCTAGCTACGATAGCACTGATGAATGCTGCAGCATCTTCAGCATCGGCCGACGAGAACGGCACGATGAATAACGGGCCAAAACGCCCGCCGGATTCTCTCCGGCTCCGCCGGCGCCACCGCCGCTGCCGTCACCACCACCAACAACAACAAAGCTGCCGCCGCCGCCGGCAGCAGCAGCTACTTTCATTCGAAATCACGACATGGGCCCGCCGATGTACAGCGATGTATCATTATACATGGAAGAGGATACGAGCTATGAGTGCGCTGAGGGTTCATCACTATCGGTAATAATCATCACCTCTTCATCTTCGCCTCGTCGTCGTCTGATCCCGACATCAGTCAATCGCTCTCACTGCCGACGTTGCCGGCACAACAATGATGACAACGGCAAAATCAGCAACAACAACAACAGCAGCAGCAACAATAGCAGCAGCAACAATAGCAACAACAGCAGCAGCAGCAGCAACAATAGCAACAACAGCAGCAACAACAGCGCCGCCGCCGGCGACACGGTGAAATCGTGTCTTGTGCTGCTGCTGCTGCTGATGCTGCTGTTGTTGCCGTTGACGTTCAATTGCCACAGCAGAAATCCCCCCACCACGGCCGCTGCCGCCCCCGAATAACCGGGACGATAACTCTTTTCATTCAAGACTTCGTCATCGGTTTCTGCTCCTCGCGTCCCTCTCGACGCTTGCCGCAGTTCCCCCTCGCGATCGTCGCGGTCACGTTGACCGTCGCCGCCGCCGCCGCCGCCGCCGGCGCCTCCTATACCACCCCGATTTTACCGCTATTCTTCGCGCAAGTGGCGTTTTCTCTTTCACAAATACCACTCGGGATTTCCTGCCCGTCCCCACCGCCGCGTATGGAAGAGGGATATGTTCGATAGCGTTGTTTTTTGCTGTCTTTTGCGCCGCGGCCTCTGCCATCGGCTGGCGTCGAACGGGTCCACCAGCCACCGGCCATCTCGTCGCCGGGGTCTCTCGCCACCCACAAGCGTGTGAGCGGTGCGAACAGCGAGAGAAATGATAGGCTGGTTATTTTGCGGCTAGTTTTTTTCCGCGCCGGCTGCTCGCGGTGGCGTCGCGCCGCCGGAGAGCGTTCGTGTGTCAATCGCGGACGATCCGTGTATTGCTCTCACCCGGGTCCTGAGCACTCCTCGGCCCGGAATGCCCAATAGTTTTCACTTGGGATTCTATTTCAGCCTCCGCTTAGATGCCTCTCGCATGATCGTGTACAGCAATCGTAATCGTACCGGGTTGTAGAAATCACAATCATAGGAAAAATGATCGTGGGATTTGTGCGCGAATGACGTGAGGTGAGATCCCGTGGACTTCATGTGACGAACGATCAATCAAATGATAAGCGGCCGTTGGCATGGCATATATATATATATATAGCATGCTGTTGTAGAGACTATTACTATATGTTATACTATAGCGAGTTCAAGGGTACAATCGAGCAGCTGTTGTGGGGATTCGTGAGACGACAGCGAGTTCAATTCCTCTTCGTGCACCTGCGAGAGATATTTCCCCTGTTTCTCCTGCAATGCTTTCTCCGCTCTAGCTTTTCCTATACATTTTCCAGCCCTGTTCCTCTTCAGGTCGCCATAGTTCGCCGTATCGAACGTGAACTATGAAGGGATAACGCGGTCGAACGGAGGAAGCTCGGCAGCGAGCGAGCGACCGACCGACCGATGGTCCCTATTGCCCAGATGGAATATCGACTTCGCTGGCGGTGACGGTACCGACTACAATCACACCACAGCAATTACCACCCCAGCGGTGACTGTAATTCCACCTGAATTCCCCCCTGTTGTACCCTGCCAAGAACAGAGGCAGCGATAGCGTTCGGCCGTAGTTCTATTGAGCGAAAAAGTCACAGAAAAATGCAATGCAATGCTCGCGCGGTTGCGGTGTGCGATTCTCGGAGTCGGCCACCGACGCGGGCGCGCATCGTCCCCTCGACACACATAAATCGCATATAGGAGACGAACGTTTCTACAACAACTAACCGCCATCTGCCGGACGCTTTCTCCCTCTCTCTCTCTCTCCCTCTCAACCACTTGTTCAATCCCAATCTCTCCTTCCACTGCAGAAAGCAAGCGTACGGTCGGTCAACGGCAGATATCGAATCTTGGGAGACACCGTTGATTCATCTATCATCAACGTCACTGGTGACAACGGCATAGGCTGGCGTCGAAACAACCGTCACCTTCAGCGGGCCACCGGGCCATAAGCAATGAAATCGCCAGCATTAATAGGTTGGTTTAAACGAATAATCATAGCAACGCTAGATTCGGCCAAAGCGGATTAGACGATGCAGGACGGGGTACCACACCCTCAGGTGACTATTCGAACGCCTGATTGCGCCCGAGACTCGTCGGCGCCCCGGCGACAAAATAATAAATGTTAGATTGAGCGAATTCGCGTGAAAGACGACAGGGTATAGGCTAAGGGTCAGCTATTGATTATTATAAATTGGATGTCTACGAAATAGCCGCTTATATCTTTAATTCACTTACGCCAGCCTTTAAAGGTCCATTAAAATGTACAGCGAAAAATGATTTTCAATTGCGAGGTGTTTGTCGTTAGACGCCCAAAGACAACCCGATCGATGATCGTTGCTAGCCATGTTGGCTGTCCGCGAAATGTCAAACCAATCCATTAGCTGTCTATATATATATATACACTTTTTTTTCAGATGGGTACTCTAACTCCGTGTTATTTCGACATCGTTTTTCCCCGTTATTTTCAATACCCAATCGTCCATCGAGGCAATCAGCTATCGTTAAACGTTTCCAGGCCCAGGTAACGCACAGGGCTGCGAATCGAGGGCACGCAGCAATACTATAAACACCACCCCCATCATCCGCTCGATGTGACCGGACAACAGACGCATCGTCTACGACTCGTTTATAAGACAAGTAGCTTCGGAAAGAGCAACGAGTCGAGCGAGCATGGACGGAGCTGGCGAGCAACAATCGAGAAACCCACAATAGAGATAACTGCTTCGTGGGGTGTTTGAGGTATTGACGGAGGGGGGCGAGAGATGATGACGAACACAAGATGGACAACGGACAAAGGGTGCATGGCAAAAGAACAATGAACATCTAATCTTGTTATCGAAGAAAGTGGTAATTATTCCATGATCCACTCGGGCAGTGAGAGGGCCATTGCCACTGAGACCCAATCAAGCATAGCTGAAATCACCAATTTCGATAATAGTGTACCATATATATATATATATATATATATATATATGTATATATGACTATGCGATTGCCGCTCGTCAATCGATATATATGTATCTATATATATATATTTTTTTTTTTTTCGTACGTGTCCGCTCGCGCGTTCTAACATTTTGCTTCGCTGATCGTCTCGGGAGTCGAACGCTAATGGTAATAGTGAACAAATGATGAACAAATGAAAAATGAAGAATAACATTGGGTAATAACTCGATTGATTTTGGCCGCTTTTGCCTCTCTGGCGGCAATTCGTTCGATTTGCTGTCGAGTCTCTCGTTCGAGCTGTGAATTAGGGGCACGGTGTTGAGTAATCGTTCTGCGATTTTCGCCGCCATGATGAAGATGGCACCATTTAAGTTGATGACATATGCTGGTTGAAGCACGGGGTGTGTTTTGTTAATTGCTGCTGCTGCTGCTGCTGCTGCTCAGAGGTTAGGCCCCAAGCCAGGCCAGGCCAAACCGTAACGTAATGACGTGAGACGGAAACAGAAAACCGTGTTAACAACAACAAAATCGTCAATTTCTACCTCTCACAGCTATATTCGCTCTTTACAAAGTTCGTCTTTTGCATATAGAAACAATAATAATAATAATCCTAAGAGTCTTCATCACAATTAGAGTGATTATTATTATAATCATCATAATCACCATCAGCGATACGAACAGCTTATAATTAGCGCCGTTGTTCTACAATGCTTTTCATTCATTGTGGCTGTTGCAGTTGTTGTCGCTATCACTCAATCATGGAAGTGATCAATTTTGTTCGTGGGATTATCACGCCAATGTTGATGCTGCTGATGGGTTCGAAACACGCGGCCGCTTGCATAGCAGAAACAGCAACAGCCGTTTGACGGCCACCAACTAGCTATTGACGAAATGGAGGTACAAAAATGGCATGCGAGCCAATTCCATGACAATGATATTAACCCGTGCACACCTATTTAATTATGCAGACAAACACGGAGATTTGTTCGTACATACATTTCTAAGAATCAGTTGGACTCGTCGTGTCCATTTGTTATATTAAAACGCATTGTTAATCTATTATTAACAGGGTTACTGCTATGATGATTATTATAGCTATTGTTTATGTGAACACACAAACACATGGAGATAATATTGTCCTTAATTTATAGAAGATCCGTGAAGAACAACTGCAACTAAGGGAGACTGACCAATGAATTGGGTCTGTGGGGGGCCCCTGTAGGACTGGGACGTTGGGCGGGCAGCATATGTTGGAATACTTTACTTACTCTTACAATTGACTAATAATACCTATAGATCAAATAGTGATTATCGGTATTGTCCAATGGCAGCTTTGATGAAAAATTTAATTTGCCAACAGGGTGACGGAACTCTCCAAGGAAACTTTGGTAAACCGTTACTAATTAATTGGACATATCTGACTGTAGGCAGTACGTGATGAGAAAGTTGATTAGAACAGCATTTGCGAAGAAATGTGCCATATATATATACATATATATATTTTTTTTGACCTTGCTTGAAAGCATACCTTGGAGAAAGCTTCCACGTAAAACAACCGCTTTGCGAGCAACTTCAAGGCTACGAACTCTTTTTTGTGGTATCAGTCAGAGCTGTCCTAAAGTGTGGGGTTGTGCCAGCTTGCAATAGACAGGTAGAACTTTTTTCCGCCGTTTACAGTACGGAAGCAGTTAATTCTATTAGGCTTAGTAGTGACCTTAACAATTTTGACTATCCCCAAGTTTTCCACAAGACGAGTTACACGACCAGCTCGAGCTCCCGTAATCATCCTGCTCAACGATCACATACTCAAAATGTGTTTCGAATCTGTGTGGACCTTTTTCATCCGGGACTGGGGTGCTTCAAATCAGTCAGTAGCCGCGAAAGAAACGCGTCAAACTGACTGCGGGGTGGAGACCCCCTTTACGGAGGTCGTAGAAGAGAAGCGACCGTTCTGTGTCGACTGAAGTATACAACGTTAGTAGCGTGCGTCAATTCAGATATCCGCGGCTGAGAGAGAAGGTGAATTCAAGCAAGTGACGCCTGTCTTCTCTACGGGAAAAATAATCTCCGCCCAAGTCCGCTGTGTCCTCAGCGGGTCGAGTTGTCAGAACAGTAAATGGGAGCACTGAAGAACGACAATGAAGACTAGCATCGCACATTAAAGGCACTACATGCATTTGACACTCTACCCTCAACCCCCTTCGAGTCACCCAAAGGAAAAAGTACTGGGTTTCTTCTTTTCCTGCCACCGAAGTGATCAACGGACAAGGAAACCTCGTAGGTCTCGTATTGCAGCATATCGTTTACATATATCTGCCAAATGCGGCCAATAGTGGATTCTTGAAGTCGGCCTGATTTTGACGGCAATTACGCACGCTCTGCCGAGCCTCCCCCGTGACCCCCTCGCAATATCGTCATACCCTCTGATCATCGCATCTTGGAACTGAGCAATCATCGCAAATCAACAGCAGTGATCTGTAATGTACGCCACCTCTAGCTGTCCCGATCGCTGCTGGTTAGATTTCGATGCGTGTCTAATGAATATGCCGAGTTGCCGATTCGTATCGGAGCTAACAAAGCAGTTGCGTAGAAGTATTCCTTTTGTGGAAGCAACGATATCCCAGCGTTCCGTGCCATTTTGTTCCTTCGTCTCGAAGCTATTCATTTCGAATATTCGCGGAAGCTGGTCTGCTACCGGTAGCACCTATAACCCGCAGCAGCGGACGAATGCACTCAACGCATCTTTCGGCAATTAGCAAACAAACCAACCAGCGAGAGGATGCACATTGAATATAGTAATGATTGCTCTGTAGTATATTGAGTATGTCACGCATATGTGATACAACCGCAGACTCGCAGCCAGAACTGGACTGAAGGAGCGACGATGACGAAGACTCCGTTGTATCCAACAGTTGTTGGGCAGCTACACAGCTCATATGGTACATACAATATGTTTCGCAGGTGCGCACAGATATGTTATGTGCAAATCGTCCATGGCCATTGCTCTATTAAGAGGCTGTCTCATCCCGCCTAGGGGCGACGAGTCAATTTGGCGGACCTCTGTCCTTCGTACTTTGCTTCGCGTATGTCTGTGTGAAGCACCGAATCGGTACCAGAACATGCTGAATGTCGACAGTACGCTTATGGTGCCAGATAAGGGTAAAGGCTGAGGCAGCACCATGTCATTGATTTGATCAGACCGAATTACTGTGTGGATCCGTCCAGAGAGGATTCATCATCTTCAACGCGAGATCCTACCCTATAGATAAATGCCGCTCGTCATAGTATTATCACGCAGAACCAGATAACAATAAAAATTAGAGTAATAGTAATAATATTGATGACATTGTATTCGTTTGCCAGTAAACTTTCACCAGGACACATGCGGCCGTATTACCCCGCCGTTAGTGCGATTAGCATTAGCTCGTATCGACGTATCATGATGCTGGTAGATATTAAATAAATATAATAATAATTTCCCTCACGACGTGGCTCATATACCACACATTCAGATATAGGAGGACCGTCCGAAAAGCGAATGCACGATGGGTTCGATCCCGCGGGCGAAATATGATGGCTGCATTCAGTGAACAATGATGTGGCTGCATTCAGAGCTGATCGTTTTCGTTTCGGGCGACGCCGGCGAACTCGATGGAACAGCGCTTAGAAATATCGGCAGGGGCGCTCTTCCTGTCCAGAGCGTCCCTCGAAATGCATCTATAAGATGCGTGTGTGTCAGTCAGTCTGTCTGTGTATCTATGTGCTTGAGATTGCAATTGGTGAAACTGTCTTCTTGTGGCTTATTGTCCTCGCAAATTATATCAAACAACAACACAAAATACACACGGGACGAGGAACCACAGCGGCAACACCTACATCAGTCGATGATCTCGAAAAATCGCTGCGAATATTATGAACAGCGCGGACAGCAGTAACAACAGCAACAGCAGCAGTTGCAGCATCAGCGGGGGCATGATATCAACAACCGGATCAGTGCTAATCGTTGTGCCCATAGTGGACTCCCGGTAGGGAGATGTCTTGCCTCGTCACACGAGTGTGTGGGTCTACTCTTGAAACGCGCGCATCGGTCCGAGGGTTCTGGACCCTCCGGCCGGCGGATGTCTGCATAAAATGCACAAATGGCGAGATGCGACGTTCCCGTACTGCAGCAGGAATATATTCGATAAAAATCCTCGGCCACAGCATCGCAAGCGATAGGCAAAGCGATATGAGAATCTTGGTACACATCTGCCAGTATCTATTACACATTATCTTCTTTTTCCTCGTCAGTATTTTCTGGAAGATCAACCATTTACGTACCAAGACTCGACCGCAGCGGTTCGAACAACAAGCGACAACAAATTTGATCGTGTCAAAAAAATGGATCGATGGACGATATAATTACACCGGACGGAGAGAACGGCTATGATTAGGACCACAAGAAATTATCGGCCAATTATCAAAACAAAAAAAAACAATTAGCGCAAATAGTGTCTGTGTGTTTTTTTTGTGTGGACATAAAAACATTGCGAATATTAAACCGCGTGTATAGGTTTGTTGTTCGGGCCCGTATATATGGTACCGACAAATCATTACAGTGCACATTGTAGACGTTGTACGAGCGATTGACGGCCACAATTAATCGCTTTTTCTGTCAGAGGATATCAGTGGATTATGCTATCCTACGGCCACCACATAGCGTTTGTTCATTAATAAATGCAATTAATGCCTAATTAACAGGGTTCCCTTCAACGGTCGTTATTGCTCCTTAAGCATCGGATCATTTACCTAAACATAAACTGTGAAATTGAAAGTCGATATTTTTACGCACTTAAGCTTTAAATACAAATAAGAAATAAATCCACTGCTCGCACAGACAAGCATGGAGACGCTATACACGTGTATAATTTGGACAGGCGACCTTCTCGTTTATGCGCTTAATCTATTGTACTATTATACATCGAGGTGAGAGAACAAGCCGATTTCAGCCTTCACTCAACGATAAATGATTACACAGTCATCGGTGTATGCGCACTGCAAGCAGTGACGATAAATATATACATTAACACTGTAATCATCAAAAATAGACACCAATATATGCAGACACAATGACCACAAAAATAGCTGCTATGTGTGGCTACAAAATATCGAAACCTCTTTTTCGATCCTCCTTCAATGTTTCCAGGCAACGACAGCTGCAACACACGCGACAGAGTCAGCCGAAGCTATATATATGTATATATATATATATATATATAACCATCAGTGAAAGTGACTTGGTGGAACCACTCAGCTGTGTAAAAACGGCGGAGCTTGCCGAATACGGCTTTACGCTTTGAACTAGTGGCAAAGGTAACGGGACATTTGGCACTGTCGATAGCGGCGGTGGTGGTGTTGCCGCTGCTGATGATGAAAATAGACGCACACGACCGCGGTGGGTCGTAAAGTCGCCTGCAGAACAATCGGCTGATACTCGTGCAGCCGCTGCTGAAAGCACTAAATAGATAGTGCCTTCTATGGCCCTTGCGGGAACGGGTATCGTTGTCAACCAACAGTGCCTATCGGACTTGGGTCAACCACGAAACTCCTCCGAACGGGGGTAAGGTTCCGTGGTATAGGCAATACGGCTGAACGTCACAGCCATGCTGATGATAGGGTGGCGCCCCACAGTTACGGGAGTGTTTCAAATGGAAATGGACACAATGCATTGCCTGTGTACTTCAGATGTATAATCGAAGGACAAAAATCTACGCTGTTAATGCATTTGACTGTCTACAACTTTGTTTCAATTCGTTGACGAACCCATTTCGTCATTGCCGTTCCACTCGACTGAGAATTCTACACTGTTGCGGTAGAGAGTAGACGCCAGAGACATAATAGTTGCGTGCCATAGCAAATAAATAGCGAGAGCCTATTGAGGGTTATTTCGAGATACGAACGACCAGGATGGAGTTGGAACAGAGCATTCCCACCACAAAAATACGTTTCGTCACATGGATGTGGCTTCTGTTTATCAAGAGCCTTTCCGAAGGCTTAAAGGCCTTAAAGGACAGGTTTGGCCCACTCTGTCCGCTCTCTCTCTCTCTCTGGCATCGCACTCGACACTCAGCAGCCAGTAACGCATGGAACACATAGGATACTGTACCGATCTTTCAGATGTATCTCATTGTCTGAGAGCGTCCGACCGACCCTCGGGAAGATGCATTCGAGCTCCTTCTACGGCTGTCTACCACCGTCGCGGCTGAGAAACGACGGGCGATCATCTTCTCCATCGTTCGATTCGAGGAGGCGACTCGCGTGAAAGTTGGAAGAAACACTGCTTCATAGAGCAGAACTCGAACGCTTGAAATGGCCCATTGAAAGACCACGACGACCGCCCTGATAAATGTCTTCCTTTTACGGGGCTAACCATTCTCCCAGTCGAGATATCGCATTCACGTCTCAGGCATTGTTGTCCGTGTCGCATTGCCGCTGTGAAATGAGAAAATGATTCACCAGATCTTCGTGGATGCTGAAAATAAACGCCTCACATATATGATCCACTACGTCTGTCAATGCTGTGAACATAATTCTCCGTTTGTTTGATATCGTATGACACCACCCGTAACAAACCCATCTCATCCAGACAGAGACAAAGGACCTTTTTAACAGTGTTCGTGCCCAACCGCAGTCGCGGCCAACGCGATCGGCGGCTGATACCAGTGACGTTCGGCATATTTAGCTGAGCTTTTCCTCGCGCAATGAATGACATCATGGATTAGGCACCGAACGTGCTTGCTCCATGGGATGGCCTCTTCCTCTTATAAGATTCACACACACACACTATACAGATTTCGAGGTGTTCCTTCGGCGCGACTTCCTCACGTATGCATTGTTTCAATCGGTTTTTGTTTCTAATGTCATCTGTAGCTTTGTCCCGGCCCCTTCAATCGCTGTACGCCCCGATCGCCAAATCGTCTCGTAATGACATTTCTTGGCGGATCGCGGCCGACGTTGTATCTCCAACAGTACAAGTTGAGGCAGTAGTAATGCAAGCAGCGATTTATATACGTCCCCATGTATAATACAATGTCGTCTAGTGCCAGTGACGTTTTACGGTGTTAACCCTATCTTTCGGCCGCGCGATGACCAAGACCTTGTATGCAGACGGGCGAATACGCGCACACATTAGCGCCCGGCGTCTCAACGCGCCTCGACGCCAACGCTAGCGTTAGTCAACGCTCCGTAGTCGCAGCCGCATCGTCACACGGGTCGTGTGTGCCGTCCCGTGTAGAATAAAGCTGTTCTTGATTCTGCAGCCAACCTGCCTGTGCCCTAATAGAATAATGATGACTGCGTTGTGACGAATGATTGTCCCCTTATGACACATCGGCCGGCTGCGCTGCTCTTCGACGACAAAATGTCAACCGCATTATAATCACTGTGTGTATACGTCGCCGAAGCGAAAAATAGCAGCATTAAGAGAGAAGTTCTGTGGTGATACGGAGAACATCGATATACGGACAGACGGACAGACGGACGGGTGGACAGACACACAGACAGACAGACCGATCAGAAGCAGCCAACGAAAAACAGAAGACGAAGTGTACATAACAAAAGATGTGAATTCAGTCTCCCGATGATGGTCATGGCCACGGTCTCATTGTCGAGTGTCAGAGATTAGTGCAGCGCTTCCCGCCTTTTCGTCAACGCTCTTCTATCGGCCTGCCTGATCCAGTGACCGAGTTCTCTGTGGCTATCTTTGTCGTTTGGTGGTTGAGGTGGCTCTCCATTATTCTGTTGGTGGATGCCACTACGACTACTTGATTGCTGCTGCTGCTCCTGCTACTAATATTTGGCGGTATCCTATGTGTTCGCAGCGATGGTGACTGGCCGAACTATCGCCACCAAGCACCGGCTACCTCTCGGACAAGGAGACACGCATTATCGTCGCCGTTATCAGAAATAGCGACAGCAGCAACAGCAAGAGATCTCCACGAAGGATAGTTACATGGCGTCACAGAACAGCAGCAGCAGTAGCAGCAGCAGCAGCCGTAGCAGTCCTTATGCAGCAGAGTCGGGGACGCGAGGGGGTGGGAGGCACCGGGATTATAACGGTCCGCTCGCGTGGGCGGCGGTTGTTTCGACTGTTTTAGCGTCGGGTTGAATCGCTACACCGATAGCGAGGTACTATGGGTGTATCCTTCTGAGGCGAAACAGCGACTCACTGCGGAAGCGGCTACGTAGCATCCACATGTGTATCGATAACGATGCCGAGGAGAAGGCGCCGCTTTCGGCGGTAGTGACGGCTACTCGATGGAGGTGTTTGTATGTATGATTGTATAACGTCCAAGGCTATGCTCAATGGGAGGCCAGTTCGTACAATGAACAGTATACTCAGCAAACTCATCCGGCAGGTCTGCAAGCTCAGATATCAGGTAGGTACCTATCGAACGCCAGCAAACGTTGAACGTCGTCGACGGTAGTGCTCTCGGCATTGCTTCATAGGACGGACAACCCCTTCAAATGTCCACTGGGAACATACAAATCGAGTAGAACTCTTACAACACCCGTGCACTACTATTGCAAGGCGCACTCTCGAATGCAGCACACCGCCGGGGCTCGACAAATTGACTAGAAATCTGTTTTTTTTTTTGAGAGGAGGAAATTTTCTTCATGACTAGAAATCTCGCGAAGCTAAACTGTACAAAATCGAATATTGATAAGCATAATGTCGTTGTGTTTCATTCTGTCAATGAATCTTGCATGTGTAGTACCGATACATTTCTCCTCTACCAGCTGGATACGTATGAATACAATTGTTGCCGTTCACACTCCATCGTTGGCCATCGTGTAGTCGATTGGATTCGATCTATTGACACTGTTGAGTCTCGTTGTGCCTGTGCCATCTTCGACCTCACATCTCCTGCATGTTTATTGATTCATTCCGTTGTTTCTTGCATCCACCCATCGTCGTGAGCTCGTCCTTGTTGTCGTCAATGATGTCGCCGATCAGCCCGTTCCTGATACTGCCGTTGCTCCGTAGGTTTCTGCTAACCTACTGAAACTACTACTACAACGAACAACAACACTACTCTAGACCTCGAGGGCGTCCGTTCCGTGCCGATCGCTGCGTCTTCTTTCGTCAGCACTAGAACAGACGTACCATTCAGGTCTGTCCCATTACGGCCTCTCTCTCTCTCCCTCCCCGCCATCTCACTCTCTGCCTCTCGCTCTGTCTTGAATCTCTGTTTCGACCGCAGACGAATAACAAATATCCGATGAACGGGCGTCCGCCGGCCAGAATCCACGGGGCGGATGCCGTCTCGTGTTTCGAACGGGCAACGAGAATGTCATCGCTTCGATTGACGACATCAATGTGGAGGTAAAGACGCACAAACGATAAATGGTTTCGTCTGACGATGGTTGCGGTTCGCGGCGGTGGCCGCGGCGGCGGTCGCGCGACAACAACGACAACGATGCAGACCTCGAACATAACACAAGCGGTGTCTAAAGTTTCACGGAATATATACTATTGAGCAGTGCGACGGCGGTAGCAGCAGCACCATCATCATCACGAGGAGACAGAGTCACTGTGGCGCGATGGGTGCTTCGCCGTTGTTTGTTAACCTCATCGCCACCGTCGGCGGCGCCGATCTCCAGTGAGCCTCTCTGTGTAATTTTGTGTAGGGTTTGGTAGATACATATATATTTCTTGTCATTCTCACTAGCCATCACGACATCGTGTTATTTTACTACTATTATTATTATTATCGTCATCCGGCGACAATCCACTGCGTTCGAAATTTTCTGCTTCGTCGCCGGCCGACAAGCTCGCTCTCGCTCGGCATCTCGGCATTGAGCAGAAGAGATGAGTGCTGCAAGCCAGGCGGCTAGCCACCCTTGACGATGGTTGGTGTTACGTAAAAGTTATACGAGTTATTACACATCGTCGTCGTCATTGTGTACTGACTGTATCATAGCAGAGTGCCGGTGGCGGTGGAAGTCAAGATGTCAAACATGCGCTAATGGAGGGCGTTGCTGTTGCTTAGAACGTGATAGGCCCCAACAACAGTGCTAATGATTCAATCAGCCACACATTGTTATGTCGAGTAAAAAACAAACTACTACCCTGCAACGGTTATTCTTCCGCTAATTATTCCACGTCTTCCACCGCTGATGGACATAGGGTTGCACCGTTTTTCTCAGGAGTTTCTTTACTACTTTATTTCATTTTTTTTTCTTGTTTAAGTGATCCTCCTTTTTTCGGAGTTTGTGTTTGGCCCAGTTTGTCTGCCCATTGTGGAGAAGTTGGCTTTTTCCACATTATTCGAATGCGAGGCGAGAGGTTGACTGCGGAATTGTACACCTGAAAATTCCATAGAAAATAGATCGAATATCCTGCCTGTAGCCTCGCGGGGTTCAGAAGAAATGTTCGTAATGAGAACAACATCATTATTCATGAATTTGTTCATTGGTAATTATGGGATTTGCCATTTGTATTAAGCTGTTGTAGTTGTGGTTGTTGCTGCTGCTGTTATTGCTGTTGCCATAACGAATCTATACCATATTAGCGTGATTAGTGACACGTGAATCCGCCACGTCTTCAAAGACGTGGCGGATCAACGCATCATCATCATCGCCACCACCAAACAGATGAGTATTATATCGTAGAGACAGGATGGGCAGTAGTATCATCTACGGCACGATCCATCCAGCGTGGACGAAATCTGTGCGTTGTTCCATTAACTCAACACCATACAACATACGATATGATGATAGTGTTCTATAGTGCGGCCAATAATCGTAGTTTCGCCATTCTTCAATTCAATTCAAATAACAACGTTCTGCCAGATTTGACCATCATCCGTCACAGCGCGTCAATGGGTCAACACCGCGAAGTGTGGAAGGGGCCAAACGGATTGAATGAGAACAGCGTATCGCTGACCCGCGTTCACTATGTCGCTGTACCACTGCTAAGCTATTGATAATATATATATATATATATATATTTAAATACAATGTCCATAACAAGTTGAGTTGTACGAGCAGACCTCAAAGGGGAAGATATTGAAGTAGATATATTTATAGATATGGAGGGAAGATAGAGCGAAAGTGCTGCTGTTCGCGTCGCCGTGTCGGGTCACGGCGCTATATCAATGCACACACACACACACTTCAGGGTAATCCTATGCTATTTGCGAAGATGATAACTTTCCGCAGCTGCAGCATCAGCAGCAACAACGATACGATGGCTGTACCACCGATCCAGGCGACATGCCGTGCACCATACACATATGGATGTCGATACAATGTTACGTCCTGTCCGAGCGTTCACAACTCTACTCCAAAGGGTGGCGTCAGTGAGATGAGAATTGAGTGAAAAAGACGCTGCGGGAGTCGATCGTCTCGTCCACTCATGTCTCTATAGCATCACCCATCGCGCGCGCGCGCCCCCCGGCCAAACTCCCCTCAACGCAAAAAAAACATACTCGTGCGCAGCGAGTTGCCAGTGAACGACGTGTACCTGAAGATAGTGACAGAGCTGTCTCTGACTGCCATCATGATACGTAACGAGTGAGGTGTCTGTGGACGTACAAAATATTGAAACATTATTGACCCTGATTTTATGGGACCCTGTCTTTAAAATCTTCTGAACCACTGTCGGCCAGCATTTTTTTTTTGTTTGCAGACTAACCGTGAAAGCGGTCGCCACTGGCGCAAAGATCCGCATGCGTTCATTCATTCATATATATATAAATAAATATAAACGACGGGCAGACAGACCGCTATATCTATGTAGGTGTTTTCTTTGCGTTTTCTGCTGACAGAGGACTTATCACAGAGGTCGCGTATACGACAATGACAAGCGATTGCGGGCACCCTATCCTACTCAACAATATATAAGGAATATCAGTATAGAAGCGCATAATTTCTAAGATCGTCTGTGTGTTTTTCAAAACATCATCTTTTCTTTTTATTTCATCTTATTTATGTCTTCCCAGTCTTCCCATCAATGATGCCCTTCAGAGTTTTGGCATCATTGTTCTCCTTGGACAAATCATCCACTCTTTGAGTTCCGCATTGAGTACATTGAGTCCCGTGACACGCTCCCGCTATCTCTGTGTGTATCTACAGATCCTGGTGGATCCTGGTTATATGCTCAATACGCGTTAAGCGTGGCCTAGCCATCGAATGCACGTGCGTGTTTCTACCACTGCAGAGCGGCTGGTTGCACCAATTAATATTATCATTATTATTAGTATTATTATATTTGGGTATATATCGTCAGAGCCGTTATCTCGCTTGGCCGTACCGGGATTGGAAGCGTTCACGGTCGCCAACCAACGCTAGAATTCACCAGATATAGTCTGAGCTGATTAGGACATTATTGTCATTCATCGACCGCGTCACTCCATGACACTGCAGCGCGAACAGGACACGCACACACCTGACGGATACCGTGACCACTGGTGCGTGCCAAGTTGGCTGAAAAAGCACGCTTGAAAAACAGCTCTCTCTCTCCTGAAGGGTATCGACTTCACAGTGCGGTTGTACCATTTTGACAGGTGTGTTGCCCGCAGTAGAACCTCGTTTATATCGCAGAATCGATCGAAGGGTGTCGATCGCCACTAAAACAGATTGGCTGCTGCGCAAGTTCGCTGCCTCGGATAACCTCGGAGAACACTTTATTGACGAACAACTTTGTGCTACTTGTGTCGTGTATCAGCTATGAGTCTGATGCGAGATGAAATAGCCCAGGTCAGATCAGGTAAGTAACGGTGATTTGTCTACCCGTTGTTCGTGCATTTCAGTATCCGTGTTCATATCTATCAAATGTCGTGATGGTGATCTGATGCTTGTTCTGCAGTGTCGCTCTAATCCAGTCAATTACATGAGCATAGATACGTACGCACATATATACACTCGACGAATTACTGATTATTACAAATCGATGTCGAATGGCTGATTTGGTATCGCTTGCCAAATCTATTAATAAAGGAAGACGAGACATTTGTGGCAAAAGTTCGGGGGAAAACAGGCATAACTCGGTGCAAACAATCGAACAAGCAGCGCCATGCTCGCAGTGTAACGTTCGAGATTATTCGATGGAAATGCAACTGAAAAAAGTTAAGGTACATTTCAGCTAAACTATTCAATGTCCCGGCGGAATTCACTCAATTAACTCAAGAGCCTCGTATACGTCACACATACATTGACGTAATGATATTTTGCTCGTTTTGTTTAATTTTTCATAATAGCGTAGTTATCATAACATCGTACAGCCATGCGCCCCCATAATAGCTACACTCGGGTATACTATATATTTAGTATACACAGTAGCACATCACAGGACACAGGGACTTCAAATTCTACCTCCACCGGATTGGTATAACCCCGTCGGACATCTGCGTGCTGTGCGATGCAGGAGTCGAGGACGATACTCTCCACACACTGGCTGCATGTGGAGCCACGAAGCAGGTACGGCAGGAGGTCGCGGATGCCGAACTGACACGGGCCATGCAGGACGGGATCCGAAGGTTCGTTTCCTACATGTGCCTGGCCAGAGAGAAGTGGGCCAGAGGAGCACACTAGCCGAAAGGATCCTCCGGGAGAAGGATAGACTAGAACCGGCGCGGATAGCAGAGCTGGTCCGAAGGGAAAATGCCCGGAACCCACCCGCTGCGGCTGGGCGGGAGGGTTCGCCCCAGAGGAGGAACTGAGGGATAGGACATGGTTGGAATCAACTGCCGGTCCCTGCAAGGCACTGACTGAAGTATTTACTTTTGACAGTGCCGGTCAGTGCCCCAAGTCAAAATCGGTTCAGGGTTTAGTCAGTAAGAGTCTGACACTACCAGGCAAATACCTTAGTGTGAGGATTGGTGTCCATGCAAAATTTACCTTTAACCTCTTAAAAAAAAAACAAAAAAAAATTGTATACGTTTAGCAATCTGTCTGCGGAGAATCGTAATGGTCGTAACAACGATAGGAACTATTATGTCGGTTAATGTTGTATCCACAAGAATGTGCATTCGACAGCGGCCCTCCTTGGAGCACATCGAGATCTTTTGTGCGTGATCAAAGACACCTGCCTCAGTCGATGATGATGCCGAGACCGTCTTATTGCTCGATCGTACACCGTAGTCAGAAGCAAGTCAAGACAATCTACGATGTATGAGCGGAGAGCGAGAGAGAGATAGAGAGAGCAGATCCTTCGCCAGGCACGTTCTACATACATAGGCTAACATACGTATTAACATCCGTGACGGGCTTCGCTCACAGAAGCAGCTCTAACATATCATACAGCATGCTTAAGCTAGAAGCACTGCCTCTGATAATAGCCACCCATCTATCACAGAAACAGATGATTTCGTCTATTTCTCTCGGTCACCTGTTCATTGTTGCTTCGAAGACGAACGGCAGTTTCATCTCTAGCGATCTGAGGAAGAATTCATCTACAAGTGTTGGTATATTGACGTATGGCCGGTTCGCGCGGTGTTTTAATAATAGCTGCTCAGTGATCGGTTGTAGAGGCTACGTTGGCCTGTTGTCGTTAGGTTGATCAGCAACAACAACTCTGCGAAGTGTATTGTAGCAATTTGTAGTTGTTGTTGGATCTTTTTCAAGTCAAACGGCATCGATACACGTTTCTATTATACGTCCCTTTGGAACTCGACCAACTTACTCTCAGAGTCGAACAACAGTGACACAAGGCCACTGGACGCTGACGGCGGTTCCTCCAGCATGAGAGACACACGTCAGCAAATACAAACGAGTACCTGCTCTGCTGTGCTCGTTTGAACGAACGCTTTATGCCAACGTATGCTTGTTAATATGGCGTTGCCCAAACGACGCGGGGGTCCTCCACAAAGCAATACAATGTACCATATATCGCTATCACCACCGCAATCATTATAATGCGCCGTATGATGTGTTTATGGCCCATTTAGCGACAACCAACCATGTAGCAGTCATTAAATCATGTGGATTCGATACCGCCGTATCATCGTATCTGCATCTCCCTGTTTCATTGTCAGACGCGTTATTTTATTTAGACAAAACTCGAGCCCGGCACAATCTCAGTTGCCGTCATCAATTACATCGAATGCGACAGTAAATGCCCATGTTCCACCTCGTTTCTCATAAGTCGTCGGCTCCACTATTCACTCTCCGGACGCAACGATAGCCTATACAACTGTGTATAGAATGTACTTGTTGGCGGCCACGACGGCAGTAACGACGGTCTCGAACAGACCGGAAAAGCTTTCCATTTTCAGTGAAGGTTGCTAGCAGCAGCCGGAAAATGCGCCAGACCTTACACCCGAGCAGCCGAGCCCGCGCAGAGCGCCGTCGGGAGGGACTACGCATCGAATCGGTCTGGTATTGTTTCGCGAGTTGACAGAAAGGTCTCTGTTCTGCTCGTTTCTGTGGAATAAGCAGAACAGCTTAAATCTTCGTCATTCATCAGAATAGCAAACGGCAAAACGCACTCTGCGTAAGATGAGTGTCGTACCATGGTGTACGAAGTGGAGTGAGATCGAACGAATTTCGATAGAACACGCCAATGCTAGTAGTAATATTATCATTAATGTGTAATTAAGGTTGTGCTTATTAAATGTTGTTATTGTTGTTGTTCGGCATCGTCGTCTTCCCGCGTTAAGAAAATGTTCGCGTCAGCGAACCTCAGTTCTATTATAATACAATTATATTTACAATTCTACACTTCGACGTACACGCTGCCACCGACGCAAACCCTTCTGCTCACGAGAGTGTGACAGCTATAACCTAATTGTCTCCAGAAGTATATTAATTAACACAAACATGACTAAAGCAATTTAAAGGAAACTGTTGGCTTGTACGCTCGTAGGCGTTTATTCCTGTTCGACGCCGTCACAGGGGATTGTGCTACACCTCACTGAGCAACGAAAAACATAATAATGAAAAACGCCCCTCGGCGATGTCTTTCAATTGAATTCGCTGATTTTATTTCTCTTTCGCTCGGATACGGATGATGCTTGCCGCATCGAAATCATCAATATCCCAGCGTTGATTGGCTTTTAATGAACAATGAAACAAACAGAATTTGACACTTTTCCTTGCTCATCGATTGTCGTTATCTCAACAACGGGAACGAGCGACGTGTGCCTCTGCTTCTAGAGACACTCGGAACGGGGAACTGGTTCATGAAACTATTCATATTATTATTATAAGTAACACACATAATTGAGCTACCGGAACACGCCGCCAACGTCGACAATGTGTGCATACTAAACCACTATATATATATATATATATGCGCGACAAGATGCCAGTGATATATATATATATATATCATAAGGCGAGTCCATCTAAGGAAGCAGTAGTCACTTGCATTTGTGATTTTCTTCGAATCATCGCAGGACCAACGCATTGTACGCGAGTGTATTGTATTATGAGGTAGAAACACCAATTAACTTCGAATCGATCAATGGCAATATCAGCAATAATAACAACTACAATGGGCAACGTACCCAAAATTCGCTCTTCCTCAAAAAATACACAAAGTAGTATACTAATATCTCTCATTAACCACTTCTATTGATTATCCCCCCCCACCTCTCTCTCGCTTCCTAACTCTGGTTAACACCGTATTATGTCGTTGTCCGCTGGTAGATAGCCCAGTGAGCGTAGAGATATCGTGTCCAAATTAATGATCGTTACGTTGCGTTCTAATTCGATTTTTCATTATCTGATGTCATTAACGCTACATGCTGTTATTGCACACGCCACTCCGCCGTCTGCTGTGGAATCAGGCGTCGGCTTGAGTTACCCGTCATGTTTGGGTCGGTGGGTCTCTGCGGGTGAGTGCGTACAATATGTGCTCGGATTTTTTCACACCTGGGCGGTCCTTGATGTTCTTTCTTTTGGATTATTTCTGCTTCGGCTTGCGCTGCCCGTGCCGCCGTCGTTGTTGATAGACCGTCCTGTGGTGGTATGTTATTAGACTACATCTTAGATCGCGCGAAAATAACGACCACGAGACCACCCAGATCGAACCGCTGAAGGTGGCTCCGTATTGTTGGCAAGACATCCGTGCTCATGTTGAGACACACCCGGTTCAGCAACGGGATCCAACCGTCGACGCTGTAGTGGTGCGTTCGGTCTTACCATAGATCCACTGCCGACTATCCACTAACTAACCAATGATCATCTGTCTAAGTAGCAACAGATAAGTTTTACACATGAGGCAACAATATCGACGACTCTACCTATAGTCTATGGAGTCATGCTGTTCTTCCGGGCCTTTGTTTATAACTTTCACTATATTGTTTTGTCGTGGCTTTTTTTCAAAATTAATTAATAGTTCGATACACACACACACACACATATACCAGCCACCGTGTGATAATTAGTAGATATATCTCCAGCCGTAGCTTACTGATTAAGGGAGGTGGGCTCGTGGTAATAAGCAAGTAAATTAAAGTCATCTTAGTGTGTTGCTGGGCCGATGCAATTAGCAAAAACAGAATGATATGAAGCCCCATGGCAAATGAGCAGTTCATCATGTGGTGCCCGTGATATGCTCGTCGTACGACGACATATTGTATAGATTTATAGTACTAGTATTCTAAAAGCAATAGCTAAATGGGTTGGAAGAGTTCAAAAGAAAAGCCAAATAAATAAGAATAGGTAATTCGATATAAATTTACTTAATAGAGATTTTATTACCACAATATGCACTGACATGATACGAGATACAGGCAGACTCTCCTTTATAGCGGAAAAAAACCCTGTAAAATATATAGTACGCCTGCCAGCCTCAGGCTGCACAACAGACAGCTAACATCCCCCGATGAAATCCTACAGTAAGGTGCCAAGTTGAACGCGATAAGTTCCAACCCGGTTGAAACCTGCGCACCTGAAACGCTATCACCAAAGGTTAGCTACAAAAGCAAAAGCCTCCATGGTCCGTTCAGCACCGCCCGAAATCAGATCGTTCTAAAGGAATGACTACAACAGACACGTTGTATCCTTTTCTCATTGATGGAGTTCTCCTTCCCGCGCCTCTCTCGGCTTGGTTTTTGATTTCGGTTGACGAATGCAACCTGCCACACAAAGGAACAATCCGACTCGTACAAACTTCGCCGGATTTCAGAGTCGCCGTATCAATATAGTATATTATTACTCTAGTGCTGGCCACCGCTTCGCTCTGTGGTCCATCGTGTGCGACCGCTCTCGACACAATCATCGAGGCAATGGCGGCTAGCCCGAAGGGCTTCTGCAGTAGGGACACCTTCAAAATTCGATCATCCTTATGACCGTCTTTGCATCGGTCGCTTCGACCCTATGAATAGTTATATCAAGGTCTATAGATTAAGCCCACCGTGGGGTCAGGGGACAGTGGGCTACACTGAAAATTCAAGGCGTCCAGTCAACGGTTAAATTATAGATTCTTGGTCACACAATATTGTACGCGTGCCTGCCTGTATATAGGTACAGATCTACGTATGTGCGCGTGTGTGGATTATTCTCGTTATTATTATTATTGGTATTGATATATCTTTGGTATAGGCCACATCGAGGAGTAGTGTACTAGAGAATTGGATAGACGAGGGATCATAAATGAATTATTATTATTATCGTACCCGCAATATACTATCCGATATTGTCGTATCAGATATCGCTCGTGTATACACTCCGATAAACACATGACACGCAGATACCATATATTGGAATTTGTGTTGGCCCGGCCATAACGGTCTCTTTCACAGTGTAAATAAGCGCAGGTCATAATAGCATCTCATGCATAGCCCATGTTTCCAGTTCATGCTATATCTGCCATCTGAAACGCACGTAAATAATAATAATAATCTTATTATTATTATTAGGTGAACGAGTAGCCACGACAACGCGGTACCTTTGATCGTTGCTATTGTCGCTGCTGCTGCTTCTGCCGATGAGTAGAAATAAATAGGTGTGTTGGCTGTTCGTGACCAATCGGGATACATTGAACTGGTCATATATATATATATACGCTAAATTGTTGGCACTGTCTTTCCCTAGTTAATCATGAGAAAAATGCAGTGAGCTGATGTACGCGTATGATAGATATGAGCGGATTAAATAGACGTTATCAAACATTGTGCTTCTTCGACGGGAAAACTATAATTCAGCTCTCGGCAATAGCATAAATATATCCCGTTGAGTTAAGCGCTCGCGGATAAATGTAGCCCTGGCAGCGGACGACATTCGACACAATTATTATAGTGAAATACTACTGGATCCAGTCTGGGCTGTTTGTGGTGCTTTGCGCATTGAGCGACTCCGAGAGTATTTGAGAAGCTCTATTTGATGCCTAATTATCTCTCGCGTTATAATTGAGACTAGTGGCCATTTTGATCTCTAGTCTACGGTATCGTATGATGTGGTATCGATGTGACAATTAGCAACAATGTACGCACCGAATGATACCTGCTCGATGATGCGACCAAATGATTATCGTCGCCAGGCAACAGATGGTATATGAATGTAATTTTGCTGCGTCGATTAGCTCATAATTTTCTGTCGTCTTCTGCCTCTAACTAACTGGATTGCTGCATTTGTGTTATATATATATATATATATATATATATATGATATATGTGGAGATAGATTATCGGCTCGTGAGACATGCCTCACTGCAACGAACAGATCTCTGTTGCGCACCGATATGATGATGGGGACC
This sequence comes from Stratiolaelaps scimitus, assembly GCA_019614645.1. Taxonomy (NCBI): domain Eukaryota; kingdom Metazoa; phylum Arthropoda; class Arachnida; order Mesostigmata; family Laelapidae; genus Stratiolaelaps; species Stratiolaelaps scimitus. The sequence goes on from JABWDB010000046.1 coordinate 2,374,453, forward strand.
ACCGTGGATGAATTCAACAGCGTCAAATGCATAGCGGGTTCCTGCATCAAGAACGAAAAAAAAACCCCGAAGTGGATATGCACACATTTGTCTCATCATTGGCATCAAGTCAATGTGAACAGTAAACAAAAAAAGCAACACTTCCCCACTCATTTATTACCGACCAACCAAAGGTTGCTCAGCCAATGTTAGCCTCGTCTCTCCCGCAGGTAACGGCCAACTGCAAACCAATAAAACGCATCAATGTCAATATCAGTCGTAGAACAACCGTCAATAGACAACGAGAGGCGGTCTCGAAAAGGCGTGCGGTTTTTTCTGAGAACTTTCCCATTGCACTCGCTCGCGTCCACGCTACAAACCAGCAAAGGTCGAACTATCGATATTTGCTATTCGATATCGATATTCACTCGGCTCAAAGTTCTGTTTGCATAAATAAGTCGACCACAGCAGACAGCAGGATTTGATCGGTGCTTGCCACCAGAAGGTGCCTTCTTGATATCTGTCGACGTGGATCAGCGGCGATGTGTTGACCGACAAATGCCATAGGAAAGCGTTATGCGAAGAGCAATATAGCATATTTTCTAGAATTCTTCTACGAGTTGCCGTGACCGTGTCCCCATTTTTCTTCTCGATTGTCGGATGGAGGTGGTCAGGGGGGAAGGGGGGGGTAGGTGGTTGTGTCTCTATGAAATCTCGAGAGAATTGAAACCTGATAATAATGATAAGCAATTTGGATGCATACGCGAGTCAGCATAGATGCAGCAATGCTGACACGGATGCTCTGCTGTGGTAAGTATTCGGTGCTGATAATAATAGTAATAATAAGAGTAATAACAATATTAAGAATAATAATCATTGAACCTAGAAATGGCTAATGAATGGCAATGTGTGGTAAGTCCGTGTGGCATATAATGCTATTTATAGTGAGGTGCCGAGACAGAATCCAAACTGTAGAATTCAAACAAGTTACCTACTTCTTGCTGAGCGTGAGAAACGTTTACGAGTTCATGTCCCGCAGTAGGTCACGGTGTTGACATGCATTAGCATAGCAACAGTTAAGCATTGTATGCAGTTCCTTCCCTGGGCAAAATCTGCAAAACCCTGGCCAAAACCTGCGAAAAATTCGACCGTGCCGCGTACGAGCTTAACATTATCCATATGTCCTCAAGTTCTCTTCATCTCAGTGTCAAGCAAATCAGGCTCGAACTCAATTCTTAATTTTGTTCTTCGCCCTCAGCTATTCCCCTATCTAATAGGCCTCAGCACTTATCCTTTAGGTATTACTATGAGAACCAGTCGGGGCCACCACCTTTGCTTATTTTTCTTTTCCTTACTTGCACTTCTTGGCAACAAGAATCCTCAGATGAAATAAAAGATGGTATGAACTCCAAAGGTTATCCGCGTCTGACTTCCTAACATAAGAAGTGCTAGCTGTATCATAATTCAAAGTCAAACAGCGTCGTTGTCCCATAGGCCGGTATTGGATACGTTCGTGCAAATATATACGAGGAAGTACGATTCATACACCTTGTCAATTGGGGTATCGTTCGAATGTTGCCATTTGTTGAACTCGCTGTATTTTTTGATCGAAATCAAGATACGTCGACTCTCACTGACTGAAACCAACCCAGATATCAATTTGGTAACTATATGCATATATTAGGTCCAGTTCCCCCACCCACTCCATATTCCGTCTTACAGTTCACATATCGATATTTCAGACCAGAGTATTTTGTAGTTCGTCGATCGCACTCGTTATGCATTGTCGCTCTATTTGTTGTGCCACTTTCACATAGTTTACCACCATGCAGCTTGTGTGGATGCTATGAATAAACTAAATTTGGATGACGATGTCGCAATGTCCCACACATTGCATTACGCCTTACGTCCGAGCAATTGCCTGGTACTCACACAGGAAGCGGATTAAGATTAATTAAGCGGATAAATTACTACTGCCTAACACATACTGAAGTACTAATGTGATCGTGTGGCTTTTTACATGAAATTATATAGATGCTAGGTATGTATAGGTACATCTACAAATACACACACATATATATATATATATATATATTTTTTTTTTTTTTTCAAATGAAAAACTACACATTGATGTTCATCAATTTTGCATCTGTAGACGCAAGGATGTGAACAGTGAGATACAAAAAGTCACCATTGGCGTATCATCAAGCCACCGAAAACTCATTACATATTGTGTCATGCCATCCGAGAACTAGGGTTATATCACAGTATGTTTATAACAGCAAAAAAACAAACGGAACTTATATGAGCCTGCACGCACAGAGAGGCCGACACCCAGCAAGGGTCCCATCGAAGCGTACTTCTATCAAATAAATCTATGACAAACGATATATCGTGCGACAAGCAGTGCTATTGTAGTCACCCTTGCCGACGAAGCAGTGCATGATGGACAAAAACAGGACCGACCCACAATGAACAACGAGTATCCACCAAAAGCAAAATGAAAGCCGGGCCAATAGAATACTGTATCGAGAAGCCGACAACAATAATAACACCTGATGTATGTATATATAATTCCAGTTATATATTTCCAGAAGAAAGTCTTCTGGAGCACGAACAATGAACGCGAAAAGTGAAAGTTTCGACCCCCTCCGTTTGAGGACGGGTCACCCAGAGAAGTGGCCAGTAACGAGGGTGGCGATCATCAACGAAGGTCCGAACGAAGAAACCACCCAAAATAGAGGAAATAAAGAAAAGAAAATAGCCGAAAACACCGACAACTTTCACTATCCACCGCAACAGCTATCGAACAACAACAACAGCAACAGCAACAACAGCAGCAGCAACAGCAGTAACAGACCCCAAAAAATATGGGTCTGCTCGAGCACGAGAACGCGCCGGGGCGAACGCAGAAGCGTCGATTGATTCCGCCGCCGTGGCCGACGTTGGGTGCGCGCGGACGGCGCTGATCGAGACGAACGCACACGCATGGACGGAACGGAACCGCAAAGTCGGCGAAACTGATTTATCACGACGGACGCCAGCCGACTCGGCACAAACACTCGAGCAATCGCACAACGAAATCAGCTGGAAATTGTCGCTATTCGTCAACGGGCTTTCGCGCTCGCCTTGCGTTTCGCGTCCGCTGTTGTTTGTTGACGGGGAACAGCTCCCACTGGCTGACGACGACCGGTTGGACCTTCCAGCTTACGGCGGGTGATGTTGTTATCACGGCGGCAGCAGTCGCCGTCGTCTCCGCCACCGGGACCGCCGGCGCCGTCACGGCACGACTACTCCACAAGCACGATCATATATATATACATGCATAGATAGGGTAGGTAGGACACGGCTATACAGCTGTATATCGCAGGTGTACTGGTAATAGTGCTGGTAGCGGTGTCGTTGATTGGCGCACCCAGCACCGCGTAGGAGCAACCCTTTTGGCATTTTTATGAAGAGGTCACTGTCAGTACGAACTACCCTGTCGACGGGTAAGGACAGAATAGACGGCTGTTCCGACAGCTATTGTGTGCTTAGTTAGGCACAGCAGCGTTAGGCGCTCACAAAATCATTGTCAAAGCTAGTGTTATAACAACAAGAACTTCTGTGACGCGGAGACCTATATATATACGCAATAGACATCTGTTTTTCTGATAAATTTTCTCATTCACATTCTGTTCTATGAGTAGTATCTGGCGCGTTGTATATTCCTCAGTTATTGCCAAACTGAGGCTGCATTCTGGGATAGGGATATGCATTATAAGGTGTCACTCAACATAATCCGAGCCATTAGAACCATACGTGTATGTAATGCGCATGCATCTGTCACCTCTTAAAAATTGAGATTTAGACTTGATTATGCGATTGCAATGGAGGAGAAGCAAGACACAATCATTCAAATGGCTCACACGCGAGTTTTAAACAAAACGGCCATCATATCGTCCCGGCACGAGATATATACTGCATAATGGTGAACGTTTGCCGTTAAAAATTATAGCTATCAATGATTGAACCGTTGCCGTGCTTGGCGTACGCAAACCCATTCCTCCAAAGTTATGACAAGCTGAACTTTACGATATATAATATAGATATATGTATATATATAACGAAAAGAGGCAGCCGAAATACTGCTAGTCCAGAGGTGTCTTCGATCGACTAATCCACATTAGTAGACTAACCACGTCGCTGATATCTATTTTCGCGTATCTATCTCGTCTAGAAATGTCCGAAGCCACGGCATGACACAAACGATTACGGCCCTTTTCGTTATGTGCCCGATTTCAAACTTCGTTATCGATATATCACGCCAAGGTTATCACGAATGCGATACGTTTTTACAACTACAACCATCTCGTTCGGTGCTTGTATATTTTTTTTTATGCAGAGCCCCTGTGTGCATTCTCGTTGCCAATTTTTTACTACAACTCGACATTGCCGTAAACCGAGGAACTGCGGGCGTACACTGCTTGATTGCGTTTTTTTCTTCACTTGAGAGTTGTAAAATTCTCGATTCGCTGTCCAATTCAGTGATATGCTCGAACGTGGCTGGCGAAACCTAAGTTCAGGTTAGGCCTAAGTAGTGGCTGATACAGTAAACGGTAGCTACAGGCGGAGAGACATAGCCAAGGCGCGAATCCTCACCTCGATCAGATTCGATCCGCTTTCTAAAGTTGTTATTCCAACTTGAAAAAACCACAAATTGATCCATCTTGAGCCAAGCTCTCTGTCGTCCGTTATTTAATTGTGTCAACAGGCCACCGTCTTGCGAGGCATCCCTTCACGCCTTGCAATACCGCATCAGGTGGGAGGGCGATGGTTCTTAACATGCATGGACACATAGAAAAATCGGCAGACGGAAATGAAATTAATCAGCTGATACAGAACACATCTCAGCGATAGACGATAGTTAGTAGCAACAACTCTCGTTCGTTTCGACAAATCTTGTTACAGAATTGCCTTTAAATGATACGAAGCTAGGAGGAACAAGCACCCGTGATGGCTGTTGCCGTAGTTGTTGCCAAATTATACTATATTCTATAAAGTGATTCACTCACTTTATAGAATATAGTATAAAGTATATATATATAACCTGCGACTTACTACTAAAATACATTTATATGTACCGCTGACGGCAGCGAACGGCTCGATGTGGACAGAAATAACCGCCCATAACGGTACAGCGTAATGCTCCTGTTTACTTTCGTCGAAGATAGAACAAATGAAGATGCGCACCCGATTTCTTTTGCCGTCGTCAAATAATAGGCAGTGGCCAAATAGGCCAGTGTCAACAGGCCTGCACAGGTGCAAATTAGAAATCCTGGACTTCTGCTCTGTGGCTGCCCGCGTGGCTATCTGCCTTCCAAACATTTCTCGGTGCCAGTGATATACATATGTATACACAGAAGCGTTATTACTTTAAACTTCTTCTTCTTATTATTATTATTATTACTGCTGTATGTAGCAATGATGTGATGTGTATGTTAATTAGTCTGTAAACTTCTGCGCGACCACGGTGAGATCTCCGTACGCGACCGGATGAGACAAGATACACTAAAGGTAACTGGAACTATAATATTATTTGATTAAATGGAGCGCGTTTCTGTATAGATTGCACATATGTATATGTAAAGGTAAAGCTGTATTGATTTATTAAAGGAACTGCATACAATGCGTAAGTTCTCTTATATGTCATGCAGCGGAATTCGAACCCCCGGCCTCTGGCTTTTTACAGCCAGAGACTCAGCCGTCCAAGCCACCGCGCTGACAACATATGGAAAGTCCTCCCAAAAAAAGACTGCACCAATGTCAATCGTCCACGAACGTCAGAGTTGATCACCAAGTAAAATATTCGAGAAATATTTGAAAGGTGTTATTTACACATTCCCTTTAATGTAGTAGACATGACTCAGTGAATAGTAACGAGAAATACTAACCCATTTCTACGATTTGTTCTTTGAACATCATCATTTAATATAACTTGTACCACCTAGATCACCGTCGATTTCGCAGCCGGCTTTAATCGAAACATTAAAAATGATAGAAAATTTGAAAAAAAGGAAAAACAATAGACAAACTGCCGACAAAGCTTGCAAAGCTTTCAACACTTATTTTGATATTACGATGCTAAAAGCCAATAACGCACCCGGTTATAAATAGATTGACAGATACTTATTACACGTCAACACGATATATCGAAACAACGAATTCACCAGGGCGTATGTGTATGCGTCCACCATTGCCTCTGCACCGTCTATGGGAAAGCCAGAATCAGAGAAAAAGAGCAGATATATATCCAGCACAGGATAAGAGACATTTCCTTCCAAGAGTTTTCGTTTTTGACAGGAAACCGCTCTCCGCAGCTTCGCGCGCTCAGAGAGCTTTTTTTTTTGCTTCTTCGCTACGGCGGCAGGTCTGCAGTCGCCACGCCGATAGAGCAGGATGTGCTGCCGTCCATGCCGCCAGATGTCAACGACTCGTAGATGAATCATCGCCGACGAGAAGATCACATCCACCACGGCATCTGAGCGGTTATTCGGGCGTGCGTTCAGTATCTCTTTTTTTCTCGTCGTCATCAGATCCCGATCCATCTACACCGTGGTTAAAACACAGCCGCTCTCTGCCGACGATTCACGCACACAGATTTTCACACAGGAGCGCCCATAAGCGCAGGCCCGCGCGCACGTGGGTGGTTGGAGAGGCACATTTTGTATGGTCGATGACTTGGCCTCCCAATCTCGGTAGCGTGTTCTCGTGGACATGTGGCTCACGGAATGCTACGGCAACACGGGGACCAGTGTACGACAGGAACGAACGAATGAGTTCGGGTGGCGAAGATGCAAAAAAAAAGTTACAGAAAATATTTCGATTAATGAGCGAAAAAAAATAATGTCATCGAAAAATAAAACGAACCGGGAACGACAGCAGCGATCGTTGCACGGCTGTATAGTTTATTGTGACGGAACTCTGCCGATATTTATAGGGAAGCGTGTTTGTGCAATTTTATGACACGAACGATGCAAGTGGCTAGCGAGTACAATTCCAGGTCGGTATGGTAACATGAATAGTCAACAGGGACAGTGATACAATTATGATTCCGTCTCATATCTCCGTTACGATGCAGAATGTAGCAGCTGGCGTCCCAGGAGGGGGTTGACAGTCGTTACGGGACAAGAAGGCGATTGTCCTAATGTTTCGCTTCGGTAAAATCGTCCAGTGTCCACGTCCAATTATCCATGTTCTGCATATGGATGTGCTGATACATGCTCGTCTATTGAGCAGCTTTTACTATTAAATTTATAGTCTCAATAATAATAACAATAATAAGAATTGTAATAACAATAATAGCTATCGCCAAACAAACGAGGAGAAATGTCACATGGGACAAAATGAAGCAACAACATTCGCTTATGGGGGTCCAATACGGGGTATAATAGTCATAATCAATGGACGACTTCTGTGATTATCATGCATGTGTTTATATGGAATTTGTATCCGTTTGAAATATTACTGCCGGTCAGTTGCCCATCGTCAACAAGTCTAGAAGCAGTTAAGAGCGCTCTCGAAAAAGTCACACAGTGGCCGAGAATGCGTCTCGTCCGTTGTTGATTATTTTGTGACAGAGGTTTGAAGCTGAGATCCTTCATGCAGAAATGTCGGCCTTCCCTGTGAGCGGGTACCTAGCACAGTAGCGTGAGACTCTCGTTCACTAAAAGCCTCGGAGGGCCTCGAAAACTTGGGCCGCCCGCGATTTGGAACTTACTTAGTTAGCTGTTGCTAGTATATGCCTCTCCTTGGTTGGTTACGAAATGTAGGAACCCCGCCAGTGTCGAACGTCCATAGAACTCAATCGGGGTTTGATACGGCCATCGTATATGTGAATCATTGTCACTTTTGAAATTGTATTTACAATAACATATCACCAATAGCTATTTCAGCAGTTGTCGAGTTTCCAGAGTAGTCATAACAGGACGTGTCCATCGAAGGTGCACTGTGTATCGTAGGAAAGATCTCTCCGTTTTTAAGAATCATGTAGTAGTAGTAATAATAATAATAATGATAATAATACTTGTTTCACAGTACTCTAAATCAAGGTAAATCATACAAGTGTTTCCATGTTCTGTTCAATTGTATGATACTATCTGCACTTGTTTTCATTGCCACGTATACCATATCACGCGTTCAGATCTGCCGCACGATTCCACATAAGGATCAGTCGACGTTTGTTAAGAGTAGAGCGTAACCGATTACTGGGTTGCTCTGAGACTGACGGGGCTGATGGTTGATACTACGGTGCAAGTGCTGCGCAGATCCGCGGTGAAGTCAGGCGATACCGCCTCACTTATACAGGATTATACTATTATAGTAATGATTGTTATCGAAGCGGCGGACGTCTCAAGACGGGGCACAGCCGTCCACAAAGACGCCTTTGACTACAAAAAACACATGACTCGATTAGCTGGCAATTGTCCTGTTAAGTTCACGACCTTGGAAGAAATGCTTTTTTTTGCTTAAGCAGCAACAATTTGTGGTAACGATCGAGATACGTGGTGTATTTAAACAATGGCTTTCGCCCATAGGACGACAGTAGTATCCTGTAAAGTCGTGTATTCCCCTTTCCGTTGGACTGTCTGATACCCATCTAAATAAAATTTCAAAGAGAGAGAGCGCGGCGAAATTGTTTACTCATTTTGAATATGATCATGACATTCATGGTCGATGAAGAATAGAGTCCAGACAGACCGTTGAATCTCAGTCGGTGTCAGGTAGATCGAGAATCCTGTGCCAAAAACACAGAGTACACAAATTTCATATCATTCCCAGCTAACTCATTTAGCGAATTACTATGAAAAAGGGCATCGCCGTGTTTAGGCTGTTCTCACAGATTCGTTATGGCGTACCGTCGAGTCGAGCCAACGAACTGTGCTCTCAAACGTGGGACGCCCGAAGTCCTGGAAAAGAGATCGCCAGTGACGACTATCACGACGGAATCACCAAGATATCAAAGGTCATCCAACACGACCGCTAACCTGAGCAACCAGAGTATAGCACATACAAAACAGAGAGAGATATACCGAGAAATCTACCAACGACAGTTAATAAATAACTCCGCGTACTCGATCCACATTTGACGGTGAGCCGAGAACAGGGTAATACTAACAATCACTATTAATATGGCGACTCTTCACACGTATCCATAGCATAGTATAGCGCTAGAATCTCGGCTATCAAATTTCGATGCCGGCTGATCCCGTCCGCCGATCACATGCAACGGCTTTTATAGTACGGACAACTCGTGATGTTCTCCAATCGAAGCGAGCACCGTCCAGCGCAGAAAACCGAACACCAGACAGACACTGTCCCGAGTTGGCGAATTAACTAGCTGGTTAGTAGGTCTATGCTCGATGGTACAACCTGGCATGCTTAACCCTGTGAGATGTGTCAGCACGGACAGGCGGTCTGCGGTCTCTGTTAGCGAACCAGCGCTCGTCAACCGGCTCGAAAGAGCAGGTCGACTTTCTCCTATATCAACCCACCGCCCCCAATGAGATACACGAGTATAATATCATAGCGGGAAGGTGTAGACAGGTCGTGGTGGTAGCTAAACGCTATCCACAGATATGATGATGACACTAACCTAACCTAACGTCCAATCGCACGCGACCTTCGACCAATAGACAGGGGGGCAAAAACGAAACCACAGAGTAGTACCATTACGAGTTTCTTTCCACATTATTTCATGTTGTTCGCCGCATTTAGGCTATCATCATTGGGAGACAGCATGAGCTCGTTCGCATGATAAAAGTCAGCTTTGTGAAGTGATTGAATGCAGTGGCGTTGGTCATTTCGCTCTGCTCGCCATTGTCAGTCCACGACGTGTCGTTCTGATTAAGCACTGTTCCGGTAGAGCGATATTGGACCCGATGAAAATGAGTCGCTCGTTGTGTCCACTCACCACGCATTCGTTCACGATTGCCACGATCTCGACGATGGTATTCCCAAAACATTTCATGGGGAAGAATCGCCTATAGAGCGCAAAGAAAACACGTGTGAGGCGGTAAGCACGTCTCGACTCACTGCTTAAGCGCGGATAGGACATGAACAGGGTGAGCAAATGTGGTCAGTTCCTGTCAGAGCAGCTCGCCCGAATCGACATTGTCACAATCCAAAATACGTTCTGATGTTCTGACTACCGATGGGCAATGGGTGGGCAATAGGTGGGCAAATATCTTAGCCAACGAATGAAGAGAAGGAGGCTTTGGCCAACGGCTTTGTCAATGACGAAACTACAACGTTACAAAGTTATCACTTTAAGCTATGATCTGAGCTGAAGTAAAATACGCCCTGCGTACTTCCCAACGCTCACTGATAGTTTGAGGGGCGACCTGTTGTATACAATAATCTATGGAATTATTCGTATGTTTAAACGAATACAAGAAATATCCCCGTGAATCGAACTATTTTCTTCGATCACTGGGTGTGTGGGAGTAGCTTTTTGTTGTTCTATGAGCATGGGCTTCTAGACATCAATAGACATCAAGGCGATTCCTCATCGCTCTTCGCGATGAGCTCTGAGCTCTTGAACGAGACGTCTTACACGTTCCCACCTTCTCTCCCAAGTATCGTTGGAGACACATTAATAAATCGAATCATAATGTTAACCCCAACTGATGTTTGTATTCCGTCCAATTGTCCGCAATATAATCAATCCACTCATTCCAGAGGAAAATCGAACAAAACCCGCAGATATACCCCAGCTGCGCCATCCACATCCGCGAATTGCAGCATATCACTCCAGTTGTCCTTAAACCCAAGAACAATACGACCAGCCCCTGCGGTGTGTACGGCACTCACGTGGTTGTGCAGAGAGGTGAAACGCCTGGTATCCGATTGGTGGTCGGCAGCACGCCGACGATGACAAAGTTTGATTAGATTGATTTAGATATATATATAGATATATATATATAATATATATATATATATATATATTGAAGTGATCGTTTTCCACTTTCGTGTTAGAGTTGACGAACAAACGCTGTCGTTAGCACTGCTGTTGTTGTTATTGCTGTTGTGGTCACACAAACATTTTGCGGTGTTATATGTTATCCAGAAATGCACTGCCCGGTTTCACAGTATCACAGCTCGTCCTAGCTATCCATCCATTCATTCACGCACGTAAGCACGCTTGTTGATCCACCAGCACAATTTCGCGATTCGATCGAAATACTCGAGCACGATACGATCCTTGTAGGTACCACGACACACATATGGGAAGACACGTACGCTGACTCAGCGCGAGATGTTAACGGCTTTTATGAACTTCTCCTGCTGCTTCTGCACTTCTTAAACTTGACTGCGCGGTGCGAACTATACGCGTAACATCGAACACAAAAATCGGCGCAAGCTAAACGAACGAACTACGCGGAACTTTAGGAGTAAGCGCCAATATATATTGCGTGCCGCATATATATATATATGTCATAAGTGGCGAACGATGATCCTGTTATTTTTCGATATAGTTACTGTTGTAGTTGTTGTATGCATGTGTGTATATATATATCTATATATTAAATACAATTTAAATATTGCATTAGCTATTACAGCTGTACAGTGGACAAGTAGGTGGACGCACTTTCATCAATGGAAAAATCGAGTTTCACAAAGAGAATGGGCATGTGTGTACTTTTGGATCAATCGACGCAATTTAGGGTTTTTGGCGGGGAGCTAGGATGAGGCAGTGATTATGGCTGACAACACTTGCTGTTAATCGTTGTTATTATTTAGATGATGATGACATGTATATATATATATATTAAAATGTGGGTGTAAGTGTGTTTGTGCAGGTTGTGGTGTTTATAGAGGGAGAGAGAGAGAGAGAGAAAAAATTGTCGAAACGCGGAGCGCGATCCTCCGTCTACGGTGGTCGGCGCCGCTCTGCCACAGTGATCGCTTCTCCGCGCGAGCTTTGGCCAGTGACCGCTAGGGCGGCGCTGCGATGGGCCACGATCGTCCGCCGTGACCAGGGGAGGCCTTCGGCGGCGGTGGCGGCGGCAGCGCCGACAATTGACAACACAGCTAACTGCTGTGTGTATGTATGTATATATATATATATATGTGACAGCTGTTGGTCGCTCTGTCACTCAGATGTGTCGGAGCTTCGCAGAACCTGGGGATACGATCTCATGCAGTGGTTTGGTTTGGGGTACAACGATAAATGGTCTGGTGATGGTAACGAAATGTGTCTGGCTTGATTGTGCCGCTCGAGTTCCGCCTCGTACTACAGCTAAGGTTGTGCGTCGTCTGATACTGTACTATGGTTAGATATAAAGTGGTTACTTTAGTCTATTCCAACATAAACAGAATCGATTTGGAGTGTATAGAGCCGTCTAACTGCGTCACTGACCAACTAGAAACTGTTAACTTGGGGAACGGTTTATGATTATGGAAAATTATAACTACGATGATTAGACAGCAAATGATGAACGCTTCTATATTGTGCAGCTCATCCTTGCCCGGTTGTATCCAGTCGCATCAATACAGTTTGACCTTGAAGCACATTCAAACTTGATATGAATAGTGTGATGTATTTCATTATAACTCATGTTTATTATACTTTATTCATCGTTCTGTGACATCGGATGTTGGCAGTGTTCTGATTTTCACTTGTTAACTATTTCGTATATTAAAACGCTAAAGCCTACTTAACTATTTGATCACCCTGTAACGCTCATGTAGGCATTTTTCTTCGAAATCAACCGAATTGGCTGGAACTAATGTATACATCTCTGGTACCTAACCGGACATTGTTACTATATTACTCGTAAGATCGGCCCAAACGTCCGAAATTGAATGATATGAAAGAATTTCGACTATGACTAGACCCTTAACCATTGTGTCTTCAGCTTTTATATCAGGTCTATGCCATGCGAAAATGAATTGAATCTCATCCTCCTCCTAGTAAGTCACTCAATTCGAGAGAATTAGTCCCGATTGTCCTGTTCAACGGTGAATCGATATTTGTGTTTCTTACCCCAAATACGGAATTGAACTGAAAATAACTATATTCAAAACCACGTACTGCAACGTTGCTTCGCTTTGAAGATACAGCTCAGCTATATAGCTCGTGTGTGCGATATGTGCGACTCTGCTCATATTGTACAATATTATATAATTTTTGACCATCTGTTTCAATTTCGTCGTCAAGTGAATCCAAGCCGTCATTATTTCAACTATTATACATATACGGCCAGTGTCACGCTGCTACACTACATCGCTTAGCGTTGTGCAGCGGCAGCGGCGGTGATTACAGACTCGTTCCGAGGCGTTCCGCTGAAATAATCGACGATGTACATTCAATCGCCGTGTGAACATTTCGATGTAAACGAACCCGACGACTTGAGCTATTCTATAGTATGATAATAATAATAATAATACTAATAGTAGTTGTTGTTGTTTCATGGTGAACCATTTCCACGGGCCAAAAGTCGAGCTGTGCAGAATTTGGAGTAGGACATTCAAGTATCGCGGGCGGTTGCATATACAAGATGTTTAACCGAGTCCTTAATAGTGTGCTTGTCTCTGAGCTACGATCATATGTTGGTGTGGTGCGATAACACCTCAGCGTCCATATTTCAATTGTGTAGATATATGTTATAGATTGATGGTAGATGAACACGCTCTATCGGCTTTGCAGCTGCATGCTGAGCAGTCCCGGCACAGCTAACCCATGGGGACGAGTTGTCGACGACCCGAAAGAAAGACCGTTGTCCCCGACTCTGTTGAATCACGCCGGCGACGTGGCCACGTCGAACAATGTGATGGGATGCGCTACTGGTGCAATGCTATGATGGTGCTGCTTGTGGTGAACAAATAGCTCTCAAACGGCACAAAGTTGACTGGCTTTTGATGCACGATTAGGCTAGATGAGCGATTTATTATACGAGCGTTTGATCACCAGGAATGTTCTAGTGTATAACATAGGTTGGCTGGATTGTGTCGACGATCGGGTATAGCCAAGGGCCATAGTGGATGTATGGACAATTTCGCCCGGGTGGCCTTAATCAAGGCAGACAATTACTACTTGTTCAGACTACGAATTCCCTTCATAGAACTCGTATGACAGCGCATTCAATTCAATTCAAGTGCACGCCTTTACTCAAAGGCATATGTCGCTCGCTTTGTCGGACTCCAACCTGTAGGCCTTTGGCTCCTTGCGCGTCCGCTCGAATTTCCTTCGAACATTTGAAGTCGTATGCGAATTCAGCCGAGCGGAACACATCACGGCAGATGCTCGCGTTTTAAAGTAGATAAGAAAATGTTCAATATTTCACCTGATTGAATGCCCAACACTTGTTATTATTTTAGGAAGGCTCCACCGTGGAAGGGCGTGCTTCGAGTTATTTTTTGTTTTTTTTCGAGTTATTATCGTATCATCTCACACATGCTTCCTCTTTAAGCGATTGTTTGCAAAAGCTGAAAGCCCAACGCATAAGTTAGGTCCCCGCAGGGACTTTGATATGTACATATAAAATACATATGTAACACATCTCTCACGGGTAGACAGTATAAATTCTGCTGGAGTCCGACGAAACTGCGTAACAAGCTGTCGTCAACCGTCCGAGATAGCTATTCAGGGCCAACGACAGAGGGCAGGATGGCGTAAGGGTGTTTCGAGTCAGCTAGCTCCTTTTTTCTACAAAGTCCTCGCTTGTCGATTAACAGTAACGGTTAGGACGAGTTCATATTCCTGGAGCCGGTCTGGACTAAGCCGCCGCCGCCACCGGCACAGAAAATCACTTGCATCACACCCCCTACTCGCGCTGCTCGTTCCGTTGTTTATACTGCTTAGAACAGTGTCTGCTCTGTATGTTACAGAAATGATCTTTAATTTCGTTTCTTCTCGTTTGTTACTGGGAGGCTGTGTCCGAGACGATTGTTTCAGCAGCTTGTTGATTCCGTTCGTCATTTGATTTCGTGATGTACGTCGGACTTCACACGTATTGCAAACTTTAAAGAGACCCTCGCTTGCGTGCGTCGCCGCTGTCCATACACAGCGAAAAATTAGTACTTGGGGGACGGAGGACTTTCACCAGCGGTGTTCGTCATTCTTCCATATGCACATGCTTCTCTTAACGATAGCCAGGATAGTCGGTAATGAACGTATTGGTCGCAAGAGAAATCTAGCGGTTATCTATCTGGCGACTGATGTCGAAACTTCAAAACACGAAGATGAGCTAAAAAAAAACCACAAACAATTTCGGAGCTTGCGATTCCGCACAACTTCGGGGATTTCGTTCGGTTTCGAAGTCTACCCGCGTTCAACATCGCCTGTGACCGAGTAAGCAGTGAATTGCATCATATCATATTGGGACATCGTCGCGCAGCGCGTGAATGGGCATAATGCACTGGTTACACGGCAGATGAGAGCTGCTGGCCAATGAGTTTCAGTGAGATTCGCGTTACGTCGGTTGAACCCAGACGCAGATATGGTACTGCATGTCGTAGTCCGCCATGTGCTTACTGTTTTGAAGATGCAGCGACCATTCTGCGCGTTGAGAAATAGCTAGCCAGGAATAGCCAGCAGGTAGGCTGAGCATCATAGATACGATCTGTGTATCCATACGTATGCACACCACTCCAAGGTCAGTTCAAGGACGTCCACACAGAGATCTCAACATCTCGTGTGATGAGCCCCGTAACGCGTTTGTCTTCACTGCAAGTCTATTAAAATCTCTGCTCTATTTCGTGCTTTGCCCATTTTATAGACACCCCGCACACGTTAGTGTCATTTTCGAATTGACCTAAGCTAAGCTATATTCGTAGATACATATACATACAATCTCAATATACAGCGGGCATCTGGGTCCATATCGTTCAGCCCTTATGATACGTACGAGCTATCACAATATCGAGGATGATCTGCGCTGCGCCTCACCAAAACGAACGCTACTGCCGCCAGCAGCTAGCTACTCGCTGAAGACCCGTTTATATGTGCGCGTACGTGGCGGGGTTTACTTACAATCGCATACTGTGCGATATACAGACACTGCTGGTGTAGCACCACTGTAATCGATCATGCGTAGTTACATGCCAGAGCGTATAGTAACGTCCGTGGTACGTTAGCAGTAACGTCCAGGCAGACGTCTATGCGAAGTCACTTATTTAGATTTGAAATGTGCGGGGGAGTTCGTTCCGTAAATCTGTTAAGTATAAGTGTGTGTGTGTGTGTGCGTGTATACGTGTGGATCCACTCCAAGTGTAGAACCACGTTTCATTCGGCTTCACGCGCCACATTAGGACCTGCCAACGTGGATTCCTGTCATCGAAAGCCTTGGCAAAGTCCAATGAGGGATTTTGTCATTCGTCCGACCGGAACATCGGAGCCGAAAAAAAAAAGATACAATCGCTGCGTTGGTTGGATGGCAGAATTGATAATTGAGAAAACAAATTGGCAATAATGTAATTTCTCTTGTTCCTCGACAAATTCAACGGATGCGCACAGCTCTGATCGTATGTACACCATTGTGATTGCATTTGAACACGATATAAGGCGGTGACTTCAATGACTTGGTGCAATTGTGAAGCCGTTGGCGGGCTGGCAGATTTGGCATACATCTCTTTCCGTATATTGCACCCCAGTCCTCGGTTTTGGTGCTTCAGACAGATGAGCGAGAGGATGTCACTTGCGATAGTAGACTCACCAGCAGGGCAGGGGGACTGAAGTCAATCGATTGGCTGCTCCTCGCTTAACAGAATCCTGAGTGTTTTACCTTTAGAGCCTCGCCTGAACAACTTCAATGGCGATTTCACTGTTAAAATTCTAGTACGTCTCGTTTGTCTACCACAGTCAATCGTGGAACAAATTTTTACTCTGTTCCTTTGTTCGTTCCAAGATGGATCAGGCTATTCAAGAACATCACCCTTCATTAGCCTGTCTGAGAGGAGTGACTATCGCATTGCCTAATAAAATGGCGGACAAAACTTAAGTCGAACCATCCTTACATATGGGCCGGGCACTGAGCGTGATCACTGAGCACGAGAAGTATATTCATTCGCTCGGCTTTGTCTGTTGCTGAGTATGGCCAATCCCGAGTAGTTTCGCTGATAACGACCTCGTGTGGACGGCTCTTGATGGCGCATAGACATTCCGGCTTCCTCGAAAAACAATCATGAACTATACGTCCTCAAGCGTTTTAGTTTATCTTCGATAAAACGAGATAGATATCAATTGGATAAAATTGATATCTCTCCATTTGCAATTGATTACCCGTTGTGTTTTTTGTTACGGCTTGGGTTTCATTTAGTTAAATGTCGTACTTGATCATTGAGATTTTATTTACAGACGCTTAATTGTACGCCGTTAGACACGAGTACCAACTACCAGCTGTCATTGTACGCGCAATAGTTTCATGAATCGCTATAATGCTTGACGCCACTCCCGTTTAATACGAGCTGTGGCGATATGAAACATCGTGCCGGCATCGTGTTTCCGACTAACCCAAACGACCTGTAGCTTATTCTCATGTTTACCCTCATGAGCCTCGTCTACTCATCGCGATTTGCCGCCCATACATACAAACCGCTTCATTCGCTCTTTTATACCCATCTGTCGATGTCTCTGTGTACCATCTATTGACCTTCCTACCTACCGGCTCCAATCGTCGTATTCCACTGTACCACCTATGTACACGAGAAGCGCAACAATCGCTTTCCCGTACGTAAGCCCCTTGAGTTCTTTCCGCTTTTCCCTGCGACGGCCGCTGTAGTTAGCCACCGGCAAAGCGACGCTTAGCAACGATCGGATCAACCGTTTCGATGGCGTCTCCTTTCATCAACGTGCGCAGACCCCCAGCCTCCCACATACCGCTCCTTTGTTTCCTGTCAATGAGCCCGATGTCATCATTATTATCATCATCGACGAATGCAAACAGCCGTCGCGGCGCACCTGCACTCATCGACACCCGAGAGTAAATCGACACAATAGGTTGTGGTCGAACGTTGCTCAATATCATCCTCGCTGTTTCTGTTCGACGATTGCTGTCATTGCCACAGACGCCGCCGGTGCTGGTGCTGATGCCGTTCGTTCGGATTCGCCTTCGCGCTGCGGTGGTGGCGTCGATATGGACACGTTTCCACTCAGATCTATCGGTTTATTTATGTACTATTTATGATATCCCCCCTCCCGCCAACGAACAGCAGCCTGCTGGTCCTGTTCGCTTCGATCGATGCATTTGGTCATTCCCGCGTTCGGTTACCCTTTGCGCGGTTAACTCTTGCCTGTCTCAGCGGACATCTTGCATGGTGGCCCGTTTGAAAACTCGCCATTCCGCCATAATTGCTGCCGACTATCGTTAGTATCGGCTATTGATGCCTTTTGTATATATATATAAGGAAGCAGAATAATTGTTTGTTTCGCCATTTTTTTTCTCTTTATTTTTGTAATGAAAGCAAATTGGACGGTATACGTTTCCAATCCCTCCAGCTCGCCCCCACATTGCTTCATGTATTCACTATGTCCTTTGACAAATAGAACAACAACAGGGTTGTAGCGGGCGGAATAACACAATGCAGTCAGTGTATGCCGTGGTGCTGATGGTTGTAGCTATGGTAGTGGTTGAAGAACATGAGTGCGGCGTCATCGTGCCAGCTCTTGTTCATTTGGATTTAGGCCGTGGAATACAAAAACATCAAGAACGAGAACAGGTCGTTCACAAACAAGATGTTTGTTTTTTGTGTTCTTGGCTAGATTCGCGAACAGGTGCGTGTGCATGTGTGTGCGTGTGTGTGAGCAATACGTAAACGTGTGCATTGTGCCGCATTAACCGTGTGTCGGAGGGCAGCAACCTGACGATATTAGTGCGCTTGTTGCTGATACAGTTACAGCTGCTGCTAGTGCTCGTGTCTTGGGTCATGGTGTAGTATCACTTTCCATTCTAATACATGCATAACATACTTACACAAACATATTAAGTGTTTCCGTTGTTTTGTATAAAGGACATAATAGAACTGAGAAAATTGGACAATTGTTCCTCATTTGGACTGAGACGTACAATTTGTTGATGGGAATTTTGCACGACCAGTTGTCAAGGTAACTTTTATTATGGATACACTCTCGTATTTACAATGTTGCCATTGTACAAATTCAGCTGATCTGTACGAAGCTAGTCAAATATAAATGGATTTTGCATTTCAGGCTCTCGAACTGTGGGAGCCCTTCACTCTGATTGGCATGATAGGCTCCTATACGTTTTTTTATACCTAACGTACATTTTTCGACCCAGACTTTCAGCCTTAAACAATCAACGTCCAAGGTTAAACTGCTTTCAGCATTGCTTCATAAGACGGACAACCCCTTTAAATACAAACGTACAAAGGCGGGGATCGAACCCGTACACCTACGTCCGTCTCCTCCTATTGCAAGGCGCAGACGAATGCACTACCGGACAAAACATGACAGGCGAACGTTGCTCGTATAATAACGACAATCCAGTGGCAATCGAAACCAGTTCAAGCTCAAGTTCCTCGGCGTGACAAAACGCAAAACCACTATTGCTAATCCGTAAACGCACATCACCCAACTGACCTATTTATGGATAGCACTGTTTGGCCGTTAATGGTTCGTATTTGAAGCGAGTGTTGTCAGCAGTTCACTCTCACGGTGTGTACGACGATCTTTAAATGTTTTTCGAGCTGACCCTCAGCTGTTCCCCTATCTGACAGGCCTCAGCTCTTAACCTTTTAGCTATTACTATGAGGACCTGTCGGGGCCACTTTTGCTTATTCTCTTCCTTACTGGCACCTGGCAAGAATCTTCAGATAAAGAATCACGATCTTTGTCCTGAGCTAGATGCCATGCATCTAAATAGTTTATGGATTCGGTTGCGTCTGGCACCATTAAGCCATGCCATACAACAGCAAACATTACATCATACGGCTCAAGATAGCAACACAATATTAATCGAGGTTTCGATCTTCGATATTCTCCGCATTTCCAGCGAACTCTATGAACGTTGTTCCTCAAACCAGCAGTATGTCTTATGTGTCTCTCCCGATGGGTGAATTCACCTATCCGATGTAACTGTTTCCGATATATACCAGTGATTGACATTCGAATCAGATGTATAATAATACAACCGTAAATCCAAAATGTATTTGCCACACCATCCATCTACCGCCGTTGGGTGGAGGACACACAAGTGGACGGACTGAATCGAAGAAATCTTTCTCCGCAACGAGTTTCGTGATCGTTTGTGTTCGTATAGTTATAATAATAATTTCTTATCTCGAAAAGAAACGCCGCAAATTTCGAGTTGAAAGCCGGTCAATGCAGATTAACAATGGGGACATCGCTAGACGCGATCACCCGCGAACAAAAAGAAATGATTCATTCAAAATTTATGTCGCGCTTTTCTTCTAGGTAAATCCAAAGCGGGTGCGGCTTCTTTCATAGGCTGACCCCTTGTGTTTTACCTGTTAACAAAAAATTCCCGGTGAATTGAACCATAAACGGAAAGCCTACCCACGCCAAGCCATCTATAGATCTGGACAATGTACACCTTCGATTTGGAAAATGAAAGCAAAGGGTATATATATATATACGATTATTGGCCACTTGCGTACATCATAGTGAATCCGCCACAGTAATCCACGGTGGCGGCCGCTTCGTGCAGGGTCCCAAAAATCAAAAGATATCGACATAAAGATAACGCGTACATCGTTCACTTGTACGCCGGCTGTAAGGCTCCATTTATATACAATTATAATATTTATAGCTTGAATAACAGTGCGTCAGCAGCGATATCGTGATTCGATATGGTTGCTTTGAAATGCTGGACGCACAATCCGGGTGTCGATTGTTTCGACGAGTCGGTACAGCACGCGTATGAGAAACGTCGGCGGACGCGGAGAACGTTTGCGGCTGTTGCTTTCCTCGTAGAGTTTAGAAGGGCGTGCCACTCGCCTTGACCGATTGAACGAGAAGAGGCGTTATCCAGTGAAGTGTTGAATCACGGATGCAGTGCACATAAGAGCAGACGATGATCAACAAGCAAGATACTTATGCTATTTGTGAAAACGAACGTTCAATGTCTAATTCTCCGACGCGTCAGCGCGCCACTCGTCATTGTTCTTGTGGCAGGGCTATAGTACAAATCTATATGTTGATCGGCGGCGTAGGTCTGGTGATTGCTTGAGGATTGTCCGTAGTCTGATGTTCGCTTTATGATCAGATGATCCCGTTCTGATGCGACACCCAACCTAACCGAAAGTACAGAAATAAGCTCAACCACAGATCAGGGCGGGGTACGGTTATTCCGTCGCAATTTGTTCGTATTTGTTGTGGAATGGTTGCAGTACTCCACGATGGTGTTAGGTTACTTGAACTAATTAATTTTCGATCTAAACCTAGATTTGTTTGTGGATTTTCATCTACAAGTCGACAAACTTAATGATTTACTATTCTATCCTGATGGGGACGTTTTTCTCTTGGTATTGTTACTGCTGAAATTCATTGATCCTATATTTTCTAATTATGTCTCCTAATCGCTCCACAATGCCCTTGTCCCCATCACTTTTGAATGGTATAATAGTAAATTCGGTGCCTTCTCAGTGTCGATATGCAAAACGACATTTACGCATGTTCACGGTAAATGGTCACTACCGCCAATTGTGCAGTCACCTCTCTGGGATTTGAATATCGCATTACCATTATCTCCATTACCTGAGCAGCTTCACTCGCAGCTGTCTACCGCAAAGCCGTTTTCGTGATTTTCGATTTTTTGAAAGGCGGAAGTTTCCGCGGTTCGAAGTGGGTCTGTGCGGTGTCGTAACACTCTTGTATCGCTGTTGCTCGGTTAAACGACCGAACTAAATCTATAATGGTGACTCATAAATCTAGTATAATAGCACATTAGGGTGATCGGCGAAAATATGCTCTGAGGTGGACCCACAGCTGCGGCTTGTAATTCTCTCGGCTTGCGCTGTCCTCCGCTAAGATTCTTCTTCGGAAGAAGATCCACTATAGAATATTGGCATGAAACAATTTTGTTTACCTCTCAAATGAGCCACAAGGTAGACCCTTACTGGTGGTAATACGATTTTCATAATTAGAAATGCCCCTAATAGCACCGTAGATTACCTCGGCCGCCAACCGACAGTATCCTGATGTGACCTGCTGCAAAGATCGAGTGGTGTCACGTTTGAGTAGGGACATGGGATTTTGTACTCACGTTGCGGATGTGGCCAAGGCCGCCTCTCGCTTGTGACCTGATTCTTTGGGTGTCCTCTGTCCAAGACGTATATTCGCTTTACTTGAACCCGAATGGATGTACTGTGCTCGCCTATGGACCTCTTTTTTATTAAAAACCATATACTGTAACAGCGATTCCATAGAAGATTTCAAAAAAAGGGGAAATCCACCCGTCTCAAGTATCCATGACATCGTTTCCATTTTCGGGTATATATTTGCCCGCGATGCTGATCCGTCTGGATTCTATTGCTAAACTCGAAAGCGTTGAATAAAGGGAACAGCGACGTGTTTGTTAAGTTTCCTGTATTCATTTTGCATTCCCGTTGTTAGCTGCGATAATCCAACAATGTCACTTCAATGCTCAGCCATATCTGCCGTTGTGACATTACCACTGGTCAAACGTATTAAACATTCAAGCGTCTTAGTCGTATTTAGACTGACAGTACGCGGTAAAAGTGCTGTGAAAGCAGTCTCCTTCTAGCCAAATTGAAACCTTGTTAAGTCACCATGCCGAAATTAATTTGGCACAGTGAATTCGACGGCCAAAGAGGCATCGACCATTATTGGAAACAGGCCGGCACGGAGCTCGCTAATACATCCATCGGTGTCGCATATTGTCATACACAAGCCAAATGCACTATTCATTGTAGTAGTGTTTTCATACTTTGAAATTTAGACATTCGGGTACCCGAATCTAGCCGAGGTCCCCTTTACCACTTTGTCTCAACGCGTTCATCAGAGACATTATCCGAGCTCGAAGCCATGCAAAGAGCCATCATTTTTCCAAAGGCGTTTCTTCCTTAGTCGGAAATGGACATTGTAATGATGATTAGTGATCCTCTTTCACTGTGGCTCTTCATTTCCCATTAGTGAATACAACACCTCAGTCTCGCCTCCGTTTTCAATGGCTATGCGACGCTTCATGATGTTCAAAAGTGTACCCGGCTTCATATCGCGTACGTTTATTGCTCGTACATCAGCAGCAGAACTATCGAAGAAAAATTGCCTTTGTTGCAGCTCAGTCAATCAGTGGCGTACGATTGTTGACGCAGTATATAGCAAGATATTCTTCTGGCTCGCTTTCTAACGAAACGAGAACGATGTCTCACGCTCAACTTACGAACGGGAACCGGCGGGGTCACAAATCAAAGCTAATATACGATCTCTTCAGCAAGTGCTACACCAGTATGTAGTTCAATAGCTGTGGATCCATCATAAGATATTTTATTTGATTGAGAAGCCCGTTCCCGTATTTCGTATTTCTAATCAGTGCTTGTCAACGAAATTGAGGTCGTCGTTGTTGTGCAAGAGATGGGCACAAGATGGGCACAAGCCTGTATCGAGCGAAACTCGACAGAACGAACGTCGGAGTCCTTAACTTTACAGCCGGAGTCGATGCTCTGTGTGTCTGGGGCGATGACAGCTAAAATAGCAATAAACGACAGCTTTATTAATTTATTTATCTATATTATTACATATTATAGGCACAAACGCACACTGCTAACGAGGCGCTAGTCATTCCCAAGCTGCCAGTACATCATCTTCAACATGAGGTGTACAAGGATTACGAATCATATGTCGCTAGAGTTTGTTGTGTTAGAGGGTTCTAGTTTCGCAGTTCAAGTGACCCGAGATTGACATGTATAGTGTGCAACAACAACAAAAATATAATATGCGCGTCCAACGCCAACTGGCGAATAGCCCTCCAAGCGGATGCTGCTCGATACGATAGACAGCTCCAATTCATATTTACATTCGAATAACATAGAATACACGTTTGCGTTTAAGTGGGCCAAATGTAATTATTCAAGAGTAAACTTTATTACGATAATTCAATACAACTAGAGACGAACTGAAATGCTCAGTCCTTTTCGCGGCTTATGCTATGCTATTATACAGGCGACAAGGCTCTCCGCCATCGCCAGTAAAATCCGCAATTTCTGCTGCATTTCGCCTGCAGAATCGAAGGCGCCCGCTTCCTGTTGACGCATATCCCCAGACAACGTGTTCTATATCGTAACGCTACATGTATCGCCTATCTAATAATTTGTACATTTGTATCTCGGCTACTTGGAGACTCAATTTGGATCATGTAACGTAGCAGTTACAGAAATTCGCGACGGACAAATTGATCAAATTTGTTCCTTTGTTGTTTTCGGACGAAAGTGATATCCAGCTGCAGATTGACGTCTCCCGAATCGACGCATGGGAGACAACGAGCGAGTTACGAGTAGCGCCATATCTACGGCAGACACCGGTTGGGTCGGCCATATATAGGGGTAGCGAACATTGATTACAAATGGGTGCCACTTAAGGAAACTCTTCTTGAGTGCTGCTAATGGCCATGCACGCATGAAGGTACGCCTCTCGACGAATATTCTGCCCCGTCAGTCGTAACGACCAACCGTAAATTGTCTTTGCGATGCAATGGTTCGTGCGGCTGTGCGATGCAATTACGCGTGCGGCTGTGTCACGAGGCCACTCGGTAAGCTGGCTGAATTGGATAAAATACAGTATGTAGCACGTGATTGAATCGACATTAGCTATACGATACCGAGGGCGATCAAAGTCGCTATGATTTTTTCCTCAATGGCTACAAGGTGTTTTGGCGTTAATATATTTTATGTTTTCAATAATTCTGCTTTCACTATTGTAACTATATGATACATTTACCTTGCCGATAAATGCATATATTTACCTTGCTGACCTCAGCCCCCCCCCCCCCCACATAATCCCTAGAAATAATTCCTAACTACTGTATGTTTGAATAAATCTGTTCTAAGGAAGGTAACCAGGAGCAAGTTACCGACGTGGCCATGGATATCTACGAAGGAGCACACATACTTGAAGCTTATATTTAGATAGTAAACATGCTACTGGGTGGGACGAACACAATGTTAGTAGAAAACTGTAGTCTTAGCATATTTACCGTTATTTGCTCATTATAAAAATAAGTAACATATCTATGAAATAAGACGTTTTTAATTTCGGTACATCATTTCTTTAATGAGAGCGTCTGCTACGGGGAAAAGGCTCTGCAGCTTCGTAACGTTGCTCTGATCTAATTTGTGAAAATACATCTGTTGTCATTCAGATTCCACTATGTTTAGACATACTGGAATATACCTACGTCCGTCTCCTCCGATTGCGAGGCGCACACGAGTGCACCACCAGGCCACCGGGCTAGACAGCTGTTCAGGATCGTCTAATAGTGAGTCGGTGCAATTAGCCGCGCCCTTTTCTCCCTCAGGGAGAGTTAGTTCGCCTATTGTCTCGGGTTTTAATATTGCCGCACCAATTTTGGCGGGTGAATCTCCAGAGGTAGCACATTAGCAAGGCTCTGCCTCGCATGAATCGAAGAGGTCTACCAAAAGGAAGAAACCAAACTCGTCGTGTAGTGATTAAGATTAAGTTGCAGACGTTGCTCAAACAAATGAAGGGTTCCAAACCGTTCTGAAGGAAAATGAGAAATGCAAAGCAGGTCCAGAAGCTCGTGCACTCGAGAACCTTAAAAATTACATTGAAGCTCACCGTCAGGGCTTCTTCAAAGTGGTTGTACGTAGAAAACCACGAGATTAGTGAATCCCCCGTTTGAAATGGACAGTATGCTTCAGCTATTCAAGGAGATTCATGTAATAGTTTACTTCCAGGCCTTCATCAGCTTGGCTCAGGAACCCCAAGTGGCATGGAAACTGCAGTTCATGGTACCCGTTCCTTCATCCTATAGTTCAATCCCTTCTATACTAGTTAAGCTGGACTTCCTCTACCCTTTCACTCCTTACGTCGCGACGAAATGCTCAAAGCGGTGAGAGATCATATGCCCGAAATTTTCAATCTATCAAATCAAGCATATCATGAACCATCTCTGCTATTTCACAGTAAAAATATGTTATTATCGCTAACTGGCATTCAACAAGGTGATCCACTTAGCCCCGCCTTATTCAGCCTACCTTTGAAGGGGTTAGTTGACTTGTTGTCATCTCCTTTAAACCTTTGGTACCTTGACGACTGCATCTGAGGTAGAGATACTGAGACGGTTTTAGCGGATATTAGGAAAGTTTGGCATTTCAATCTCAATCGGACCTGTTCATAAACCCGGCCAAAAGTGAAGTCTTCAGCTTCTCCTCAGACCTTTCCACCGGATCTTCATTAGTACAAGCGGTTCGCAACATACTTCCTGGATGTAAAGAACTGGGAAGAGACAACCTCGAACTGCTAGGAGATCCTTTACTTTCTGACGGATTTCGACCGCGTTTAGAATCATAGTGTGAAAAACTTTGGGTTATGCTGGAAAGGTTGCCTTTACTAGGAACACACAGAGGTCTTTGTTTAATTGATTGACTTGATTGTCTGTTGAAAGAATTATCCACTTGCTCAGGGGTTGCAATATATCAAACGAATGCGATCTACAGACTTTTTCAATGATCAAGTTATAGATTCTTTGTCTTCTTTGTTAAACATTCAACTTTCTCCGATAACACAAAAACGAGCATCAATTCCTATTGAGATGGGTTGACTTGGTCTGTCAGCAGCAGCTTATTTAGGAGGACCCAGTGTCATCGCGTCGATATATTCGATTTCTGATCTGCTCAAGAAACTAGTACCTGAAGATACCTGGGAAGCACTTTGTAACCCACTTAACAAGATACAGTTAGGTAAGATCCGGGGATTCAACACAAATGGATGCAGGCTTATCATGAATCAGCACATTCCTGTTGCTGTGGAGAACCGGTTGATTCTCTTCGTCGTCATGGACTATCTTGTATTAAACGTGCGGGATGTGGACCGAGCCACCCTCTATTAAACGAGACTTTGGCCGGAGCTCTTCGCTCGACATCTATTCCTTGTATTCGTGAACCAGAAGGGAATTGTCG
This sequence comes from Stratiolaelaps scimitus, assembly GCA_019614645.1. Classification (NCBI taxonomy): domain Eukaryota; kingdom Metazoa; phylum Arthropoda; class Arachnida; order Mesostigmata; family Laelapidae; genus Stratiolaelaps; species Stratiolaelaps scimitus. The sequence goes on from JABWDB010000046.1 coordinate 2,401,549, forward strand.
CTTCGATGGAAAGCGTCCTGATGGTATGTCGTTTATCCTCTTTTCCAGAGATAAAATTCTGGTTTAGGATTGCACTGTGGCTGACACTTTGGCACCTTCTCATGTCAGTCGCGAAGCAACAGAGCCTCGTCATGTGGCCAATACAGCCGAACAAGCCAAGAACAGAAAATTCGCCTCTTTGATGAATGAGTACTACTTTAGACCTGTAGCCTTTGAAACATTGGGGAACCAGGGATACAATCATCAAATTTTCTTCAGATATTAGGAGAAGGGTTAACATCCGCTACAGGCGAGTGACGTGCAACCGAATTTTTAAAGCAAAGATTTACATATCCAAAGGGGCAACGCAATTTCTGTTTGAGCACCCGCTTAAGGATAGAGCAAGTGGGGCCTCCTTGTCCTAGATATTCTATTAAGGACATATAGAGGAAGGTGTTTTTAGATTTATTTCACATTCAACGGCTACAATTGTCGTCCAATTTTATAATTGATCAAAAATATATTATATGTCTTTAATTATATACACATATATTGTAATTTAATAACAATATTACAACAACACAAAAAAATAAAAAAATAACATACATTTTTTTACATGTACATATATAAATTTGAAAGAAAAACAAAACGTTTGGTAAAAACTTAATACATATATATATTTGAAAGTTTTTAACAAACTTTGGAACTTATTTGGAATACCGTGACGATAATACCATGACGGCTGTCAGCAATGGTTGGGGCTACTAAGTGCCACTCTTCCAACACGTCAATGCAATGTCCCACTGGTGTGATCTGAATGGGCGACAGGCGGTGTCATGAAGCATGAAGCTTTTCATACCATTCGGAAAATTCGGGGAGTATCAAACACGAGTTGTATAGTTTGTAGTCGTATACTTTTCAACCGTAGTGAAAAATGCAGAACAGATGGCTGTTATATGATGTCCACTGGGTACGTGTTTATTACGTCTCTTGCAACCGAACAGGCTGGCAGCGAGTTTTCAAATTGATGAAAAAGGGGAACGGCTTCAGACTGTCTAAAATTAATTCAAACCAAATCCGAATACATTTTGCGACAAATGCAAAGTAGGTTTTCTTTGAGAATTCGATCGGGTGGAGCCGAAGCCGTTTAGGCACAGCCTAAGAGCCACTGGGAAACAAACATCAGAGACACTTCATCAAACAAATTCATCTCTGGAACTCCCTTGGATCTTGTGTAGAGCCAGAGTCCTGAACAAGGACAAAGGAGTGAAACAATCATCATTGAACGAAAGTCCGCCGGCCGCCGAAATATGGTGGTACCGCAGCTCTGTCAGGGAGCCTAGTTCAATGAGGTTCTTAATTTCTTCTTTACGAAAACAACGTAGAGCACAATCAGTTTCTGCGAAGGCAAAGACTGCTACACTTAAATACTCTTCTAGTTAAGATCTGTAATCCTCACGACGATTCGATTCAACTAGGTTGCTTAAGGTCAAGGTACCCATTTGTACCCACGATACTGCGGCTAGCAGTACACCACTCGCTCGTGTTCAGGGTCCAAATGGTCATCGCTGCGAGTTGACAGTGAAATCGTGCGAGGGCGCATCATCGCAATAGGAAGCGTCGGTTATATATGGTGCAGTTTGTACGCTCGTTTCACTGCGTTGTTGAGCGTGAGCGTGTACTGTGCAAGGTCAGCAGAAGATGTCGACTGACTGCTGACCTTGCACAGTACACCTTACTGCTCGCGTTAATATTATTCGCCCTACGAATATTGCCACTTCGATGGTTAATGGTTGTTTGAGAATGAACACGATGCCTCTACTGCTGCTGTTGCTGCTATTGTTGCCGTTGGAGTTCTTGCTGCTCCGCATGACCTTCGCGCCGTTGGTTAGGTTCGCTCCGTCGAATGCTTGTGTCTGCTCGCGTGTGCACATATTGGGCCATCATAATTGCACAGTTCCTTGAGTGCTTGCCTGAGCAGCCATTCCTTGAGTGCTTGCTTGAGCAGCCATTCGTCTTGAATCTGGAAATTCCAAGCAGAACACCTCCCCCATTGCTTCGCTCTCAGGTGAGCAATGAACACGAATTCAATGTTCATTTGGAGCAAGAAGGCCCTCGCATGCGCAAATAATATTACTTCGACTTTTATCTGGTTGAGTCCCCTCAGTAGCACTAGCATTCCTATCAGGCGGTGTTTGGTTTAAGGAGAAGCCAATCGCTCTGTGTGCCATCTGAAACTGCCTCATCCATTCAACGGGGTTGTTCTTTGTTCCTTTGAATTCATATTGGACGAAAACACGTTATTAATTACCGAAGTGCGGATGAAGCCTTCGAACGTTGGAAGCGTGTTCGTCAGATGAGGTTGAGGTTTATTTCGGAACTGCAGTTTCACAATGCAGTTATATACAATGTTATATATACATGCTAAAAGCTGAAAATATAACAAGGTCAGGATAATCTGACTTTAGAACTCCGTTAGGATAATCTGACAAAGTATAATTGTAAAAACCATGCACACCGCAATCTGGTGCGTATATAAAGTCCCCGTATAAAAGGTATATAACAAGGCTACCTGTTATATACCTGTATTTATTGTGAAACTGAATAGTTGGCAATTATAATAATAGCAGTCATTCGACTGCTACAGGTCCCTGTCACGGGGACTTTATATACGCACCGGATTACGGTGTGCATGGTTTTTACAATTACAGATTATCCTAACCGAGTTCTAGTCGGATTATCCTGACCTTGTTATATATTCAGCTTTCGACTAAATTGTGTTAACAATTTACAAGTAGGATATATGAACAGTACAAGACTAATATAATAATAAAATTAATATAATTGCAATTTTTTTTTACTTCACGGGGAAATAGTTTTACTGAGGGAGGGCCTCGAATCTCCAGACTGCTGGTAGTCGGTAGGCCAGAGCATGGTGACTTATTCCCTAATAGTAGAAGGCATCCTCAAATGAGTGGCACAACGGGTAGAGTGACTGGCGGCCGCGGTATTTGGGAATGATATCTCTTGCGAAATGATACTTCTGGCCACCTTTAAGAGCTTGGACAGCTACATGGACGGTGTGCCACAACCAATTGGTAGGAGGTCGGCAACCGAAAATCTACGCCGTCTACCAAACACAGCCCTGAGGGCATCATTCCGAGTGATAACATAAGAGAGCTTAAGCATAACCATTGTAAAATTGCAGCTCTTTTAAACCAATAAACCTTAACCTCGACGCGATGAAGGATCTCACTGAAAACACCACCCCATATGGACAGCCCATAGCATATCCGAGGCACAAGGGAAGGCACTATTAGACGGCATTCCCAGTTCCTTGACGTAGACCTTGTTTTAGAAAACGGGAATTGGCAGGGCGAGAAAAACCTTGCTGTGTCGAGGTGTACCTCAAACCTGGTCAGAACCAGTTTTTTCCAAAAACCTTAATCGACTAAAGAAATCGGGCGGTAGTTCACTGGGAGCCTGCGATCGCCTTGTTTTTGAACAGAGGGATAATCTTGGCGTCCTTAGTTTCGTGCCAAAAAAGCGCCTCGACGATCTCCTGAGATTAAAGCTGGCCCTCTCGACCAATAAGGGAGCATGGCAGCTCGGCCATCTGGAAACGATAGTTTCCACGACCAAATTAATGAATTGCCATAGCTCTCTCGTCGTGCCGCGAAATGCTCGAAAGCAGTTCTCGCCGATCGCGCACGCTCTTCGATGATACGGAAAGGTTAACCCTGCTCGGAAGTTAAACAGCTGTCATATTCAGCCCACGTCCACGTCCAATACAAAGGTAAGTCTCATTAGATGGCAATATGGCAACTGCCTACTTTCTTAAAAGCCCATTATCTATTTAAGAAATTGAAATTACGCACATTTCTTCATCTGAAGACAATTGGCTCATATTGTTCAGTTATGCATGGCAGGTTGCAAAAGGCTTCGAACACCGCGTTGGGATTTTGAGCGTCGAGAAGCGTGAGCCAGCTCAAATCGCTGACCCGCTGATCAAACGTCCTGCTACTCCTCCCAGGCCGCAGCAGTAAGCGTCATGGAGGTAAGAATTAATCATATGGCGCGCGCCCAAGTTGTTTACAACACCAGCTCTTTTAATAAACCAATAAACCTTTGTAGCTTACCTTTACTACGACTGTCAACCTGACTGGATCAACCTTCGTTACAGAACAAGGTTGCGTTTACTGTCTACATTTACGTACATTAATGTAGACACTAATCCGCACCTTGGAGGCCTGCTGCGGATACTAGTGCGGACTACGACCAAGGTAAGATTAAATCTTATGTATATAAATAGAACTGCCCATCTATAGGGCTGCCTTATTACGAGCTGCATATACAGAGCGCGCACATTTGCCTGAAGTCGTAACCACCCACAGGAACTCGCAAGCGGCAAACGTCCTATACAAAGATCAAAGTCTCATTGGACCTCCGGCAGTGCGTAAGCGTCATGACGCGTACGCAATCTCCGAATTAGGGGGCAGGCCATTCCTACAACTAGCGGATAGTCTGTTCGGCTAGTTGTAGGAATGGCCTGGTTTGAGGTACACCTCGACACAGCAAGGTTTTTCTCGCCCTGCCAATTCCCGTTTTCTAAATAGTAGAGGAGGAGTACTCGCTGTAGCCAAGTCATCCCTACACGAATCATCTTAAATATACAACACGATCTCACTCGTTTATTTTTGCATAGGGAGTTCCGTTGAGTATTCATCAGCAATCAGCAGAATTTAATACGTGAAAACCACCTAAAGCGGAACCGTAGATTTTAATGCCATCAGCGTAGACTAATATCGTTGCTTCATTTACATCGGAGGGTTTACAATACTGAGTTCTAGATATGTTTCTTGGAATACCCATGCACTTCATAAAAATTATTAATCAGAAGCTTCCAGTGAACTGGATCATTAAGCGTGACTCCTTAAGTGCAGGTATATCGTATTTACCTTCCCATGAAACTGTCAGCATAATTTCCCATTTCCCATTATGCCTAGGTACCTAGGTAATGCACGTGGAATGCATTGAGAAGGCCGGACGTGATCATCTCGGCTAGTGGGTCGTGTGGTTGAGCCAAGCGAGCCAAGCTCCCTGACAAGTCCTGTGAGAGGTGCTGCTATCTAGCACCTGGTGTGACGGACAGCACAAGCGGATGGTCTCCTCGACGGGAGAAAAAAAACACTACTGTGTTTTTTAAGTACAATCACAGATGGATAAGAGATCACCTCACTCCTCCGGATTGGCGTTTGGGAGCGCGCCACTAGGTCATATGAATAAGGTAAGAATTAATCATATGGCGCGCGCCCAAGTTGTGCACAACACCAGCTCTTTTAATAAACCAATAAACCTTTGTAGCTTACCTTTACTACGACTGTCAACCTGACTGGATCAACCTTCGTTGCTGAAGACAGCAGGACGGTGGCCATGGAAGTCGGGGAATCCGCTAAGGAGTGTGTAACAACTCACCTGCCAAAAAGGAACTGCCCATCTATAGAGCTGCCTTATTACGAGCTGCATATACAGAGTGCGCACATTTGCCTGACAGTAAGTAAGATATTGAATAAAATCATATTATCTATCGTGTGACGGATGAACCAACGGATGAATCGAATAGACGTACGTATATTATTAGCTTTGCTTTGGTTTTCATTAGCTTTATGTCGTCCGAAAGGTCAGGTCGTAGAATCTACCGTCGGCGAAAGGTACTTGCAACAATGTTGACCGTACAGACAAAGACGCTTTCCAATGGAATACATTTGAGTCCCACAATAGGATAGGCATATACCTTTCAACTCGTCGCAACCTATGCTCGCCGTTGCTGAAAACGGACACAGTACATGGTAAAGACGTTCGAAGAATTTACTTTATTTTTTCTTTAGTACTTCTTCTTTAGCATGATATCAACTACTCTAATAGAGTGTGTATATATATTATATAGTATATATATATATATTATATATATATTGTCAAATATTATTCGAGATATGAAATTATCAACTACATACACAACCATGATGATTGGCCCCCATGACGGACTTATGGGGGCCAATCATCGTCCCCCATATATAGTATATATATACCATATATATATATATATATATATATATATATATATATATGGTATATATAGGTGGTAAAAACATAATTATATTATATACATAAATATATATGTAATGATTTTTTTTGCGTTTCGGGTGAACTAGCATCGCTACAGACGCAACGTACAACTCTAGCGGATTGTATGATTGAGCAATACAACAAACCTTTTATGCCCACAATGAGGGCCAGCAGCATGAAAACGGTGGTGAGCTTCATTTCTCTGAGGTCTCTACCAGCCGGTAATTCGTAGTGCCACTCGGGAAGCTCCTGTTTTGACAACCGGACTACGATTTAAGCTTCTCAGTTGTGAGCTCGCTCAACTGCTACTCGGGGTGCTATTACTCAAACCAAACCTGTTATGTCCCGTCGTGAAGAGCGGTTGTCCTAGAATGTCGCAGATGTTTGATAGACTAAGATATCCTCGACTCCAACGCTACTCCTACTGAATTTACTAGACACTTTTCGTTATCTGTGGCGAGCTGTTTCCTTGTGTTTATACTAATGGTACTGGACTGTTTTAGTGTTTTTTTTAGCAATATCGTGGATGTTGAATGTTGGCTGAGAGTCAGCCCGGAAACATTGGATTTATGATTGCTGCTCAGATATGACGAGGTTGCGGGGCCATAGGATCAGCGGACGTCGTAGGCCTGTGTTGGGACAACAAGTTTGAGCATTTTGTCTTAAAAACCTTATCATATGTAATTCTCGAAGTCAATCTCGATTTTGGGTACGATCACAGACTGGGGCGATAGAGCGTCCTGTAAGAGGGGTCTTACATTGTGGTGAATGTGATACCCTTCTTAATTACTAATACCCTTTCACGGGGTACAATTATTGCCTAAATTATATGAAGTAATAGAGGAAAACCACAGTGTTATAAATAGCGGCGACTCTTTCAAAAAGATATAAAATAACGAAGGTTGTCTTGCATAAACGACGACATTTTAATTAATAAATATATATATATGAGTCTTAGGTCACCTATGACTAGATTATACAGAATATTTAAAAACTAAGATATGAGTGATATACCGGCATATACGACATTCATTATGGCAACTAATTACATTCGGTCGACAATCCTATAGCAAGGTTTTATAGTTTGTGGAAAATGCAGCACAAGTGGCTGTTATATGGTGTCCACAAGATACGTATTTATTACGCCTCCTGCAACCGAACAGGCTGGTAGCGAATTTTTATCTTGAGGAAAAAACGAACGGCTTTGGGTCTGCTAAAATTAAATATATTCTATATTCTATGCTGAACGTGTCAAATCCGAATACATTTTCCTACAAATGCGAAGTAGGTTTTCTTTGAGAATTCGATCGAAATTGTTGCGCCTCCTAAATTGTAGAGTTGGAGCCGTTTTGGTATAGACCAAGAGCCGCTGGGAAACAAAAAAAAAAGCCTCAGAAACATTTCTACAAACAAATACACCTCTGCACCACCTTGGATTCGATGTGGAATAGGATTCTAAACAAGAACAAACGAGTGGAGCACTTTGTCATTGAGCGGAAGTCCGCCGTCCCTCGAAATATGGTGGTACTGCAGCGGCGTCAGGGAGCTCATTTCAATAAGCTTCTTTATTTCTTCACTTTATTTCTTCTTTACAAAAATAACGTAAAACAAAATCAGTTGGTTTCTGAAAATGCGAAGACGATTCGGTATAACTAGGTTGCATAATCAAGATAAGACCAATGTATTTGATGAAAAATACATATCGTAATTTTTATCACAACAGTCTCTGTTCGACCGCGTGTCGCCCACATCTAGGCCACGTAGCGATCTCGCATTTATTCTATTTTGAATACACCATCCTTTATTGAGCGTTACAGTTCGTAATCTGGGGATTCTTGCGCGGAGTGAATCATCGCTGCTCGTCAGATAGTAATCGGAGGAGAGCTTATTTCTGCCCGAGTGGCTTTAACGAGACAGTGTTGCAACACCGTGATCGCCGTCGCTTCGAAGGTTTTCAGAATTAGGTTAGCTTTGAACCATGCCGGGGTTTCCCTACTGTTTTCTTTATATGTTAAACACGAACGCTTCGTTGATTTATACTCGCAGGGTGTTGTACAACGTCTCACCGAGCAACTCAGTAACGAGCAGAAACCACCAGAGGACGTGAGTTAGCACATTAGAATTTACCCTCCACCTTTCAGCTGTCAACAGTATCCTTACTTTCATAGAAGACCGATTGCAATTAGAGCTTACCTTAATCCGAGTGCACCGTCAACTTTGCATTCAGTGTTATGACTATTGAACTGCACGAAGATTAATTGGGGCTGAGGTGTACAATGTCCCGATGAAGGCGATTGCATTGCCCCTCTGCACAGCGAGGGACAGGCGCTGCAGAAGGAAAAAACCTGCGCGCTTGTCCCCGGTGGCGCGGTTGTACCTATGGTAGACCCCTTCGAGGAAGTTCGCAGTGAGAGGGCCGTGCCCGCCCAAGGTCTCAAAAGCAAGGGGGGAAAAAAGGTGGGTTGCTTGGAGTGCGGCGTCCTTCCTTAGCTTGGCCCGCTCCGCACGCGCTACCACGTAACCGGGGGTGGTTGCACAGTGGTTGACATAAGAAGGTGCTAGAGTGTCAACCACCGTGCCGTCCCAAACAAGGTGCTGGCCTCGGTGGAAGGGGATAAGGGCGAGGCCGTCAGGGCGGCGCCCGTCAGAGGTGTCGAGGCCCTGTGGCTCCCTTGTGCAAGGAATACCGGCGGAGTGGAGGGCCCTCACGAGCGTGTCATTAAGCATCGTGTGTCGCGGATGGCGACCGGCGCTGCGTTCGCACAATAGTCCGTGGTGGCCATTCGTTGCGACGGGGTCGCCGCAACGCTCACAGCTGTGGGCCGCAACTACAGGGACCCCGAGGCGGAGGCCCGCACAAAAGCGGAGGGAGCGATCGTCGAGAGCAGTGCCAAGGGACGTGGAGGGCAGCGCGTGGAGCCACGCCCCCGCACCAGGCCTGTCGACAGCCCGGAGGCGTGCTTGGTCTGCAACGTGTGGCGCTGAGGCCAGGAGGGAGTCCCACAGCTCCTTGTGCAGGGCATCGGATCATACCCGCTGCTTGCTCCGTTTGTCCTGAGGGACCCGGGAGTAGACGCCCGTCTGGTCAAGGGCAGCTTCACGGGAAGCGGTTAAGTGGGCGAGAGCTTCGGGGGGGAGGAGGACTGTAGCAACCATGTCTGCGCCAGCCGTAAGCGACGTTGCGTAGCAAACGTGAGCCAAGCGGCGTACACTAAGGATGCCGAGGCCACCGAAGCGAACCGGAAGGGTAGCCTGCGACGCCGCTTCCGGAAGAAGCTGGAGGTACTGGATCGTGGTCAGAGCGTCCAACACAAGTCGTCATACCCGTGAAGGGCTGAAGCCTCAGTGCCGGCCGGGCATGTCCTAAGCAAGTGCTGCATGCGTGCCGCCGAGAAACAGGACCGAAGGAGGAACAGCCCCTGGTGAGCCGATAACAGAGGCAGTCGACTGCACGAATGATGCGCATAATATATCACTACTATATCTATGGTACGTGGTCGAGTCGTTTGAGGCTGGGCCCCAGCCCTCCTCTCCGGCTAAGAACATGATGAAAGCCATGGATTGAAAAGCGGGTATTGCTAAATTCGCAATGAACCATGACAACGATTCTGGAGAACTCGCTGAGGAAAATAGCCCAGGAACGCGTAGCTGTGCAAACAATGGTGCATTATTTCGGCCAGTATCCAAAACGCGTCGCCAGATCCAGGGCAGCAATCAGACGGGCCCATATTAAATGGGTTCGGTACCATTAGACAAAACACTTCGGAGTAGCAGCCAACGTCGGTGACATTCAAGCCAAAATCGGTGCGAATTCTGTGTTCCCACTCGACCATGTCGTACAAACACTCTCGATGTGCTAATTGGTGCTAGTGTGCCCCGACTTGAATAATGGGTGCTGTGTGCCCCGACTTGAATAATGTAACGAGGCATCTAAATGTGCTATAACCATATTGTTTGATAGCAATGCATTTGCGTTGGGCGTTGTCTGGAGAAACTATCGAACGAGTTTGATACTTTTCGGCTAAATCTCGCAGGATCATTTTGCAGCTACCGGAAGACATCCCCTTATCAGCGGCACGGTAATTACTTCCCTTATTTTGAATCTGTGACAGGGTAAGCTGTGAAATCATAATATTCACGTCACACTTTTTATCGAGTATCGAGTTACTCATCCTTACGTGGAAAATACGTTTACTCGTTCTCAATGGCTACTACTCGGGGCTACCCTGAATATTTTAGGTTAGTAGATGTAATGACGATGAAATCTCTAATAGCCTCTTTTTCTCAGTCCATCGTCTCGTCCAGTCTCCTGTTTGTTATTTCCTTCTCCATCGTAGAGCAGCGCATATTTGTCAACGGATGCGGATGGCTTTAGCTATCGCCTGCATTAGCCCACACGTGAAAAATCTTCTAATACCTGTTGAAGAGTTAAATCTTTGCTCTTTGTCAACGGGATGGTCTATTTTAACCGTCACTAGCATGTACAACACAAAGTTCTAAATATTGCTCCTTTGGGATACATAGCAGCTACACTTCCTGAGAAAAAATGTTTACTGGAAGCTTTCTTCCGGCGTGAGACCCGTTCAAATTCTGCTTTCTCTGCTATACTCTCAAGAAGCTTATGTGGCTGTTGACAAGAACAGTTTTGGACCCTTACGTGCTGTGTATCTAGGTGCCGGTAACGATTTTCCGTGCTGATATCCACGACGCGGACCATGGGGAGTTCCCTCCCGAGGAGTGGCGTTTCTTTTCCTTAACGTCGGAGGCGCTAGTCATTGCTCGGATCGTTTCGTGTCGTTTCGTGTAAATCTGGTAATCTTATGTATATATGCATACAGCTGCAATTTCATTATTAAAGCAGCATATATAGATTGTTCACGATTGCCTGGTGATATTCGACTGTCGCATAAAGGATAAAGCAAATGCGCACACGTGCGCATATTATCAGCTTTACGAATTGGTTTTCATTAGCTTGATCTTCCGCCTAATTTTGGCGAGGTGTATAGATTAGGCACTAGCGCCAGACGCAGCAATGTTGACCTGAAGGACCACAAAGATGAGTTCCCAGGGAGCGCTGTCTAACTCCGCATTCGCTTCGGCATACACCACCCCTCTGCTCGCAACTTTTAGTCGGAGTCGCAGTAGACGCTAGAATAGACACAGTACACCCTCTTTAATTTATGATTCAATTAAATTTGATTCCGACCCAGCAAATAGTTATGGCTGCTGACTCACTCGAAATATATATCTATCTCGTGAGACAACGACTTATTCCTCCGGATTGGCATTTGCGCCCCCCCCCCCCCCTCCACCAAAACCGTGCGCTAGAACAGTTATAATTGTTCTACGATATAAACGAGTAGTACGGTTGTACGAGGAGTGGTATTACGATACAGCCAAAGCTAGAAGCAGTGAAATCGCTAAACTTGTAACTAGGTGCGATATACATAAAATCAAGAAATAAATGTAACAATGCAACTTAGGTAATGCCTGAAAAAAAAATGGATATTATGCGTTATGTTTGATTACACAAGCGGGTACAAAAGCTGCGCAGCCCGCCGCGTGACGTATCTGGTGCTGAACCTGACGCGGTAGGTCCTGATCTTCCCGTCGTGTCCTTCCCTCGTTTCGATCACCCTCACCAGCTTCCACCGGTCCCGAGGCCTAGTTCTCGTCACGTACGATGCACACGTCGTCTACCCTGATAAGGGTTAGCCGTCCGCAACTGCAGCATGTAGTCCGTGTACCAGGGATTCGACAGTGGCCGGAAGTAATTTGTCCGGGTGACCACAGTCCGGCGTACGTCTTCGCCTGAGGGGCTGTTGGTGGGGACTTCGCCATTTGGACCAAACTCATCGAACGACGCGATTGAGCGCGTTGTCGCGCGGTCCACCACGGAGGAAATCCGATGGTGTAATAGGTGTTGGCTCGTTGTCGTCGAGGTCTATGTAACTAAGGGGCCGCCCGTTGATTACGGCCGCGAGCGCGCACAGAATGGTATGCAACTCTTCCGAGCCGACCAGGCTTCGCCAGAGGGTCCGCCTCGGGCAACACGAGCGCCTTTGACCAGAGACACCAAACGTTCGAATAATCTTGCTACGGAGCGAGTGGACAATTGAACGACCAGTCGTCACGGTGTTGACCTCCAGGTTGGCCCTATACGTCTGATTACACTACAAGCAACCAACCTCACCATAAGAATCCTCGAGATCGCTGGTCCGACGTTCAAGGACATTCGGAAACCTATTTAAGGCAGTCGAGTCGGTATATTTGAACTTGGCTGCTCGGATGTGGAAGCGAGGTACGTGAACGCCAAACTTTTTTTAAGTTTGGCGTTTTAACTACCCATATTTTATCCCATATTCAGGGGAATTCAATTTAAAATGCCCTTGGGTTGAATGGGATATAAGAAATTTTAAACAACACAAACGAACTTAATTCGTTAAGATTTACCCTGTTTAGCCGTTCATTTTTAAAGAAAGGTCTGTATACGTCCCAGTGAAGATTGGGGGAGAATTTTCGACACATGGTGACTGCGCACCAATGAAGGCCGCAAGCAGCAATGACTGAATGAATGAATAGTGTCAAACGATGCATGTAAAAAATGCATGCACCTCACCCATGCCAAACCTCGACCATATATCGCAGGAAGGAAAATTTCCAAGGACTTCCAACTTTTCAGCCATTGAACTAACGGGCAAGTTCATGGATGCTTTGATAGTTAAAGGTTTGATAGACAAGTTGAGTGATATGATAAGTGATGTATACCAGTCAAGGCACCATTTTTCGATATCGAAGCGGCAATCACAAATCGTCGTTTACATAAATGAGAGTCAGCTTAGAAAAAAAAAAAAACAAGGTAGGCAGACAGTTTGCTCCTGTTTATGGGTTTTCACAAAATCTTCCCACTCAACAGCGAGTAGGTGGTTTAGTGGGTTTGCGAGTACCACACTAGTCACTATGGCTAGTGTGGTACACACATGTGCATTAAGCATACCCGAAATCCTCCACAAAAAACAGTTTGAGAGGACAATGTGCAGAAAACGGTTTGAGAGGACAATGTGCAGAAGCTGGTATCAATGCATCCACATCTGAAAGCTAAATACCAGCTGGAACTTGGGAACGTGTACAACGTTCTGGCTGTACCAAATATTGGTATCAGTGTTAAAGAAGCTTGGCCCACCAGGTACCCAAGGCCGTTCGCTAGCTCGGATACCAACCTGAGAAAAAGGCTCAAAAAGTCAGGAGTAGGTTTCTGAAAGGTCTCCTGAAAGAGTTCCCTATCAAATGATAGGTGCCACGAACTGCCACGAACTAATGTGTCCTACATGCACATATTGACCCTGTCAATTATCATCACCATGATCATGACAAGTGTGTGCTAAAATAATAGGTGTAGCCTATCGCCTTTTTTTCGATAAGATTTATAGATGTAATGATGATTTTTTTTGCGTTTCGACTGAACTAGCATCGCTACAGGTGCAACATACAACTACAGCTGATTGTATGGTTGAGCAATATAACAAACCTTTTATGCCCACAATGAGGGCCAGCAGCATGAAAACGGTGATGAGCTTCATTTTTCTGAGGTCTCTACCAGCCGGTTATTCGTAGTGCCACTCGGGAAGCTCCTGTTTTGACAACCGGACTACGATTTAAGCTCCTCAGTTGCGATACCGCTAAAATGCTGCTCGGGGTGCTATTACTAAAAAAAATTCTCGACTCGAACGCAACTCCTCTTGCATTTACTAGACAATTTTCGTTATCTGCGTGTATCTGTCGTTATTCCATGTATTTATACCTATGCTACCGTGGACTGTTCGTGTTCCTTTTTTAGCAATGTCGCGGACGTTAAATGTTGGCTGAGAGTCAGCCCGGAAACGTTGGATTTATGATTGCTGGTCAGATATGACGAGGTCGCGGGCCCATTGGATCAGCACACTTCGTAGGCTTGTGTTGGGACAAGAAGTTTGAGCATTTTGTCTTAAAAACCTTATCATATCTAATCCTCGTCGGGGATAAGCTCGCCTCCAGGGACCTGGCCACGATCGACAGAGTCAAACCAGCGTTCTTAAAGTCAGTACTCGGTTTGCACGCCACGGCACGGAACCGGCTTGTCTATCTGCTGCTCGACACGCCATCGTTTGTTGAAGAAATCCGCCAGTCGTTCAACCTCCCAGAAACAGATAGTTACCGCATCTTTATAGATGGTCATAAAGCGAAGAAGAGAGAGGTGGACCCGTCGTTCTTCACGACTCCAGCCATGACTGATGGCAATTGGAAGCTTAGTAAAAGAAGGAATAGGCACCATGTTACCAGGTTCGCGGTTCACGGATTTCACCATATAGTCTGCGGAACACAGAGATTCCATGAACCTGATGATAATTGCGTTTGTAAATTCTGTAGTAAAAAATATGAGAGATACCACGCAGGAAAATGCGAAGCAATTAGGTCAATTAGTCATCTCTTAAATATAAATGACTAATCTAGTCGTAGAATTAAATATACATTGATCAATGCAATCAGATGGAACTATGTTTTATAAAAAAAAAAAAAGTGCTCCTAGAATTTTTACATGAAACCTTACACATCAGAAACTGACTTGTATATTGTACATACCGTTGTAATTACTCGAACAGAGTGAAAATAAAACGAATAATAATATCTAATCCTCGAAGTCAATCTCGATTTTGGGTACTATCACAGAGTGGGGCGATAGAAGGTCCGGTAACAGGGGTCTTACATTGTGGTGAATGTGATACCCTTCTTAATTACTAATACACGTTCACTGGGTAGAATTATTGCCCAAATTATATGAAGTAATAGTGGAAACCCATGGTATTACAAATGGCGGCGACTCTCTCAGAAAGATATAAATAGCAAAGGTTGTCTTGCATACACAACTACATTTGAATTAAAACATATATATATATGAGTCTTGGTTCACCTAGATAAGGTGATACAGAATAGTTAGAAACTAGGATAAAAGCGATATACCGGCATATAATTTTATTATTTGTGCAATCTCAATACCCGTATGTTCTCAGCCGTAGTGGAAAATGCAGAACAGATGGCTATTATATGGTGTCCACAAGGTACGTGTTTATTACGCCTCCTGCAACCGAACAGGCTGGTAGCGAATTTTTATCTTGAGGAAAAAAAGAACAGCTTCAATCTGTCTGAACTTAAATGTATTCTGTATTTTATGCTGATTCGTGAAGAACGTGTCAAATCCGCCTACATTTTCCCACAAATGCAAAGTAGGTTTTCTTTGAGAATTCGATCGGAAGTGTAGCGGCTCTTAAACTGCAGAGTTGGAGCCGTTTTGGTATAGACCAAGAGCCGCTGGGAAACAAAAAAAACTCGGGGAAACACTTTGACAAATAAATTCATTCAATTGCCTAGTTCAATAAGCTTCTTAATTTCTAAGCAGAATCAGTTAGCTACTACGAATGCAACGACTGCTACACCTAGATACTCTTCTAGTTAAGATCTGTAATCCTGATGATTCGGTATGAGATTTCGGTTGCATAACCAAGATAAGATCAATGTATTTGCACAAAACGGTTTTTGAGCGACTCCGTCATCTGTACCGACCGAGTTTTCCTGCAGCCTAGATCTGATTAGCTGCAGCATGTTTATTGGAACTTCACACACTTCAAGCTTCAATTTTTACTGGTGTTGTATTACTCCAAACTGCATGTCGTACTGCACGTAGGACCCCCCTCGATCTACTTAGTACACGATGCACCTCTTGAAGCAACAAGTCACGCGCCGTGTCCGTGGCGCGCCCCGTTCGAAACCTGTATTGCTCTGCTGTTATGTGGTTGCGCGTTCCGGGAATCCACAGCTGAAAGGCTCCTCCGTGATGATGCCTTCCGAAATACGTAGTTTTCTCTGAATTCCGAAGTGCAGATGAAGCCTTCGAACGTTGGGAGTGTGTTCATCAGACCTTGATACGCCTAGTGCTCCGTTGAAGCGAATAGTCCTCTATCTATTTGCTAAGTTATCGTGTATCTACACGCATTATCTAAAATATAAACCGAATGAAGATCATCGAAGAACATTGGCGGAAGACAAATTGACTCCATTTGAACTGTTTGCATGTACCAATTATGGTGTTGTGTCACAGGTGAATATTGTTTCAAACGCCGCTGAAAACGTAATCCTTGTACTTTTTTAGAAAAAAAAAACGCTATGAACCGAGAAAGTGAGGCCCACAAACCGATTAAGTGACTGGTTAAGGCTCTGCTGGTTACATCGACATCAAAACTTCCAGTTCAAAGACCCATCAACAGCATCCATTGTCAGGCTTCCGACAACGGATGATTTTTGAACTCTAGCTAATCTTTGAACTCTTCCTTAAAATAGTTGCGGAGATTATTAGTATAATAGCTCGCGTCGACTCTTGTCTGAATACATGATAGGCAGTATCCTCTCTACTCATAATCAGGTTCGGCTATTTCTTATGGCTTCATCTTGACTAGGCATAGGTCACCATCTTTCGGGTCTCAAACATCACGCTTGTAGTCTACAAGTGCCAGAAAGCACGAGTAGCTTATCGCTTAATCATGGAACAACCACAAATAACAATACGTTTGCATTTCACTTCGCCTTCGGGTGTCAAAACCCAATGACTCGCGTGCCATTTGAACTCCTTGGTCCGTGTTTCAAGACGGGTCAAATAACTAATGCTAACCATTGATGGCGGGCCACTTACTGATGATAACACACTCACCGCAAAAAGGAATCAACCGATTCGCAGATACAGCAGCTACCGATCATAAACGCAGCCCTCAGCTGTCGCACAGCTAAACTACGCCAGCTCGCTAGCGCCCAGCATGCAACTGCGCACTAAGTACGGACTATTGCACTAGAGCTTCGTCGCCAACATCTAATACTTTTTTTTGTCTATATAGCGATGAGGGGAAAATGAGTGTATGCCGTCAGAATGTATGAGATAATCCTATGGGTGCGGGCCAAACCATGTGAGACTGACTATGGATAAAAACCTGCCTATTTCGCACTAGAACCCCTAGACTTCGTGTTATTAAGCCTGTTAACACGCCGCACTTCAGATAGATGTTGGAATTCCATATTTAATACTTCGAGCATTTGTCAGAGTATTTTCTTGCTGCGTTATTCTACGGCGTCAACAGGGTTATTCTGCTCTCCGCCACTTCCTCCTTGGAATCTAAACAGTATCAGCCTTTCTAATTCCTTCCTGGTCATGAGAATCCCCGTGTGCATATATAAATACAACTGCCCATGTGTAGAGAAAGCAGCATGTGAACAATCTGACTATGCCGTCTGACGATTGCCTGACAGTTAAGTACTGTGATATTCGACTATCGGATAAAGGACGAAGTAAAGAAACCGCATAAACGTGCGCATATTATCAGCTTTACAAATTGGTTTTCATTAGCTTCATCTTGCGTCTAATTTTGGCGAGGCGGATATATAGGTGCTAGCGCCAGACGCAGCAGTGATAACCTGAAGAACCACAAAGATGAGTTCCTAGGGAGCGCTGTCTAACTCCGCATTCGGGTCGGCATACCCCACCCTTCTGCTCGCAAGTTCTAACCGGAGGCGCTGAAAATAGACACATAACATTTTCGATGAAGAGACATACTACAATTCTAACTTGTTATTCTATGATTAGAAGACTCAAATGGGGTCAAGATAACCAAAAATACTGTATCGAAAGGGAATTGCTATCATAATTGTCTCAGCCTTCTGTAAGCACACAAGTTAAATGCATTCCTATATATATATATATATGATAGTGTATTCTCTCTGAGACTGCTTCAAAGTTCTGTCAAGTCGGTTATGCTGGACTTTCAGACCAGTTCAACGATTGGGCAAAGTTGTGAGTAATATGATAAAAGATATGTATACCAGTCAAGGCACCACTTTTCGATATCGAACCGGCAATCACAAATCGTCGTTTACATAGTAACCGCCCTCAAAGAAATGCGCATTAGCCAAGGTCGGCAAACAGTTCGCTCCTGTTTATGGGCTTTCACTACGTTCATGCTAGATTGGTTTCACAACATCTACACACTCAGCAGCGATGAGGGTGTTTAGTGGGTTTACCAATTTCACACTAGCCACTATGGCTGGGTGACACATGTGCATTAAGTATACCCGAAATCCATCACAAAAAACACGTTGAGAGGACAATGTGCAGCAGCTGATCTGGTATCAATGCATCTAAATGTGAAAGCTAAATACCAGCTGGAACTTGGGAACGTGTACAACGTTTTCACAGTATCAAATATTGGTATAAGTGTTAGAGAAGATTGGCCCGCCAGGTGTCTTGAAGACCGTTCGCTAGCTCGGATATGTAGTAGGTTCTCAGGTAAGGAATAGGTTTCTGAAAGGTCTCCTGAAAGAGTTTCCTATCATTTAGGTGCATTAACTGCCACGAACTGATGTGTCCTATATGCTCAATTTGACCATGTCAATTATCATCACCAGCGTCAGAAGTGTATGTCAAAAGAGTAAGTGTAGCCAGTCGCCTTTTTTTAATAAGATTTATAGATGTAATGATTTTTTTGCGTTTCGGGTGAGTTAGTATCACTACGGACGCAATGGACACCTGTAGCTGATTCTGTGGTTGAACAATACAACAAACCTTGAATGCCCACAATGAGGGCCAACAGCATGAAAACGGTGATGAACTTCATTTCTCCGCGGTTTCTCCCAGCCGGTTGTCCGTAGTGCCACTTGGAAGCTTCGGTTCTGACAACCGGACGGCTATTTAAGCTCCTCAGTTGTGAGCTCGCTCAAATGCTACTCGGGGTCCTGTTACTCAAACCGAGTCCATCGTGTCCTGTCGTGAACAACGGCTGGCTTACGATGTTGTAGATATTTGATTTGTCTATAGCTAGCTATTTTCCTGCTTTTAGATTTATGATACCGTGGAGTGCTCCTGTTTTTTTGAGCAATACCGTGGACGTTAAATGTTGGCTGAGAGTCAGCCAGGAAACATTAGATTTATTATTGTTTCTTGTGCATAACAAGGTTGCTTGGCCACGAATAACTCGCGAGGCAAAAAAAATACTCGTCCATCTCAAACGTGGGGAGCACCCTGTCTTTCCAGAAGGTCCCCGGTAGCACGATCCAATGATATATGTATCACTCAATAAAACATACACCGCCATAGTCACCATAATGTGATATGTGCTCGCTAGTCTACTAACACTTAACGCATGATGAAATTATATATATATATTTTGTTGCCTCCGAGCAAAGTGTCTGAATGCATTCGATGTATGAACACCTAACAGGCCTTGCGAACCGTTACTACGGGTTTAGTTCTCGTGAAAACTATTGTATGCACTTCGCGCGAAGCGTGCAATTCGATTGCGAATATTTACATAATTTGACACAGGCTGGTCGACATTACACGATATATATATATATATATATATATATATATATATATATATATATATATATGTGATATATATGTGACGGAAATCTGGCTATCTGAAGTTATCTACTCTGCAGAATTATCGCTTGCCGGCAAATTCCAAATATCTCGCCGGGACAGAGGCCACAGAGGTGATGTTGTCATAATTCTACTCAAGAATGGTATCCCGTGCTCGCAAGTAACAGTCGCAAATAACAAATCAAAATTGATTTTCATTGATATATCCTTGCCTAACAATCCCACACGCGTATTCTGCATTTACTCCTCACTCACAGGTGATGCACGCGGCCACGAGCCTCATGTTGGCAGAAAAATGTGCTACGAAGCACGGTTTGGCCAGTTCAAAAAGGATTCGAAAAGATTCTGGGGATTTTTAAATTCCATCTGTGTTCGTGGTTGTTGTTAAAAGGCCACTCTCTCGAAAAGCCTTGTCATGAATGGTAGGAATTTGAGGGACTCCTAGAAAATCGCAAATGAACTAAACAATCACTTCGCCACAGTTGGCTCTAAAACGGTGCCCTCAGTTCAACTTGATGATGACATAAAGGAGGTTGTTGCATCCATCTGGTCGACTCAGGATTCGTCGTTTGGCTGGTCCGAATTCGCTGAAGCAGAAGTTCAATCAACTCTGGTTTCCATAAAGGCAAATTGGAGTTGTGGAGCTAAGGGTACACCAAGGGTATACCATATAGGAAAGTGGTAAAAGCGAGTCCACCGTATTGGCTCGACCACTTGTTCATATTTTCAACTTATCATTGAGACGACGTCTGGAGGATGCTACGATAATTCCACTGTACGAAAATAAAGGGGACGTAAAGAGCGTTGTCAACTATTGATTGATTATCTTTCTGAGGTGTTTGAGAGATTAGTGGTGGCCAAATTAGGAAAACCTAGAGCCCTCCGCCTGTCAACAGAGCTTGCGCTGGCGCATGTGTGGCAGGAAATCACGGACGCTACAGAGAGTGTCCGTGTGTTTTCCTGGAGGTATCTGCAGCTTTCAATTGCCTCCGCCATTCATTTAGCGCTGGAATGCCTTTGCTGCCGGCCGGATGTAAAGGTAAAGCTTATTGGTTTATTAAAGGAGCTGCTGTTTCACAATTCTTAAGCTTTCTTATGTCACGGAGCGGGGCTCGAACCCAAACTAGGTGGTAAACTGGTTTGGTCTATACCTCACTGCGAGAAAGCAGGCTGTAAAAATAGATGGCTCCGAATCTGATTGACGGGTGATTGACACTCCTCAAGCGCCTAGTCTTGGTTTGTTCATGTTCTTAATTCATCAACTTCATATTAAACATCTCAACAGGGAATTGTGGCAAGACCATTGCATATGCGGATGACACAGCTCTATTGTTTCGAATTCGGCCCTCTTGAGATGCGGCGTATTTCCCTAGCCTGGCTAGCCTGGCCCGCTCCGCGCGCGCCACCCCATAACCGGGGGTGGTTGCACAGTGGCTGACAGCACAAGGTACTAGAGTGTCAACCACCATGCCGTGCCAAACGAGGTGCTGGACTCGGTGGAAGGGGACGAGTTTGAGGCCGTCAGGGCTGCCTAAGTGTTACGCCGTGATAAAGACCTGGGTATCCCGTTGGAAGACCTCCTGCGTATCTACAACATGCTTCTACTAGCTACGGTTTATCGGTGTGGGGAGGCGGTGTGGGGAGGTGGGTATAGAATGATTCTTCGTAGAGGAGAAGTTTTTCAGGGAGACGCCATTCGAGCTACATGTTATGTAAACGCCGCACGGAGTCCGTCTCTGGCATCATAAAGAAATACAGGCTGCCTAAACTGAGGGTAATGTATCACAAAGGACGAAGCAACCGCATGAACGTGCGTATATTATCAGCTTTACGTGCGTATATTATCAGCTTTACAAATGTCTTTAGCCTCATTTTCCTACTTTAGGTGAGGCGATACAGCAATGCTCTACTGGCTCACCACAAAGGTGAGTTCCAATGGAGCGCTGCTTAATTCGGCATTTCGCTAGGCATTCGCCACCGGCCTTCTCGCAAGTTGTCCAAGTGTCAATGTCTGAAGCTGAAAAGTCTGAAGGTGATGAAACGTCTGAACCTGATGAAGAAGCTGAACCTGGTGATGAAGCTGAAGGTGATGAAGCTGAAGGTGATGAAGCTGAAGGTGATGAAGCTGAAGGTGATGAAGAAGCTGAAAATGGACGAAGCACACATTACTTACATATTACTAGTAATATACGCCTAAACGAATTTATTCGTTCGGACCCATGACCCAGCATATCGATGATCATACATGATTAGATGATTAGACACTAATGTTTTTTTTTTGTCAAGCTGACCCTCAGCTGTTTTCCTATCTGACAGGCCCCTCAGCTGTTAACCTTTAGGTGTTACTATGAGGACCTCTCGAGGCCACCTTTGCTTATTCTCTGCCTCACTCGTACCAATTACATTAGACACTAATGTAATCCTAGTCAGGTAAATTCTAATCAGGGAACTGTTATATTGAAAGACAGTCTTTATGAAACCCCTTTTTTGACGTTTTCGCTCCTGTTTGTGGGTTCACAGTGTTCGTGCGAGAGTGGTTTCACAACAGCCTCCCACGCAACAGCTAATATAGGAGTTCGAGTCGCACACTAATCACTATGGCTGAGTGACACATGTGCCGTTCGCGTACGCTTAAAACGGTACCCGAAATCGCCCATAAAATCTCCAAAATAGATGCCGTTAGGGGACAATGTACGGAAGCTGACCTGCTATGCATCGAAATGCAAAAGCTGGATCACGGGAGTTGGTACAACGGGAGTTTGATCGTCAATATTGTATCAATGTTCAAAAGCTTGGCCCGCCAGGTACCCCATAGTGAAGACAGTTCACTAGCTTCTCTCAGGTAAGGAATAGGTTGCTAAAGGGTCTCCTGAAAGAGCTTCCTAGTATTTCGGTGCATTCATTGCCACGAACTGATTACATACACATTTTGAGCCTGTCAACTAACATAATCAGTATCACAGTTGATGCTAAAATAATAGGTTTAGCCTAACGCCTTTTTTCGATTTTATAGATTTATAGATGTAATCGATTTTTTTTGTGAACTAGCATCGCTACAGGTGCAACACGCAACTCGTAACGGATTGTATGGTTGAGCAATACAACAAACCTTGACTGCCCACAATGAGGGCCAACAGGAGAAAAACGGCGATGAACTTCATTTTTCCGCGCTCTCTGACTGTCGGCTATCCGTAGAGTCACTCCAAAGCTGATTTTTTCGCACCGGACTATTTAACCTTTTCAATTTTGAGCACCCTCAAATGCTACTCGGGGTGCTGTTAAAAAAAAGTCATCGACTCAAACGCAACTCCTATTGCATTTACCACACAATTTTCGTTATCTGCGGTGAGCCATTTCCTTTCCCTGTATTTATATCTATGCTACCGTGGACTGTTCGTGTTTTTTTTTAGCTGTAAATAAAATCGAAGCTCGCAATAATGACAGCAGCTTTTAGGTGGAAATTCTAGAGGTTGACTATGATAATGTCATTACTGACGATCTGTGGGAAAACGTCACGGAAATATCACACGGACCACTACGAAATAGTACTGTCCTTGAATCATTTCCTTCTGCAACGCCTGTCCCTCGCTCTGCAAAGAGGGAATGCCATCGGGACAATGTCAGCCTCGGCCCCGGTCCCCAACTAATCCCCTCCCCCAAATAATCCCTAGAATTAATTGCTAATAATTGTATGCTTGAATAAAGTGTAGTTCTGTATTAGTAGTTATTAACATAAAAAAGTAGAGTAAAGAGTATTGTATTGAATTATTATATGGCGTACTCCGTTGTTTTCGGATCATTACGACGGTCGTGGTCACGTGAACGGGAAGGTTTTCTAGTCCCCTGGATTTCAGAGTAAGGCAGAGAATAAGCAATGGGGGCCCCGGCAGGTCCTCATAGTAATACCTAAAGGCTAAGAGCTGGGGCATGTCAGATAGGGGAACCGCTGAGGGTTGGCTCGAAAAACAGTAGTCCCCTGGATGGTCTAGTGGTGAGCGTCTTAAACTACTAGACCGGAGGGACACGTTTGTGTTGGGTTCAAATCCTGTCAGACGCTTTGGAGAATCTTTGGAGTTCTCTATCATCTTCTTCTATCATTCTTGTCAGGTACGAGTAAGGCAGAGGTGGCCCCGGCAGGTCCTCATAGAAATACCTAAAGGTTAAGAGCTGAGGCCTGTCAGATAGGGGAACAGCTGAGGGTCAGCTCGAAGAACAGTTTTTTTAGTGATCAGAGGATCAGTTTCTTGACTGGGACGTCGATCTTGGTTAGACTTACTTGGATCAATACTATGATACCGAGGAAGTCAGTATCATAGGACAGTCCGTTTTGGACCATCTGTTTACCTTCTGAGCACCCCTGAGACCGCTGCATTAAGTGACAGCACAAGTTTCCCCATTACAAATGATGCAAGGTCATTTGTTCTTTCGTCAAGTTTCCTTAGGTGCCGGTAACGATTTTCCGTGCTGACATCCATGACGCGGACCATGTGCATGGCAGCCCCCTCCCCGTTGGGAAAGACTGATCCGAGCAATGATGACGTTAATGAAAAGAACCGCTCATCATTGCTCGGATCAGTTTTCGGAGATGCTTCAAACTAATACCATTTCCTTGCGGCGAGCTTGACTATGATTCTGCATCATTTGTACGATTCTGGTACGTATCTGGTAATCTCATGCATATATAAATACAACTACACATGTGCAAGGCTGCATACAGCTGCTATATGAGGAGAGCAGTAAATACAAATTATTGACGATTGCCTGACAGTTAAGTACGATGGTATTCGACTATCACATAAAGGACGAAGCAAAGCAACCGCATGAACGTGCGTATATTATCAGCTTTACAAATTGGTTTTCATTAGCTTCATCTTCCACCTATTTTATGCGAGGCGGCTCTCGAGGGACACAGCACGGAAGACCTGAAAAGGCACAAAAATGAGTTCCAATGGAGCGCTTTGTAATTCCGCATTTGGGTAGGCATTCGCCACCTACCTTCTGGCAAATTGTAATCGCTGAAAATAAACAAAGTACATTTTAGATGAAGAGACATACTACGACTTGTTATTACCAAATATACTACACGCCAATTGAGTGGAGCCTAAACACTCTCTTAAATTTATGATTAAATTTAATTTCATTCGGATCCAGCATGGTGATGAGCAAACATGATTAGATGATTAAGTAAAATCAGCAGTAGGTAATGTAAATCCTAGTGAGGTAGATTCTAATCAGGGAACAGTTGTATTGAACTGTTAAGTAGTATGTGTTAAGTTATATCCACAACTTAATATAACAGTTGAAATTCGAATCTTTTTTTTTACCACCGGTCTGCACATTCGCTAAAATCATCTATGTTTTACCTAGATATAAATCACAGCGAAGTGAACATGATGAGCAATCCCCCTGACTGGGCCATCGTATCGTACCCCTGTTGCGATAAGCTTGTAGCGCATCCATATCAAAATCCAACCATATATTGCCGGAAGGACACACATTCAAGGATTGGGTCAAGCAGAATTTTTGCTATGGAAGATATTAGTTATTGACACCAAATTAGCTTCTGCGTTGATCTAGTCGTATTCAATTCCAATGTCTGAGAAGTTGGCAACGTCCAACTTCTCGGCGATTTAATGAATGAGTAAATTCGTGGATGCTTTCCTCTTGATAGCTCATCCTCAGCTGTCTTTCCATGGCAGGCCTCCATAACAACATTGAAGCAATGGTTGTGCTAGACTTAGTTCAGCATCATCAGAATTAAGGTTCAAAGTGTTAACACACACTTGATCTTATTAAGGAACGTCACGGAAGGCAAGATTCTGCGTGTGATTTAATGGGCTCACTTTCTGACCAGTCCAAAGACAGGACAAAGTTATGAGTGACCAGTCAAGGCACTATTTTCTCGATATGGAACCGGCAATCACAAACCGTAGTTTACATGGCAACCGCTCTCAAAGAAATGCGTATTAGTCAAGGTAGGCAAACCGTTCTTTCAAGCTGTTTTCGCTCCTCTATGTGGGTTTTCACTGAGTTCGTGCTTGATTGGTTTCACAATAGCCTCCCATTCAATAGCGATTATAGGGGTTTATTGGGTTTATGAGTCACACGCTAGTGACTATGGCTGAGTGACACATGTGCATTAAGCGTACTCGAAATCGCCCATAAAATCTCCGAAAAAGTGCCTCTTGGGGAACAATGTGCAGAAGCTGATCTGGTATCAATGCATCGAAATGTGAAAGCTAAATACCAGCTGAAACTACGGAGTTTGTGCAACATTCTGACGGTATCAAATATTGGTATCAGTGTTAAAGAAGCTTGGCCCGCCAGGTGTCTTGAAGACCGTTCGCTAGCTCGGATATGTAGTAGGTTCTCAGGTAAGGAATAGGTATCTGAAAAGTCTCCTGAAAGAGTTTCTATCATTTAGGTGTATTAACTGCCACGAACTAATGTGTCCTACATGCACATTTTGACCCTGTCAATTATCATCACCATGATCATGACAAGTGTATGCTAAAATAATATTAGGACATACACTTCAAAATTTCGCGCCTTTCGAATGGCGCACAGCCCGAACTACGCTACACAATGCGTTCATTTTTGGAGTGGGCACGCGGCAGGAACGTGGCTTTCTTTCGAACACTGAGTGGTTTCGATACGATCAGAAAGATGGACACTGCAGCAGAAAGTTCAAATTCCCCCAAAAATCAACGGGAAAACATCAAGTTTTTGTTTCTCCAAAAATACCCTCCAGCTGAAATCCATCGACAATTAGTGAAGGTGTACGGTAGGTCTGCCTTATGCCTGCGAACGGTGCAAAATTGGTGCAAGCGATTTAACAGTGGAAATTTGGACACCGATGACCACCGAGGAGGGGACCAGAAATCAGGTGCGACAAGGGACGAACGGATTGAAAGAATCAAGGCAGCTTTTGAGCAAAGTAGAGCTTGGTCCACGGGGTCATTGTCGGCTGAAACTTTGATTCTTCGGACGACGTGTTATAAAATTATCACCAATATACTGAAGAAGAAGAAAATCAATGAAAATTGGGTTTTCCATAAACTGAGTGCTGACCAAATGAAAATGCGTGTGGAGTGTTCGACATTTAATTTGAAGACTTATACGCAACAAACCAGTCGCTTAGAGCACACCGTGTCGATAGACGAGACATGGGTTAGCCTGGATAGACCCCCTGAGAAGGACCAAGCAAAACAGTGGCTCCGACAAGGTGAAGCGGCAACGTCTGTGGCAGTGCCAGATAGATTCGGACGAAAGGTGTTGATGATACTCGCTCTGGATATCAAGGGTGTTTGCTATTATGAAATATTGGCGGCAAACGAAAAACTCAATGCTCCCCGATATCTCGACTTCTTGAAAGGATTGAT
Source organism: Stratiolaelaps scimitus (assembly GCA_019614645.1). NCBI lineage: Eukaryota > Metazoa > Arthropoda > Arachnida > Mesostigmata > Laelapidae > Stratiolaelaps > Stratiolaelaps scimitus. The sequence goes on from JABWDB010000046.1 coordinate 2,428,492, forward strand.
GAACAAATGGCGTGGGGATCGACAGCACCGAGTGTGGTTACTCGACGACAACGCAAAACCTCACCGCACTGCTGAAATTACGGCCTGGATGGAGGGGAACAATATTGAGCGATGGCATCAACCCCCATATTCTTCTGATTTAAGCCCGTGTGATTATGGTTGTTTCCATGCATTAAAAAGGGCAATAGGTGGGGTTCCATATGCAACCGTCGACTTACTCGCAAAAGCAATAGATAACGAAATTATATATGGAAATGCAAATGGTAAATATTTGGCTATTTCAAAACTCCCAGAGCGCTGGAATCGGTGTCTCAATAAAGCTGGAGAGTACCTCTAACTCATACCAAAAAATCTTTGTTCTACCTCATTTAGTTCAAAAGTTATTGTCATTTAAAGAGGCGAAATTTTGAAGTGTATGCCCTAATAGGTTTAGCCTATCGCCTTTTTTTCGATAAGATTTATAGATGTAATCGGATTTTTTTTGCCCTTCAGGTGGACTAGCATCGCTACAGGTGCAACACGCAACTCGTAACCGATTGTATGGTTGAGCAATACAACGAACCTTTTATGCCCACAATGAGGGCCAACAGCAAAAAGGCGGTGATGAACTTCATTTCTCCACGGTCTCCGCCTGCCGGTTATCCGTAGTGCCACTCTTAGCTTAAATAGTCCTGTGCCAAAAAATTAGCTTTACATTTTTTGGCACCAGACTATTTAAGCTCCTCAATTGTGAGCCCGCTCAAATGCTACTCTGGGTGCTGTTGCTCAAAAAAGTCCTCGAGTCGAACGCCTATTGTATTTAGTAGACAGTTTTCGTTAGATGTGGTAAGCTGTTTCCCTGTTTTTAGATTTATGATACCGTGGACTGCTCCTGTTTTTTTTTAGCAATTCCGCGGACGTTAAATGTTGGCTGAGAGTTAGCCATGAAACATTAGATTTATTATTGTTTGTTGGATATAACACGGTTGCGTGGCCACGGATAACTCGCGAGGCCAAAAAAATACTCGTCCATCTCAAACGTGAGAAGCACCCTGTCTTTCCAGAAGGTCCCCGGTAGAACGATCCAATGATATATGTATCACTCAATAAAACATACACCGTCAGAGTCACCATAATGTTATATGTGCTGGCTATTCTACTAACACTTAACGCATGATGAAATTATATATATATATTTTGTTGCCTCCGAGCAAAGTGTCTGAATGCATTCGATGTATGAACACCTAAAAGGCCTTGCGAACCGTTACTACGGGCCGTAGTTCTCGTGAAAACTATTGTATGCACTTAGTTATATAGAACAAGCAATTCATAAATTATTAGCGCGTGCAATCCGATTGCGAATATTTACATAATTTGACACAGGCTGGTCGACATTATATATATATATATATATGTCGACCAATCTGTGTCAAATTATGTAAAGATTCGCAATCGTATCTATATATATCGTCCAATTACGAGTTATTTTCATTCTGTTCCTAATTAAGCTCCTCAATTGTGAGCTCGTTCAAATGCTACTCGGGGTGCTATTGCTCAAGAAAAATTCTCGACTCGAACGCAACTCCTATTGCATTTACTACACGTTTTCGGTAGCTGCGGTGAGCTGTTTCCTTGTTTTTATACCTATCCTACGGTGGACTGTTCGTGTTTATTTTAGCAATGTCGCGGATGTTAAATGTTGGCTGAGAGCCAGCCCGGAAACCTTGGATTTATGATTGCTGGTCAGATATAACGAGGTGCTTGGCCATAGGATCAGCACAGTTCGTAGGCGTGTGTTGGGACAAGAAGTTCAAGAACTTGTCCTGAAAACCTTATCATATCTAATAGTCCAAGTCAACCTCGATTTTGGGTAGACTCACAGAGTGGGGCGATAGAGCGTCCTGTAAGAGGGTCTTACATTGTGGTGAATGTGATACCCTTTATAATTACTAATACGCGTTCACGGGATACAATTATTGCCCAATATTTTATTGTTTTCCACTATATGAATTAATGGTGGAAAACCATAGTATTATAAATAGCGGTGACTCTTTCAGAAAGAAATATCGAGGGTTGTCTGGCGACATAACGTTAATCGAGCCGAGATAAAACTCCGGTCTGTACAAAACCGCGTTTTCAAAGACTTTGGATAGGTTGTCAACTAGGGATAACGTCGCTAATTTGAAGGCAGCTTGCGTTCGCCTTTGTGTTTGAGCAGAGGTAGAATCACTGTTAGCTTAAGCTTTTTAGGGAGGACTCCGCGATTCATTGATTGGTTTAGAACGAGTGGCAGCGGATAAGTAAGAAAGGTTGCCGGTTACTATATTCAGTTTGTTAGGGACTCCCGCTGCACCCACACTCCAGCTTTTCTTCGTCGACTCGAGCGCACTACGTACTTCCGTTACTTTGACGGGGGCGAAGGCAAAACGAGGCTTCTGACTTTTTCGGATTAAGGCCAATTCAGAAGGGATGTTCCCCTGCAACTCATGTGCCGATAAAGTTTTTGAGCCCACTGTCGCGAAGTGCCAGTTCAATTCTTCAGCGATCTTCTGAGGAAAGTCTAATAGACCCAAGCTACCATCAAGACTGTCTGGTAATACTACCTCGTCTTTCCCCCGGCACATGTAGAGTTGATGAATTTCCAAAGTTGTGTAGTGTTCCCTTTCAACCTCGTTTTGAAGAAATACAGCCTTGCAGACTATCCAGTTCACGCTTGAACTGGATACGTCGTTCATAATAAGCTGATTTGGACTCCTCTTTTCCAGAAACAAGGTGCCAACGATACAACTTATTGACACTACGGCTCATTCTACGAAGCCAAGGCGATAATTGAAATCTCTTCTGATGACGGGAATAATTAACCATCACAGTTGAGAAGCAGTGGTCGTATTCCGCGGAGACCAGCCGGCTAAAGGCGACGAACGCCGAATCAATGTCCTCAGCATCGTGAACAGCGAGCCAGCTTAATCGGCCCACTCCTGCCACAAATTCCTCAGTACTATTCGCATCGTGCCACTCGACCACCCTGAGGTTACGAGGTGCGGTATTTCCATGACCAGCGGAATACCATCCTGAAATTGCGACAACGACCGCGTAGAACGATATGAGAATAACGGAGTGTTTGTTCCAGTAAGCACCTTTGGCGTTCTATGGCTTTCTCTATCTTTCTACAAATTTCACGTTGTTCCAATTGTTCGGCGATGTCCTCTAAACCTTTGTTCAGCCGAAATACGCAAGGGGAGATACGACCCGTTTTTCGGTTCGTACCATGTAGCTGAGTGAATCTGGGAGCACGCACAGAGTCATATGTCAAATGGTGCACACCTCATCTGCTGATTGCGCGTCAACGAACGCATAACATACAAGCCTCCCTCTAACTGTGTGGCCGTTGTCTGGAGGCGATTAGGATCGGCCACAGTGGGCTCCGGTAAGCTTTCGTTTGGGTCGATAATAAAGACACGGGCAACTAACATTGAAAAATGTTTGCCGTTCAAAATTCAAACCTCGTTACTGTGGTGGTTATTGACTGATATCTTCGCAGCCAATACTAGGCGGATGATGGACAATGTATATTAATAAATGTAGATATATATATACTCATTGTCCGCTCTCTAAAAGTCGCTCAATAAATGTATGTTTTAACAAATGGTCGCTCATTTAGTTAAACTCTGCCTGGATGCAAATGTCAATGATACTTGCATTGTTATTTTCCCATGTCTATTCTTTGAGCATCAGCTCGGTCAGTCAGCTCGAAAAACGGTTTTTTTTGTGATCAGAGGATCAGTTTCTTGACTGGGACGTCGATCTTGGTTAGACTTAGTTGGATCAATAGCTATGATACTGAGGAAGTCAGTATCATAGGACAGTCCGTTTTGGACCATCTGTTTACCTTCTGAGCACCCCTGAGACCGCTGCATTAAGTGACAGCACAAGTTTCCCCATTACAAATGATACAAGGTCATTTGTTCAATCGTCAAATTTCCTTAGGTGCCGGTAACGATTTTCCGTGCTGACATCCACGACGCGGATCATGTACATGGCAGCCCCCTCCCGGTTGGGAACGACTGATCCGAGCAATGTTGACCGCCTCCGACGTTAATGAAAAGAACCGCTCATCATTGTTCGGATCAGTTTTCGGAGATGCTTCAAACTAATACCATTTTCTTGCGGCGAGCTTGACTATGATTCTGCATCATTTGTACGATTCTGGTACGTATCTGGTAATCTCATGCATATATAAATACAACTACCCATGTGCAGAGCTGCATAGAGCTGCTATATGAGGAGAGCAGTAAATAGAGATTATTGACGATTGCCTGACAGTTAAGTACGATGGTATTCGACTATCACATAAAGGACTAAACAAAGCAACCGCATGAACGTGCGTATATTATCAGCTTTACAAATTGGTCTTCATCAGCTTCATCTTCCACCTATTTTATGCGAGGCGGCTTTCGAGAAACACAGCAGTGGAGATTTGAAGAACCACAAAGGTGAGTTCCAATGGAGCGCATTCTAACTCCGCATCTAGGTAGGCATTGGCCACCTACCTTCTCGCAAGTTGTAATCGCTGAAAATAAACAAAGTACATTTTAGATGAAGAGACATACTACGACTTGTTATTACCAAATATGCTACACGCCAATTGAGTGGAGCCTAAACGACTCTCTTAAATTTATGATTAAATTTAATTTCATTCGGATCCAGCATGGTGATGAGCAAACATGATTAGATGATTAAGTAAAATCAGCAGTAGGTAATGTAAATCCTAGTGAGGTAGATTCTAATCAGGGAACAGTTGTATTGAACTGTTAAGTAGTATGTATTAAGTTATATCCTCAACTTGATATAACAGTTGAAATTCGAATCTTTTTTTTTACCACCGGTCTGCACATTCGCTAAAATCATCTATGTTTTACCTAGATATAAATCACAGCGAAGTGAACATGATGAGCAATCCCCCTGACTGGGCCATCGTATCGTACCCCTGTTGCGATAAGCTTGTAGCGCATCCATATCAAAATTCAACCATATATTGCCGGAAGGACACACATTCAAGGATTGGGTCAAGCAGAATTTTTGCTATGGAAGGTATTAGTTATTGACACCAAACTAGCTTCTGCGTTGATCTAGTCGTATTCAATTCCAATGTCTGAGAAGTTGGCAACTTCCAACTTCTCGGCGATTTAATGAATGAGTAAATTCGTGGATGCTTTCCTCTTGATAGCTCATCCTCAGCTGTCTTTCCATGGCAGGCCTCCATAACAACATTGAAGCAATGTTAAGCAAGGTTGTGCTAGACTTAGTTCAGCATCATCAGAATTAAGGTTCAAAGTGTTAACACACACTTGATCTTATTAAGGAACGTCACGGAAGGCAAGATTCTGCGTGTGATTTAATGGGCTCACTTTCTGACCAGTCCAAATACAGGACGAAGTTATGAGTGACCAGTCAAGGCACTATTTTCTCGATATGGAACCGGCAATCACAAACCGTAGTTTACATGGCAACCGCTCTCAAAGAAATGCGTATTAGTCAAGGTAGGCAAACCGTTCTTTCAAGCTGTTTTCGCTCCTCTATGTGGGTTTTCACTGAGTTCGTGCTTGATTGGTTTCACAACAGCCTCCCATTCAATAGCGATTATAGGGGTTTATTGGGTTTATGAGTCACACGCTAGTGACTATGGCTGAGTGACACATGTGCATTAAGCGTACTCGAAATCGCCCATAAAATCTCCGAAAAAGTGCCTTTTGGGGAACAATGTGCAGAAGCTGATCTGGTATCAATGCATCGAAATGTGAAAGCTAAATACCAGCTGAAACTACGGAGTTTGTGCAACATTCTGACGGTATCAAATATTGGTATCAGTGTTAAAGAAGCTTGGCCCGCCAGGTGTCTTGAAGACCGTTCGCTAGCTCGGATATGTAGTAGGTTCTCAGGTAAGGAATAGGTATCTGAAAAGTCTCCTGAAAGAGTTTCTATCATTTAGGTGTATTAACTGCCACGAACTAATGTGTCCTACATGCACATTTTGACCCTGTCAATTATCATCACCATGATCATGACAAGTGTATGCTAAAATAATAGGTTTAGCCTATCGCCTTTTTTTCGATAAGATTTATAGATGTAATCGGATTTTTTTTGCCCTTCAGGTGGACTAGCATCGCTACAGGTGCAACACGCAACTCGTAACCGATTGTATGGTTGAGCAATACAACGAACCTTTTATGCCCACAATGAGGGCCAACAGCAAAAAGGCGGTGATGAACTTCATTTCTCCGCGGTCTCCGCCTGCCGGTTATCCGTAGTGCCACTCTTAGCTTAAATAGTCCTGTGCCAAAAAATTAGCTTTAAATTTTTTGGCACCAGACTATTTAAGCTCCTCAATTGTGAGCCCGCTCAAATGCTACTCTGGATGCTGTTGCTCAAAAAAGTCCTCGAGTCGAACGCCTATTGTATTTACTAGACAGTTTTCGTTAGATGTGGTAAGCTGTTTCCCTGTTTTTAGATTTATGATACCGTGGACTGTTCCTGTTTTTTTTAGCAATTCCGTATACGTTAAATGCTGGCTGAGAGTTAGCCAGGAAACATTAGATTTATTATTGTTTGTTGGACATAACAAGGTTGCGTGGTCACGGATAACTCGCGAGGCCAAAAAAATACTCGTCCATCTCAAACGTGAGAAGCACCCTGTCTTTCCAGAAGGTCCCCGGTAGCACGATCCAATAATATATGTACCACTCAATAAAACATACACCGCCATAGTCACCATAATATGATATGTGCTCGCTATTCTACTAACACTTAACGCATGATGAAATTATATATATATATTTTGTTGCCTCCGAGCAAAGTGTCTGAATGCATTCGATGTATGAACACCTAACAGGCCTTGCGAACTGTTACCACGCGCCGTAGTTCTCGTGAAAATTATTGTATGCACTTAGTTATATAGAACAAGCAATTAATATATTTTAGCGCGTGCAATTCGATTGCGAATATTTACATAATTTGACACAGGCTGGTCGACATTATATATATACATGTCGACCAATCTGTGTCAAATTATGTAAATATTCGCAATCGTATATATATATATATATATATATATATTTATCGTCCAATTACGAGTTATTTTCATTCTGTTCCTAATTAAGAATGAAGGATGGTCCGTGTTGAGTCGCCTTTACCTCACCGAGCAAAAAATGAAATAAAATAAATCAAAATGGAGCTGTGAGCAACCGATAACATGTGTAATTTATTTGGTGAATGAATACGCTATATGATATTCCTTCGGTCAAGTCTCGTTTATCAACCTCTCCTCATTTTCGCATAGGACTGCAAGAACACACATTGCACGGTACATTTTATTTTTATTGTACTGATATTGCATTTCTTTTTCAACTATAATTGTTGTTGTTGTTGGGTTACGTATCATTTCGTTGAATTTGTTTTTTGTTTACAATAATTACCGCACGTGAATTGAATTCGCCCTTCTGAAAAGCGCAATTCATAGAGTATGCTCAAAGAATAGACATGGGAAAATAACAATGCAAGTATCATTGACATCTGCATCCAGGCAGAGTTTAACTAAATGAGCGACCATTTGTTAAAACATACATTTATTGAGCGACTTTTAGAGAGCAGACAATGAGTATATATATATATATATACATTTATTAATATACATTGTCCATCATCCGCCTAGTATTGGCTGCGCAGATATCAGTCAATAACCACCACAGTAACGAGGTTTGAATTTTGAACGGCAAACATTTTTCAATGTTAGTTGCCCGTGTCTTTATTATCGACCCAAACGAAAGCTTACGAGACCCACTGTGGCCGATCCTAATCGCCTCCAGACAACGGCCACACAGTTAGAGAGAGGCTTGTACGTTATGCGTTCGTTGACGCGCAATCAGCAGATGAGGTGTGCACCATTTGACATATGACTCTGTGCGTGCTCCCAGATTCACTCAGCTCACATGGTACGAACCGAAAAACGGGTCGTATCTCCCCTGGCGTGTTTCGGCTGAACAAAGATTTAGAGGTCAGCGCCGAACAATTGGAACAACGCGAAATTTGAAGAAAGATAGAGAAAGCCATAGAACGCCAAAGGTGCTTACTGGAACAAACACTGGAACACACACGTTTAATATATTATAATAAATCGATCTGTTGTGATCAACACTCCGTTATTCTCATATCGTTCTACGCGGTCGTTGTCGCAATTTCAGGATGGTATTCCGCTGGTCATGGAAATACCGCACCTCGTAACTTCAGGGTGGTCGAGTGGCACGATGCGAATAGTACTGAGGAATTTGTGGCAGGAGTGGGCCGATTAAGCTGGCTCGCTGTTCACGATGCTGAGGACATTGATTCGGCGTTCGTCGCCTATCAGACGACACGGACATGTCCGTGAAGTGATCAGTGAGAGAAGTAGAGCCTATCGGACAGGCTGCTGTCCCGGAACAACTCGATAGCCATTTATATGGCCGGCTCTCTGCCTCGGCGACCAGCCGGTTCTCCAAGAGCTCATGGTACTTTTTCCGTTGCGTTTCATACGTCTTCCGGCAGATTTTTCTGAAGGCTGAGGCTAAACTAAACTTTTTCGTTTAGCCTCAGCCTTCAGAGCGTTTAGCCTCAGCGTTTTTTCCTCAAGATAAAAATTCGTTACCAGCCTGCTCGGTTGCAGGAGGCGTAATAAACACGTACCTTGTGGACACCATATAACAGCTATATTGTGCAATAATTGTATCCCGTGAATGCGTATTAGTAATTAAGAAGAGTATCACATTCACCACAATGTAAGACCCTCTTACAGGACGCTCTATCGCCCCAGTGTGTGAGCGTACCTAAAATCGAGGTTGACTTGGACTATTAGATATGATCAGGTTTTCAGGACAAGTTCTCGAACTTCTTGTCCCAACACACGCCTACAAACTGTGCTGATCCTATGGCCAAGCAACCTCGTCATATCTGACCAGCAATCATAAATCCAAGGTTTCCGGGCTGGCTCTCAGCCAACATTTAACATCCGCGACATTGCTAAAAAAAACACGAACAGTCCACGGTAGGATAGGTATAAAAACAAGGAAACAGCTCACCGCAGCTACCGAAAACGTGTAGTAAATGCAATAGGAGTTGGGTTCGAGTCGAGAATTTTTCTTGAGCAATAGCACCCCGAGTAGCATTTGAACGAGCTCACAATTGAGAAGCTTAATTAATAGCGTATTCTTCACCAAATAAATTACACATGTTATCGGTTGCTCACAGCTCCATTTTGATTTATTTTATTTCATTTTTTGCTCGGTGAGGTAAAGGCGACTCAACACGGGCCACCTCCTCCGGGTGTGGTGCACTTTTGACCTGTTGAATGGAAATTAGGAAAAATTGTTTAATGAATCACATTCGGAATTTTATGGCCGTAGTTAACTTTAATTGGTAACTGGCATTTATAGGAGAAACAGGACCTGAAACCATCAAAATGAGCAACCTAATTGTTGACATTTCTCGAAAAGCTCTGAATTAAACTGAACAGTCAGGTAGTGTTCGTTGGAACGAAGCTTATGTATAATTGTCACCGAAACAGTGCATGTCAAGCTATTCAGCGCAACTTGAGTAATTGGTAAGTCAAGATTTATACGTCGTGAGGAGCATGAAGCCATAATATGGGACTTTGTCTGGCCAAAAAAACTGATGTTGGATGGTACAACACTCCGTGTCCTTCGGAGCTCACACAAGAAAAGACGTTGTATCGTTGAAGCAACGAAATCACATCTAAATGATAACGCATGCCAACACCATGGCCGCCCCCCTTACGGAACATCGTCAACAGTTCGATAAGGGAGGCGGCCATGGTGTTGGCATGCGTTAGCATGAATTAATTGCATATTCAGGTATACATATCTATAACTTTGTTTGAAAATATAGGTGTGGTGTCAGCGCGTAGTCACAAGCAACCCAAACGGGTGTCCACGTACAACCAGTGCAAATATCATTACCCATTATCTATTGGTAATTTTTTTCTACACTTTCTCTAATTGTAATAACTACTGTTTAGTCGTAGTTTGCGGAAGACCATAAGCCATCGGCAGGAGTTTGTGCATGTGACATCTAAGAGATTTCAGCTCTGAGAGAGGTATACAATTTATGAAGTAGAGCGGTCACTGTTGTGTGTGGTGCTACCTATATTAGGTATTATTATTCAGCATGAGTACATAATTTACATGCTACTAAACAAGTTACCTGATGTTTGTTATTGGATGTCACGTCTCTGTCCAGAACTGACTTTGCCAATTGGATAAGACCAATAATTGACTCGGATTCATTTTGCAAGGTGGAATAATCATGACTGCTAATAGGAAAAAGTGCGGCTTCAAAAATTATTTTAGTAAGAAGCATAGCGTACCTTTGGCAGCCAACGCCATCATAGAGACGAGGAAAGCGATGATGACCAACTTCATTTTGTCAACGAGAATTTTCAGTTCCTTCAAGTTTGCTCAGTGTCGCTTGTAGCGTTAACCCAGCTATGACGGGACGATATTAAGGCGTCGCTGTAGACGTCAGTGGTTGAATATATTTTGACGTCATGTCATTAATTATGGTCGTAAACAAATAGATTGGATGTTTTACATTGCTATTCTTATATCGTAAAGTATATATGTCTTACATACTCTCCTTCTATAAACTTCTGGCCAGAGGCGGTTAGTAGCAAGTATGGTGGCTATATGACACGGCAGTCAAACGTGACGACAACAAGAGCTGATACTAAACACATGATCCACATATGACAAGAGGAAATTCTAGCAGCTGAAGGATACGACTTTTAATTTATGGGAGCCAAATATGGCATCCGTTTAAACTAGGGAATCTCAAGGTTCTGGAGCGAATACAGCGACGATTCCTGCGAATAGCTGAATTTGAATGCGAAGTAGGACGATTAATAGAGATGATCTCTGTACAAGACAGACTGAAAGTCGAAGATGTTAAGCAATTCAACAGAATAATAAAGAAGATAGAAATGTTCGAAAGAACGTTCAAAATTTGGTTCATATTTTAATGATCGTAGGTTAATTAATAATGCTTGAATTCTACTTTATTCGAATTATCATTAGTACCATAACTTATATATTTGAGGAAATCGCTGCTTCTAATTACTACTGATTATTAAATGGAAACATTCTTATTCAATTATAAAAGTGGGTGACAATTGTAGCCGCTGAACGTGAAATACATCTAAAAACACCTTCCTCTATATATTCTTAATAGAATATCTAGAACAAAGAGGTCCCTCCCAATGTTTCGAAGGCTACAGGCCTAAAGTAGTACTCATTCATCAAAGAGGCGTATTTTCTGTTCTTGGCTTGTTCGGCTGTATTGGTTGCATGACCAAGCTGTGTTGCCTTGCGACTGACATAGAAGATGCTAAAGTGTCAGCTACAGTGCAATCCAAAACCAGAATCTCGCCTCTGGAAAAGGGGATCAACGAGATTCCATCAGGGCGTTATGTACCCGTCAGAGCGACAAATTTTCTAAAAAAATTTTCTATAATTTTCTAATGGTTCACGAATACAAGGAATAGATGTGGAGCGAAGAGTTCTGGCCGAAGTCTCGTTTAAAAAAGAGTGTCTCGGGCCCCAATCGCACTTTTATTAATTTATTACAAGGAATTGAAAGTATAATATATGATGCTATGTTCTATATTTAGTTGGTAGGTGATCTTTGAAGTTATGTAGCTTTCAAGTTTAGTGGGCTTTTTATGAATAATTTCTGCAGTACTCTACGATTTCAATTATTTACTGTTTTTAACATTTCAGGCCGCATTGGTACCAGTTGTCTAAGCGATAAGATCGAATATACTTGCAAGTCCGACATATATTGAGGGAATCTGCAGTATCAGATATCAACCGTCGAAGCTGGATTCAGTGCAGGGAGCGTTTCGAACGGCCGCGAGACCTAGACGACACCCACAGACACACACACTCTTTGGTGTCCTCCTCATCACACTCACGAACATGGATGGCTTAGTTCAATCCATTGTCTGCTCCACCACTGTCGGCGTCCTGGCGGCTAAGGTAGCGTGGGCTAACGAGAAAGACACGGCCGTATCCCTGCACGACTCAACCCAGTTGAAGTGTGACCAGCAGTCGGGGACCGAGGTCGCGGCTCATGCGAGAGCGCACCTTTATACTTTACTTCATCGATGAATAACATAAACTCCCTAAAACAGTATCCGTGCCAACAGTTTCCGACCTTGAGAAAGCTGGTCTAACCTTAACCGAAAATGTTGTATTTCTCAAGACATCTGATATCCACTAAATGATTTGTCCTCCTACCCTTTGAGACTATCGAACTTATAACCGTAGGTCGTAGTTTCAAAAGCACTTTCGAAGTCACCATATCGTCGGGGACATCTCAGTTGTTCCATAGGACGATATCGTTAATCAAAACACGAGGAGACAGCTGGTCGTGTTCCTTCTCTTTCTATGTACGAAGTGACATGGACTGATCAGTCTTTGTATTTCGGCGTTCCTCATTATCTCTCCTTGGCTATCGTAACACCTAGCATGACACCGCGGTGAGAAACTCAACGAGAGAGAAAAAATTGTATATATATATCACTAATTATCAGCTCTCTAATAGTCGCTCAAGAAATGTATGCTTTGACAAATACTCATTCTCTTGGTTAAGCTCTGCCTGGATGAAGATGTCAACGATACTTGTTTTGTTATTTCCACATGTCAATTCTTCGAGCATGCTCTATGCGCTTTTCAAAACGGCGAATTCAATTCACGTGTGCTATTTATAGCGAGTAAGAAAAACAAATTCAACTAAATGATAAAATACGTAACACAACAACAAGCAACAGTTCTTGTTGAATAAGAAAAGCAATGTCAGTACAATAAAAATAAAATGTACTATGCAATGCGTTCCCTTGCAGTCCTATGCGGAAATGAAGAGAGATTGATAAATGTGACCTGAACGAAGGAATATCATATAGCGTATTCATTCACCAAATAAATTACACATGTTATCGGTTGCTCACAGCTCCATTTCGATTTATTTTATTTTAATTTTTGCCCGGTGAGGTAAACGCGACTCAACACGGACCACCTCCTCCGGGTGTGGTGCACTTTTGACCTGTTGAATCGAAATCAGGAAAAATTGTTTAATACATTCGGGATTCAGGCAAACAATTGTAGAGGAACAATAAAGTAGATAATATGATATTATAGAATATTAGCACATTAACGCTCCATTGACGTTTGTTATAAGTAAACATTTTTCTACATATTTGTGTTGTACCCAATTTCTAAAGTAGAGCGGAAACTGTTGTATGTGGTTCTAGCTACATTAAGTATTATTCAGTATCAGTACATGATGTATATGCTACTAAACAAGTTATCTGACGTTTGTCATTGGATGTCACTTCTCTGTCCAGAAGTGACTTTGTCAATTGGATAAGACCAATAATAGACTCGGATACATTTTCCAACGTGAAATAATCGTGATTGCTTCAAAAAGGATTTTAGTAAGAAGCATAGCGTACCTTTGGCAGCCAACGCCATCATAGAGACGAGGAAAGCGATGATGACCAACTTCATTTTGTCAACAAGAATTTTCAGTTCCTTCAACTTTGCTCAGTGTCGCTCACAGAGTTAGTCCAGCTATGACGGGACAGCGATATTTAAGGCGTCGCTGTCGCCGCTTATAGGTTGAATATATTTTGACGTCATGTCATCAATTATGGTCGTGAACAAATAGATTGGATGTTTTACATTGCTATTCTTATATATATATATATATATATATATATATATATATATATATATATATATTATGCTAGCATGCGGATAAGGGCAACTCAGCCTTTGATGGCTTGAGCGTGCGATAAATCCCTTGGAATTTCTCTTTTACAAGCTCATAAACACTTTACGAAGAGTCTAGTACCATCTTAATTAAGGACCAAATGATTTAGTTTATTAAGTGTAACGTAAGCTTTCATTCACAAACAGAGTTCGTTTCTCGTAGGTAAAAGTCTCAGAACAGATCGTCTTCTGACGTGAATCTGTCATATCTATGTATGTGTATGTTTCTTTAGAGGCTTCGTAGATCTCTGTCCAAAACTCTTGGGCCTTAACTCAGTCAACACACAAGTTTTGAATTGAGCTCACGATTTATCCTTCAGCCGTTAGTTATTTCCTCTTGTTATATGTGGATCATGTGTTTAGTATCAGTTCTTCTCGTCGTCACGTTTCACTGCCGTGTCATATATCTATCGTAACTGCCAATTTTATTTGAATTATTTTTTATATATTTTTTTAGATGTAATTTTACCTCATATCTTGTTGTTGACATTCGGCAATTTTTATCATGACGTCAATATATATATATAAGAATAGCAATGTAAAACATCCAATCTATTTGTTCACGACCATAATTGATGACATGACGTCAAAATATATTCAACCTATAAGCGGCGACAGCGACGCCTTAAATATCGCTGTCCCGTCATAGCTGGACTAACGCTGTGAGCGACACTGAGCAAAGTTGAAGGAACTGAAAATTCTTGTTGACAAAATGAAGTTGGTCATCATCGCTTTCCTCGTCTCTATGATGGCGTTGGCTGCCAAAGGTACGCTATGCTTCTTACTAAAATCATTTTTGAAGCAATCACGATTATTTCACGTTGGAAAATGTATCCGAGTCTATTATTGGTCTTATCCAATTGACAAAGTCACTTCTGGACAGAGAAGTGACATCCAATGACAAACGTCAGATAACTTGTTTAGTAGCATATACATCATGTACTGATACTGAATAATACTTAATGTAGCTAGAACCACATACAACAGTTTCCGCTCTACTTTAGAAATTGGGTACAACACAAATATGTAGAAAAATGTTTACTTATAACAAACGTCAATGGGGCGTTAATGTGCTAATATTCTATAATATCATATTATCTACTTTATTGTTCCTCTACAATTGTTTGCCTGAATCCCGAATGTATTAAACAATTTTTCCTGATTTCGATTCAACAGGTCAAAAGTGCACCACACCCGGAGGAGGTGGTCCGTGTTGAGTCGCGTTTACCTCACCGGGCAAAAATTAAAATAAAATAAATCGAAATGGAGCTGTGAGCAACCGATAACATGTGTAATTTATTTGGTGAATGAATACGCTATATGATATTCCTTCGGTCAGGTCACATTTATCAATCTCTCTTCATTTTCGCATAGGACTGCAAGGGAACGCATTGCATAGTACATTTTATTTTTATTGTACTGACATTCCTTTTCTTATTCAACAAGAACTGTTGCTTGTTGTTGTGTTACGTATTTTATCATTTAGTTGAATTTGTTTTTCTTACTCGCTATAAATAGCACACGTGAATTGAATTCGCCGTTCTGAAAAGCGCATAGAGCATGCTCGAAGAATTGACATGTGGAAATAACAAAACAAGTATCGTTGACATCTTCATCCAGGCAGAGCTTAACCAAGAGAATGAGTATTTGTCAAAGCATACATTTCTTGAGCGACTATTAGAGAGCTGATAATTAGTGATATATATATACAATTTTTTCTCTCTCGTTGAGTTTCTCACCGCGGTGTCATGCAAGGTGTTACGATAGCCAAGGAGAGATAATGAGGAACGCCGAAATACAAAGACTGATCAGTCCATGTCACTTCGTACATAGAAAGAGAAGGAACACGACCAGCCGCGGCTTGTGTGCGTGATCTCTCTCGAAGTCACCATATCGTCGGGGACATCTCAGTTGTTCCATAGGACGATATCGTTAATCAAAACACGAGGAGACAGCTGGTCGTGTTCCTTCTCTTTCTATGTACGAAGTGACATGGACTGATCAGTCTTTGTATTTCGGCGTTCCTCATTATCTCTCCTTGGCTATCGTAACACCTTGCATGACACCGCGGTGAGAAACTCAACGAGAGAGAAAAAATTGTATATATATATCACTAATTATCAGCTCTCTAATAGTCGCTCAAGAAATGTATGCTTTGACAAATACTCATTCTCTTGGTTAAGCTCTGCCTGGATGAAGATGTCAACGATACTTGTTTTGTTATTTCCACATATCAATTCTTCGAGCATGCTCTATGCGCTTTTCAGAACGGCGAATTCAATTCACGTGTGCTATTTATAGCGAGTAAGAAAAACAAATTCAACTAAATGATAAAATACGTAACACAACAACAAGCAACAGTTCTTGTTGAATAAGAAAAGGAATGTCAGTACAATAAAAATAAAATGTACTATGCAATGCGTTCCCTTGCAGTCCTATGCGAAAATGAAGAGAGATTGATAAATGTGACCTGACCGAAGGAATATCATATAGCGTATTCATTCACCAAATAAATTACACATGTTATCGGTTGCTCACAGCTCCATTTCGATTTATTTTATTTTAATTTTTGCCCGGTGAGGTAAACGCGACTCAACACGGACCACCTCCTCCGGGTGTGGTGCACTTTTGACCTGTTGAATCGAAATCAGGAAAAATTGTTTAATACATTCGGGATTCAGGCAAACAATTGTAGAGGAACAATAAAGTAGATAATATGATATTATAGAATATTAGCACATTAACGCCCCATTGACGTTTGTTATAAGTAAACATTTTTCTACATATTTGTGTTGTACCCAATTTCTAAAGTAGAGCGGAAACTGTTGTATGTGGTTCTAGCTACATTAAGTATTATTCAGTATCAGTACATGATGTATATGCTACTAAACAAGTTATCTGACGTTTGTCATTGGATGTCACTTCTCTGTCCAGAAGTGACTTTGTCAATTGGATAAGACCAATAATAGACTCGGATACATTTTCCAACGTGAAATAATCGTGATTGCTTCAAAAATGATTTTAGTAAGAAGCATAGCGTACCTTTGGCAGCCAACGCCATCATAGAGACGAGGAAAGCGATGATGACCAACTTCATTTTGTCAACAAGAATTTTCAGTTCCTTCAACTTTGCTCAGTGTCGCTCACAGCGTTAGTCCAGCTATGACGGGACAGCGATATTTAAGGCGTCGCTGTCGCCGCTTATAGGTTGAATATATTTTGACGTCATGTCATCAATTATGGTCGTGAACAAATAGATTGGATGTTTTACATTGCTATTCTTATATATATATATTGACGTCATGATAAAAATTGCCGAATGTCAACAACAAGATATGAGGTAAAATTACATCTAAAAAAATATATAAAAAATAATTCAAATAAAATTGGCAGTTACGATAGATATATGACACGGCAGTGAAACGTGACGACGAGAAGAACTGATACTAAACACATGATCCACATATAACAAGAGGAAATAACTAACGGCTGAAGGATAAATCGTGAGCTCAATTCAAAACTTGTGTGTTGACTGAGTTAAGGCCCAAGAGTTTTGGACAGAGATCTACGAAGCCTCTAAAGAAACATACACATACATAGATATGACAGATTCACGTCAGAAGACGATCTGTTCTGAGACTTTTACCTACGAGAAACGAACTCTGTTTGTGAATGAAAGCTTACGTTACACTTAATAAACTAAATCATTTGGTCCTTAATTAAGATGGTACTAGACTCTTCGTAAAGTGTTTATGAGCTTGTAAAAGAGAAATTCCAAGGGATTTATCGCACGCTCAAGCCATCAAAGGCTGAGTTGCCCTTATCCGCATGCTAGCATAATATATATATATATATATATATATATATATATATATATATATATATATAAGAATAGCAATGTAAAACATCCAATCTATTTGTTCACGACCATAATTGATGACATGACGTCAAAATATATTCAACCTATAAGCGGCGACAGCGACGCCTTAAATATCGCTGTCCCGTCATAGCTGGACTAACTCTGTGAGCGACACTGAGCAAAGTTGAAGGAACTGAAAATTCTTGTTGACAAAATGAAGTTGGTCATCATCGCTTTCCTCGTCTCTATGATGGCGTTGGCTGCCAAAGGTACGCTATGCTTCTTACTAAAATCCTTTTTGAAGCAATCACGATTATTTCACGTTGGAAAATGTATCCGAGTCTATTATTGGTCTTATCCAATTGACAAAGTCACTTCTGGACAGAGAAGTGACATCCAATGACAAACGTCAGATAACTTGTTTAGTAGCATATACATCATGTACTGATACTGAATAATACTTAATGTAGCTAGAACCACATACAACAGTTTCCGCTCTACTTTAGAAATTGGGTACAACACAAATATGTAGAAAAATGTTTACTTATAACAAACGTCAATGGAGCGTTAATGTGCTAATATTCTATAATATCATATTATCTACTTTATTGTTCCTCTACAATTGTTTGCCTGAATCCCGAATGTATTAAACAATTTTTCCTGATTTCGATTCAACAGGTCAAAAGTGCACCACACCCGGAGGAGGTGGTCCGTGTTGAGTCGCGTTTACCTCACCGGGCAAAAATTAAAATAAAATAAATCGAAATGGAGCTGTGAGCAACCGATAACATGTGTAATTTATTTGGTGAATGAATACGCTATATGATATTCCTTCGGTCAGGTCACATTTATCAACCTCTCCTCATTTTCGCATAGGACTGCAAGAACACACATTGCACGGTACATTTTATTTTTATTGTACTGACATTGCATTTCTTATTCAACTAGAACTGTTGCTTGTTGTTGTGTTACGTATTTTATCATTTAGTTGAATTTGTTTTTCTTACTCGCTATAAATAGCATACGTGAATTTAATTCGCCGTTCTGAAAAGCGCATAGAACATGCTCGAAGAATTGATATGTGGAAATAACAAAACAAGTATCGTTGACATCTTCATCCAGGCAGAGCTAAACCAAGAGAATGAGTATTTGTCAAAGCATACATTTCTTGAGCGACTATTAGAGAGCTGATAATTAGTGATATATATATACAATTTTTTCTCTCTCGTTGAGTTTCTCACCGCGGTGTCATGCTAGGTGTTACGATAGCCAAGGAGAGATAATGAGGAACGCCGAAATACAAAGACTGATCAGTCCATGTCACTTCGTACATAGAAAGAGAAGGAACACGACCAGCTGTCTCCTCGTGTTTTGATTAACGATATCGTCCTATGGAACAACTGAGATGTCCCCGACGATATGGTGACTTCGAAAGTGCTT